>JAVFKF010000050.1:2493333-3740000 GCA_036926295.1 Pachydiplax longipennis | reverse complement strand
AACTTTTCTCCTCTCCTCAGCTCTCTTTCATCTTTAATCGTACTTCTGTTTATCCGCTTGGATATATTTTCTTATTGAAACCGTACATTGGATAAAGCCAACGCGCGTTCCCACGGCTGTTGAACTGTCGCGCGCCAGTTCATTACAACCACGCGAAGGGTTGGCTTCACCTACAATGAACCTTTCATTTTTTACATTCCATGATGGCCAATTTTTCATCAATGTTTGGATTGCTCTCATCGTCTCCTTCACAGCATTTTCCTTCTTTAATATTTCTCCATGGCACTTATTGCTAATCCTCGTACATTGCAGTTCCCCACGCTGCAAGTACAAAAAACCATTTTCCTCTCCTAAGCTCTACTTCACCTGTAAACGTAAATCTCATTATTCGCTTTTATGTATACTCTTATTAAATAAATATATTAGAGTAATATGCAAATTGTACGTGGCAATTCCCCCAGTTGTGAGGTCAAGAAACATTTCTACTTTCCTCTGATTGCTCTCCTTCCTTAATCGTACCTCTTTTCAACCGCTTGGATATATAATCTTGTTTAATTACTTCATTGGATCAAGCCAACACGCGTTCGCACGGCTGCTGAACTGTCGCGCGCCAGTTTGTTACAGCCAGACGAAGGGTTGGCTTCATCTACAACGAGACTCCTTTATTTCTGCCCTTCCATTTTCACCAATGTATGGATTGTTTCCATCATATCCTTCAGAGGATTTTCCCTCTATAATATTTTCCTTAAGTAATTATTCTTATACTCGTTCATCGCAGTTCCCCAAGCTGCGAGTACTGGAAACATTTATTCTCTCTTTAGATTGCTTTCATCTTTAATCGTACCTCTTTTCATCCGCTTGGATATATAATCTTGTTTAATTACTTCATTGGATCAAGCCAACACGCGTTCGCACGGCTGCTGAACTGTCGCGCGCCAGTTTGTTACAGCCAGACGAAGGGTTGGCTTCATCTACAACGAAACTCCTTTATTTCTGCCCTTCCATTTTTACCCATGTATGGATTGTTTCCATCATTTCCTTCAGAGGATTTTCCCTCTATAATATTTTCCTTAAGTAATTATTCTTATACTCGTTCATCGCAGTTCCCCAAGCTGCGAGTACTGGAAACATTTATTCTCTCTTTAGATTGCTTTCATCTTTAATCGTACCTCTT
Organism: Pachydiplax longipennis; assembly: GCA_036926295.1. Lineage (NCBI taxonomy): Eukaryota > Metazoa > Arthropoda > Insecta > Odonata > Libellulidae > Pachydiplax > Pachydiplax longipennis. The sequence continues at coordinate 3,738,826 of JAVFKF010000050.1, read as the reverse complement.
TTCATCCGCTTGGATATATTCTCTTGTTTAATTACTTCATTGGATCAAGCCAACACGCGTTCGCACGGCTGCCTAACTGTCGCGCGCCAGTTTGTTACAGCCAGACGAAGGGTTGGCTTCATCTACAATGAACACTTTTTATTTTTCACATTCCATGGCGGCCAATTTGGATTGTATCCATCATCTCCTTCATTTTTCATCTCTGATATTTTCCTCATGTCTATCATTCCTACACATCGTACATCGCAGTTCCCCATGCTGCGAGTTGTTTTACCAATATACAAATTTACTCTGTCTTCTTACTTTTACGTCTCAAGCTTGCTTAATAATAAAATTATATTCCAACAAATGAACACAATTGTATTAGGATAACCAATTCCGCGTTTCACCGTGCGCATAATCTCTTCCTCTGCAGCTGATTCGCCGCATCTGTGCCCCGCCCAAGAGAGCTTGACACGCGGCCGGCTGAGAATGGGGCTATCGCCCGGGAGCTTCATTCGATACGCACCGGATGAAGCTTTCTTTCGCCCTGAGCTGAGTGCGTTCGGCTCTTATAGATAGTTAAACGATAAAATACTGCTCGGCGAAGAACGCTCAGATAACGCGACGGCGGGTAAATTTTCCCAGCGCGAACGGCAGCCGGCCTTAAAGATAACGCCGAATGACGTGTTCTATTACGACTTCACGTGGGGAGTGGAGAATCAGCGACATCACCGGCGCTGTGTCCTAGCTGTATCTCTCTTCGTTTTGCTTATCTACCGCGGCCCTTCATCCTCCCCAAAACCGCGTCTGAATCAACCATTATTTTTAAGTTCACGTATCTACAGGAGCGGGTTGCTCGAGGCGCTCGAGAGCGGGCGGAACGCCGGAGGATTCATACGCGCGTGAATCGCGAGCCATTCTATAATAGTGGCTCGCCCGTCGTTGTTTCTGCATTCACATTGCTTGTTCAAACTAGATCACGTTCCAGACCTAAAGCTTATTTCCTCCATATGTTGTACAAAATAGGACCGTTAGATTTCGAATGTTAATGTTATACCAGAAATATAGTTTATAAATATCGTATTCGTATAAATCATGCTGTAATTTGTTTTGTTTTTTACCGAATACCGTTAAAATTATTGCTTCATTTTCCATTTTCTTCGCGATTCTTGCGATATCCAATAGTACTGCGATATCTATTATATATAACTAACTCTCCGGATATCTAATATCTTCTTCTATCTATTCTAATATAATAAAATAACGTGTGTGTGTGTGTATGTTCGCCTAAAGCTCGAGAACCATAAATGGCACAAATTTCAAACTTTCACGAATGTTAAATGTACTCCCTCCGCAGATAATAGGCTACTTTTCCTTTTCTTCTATGTCCCCAGTTCGAACCCAGATAAGAAAAACTGTTCTCATAAGAAATGCACGTAAACCTCAGTTTTATCGGTTGCAGGCCACATTTCTTTTGCAAAATTAAATTAGATTGCCTATTATTAGGCTTACGAAATCGAGACAAGCATCAAAAGAAAGAGAAATGAATAAAGAGTCTTATTTTGGTCGTGAAATATCGTTATCGAGTCGAAATGGCGAGAATTCGGTTAAAATAAATGAAAATTTCGTGAAATTTTGAGGCTGTAAACAACCAATCCCCTTGACGACGAATGCGATTGTTGAAACCGAGGTATTACGTTTTCCCATAAGAATACACGGGTATTTTAGGTCCATATGAAAGTAATGATTAAAAATTAATGATAGTATATATTCATAGCAGGCAATATTCTGAAATTTAACATTTTGCATTAACGAACAATTTGCAGTGTTGATTCTCAGGAGGCAACGTATGATCATTTAGGGAAAGTTTCTTTATCACCTCGACTTTGCCAACTCTATTTGAAAATAATGAAGCTACCACGTGTGATTTACACTGGAAAAACTTTAAATTCATTAATGTATACTGCGTGCAGCCTTTCGGCGTGTGGCAGTTGGTGTCTGAACCGTGACTCTAATACCGCGTATTACATTAGCATTTCGGGTAAATGATAACTTAATCAAACACCTCATTTTTACACGGGCGATCTTTTGTTTTCGTGAGAGCCGAGTAAATCGCAATTAGTATTGTCTCCATTAAAATTTTCTCCCTTATAGGATTCAATGTGAAGCTAAGCAATACTATCTTAATTAGTAAATTTAAAAGAAACATAAGAGAATGGGTGATTATTGCACGAAATGACGTGCACCCAGGAAAATATCCCAAGGAAGTGTCATCTTACAAATTTGAGGAAAGAAAATCTAAGATGATTCCTTTTGTTCTTCTGGATTCTAGATTTAGATTCAAATTATAATTAGTTTGAAAATATTACAATTATTATATATTATAAAATATGCATATACAATTTCGTTTAGGTTAACATTTTCATTGATCCAAGCTAATTGAGAGATGTTAGATTCTCCTCTGTACAAATTATTACCTAATATATTAACTACTGCTAATTTATATATCCCCGTTGAGAATCAACGGGCGCCTCAGCTAGTACCTATATATAGGGGATACGAATTCTGACCATGTTCCACAAGCGCCGTCGACGTCCGATTTTTACAACATACTGGCCCCACCCTGTAGATGCCAGAATATTTAGGACATCGACACCAGCTATCATGGGTTCGATACCAGAATGTCCCAAAAATCGCAATGTTTCCATAAGAATGCATTGCGCGGATTTTTGAAAATTATTTTGAGGCACTTATCGGTAAGATAGAGGAACCAAAATCTCGAAAGCTGAAGCTGTGGTTGTCTTCTATACTACCAATGGAAGAAATGTTACAAAAAGACCGTGAGTTCGACGCCAGATGGGTGCAAAATTCTTCCATAAGAAATGCATTGCTGCAATTTTTGAAATTTTTTTGAATGCTTTACCGATAAGCTGTAAAGATAAAACCCGGAATGGTGACAGAGGCGTTTGAAATCCTTCTTTCATGATGTTCACCGTTTCTCCAGTGGTTCTTGGTTCGATTAAAGAGCGTCATTCCGATTCTACCATGAATTTCAAACGGGGATAAGGAATCTTAGTTTAGGACCTTTCCGATAAGATACTGAATTGAAACTTTGAAACACGTCAGAATGGCACTTATCTAACATTTTCATGCCATTGTCTCTCACGAACGGGTCCTGTGTTCGACGCCAGGCGGTCTTTCGCGCGAATTTTCGAAAAATGGTTTTGAGTCCTTACTCGGAGCGATAGAACGGTGAAAATTTCGGAGGTTGGATATGCTGTGGTTATCTATTGTACTAACCGAAGAAATACTACCAAAAGACCGAGAGTTCGACGGCATGTGGGTGCATAATTCTCCGGTATAAAATGCATGGCGGTCAATTTTGACAATTATTGTGAATGCATATCCGATAACCGGGAATGATATAAAATGGAATGTACATAGAGGCATGTCATATGTTTCATATACGCTGTTCACCGTTCCTCTGACGGTTCTTGCTTCGATGCCTGAGCGTCATTTCTATTCTACCATGTATTTCAAAGGAGTTTAGCGTAATCCTATTTTAGGACCTTACCGATAAGATATTGAATCAAAACTTTGGAACAGGTCAGAATGGCATTTATCTAATATTAATATGCAATTGTATCGCACGATCGGGTCCTTAGTTCGACGCCAGGAGGGTTGTTGCGCGAAGTTTTGAACAATGTTTTGAGGCCTTTCTTGGTACGGTTCTGCATTCAACTGATAGCTTCCGGTATAAAATGCATAGCGGTAAATTTTGACAATTATTTTCAGTGTTTTCTCCGATAACTGGGAATGATATAAAACTCCATGGACATAGAAGTAATTCATTAATTTTTCACACGCTATTCGCCGTTCCACCAACAGTTCTTAGTTCGATGCCAGAGCGTAATTTCTATTCTACCATGCATTTCAAAGGGGGATGACGGAATCTTATTTTTGGACCTTCCCGATATGATATTTAATTGAAACTTTGAAACACGTCTTGGTGGGTCTTATCTGGCATTAAGATGCAATTGTCTCTCACGAACGAGTCCTGAGTTCGACATCAGGCGGTCTTTTCGCGAATTTTTGAAAATTGTTTTGAGGCCTTTCTTGGTGTAATAGAGCGTTCAAAATCACGGAGTTTGTAGATGAGGTGGTCTTCTACAGTACCATTAAGAATTGTTTGGAATGTTTTCGCGATAAAATGGAAAGATAAAATCCGGAATGTGAACAGGGGTAATATACTATACGTATCGTAGAATAATCGGATCGGATATCGGTAAATTTTCATCGATTAGCTTGCAGCAACTTTTACTCGTAATAAAATAAAAGTACGTACATCGATATGCTAAAATCAATCGCGGGATTTGTGTATGATAGTTTCACTACCTGCACATTTTAAGAACACTTTACAATTACAAGTTACACTATTTGCAATTTTGTAATAGTAACATTTCCAGTAATCATCACGCCTCTAAGGTATTATGCTTATGTATAATAAGCAATACAACTTACTTCCACAACGCTCATCGCAGCCACTGGCATCTCGAAGAATGGCCGATAACTCGCCATACAATAGCAGCCGTTCAACGGCTCCTGCAGAATAGAAACTATCTTGGGACAGTTGAGCGGGCGAACCGTTTTGTTTCACTTGCTAATGTAAAACGGGCCTTGCTTACCCTCTTCGATAATTTCTATTACGACCGCGAATGAAAGTCTGTCCTAACAAGGTCAGATAAGTAAAGAAAACAGGAGCGGATTCGTAACTATATTCTAAGAGGGAAAATTTGTGCAATGCAAGGCCCCAATGATGTTAATACAGAGGAATTTTTCCATATTCATTCATAAATATATGGAGGACAGTTGTCCAACAATTTTAATATAAAAAACTATTAGGATTGTTATAAGGTTATAAGGAAATGGCTTAATTTAAAAGCTTGTTTGTTAAGGCAATTGTACATTTAATACGCCTCAGTATAATAAAAATCCTACTCTTTTCATATCTTTCACAGTCCTGCACATTACTGTATTGATATTTCTAAGTAAGGATATCTTTCCAATAATGGTTAAATCCTACTTACTCTCTACTAATTTATCGATGGCATGCCACATTGTAATTAGAATTAGTGTACTCAAATCTAATGATATTTATACCTTCATCAAAAATATGCACACTCTCAAGTATGGTAGTCACATTCACTACAATTTATATATCATATTGACAGAGCTTGATCTAACTATTATAATTCAACAGGGTCTTTCAAACAAGCACTTGACATAACTCCAAACATTAATTGAATACTTTTACAATACGCAAGGGATACTTATGCAGGCATAGCTGGTCTTTTAACAATCATACTAATTTTAAATTTATTAAAAATTTCTCTTCCAGATTGTAATATTTAAAGTTACCTAAAGAAAAGTACTCAAGGTAAGGCTTCTTCACAACAAATTCTGAAAGAACTCAATCACTAAATGTACTTCAATGGCTTGGAATTTTTGTTGCATCTTAACTCAATTTTTTCCATATCAGGTGTTTGGTAGGTATGGGAAGAAGGATTCTTGGCATGGATTAAGTATTTCCTGATTTTTCAATCATATGAGCAAGAACTAACAGAAGTGATTCTCTTATTCAGTTATCAAAATTTCTCCATTTTCATAACTTCTCATTATTTGCATATTGAAATAAATGCTCTTGGCTCCCAAGGCTAAATTAAAAACTTTTCTCGAGATGAGCACATCAACCTTTAAGAATTTCTTGTATCTATCTTTGGGTGGCTTCTATAAGCTAGCTATATCTATTTTCATTAATGCTAATTTGACAGAATTATTGCCCAAATTATCACACTTCAGTTCCTCAACTCCTACATCACCATAAGATTATATACTCTGAATCAGCTTTTTATTATGATTATCAGTTTATTTTATTTGATTCCTATATGGAAAGAAGTTTTATCTCAATAACTATCAAGTTATTTTTAGCTTCACATTTTATTTTTGAAATAACATAACATCAAAACAAAAATGAACGTTTACATGTGAAATTAGAATTCTTACTCATAAAACAGTCTAACAGACAACTCTTATACATTCTGTTACTTTAATTATCATTTTCTGCATCTAATAGCTAGGTACATACTATGTATTCAAAATATTTACAATGCATTCTCTTGCTTTGTTTCCACAGAAAACATTAGTACAAATAAAGTACCCATAAGGAGAAGTAAGTTCTCATGTTGGAAGTAACTCACTATATCCTATGAAGAAAATTATTAAAAGAGTACTTTTTATATTTCACACCATTTTATTTCACTAAATGAACACAATTTGTAAAAAAAATTTCCTATTATGTCCAGCACATACTTTTCCATTTTTAAACATGGTAATATATTTAGGCACTTACATAATGTCAGTTAATTAGAAGCTATTCTTTGGTAGCAGGGAATATTTATTTCAGTTACATCTAAGGTGATATAGCTCCTTATTTTTTATATGAAGCTAAGGTACCAGAAAAAACTGTGGATTTGTACAAGTAACCTCTATTTTTTAATAATGATTTTTCCTTTCTTTACATTGTATATAATTTCATATATTTGTATGTTTATATATATATATATATATATATATATATATATATATATATATATATATATATATATATATATATATATACACACACACACACACACACACTTACAAAAATAATTTTTATTGCACATTATGCAAATATGCCCTAAATTCTATTCTTTGGCAGTAGTTTACTTTATAATTCCTTCCATTTTAAATTACTTTGGTGAAACAAATTTTTATTTAAACTACATTAATGTTTAATACCATTTATATCCCATGAAATGCATTCAGTCATTTTCTTATGGGAATTGAAAATAAATCTACTATGAAAGGCAATCATCTCCTTAATAGCAAGGTATGTGATAATTTTCAAAGGAAGAGAGTAACCCTACCTTAGAAGAAAAGACTCAGACTATCATCATAATCAGGAACTCACTCATTTGAACACCTGGACACATTTCATTCAAGAATTTAATTAAATAACAAGATGAATTTGATATACTTATATACTATTGAGAATAATTTAGGCAATGCAATTACACAGCTGAACATTTCGAATGACTTCCTTGAGACTTGGATTAATACACAATTTTGTGACTTCTTCCTTGAAAGTAATATCTACACTCATGATGATCACTTTAATACAAAGACATAATCATCCAGCCTAATAATGTTTCCAAATCTATATCACTATAGAGTGAAAAGTGATGGCGTTTATTATGAAATACTCAGTTTTTAAAAGTGATTCTTAGTTATAACAACATTATGTTCATCATTCCATTCATAAATATTATTGTCTTTAGTTATTAGGATTGATACCGATTATTTCTTGAAAACATTGCATCTAGCTGCAAGAAATTAATATTATTATGACTCTTGCACCAATGCTTGAAAACTCTCAAGCATTGGTGCAAGCATTCTGAAATACATTCTCACTTTATCACTATAAGATTTAACTTCATTCAAATCCACTGAATAATGTACAAAGTAGACAGCGAGAGGTTAGAATTCAGTGTGATAACTATTAAGAAAACAGCATTCCCTCATCTCTGAGATAATTAATAAATAAACTAATTTCCATAGAAACACAAAGGTAACAGAAGCAAAAACATTGGGTCATTAATAGACACTAAAAATTCAAGCAGAATGTTAAATTAATTTATACTTTGAATATTGATAAAAAAAATTCTATGAAGAAATTATTTGGGACTAGAAGGAGACAATGATACAAATGATTCAAGGTTAGATGAAATAATTTAAGATGTCAGAAGGATGAGAGAACAGAGTCAGAAGGATGTGCATTTACAAACTTGTGATATCTCTAAAACAGCTAATATTTAGGAAACGATAGCATTTCTCAATTTATAATGAGGTTAATTCTAAGATGTTTCTATAAGAAATGAATTTTGGATCATGCGTTTTACAAAATTATACTTTATGATCATGAGTGTATATGATATATTTATATTAGGATTCTGTCATTCTTTAACATCTTCATGATAACTTAAAATATTTGTGTTAAGTTACTGAAGTGTGTCAAAGTCAGCTCACTGCTCAGAACAGTTCATAGCATGGCCTATTGCCCTGTCTATTCTCCCCTTTGTCTTAAACTTTGGTAGTACTTTTGAAATCCACATTATGGCTTGAAGTTTTATTAGTTCACCATGCTCTCATTCTGCTTTTGATTAGATCACAATGGGACTGATCCCCATAGTCCATCGTTACTAGCCCACAGAGAATATTCTGCTTACATTCTGCATCACAGCCTTTTTCCATCAAAGTATCTCCATTCTTCACATAATACCTAGATAAAACATTGCTTCATCCAGTATCATCACTTTACCCTCTTATCAATTTACTATTCTTAAAGTCAAATATAGTTTCCAAATAAGTCCTACTTTATATTCCTTTTGGGATTATTTAAAATAATTCTACACTGAATATAATTCTTCTGAACTGATCCAAAGTAACAACAACATATGCACTCACTGAATATAGGTTTAGAAAGATCTATGATGTACAGAATCACTCTTCTTCTTTCATTATCTTTACAGGAGTCAATATTTTGCTTAGTTTCCTCTATCACCTCCTTGTACCTGTTGATTAAAACTTCCCTACAAATGCTTTTAACAAATCTTAATATACATGTGTACTATTATATATTACAATCTGGTCTATACCTTAATGGCACTTTTAAATGAGTTACTTTACTGAGCCTAAGTACCAATGGATTATTGCTATGAAACAGATTGAAGAATGACTATAGACATATCTACACTATACACTACATATCTACACTACTATAGACATAACTACACCATTAAATTAACATTAAGAATCCCACTTATATGATTATTCCTAAAATTGATCATAGACTAAATTGCAATATGTGAATTGTTACTTTATTTTATGCTGTACACACTTTAAGGATTCAGTCCAGGGACCATTGTATTTTTATTCCAGTTTGTTATTTTTATGCATTTTTGTATATAAATATATCTCTTGGTTCAATGCATGATCCAAGACATTATGTTATAGTGTGTTGTTGTGGGCCTACACTTCATGGTATCAGGATAGTCATTACACTCTATAACTTCTGAACACACACTCTTTTTCTTCTCTCTCATGACAATTAGATGTAAAATGAAGATTAGCCTCTAAGATATTTATGAATAAATCAAAATTTACTGCAAGAGAATTTCTCCATCTACTGGATTAAAAACATGTAAAGGCAATGTTATTAGACAGTAGAGGGAAACAGAATGATTACAGTGTACTATTTGTAGGTGTGGATGAGTCTAAAAGAAGTATTGAATACAATACTTTAGTTCTTGACACAAAGAGCTCTGGAGAACAGTATCACTAAGTTAGTTACCTGTAGAAACATAATTACTCCTAAACTTTGAACATTCAATATTTGCTAACAGATTAAAATTACAATTATCTGATAATTCACATAAAAAATAATAAATATAATTAACAAAGCACAAAACCTACTTGAATTAATTATTCATTGATATGTTTCCAAAAGGTCAAATTTTCATCCATAAATAAACTCCCTAAATAGTTCATTTGCTCTACATGTAAATTTTTTTTTAAATTCAGAGGCATTAATAATTATAAAGTTATTGCATTTATGTGATTAAAATATTGCTAACAAAATGTTTAGCAAAAAAGATAAAATAGATGAAATAAAAATAAAAGGATTAAAATTAATTTCATTAGAATAATATGCCATATAGTTTTCCAAGAATCCAATCCATCTTCGATCTATTGAATTTCCTAAACTTAAAAGTAATAAATAACTTACCCATAATACCGAGCAAACAATTCATCATTTTCCACCATATTTAAAGCAAGTTGGTACAAGTTGTGGGGAGATAATGAAGGTAATCCCAAGTCTCTCTTAGCAGAGTACAGCTGATACCAATGAGGCTTTACTTCCGGAGGATTTAGGTTGGCTTCTGTCAGGTTAAAAATCCGTTTCATGGTCAACCAGGTCCTATAATATATTGAAATATATATCCATGTGCTATATCAATTATGTGTACCATGATGCACTGAGATAATTATGTTATTCATTGTCAAATAACTTAAACAATTCTTTCAACATATATAAGTAAATTGTCCAATTGAATCATAGATCTCCTTAACTTTGATGTAATTCATTATAGATATAAAAAATGTGGAAATCCTCCCTTCTTGAATTTCATCAATCTTTACATGTATGGACAATAAATTATTTATCTTCATTGATAACTTTATATTTTTAGATACGTTACTCAAGCAAAAATTGTCATTGTAGTTACATCATTCATATTGTTTGATCTGATAGCACATCCCACAATAAAAATGACACTGAATCCATAAATTTATCTTCAAGAAGACAGCAAATACTGTAAATTACACTGCCATTAAATTTTTTCAATAATTTACTTGTAAGAATAGGACACACATCTTTTAAAACATTTTGGAAACCCATTATTCTCTCCTACCAAAACTATTTTATTCAGTAAATGAATTCCTAAGCAGGAATATTGACCTTATGGTTTCATTCAGTTTAATTGTTGTTATTTTTTAGCAAAATACACTCTGTTTTGTTGTTGTGAGTTGTATTTAGAGTATTTGATGACTGCTTTACATTACATTTATATTACTAATTTTATTGCATTGCAATGCCCAAACCTGATTTTCTTTATCAAAGGTTAAATGAACTCTTATTATTTTTATTGTTTTCAAAGCACAATTTAAAGACATGACAGTCAAAATTCTCATTCTTGCAGCCTTTAATTATCATGAAAGAAGTTACTCTAAATGTACTATATACTGAAATAAAATCATTTGTTACCATGTTATCCTTATCCACCCAAAATATCTTGTAATTAGGATTCAGGTCTGTGTAAGTAGAGACACATCCTCCAATGTAAGATGTTGCTGATGGGTTTCCTGCTGCATCAAACCCCACTTTGTATTCCTCATAATGCGTTATGTCCATAAAATTGAGTAACTATGATCTCATGGAATCTGCAATTGATATTAAAAAATAGTCAACTGGTTTCTGATCATGATATTTTGGAAATGAAATTTATTCCTGTATAGTTTAAGAAGAGAATTTTCATTATGTCATAATAGTACCTATATAACAAATCAAAAGAGAAAAAATATTCTGGTAAAGCTAGGATGTGTTCTGTACAGATGGCTGACTTACATTATTACTTAATATCTATATATAAATATCTGAGATATCTTAGGGGGATTTCTGTAGAATTCTTGAAAATTTAGTATTATATGAAAGACATCATGAATAAAGAGTGGTTGAAGGAGAATCATTCACAGTATTGCTAAATAGGAAAGAAAAATATTAAATGGTTATTTGAGGGAAAAAGAGATCATTTCGTTTATGTTGAAGCTTTGCAGTGACCTATGGGCAATTAAATGAACTGAGCAAGTTGCAAAAGATGTATATCCAAATACTTTCTCATACATAGGTCCACATGCATTCTTCCCAGTATATTTATCATGCATGATCATATCCAATATCACATTAGGGTAAACGTATTCTATTTTTCACTTCAGCAAGCATTGTAACATGTTACAGTAAGCAGGTTTCTTGTTCTTGATTGTGTCTGTAAAAGCTGATCTCTGTAAATACATGAACCTCACAAAACAAGGTCCACAGATCCTCTTCAGCTATTTCATAGATACTGGACATGCTCGCAAGATAGTTAACATAGAAATATCCTCCTTTGTTACAAAGTAAAATCTTGGGCTGAAAGAAGACCTTGGAATAAACTAAACATTCAATTTGCTATATGAATTTTATTGAAACCTAAGACTTCAAAAATTTGCATGCCACAATTTAACAGGTTATTTATTTTCATAGATAATCATAAAAAGAGTAATTTTAAAAACTGGGCTATGAAAATCTAACAATCTAAAACTGTAACTTTTTTAATATATTTACCATTTTGGTATTTTACATTATTTAAAATCATACTAGCCAAATAGATGCATCTTGTCTTTCCAAGAGCCTCTCTACATACACTTAAAATTGAGATGAAAACTGGAACTGGGTCACAAATTACAAATAGCATACATCATTCAACATGCATTCATCACATGGGTAATTTTATACCTTTATCTTGGTTTTGTAATTGATGGTACATTTTGGTGAAGTTATTTTAGTCTCACCTGAATTCCAACAAGCATCTACAAGTTGAAGTCAATTTAACCATCAATATTTTCAAACATTGGAATGCAATGATGGAAAAGAAAATGAATGGGGGTAGAGGTTTAAAGGAATCAACAGTATCAAATCTCTGTTATAAGAACTACTTATTGTAATTTTTATCTACATTTGAAAGTGGTGCATGCTACTTATATAACATACCCAGCCACTATTTGCAGATTATACATAATTTCATGAGCCCTACTATCTGTTAAGTTTGATTTAAGATATGATTTAAGCTATTTGATCTTTTACAATTATTTATAATAGATACCTCATTTCAATCATGCAGTATGAAGGCACTGTTGGCTATAATTTCTAAGTAAAAGATGTCTTGATATCACCATAAGATAGAGATTATTTTTGGTTTAAACATAAGAAACCATTATATAATGTCAGATGAAAGAAATATTAAAAAGTATCATGATGAAACTTCTGCAATCTGTATCCATTCAATTTTGATTGAATTAAAAATCTCATATTATTCTGTTAGATATTGTATACATATTATTAACTTTCTCTACAGTAAACTTGACAAACTTACCTGTTAATTATACGCATAAACTCTCTACTCCAAACAGACCAGCAGTCAACATATCCAGGTAGTAAATGACCCAAGATGTGAACTTTTTGACCCTTGCACTCTGCATCTAACAATTGATCCATCATCCATTTCAGCATTCCAGAGGGGTCAACATGCTCATAAACCTGCCACCTACCAATTTTTGAAAACATAAAGTGATCTAGATTAAATTAATAATAAGTGATATTTTAAATGAGTTTATTAATTTGGTTCTTGAAATACTCTTATGCTACTGAAGTAGAGCTAGAAGAATACTACAAAAAATTTTCATGAGGAAATTCTGAACCTACTGGCTTGTTTAGATAGCTTTCTGAGAGGCCTTTGGTTATACGGTCATTGTCAGGTACTACATGAAAAAGGCTGCAGAGGCCAGAAGAAGCTTTAATGACATTTATTATTATTCTCACAAGCTTTAAGTTTTTAGAATATACCAAATCTGTTTTTGATTTCATTGCATGAAATTCTACTATTTATGAACAATTTATATCGATTAAACTCCTGAGGAATCTTCACTCACCAGTTTAATGTATAGCAAAGGTTTGAGTTGATGGCTATGATGCGAAGTCCTGGTTTTGGAGATATGGAATAATACCCGCCTTTGCGAACAGTAACAAGGGCCTCTTCAGGGAGACAAAAAGCCCATGTCTTGGCTGCTGCCTCATATAACCATGAGGAACTTAATCTTTCTTCTATATCTGAAGGGCTGAAACTAAAGTTTGTATATTTTAGTAAATAACTATTTCTCAATTCATTAAATATATTTGTAGAAACAACTTAATTTACTTCCCTTTCATTGTCCTCTTTATGACTACAGGAATTGGGAAGATACCATTACACAATATACTATACCAAAGAAATCCTTAAAAAAGTATTTATATTTCACTTTGGGTATTCCTTGAATAATTATAAATATATGTGCCTAAGTATATTTTTTTTCTAAATGATGAAAATGTTATATAAATTGAACTACACTCACATGAACAACACTAACTCAGATCTCCCGAATGGTCATTACAAACACTAATCATAAAAGTTAAACTAAACCTCAACAGATTTACAACATAAAAGAACATAGTTTTGTAGCAAAGATACTTCTTCCACCTTTAACTTCTCTTTTATTTTGTAATAAAAATTATACTAAACAAGAATAATTTTTATAATCAATTTACAGGCTAGTAAAAATTTGAAATCATCACCTATTTTGATCTAGTCAAAAAGAGTAAAGATAATTAGCCATTAACATAAACTTCACTTCAAAGATTTTTCCTACTGCAGCGGTGATTTGCACTCTACCAACACCAAGGTCCTGAGATCAAGTACAAACCAACCAGTTTTCCAGGTTAAGGCATTTTTGTATGTGTTTGCTTATTGATATTGAAACAGTAATTGGATGCTAGTGGGGACAATGAGAAGAGAAAGTAATAAATTGAAGACATACATCCATGCCAACAAGTTGGAAATTTTAGATCACTTTACCTCCTTAAAAACAATCATCATGGCTGAGAAGGATGAACAAGAAAAATTTCATCTTCTAGGGTTTAGGGAGTGAGTCCAATCAAAGATGAATAGATTAAAGAATGCCTGTAAATATGGAGATACTCATTATCTCTTTACAGCTCCATTGAAAATGAATCACTTAGTGATCTGAGTTTCTGTATCCTTTACTTACTTTTTCTTAAGAGTATACAAATACAGCATACACTGTAATATTTTTATTTACATTCCCCATTAAACCTTCACTTGACTCCTGATTTCTAATTGATCCCCAGCTATGTTATTTATATAACTGGAGGTTGATTCATGATAGTAAAAAAGCAGTAGGTGTATTATGTGTACAAGTAGTAATACAGAATTGACAGAGACTCTCATGGAACCCTAGGGAGATAATGATAAGTAAGATCAAGAGATAAGTCAACTTAATCTCTTCACCTCTGATTGTTCTTCCCCCTAAAAATCCCTAAAAATTATTTTTCTAGCTTCTCCTCTGCATTGATGATAACCTTAAAGACATACAGTAGATCAGAATCAAATTCCTAAACTTGACACTTGATAACTGGTAGCCAGGTAAAGCTCTTTATTTTATTATTCAGCTCACCATATTCCTAGTAGTAAACTATCATCTGCTGCTATTAGTTTAGAGTACTTTTCAAGATGATTGACACATATTATCCAAATTCTGAATTTTGTCTATACTAGTCACAGCTATTAACAGTTAAGGTCTATGGGTAACAAACTAAATAATTATCTTAAGTTAACAACATTTCAATAATCGAAGGTACTGGTGAAATTATAAATTATAATGTTCATTATTTCTAAGATATACAAATAAGCGAGGGTTAACATGAATTCAGTTAACACAGAATTTTCATCTACACTATTTGTCATTTGTGAAGATATTCACATAACACAAAAAGATGCCTTCTATAATATGAATTCTTATCCAATGACAGGGTATATAAGGATTTAAATATTCATTAACGCAAACTTTTTGCACAATAGTTTTTCAGAACATACCTCTCCTCTTATGTGGAGAAAACCATACCATAATTCTCACCATAGAGGCATGGAACAAAGCTTTGAAAATATTGAATTATTAATAAATTGAATTTCTTTCTTGCTGATTTGCATACTTTCCCGATGAAAAGAGACTGGGCAAACACGGAAGAGAAGGGCTATATTCCTGAGATAAGAATGATCACAGGCCACAGAAAAAGTATTAAAAATGTAGTTTTATAATTTACAAAGAATATTAATTTTTCACTAAAAGAGCAATTTTTTTGTAATTTTGCATTGAATAAGGCGTCGATATTGTTTCAAGTTCACTTCAACAACCTGTCTTTGATCATACCACTTTATTCTTAAATTCTATTTATTTACCATTTCAGGTAAAGTATTTTTATACAAAAGCCATCACGAGCCACGTGTGGCCCGCATTTTCTTTGTTCGCGATTTCTTCCATGATAGTGGTAGAATTCAAAAAATTTAGGAGCCGATATCTATCCTATAGGTTACATAACTACTTAATGCAATCTTAAGTAAATCTTCCCTCATTGTTCTAAATCGAAATTTTGTTTACGAAACTATACGATCAAATTTAAATGAAATATTTCATCAGTATTACATCCAACATTGAAACTCTGTATATTTTTGTAAGGAGCAGGCTTTAGTTTGAGTATGATTGACAATATGTGTCCGGGAATATTATGAAGAACGATTGCGAAGTCTTTTATTTTAGTGCCACAGGTGATAGCATATTATTATGGCTAAAATATACTACCGATTTGGAGAAATCAGAGTTGGCCAAGAGGTCTGTAGTTATCTTGATTTGCGCTAATTATGAGAAAACCATGGATTGACTAATTAAATCGTTCAATTGTTGAAAAGGTAAAATCAGAATTAAAGCTCAAACTGAATTTTGATAGGCTTTTTCGGACTTTCATGACTTTATAAAAAATATTCCAAAGGTGATAGAAGCAGTTAATATTATTTAAAAACATATTGGAAAATTAACAATTGTGTACATTTTCAACCTAATATTAATTTTTATTTTCCTGTTACTTTAAAATAATAAAAACGGCTTATTGTGAGACCTATCCAAGGATGCTAAATATTTATTCTTGTTCTCTTTCTTTCTCAATTCTTTTTTAATGATTTTCATCGGTGAACTGACGTTTCTGGGAATCCATTTTGAGATTACCGAAAACACGTAAGATTGTTTAGGAATCTGCTCAGAAGACGATGGCAACGCTATTAATATTATAGTGTCTATACGTAGACTGCACTATAACGATCGTACATTACATATTTAGGAATTCTATAAAACGGATCGCGCAAAACAGCGTGAACCAGTCGAATTCCACCACCAATCAGATCTGCACACAGTAAGTACTAGGATGACTAGTAAAAAACTTCGTTTCTCCCGCCGCAGAATGCGGTAGTAGAATCGATTAATGCTGCACCATACTTACTTACCGTACTTTGTGTCTCCCACTACCGGTGAATTTTAGAACTGCCAGAGATTGGCATTTTCCAACTCGTATTGCTGCTGGCTGGTAGTGCTATCAAAAATGAAGGCTACGTTTTCTTTGAAATCCACAGGGTCCGCTAAAGCTTGATAGCCAAAATGATCATTGCCCTTGTTTTGTGCCTTCAAAGAAAATCGATGAGTACATCGATGCCGCTAGAAAACTAAGATTCACTCACTTTGATCGAGAACAAATATGTTGTCGTAAGGACATACGACGAAATAGTGATGAATTCTCCCATTTCCCTTTCATATTTGGAACCTTCACGAAGGGATAATAAATGGGGAAGATCGTGAAAATAATCTCTCGGAGGAGGCCACTGTCGTTTGAAACACAAGCTAGACATGGATCACGACACCAGATGGAAATTAATCGATGTGCCGCATGAGGTGCAGAAACGTCGGGTTGCATATTTATGAGGATTTATTATCAAGGCATAAATCACCGCAAAAGTTTAAAAAAAGTGTACAGATGCTTATATACGGTTACATAAAATTGCGTTTACATTTAAATAAAAACAATTTAGCTTTAACTAAGTAATATGGGTGCGATCGAATACTTACGGATCTTTTCTTACAGTTATCAAGTTTGAAGAAGTAGTATCCATATAAGAACTTCGACAGCTAACGACATTACGCATATTAGGGCCGGGAATCGAACCCGGGATTGCTTTCATCAAAGACAAACGCGTTACGCGTTTAGAAACTTATTTATTATGTGGGTCATTCCACGCCAAACCGAACAAAAAACATGACATTTTCGTATCTTCCTGAAACTTTGCCACATTATTGATAGTTACAATTAAGTCTCTTTTGCCAATGTTTAGACCAACAATCCGAATAGTTACAAAATGGCGGATAAACAAATTTCGCAGAAAAGTTCGAAATCCGGCGCGTGCGCTCTCAGTCAAACGCCCATTTCACAGAGACCTTAAAACATACGATGCTTTTAAGTTCTCTGAGTTTAATTAAATTTCAGAAAGATACGAAAATGTCATGTTTTGTTTTGTTCGGTTTGGCGTGCAATGACCCATATACGAAATGATTACTATTTAATTGCAAATGCAAACAAATCGTAATGTAAAGTGCGGATTTTTTCCGTACTTTATTTCCAAAATGAAATTATAATACCTTTAATAAAATCATGCAAAAAACATTGGCTAAACTAAATACGGATGAAGCCATTAATAAACGGTATTTTTTAAACCGATTATACGATGAAATAAAATGTCATTCAAGATATACTTTTATTTAAATGGAGAACCATTATTATTTCCTAATAACCGGCAGGTCCCTCCCCGTGCAGTTCTCTAGTTCGAATAGTGGAGTAAGTTTCGCTTTGATATTTTATAAGCATATGAATATTTCATAAATACTTTAACGTATAATTCTTTATAATGGACAATAAGTTATATTACACCAATCTATTTTCGAATTTATATAAAGATATCTTTTTACTTCAGTGTAGTGTCTGTTTTTACTCCATGGCACACTAACGAAATGTAATGACTAGATTTCCTGTTAAACATAAAGCATTCTTAATGTTGACTTTTAGATTTTGGAATGAAAATCATAGTAAAATCTAATTCCCAAGATTTTAAAAATCACGAGATTACTGTAAATATAGTACGTCTCTAGCTAATGTTATTGATTATTCGCTTGAAATCCAAGTGTATGGAAATTCAGAATTTACCTGAGATATGCATCGATGACAATAGATCCCAAACCAAATTATCATAAATGGTACAAAATTATTAAATATTCAAGCATTGATAGCGCTAAAAGTTTTCATATTAGCGCAAACTTACGGTGAATGAAAAAATTACAAACACTTCGCAAATATTCAAAGCTCATCGACAAAGCTCAAAATATCAACACCACCGTAAAAGTTTTTGAGGTACATTCATTAGCTCCCACATCAAATTATTGCGTAATAGCACAAAGTCTGGAGAACAACCTAGTGAAATCGAGAGAGGTTCATAAATGGATATCTATCGTCTATCAGATCTCAAAATACACAGTGAAGTTTAGTAGTTCGAAACCAGAATAGATTAAATCCTTACGCAAATTCCTAATCAAAGTCACTAAACGGGAAATATTTGTTTCAAAATTATGCTTTCGGCGACACTATAGGCATAACATGCAGCCGAAATGAAGTCCGGGTGTACATTTTATCAAGTTCTAAATTGTTTCCTCATTGAGGATAAAGAACCAACAACTTGACACTTGTTCGCAATTAGGAATTCTTCTATTTAAGTTACAGCAGGAGTTTGCTCACTGAATTTTTAACAACGCTGAATTTTTTTCATTTTGGGGACATTCAGCTTCCAGAAAGATGTGAAACATTTTCTTACCTGTTCAGAGGATGAGCTTCGTGGTTTCCCAATGTTGGATAGACAGGAGTATTGGGAAATGACTTTTGAATCGCTTGATTAAGCCGGTTGACGATCATTGCGTTCTCTTGCTGACTCGAGGTCCAAATGGCATGCGGAGTGAGGTCTCCGGTCATCACCACCCATTCAGCATCCTGGAAATAAGCAATTAATCATTTAATACAGCATTCTCTAAAAGGTACTGGTCTTAGAAGCCAGTGTAAACATTAGATCCTCAGACCATTATTTATCAACAGACGTGGAGAGGGAATTTGGGTAACTAGAAAATTGAAGACTAGGAAGTTGGCATTTCTTATGAAGCTTCCATTTGCTTTCTACACTGATTGTGAGCAAGATGTTATTTAAAACGTGCAGATGAGCTCAGATGAGCACCTGTGTTATTGCACATCATATTATATGTGCTTTTATTATATTATAGCCAAGACCAAGGCTGAGACAAAAGTTAATGGAAGATACCTTATTGACTATCCTATAATGCAATACAAATAAAAAATGTCCAATTTATCAAGCTTACAGGAGCTGGGAAGAGATACCCTTTCAGAAATAAGAAATAATCAAGTGCAAAACAATCGGACTCAAAATATCATTTAACTAGAGGATCTTATTCGCACAAATTCTTCAAAGAATCTCGCAGTGGTCGCCCAATTGAGATGTTAAGCTCATTAGTATACACACACACGCACGCGCACACACACATATACATACATGTACACACACACTAATGATCAGTATTATATTGACTATATCAATTGGAACTATAACTAGCTCTGGAAAATGGAAATTTTAGATAATTTCTATTTCATGTTACTAATAAAACTAATTTAAGATTTATTTATTATTTTCTTTCGATGAAAGAGGCATTTCGTTTTCCATTTTGATTACCATTGCAGAATTAATGTGAGTAACTTAAATAAAGTAGGCATTTTTCCGGATATCTCTAACTTTTTTATTATTCAGTATTCATATTTAAACTTAATATTTAACGAATATCTCATTTAACGTATTCCTTTAATTTACTAAATATTAGTTACGGAAAGAATTTTTGCATCACACTTACACACTAGGAAGATTGCAAAATTTAACGGTCGAAATTTATTGATTTTTCCTATATTAACTGAGATACTGTAAAAGTAAAATGAAATACCATGGTAGTCCTGAAGATTTGTCCAAAAAAATCCAGTATTTTGTTCAGTAATCCAGTAATTAGTTCTAGCATTTGAAACAAATAATTGAGATCAAAACTACGGCGTGTAAATGCAGCAGACAACAGGACACTCCAAATAATAAGAAAAAATGCTTTGTTTCACTCAAACATATTTTTTATCCTTTCGGCAGGAGAGTAATCTGTTAACGAATACAGTCGTGTTTATGCTCCATCTCATTTCTTTAAATCTGTTAGTAGGGAGGTTTTAAATTTGGAGATTTACGTATATTTTAAATAAAAATATCTCTTAAAATATTCCTACGAACTCCTTATAACTTATCATAGACGCTTAGAATTTATATATACATAGGATACAAACTCACAGCATAAACTACAGGTATTATTGGCTCAGCCTCCCTCGACTGTCTTAACTCAGAAAATAAGCCGAACACTTCATCGTGAGACAGGAGGAAAGAATAGCTTTCATTGGTTCGATCAAAGGAGGCCCCAAAATCAAAATATTTTCCTTAATGATACATTGGGTTGATTCTCCAAAATTTTTTGAGTCCTTTTTCGGAAGAACCTAAGATGGAAATCAAAATCGTTATATCTTTACGGGACGCTATTTTATAGTCAAACTAATAAATATCCTCGTCAAAAATGACTAAAACATACCCACGCCGATAAGCCAGGCTAGTAACCTACTTAAAGGCGTTAAAAGTTATTACTCAGAGTACCAGTACCAAGCCTCGGATCAGGACAGATTCAAAGGATATGACCCACGCTACGAAAAGGACAACGATTTGGAAAAAGAAAAATATATTTAGACTAGGAACATGGAATATAAAGTCATTTAACAACAAAGATCAGGAAGTGATGGAAGAAATGCATAAGCATCGAATATCTATATGTGCACTACAGGAAACGAAAAAGAAAGGGAAAGGTCAGAGAGAATATGGAGAGTATCCTCTCATATATAGTGGGGTTGAAAAATCGGTAAGAGCTAAAGCAGGAGTTGCCATAATCATACAAAAGAATTATGTAAAGTATATAGAAGAATGCCGATACATATCAGAAAGGATTGTTGCTGTAAAAATTAAAATTAATAATCGAAAATTGAATATTATATCAGTTTATGGACCTGAAGATTGTAAGCCAAAAGCTGATAAAGAAACATTTTATGAACAGCTACAGCACACAATTAGTGCCATTCCTCCAGACGAGTTAATAATACTAATGGGGGATTTTAATGCTCGTATAGGAAAAGATATTGTTCCTGGAATTAAACAACGGTTCAATGAAGACGTTCTAAATGATAATGGTGAAGTGATGGTCAACTTCTGTTCCCGCAATGAACTAAGAATTAATAACACCTTTAATGACCATAGAGATCAATATAAATGTACATTTCAAAATACAAGAGGCCAGAAATCGACTATAGATTACATAGTTACCAATAGAATTATACACCCTCTATTAATATTAGATGTTAAAACCATAAATTCGGCAAATGTAGGAAGTGATCACAGTTTATTAACAGGTAAATTTAGGTTAAACATGCTGCGACACCGGAAAAGTGATGAACAAACAGCTAAAGAAGAAAAGTAAAACATCGAATCACTTTGGAATGAATCAACCAAGCAACTTTACCAGAGGCGACTTGCAGAAAAAATTGAAGCTAATAATATACAGAAAGATGATAACGTTGACCAGAGTTGGGGGAAGGTTAAAAGAAATATAGAAGAGGCAGCAGCTGAAGCTTTAGGAACACGAAAGAAAAGAGAAGGAAACATAGGCAGAACACCATGGTTTTGTAAGGAAGTGAAGGATAAATGCAAAGAAAAAAGGGACGCTTATGTAAGATATAAATCCCTCAGAACTCAGGAATCCCTTGAAAATTATAAAAGAATCAGAAATGAAACAAAAAATTTGGTCAACCAAATAAAGAACAAACATTGGGAAATATTTTCTAAAAGAATGGAAAGTGACTTCTATGGACTGCAGAAACAAATATGGAGAATGATTAGGAAACAAAGAAAGGAAGTCAATGAGCTTATAGAAGGCTGTCATATAGCAGAAGAAACATGGGTGTCATATTTAACAACATTATTTGAAGGAAACTCAAACTTACCGGATGAGAGCATGCCAAATATAAGAACAAACAAAAATGAGGTTATGGTCCAATATTCTGAATTAGAAGAAGCATTGAAATCCTTAAAGAATAGAAAATCACCAGGTCAAGATAGAATACCCAATGAATTGCTTAAATGTGGAGGACGTCATTTGACAAACGAACTGATGGAACTGATAAACAAAATTATTTGTCTCCATACAATACCAAATGAATGGAGAAATAGTATTTTGCTTCCCCTGTTTAAGAAAGGAGATAGGAGAGAACCATCCAATTACAGAGGAATTAACCTACTAGATTCAGCACTCATGCTGACAACAAAAATCATCACCAAGAAAATTACTTCCATCATAGCGTTATCAGACGAACAACAAGGATTTAGATCTGGGAGATCTTGCACGGATGCAGTATTCGTCTGGAGACAGGTGATTGAGAAGTCCATCGAATTCAACAGACCAGCATATATATGTTTCATCGATCTGCAGAAGGCATTCGATAGGATTCGACTCAAAGATGTGATTACTTACTACATGAACATGGGATACCAATCAATCTCATAAATACGATTAAAAATATCTATACAGAAAATTTCATTCAAGTCAAGCTAGTTAGCTAGTTTCAAATTAACTCATTTAATCCCAGTTAATAATGGAATAAGGCAAGACACTTTGAGCCCCCTGTTATTCAGTATAGTTATGGACGAGATAATCAAGGCAGTGAAAGATGGAAGAGGTTACAGAATGGAAAATCAAGAGATTAAAATCCTGTGTTATGCTGACGATGCCGTTCTCCTGGCAGATAGCGAAGATGACCTACAAAGGCTCCTCCATATATTTACTATTACAGCTAAAAAATTTAATATGGTTATCTCCTCAGGAAAAATTAATGTATGACTACGTCAAAGGAACCCCTGCGTTGTAAACTGGAGATGGATGGGAAAGTTATCCAACAAGAAATGTCATTTAAATACCTAGGAATAACGCTCTCTAACTACGGGGATGTCGAGAAGGAAGTAGGAGAGCAAGTGACAAAAGCAAATAGGATAGCAGGTTGCTTGAATGCCACTATTTGGCAAAACAAACATTTAAGGAGAGAGACAAAAGGTAGAGTTTATAAAGCAGTAGTGAGACCAATTTTAACATACATGGGAGAGACAAGACCCGATGCCTCCAAAACAATGGGGCTGTTAGAAACAACAGAGATGAGAATTTTGCGGAGGATCACAGGAAAAACACTACATGACAGAGAAAGGAGTGAGGTGATTAGAAGAGACTGTGGTGTGGAAGACGTTAACGCGTGGGTTTACAGAAGGAAACTAGAATGGAATGAACACATAGACAGAATGGATGAGGAAAGGATAGTGAAAATCGCAAGAGATAAAGTTCCAAAAGGGAAAAGAAGTGTGGGGCGACCAAGAAAAAGATGGAGGGATGACTTGGATATGGGATGAAGGATTGGTACTTGGGTACTTGGTACTTGGTACTAAGGACTTGGATATGGTACTGAAGGAAACAGGCATAAGCCTAGGAGGAAAGAAGGAAGAAGAAGAAGTCAAAAATGACGAAACGAAATTTTAAATATTATTAATACGTAAAGATAATTGCTTACATCTGATCCTCCTGAATACTTAAACATATGATTGATTGTTTTCTAATTTTAAATATCTATCATGAGAAACCCAAGCTGCGATTGTAAGCGGCCCGCCTAAAAATGACTAGATAAAATATTATTGAAACTGATGCAATTCAAGGAAATCATCTTAACTCACGCCACAGAATATTCTTTTCACATACATACGCTGAAATTCTTCCAAAGTTTTGTCAATTTTATCTCTCCACTCTGATGAATACCGTGATGTGGATTAAAGACGATCCGAATTCTTTTTAGAAAATTTTTAGTATTACATCCCTTGTAGAGCTGATAAATCTAACCTCCACAGAAATCATTGACGTCTATATTATTTATTTGGTTACAAAAACATTATTGAAATTCTTCACATGTTACCTTAGATTTTACCAACCTCATTAGTATGAGTGAGTATGGAAACATGAGTATTGCCGAATTTTAAAGGTTTGTGCTACACTTTTGCCAATATTATAAACGCTTGCTTAAATTTCTCTTAATTTAAAGGATTTTGTTGGACTTTAAGATAATGTTACTTTTAGCGGGATGGCATGAATTATAAAACTGTTAACATCTTTGTTTAGTTAGATATCACTTTGAGTAGAAGATTCCTTGACTAAGAATGATTTTCATACCCAATGTTGTGTAGTTCGTTTGAGAAACTTTGCATCGTATTACTTCCAGGTCGTTTTAATTTAAGAACGGCTACATTACAAAGTTTGATTTTAAGGTATTGGTGTATTCATTGAAATAATTCGAGTTTTAAATTACGAGTCTTTGGAGTAATCATATTACTACCAAATACCAATGAATATAATTATGTCGTTGGTTTCCGAGCATTGAAACTCATTTTGGTGAAACTTTTGTCTGCAGTTAATTTTCTATATGCCTGAACCTGATATCAAATGATTTTCAGCGTTTATATTTCACTCACAGAATATTCAATATTTAATCTTATCTCTGAGTAAAGAAAGTCTATCGTACCGGCGCACAGTGGGCTAGAATCGAAAAAAGCTGGCCAAAAATACGAAAACGCTTTTTTTGAGTGAGGACTACGAAACTTCGCATGATTGATTTAGAATAAATTCTGCATACAACTATGGAGGTCATTTAAGTAGGATCCTCCCCATTAAAATTATACAGGGGGTCAAAGTTGACCAATTTTTGCGAAAATTTCCAGTTTTCGATTTTTCACGAAATTCTTCAACTTCAAGTCAATTGTGAACACAAACTAGGAAAATCATCGAGTAAAATATGATGCCATTTTATAAATATATTCTTTGTCCTTCATAAGACTTGGTTTCAATGAGCTCTGGTGAATATTTATGTACTTTACATGACAAAATGGCGGACCCTGATTTTGGAACAAATTTTTACCTAAAGCGAGAAAAAAAGTTGATTGAGACACCGTGTGACACGGAGTTATTTACACCACGATAAACTACAAACCTTCGTTAATGGGAATCTGAAATAAAATCTTGCCCCAATTTGCCCCAATAATATATAAGTCGACTTTTCGACAACGCTGCAAGGGCCAAATCCGCGCGGCGGAGCACCGTCCTCCGCTACGCTCTCGTGTTTTGGGAGGAACAACGAACCAATACGTTTCTGATTCGTTCTTTTTGTATATTTTGAGCATTATTATACTTCGTACATATCTTAGATAACTATGTTTGTGATTTTGATACTGAATGCTTCTTCACTCTCACTCTCAACTATACTGAAAATTTTCTTACAAAATCGATACAAAAAGCCACCACTTTGTGTAATTTCATAACAGTAATGAAATGTAATTGTGATATTATGAAAATGGTGGCATATAGCGTAGCATTTTCTTCAAATACAAAAATTGGCCACATCTGGAGTTGTTTTGGTGACCGTCGCAGTGCTCTGGAAAAGTTCGGCAAATGGCTCGTTTTATGACAGGCAGCTGCGCTTCTTCCGGATTAAAAGTACCCTAAGAATTGCATGTCCGTGATTTTTCCTTACAAGCTTAGGAATAGTTCAGTTCTATTTGAACATTGGATAAGAAGGTGTTGTGTTTTGTAGCTACGACAGTTCTGTGAAACAAGAAGTCTTCGACAATCTCCTGGTAGCATTCCTCGAGTGAGGTTTTAGATATTTCATAGGAATTATATCTGGTGAGGTATGTTTTTTCCTTATATATTCCCTTTTATTTAATGAATCAGAATACGGTGGTAAATATGATGTATTTTCTGATCGTTTTAAAATGTGCTCACATTATTTGAGTGTTCTCTACTCCCTTTGTCCTGCATGTATTATAAAATGCTACATTTGCGGAGAGAAATTTTCGAATATGAACAATCTATCGGCGATTAGTAATCGAAAAAAGGACGCAGAAAATTTGTACTATAGCATTTCTACGCTGCATGGTTGAATTAGAACTTTTGAGTGTTTATTACATATCTTTCCTACTTACCTTTAAGCAACTGTAGGTGAGAGTACCATATTGATGAGTATGATGTTATGACATAAGACGTACCCATTGAACTTATCTTAATATTCTTAAGTAGGCTCGTGGTAATCACAAATTACTGTTTGAGGAGAGAAAATCTCATATTCAGAAAGAGTTTAGAAAAATGATGGGACTGATTGTAGATGTACCTAAACCAGGATATGGCTCCGCAAATTATGGAAATACATCAAAGCATTTCTTTAAAAGTCCGCTAGTTAAATCTAGCAGCTGAAATAACAGGTGCGAGGTTGAATTTATTTTTATTAATGCGTAATCTTTTATTAAATGTAAAAAACAGGACACTGAAAAAGATAAAGAAGAAATTTTCACTCACAAAGATAAGAGTTCTGTATATGGTTTGTTTTATATTATTAATTTTTTTCCTAAACTACCGTGTCCCAATTATAATTTAATTATACATTTCCTAAAAACAATTGACTAAGATCTCATAAAAAGATTCGCCAATATCTTGAAGGTAATTTCAAGTGGTTTTCCACTAAATGAAAAAGCGTTCAAAGATTATTGCTATGCTATAGCAGAGATGTATGTCCGATTATATCCGTGGTACTATATGCCACCAACAGTACATAATGTACTTATACACGGGGCTGAAATAGCAAAACAGGCAATCCTTCCGTTAGGGCAACTGACAGAAGAGGTAATGGAGTCCCGGAATAAAGACGCAAGGAAATACCGGGAGAGATACACAAGGAAACACTCCAGAGTGGCCACGAACGAAGATTTGTTCCGAAGATTACTTCTATCTTCTGATCCGCAAATTTCAATATCGGCACCAGTTAGAGCAACGAAAGGATCGAGGAATATGAGCAAAGAGATTAAGGGGCTCCTAGTCATGAACAATGAGGAGGAATTGGCTTATGGGGATGAAGATTCAAAAACAACTCCAGATGTGGCCAATTTTTGTATTTGAAGAAAATGCTACGCTATATGCCACCATTTTCATAATATCACAATTACATTTCATTACTGTTATGAAATTACACAAAGTGGTGGCTTTTTGTATCGATTTTGTAAGAAAATTTTCAGTATAGTTGAGAGTGAGAGTGAAGAAGCATTCAGTATCAAAATCACAAACATAGTTATCTAAGATATGTACGAAGTATAATAATGCTCAAAATATACAAAAAGAACGAATCAGAAACGTATTGGTTCGTTGTTCCTCCCAAAACACGAGAGCGTAGCGGAGGACGGTGCTCCGCCGCGCGGATTTGGCCCTTGCAGCGTTGTCGAAAAGTCGACTTATATATTATTGGGGCAAATTGGGGCAAGATTTTATTTCAGATTCCCATTAACGAAGGTTTGTAGTTTATCGTGGTGTAAATAACTCCGTGTCACACGGTGTCTCAATCAACTTTTTTTCTCGCTTTAGGTAAAAATTTGTTCCAAAATCAGGGTCCGCCATTTTGTCATGTAAAGTACATAAATATTCACCAGAGCTCATTGAAACCAAGTCTTATGAAGGACAAAGAATATATTTATAAAATGGCATCATATTTTACTCGATGATTTTCCTAGTTTGTGTTCACAATTGACTTGAAGTTGAAGAATTTCGTGAAAAATCGAAAACTGGAAATTTTCGCAAAAATTGGTCAACTTTGACCCCCTGTATAATTTTAATGGGGAGGATCCTACTTAAATGACCTCCATAGTTGTATGCAGAATTTATTCTAAATCAATCATGCGAAGTTTCGTAGTCCTCACTCAAAAAAAGCGTTTTCGTATTTTTGGCCAGCTTTTTTCGATTCTAGCCCACTGTGCGGCGTCTCCAGAAAACTCACGAGCATGGAATTCAAGCGTAAGAAAAGCCCAAGCCCAAGAGGGTACTGTTATTTTGCCCAATTCAAAACGTAAGAGTAATATTTTAAAAAGTAAGTTTTGTGAGTGGGATAATATACACGAAATGGGGAATGACTATACACCGTATTTATATGAGAGACATTCAGGTATTCGTTAAGACAATGTATCACAATGCATGATCGTATGAAAGTGAGATTCTCATCACATTTGCTTCCTCCCATTGCTTTCCTCTCCCAAATTAGTAACACTAGCGGAGTCGCCCATTGATTCTCAATGGGGAAAATATATGTAGGATAAAATTAGTAATGCTATTTGTGTAGAAGTGAAATTATCCTCTCCTAAGGTTTTCGAAGCAAATATAGGGTTTCAAGCCCCTTCGGTCCTTTCGGTTGATAAGTTAATGGTTTGTATATAGGTATGCATTTAAGCTTTCATTCTATGAAAATGAACCAGGAACGATATTCATAATGTTTGGTTAGTAAATACTTATAAATATAACTCTAAGATTTTATTTGTATTCATTTAATGTTATTCATAATATAATTTAAGTTGCTTTTATACGAATGCAGAAGATAAAGGAGCTTTTAAGACCCAAATAGGTCTAAAGCAAACATTTACCGATAGATTCAAATGCAACTGTTTCCTAATAATTCCATTCCACAAATACTGACCACTACTTAATAGACACTTACACATATATTATATAGGGGATACGAATTCTGATATATGATTATATAGGGGATACGAATTCTGACCAATTCTTGGATATATGATTATATAGGGGATACGAATTCTGACCATGTTCCACAAGAGCCGTCGACTTCAGATTTTTTCGACGTACTGGCCCTACACTCTAGACGCCAGAATAATTCAGACGTCGACGCTAGCTATCATGGGTTCGATACCAGAAAATCCCAAAAATCGCAATTTTCCCATAAGAATGCATTGCGCGGATTTTTGAAAATTATTTTGAGGCACTTATCGTTAAGATAGAGTAACCAAAATTTCGGAGTTTGAAGTTGAGGTAGTCTTCTATGCTTCTCATGGAAAAAATGTAGCCAAATGACAGTGAGTTCGACGCCAGGTGGATGCAAAATTCTTCCATAAGAAATGCATTGGACGATTTTTTAAATGCCTTCCCGATAAGCTGGAAAGATAAAACCCGGAATGGTGACAGAGGCGTGGGACCTTCCCGATAAGATATTGAATCGAAACTTTGGAACAAGTAAGGATGGCACTCATCTAATATTATTTTGCTATCTTCTCTCACGACCGGGTTCTTAGTTCGTCGCCAGGCGGTCTTTGGCGCGAAGTTTTAAATTTGAACTGAGGCAGTACTTTGTATGATACTGTATTCAACGGATAGCTTGCAGTATGCAAGCAACTTTTACTCGTATATAATATAAGAGCTTTTGTAATACTGCAGCAAATGTTAGAAGGCTGAGAAAGTAAGTAGATATATGGAAAGGAATGGTGAAAATCGGCAAAATAGATAAAAATGATGATAACAACTATTGAGAGAAGTGATTGAATAACAACAACTGATGCTTAAGATAGAGGGAAATCAATTAAAGATCAGATACCGAGACTGGATCGGTTAATTTGATAAACATTAGATAAAGTGTTCGAAAAGGAAGAAACAACGATACTTTAGTATTCCCAACTCATTCAGATTAAGTTGAGGATGAACTCACGAAATTATACAGCGGAAAGTCAAACTTATGATTTAGATTTACCCCGTTGATTATGCTGATAGATAGTTGAAGGACTAATTTGATCGAAGAAAGCTCTTTAACCTATGAAGAACGGGAAATCTCTATGCATATGTAATAGAGATATATGATAGAGATATATACGCATTAGCGTATCTCTGCATGATAGAGTTTATAATGCGTAGCTCGAGCCACAAGTACAGAAAAAAAGAAATAACTCGTGGCTATGAATAAAGATAGGTAGTTGTTGAACAAGACTTAGTAAAATGTATTGCATGCATACTTGACAATGTAGAACAGTAATCATCTTAAAAAAACTGAGCTGAGAACATAAAGAATCTCATCAATGCAGAGTTAAAACAGCGAAAAACCATTTTCATTCAACAAAAATTAATCACTCGGTACAAGATCATCAACATCTTTTTCAGAAGTTCCAGTAGCTGATGATATGTTTACGATGATGCGTAAACATATCCAAATAAACAACTTCAATTCTTACTAACACGACGTACAATTAGAAATCCTCCATAAGTACATAATCCTTAAATATAGATGCTTATAATCCCAAGTAAGTGCCCGGAAAAAATTGTGATTGCTACTTCAATAGAAAATTTTTATGTGCGGCTAAAAGGATTTTCTTTTTTCTAGACAACTATTCCTAGCTTTGGCTAACCTACATTTTACACCCTCATGCCTCTACCTACCCAAGCTCCCTACATTAACGGAGATAGCTTTTGAATGGCATAATTTTGCCCAAATATATTCCGCTCACCGATCTCGGCATTTTCCTGGTTCGTATCTTGCCAGGAGAAGAGCGTGTAGATCTAGGAGGTGGTGGAGGTAGGTTGATGGACCATTCAAGGCGAGGGTCTTTCACGTTACACGAATAGCCCTGCAGCACGATGGAACAAACCATCGGAGCGTCAATCCCTGGCCTCGACTTCATTATGTGCACGAACTCAGGCTGTGATGAAGAAAGAAAATATCAATGAATCACAAGCGAGCTATGAATATAAATGGTCTTCAAATATAAGGTAATTAAAAAGATAACAAATAAAGATACATACGTAAAAAACGAGTCAAGTGTATACACATTCCCATATTTTTACCAGGATCATAAAATTAAAGGTTTAATTATAAAATATCTTACGTATTTTACCACGCCTCTCTCCAGTAATTCGAAGAAATCTGAAATAAAACATTTTTTTCTTAATGGAACTTTACAAAATGTCTTTTCATAGGGCAGTCTATATGTTTGCACCCTATAATATATCAGTCATCAAATTATCGATTATCTACCTCCCTAAAGATTTATATTGTACAACGTTTTAAGCAACAAGAAGTATTTTGTCTTATATCCAATGGTTCAATCCGGAAAGAGTTTAAGAAACTAATTGAAATACTTTTATAATCATATGAAATACCTGAGAGACTTTCTTCGAGGTATTCTTGGGAATCGGTATTAAAACTTTCGCTCCAATTTTAAGATTCACTTTCTATTTTTATTTCGAAATCAAATCTCACGTTTCAGCGTTCAATTCAACATTGTGTCTAAATTTGATCTTCATTTTATATTCTAACTTCACATATTATTACATATTTGAACCATTATCTTATTCAATTGATTTATTATGATCGATATCTTAGTTCCAAGAACCTCCTTGTTTTTTATTCTAAAATTATTCCAATGCCTCGCTTCAAGCCTATGATAATTTTTATGTTTTCTTAAATTTTTACTCAAAAGAAAAACTTAATATTGCACTCAGTTTAACGACCGCTTTCCTTGCCGGATTAGCATAATTACCAGGAGCTATTACAGTAGCGATCACCTGATCACGCAACTCCGACCGGCCGTTAAAATTAAACTGTGCAAAATTTTTATTTCTTTCTTTCGTTTCATAGCCCTTCACAAAGTTACGTCTTGCATGTAGAATTTGAAGTTTTCAGGTTCGATATTTATAGAATCAATTAAATCCGTCATTCTAATAAAACTTATTTTTATTCCCTTCATGATGAAATTATCTTTTTTGCCAAATAAGATTTGCAAATTTTCCTGGTGAATGTTTTGTAGATTGTTCTTTACCTCGTGGAACATCATCGTTTCGGCAGCTAAAGCCGTTGCCTTCTCCAGTTTTAGTCAAAGCTAAGTCCTTGAGTCAAAGTTAATTCAGCTGTTGTGTCATTAGTAAAACCCGAGATGGCAGTGATATGCGACGAAAGTTCTATGAAAGAAGGAAGGTCCTGGATGAATTTTCCTTCGTTATATCCCAAATTATTTCGAGATCCCTTTTTAAAGCGGTCTTTACTTCAGTGGCCCCTACAGTTATGCCATCCATGATCCAGAAGAAGAAGCAAACTCACCACATACTGTTCCATTATGGCATCGCACACTTTTTCTGTCTGCACCCGAAGTGTGCGGCACGCGAATGCGGCGGCGCTTTGGATGCGGCTTTCGCTCTGCCCCAGCACCACCATCGTCTGAATACCCGTGAATGCAGCTCTGCAGCCGACGCACGTCAATCCGTCCATTATGCTCCTGCGGGTGCGTTCATGGAATTTCTCCACGCCCGTCGCCACATTTCTCTTGCTGCGACCGCCATCTGTCGGAAATCAGCCCATCATTGCATTACATTCACATATATACCCCGTCTCCGTATGGCTTATGGCAGGGGAGTGTAAAAGCACCGAACTCCCCAGTTAATTCTCTGATTTATTTACCTAATCCAATTAGGAAAGAGGGAACAGAAATAATATTCCGATATCGCTAAAATCTCGTGAAATATCTTTAACCTCGGAAAATGCGTTCGCTGGGAACGGGAATCATGATGTTGCATATGTAACCATATAAACCACTGTTCAAAAATTTATAGAATATCTTATGCCTATACTCATTCCTTCTATCCTCAACAGATTCCCAGCCGAGATTTTCGACCATCTCTGATACATTGCTGTCCAACCTACAGTCTCCCTTAGCGAAACGATCCGCTCTACATTAGAAGCGCTCTAGCTCCAGGATCATACCCTTCTCGTATGGATTCCACACCGCGCAACAGTACTCAAGCAATGTACAGACGAATTAAAAGTAGGCCACCACCTTGTAACCGTTGCGCCCAGTGTTTTCGTATCATCTCCCCAGGGTCCATCCCATCCCGGATCAAGGGGCACGTCTGCCGGGACCAGGCCATCCATCGTAGGAAGTAGGACGACCTGGTAACCGCTGAAGTGATGTGGGACCCACTCTGGAGCAGGGCGGTTGCCCTACTCCACCGGAACGCTGGGACGGAACAGCAAAGAGACGTGACTCCTAATACTCCTTCCGCCACTGGAGCATGGAAATAACCCACGGGGACATCCTTTGGGAGGTGTAACCATCCACGGATCGCCTTCCGGATGGAGACATCCATCTCCTTCAGGCGACCCATAGTAATCCTCCCGAACCCCAGGCCGTAGTGGAGGCGTGGCAAAGCAATCTGCTTCAGCCCCCACAGACGTTGTTGCGGCCTCAGTGGTGCCCTGGTGAGTCTTTCCAAAAGCCGGTCCAGCATCTTCTTCGCCGGGAACCTACCTGGGTCTACTAAATCGAGACCCAGGTAGCGATGACTATCTAAGACCCCCAACTGTCGTATAGGGGTCCCGTCCGCAGTACTGAATGTTGGCACCGTCAGGGTTTTCACCTTCTGCTCCTTCCCCGACGGTACCAATGAATAGGCTGCGGATTTCCCGGCATTCACCTCTAGACCGACCCGCTCCAGTCCGTCTTCAACCGTTGACAGCTGCCGCCTCATCCCAGGGATGGTTGACGTGATGAGGACGAGATCGTCTGCATAGACCAAGGCGTTCACTCTGGCCCCTCGAACCCGACCTCGTCCGACAGCTGCCGAAGAATCTTATCCATAATCAGGTTGAAGAACAACGGTGACAGCGGATCCCCCTGACGAATCCCTCTCGAGACGCGGATCGGCTCCCCAATGGCACCACGGCATTGCAGGACGGTGGTCGCTCCTGCAAAAAGTCTCGCGATATACCGGCTAAATGACGAAGGCAGACCAACCTCAGAAAGAACTCCCAACACCGTACTCTGAGATACGGTGTCAAAAGACTTCCTGAGGTCGAGAGACACGACGTGGATTTCTCTGCGTCGTGTCCGGGCCTCGTACGTCACCGCCTGGAGAGTTGTAACGTTCTCCAGGCAGCCCTCCCGAGGGAGCAAGGCCCTCTGCCTCTCGTCAAAAAGCGGCAGCCGCAAAAGCCGCGATGCAAGGACCCTATGAAAATGCCGGAGAACAACAGAACCCACCGAAATGGGCCTGAAGTCCCCCGGCGAGGACGAGGGTCCTTTAGGGATAAAAATGGTCCGCGACCTCTTCAGGATCCCGGGAGTGTCACCGTGCAGGAGGAAGATATTCATCACTAGAGCCTTGATGCACGTGGGCACCAGCTTCCAACGGCGAGACATAATCCCATCGGGCCCAGGAGCTTTGGAGACATCAATTTCGTTAGCCCTCACCTCCTCCTCTCTCACAGGAAGGATGAGGGCCTCAAATTCTTTCTGCGGCGGCTTCGGAAGGCCACTGGAATAGGGCTTGGAGGGCTGGATAAGGACCGGAGTCCAATACCGTTCCAGCTCCTCCAACGAGATGTTCTGATTATTAGTCCCGTTCTCATCAGTGACCTTCGTAGCCGCCGCCGCGAGGTTCTTCTTCGCAAGCTCCTGAACCCTGGAGTAGTCCCGCCGACGCTGGCGCCTCTTTGAGACCCGTGGCTGTTAGGGTCTCGCAGCAGGGGGAGCGGGTTTCTTGTTCGAGTGGAGCTCTTTCGCCCCCAGGACATCCCTCAGCCATCTATCCATCTCTCTGAGGGCGTCCCGGGGGTCGATGTTTCTAGAACCCAGACGCCTCAATATGGGCACCTTCCAGACAACCGGCAGATTTTTAGCCTTCTCGGCGATGGTAATCATCATC
Organism: Pachydiplax longipennis; assembly: GCA_036926295.1. Lineage (NCBI taxonomy): Eukaryota > Metazoa > Arthropoda > Insecta > Odonata > Libellulidae > Pachydiplax > Pachydiplax longipennis. The sequence goes on along the minus strand of JAVFKF010000050.1, from coordinate 3,703,675 downwards.
TCCTCAATTTTCTGCAAGTTTTCGGCGTCTGGCGGCGCCACATAGAGGCATGTGGGAGGGGACGGAGGGTCGGAGCGAGCTATTTCCCTTAGCAGGCTTTTATAGCCTGCGGCTCTGCTCTTAGATTTTATAGAATCGAGAGTCCGGCCATGGAGCCTCGCAACGATGAACTCGTTTACGAATGCTCCCTGCCGGACCGCCTCTAGCTCGAGGAGAGCCATTACCCGCTCCTCCTCCTCAGTCCACGTTTTCTTTGTCCGCTCTACTCTGACCCGCTCATTTGCTTCAACCGGATGCTTTCGGCGAAAGTGTACTCCCAGGCCACGGGATGACGGGAAACTCGACTCACAAAGATCACACACGAACTGGGCTGGACCAACAGGATCCGGCAACACTGGCATAGTCGGAAGGTGGGGTCCTTCCGGGGAATCTTCACCATCTCCATCCGCGGCACCCAGTGGGGCGCCGTCGGTCTCCGAGGCTTTTTTCCTACTTGCAGCGATGGAGATAAAGGTGCTGGGGGGCTGCTAACCCCCCCCCCAGCACCTGTAAGCCGGAGCCCCGTTAGTCCCCCCCAGTGGAAAATTCCACTGGGGGCTCAAGCCCCCTTACCACGCCAAGGTGAGGTTGGCACATGGGCCAGCGCAACCCCAAGCGTCGAAATCGGCGCCAAGGCGTCCAAACCTCCGCGAGGGGCGAAGCCGACACCCTTAAGAGGGTCGAGTCTACCGCCGCGGTTCATCCGCCGTCGAGCATGGAACCCAGAACTCGGAATGTCGGGGTCGGCCGCCTTGGAGAGTCATACGGACTCCCGCCCCGTCGCCGGACCCGGAGGCGTGCCAGGGGATGCCTCTGACGTCGCTGGGAGAGATCCGCGCTAGCCACAGGTCGGGGCATGGTATTTGGCTCTCCTCCTTCCGGAAGTCAGATGGGCAGACGTCGGCCGCCCCGGCAGTTGCGGGGGGTTCGGCGAGGGACTCCGCCTGGAGAGCCTCGGACTCCGGACGCGCCGAGATTCGGACGCTAACTGTGCGCCCTGCGTCGGCCGCAGAATGTCCGCGGGTGGCCCGAGTCATACGGCCGGACGTGGTTTACCATGGTCGGACGGCGTTTGCGGCCAGTCCGAGCGTGTGCCCTCCGGAAGGGCCTCGAAGCCCGACGGCTGACTTAAGAGGTTCTTAGCTGCACCCGCCCTGTAGCACCCGGTCGTCACGGAGCGGCTCGGGGCAACGGGGCACTTTAAGAAGGTCGAGTCTACCGCCGCGGTTCATCCGCCGTCGAGCATGGAACCCGGAACTCGGAGTGTCATGGTCGGCCGCCTTGGAGAGTCATACGGTTGTCCGCCACGTCGCCGGACCCGGAGGTGTGCCGGGGGATGCCTCTTACGTCGCCGGGAGAGATCAGCGCTAGCAGTAGGGCGGGGCATGGGCTTTTGCTCTCCTCCTTCCCGAAGCCCGATGGGCAGACGTCGGCCGCCCCGGCTGTAGCGGGGGGTTCGGCCTGGGACTCCGCCGGGAGAGCCTCGGACTAGATGCACTAAGATGCCGCTCACGTCGCCTGGAGAGATCCGCGATAGCCACAGGTCGGGGCATGGGCTTTGGCTCTCCTCTTTCCCGAAGCCCGATGCCGGGACGTCGGCCGCCCCGGCAGTTGCGGGGGATTCGGCCGGGGATTCCGCCTGGAGAGTCTCGGAATCCGGACGCGCCGAGATTCGGATGCTAACTTTGTGCCCTGCGTCGGCCGCAGAAGGTCCGCGGGTAACTCGAGCCCTTCGGCCGGACGAGGTCTACTATGGCCGGACGGCGTTTGCGGCCAGTCCGAGCGAGGGCCCTCCAGGAGGGCCTCGAAGCCCGTCGGCCGACTTAAGAGGTTGTTAGCTGAACCAGCCCTTGGGCACCCCGTCCTCACGGAGCGGCTCGGGGCAACGGGGCAACGGCGGTAGACTCGACCCTTAAGAGGGTCGAGTCTACCGCCGCGGTTCATCCGCCATCGAGCCTGGAACCCGGAACTCGGTGTGTCTGGGTCGGCCGCCTTGGAGAGTCATACGGGCTCCCGCCCCGTCGCCGGACCCGGAGGCGTTCCGGGGGATGCCTCTTACGTCGCCGGGAGAGATCCGCGCTAGCCTCAGGTCGGGGCATGGGCTTTGGCTCTCCTCCTTCCCGAAGCCCGATTGGCAGACGTCGGCCGCCCCGGCAGTTGCGGGGGGTTCGGCCGGGGACCCCGCCTGGAGAGCCTCGGAATCCGGACGCGCCGAGATTCGGACACTGACTTTGGGCCCGGCGTCGGCCGCAGCAGGTCCGCGGGCCGCCCGAGTCCTTCGGCCGGAAGAGGTCTACTATGGTCGGACGGCGTTTGCGGCCAGTCCGAGCTTGGGCCCTCCGGGAGGGCCTCGAAGCCCGTCGGCTGACTTAAGAGGTTGTTAGCTGAACCCGCCCTGGGGCACCCGGTCCTCACGGAGCGACTCGGGGCAACGGGGCGCCCCACTAACCACCTGCACGTCGAGGACCCTAAGGTCCTCTCCTCTCCCAGCAACGATGTCCGGTTTTCGAAGCCCCTGCAGCGTGTCCATCCTCGGCTCCCTCTCCACTGTCCATCCCTTGTCCTCGAGGGCTGATCCCAGGGTAGCGACGATAGCGTCGTGCCTGCGGATCCTCCCTCCGTGGGTCCTCCAGCAGCTCTGGATGCAGTGCGCCGTGGTCTCCTGGACTCCGCATCCAGCCCGGCAGGAAACATCCTTGGTCTCCCTCCTACCCCTCGCAGTCCTCACCCGGGACGGGAGAGCGTTGACCCTGGTTTGATGGTACTGAACATAATCGCGGCCGGGAATACCCATGAAGTTTAAATCCACCCAGGAGGTTGAGGCTCTCTCCTGGGCGGACTCCATGAGCTCCCGGCCGTCGACGGACGCATGTAGGCGTTGCGCCCAATGTTTTCGTACCATCTCCCCAGGGTCCGTCCCATCCCGGATCAAGGGGCACGTCTGCCGGGACCAGGCCATCCATCGTTGGAAGTAGGACGACCTGGTAACCGCTGAAGTGGTGTGGGACCCACTCTGGAGCAGGGCGGTTGCCCTACTCCACCGGAACACTGGGACGGAACAGCAAAGAGACGTGACTCCTAATCCTCCTTCCGCCACTGGAGCATGGAAATAACTCACGGGGACATCCTTCGGGAGGTGTAGCCATCCACGGATCGCCTTCCGGATGGAGACATCCATCTCCTTCAGGCGACCCATGGTAATCCTCCCGAACCCCAGGCCGTAGTGGAGGCGTGGCAGAGCAATCTGCTTCAGCCCCCACAGACGTTGTTGCGGCCTGAGTGGTGCCCTGGTGAGTCTCTCCAAAAGTCGGTCCAACATCTTCTTCGCCGGGAACCTACCTGGGTCTACTAAGTCCAGACCCAGGTATCGATGACTGTCTAGGACCTTAAGAGGTTCGAGTCTACCGCCGCGGTTCATCCGCCGTCGAGCATGGAACCCAGAACTCGGAGTGTCGGGGTCGTTCGCCTTGGAGAGTCATACGGACTTCCGCCCCGTCGCCGGACCCGGAGGCGTGCCGGGGGATGCCTCTTACGTCGCCGGGAGAGATCCGCGCTAGCCACAGGTCGGGGCATGGGCTTTGGCTCCCCTCCTTCCCGAAGCCCGATGGGCAGACGTCGGCCGCCCCGGCAGTTGCGGGGGAGTAGTCTTTACATCACCTTTCAGCAAGTTTGGGGGCGGGGGTGACATCCGCCGCTAATTATTTATGAGTGGGTGGGGGTGGGGTGATCCTTTCCAACACAATGGCCCCCGCCGTCATTTTTGACAGGATTGTCGTCTTGTGGTAGTGTTTTCGATCGATTTATTGCACTTCGCAGAAATGTTTTTCTCATTTCTCGGTCACGATGGCGCTCTCACGCCGTCATTTTGACCGGTTTGAGATATTTCCGAAAGATTTCCCTTTTTAAACTATCTAAAAGGGTCATTTGTTTTCGACCAGTTAGGGTATTTTCCCGAGGTGACTCCTGATGTAATCAGATATCGATGGATTTTCGAACGCCCCACGCCGTCATTTTGACAGGGTTGAGGAAGCGTGGGAGTGTTTTCGATCGGTTTCTTGCACTTCGCAGAAATGTTTTCTCGGTCACGATGGCGCCCTACTTCGTCATTTTTGACATGGGTGGATGTTTCCGAAAGATTTCCCTTTTTAAAAGGATCTAAAAGGGTCGTGAGAACAGGGTCTTCTCCACACCCCTCCCTGTCCGCCAATCACATCTTTTCCTCCAAAGCCAATCGCTATGTATTTCTATGTCACGTGACTACTGTTTTGAGGGTAAGAATTGGCTTTTCCCACTTATCCTTACCAAGCTCCACGTCACGTGACTATTTTTAAAAATCTGGAGATAAATAGAAAAGATATTCGTTTCTCCGTCCACTCTTTGCTCTTCTTTTAGAAAAGAGGTTTACTCTTTACTCGCTCTTCTTTTTTTAGAAAAGAGATTCCTCTGCTTTATTTCGAGTCTTACACTTTTCTATTTTACACGATAATGGAGGCAATTTTTAAGGTTCTGCCTGCTTCTGAGATCTTGCGGGTATACCGCGCTGGAGTGCTAGACTCCAGGGAAATGCTGTTAGCAGCATTTTTGGGGCTTACACACCGGGTCATAGCGATGGAGGAGAATGTGGACGAGGACACCTTCATCGAGTTCTCGAATAGGGCTCTCGGTTCGGGAGATTTTAGGGCTGTGGGTCTGATGGAGGATACTCCTCCTTCGGAAGTTATAAACACTCAGGGCGACTCCGCTCCGTCGGAGGATCAATTTTGCGTAGGAGGTCTTCCTCCTAATTCTCTCACATTTGATTCGGGAGACTTTATCACACGCGGCGTCTCCGTTCCACTGGAGGATCATACTTGCACCGACTCCGAGAGCATAATTTCGGAGATATGCTCCGAGATCCTCAGATTGGAGGATCAATTTTACACGCCATCTGAAAATAGGAGGGATTCTACTCTAATTTCAGATATCTGTTCGGAGATTCTGTCATTAGAGGAGGATTACCCAACGACAGGTGGAGACTTGCGTTGTCCACAGATAGGGGGTGGTTTGGGTGATATCGTAGAGGGTGATTCTCCGTATTTTACGATATTGAGGGAGAATAGGAGTTTCCTCAGGAAGTTCCGACTCTGGGGAAGGGAGAAGGATATCACCGTACACCCTATTCCAGCAGGGGTTGATCCCCTCGTGTGGTATGAGGAGACATTCCGCTCGCTCTTGACCGCTTTGAAGGCCAACTTGAGCGATTCTTCGCGGGGAGGGATGACGATTCGCAATGAGGCGCACCCGAATCGGGACATTCATGTCTCTTTTCGGCGGTGCGATCAGTTAGATTCATCAGTAATATTGAAGAGGATTGAGAAGATCATCCAATCCAATGAGGATTTTTTCCTCAACGGATTGATGACCATCTCATTCCAGTACGTCGAAATCCCTACAGCTCGCGGGCGTCCTCGTCTGCCTGCATTCACTGACTTCCACCTCTATTGCAAGAGGTTGTCGTCGATTTCGGTCGTCAGCAACGACGACAACCTGTGCCTTCCCATGGCAATTTGTTTGGGGGTATCAAAGCACGAAGACACCGTGGAAGAGTATAGACGTTTATGCAGGGGCAAGCGTGATCTGCGCGAGAGAGCGATTGTCTTATGCAGAAGGGCAGGTGTTGTGATAGGGGAGGAGGGGGCTGGCATGGCGGAGGATGAATCGTTTCAACGTGCGGTCCCCGATTATCACATCACTGTATTTGCCGATTTTAAGGGGCGGGAGGTATTGTATGAGGGTTCGAGGTACACCGTCGATGGTAGGGAGAGGCGACACATCGATTTAATATTTGGGGATAACCACTTTAACTTTATATCTTCAGTTACAGGTGCGTTTTCCACCAATTATTACTGTAGGACGTGTCGCGTTCCCTACGATCACGTATACACGCACAAATGCCCCGAAATTTGCTCGCGTTGTTTTGAAAAGCCGCCGTGCTTTTCTTATCAACCCTCAGTTAGCTGCGGTATATGTTTGAGAGATTTTCATGGGATGAAATGTCTAGGGAACCACCTTCTTCCTAAAGGCAGGGGAAAATCGGTTTGCGAGTCGGTGCGTCATTGCCCGAAATGTTTCGCGGTATTGAAAACGGCGAGAGGGATGAGAGACCACCAATGCGGGGATATCTATTGATGAAAACGGATGATCTGGCCGTCCGCTCCAGTTGACTTTTCCAGACTAACCGCGCTCCCGGGCGCCCCCGCTTAAATACCTGGCTGGCAAGAATGCTGACCAGGCATTTAAACAGGGACTGTCCGGGAAGGACGGTCAGCAGGATTAAGCCAGCCTGGAACGAACGACCAGGCCACTCCACGTGGCAGTTCCTTTATTAAACACGTATACATTTCTTTACAATTAAATTCCGTGAACAGGACGCCCTTCCCCTTATTCAGGGAATGAACAACTGAGAGATTATCACAATGAATAATAAGTTTAAAGTTAACATCAATCAATTTTTGTTGTAACAGTAAATAACCCGCAAGCAGCGCCATGAAGCCCTCTGCAAGATAAATCGGCGTCTCCTCGCTGAACGTATGGATCCATTCACGTTCCCACTCCGGGATGACGATGCCTCCCTGCCAGGGGGTGGCGTCGGTGTAGATGTCCAGCGTTTTCTCTAATCTTTGGTCGAAGGAACGGACGCGGTGAAAAATTCCTTCGTCGTATAGTCTGGTGATCCAGGTGTTGTCTCTTCGATACGCATCTGATATGAGGAATCTGGGGAGATTCAGGACGTACACCGTCCACGAGATGAAGCCGGCGGCCTTAGGTAGATCCTCCGACTTCAATCTCGGGACGATGCACGCTATCATGTGTAGCCTGGCGATAGTTCCTGGTAACAGGCTGATCTCCATTCTTTCGGTGTCTATTACAGTCCCAAGGTATTCGATCTTAGTACGAGGGGTTAGCATACACTTTGGTCTATTAAGAGTTACACCTAGGTCTGTGGTTAGAAACTCATATATGTCCATGACTATTTCAGGGGTTAGGTCCGGGGAAGTAAGCAACCAATCGTCCAAGTACGCCACCATTTGTACATCGAACCTATATCTTATTTCTTTCGATATTTCTACGCTCACCCGCTGCATAATCGCAGGGGCGAGAGTATGCCCCATCGGGAGTCTTGTGAAGGCATATTGGGTTCCTTCCACATCGATACCATAAAAGTACTGATGGTTCTCTCTGATACGGATTTGGTGAAACGCGTCTCGTAGATCCAGCTTGGCCAGGCGTGTACCTGGGCCGAGACGGACAATGGCTTTCACAGCATCTAAAAGCGAAAACTTGGGTCGCCGAAAGTATTGAGTCCATGGTGAAAGGTCCATTATGATTCTAGGCTTCGCGTTTGCCTTAGGGATAACCGATAGTCTGAATGCGCACTTGATGCCGGGCTTTTCGACGATCACGCCTTGCTGGAGGAGCACAGGGAGCATCTTTCGTAAGTTATCGGTTGGCCGTGATTTAAGATAAACAAAGGGGGCTTCTGGGGGCTTCGAGAGGTCAGCGCCCCTTAATACGATATCCAAAACACTAACACTCTCGTATGGATACGCACTTAACGGTGACAAATATTGCACTTCACTCACACTGGGGATTTTAATGGCCGGTTTGGCACTTACCGGTAAATTCAAGAATAGTCCTGACCCGTCGGTCGCGGCGTCAGTGCTCACGTCACTCTCGTTACCGGAGTCCTCGTCGGAGCTACTGGAATCCTCCTCGGGGTAATCCACGGCATCGTCGGGGGTGCCACTCCCTTGCCAGTTGAGGAGGTCCAGTAGCTCAACGAAGTCCCCCAGGTCCTCTTCAATAGTAACGCCTTGAGGAGAGTTATCTGCGGCCTCGGGCACCTCGACGTCCTCTTCCTCGGGTACCCGGTTGGCTGGGGGGCTGCGTCTCCCATGTGTTTCGCTGGGTGCCCCAGAACTGCTGCGAGTTCCCCGGGGCCTGGCTCCTGGTATATGTCCTTGGTTGAGCGGGTGCCGCAGATGGCATAACTACTACTGGCGGCCTTGCCAGTAATTCAGGTGGCACATTCAAGAGGTCCTGGGTTCCGGCTTCGGCCACCTGGCCGGCGATGTTCCAGCCGTGTTGGGTGGCTATCCCAAGGACTCTCAAGCGGTGGTAAAGGATTAATTTGGTCTCCTCAGGTAAGTTTTTCCAATATGAGATCAAGTCCAGCAATGTTAGGATCTCGTACGAGTCTCGTTGTCGTAGACGGCCGCCAATGCAACGATCCTTCAACATTAGACAAAGTTTAAGCACCTCTGACTCGGGAGGCAGTGTTTCCTGAGGCGCTGGTCTTCTAAGCGACGCAAAGGTTCTGGCGGCAGGTGGGGTGGCGGCGGAAGTTTGAGACTGCTCGAGCACCTCAAGTCGTTGGTTCATTTGGCCAAAGTTTTCTCCCAGAGTTTCCAATAGTCGCCTTGCCCATTCCGGCGTGCTCTCCTGGTTTTCGGGCGAGCTAAATAAGATCGGGGATCTCTGCCGGGAAGTAGATGGTCCAGCTTCCGGATCTTGCCGGGTCGTCACATTCCCACTCGGAGTGGTACTTCTCTCCATCGACCGACTTCTACTACTCGCCATTGGAGTAGTGTGGGCACCTTGGCGGGTCTTCACCATCAAACGAAATTGATATGATCATCATCCGAAAACCTAAATCATCAGTGTTTGGATTACCAACTCTGATAAGTTAAACCAACTTAAAACTAACTGAATTTTAATGCCAATTACTATTTTTGGATAATTCCAAATCTATATCCATAAAAAGTAAAGTTAATTTCTTTAATATTCGTACTAAAATTGGTAATTCACTTCATGAATGTTGAAGTATAATCTTGTTTGTTTTCCCTGCTTGGTTTGGTATTGTGATGGCAATGCCATCTAGTGTATTGTACAGTGGGAGAAACAATTATCGCAACACCAATTGGCGTCAGAGAGCGGATTACGCGGGAACTAACTGAAAACACTCTACCGCCAACAATTCGGCAACTCTGAATCGAGCCAGTAAAAACCGGCAATATTCAAACTTTTACGATCACCTTTGCGAAATTTCCTAATATTGGCTTTGCCTCATTACCTTTATTTTTTGCTATTTGTCGTTCAAAGCTTGTCGCAATCAAAATAGTTATCTAGAATGTCATTATAGTACGTTGAGGGATAATGACAAACAAGAGTATTTGATGGCGGAATATCAGACAATAAATGAAGATTTTGCGGTATTATCTTGCGAATTTAACGGTTAAATACTTTAATACTTTGAATTTTGATGGAAAATAATTCTCGCGAATAAGATTAACCATTTAAGAAAACAAATACAGAAATCACTAGGATATGTCGTATTCTTACATTTGAATTTTTTCTCCAGCAGTGTAGTTTTCGACGGCATAAGGTATAACAAATATCCTCTCGATAAAATCTAATCCGTGTGTTGAGGGAGTTTATTCTTTCTCAGTGCTCCTCAGCAATTAACGTATTGACAGGAATTAGTATCACTATTACTAGCTTTTAGGTGGTGGAAACGGTAATCAACATTTTTCAGCTCAATCAGGCTGTACGTAAAAGAGATTATCTAATAATTCGTAATAGGGAATAATATTCATCATTAATTTCAGCATATTAGAAAAGATAGTTACAATAAATTACGTGGTGAAAATTAATGTAATCGAAAGTAACTTCATAGTGTCTCAATTGTTTAGAAAGCTTAAATAAAATTAAAGTAGATTCTTAGACTGGGTGATAATTACTCATTGTCATAATTTTAGTTCATATCTGAAAGATGCACGGTTCGACTACTACACTGTAGTATGAATCGTTTACTAGATATGAGTCGGATGAATATGATCTTCTGATGCAAAAAGTTTTAAAGAGACCGGGATTTACTTTTCTTATTTCTCCATAGCGATGACTTAAATTTTTAGTTTCCAATTTGATAGATCTCGCTTTCTCTACGCTTAAATATTTTCCAAGGCTATTTTCATTCTTATATTAAGCGTCAAACGCAACTTTTATTCTATACTTTAATAAACTTGGTATCCACTTTACGGACTGTTCCGGAAAATTCCCGCCCCCCTTTTCCTTCACGAGGACCGACCAGGTAGTTTTAGTGTCGTTTACTACGTAATTTAGCGGTTTAAATGCGTGGCGAATTTACGTAGACAAAGTTCTTTTGTAATTCAATAGTAAGAATAGTTACAAACACCCACGTAAATAGGCAAAAGGGTATGCATGAGGTTACTTCCAAAAAATAGAAACAATTGCAACGGTGAAAAGCAATTTCACTTAAAAAAGGACAAGGTTATTCCAAATTTAGGCCCAAATGTAATGTGTGAACTGAGAGATCCAATAATAATTGTCGTGAATTTTAAGAGCTTACGTAATAAAAAGGCGGTACTCTTTAACATTACGATGAGCACATGCGGGAAAATCATACAAGACAAAAGTTAGTTAGGCGAAGATATTGCTTTAAGCGAGACATTTAAAAGATCCAATCATTGCCGTAGGAGGAGATTATGACATAACGCATCTTAATTGGGATTATGTAAAATCTCTAGCTGCAGCTCTAACACTAGCAGAGAGTAAAATTTCACAAAAATTAATTCATACTTTTTTGTAGCATGCTATAGATAATGTAAACATGATAAAAACTCGAACGACTCGTGCGGGTCAAGGAAACATTTTAGATTAACTATCCACTTCTCTCCGGTAACTACTCTTGATATAGTTAACGATATTTCAGACCATGTTATCATAATGATAGGGATGAAAGTAGTTACGGTTAAATCTCTTTAGCCATAGAGGCAAGTATATTTAATTTGCAAAGCAAATCTTTCAGAAACGAGTTAAGGGTTATATTAACGAGTGCAAGGATGTTTTTTCACTCTTTGCGAGTGTAAATTCATTAAGTGATAGTTGGATAGAGTTCCTCCGGAAAATCAAAGAATTAATTAAATACGTTTCGACTAAAATCGTGCGTAAAGAGCCACGGAGGACGAAGACTAAGTTGCGAGCATTGCATAGAAAGAAGAGAGTCATGCACTGGCGATTGAGAAAACTCAAAACATGCGGAGATAACCATGAGCTCGAAGACAAAATTATAGAGAAGTGCGAAAGCTAGTTAAGGAAGAAGCGTGAAGAGAATACCAGGAATATAGATCTCAAACCCTGTTAGAATCATTAGGAGGCGATCAGAAAGAATTTTGGTCATACGTGCGTGAGACTCGTGTCAGTTTTATGTGCCTAGCCTCACAGCGATGAGGGAATTAACGTAAATAAATCGGAAGATAAGGCTGACTTAATTAATCGGCACTATCAGAAATGGTTCAATGTAGAAAATAGCCAAGCTAACGATTTCTTCTTGCGTATCTATTCAGAGATGTGTCCCATAGAGATATAAGTTGATGAAAATTAAAATTTATTGCAACAGATTGATAGGAAGAAGACGCTCGGTACCGAAGGTATTTCCGCTGTTTTCATAAAAACCTTATGAGATTAGCTTTCTCCTCTTCTCAAGAAATTCTATCGGAAAATAATTAATGAGGGTACGGTCCCAATGTCGTGGAAAAAAGCAAACATCATTCCGGCGCTTAAGAATGACCAGATGATTATAGATCAATTTCATAGACTTTGTTTTTTTGCAAAATAATGGAGCATATTATAGCAAGCTTTATTATGCACTTTCTTACAAAAAGGTAGCAATCAATCAGAGTCTGTACAGATTTTTAATAAAGGTAGACCTTGTGGGACGCAACTAGCAATTATTATGAATGACGTATCTAAAGCGTTAGTGCGTTAGCTATCATCCACAAACATTAATTCCTCACAGTAGGGTTTTCTCAACCTAAAAATGCAAAACTACTGTCTTTGCTCTCACTGTATGTATTCGTTGTCTATCGACGTGAACCTCTATGAAGTAATACTCACCAATAAGCACGTGAAAAGCTACCATTCGTTAGAACCGGTTTGTGAATGGCGAATGGGTTTCCGAAAACCCGGTGCGCTGAAAGAAAAGCCTCATCGTGCTTCCAGAAATCAGCAGTCCCTGTCAAATGCATGTGATTTTAAAATATAAGCCAAAAGCCACTTCTTTCCAGTGAACGACTGAGCCTCGAATCCTTGGAAGACGAGGTATTAGCTGAGGCGCGGAAAGCACATTCTTGACAGACGATAGCGAGAATCAGATCCGAATCCTTCAAGCCAAATGATTTTTTTCGTATTGAATTTCATCCCTATGATAAATCTATATACTCAGAAAAGGATTACATTATGGTATGTAGCAATCATATCTTACATTCGCTCATTTTGCAAATAAAAAAAATAGCATAAAAACTCATTTAATGGAAGGAACAAGCGGAAATGGAACTGGAACCCTTCTTTTATCGATCAGACACGTCTGGCAATTGCACAACCAATTCTTACATAGTAGTTAGCTACATTTATGATATTTTCCCACAAATTGAAAACTCAATATTAATATTTTATTATTAGCTTATATTATTAGGTTAGTAAATCCTCGGCTTACACATTTTATAAAGTCAGAGATGAATAAAATACTTCTCCCTTTTAGAAATTGAGCTTTTTTTCAGATAAACTTCTTAGACTGAAACGATCCCAATAAATAATGACAAATTATTATTATTTGGGAATCTTTTTTCGAACCATCTACTTTTTTCACCTTTTCGCGCCTGTTGTAGTTTTCCCCGGCGGAGAGTATCCCACAAAAACAAACATATGACCTTTATGGACGCGATAGTTTTCCTCACCCAAAAGAATTAATGAACATGATGTGGTATAATGTTTGTTGAAAGGAGGAGCCAGGCCTCTAGGTTAACTACTTTATCCTTTTTGGCCGATAACTGCGGGACTTAAAAACGTTTTTCAGCTTTTGGTTGAGAAAAGCCTAAACTAAATCGAAGACCTTCACGCAAACCTAAATATTATTGCAGTCGATTTGCTAAAGAATCATTTTTTGAACGAAGTGTCAATATGACCATGGAAACGAAAACCTTCTAAATTAACGCTCTTATCATACTTATGTAATGTAGATTCATTTTCTAGGATGTTCTTTACAAATTATAATTAGCATTAACGACCTAGCATTTAATGTAAGGAGCAAGATTGGTTTATTTGCCGAATCGATTACAAAAATCAATTTAAATAATTATTTAATAAGCATTAACACCGCATTAATTGCATACCTTTCGTTTCTCAAAATTAACGAAATTATCAGATCATAAATGTAGTGCAAAATTATTTATATAAGTAAAAAATTGGCATATGAATATCTTAAGTAGCTTATGTTTTATCAAAGGAAGTATATCGCCTGGTGTTATATCGACCCCACAAAACCAATTAAGGGTTAACAAGGATTAATTGCTTCTATGAAGTGGAGCTATGGTCTTACCGTAAAATTTAGCAGATCTCTTAGTTTCTTCTTTCAATGATATTGCTAGATAATTAAAACCTTTGGGAAGAACGAGTAATTTAATAGTTCTAAACGTATTTAAAAATGCCCGCGGCGAGTTGTCCCCGCGGCGAGTTGGGCCCGCGGCGAGTTGGTCTCGCGGCGAGTTGGGTCCGCGGCGAGTTGGGTCCGCGGCGAGTTGGGCGCGCAGCGAGTTGGCGACGGCGAGTCGGCGGCGGCGAGCTGGCGGCGGCGAGCTGGCGGCGGCGAGCTGGCGGCGGCGAGCTGGCGGCGGCGAGCTGGCGGCGGCGAGCTGGCGGCGGCGAGCTGGCGGCGGCGAGCTGGCGGCGGCGAGCTGGCGGCGGCGAGTTGAGCCATTCCCAAACGGGAGGGTCCTTAGTCCAGCTGATAGAAGCACGAAAGGGAAAACTACCCGCCTGCAATTTTTTGAAGTGCTCAATATATGGTCAAAGACTTTCCTCGCGAAGCATCGAAAACTGAATGCATTTCTACGAGAAAACAAATGACGCAATGACCGAGGGCACCGATCTCGCTGATGCAAAATGTAAGAAAAGTCCGATATATGCGCAAAATATATTCGGTTTTTATGCAATCCTGTTTGTTTTAACTCTGGAATTGGTATTTTTCCTCTCAGTTTCGGACATACAAAGATTTCACGTATTCTAGGAAACGAATGGTGTAAATAAATTTCTATTAAGAATTTCCTTCGAGTGCAGGACTAAATTATGGAAAAATTATACTCCATTGACAAAATACAAATTTTACTTTGTGCCAATGTGCTATATCAGTAATTACTCTGACGACTTAACGATTTCAAATCGTTGAATGAAAAACTTAAGACGTGTAATAAAAAATTGCCCTCGGAAAGTCTATCGCAGTAAATGAATATCCAATGTTTGAACTGGACGTATGAAGATTAAAATTTATATTAATATACAGTGAGCAGCAATAAGACGTGTGGCCGTGTGAAAAACCAAACTACCTAGATAACTGTCTTATTAGCGCAGCTTAATTTATCCAGAAAAAGAGACTAATACAGTTCATCTGTTCTCGCTATAATTTGGTAAAATATATATTTTACTCTCCAGATCGAAAATATCGCGTTCGCTAAAGATAAGAATCACGACGTCGCGTTTTCCCACTCTAAACTAATTCGTCCTTATTTCTACGTTTCAACCGAAGATTATTTACAAATAAAGTCCCAATTATTATCCAAATATTTTTGTGGATGTAAGATTAAAATAGTAATTAATATATCTTTAAACTCTTATTCTATAAATATGATAACTATCTGTGAAAGAGAAATGCTGAGATAAACACGACGAACTCAAGGAAAGATCGCGCGAAGGATTTAAGAAGAGATCGAAGAGGAGAAATTTTGAGTACGTTATAGGCTCCGACTCAAATATTACCGCTTTTCGAGGCTTTTCTCAATGTTGCCAGTCAGTAGTGTTAAGTAGTTTTCCAAGTAGTTTCTGAGAATTCCGACTGAAGCGCTCGCAAAGTGTTGCGATAATTTATTCCCCCACTGTACGTTATGCAGAAAAACAGTTAGGGCGGAACATAAATGTTATATGATGGCGGTAAAGGATAGGAGATTTAATTGCAGTCATGCCTACATTTTTTACGATATAGAATGTAGGCAGGACGA
Source organism: Pachydiplax longipennis (assembly GCA_036926295.1). NCBI lineage: Eukaryota > Metazoa > Arthropoda > Insecta > Odonata > Libellulidae > Pachydiplax > Pachydiplax longipennis. Next base: position 3,688,529 of record JAVFKF010000050.1, on the reverse strand, counting down.
GGAACTTTCCAGGGGTGTTTTTACACATCCCTAATCTTTTAGTTGCGAGCATCCTATGTCAGGACTGCATTAAAAATCCTTCAGCCATCTGTGACATTTGTGGTCTGCGGGAAAATATATTTTCCTCCGACAACCCCGTGAAGGAGTTAGGTCGGCTAGGTCGGCTTAACTTCAAGCTAATAACGTGTATTGCTCATAACGCTAAAGGTTATGACAATAACTTTATTTTAAAAACCGCATTGGAATCCGCGAATTGGAAACCAGACGTTATTATGTCTGGTTCCAAAATTCTCTCAATCTCCTTCTCGAACGGGCAATTGAGATTCATTGAGACTCGTTAAACTTTCTTCCCATGGCGCTCTCAAAACTACCGTCAGCGCTGGGGCTTGAGGTTTCCATGGCAAAGGGGTATTTTCCTCACTTCTTTAACACCCGTGCGAACTCGAGGTATATAGGCCCGTTACCGTCGATATCCATGTACGGAGTTGACTCCATGACTACCAAGGAGAAGGAGTCCTTTCTCACTTGGTATAAGGAGCACTCTTCGAATGGATATGTTTTTAACATGGCGGACGAAATTACGAGGTATTGCGTCCAGGACGTGCGGATTCTTCAAAGGGCATGTCTTCGTTTTCGTGACATTTTTATGGAGGCCACGGGAGTCGACCCCTTCCGTGAAGCGATTACCATCGCCAGTGCCTGTATGCACGTTTTTAGGAAGCGATTCCTAAAATCGGAGACCATCGCCGTAATACCTCCGGGCGGATATCGTCTCGCCGATCGGCAATCTCGAAAGGCCCTCTTATGGCTCCTCTGGGAGGAAAGGCAAAGAGGGATCGCCATCACCCATGCCCTAAATGGTAGGGAGAGCCGTGTTATGGGGAAGAAAGTGGACGGTAGGTCGGGGAACATCGTTTTCGAGTTCCACGGGTGTTTCTTCCATGGGTGTCCTTCGTGCTTTCCGCGTCGCACAGATAAAATATCAAACAACCCTAACGACACCATGTGGGCGCGTCACGAGGCGACTTTGAAAAAGTCGGCATATCTGAGGGAGAGGGGCTTTGAAGTGGTGGAAAGGTGGGAGTGCGAGTTTGATCGCCAAATCAGGGATGACGCGGACTTGGCAGCATTCGTTGCAGGCAACCCGCTTCACACCGAGCCACCCATCAATCCGCGGGATGGTTTTTACGGGGGGAGAACTAACTGTGTGAGACTTTTTCACCGGGCCGACGTAAGGGTTGGAGAGTCGATTCGCTATCTCGACGTGTGCTCTCTTTACCCTTTCGTCAATAAATATAAAAAATATCCCGTAGGCCATCCGACAATTTTTGTAGGGGATAATTGTCCTTTGCTGGACGCCGTGGAAGGGATGATGCGCTGTACGGTATTGCCTCCGTCACATCTTTATCACCCCGTACTCCCGTACAGAGTGAATGAGAGGCTGATGTTTCCTCTTTGCAGGACCTGCGCAGAAGGGGAAAATCAGGAGGTATGCACCCATTCCGATGACGAGAGATCGTTAACCGGAACATGGGTGTCGGATGAAGTAAAGGTCGCTGTACGGGAGGGATACGAGGTGATCAAGATCCACGAGGTGTGGCAATACGAAACGACGGTATACGATCCGTCTACCGGTGAGGGAGAACTCTTCACAAAATATATTAATTGTTTTTTGAAGATGAAACAGGAGGCGAGTGGATTCCCTCACTGGTGCAAGACGGATGATGATCGTCGGAAATACATCACCGATTTCTACGAGCGCGAGAAGATCACGCTGGAGGAGAAGAATGTTGTAAGTAACCCCGGTATGCGTCAGCTGGCTAAACTTATGCTGAATAGCTTCTGGGGGCGCTTCGGCATGAGGGAGAATCTTCCGCAATGTTCAATTCTGCGTACGAGAGAGGACCTTCTTTCGCTTGCTACGGCCTCGCACGTGGAGCTTTCAAGGGTGGTACCGGTGAACGACGACATGGTATTTGCATGTTGGAACGAGAGAGAGGAATCTCTCAAATCGTTGCCAACAACAAATATCATGATTGCCTGTTACACAACGTGTCATGCAAGGTTATTCCTCTATGACTACCTCCGAAAACTCGACTGACGCGTTCTGTACTTTGACACCGACAGTGTTATTTTCACAGAACGTCCGGGAGAGTGGTCGCCGGTCATAGGGGATTATCTTGGTGATATGACGGATGAAGTGGAGCAATACGGGGAGGGCTGCTACATTTCAGAGTTTGTTTCTGGCGGGCCGAAAAACTACGCCCTCAAAATACGCTCCCGATCCACGGACTATTGCAAGACGATTTGCAAAGTCCGTGGAATCACCATAAATTCCGCTAACGAAGAAGAGATTTCATTTGATTACTTGAAGGCCATGGTAACGGAAGAAGCTCCTCCTCTCACAGTTACGTACGACAGTCGCATAGGACGTTTGACTCCGTTCAGAGTAATATCGCGACCCGAAACTAAGACATATCGAGTTGTGTACACAAAGAGGAGGCGGATAGACAACTTCGATACACTCCCCTATGGATATAAACGCCGTCGGTTATCTTGATTTTCTTCGTTGTTCGTTGTAAATATAACTTTGCTGTAAATATAACTTCGTTGTAAATATAACTTCGCTGTAAATATAACTTCGTAGTAAATATAACTTCGTTGTAATTTTTCCAATATTGGAAATAGTTTGTGAATATTGTAAACACTTTGTATATACTTTTCCTTCTCGGGGACTGCAACCTTGTCGTGGTGAGAAGGCTTTAGTGTTCCAATTTTCCATAAATTTCAACTTTATGGACGGAACCGAACTAATAGCAGTCCATTCTAATATATGATTAAAGAACATTATTTCAGATCATCTGATCGCAATAGATGGTTTTAAAACCGCGTGTCGATAAAGACATGTCGCATTCTGAACATGGATCTCTGCATGAAACATCCATTTGGCGCTATAATTGCGGTCCTAGCTCATGTGGAAAAACTTATTTTGTGAGCCGACTTCTTGCTCATAAGGCGCGCATGTTCGATGTAAACTTTCAATCCGTCGTATGGTGTTATTCAGAATGGCAATCATTCTACGATACTTTAAAAAACATAAATTTTGTGGAAGGGTTACCGAATGTAAAAGATTTTCCGCATTCAGACTCTCCCACGTTAATTATTATAGACGACTTGATGAAAGAAGCCGATGGGCGAGTGGTAGATTTGTTTACTAGGGGTTCACATCATAGAAATCTTAGCGTAATTCATCTTACACAAAACCTCTTTCACCAAGGAAAAGGAGCTCGCGATATTTCATTAAATACTCATTACATTGTATACTTTAAGAATCCTAGCGATCGTAGTCAAATTTTTCATCTTTCGCGGCAATTGCATCCTGAAAATCCTAAATTCATTCGGGAATCTTATAACGACGCGACCGAGAAACCACACGGTTATCTGTTTATAGACTTGAAACAATCTACGCCCGACATCTACCGTTATCGTACAGAAATTTTCCCGGACGATGATTTCAATTATTTTTACGTACCGAAAAAGTAAACTATAAAACTCTGTGCACAAGTTCGACGATTTCATTTGATGCAATGTCAACCAACCTGTTGAAGCACTCGGATACAATTCGTTTTCTCACCCGGTGTTCTCCATCCCTTCGAAAATCTCTATTAGAGGCAGCAGATTCGGGATTAATTAGAATCATCTGCGAAGTCGCTGACAATACTTTGAAAGGTGTCGTACAGTTAACACCATCGCAGAAAAGACGATTGGGACGTCATAAGAAGATTCTAAGGAAGATTGCGGAAAAGACGGGGTGTTGGAAAAAGAAAAAGAAAATCATTGTGCAGTCCGGTGGTTTTATTTTACCATTACTCTTACCCATCGTAACAGGGTTGTTGTCTAATCTCGTGAAGTAATGGAGCAAGCGAGAAAAATGGTTCTTGTTCCTCAGGAGACGATTAACCGTATGAAAAACTCTGCACCCACGATGACAGGCCTGACGGAGACGGTTTCGGTTCTCGATCGTGCAATGGAAAAGATTTTGCGAATGCCGAAAATATCGGATCGTGAAAAGTGGAACCTTTACAGACAATGTTTGCAACGCTTTCTGTATTTTTCTGACAAGGAGAGAAAACCAGCGACACTCCCGTTTGAAACAGCCAACGATGCGAAGGAGAATGAGGGGGACAAAGACGCGAAGGAGAATGAGGACGTAGAAGAGGAATTTTCTACGCCAGAGCGCATTCGTTCTGAAATTATCGCGTCCGTGCCGAATAAGTTTAAGAAAAAGGCACAGTTATTAGTTGACCGTCTATTATCATCTGGAAAGATCAACTGGGATGAGATGGGCGTAATAAATATAAAAGGAAATAAGATAGCCGGTACGAACATAATAGATCTTGTCGGCGATCTAATGAGAAAAAGAAAAAACTTTTCTCCTCCGGGAATAATACCATTTCTTGATTCTCTTTCCGAAATCAACGTTCCACACGATTTTATAGGGAACACGGATCACTTAAAGTACATTCAGAACGCCTCCTCTAAAGAGGAAACATCTCGTTTACGTCTAGATAAAACACCTAAAGTGCGCTTTGCTATTCGGAGAAAGTCACCGCGATGGGTCCCGTATCGGTTCAAAAAGTAAACAAGAATATCCGCAAGCGATTTTCCGAAATTAATTACGACCTCGGTCATCCTGCATCGTTTTCTAGCAAAGATAAATTGTGGAGATCCGTTAAACCATTGATTTCCAAGGAACAAGTCCGAAAATGGCTCGAGTCTCAGGAGGCGTATACACTTCATAAACCAATTCGAAGGAAATTCCCGCGTAATAGATACATTGTGGATAACATTGACGACCTGTGGCAAGCCGACTTGAATGATATGAGGGATTTGAAGGTAGAAAACGATGGATACAGTTACATTTTGACCGTCATCGATGTTTTCAGTAAATACGCTTGGGCGATTCCGCTGAAAACTAAGACTGCGTCGGATGTTGTTGCGGCGTTTAAGAAAATCTTTTCGAAATCTAAAAGGAAACCCGTTAATTTGCAAACAGACAAAGGGAAAGAATTTGTGAATTCTACATTTCAATCTTTTCTCAAAACGCAAGACGTAGGCTTCTACTACACAAATAACCCGGATATCAAAGCTGCTGTTGTGGAAAGATTGAATAGAACGCTGAAATCAAAGGTATGGCGTTATTTCACGAAATACTCGACTCAAAAATACATTACTGTGCTACCGCGCATTGTGGATTCTTACAACAATTCCGTACATTCTTCCATAAAAATGGCACCCTCCTCTGTGAACGAGGAGAATGTATACAAAGTATGGCAGAATCTTTACGGTAATGAGAAAACTACGGTAAAGAAAGCGTCAAAATATAAAGTTGGTGACCACGTTCGCATAACTAAAGAAAGAATTCCTTTTAAAAAGGGATACAAGTCAAATTGGAGTTTGGAAATATTTAAAATCGAAAAAAATATATTTCGAAACCCCATCGTTTACATATTGCGTGATTTGGGCGATGAGACATTAGAGGGAACGTTTTACGAGCATGAGATACAAAGAGTTCGGTTTTCGAAATCTGACGCTTTCAAAATTGATAAAATAATTAAGACGCGAGGAACCGGAGCCAGAAAGGAGGCGTTAGTCCAGTGGAAAGGATATCCTTCGAAATTTAATTCGTGGGTTCGTGTTGCCGAAATTAAAAAAAAATTGTGATGGATTTTTATCTAACTTTACCGAGCAATAGCTCAATGTCTGTTTTTAAAGACAATACAACTACGAGGTTCACAACTCTCCTCCCAAAGACCATATCTCTCGACGGTTTCTGGGAATGTGCTCTGGTCGAAATACATTTTCCCATGACCTTGAAAAATGTTTACGGTGGTCATAGGGAGATAAAGATACATTCAGACTGTAGAACGGGGCCGAATTTCGTTGAAACCGGGGAGCTGTGTGAAAGAATTCCGGAGGGACATTACGAATCGATCGGAGAGGCGGTGATGGCAGTTAATAAAGTTTTATCATCTGCGTATTTAGAAGAAAAGATCGTGTTGTCATGGGAAAAAGAGCAGAGCAGAATCATCGTGCATTCAGGGGCAAAAGCATCATTGCATGTTTCCAGCTTATTAGCATTGCAGTTAGGATTTGAGCCTGCAATAGATCTCGTGCAACAACGAAAATCGATCCGCAAACCCAACATTTCGTTGGGGTATCCGTCTCAAATTTATATTTATTGTGACATTGTCGAGCAGCAGCTTATAGGGGATGTCGTTTCCCCTCTTTTAAGAATCGTCAGTTCTAACGCCAGTGTAAGCCACTTCGGTCAGGATGTCGTTCATGTTTTTTCGAGACCGTTTTATCTCCCAGTCATGAAGAGAGAGTTCGAAACCATCGAGGTGGATTTAAGAACGCACTCTGGAGAACCCCTCCCATTTATCTACGGGACATCGGTGATAGTACTTCACTTTAGAAAGACCAATGGTTCGCGTAAATAAGAATAATAATAATAATAACGATCCTTATCTGAGATATTATTTAGACCAGACAGGATCAGGAATTGGGAGTGTTTATAGAGGAGCAAGCTATCAGAGAGGAAGCGGGATAGGTAGTTTCCTCGGCGGTTTATTCCGATCGGTTCTCCCTATATTTAAATCTGGTGCTAGAGCGTTGGGAAAAGAAACGTTAAGGATGGGAGCTAACGTCTTAGGAGATATTGTGAGCGGGCAGGAGCCCGTGAAAGGTATTTTCCGGCGAAGAGTGCAAGAGGCTGGTGAAAATTTGAAAACGAAAGCGGAATACAAAATAAACCTACTTTACGGAGACGGATATAAGCTGAAGAAGACGCCTCGAAAACGGCAGTTCGTAAAGAGAGTGCGCAGAGAAAAGACGCGCGTTAATTCCAAAAAAAGGCAAAAACTTTCTCCAGAAGATATTTTTGGTTAAGATGTCTTTTCTTCATCACAATTCGTGCGAGTGTACAAAATCAGAGTTGGACTTATTTTCCCTTCCACCCACGCAAACCAGCATTGAGGGCGGCCAATGGATACATTATAAACCGATTTCATCTTTAACGGACGATGCTCCCTTAGAATTTGTGGTTCCTGGTAATGGCGATGAATACGTGGATTTATCACACACGTTAATTAACATCACGGCGAGCATCACAGGAATTAACGATGAGGAAAGAAATGTTATATGCGGGCCGGTTAACCTCTGGCTGCATTCGTTATTTTCACAGGTAGACATGTTTTTAAATCAAAAACTAGTGACCCCTCCGAGTCATGCCTATCCGTACAGAGCGTACATCGAAACGGTTCTCAATTACGGCCCAGCGGCAAAAACCTCTCACCTCACGAGTGCTTTGTGGTACGATGATACACCTGGATCCATGGACGATTGTGCACAGAACGTCGGGGCAGCGCGAAGACGGGAGTGTACGCTCAACGGAAGGGAAGTGGAACTTATGGGACATTTACATTGCGATCTGTTTAACCAAGAGAAATTTCTCCCAAATGGGGTTGAAATGCGATTGAAAATGGTTAGATCGAAAAGCGGATTCAATGTGATGTCTTCGGGACAGCTACAAAATGTAAAAGTGAATATTACGGAAGCGTCATTACTCGTGCGTAAAGTGAAAATTAGCCCTACCGTATTAATCGCTCATTCACGAGCATTGGAAAAAGCGACTGCAAAATTTCCATTAACCAGAGTCGATATCAAAACGATGACGATTTCCAGAGATGTTCAAAGCAAAACACTCCATAATATATTTTTAGGGCAGATGCCAAAGCGCGTGGTCGTAGGATTCGTTTCCAATGCCGCTTTCAATGGTGATATCACTAAAAATCCATTCAATTTTCAACATTTCGATCTGAATTTCCTTTGTCTGTATCTAGACGGTTATCAAATACCGTCTAAACCTTTGCAACCGGATTTCTCCGAGTCGGGTCGCTTCATTCAGGCGTATCACACATTTTCTGGTACGGGAATACACTTCCAAGACGGAGGGAATGCAATAGCGAGAGATGATTATCCGCGAGGATATTTTCTCACGGCGTTTGATCTGTCTCCTGATCTCGAGGCAAGCGCAGGGCATTGGAGTTCACAGAGAAACGGAAGTCTGAGAATGGAAGTCAGATTTAAAACTGCGTTAACAGAGACTATAAATTGTATAATTTATGCCGAATTCAATAACATTTTGGAAATAGACCGCCATCGCAACGTCGGAGTCGATTATAACAGTTAGTCAGTTCGATATATGACCTTAGTATAAAGCTCGTGTCCACTGGATTTTATTTCACTCGTCAGTGAAAATCCATGTAAGACGATGTTCTCGGTCATAGTCGATTTTCAAGGATTTCACCACGGGAAAGATTTTATCATTAAAGAAATTTCCATCACTAACGTAGATCATCGCGAAACAAAATCATGGTCAATCAAATCACCCTTCCCTGAAGAAAGAAGAAATAAGGCTGAGCGTATGCAAGATCAATGGCTCACGAGGAATTACCACGGAATTGAATGGAGCGATGGAGAGATCGATCATCAAGCTGTAAAATACATACTAAAATCATTTACGAGACGAGCGACGGTTTTCGCTAAAGGCAGGGAAAAGTGCTTATTTTTGAGCAAACTTTTATCGCCGCGAATCGTTTACGATTTAGCCGATCTGGGATATCCGTCTTTAAGAAGACTGAAATACGACGAGGAGTTTGATTATTGTTGGTGTTGGTGCATTCCCAAGCATTATGCAACAAATTTTCAATGTTCTAAGAAGAATTGCATCAAACTGGCGAGATGGTTTACGACGACCGGTAAACCCGCACTCGGTTCATTCTTTTTCCGCCTTCGATCTTTCGAAAAATTTCCACGTCCCTCCTCAATTGACGTTTACGAAATGGTTGATTCGGGATTTTATTATTCCGGATTAGGTGACACGACAGTGTGTTACGTCTGTGGTATTGACATCAGTGGATGGAGTCCAGCAGCCGACCCTCGTATTGAACATCTACGCGCAAATCCTCATTGCCCTATCGTGGCGAAATCTACATGTGACATCCAAATGAAAAAATAATTCTTAATAATAATAATAATAACCAAAAAATGTACAACATGTGTTTGAAAAGAATATGGTATGAAATTTTGTGTCAATAAATAAAATATATTAATATACAATACGTCTTTCGAGTTATTTCTTTACGAAACGTCTTAGAAATATGGACTCGAAGCAGTGAAACGCAACTTTAACGAGTAACGTGCGAACAAATCGTTTATTTCGCGGACATACCGGCCGAACTCCTAGCTGAGCACCTGGGGAGATTCGGGCGCGTAATCGGTCCCGTCAACACCTGCCGTGCCGCTTGCCCTAACAAGCGCTTTGGGCACGTTAACGGATTCAGGCGCGTGGCCCACGTGATAGTGGAAAACATTGCTGCCCTACCCCTCGCCATTCCCATCATCCACGATGGGTCACACAGTACCATCTTCCTCAACCTAGACGACGTCACCTGCACCACCTGCGGAAAAAGAGGGCACCACGAGAGCAGGTGCTCGAACGGCCTGACGGCCGTTCTCGTCCTCACGGGGGTGGCCTACTGCCCCCCGAAATCACGTTCTCCCGGCTCCGTCCTCTCCCTTTTCTCAGCGGTAGTTCACGGAACAACCTTCGCGGTACTCGTCGGGGACTTCAACGTGCCCATAAACAGGGACGAATGCAGGTCGCGGCAACTTCATCGCGAGGTCACCGATTCTGGTTTCGCCCTCGTCTCTCGGAGGCCAACTCACCACACCGCTACGTCCGCCAACACCCTAGACCTGGTGATTGTCCGCGACCCTGTAGCAGATGTTCAACATGACCAGAATCCAGCTCCCGGCCTCTCCAGACACGACTCGGTCGGCTGCTCTCTTTCATTGAGGGTACCCAGGGACCCAGCTAAGACCGTTAAAACGCGCGATCTCCGGAAAGTGGATGTCATCGCGCTCCTCGAAGACCCGAGGCTACGGAGGTTAGACGACATTGCGGAGGGCAACGATCCTTGCATCGGTGCGAATACGGTGAGGGAGGTCGTGCTGGCAGCGCTGGATGCGCATGCACCGGTGCGGTCGAGGAGGGTCAGGAGGCCCCCTGCCCCGTGGCTAGACGATCAGATACGCGCGGCCATGACGGAGAGGGACCGACTCTACAGGCGGTATCTGCGGACCAGGTCCCCCGAGAGCCGGGAGGCTTTTCGAAAGGCCAGAAATCGGACCAAACAGTCAATCCGGAACGCCAGGGGAAGATATTTCGCCAAGATCGTCGGCGGTGGACCCGTTGAGACGTGGAGGATACTTCGCGCCGACGGCGGGCTCCGGAGTAAGGCACCAGAGGCGTTGGCCGTCCCTGCTGTCGAGCTGCTGGACAGTTTAGCCGTGGATCCCGGAGTAAACGTTCCCGACGTATCCGAAGCCATCTATCTCCAACCCTATCGCCCGGAGTTCGAGATCTCGCGGATCACCGAGGAGGACGTAGTCGCCGCTGCAAGGGCAACCCGCTCTCGTACCCCTGGTCCCGACGGCATAGCGCCGCACGTGCTGCAGCTGTTCCTGCCAGCGCTCAAGCGGCCGCTCGCGGCAATATTCAACGCATGCCTCTCGCGAGGCGTTTACCCCGCCGAATGGAAGGACTCTCTCACCGTCCCGCTCCCGAAAGTCACCGCACCGACGAGATGCAAAGACTATCGGCCGATAGCCATTGGGAGCAGTGTAGGTAAACTCCTGGACAGGATCTTGCTGAAGCAGCTCTCCACCCACGTACACCTGAGGGGATTGTTGAGTGTAACACAATCCGCTTTTCGACCCCATCACAGCACGCAGTTGGCGCTCGTGGGGGTGCTGGACCCCGTTCGGGAGGCGCTGGATCAGAGGCGTCTCTGCCTGGTGGTTGGACTGGACGTCACCCGGGCATACGACTCCGTGAGGCACGACATCCTCCTCTCAGTCCTTAGGGGGCTCAACTTCGGACCCGGCGCGGTGAAATTGCTAGGGGAATACCTGGGCGACCGACGGGCCACTTTGCGAGTGGCGGAGGGAAGTCCACCCCCGTGGAGGTCCTTCCCAGTGGGGGTTCCACAAGGATCGAGTCTCTCACCGCTGCTCTTCAACATCTTCGTGGATGGAGTCTCGCGGTTACCAACCACGGCCCGGGTGATGATGTACGCAGATGACATCATCCTAGTCTCCAGCTGCGACGGTCCCTCCCTCGAGGAAGGCGTCGCCCAGACCAACCGAGATGTGGAGGTCGTCTGCGGATGGCTTCAGAGGATGGGGCTCTCCGTCAACCCCGCCAAAAGCGTGGCGATGATCGTGGCCCACAATATGATCAGGAGGAGATACGTCAGCAACCGGACGCCAGGCATACTCGTGTGCGGGACTGCCCTGCCGTACGCGCATTTCCTGAGATACCTCGGAGTAACCGTGGCCGAGGACTTGTCCTGGGATGCACAGGTGTCTCAGGTGGTCTCCAGGATCCATTGGGGACTTCCACGCCTCAGGGGAATGCACTTTAAGCCAGACAGGAGGACCAGGGTCATGTTGGTGAAGCAACTGCTGCAGCCCGTCCTGGACTACTGCCTGGTGGCCTGCAGCGACCTGTCGGGGAAGGACTTGGCCCGACTCCAGGTGGCCCAGAACGCTGCCCTGAGGTGGGCTCTGAAACCGGGGGCGTGGGACCGGATGACGCCCTTATATAAGAAGGAGGGACTACTTCGCATGAAGGAAAGGAAGACGCTTCTCATCCTGGAGGCGGGGATGAAGGTGTGGCGGACCCGACTCCCGAGTTACGTGGCAAACAACATCACGCCACTGACGACGGAGTTGGGTCCAAGGACCAGGAACGCGACAACCACCTTCAGGATCCCGCTACACCGATCCAGGATGGCGGGATCCTTCGCCGCGACCTTCTCGAGGGAGTTCAACGCCCTGCCGTTGGAGCCAAGGACCAATTTCAGCCGCGCGAAGGCGAGGAAACTCCTACTCGCAAAATATTAATTTTATACTGCATTCTATATTTCTATTCTCCTTCATTATTTCTATTTTTCTCTTAATTTTTATTTGATTATTATTATTTTTCTTTTTAATTTATTTTATTTTATTTATTTGTTTTCTTTTATTTCATATATATATTTTCGTTGGTTTTGTTATATATGTATATATATTTATGTGTATTATCCATCTATCTACCATTGCTACTTATTAATAATGTCAATTTTTTTTTTGCTGAACGATAATATTGTAATACATGTATACAGAGAACCCTGGGGGAGGGGAAGAGGGGGCCGGCTGGTCTCATCTCCCCCAGGTAAATAAAGCCACAATCAATCAATCAATCAATCTCGAGTTTTCCTGAGTGAGTGACGTGCTTTCTTTCGGCTCCTCTATAATACCTACTTTTTGTGGTTATAACCGGTGTTTCTCCGATTTTGAAGTTCACGGCGTGTGCATCTAGTGTTGGCGCGTGTTAGGTAGAAAGACGAGAAGACACACCGAATGAAACAAAGGTACCGGATGTTCGTGACCTCTACGTTAGGTAGCAGTCAGCGGTTCTGCGGTAACATTGTATTCGGCCCCTCAGCCCTAGGGTACTCTTTACCCTCGCGGAGCAATCCCTGACGTCACAAATATATACCTCCGCGTGACGTAACATTACTCATCGCTAACACGGCCATTCTGACAATCGGCTCGTCCTCGAGCCGCCTTTATATGCTTAATTCTCAGTCAGAGTACTGCCTGAAAACCACGATGGTACAATTAAAATAACCATTGCATAATCCGTCGAAAATTCAAGACTGAAAGTCTACAAAACATCTCCTGGAAATAGAATACAGTCTTTATTAATCACAATAATACAAAGAGCACTTTACATTAGTTATTCAACCATCAACGTGACAATTCCTGCCATACTCATCTCAGCAGTACTACAGTATCTCCGCATTACAAACAGACCGCAGGAAGCCAAGTTCAGGGACCCAGGTTTGTTCCGCCACCAAGGCCGGACTCAGGGACCCTTCAGGGTTTAACTTGCTACCAAAACCGGTACTCATATAGCCAAGTTCAGGGACCCGGGTTTGTTCCGCCACCAAGGCCGGACTCAGGGACCCTTCAGGGTTTAACGGGCTATCAAAACCAATACTCACGTAGCCAAGTTCAGGGACCCAGGTTTGTTCCGCCACCACGGCCGGACTCAGGGACCCTTCAGGGTTTAACGGGCTACCATAACAAAACAGTGGAATCTAGGCATAACTCATTCAATTCTACAATACAAATAATACAAGTAATAATACAAATCCCTTCTTAAGGTAGTCATAAAACACGTTGCCGATGTTGCCCACTGTTTCAATCCACTCTACAATTTACTTACAAAACATAAGGGTTGCACATTATCAATCATTCAAAACACTCATTTAAATTACAGCAAAGTGCATGGTATGGACAGGAAATAAACATTAAATTAATAACATGGAACAAAAGTTATAGTAATTCATGTTCACAGTACAATCATATATAAACAAAGAGGTATTCTCTAACCTCCTTTTCAAACCCTCGTCCGTAGAAATCAAAGTAATAACACAGGTACGTAGTATAGGCTCTTACTTGCTTTCTTGTAAACACCTTCAAACAGCTTCAAAACAATAACAGAAAAATGTAAACAAGTAGTATTTACCTTCACCTGGAAACACATACCATCAGATTCAAAACAAAAACAAAGCATAGATAAACAAACAAGAGGGTATCGGCTTATCTCGCAAGTATAGTCTCAAATGACGCTCTCGGATTTTAGCATTCTTCTTCAGAGTCAAATAGAAGTCCGAGTTCGTTCGGAAATGATTCACTTGGCCAAATTCGAATGTGCTCTTTAGCAAAGATGCAATCTTAGCCCAATTCATCCGTTTTAAAAACCTTATTACGATCCTCCGTCATCACCCAACTAAGGTGCAAGTTCCGACGATAATATCTATTGAATCGCGACGCTTTTCATTGAATCTTTGCTCCTACTTGGAGCCATTAGACGCCAAGGACCTCTTAGCTGCCGCTCGGTCGCTATCCTTCTTAAGGGGAGGTCGCCTCGCCCACGGCCAGAAGGATGGAATGCCACCAATTCCCAATAGAAATCGAATAGGGGGGATCCAGTGGATTTTTGACTCATAGAATTTATGGTCAGCTGTAATTTCCAGAGGACGCTCGCCCATTCTGACTTCAATTCCACCCCAATACGAGATTGTGCGAACGTAGCGAACCTGTCATTCCCCATGAGAGCTTCTGGGGTGATAAAATGGAAATGTATGCTCCCAGAAGTACAAAGTTCCGTCAAATAGCGGTATCTAAGATTGGTTCCCGAATCCGCAACTATGCAGCGTGGATTCTCAAAGATGACTATGAAATCCATCATTTGACTCACCGTTTCAGTGCTTGTCAAATCTAACAAGGGATAAAGCATATCGAATTTTGTAAAACAATCCGCAAGAATGAACATATGCTTAAAGCCTCCCTTAGTTGATGCTAGTGGCTCCATACGATGAAGATGAACCGTGACGAAGGGTACGAAAGCCTTCTCAATTGAATTTGTTTGGGTCCATCGCGATCTTTGTATAATTTACATGTTTGACAAAGGGAAACATATTCACTCACAAAATTACGTGATCGAATAAATCAGAAATATCTTGAAATTACGTCAAATACTTTGACTGCCCTTTTATGGCAGAATTCTTCATAAAAAAGTCTCAGCAAACCTATACGACTATCCCTCGGAACATACCATAGTAGCATTTCCTTGTCGTTTATATTTTCAACATGATAAAGCAAGTTTTTCTTTTACACAGTATTGCTTCGGGTCTAAGTTCCCTTTCCTTACGGCATCAGTAAGGGCAGAAGTCTCCTTATCTACTGACCGCTCAATTTCTGGCAACGTTTGCTCTCCAATGTGGTTTACACGTCTAATGGGAGACGGGTTACGGCTTAGGAATCCCATTAAATTACAGATTTTAGATTTTGCAGACCTGTTTATATTGAAGACGAAGGGATAAACATGTCATCCAAATAAACTAAGCCGACAGTGCCCTCGAGAGGTCCCAAAGCGGCATTTATGGCTCGCTGGGACACTGGCAGGGGCATTTGCCAGCCCAAAAGGCATTCTTAGATATTTGTAATAGCCATCGGGAGTTATAAAGCCAATTTTCTCTACAGATTCCGCTTCGATGGGAATTTGATGGAAGCCAGACCCCGTGTCTAAAGGGGAATACAATTTCTAGCAAGTAAATTGATTCGGTTATAGATTATTGGTAGCGGACATTTCCTTCACAGTATCTCGATTGAACGCCCTGAAATCTATGCACATTGTCAGCTCCATTCTTCTTCTTCTTGCTCAGGAGAATGGGGCTGGCGAAAGGAGAACAGCTTCCTCGTATAATTCCATTGACCAACAGACCCTTCACTATTTCTCGCATCTTTTCCCCTTTTTGACAGAGCAAGACTTAGGATTGTAGGATATAATGTGGTTTTCCTTCAAACGAATATAGACTACCCATAGAGACAGGATTTGCAAAGTTGCCCCATTTAACAAATCTTCATACCCTCTGAGAGTTGATATTAACTGTTGACGAACCGCTCCCTCAAGATGGTTAATTAAGGTGTTTGTCCATTTAACCCTTTCGAGACTGTTGTCGGCTATAGACGACGGTACTTTTCCTTCGCTTAACTACTGTTGTCGGCTATAGACGACGGCATTTTTCCTACGCAGAAACACGGCTGTCGTGTATAGACGACGCAGGTATAAATCGCGGGTTGATGCAGTTTCAGAGGATTGGAGTATTATAAACTTACCATTCTGACCCTTTTTTTGGGGATTTCTGACCTTTCCTTCTGCACCCCACAAAGGAAACTCAGCCCCTGGGGTCATTTGTAACCCTTTTCGCAGTATGGTGCCGCTGCAAATTAAATCTCATTGCAATAATTTTGCGAAACAATTGTTTTAGCAGTAATTGTCAAATTCACATTAGATATTAAAATCTCGCTCTTTGCTGACTATGTACAACTTTTAAATGAAATTCTACTGTTAATATTAAGGTTTTTAGTATACTACCATGTAAAAAACATGAAATAGTCACTGATGTTTTGATATGACTGCAAAGAATATTTCTCATCCTTCTTTTCCATCCGGGCTTTGAACAGGAAAACTCTGTAGTACTGCTGGCACAAAACCATAGACTAAAGTGAGAGCGAAATTCTCGAATAGTATCCAAAGTGGTAGGAGAATAACAATAGAGCCCTTTCTGCTTATTTAAGAAATTCAAGGAAATTCATTCATGGAGTATTCAGTGGAAAAGTTTCAAAGGAGAGAAAACAAGTGGGATCGCTACTGAGATATCTGAAAGGAATGGTGTGCTTCTAATGTGCATGTTCTAGGAAAAAAAAGATGGGACTCAACGGCTAAGAGAACAATTCAAAGAATTGCAAGCTGAATGGTAGGCGGGGACCTTTGATGCATTTCCTAAGGATTAAGAAAGAATTTAGCGTTGAATTAGGAAAAACCCGCTAAACAGATAAGTGCTTGTTTCATAAATACATCTACATTCTGTGTAAGGAGGAAAAAATAAGACATGAATGTTCCGTACATAACAGAATTTCAAACATGGAATAGCATATGAGACCAGACGAAGAAAATAAGGCAAAGTGAAATTAAATTAATAGAGATGAAATACATCGTAATATAATTATACTATTAGAATTACTTTATAATAATTCTTCAACGAGTGCATTTTTATGCCTTCTACTGCAGTAAACCTCTGCGTCGAAAAAAGCTTCAAAAACAATACTGTACCTTGCATGTGCTTGAATTTGCAAAAGAAATTAGAAAGATGGAATGTATTTCAAAATTATCAGAGGAAATCCAAGATGCATCATTGCCATTATAGCAGTATACTGAATTCCTTAATAATAACGCTAGAATTTCGTTTAAAAGTTGCACATAGTCGGCAAAGTGCAAGATTTTAAGTTCCAAATTCATATTGACAACTAATGCTAAAAATTACTCTTTGGCAAAGCGACAGCAATAACATTTAGTTAGCCGGGGCCCCATGCTGTGAGAGGGAAGGTTAATTACCCGGCGACGATTGCGGTTGCCGAGGAAGGAGCCCGCTTAGGACTAAGAAGGGTTCAATTCTATACCTGACACCATCTGAGTCGAAAAATGCTTCCGTGTCCAGGAGAAGTTTTTCCTTCGAATGTATTAGGTGCCAGAGAGCGATTTTAAGAGTAGCAGGCCGTCTCGAAAGGGTTAAAGCTCTCGAGTTCCAAACTCATCCGTAATGAAAGCCAAATCTGAGTTAATAAAAATGTTTCGGCCAACAATAGCATCGCAATTCAAATAAGAGACCTGAACTTCTAAATAATCCCATTCAACTGTAAATACTTCAAACTCTGTAACCGACGTCGTTTTCCAAGACGTAGTCAAAGTGACCGACTCAATTCCATTAAACACATCATAAGCGAGGACATTGCGGCATCAAGCCAACCTTATCTGCTATGCCCTCCGACATTAACGAGCAGTCCCGAATCAGACAAACATCCTATGGGTTTCCCTCGTATGACCGCTGGGGAAAACCCCAAAGACGTACAAAAATTACATTCTTCTAATAAAAAGAGATTAACATTTATCACTGACGTATATCAGTCGACTAGGTCCTCATCCAACATTCGACTGGACTGTGGCCTGGCTTAAAGCAAATATAACACACAGCCCGACTAGTTTCATTAGATCACGCGGACTCATTAATTGATGGTCCCTTTTAACGCGGAGAGGTGAATTTGAGGTGATTGTCGGTCAAATATCTCCTTTCATCCCCTTCTTAATCGGAGAAAGTGAATTTCGCCATGGAATGACCTGACCGATTGCAGCGGAAGCAGCGTTTCCGGTTGCTATCGTCATTCATTAAATATCTTTCACTTTGCGGAACCAATATACATATGCTATGCTACTCTTACCGCAATTTCTCCCTCAGTCCAACCGAATTCCGTTACTGGTTTACCAATCTCTGCAGTCCACTTCAAATTCTACAGCCTCTGGACCGTACTTTGGGATGGAGAGGCTCGGATGGTCCAGCACGAGGATTCGCCGCCATTTGATCCCTCACGTCAAAAAACAGCCCAGACAGGCTCTTCATTAATTCTTCTATATTCAACTAACGTTATCCAAAGCGCAGTTAGGATCCCACTTCTGATGTTAGGTAGAAAGACGAGAAGACACACCGAATGAAACAAAGGTACCGGATGTTCGTGACCTCTACGTTAGGTAGCAGTCAGCGGTTCTGCGGTAACATTGTATTCGGCCCCTCAGCCCTAGGGTACTCTTTACCCTCGCGGAGCAATCCCTGACGTCACAAATATATACCTCCGCGTGATGTAACATTACTCATCGCTAACACGCGTGAGTGTGCTTGTTCGTGAGGTTTTCTACGCATGTGCGTGTTAATTGTGGCCATTTTAGTCATCCGTTGCTCATCAGTGACCACGAGGCCGGTGCCCGCGCCACGAGGTAAATACACCGGAAGTGACGTGCTCGTAGGCGTAGGAGGCGTGTAGCGTACTCTGAGCGCTCGGTGCCGGCACCCCCTCCCTCCATCTTCCACTCCGAAGCGACCGAGGGAAGGGGATCTGATCCTGAAGCCGCGTGTCTGGTTGTCCTACGCACGTAGCGCCGGTATCGCCGGCGGCAGACCAAACTAAGCGGGGAAATGGATCCCCCTAAACCATTTCAACCCCCACCGTCCATGGCCGAAGGGTCAGGAGTAGGGGGGGCGGCAAGACCACCATCACCAAGTATCCGGAGGCCTATTCTCGGCAACACCACTTCCCAACCTGCCAACAGCCCGTCCTATGCCACTATCGCACAAAAAGTCTCCGTCTGCTCCGGCATCAGGGAGAAGACGGTCCCATCCGGGAAACCGGATAAGAAGACGGCGGTCGTCGCTGAAGTCCTTCCTGGACTTCTCCTTGAAGACTACCTCCTCGCCGTCGCAGACACGGTCAAGGACCTGGACATCACCCACGCTGCCAGAATCAGCAGCAACCGCGTCTGCATCTACCTTAAAACCCTAGAACTGGCAGAGAGGGTGGTTGCCGCTCCCCCATCCATCCAAAAGGGAAAGCCGGTCAAATTCCGAAAATATGTCGTCGGTGAAACGAGGATATTCCTCTCGAATGTGATACCAGACATACCGGCCGAACTCCTAGCTGAGCACCTGGGGAGATTCGGGCGCGTAATCGGTCCCGTCAACACCTGCCGTGCCGCTTGCCCTAACAAGCGCTTTGGGCACGTTAACGGATTCAGGCGCGTGGCCCACGTGATAGTGGAAAACATTGCTGCCCTACCCCTCGCCATTCCCATCATCCACGATGGGTCACACAGTACCATCTTCCTAAACCTAGACGACGTCACCTGCACCACCTGCGGAAAAAGAGGGCACCACGAGAGCAGGTGCTCGAACGGCCTGACGGCGACGCCCCCTGGTGATGCGGTCGCACCTACACCATCCCCTTTGCCCAACCCGGAGGAATTAATCATCACCCCTACGGCGATCTCGTCAGCAGAGACCAGCGATCAGGCACCGTCATCGGCGAGCACCACTGCAGAGACAGTGCGCAGGAGCTCCCGGAAGGCAATATCTAGGGTGGAGGCTGGCGCTCGAACACCTCCACCCGTGAGTACCTCCCGGGTCCAGGCCGAAAGGCCCACCGAGGAAGTGGTCCCCACGAAGCCCTCAACCATCATCACTGTCCCTCCGTCGAGTGCCAGAGACCCATCTTCCGGTGCCGCCCTCCCACCACCAAACAGGCCCTCTGGGCACAAAAACATCACCACGGAGGACTCAGAGAACGAGTCAGCGGAGGAAGACGCTACGGCATGGGAGGCAGCGCCGCAGCCCAAGCTGAAGAGGGTCCGGGGCTCATCGCCCCTGGAAGGGGTAAATAAAAACACCGGATCGGAGGAGGTCACAGACTCCGACTCCGATGACGCTTCCTCCACTACCTCTGAAGTCCCCGACACCGACGCCGTGACGGAAATACCGGACAGGGTGTTCGCTTTAACCATGAAGGAGATAGTTAAAGTGAAGGAGGCGGCCGTCTTTCTAAGACGGAAGGGCATCGACCCGGAGGCGTTCCTGAGAAGGGTAGAGACCCAATGGGAGGCAAAGCCCGGGAAAATCCGGCAGGGCAAACAGGGGAAGAGGGCCACGTCGCTAGTCAACCGGTTGAAGGAAGAGCTCGGTCTTTGATGGGGAGCAATTACAGCCCTAATACATCGCATCCCATTGACCTTTCCCGCCCATTTACAATACGGCACGTGAACGCAGAGTCCCTCAGGGCCCACTGGACCGATTTCTCTGCCTACTTCGGAAACCTACGTGATCACGTCATTGCGGTCTCGGAGACGCACCTTCGCCCTCCGATGTCCGACTTACCTTTCTCCCTCCAGGGGTATAGGCTGCTCAGAAACGACCGAGCCTACTGGTAGGTTGTGGCGTCGCCCTTTACATTCGGGAGGACCTTCAAGCAAGTGTGGTCCAGCAGTCCGTCTCTTCGCGAGAGGTGCGGGAGGAGTACCTATTCGCAGAGGTGTCTGTCTCCGGTCAGCGAGTCCTCACAGGGGTGGCCTACTGCCCCCCGAAATCACGTTCTCCCGGCTCCGTCGTCTCCCTTTTCTCAGCGGTAGTTCACGGAACAACCTTCGCGGTACTCGTCGGGGTCTTCAACGTGCCCGTAAACAGGGACGAATGCAGGTCGCGGCAATTTCTTCGCGAGGTCACCGATTCTGGTTTCGCCCTCGTCTCTCGGAGGCCAACTCAACACACCGCTACGTCCGCCAACACCCTAGACCTGGTGATTGTCCGCGACCCCATAGTAGATGTTCAGCATCACCAGAATCCAGCTCCCGGCCTCTCCAGACACGACTCGGTCGGCTGCTCTCTGTCATTGAGGGTACCCAGGGACCCAGCTAAGACCGTTAAAACGCGCGATCTCCGGAAAGTGGATGTCATCGCGCTCCTCGAAGACCCGAGGCTACGGAGGTAAGACGACATCGCGGAGGGCAACGATCCTTGCATCGGAGCGAATACGGTGAGGGAGGTCGTGCTGGCAGCGCTAGATGCGCATGCACCGGTGCGGTCGAGGAGGGTCAGGAGGCCCCCTGCCCCGTGGCTAGACGATCAGATACGCGCGGCCATGACGGAGAGGGACCGACTCTACAGGCGGTATCTGCGGACCAGGTCCCCCGAGAGCCGGAAGGCTTTCCGAAAGGCCAGAAATCGGACCAAACAGTAAATCCGGAACGCCAGGGGAAGATATTTCGCCAAGATCGTCGGCGGTGGACCCGTTGAGACGTGGAGGATTCTTCGCGCCCATGGCGGGCTCCGGAGTAAGGCACCAGAGGCGTTGGCCGTCCCTGCTGTCGAGCTGCTGGACAGTTTTGCCGTGGATCCCGGAGTAAACGTTCCCGACGTATCCGAAGCCATCTATCTCCAACCCGATCGCCCGGAGTTCGAGTTCTCGCGGATCACCGAGGAGGACGTAGTCGCCGCTGCAAGGGCAACCCGCTCTCGTACCCCTGGTCCCGACGGCATAGCGCCGCACGTGCTGCAGCTGTTCCTGCCAGCGCTCAAGCGGCCGCTCGCGGCAATATTCAACGCATGCCTCTCGCGAGGCGTTTATAGCCATTGGGAGCAGCGTAGGCAAACTCCTGGACAGGATCTTGCTGAAGCAGCTCTCCACCCACGTACACCTGAGGGGATTGTTGAGTGTAACATAATCCGCTTTTCGTCCCCATCACAGCACGCAGTTGGCGCTCGTGGGGGTGCTGGACCCCGTTCGGGAGGCGCTGGATCAGAGGCGTCTCTGCCTAGTGGTTGGACTGGACGTCACCCGGGCATACGACTCCGTGAGGCACGACATCCTCCTCTCAGTCCTTAGGGGGCTCAACTTCTGACCCGGCGCGGTGAAATTGCTAGGGGAATACCTGGGCGACCGACGGGCCACTTTGCGAGTGGCGGAGGGAAGTCCACCCCCGTGGAGGTCCTTCCCAGTGGGGGTTCCACAAGGATCGAGTCTCTCACCGCTGCTCTTCAACATCTTCGTGGATGGAGTCTCGCGGTTACCAACCACGGCCCGGGTGATGATGTACGCAGATGACATCATCCTAGTCTCCAGCTGCGACGGTCCCTCCCTCGAGGAAGGCGTCGCCCAGACCAACCGAGATGTGGAGGTCGTCTGCGGATGGCTTCAGAGGATGGGGCTCTCCGTCAACCCCGCCAAAAGCGTGGCGATGATCGTGGCCCACAATAAGATCAGGAGGAGATACGTCAGCAACCGGACGCCAGGCATACTCGTGTGCGGGACTGCCCTGCCGTACGCGCATTCCCTGAGATACCTCGGAGTAACCGTGGCCGAGGACTTGATCTGGGATGCACAGGTTTCTCAGGTGGTCTCCAGGATCCATTGGGGACTTCCACGCCTCAGGGGAATGCACTTTAAGCCAGACAGGAGGACCAGGGTCATGCTGGTAAAGCAACTGCTTCAGCCCGTCCTGGACTACTGCCTGGTGGCCTGCAGCGACCTGTCGGGGAAGGACATGGCCCGACTCCAGGTGGCCCAGAACGCTGCCTTGAGGTGGGCTCTGAAGCCGGGGGCGTGGGACCGGATGACGCCCTTATATAAGAAGGAGGGACTACTTCGCATGAAGGAAAGGAAGACGCTTCTCATCCTGGAGGCGGGGATGAAGGTGTGGCGGACCCGACTCCCGAGTTACGTGGCAAACAACATCACGCCACTGTCGACGGAGTTGGGTCCAAGGACCAGGAACGCGGCAACCACCTTCAGGATCCCACTACACCGATCCAGGATGGCGGGATCCTTCGTCGCGACCTTCTCGAGGGAGTTCAACGCCCTGCCGTCGGAGCTAAGGACCAATTTCAGCCGCGCGAGGGCGAGGAAACTCCTCCTCGCAAAATACTAATTTTATACTGTATCCTATATTTCTATTCCCCTTCATTATTTCTAATTTTATTTTCTCTTAATTTTTATTTCATTATTATTTTTCTTTTTTTTATTTATTTTATTTTATTTATTTGTTTCTTTTATATCATATATATATATTTTCGTTGGTTTTGTTATATATATGTATATAAATGTATGTGTATTATCCATCTATCTACCATTGCTACTTATTTAATAATGTCAATGTTTTGCTTAATGTTAATATTGTAAATGCTTAAACATGTATAGAGAGAACCCTGGGGGAGGGGAAGAGGGGGCCGGCTGGTCTCATCTCCCCCAGGTAAATAAATCCACAAATCAAATCAATCTCTCTCTCTCTCTCTCTCTATATATATATATATGTATATATATATATATATATATATATATATATATACATACATATATATATATATATATATATATATATATATATATATATATATACATATACATACATACATATATATATATATATATATATATATATATATATATATATATATATATATATATATATGTATGTATGTATATGTATATATATATGAAAAAGTTTCTCATTTTTAACTCGTAAATAATGATTTCTTTACCGTTTTTTTTTAAATTCGAACAATTTTCTTACACAAAAAGGAAATAATGATTTCGCAATCGTTTTTGGGTTGTGAGCATTTTTCTCCTTTAACTCGGAAAAAGGATTGAATTACCGTTTGGCTTAAGTTAAAAATTTCATTAATTTTCACACACAAATAATGATTAGTAAACCTCTTTCGCTAAAATTCCACACGCTACTCGCGTGTGTATCTGTAAATTAAGGCTGTTTAGGGGCTTTTTTTAAATATTGAACCCATCTCTATATGAGCCGAAGTTTTCCTGCCATTTTAATTAGAGGCAGTCTTCGGTTGATGAATGGAGTCTTATTTTTTAATCTTTCATAAAGGACCGCTGAGAAATATTTAACTGTTAAATTACATTTGATTTCAATACCTAGCGCCTTTCATAGTCCGATTTTATTCGCTCAAAAATGCTTCCTATAGCTATGAAATGTTATGCAAAACGTATGTAAGGGTCGTTTGAATGCGTCACTTAGTTCATTTTCATTTTCCTTGAAAATGTTGTGACACTTCTTCGCATTGAACTTCATACGTCGAGAATAAATCTTCTTGCTTGCGATTGTCTCTTATGTCTGCAAATATTTTCCTGTCTTATATCGTAAACGCCTTTTTAAACTATTCCATTTTGTTTTCTCCTTATCGCACCACCAAAATAACATAATAAACTTACCAAATTAAGGAAATCTTTCACCTCATTCATAGCCTAAAAAAGTGTAAAAGAGACGCAAAATTATTTTTTCCGAATTCCAAAAAGGATCCGAAAATGCTTCCCAATACTTCTTCTCTGGTTCTTAAAAAAAAAGGCAGCTTGAAACCGGGTGACTGTGGGCCGATTTTCCTCTCTTCGATTTACTTTTAAAATAAGGGAGCAAATCATACTCCTTAATGCCCTTTTTTCCTAAAATAGGAGCAATCACTCATTGCCAACAAGTTTCCCATAAAGTGAAACCCAGTTAGCCCTTTTTATCACTCACATAAGTTCAGATAGCAAATTAAGGAATTATAGCAGACTAGATTTTTCTAAATTTTAGGAGAGCATTTGAGATGAAGTCGCACATAAAACCTATTCAAAATTTGATTCCAATACAACTGATGAAAAAGTTATCCAACGGATGCTATTTTCTCTCGAGAACATTACAGAAAACATCGGAATTTTATCCGATTAAGGATAAAGGATTCTTTGGATGATTCTGAAGTGAAACGGTCGATTTTATCTACCTTACTATAACGTAAATATCAATTATTTGCCGATGATATCTTTGTACGGACAGAGAACGCGGTAAATGATGTATTCTACATATCAGCCAGTGAAGTAGGAACAAATATTAGCAAGTTCATTTGAGTTTGACAGTCTAGTTATAGATAGTGCTCGCACACCCACTGCCATATGCCATTGGCAATTTGCGGGCTAATTGTGCTAAGAATATTGGGCTCTGTTTAATACACTTATCAAGACATACAGGTAAAAATATCCCAAAATCACATCCACCTTAATTTTTGGCTCAGACTTACCAAGCATTTTATATTGAAAATGAATTTTAAATTTGAAAGAGTTGCAATAAATAAGTAAGTCTTCCTCACACTCAATATTCCCTTAAACTTTTAGTAAAACAACATACTTTTATGTACCCCAAATAAGCCAGATTAGCCACCAAGAAAACTTGAAATGTCAGAAGAGACTCTTGCATAGGAGACATTTCCAAAAGTTCTGGTCTCTTAAGGACAATTTGGTCTTTCAGCCAATAGTTGTATTTTGAGCAACCAAAGATGAGGTACTTCTGAAAGATAGGATTTTCAACTGGACCGGTATTAAGCCTTAACCAAACCATAGTCTTTGACATTTTAAATGAAAATGATAAATTCCACAATTATTAAATGTACTAATGGCACTTGAGCATGGCAATGCAAATGGCTTCTCAGTAAGTGGGACTTTACTTTTGAAGGATTAAAACATTCTTAATATTCAATCCATGTAGTAGACAGCAATGAAAAATATGTATCAAAACAAATATTTCTTAACTTGATGCTGGTCCAATCAAACCTAGAAAATGTGCCACTAACTTCTGAAAACATCAAAAGATTCACTGTAGTAATCTGCTGATGATTTGCATAAACAACTAACATATTGTGATCACACAAAACAAAATTATGGGTTGCCAATTTTGTCCCTCAGAAATCATTTCCTAAACACTCCCTTGCATACACTACTAAAATAAGGTAAGTGATGTTGAATTGAGATAAGCCTTGGATGACAATGAAGAAATTTTCTAACTGCTTTATCTCCTTTTACTGCGATGAGGCATGGATGAATTTCACCACATTCCAAATATCAATTGCAAAAGTTTCCTCTTTTGGTATGATGAATGGTAGAGATTCATTGAAGATTCTGGTCATCATGAGATATGAAAAACTATCTTACTGTTTAAAGGGGTTGAATAGATTATTATTTGGTAAGAATAATAAAATTTACCAATGACGAAAATAATTTCACAAGAGAAATCAAACTATAAAGAAGATGGTAAAGTAATAGTTATTGAACT
Source organism: Pachydiplax longipennis (assembly GCA_036926295.1). Lineage (NCBI taxonomy): Eukaryota > Metazoa > Arthropoda > Insecta > Odonata > Libellulidae > Pachydiplax > Pachydiplax longipennis. Next base: position 3,662,314 of record JAVFKF010000050.1, on the reverse strand, counting down.
ACTTTTGACAGATTAACATGCGAGGCACAACTAAGAACTTTACCTGTGTCACACGTCACACTTTGATAAATTGCACTTATGGAATAACTTTATCAGAGGAATGTCAAAAAATTCCATAATTACTCAATGGAGCATCTTGGATGCAGAGGGGACTTCCTGGAAAGAAACAAGTGGCATGAAAATGCCTCTAAGGAACTGGATTTGGAGCAGATACTTTGGAAAAGCACAAGGAAAAATGTCCATGAGTTTAAGATAAAAGAGAGAACAGCATCAAGCAAGTTAAGAGGGTAAGGACATGAATCCACATACACCATGGTGCTCTGCAAAATACAAAAGTTATAAATCAATTTACTGTTATTTCCATGTAAATGAACTACCAAAATGAGGAAGGGTTATGAATGAAGACTCATGTTGCTCCAAGGGATATTTTTGCTGCAATTTATTTCTCAAGGGAGTTCCAATTAAATAAAAATTCTCATAGGACATAGCTTGAGTGTAGGAACCCCAAGATGGTGAAACTGGGCTTATAAGGGCATTCATGATAACACATTCAGTGTTGTATCTCTGACGATGAATAATTTTCTTTTTCCATTCAACTTATTCTGAGCAAATTTGATTTTCTTTCATTGTAATATACATAAATACTGTTTCCTTTCCTATCCCAATCTATAAGTTTGCATGGGCTAAAACATTAGGTCCAAGCACAACTCAATGAAAAAGAGTTGGTCCTGATACTAATTGAATTTGCAGCCCATATCTATGCCATGCTTAGAAGATAATTAGAGGAATGCTTCTTATGATATGAACTGACAAGCTCTTATGTGACACTTCTCTCAAAATCTTTGAGTAAATCTACTCCAGCACAAAGAGTAATAAAACATCTCCAAAATTACATGAGTATGCAATACAAATATAGCAATCTTAGAATTTATGAAACAAAACAATGCAGTCGAATCAGTTTACTTTTAGTAAAATCGTTGATCTTTTGTTCTAGTTCATCTCTGTAATTAGAGATAGTTTAAGAAACTGCTTCCAAGAATCCAAACCTTCGTTACTGCAAGGGCACGCTAAATACAGTGGTACCTCGAGATACGAGTGCCCTAACATATGAGTTTTTTGAGATACGAGCCGTCGAGCGAGCGAAGTTTTGCTTTGAAATACGAGCAACATTTGAGAGACGAGGAACGGCCAGCTGCAAAAGGAAAGGTCAATGCTCAAAAGAAGATGACGTCTATTGAATTAAAGCGTGAAATCATAGAAAAAATTTGCGAGATGTGCGAGTAGCTTACTTGGCGAGGTATTACGGGCGTAGTACTTCAACGATATGTACTGTGCTTAAGCAGGAGTCAATAAAGGATATAACTAACTAAGGGCGTTACAATAATTTCTAAGCTCCGGAGCTCTCTCCATGAAAAGATGGAGAAACTGCTGATCGTTTGAGTGACGGAGAAGCAGCTTAAAGGCGACATTATAACACAGGGCATCATATGCGAGATAGCACGAGCATTTTACGGTGATTAGCTGAATCAGACAACGCGCGGACGAGGCATCGTAAGACTTTTAAAGCCAGTCGAGGCATATTTGACAACTTTAGGAAAAGGACCGGAATTTACTACGTTGTCAGGCATGGTGAGGCTGCAAGTTCGGATCTGAAGGCAGCTGAGGATTATCTCAAAACTTTTTCCGAACCGATAGAAGCCAAAGGACACGTCCACCAGCATGTCTTCAATTGTGACGAGACGGAGCTTTTCTGGAAGAAGATGCCGGATAGGACATACATAACGACAGAGGAGAAGATTAATTGCCTAACTCATTTCCGCAACATTCTGAAAGGGAAGAAGGAACAAACCTCCTTGGACGTTTTTTTTAATCCGGCAAAAAAAGGCAAAGACCAGTGAAGAAAAAAGCAGTAACTAAAATTAAGCATAAAGCAGCATTTAAGTTGTGTGTAAGTTGCATTTTAGAGACCAAAATACAAATACACTTTATAAAGCCAGTTTATTTCTTTATGCTATCTTTTATTATATTTTTATACAATATTTGTCATTTATAAATACATTTTTCCTATTCAAAAACACGTAACAAGAACAACTGGGGTGGCATTTTGGGGCCTGGAACGAATTAATGGCATTTCAATTAATTTCAATGGGGAAAATTGCTTTGAGATACAAGCAATTTGACATACGAGCAAGGTTACGGAACGAATTAAACTCGTATCTCAAGGTATCACTGTATAACATGCATCTAATGAAAAAAAAATTCATTTGGTTATGCAATACAACAGCATGCATCACAAGACACCACTAAATTTTTATTTTACTAGTTATTTTCAGTTCTTGCTTTCATTCCACTAAGTGACAGCACCACTACAGTTAACATAGCTCAGCTCTTTTAGCATAGTTAGTATTTTGGTTATCTATTTAGTTCAACATAGTAGATTTTTAGTTATAAAAATAAACTAGTGTAATAAGATCACAGAAAAATTAGACAATGCCATGATTGTACACAGGGGCTACTATCATACTCTTTCATTACTGGTCTATTCAATATGATAATAAAGAAGTTTTATAATAAGCTCTCCAAGTATGAACAACAGGTCTATATACACCTGATAAATACATTTTCATAAAAGAATCTTTAAATTTTTGCCACGATAGATTCCTTACATAATCAAAAGGAATCATATTTGGAATTTAAATTCAACGACAAAAGAATGTCTTAAGTCACAGCAATTTACTCCCTAATCTATGTCAAATGACCTAAATCATCAGTGTTTGGATTACCAACTCTGATAAGTTAAACCAACTTAAAACTAACTGAATTTTAATGCCAATTACTATTTTTGGATAATTCCAAATCTATATCCATAAAAAGTAAAGTTAATTTCTTTAATATTCGTACTAAAATTGGTAATTCACTTCATGAATGTTGAAGTATAATCTTGTTTGTTTTCCCTGCTTGGTTTGGTATTGTGATGGCAATGCCATCTAGTGTATTGTACAGTGGGAGAAACAATTATCGCAACATCAATTGGCGTCAGAGAGCGGATTACGCGGGAACTAACTGAAAACACTCTACCGCCAACAATTCGGCAACTCTGAATCGAGCCAGTAAAAACCGGCAATATTCAAACTTTTACGATCACCTTTGCGAAATTTCCTAATATTGACTTTGCCTCATTGCCTTTATTTTTTGCTATTTGTCGTTCAAAGCTTGTCGCAATCAAAATAGTTATCTATATAAATAGAATGTCATTATATAAATAGAATGTCATTATAGTACGCTGAGGGATAATGACAAACAAGAGTATTTGATGGCGGAATATCAGACAATAAATGAAGATTTTGCGGTATTATCTTACGAATTTAACGGTTAAATACTTTAATACTTTGAATTTTGATGGAAAATAACTCTCGCGAATAAGATTAACCATTTAAGAAAACAAATACAGAAATCACTAGGATATGTCGTATTCTTACATTTGAATTTTTTCTCCAGCAGTGTAGTTTTCGACGGCATAAGGTATAACAAATATCCTTTCGATAAAATCTAATCTAATCCGTGTGTTGAGGGAGTTTATTCTTTCTCAGTGCTCCTCAGCAATTAACGTATTGACAGGAATTAGTATCACTATTATTAGCTTTTAGGTGGTGGAAACGGTAATCAACATTTTTCAGCTCAATCAGGCTGTACGTAAAAGAGATTATGTAATAATTCGTAATAGGGAATAATATTCATGATTAATTTCAGCATATTAGAAAAGATAGTTACAATAAATTACGTGATGAAAATTAATGTAATCGAAAGTAGCTTCATAGTGTCTCAATCGTTTATAATGCTTAAATGAAATTAAAGTAGATTCTTAGACTGAGTGATATTTACTCATTGTCATAATTTTAACTCATATCTGAAAAATACACGATTCAACTACTATACTGTAGTATGAATCGTTTACTAGATATGAATCGGATGAATATGATCTTCAAATGGAAAAAGTTTTAAAGAGACCGGGATTTACTTTTCTTCTTTCTCCATAGCGATGACTAAAATTTTCGTTTCCAATTTGATAGATCTCGCTTTCTCTACGCTTAAATATTTTCCAAGGCTATTTTCATTCTTATATTACGCGTCAAACGCAACTTTTATTCTATACTTTAATAAACTTGGGTATCCACTTTACGGACTGTTCCGGAAAATTCCCGCCCCCCTTTTCCTTCACGAGGACCGACCACATAGTTTTAGTGTCGTTTACTACGTAATTTAGCGGTTTAAATGAGTGGCGAATTTACGTAGACAAAGTTCTTTTGTAATTCAATACTAAAAATAGTTACAAACACCCACGTAAATAGGCAAAAGGGTATGCATGAGGTTACTTCCAAAAAATAGAAACAATTGCAACGGTGAAAAGCAATTTCACTTAAAAAAGGACAAGGTTATTCCAAATTTAGGCCCAAATGTAATGTGTGAACTGAGAGATCCAATAATAATTGTCGTGAATTTTAAGAGCTTACGTAATATTGCTTTAAGCGAGACATTTAAAAGATCCAAACATTGCCGTAGGAGGAGATTTTGACATAACGCATCTTAATTGGGATTATCTAAAATCTCTAGCTGCAGCTCTAACACTAGCAGAGAGAAAAAATTTCACAAAAATTAATTCATACTTTTTTGTAGCATGCTATAGATAATGTAAACATGATGAAAACTCGAACGACTCGTGCGGGTCAAGGAAACATTTTAGATTAACTATCCACTTCTCTCCGGTAACTACTCTTGATATAGTCAACGATATTTCAGACCATGTTATCAAAATGATAGGGATGAAAGTAGTTACGGTTAAATCTCTTTAGCCATAGAGGCAAGTATATTTAATTTGCAAAGCAAATCTTTCAGAAACGAGTTAAGGGTTATATTAACGAGTGCAAGGATGTTTTTTTACTCTTTGCGAGTGTAAATTCAGTAAGTGATAGTTGGATAGAGTTCCTCCGGAAAATCAAAGAAGGTTTAATTAAATACGTTTCGACTAAAATCGTGCGTAAAGAGCCACGGAGGACGAAGACTAAGTTGCGAGCATTGCATATGAAGAAGAGAGTCATGCACTGGCGATTGAGAAAACTCAAAACATGCGGAGATAACCATGAGCTCGAAGACAAAATTATAGAGAAGTGCGAAAGCTAGTTAAGGAAGAAGCGTGAAGAGAATACCAGGAATATAGATCTCAAACCCTGTTAGAATCATTAGGAGGCGATCAGAAAGAATTTTGGTCATACGTGCGTGAGACTCGAGGATGTCAGTTTTATGTGCCTAGCCTCACAGCGATGAGGGAATTAACGTAAATAAATCGGAAGATAAGGCTGACTTAATTAATCGGCACTATCAGAAATGGTTCAATGTAGAAAATAGCCAAGCTAACGATTTCTTCTTGCGTATCGATTCAGAGATGTGTCCCATAGAGATATAAGTTGATGAAAATTAAAATTTATTGCAACAGATTGATAGGAAAAAGACGCTCGGTACCGAAGGTATTTCCGCTGTTTTCATAAAAACCTTATGAGATTAGCTTTCTCCTCTTCTCAAGAAATTCTATCGGAAAATAATTAATGAGGGTACGGTCCCAATGTCGTGGACAAAAGCAAACATCATTCCGGCGCTTAAGAATGACCAGATGATTATAGATCAATTTCATAGACTTTGTTTTTTTGCAAAATAATGGAGCATATTATAGCAAGCTTTATTATGCACTTTCTTACAAAAAGGTAGCAATCAATCAGAGTCAGTACAGATTCAATAAAGGTAGACCTTGTGGGACGCAACTAGCAATTATTATGAATGACGTATCTAAAGCGTTAGTGCGTTAGCTATCATCCACAAACGTTAATTCCTCACAGTAGGGTTTTCTCAACCTAAAAATGCAAAACTACTGTCTTTGCTCTCACTGTATGTATTCGTTGTCTATCGACGTGAACCTCTATGAAGTAATACTCACCAATAAGCACGTGAAAAGCTACCATTCGTTAGAACCGGTTTGTGAATGGCGAATGGGTTTCCGAAAACCCGGTGCGCTGAAAGAAAAGCCTCATCGTGCTTCCAGAAATCAGCAGTCCCTGTCAAATGCATGTGATTTTAAAATATAAGCCAAAAGCCACTTCTTTCCAGTGAACGACTGAGCCTCGAATCCTTGGAAGACGAGGTATTAGCTGAGGCGCGGAAAGCACATTCTTGACAGACGATGGCGAGAATCAGATCCGAATCCTTCAAGCCAAATGATTTTTTTCGTATTGAATTTCATCCCTATGATAAATCTATATACTCAGAAAAGGATTACATTATGGTATGTAGCAATCATATCTTACATTCGCTCATTTTGCAAATAAAAAAATAGCATAAAAACTCATTTAATGGAAGGAACAAGCGGAAATGGAACTGGAACCCTTCTTTTACCAATCAGACACGTCTGGCAATTGCACAACCAATTCTTACATAGTAGTTAGCTACATTTATGATATTTTTCCACAAATTGAAAACTCAATATTATTTTTTATTATTAGCTTATATTATTAGGTTAGTAAATCCTCGGCTTATACATTTTATAAAGTCAGAGATCAATAAAACACTTCTCCCTTTTAGAAGTTGAGCTTTTTTTCAGATAAACTTCTTAGACTGAAACGATCCCAATAAATAATGACAAATTATTATATTTGGGAATCTTTTTTCGAACCATCTACTTTTTTCACCTTTTCGCGCCTGTTGTAGTTTTCCCCGGCGGAGAGTATTCCACAAAAACAAACATATGACCTTTATGGACGCGATAGTTTTCCTCACCCAAAAGAATTAATGAACATGATGTGGTATAATGTTTGTTGAAAGGAGGAGCCGGGCCTCTAGGTTAACTACTTTATCCTTTTTGGCCGATAACTGCGGGACTTAAAAACGTTTTTCAGCTTTTGGTTGAGAAAAGCCTAAACTAAATCGAAGACCTTCACGCAAACCTAAATATTATTGCAGTCGATTTGCTAAAGAATCATTTTTTGAACGAAGTGTCAATATGACCATGGAAACGAAAACCTTCTTCGCCTAAAACCTTCTAAATTAACGTTTTTATCATACTAATGTAACGTAGATTCATTTTCAAGGATGTTCTTTACAAATTATAATTAGCATTTAATGTAAGGAGCAAGATTGGTTTATTTGCTGAATCGATTTAAGAATAAATAAATGCGTTGCTATGAGTTTTACGGGTTCCAAAAACGTTATTCTGGCACAGTACCAAATTTCGGAACATCCAGTAGAGTTAGTGCATGACAACAAATACATGGAAGTCAGTTTAGCAGTAACTTATCTTTTAATGAAAATATTCGAAATGCGATAGGAAGTGAGAATAGAGTGCAAAGATCGTAGATCGCTGAGAGAATTTAAGGGAATAATAAGCTATTTCTGTGACACCCATCGAGTGTCAAAGAAATAGCTTATTTTTCTTTTACTCGACCGAGTCTGGACTACTGTTCTGCGGTTTGGAACCGATATTTAGTAGGTTTAGTCTCAGATTTAGAGATGGTCCAGCGTAGAGCTGCTCGTTTCGTTGGAGAAGATTTCAGGTTCGACTGCAGCGTTACGGCTTTACTAGAGTCCCTCGGTTGGAATTCGCTCCAGGTGAGAAGATTTAATAACTGACGGAAGCTCTTCAAAAGCTTCATCGATTTACAACTTAAAGAGGAAGTAAATGAAATTTTAGTACCAGTAACGACCATTGAAAAATCGTTACAGTAATCACAAAGACAGATAATTACTAATAGAGTAGAATAAGTGATGATGGTGTCATTACACCTTCTACCTCACGCATATGGTAGCTTTCGGGATATACATCTAAATCTATTATCTAAATCTATATTATCGGTATGGAATCACCGCTGAGAACATTGGAAATTGTGAACTCGCGAGTTGACCTTGTTGTAGGCGAACAATGATTAATACAACAATGATTAATACAACAATGATTAATAAACAAAAGGATGTCAATAGTTCTCAATACTTCTGTTTAAAGTTTAAAAATGAAAAAGATTCACTTGAGCTGTTGGCTGTCCGTCTCTCGACGTGAAGACATCAATGATGTGATAGTAATAACAAGCCTGAGTGAAGCTCCTTGCCTTGCCAAATGACCAGTTTGTTTTTGTGAGTGACGCATAGGCTTTCGAAAACCCGCTGCACTGGAAGCGAAAAGTTCATCGTGCTTCGAGAAATCAGAAAGCCCTGTCAAATTAAACACTTCTTTCTAGCGAAGGACTTCGAATTCGTGGTAGAAGAGGAATTTCCGCTGACACACGAAACATGTTCTTGACCGACAATTAGAATTATCGGCTCCGAATCCTTCAAACCCAATGATTATTTTCCCATACATATAATACGTTTCTGTATTAAATAATTGGGTCGTCTGTTAGAATATCCTCACTGACTAAAATACGCGAAAATCATAATGTTATTTGGGAATATTTTTTACGAGTGCAATAACATCTAATTTCCTTAGCCCCGTGGTTAGGAAGGAGCTTTGAATTAGGCACAGGATAGTTTCCACTGGGTGACTGTAAACGGGAGGGTCCTTAGTCCAGCTGATAGAAGAACGAAAGGGAAAACTACGCGCCTGCAATTCTTTGAAGTGCTCAATATATGGTCAAAGACTTTCCTCGCGAAGCATCGAAAACTGAATGCATTTCTACGAGAAAACAAATGACGCAATGACCGAGGGCACCGATCTCGCTGATACAAAATGTAAGAAAAGTCCGATATATGCGCAAAATATATTCGGTTTTTATGCAATCCTGTTTGTTTTAACTTTGGAATTGGTATTTTTCCTCTCAATTCCGGACATACAAAGATTTCACGTATTCTAGGAAACGAATGGTGTAAATAAATTTCTATTAAGAATTTCCTTCGAGTGCAGGACTAAATTATGGAAAAATTATACTCCATTGACAAAATACAAATTTTACTTTGTGCCAATGTGCCATCTCAGTAATTACTCTGACGACTTAACGATTTCAAATCGTTGAATGAAAAACTTAAGACGTGTAATAAAAAATTGCCCTCGGAAAGTCTATCGCAGTAAATGAATATCCAATGTTTGAACTGGACGTATGAAGATTAAAATTTATATTAATATACAGTGAGCAGCGATAAGACGTGTGGCCGTGTGAAAAACCAAACTACCTAGATAACTGTCTTATTAGCGCAGCTTAATTTATCCAGAAAAAGAGACTAATACAGTTCATCTGTTCTCGCTATAATTTGGTAAAATACATATTTTACTCTCCAGATCGAAAATATCGCGTTCGCTAAAGATAAGAATCACGACGTCGCGTTTTCCCACTCTAACCTAATTCGTCCTTATTTCTACGTTTCAACCGAACATTATTTACAAATAAAGTCCCAATTATTATCCAAATATTTTTGTGGATGTAAGATTAAAATAGTAATTAATATATCTTTAAACTCTCATTCTATAAATATGATAACTATCTGTGAAAGAGAAATGCCGAGATAAACACGACGAATTCAAGGAGAGATCACGCGAAGGATTTAAGAAGAGATCGAAGGAGAGAAATTTTGAGTGCCTTATAGGCTCCGACTCAAATATTACCGCTTTTTGATGCTTTTCTCAATGTTGCCAGTCAGTCGTGTTAAGTAGTTTTCCAAGTAGTTTCTGAGAATTCCGACTGAAGCGCTCGAAAAGTGTTGCGATAATTTATTCCCCCACTGTACATCATATTATGTTTTATAGTGTTCATTTGTTTCTGCTAGCATGTAGCCATTTTATAGAAATAAAGTTTAGTCGCCATGTGTTCGTTGATAAGAGAACATCGTTTTACTGCATTGAGTTCCTTCCTCTAACCGTGACTGCCCACGTGGTACTTTCATCCACTATGCCATTGTAACAACAATGAATACATACGATTCTATACTATTCTTTCTTTTAACCATTATCTTTACTCAACTTACATTCATTCTTTACTTAAATAATAAAATTTCGTTACTACAAATTGATTTTAATGGCCTCTAGGTGCCCAGGACCATTTGCTTAGGTTTATACTCAGGGGGATAACAAATAATAGTACTTTGGTCCCTTACATTCTCAATTGGCAAAATTTTACTATGCATATCATTCGGATAGCCTGTCTTAGCTCCATTCATCAGCAGTTTTTTATGCACACATTAATTCAGCTAACATTCTTTCTCTATCATAAAAAATTGCTAACTTTACCTTCATACATGAAACAAGATATTCGGAAGGGTTAAACATAAGAGATGCCTTGGTCCTGAACTTATAACAATTGAAATTTTCCATGCTATCAACAAAAACTACCAAAATCAAAGAACAAACAATTCGGTAGGTACAGAACTTTAGGTTTAAAGATCCGATATTGGTTTTAGAAATGCAGCAACATGCTCAACGATGACAAAAAATCTCTAGAAAAAATATAGTAAATTATATTTGTTGTTAAATTAACAATTTATTATGACTCACTATGAGTCATGAACAAATCAATTTACAACTATAGTACACCAGGATGTTATAATATTGACAAATACCAAAATAATACACTTTAACACTGCACGGACACAATACCAACAACCATGGCAAATCCTTGGATAACAAACAGATCAGTTGACCAGTGACCTTTGCTTATTTTCATCAAAGCCTTATTTACAAAGATCACAAACTAATGAAATTCCAGGGTTGTTGGATAAATGAGTCATAAGATGAAACTATGTTTTGGAGCACTTCTACTCTCAATTAAAGATCAATACAGCAATTGGCATCATCATAAAGAAAGGATAATTGTATTTTTCACTGAGTGTGGGTAACTAACAGCGTGGAGAGAGTATAATATCAGAAAATCACATTCTGCTTTTAAGAACTGTGCTCTGATATCAATATTTTTTACCCAAAAATACCAATACTATAGACAATCCTTACAATCTCTATTCATTTTTTGGCCATTTGGAGGTAAAGATGATTGTAAGAAAGGTGGTTTAGTGAGTCTTGATGAAATGGAGACACATTGCAGGAGGTTAACACTACTTGATTAAGACTAGCCTTTATAACTTGTTACGTGCAGGACACAATGAAGAATCCATACAGAATATTCATTGCTGGTGTACAAATTCTTCCTCCAAAATTATTTTTACTATACATCAAAATTGAATCTTTCAAATCATAAATTTACAAAGCTTATTTAAAAATTTATTTATCTCGAGAGGTAAATAAGTTTTTAGCTGAGCTAATAAGTCTATGTTCATGCCTCAACCCAAGCAATTTTAAAATAAAGTTTTGTAATCAGATTTTAATTAACAACACACAATGTCCAGTGAGTTAATAACCAACATCCATTCTTGGAAGACTTAATTCATTGCATATCATGCAAGAAAGACAGACAGTAAGAAGATAATTTGAAGAAACTAAAACTATTTCATTTTGCGAGGAAATAAGAAAAACCAATTTTCTTGAGATAATATGATCTAAAATATATGCAAATTGAAATTAGGACAAAATTTAATTAAAGTCAAAACAATAAAATTAATAAGGCTTTGTTCACAGCCATTTTACACAATTTCATAAAGAATTCTAAGGAGAAAATTCTGCATAAAATAAACTAAATTTTATTCAGACACCAAAGCATTCTCCTAGGCTGTCACATCATTCTTGAGCTTTCATTTTGAGAAGATAACAAATACTGAGTGGGCAAGAGAGATGTTGGTGCTGACCTGCATTGGTCTTTTCCAGTGATAGGCTAGAGTATAACATGGAAATTCATGATTTAAAAATAATACACAGTCTTCATAAGCACCATTATACAATGCACCATTCTCCAATATGTAAATGCAGGATAATGAATAATTCCTTGGACAAATTGCTCATTGTTAACCAGACTCACACATTTACTGTTTGTAATTTACTGTTTCCATGAGAGATGTATGACTATAACACAACCTGAGCCACACCTTGTCAACAACCAAAGAAAGCCACCTTGGTAATTCTTAGATCACAGATAAACCATGAACATCAAATTAAACCTAAAAGAAAACTCTTATAATATAGGAATTTTAGTAACCATAATATGACGATATTTGTGAAACAAGAATAAGTGACACAAGCATTATATAAAGTTATTTTTGGAGATGTTATATTATATAACTCTGCTTGATATATAAGAGCCAGATTTCATATAAACAAGCATCATACCTATTAACTTATAGGTTTTCCTGTTCACACAGGGAGTTAATGCAAAACAGAGATTCATGGTGGAAGGTAAAATGAACCACAGCTCAAGTATCACCACTTAAGTCCACAGGTGTAAAAAGACACTGTTTTAATGGTCTCTGCGTGATCAAGTTCTCTTGATATAATCACAACTCCATTCACCATAGGATGAAATGGAGGTGGCATAACAGAATTGAAACCACAAAATATTTATTACACACATCCACAAGAAGTAGCATGATGCCCACCCGGCCATTCCAATTGATGAATAGGAAAGAGGGTGGGTTGCGGGCCCTGCTGGGGAATGGTCTGGAGAGGCAGCTGTACCGCCCGCCACTTCGGCGGGAGAAGTGGAGGGCCACTTCTACCGCCGTGTCGGCCCTCCACTTCTCTGCTCCACTGCTGCGACACCCTCTATGCCTTCCATAGTGGGAGCTCCACCTTGTCCAGATGTACCCGTTGTGGGAGTCACCTGTTGTTGACCTCCTTGACTTTGCTGCGCACTCACAGGAGGTCCTAAGGTATTGTGGGTAACTTCATACTCCATTACTTCTTGGTAAATAAGCTCCTTCTATTGCTCCACCTTCGTCCACTGAATGGTCGTACAGGCCAGGAGCAGGCTGCACAACATTCAATTTATAATGTATGAGATTCGTTATTAATCAAATATTTAAACCTCAGTTAAAGGGCTTCCTAAAACAATTATTAGAGGCAATGAGTTTGTGCAAGTTACTTTGAATTTCATGAATCATGCTGTCAATAACGATTTCCGCGATTCCTTGGGGGATGGGAATCATAAAATCAACCCCATAGACCATTTTAATTATAGGACAGCCTTTCATTCACTTAATGAGGGCAACATATTTTTAAACTCCTTTTTACCAACTCCGTTACAAAAGCATACATTTACATAAAATAACACTTAGATTCGGCCATTAGAAAAGTTTTCGACAAATAATTTTCTATATCCTCTATATAGTATTTATCTACGATCCAACAATTCTTATTAAATAACAAACATTTTCAACTATTTGGATTTGAAAATGACCAAAGCTACCTATGCCTAGAGAAAGGAACACACCCATGAAAAGCAGTTAAACATTCACAGAAATAATAATAAAACAGAAAAATAAACATATATGTTCTAGTACACATATCTACACAGAACTAGATAAATTTAGATTAAAAACTAAAAAGAACACCATTCTAAAGTCAGAGAAGATATAAGAAAGACAAAATCTTAGGTGACATGCATACAGTGTGTTCATTCCATACAATATCATTATCACAGCACATGATTTCAATGCCCATTTCTATCAAAAAATTTTTAGAAATACATTTATATGCCAAAATGCTAGATAAATAGCAAAGAAAATATATTCATATTTTTGGTCAATGATAAAAATAAACATAAACATAATACATATAAAATTTGATGGCCATTTCATTAAACTTTGGATTAGCATTGTAAATAACCTTTTCCTAAATGTGTTGACTTCTTGAAAATGACTACTCTCTCCTAAAACATAGAAAATATATATTCATGATTTCCGCTATGAGTATTTACAAATACTCAAATTGATACTGATTTCTGTTTATGATAGTTACAACAGTACTTCAGCTATGCTAAAGACTATACCTAAATTTGAACAGCTCATACTAAAATAAGGAAATACACAATACTCTTCAATTGAACAGAAAAAAAATTATCGCAAGGTATTTTAAAAATGAAAGTAATGTGCAATACATGCATGTTACTCGAGATATTTCAGTATATTCCAGATAATACTAAATAAAGGAAGATATCATTACTCTAGGCATTCCCTATCAAGTATTTTCCTTCAAGGAGATTGTGCTTTCATGTTGCTTCCGATTACCATAAAATTATTTTCCATATAATCTTAAGCAAAAAATCTTTATGGTATTCTAACCATCTGATCGATAATCAAATCAAAAATAATATGTTCTTTTAGTAAAAAAAAATCACAATTTTGATACAAAATCTATGTGTAAGAATAACGTTCTGTGGAATGTATTTAACTAAAATACCTCAAACTGAAAAAAGCAGTTTTTGATCCAGGATGTTTCCACAAGCAGGTTAACCTTATATGACAAAAGAGAGCATTTTCAAAAATCACTAAAATTGTTTCAATTCTTACTTAATTTCAATCCAGAAATCCTTTCTCTAAACAAGAGGAAACCATGAGAAAAGGACTTCTTCAATGATTCTACCAATATACCCTATTTTTTTACTTCTCTTCTAATTTACTGACTTTGTTAAAAATCTTAGTCATATTCAAAAGGTAAAAGATATATTTACATATATTCACCAATGATAGAAACCAATATTTCATAAGCGTCTTTAAAATGTACTTTCTGCAGCTTACTCAATATTTGAGAAAAATTACAAGTGAGCAGTTGGCCAGCATGAGCTATGATGAGATGAATGGGGTAAGGGAACAATTATTCACTGACCAAAGCATTTTCTAAAGAACCATGGATGATGAATGATTGAAAATGTCTTCGAAATGCATAAACAAATGGGCAGATCCATTGTGCTTGTGCATCGTAGATTTTGTACTCAATTTGGGTTCATGATGATTGCAGTATCTTACAACACAAAATTCCTGCATAGAGGGGAGATTCTCAAGGCCTTTTTAGAGGCAATCAGAAGAAAAACTGAACAAATTTGCTTGCTCCAATGTGTGTGGGAGGTTTGTAGACAATATTTTGTGGATTCATAGTGATGCTAATGAAAGAAAGGATATCATCTGGATGATTTTTTCATAAAGTGGTTTTAAATTCATCGTTTCTCGTTAAAGAATCTAACTGGGAATGTATGAGAAGTCTTTCAGAAGAGAAATTTGACTAAAGATAACTGAAAGATAATTTTCAAATATACACTGTATGAATGTATTTCCAAAGATAATTTCCAGCTATTTCCCATGAACTATAATGGGTGCATGACACTTCCTAATCAATTAGTTTAAATAAAAAAAGCTTAAACCTATCAAAAAATGACAAACAGCAGTTATACCTACTACTATTTACTTTGGAAATATAATGATTATCCTCAAAAATATATGAATTTCCTACTATGAAATACATACCTCATTATATATAATACATAAAATAAAAATATAAACAACTGTATATTTAAAAAACAATTCCTTAGAAACTTAAGTAAAATTGTACTCAAGTCTTAAGGGGCAGCTAAAAATTTATTAAAATGTATACATCAAAGCTTAAAGGTTTAAAAACTGCTACTTGTAGGCCTTTCCTCATTCAATTCATCGTAAAACTGTAAAAGAAAAATAATAGAAACATCTAAAACCAAAATAATTCAATTTTAAATTCATGGGAAAACAAATTGAAAATCAATACTATAATTATCAAAACACATTCTTTACTTCACCCTTAACATTAGGAAATTTTAACAATTGAAAATTATATAGAATTGTAAATTAAGACCATCACAACAACTTAAATAAAAAAATTGTCTTAATTGAAAAGTCTATTAAGAATACATTTTATTTTATACTTACTTGGATAAGCTAACAAATTAACACAAATAATACAACAAAAATCAGATATTGAATGAGTAATGAATATGTATACCTTGACTCCTTCCAATAAGCACTGCAGAAAAAAATAAGAATTACAGTACATCTCCAAAGTAGTTTTTGTTTCCTGATATGTTTCTTTACTTCATTATTCTCTGTTAGCCCAAAATTTTGCAATCATTAAAACTTCCACTAAAATTACATAAGCACTGAAAATAACCTCAAAGACAATAGGCATTTGTCATGCATTTAATCCTTTAATTTATAACATTAGATCACAGCCTGGACCAGCACTAAACTGGTATTTAGAATTATTTATGCACATCACGTTTTGTAGTTTATAATAAAAAATAATGATGGTTCAGGTTCATCCACTGATATATTTTCAAAGTTTCCAATTAAATTCAAAAGAAATTAAAGAACATGAAGAAAATACCAGTCAAATATTCATTTCATTCAATGCAAGTTTATGAACAAATTTATAATGTAAGAGAAATAATGGTGCTTTATCATGTTAAGAATGAATGAGACTTTTGGAAATTTGAAAAGCTGATTTAAATTTTACTTCAGAAAAACCATACAATTATGTAAATAATATCTCCCAATCAAATGCATACTTAACTTGAAACTGTAAAATTATACATCTTAAGTATTAGATTTCCACATGGAGACAAAACAATTTAGAAGTGTGGTTTTACATCTTTCATAACAGCATGAAGTGAGCTGTCAAAATTTAAATACAAATGATATGAAATCTGATGAATCGTAAACATTTTTAAAAGAGCTACTGTTTCAAATAAAAATTAAAGAAAGCATTTCTCCAACAAAGTAACATATGGCAAATATTGGCATATTTTATTACTTCAACACCCAGAACTTTCTGCGAAGCAGATGATCTGTCAAAACAAACAATTTTCAACAACTGGTTTCCAATTTGAGCTAAAATGTTTAAGGACAACTGAAGATGTCTACTAAAATAACAAAATGACATCTAAAACAGTAATTATAAAAGCATCATCTAATTATGATGGATAAAGACTCAAGCTTATAAAATATAAAATTGTGATTACTTTGAATCATCTCCAACAGATACATTTACTTATGCTTCTGGATGTTTAAATAATTCAAACTTCGATTTTCTACAGTAATTGTCCTAAAGTGTGGATTAATCCAAAAAGTGATAATATTTAACAAAACATATCATATTTTGAACTAGCAATGAGAATTAAAGGACAGGAAAAACAGAAATAAATGCACTTTTTCAATTCCACGATAACAGAACCTGTCATGAGAATCTACTGATGAAAATAATAACCTTTGAAAGATTGCTAAGCCACATGATTAAATGACATAGACAAATTTTAAGAATTAGAAAATGCAACAAAGACTGGTCATTCTCAGTAATGTTACTCTAAATGAGGTGCCAAACATGTAAGGTAAAAAAGTACAATCCCCATCATAGACAGCGTAGTATATTCATACGAGATGCATACAATTTTCAAAATCATTATGGCATCAGCATTCTTAGGTGAATTGCTTTGACTTTTCAACTGCTTTAGATTCTTCCAAAAAATTTACTAATAATACAAGGAATAAAATATCTATGTTCAAAATTATGTACTATTCTGACTACATAGCTAATACATATGTACCCACCCATTCACCACAGATAGAGTATAGCAGAGGTGGCCAACAAGTCGATCGCGAGGCCAATTTTGGTCGATCGGCATTAGAAAATGAAATTATAATTTTACAAACTGACTTAAACTTACAAGCCAGAAAATCTGAAGAAGATTTTAGGAAATATGTCAACCGAAAAAAATATCCCAGTGTCACCAAATGTAGCGAATATATCTATTATTGTTTCGGATCTACATACCTTTGCGAATCGGCATTTTCATACTTGAAGCTAACGAAGACTAAACAACGTTATGTCCTGACTGATTCCCATACAGAAGACTCATTATTATTATCTTTGTCAGGATATACACCTGATTATGATTCCTTGGTTAGAAACATGCAAACTCAGTCTTCCCATTAATGTTAAGGGAACAAAGTAAATTCTAAATCTGTATTTATCTGTGGCTACTTTGAATTAATAAATATTGTTAATAATTATCCATGTTTTTTTAATTCCCCTTGACATGAGTTTTTTGGCCCTTTAAATAATCATTGTTGATGTTTTTTTACGTAGGTAGATAAGCCGTATATCTATATTTCAGTACGAGGTGTACTTAGCGAGCTATTGATAAGTTAGCAAAAAGTAAGTCATATTATTCTCTCATGATAAATTTTCTCGGCCCAAAAAAAACGAGAAAGTGAAATATTGTAATCAAATTATCAGCCATACTGTGCATTTTTATAACAACTTTTTTATATTTACGAAAAAATAGTACAACAACTTATACATTACATTTGATAAAAAAATTAAATTGCATTTTAAGTTAGTAAAAATCTATCTCGAAAAAGTGTCGGAAAATCGAATTTTTCAGGTACCGCATATACGGAATGCTGCTATCAAAAGTTGGGTCTGGAAATTTATTTTCTTCAGGAGCCTATATCTCGAAAACTTAATAAGTGATATAAAAATAAAAAATAGTTTTGAATATATATTTTACTTATCTACCCATACCTCGCTGGAAAGCACCTTATGCTGAAACACAGTGAATAAACATAGTATGCATTTCACACCCCTTCTTCCCCCTTATACTACGCCAATGACAATAAGTCGATCGCGACACACTTTTAAGATAAAAAGTAGATCTTATATGCAGAAAAGTTGGGCACCCCTGGTATATAGTAAACGTACCCCAGGAACAGACTAAATTAAAACATAGCAGCTTATTTGATTTATGAATGAGAATGAGTTGCACTCTACAAAACTTTCATGAAAAATTGAATGTGAAGAGATTGGTAATTACACACTAACTTGCCTAGTGGTGGATCTTTCATGGAATGGCTTATTGAGCTTGAAAGAAAAAAAAACTTTATGTAGATATAGTATGAGTGAGAGCTTGCGACCTATACACAGATGTTTTCTGTTCTAGAAAGTTCCTTTGGCAAACAGTGATCAGTTAAGTAACAAGGCATAAGTACTATTTTCTCAAAGTCTTATTCCTCATCTTAACGAACTTCGTTCCATTATTCCTGAATCTGGCGTTCATGCGATCGTGGTTAGTGAAACATGGCTCAATCCAACGATTCAATCTTCAGCTGTTAATATTCCCGGCTATTGTTTATACCGAAACGATCGTGTTGGTAAAAGAGGAGGCGGGGTTGGTATTTTTGTTCGGAGCGATTTACGTTGTAAAATCATCTCTAACAGCAAATCTCTACCTATTGTAAGAGACCTGAATTTCTATTTTTAGAAGTAGTTATTGAGCATAAAAAATCCTTCTAGGCGTCATTTATCGACCGCCAAATATTGGGCATTTGTTGGATATCGATGAAGAACTATCGAATCTGCGTAACAATTACGATCATATAATAGTCACCGGCGATTTCAACGCAAATCTAAATTCTGATAGCAATGACTCTAAATTTATTCGCAATTCCTTCGATGCGCATAACTTAACCTTTCTTCCGCTGTTACCTACTCATAATACTCTCACTTCGTCGACGTGGATTGATCTCATTGCCACTGCCAATCCGGAAAAGGTCGAAATTCACGGTCAAATACCAGCACCCGGAATTTCACATCATGACATTCTATTCGTCTCATACTCACTCAAGATTAGGAAAAATAAACAGAAATATATTCAGTACCGTAATCTAAACGATTTAAATGAGGCAGAAATGCTTGAAGACGCAATTAGGCTACCATGGTATGAAATAGAATTTGCTTGCGATGTCGACACCAAAGTTGAAATTTTAAATGATCTTCTGTTAACTTTACTAAATAAGCATGCTCCAATAAAGAAGGTCAGAATTTCTAAACCTCGAGCTCCGTGGCTCAATGATGACATCAAACGAACAATGGCAAATCGCGACTTTACTTACCGAGTATTCAAACGCAATAACGATCCCGTAAGTTTCAGCAATTACAAGAAACTCAGAAATAAAGTAAAGCAATTGATCAGAAATGCGAAATTAAAATATGCTCATTCTATTTCAAAAGATAGTAAAACTCCGGCAGCTTTGTGGAAAAATTTGCGTAACCTCGGAATAGGAAAATCTAGGGAACCTCCAACACTCAATGAAACGTCTCTTGACACTTTAAACCAGAAATTTTCCTTTCCTCCAACTGCAATTGATCGGAAGCACAAATGTAGAGTGTTACAAACTCTTGAGGAGAAGACTATTACATCTTCTATTCTATCAGAGTTCTCATTCAAAGAAGTTACACAATACGAAGTCTTCAATACTTTAAAAAGCATTAAGTCGAAAGCTGAAGGTGCTGATGGCATTCCTATTACTATCTTAAACAAACTTTGCTATTTAGTGTTATCTTTGATAACAAACATTTTTAACCTATCGTTCCTAACGGGAAAATTTCCAACGCCATGGAAACGCGCGCTAGTGAAACCAATTTTGAAAAATTCTAAATCGAATTCTGACGATTATCGACCCATCAGTTTCCTTCCGGTCTTATCAAAAGTCCTCGAAAAACTCGCGCATCATCAAATTACTGAATACCTGCATAAAAATTCGATTCTTGACTGCTCACAATCAGGTTTCCGGAAGTCGCATAGCACCGCCACGGCCTTAGTTAAGATAACTGATGATATTCGTAAATCCATGGATAATAGTAAATTAACAGCCTTGATCCTACTGGACTTTAGTAAAGCCTTCGATTCGGTTGATGCTGATATAATGCTTGCAAAGTTGCGAAATATGGGTTTCTCAGAATTGTCCACGGGTTGCTTATCTTCTTATCTACATGATCGTAAACAAAAAGTTGTTTCCGATGATTGCTCTTCGGCTTGGTTAAACATTGATCGCGGTCTTCCACAGGGATCGACCCTGGGCCCACTGCTGTTTTCCCTATATATCAATGACTGTCCTCAAGCAATTAAATACTGTAAGCATCATTTGTACGCCGACGACCTGCAAATATATCTCGATTCTACAGTTGCCTGCTTCTCGGAATGTATTCAGTATGTGAACTATGACCTCGAACAAATTAATAAATGGAGCAAGGACAATTTTTTAAAAATAAATCCACTAAAATCGCAAGCCATTATTATCGGATATCCCACGTTATTAAAACGATTTACTGGTAATATCAATGCAAAGATCATCTTGGACAATACTGAGATCCCATTCTGTAACTCTGTTAATAATCTCGGTGTTTGCATAAACAATAATCTTACGTGGTTGGAACATGTCGTGAAAATTTGTAGAAAAGTTTATCCTTCCATTCATTCCCTCAGATGCTTAGGAAGTTTCCTAACGCCCTCAGTTAAAATTCAATTTGTAAATTCATTAATCATGCCTCACTTTGATTATGGAGATATTGTGTACCAAGATTTATCGCAAGATTTAGCTTCTAAGTTGCAACGAGCCCAAAATGCGTCTGTTCGCTTTATATTTAACTTAAAAAAATATGACCGTATTTCTGATGCGTTCAAGAAAATATCTTGGATTAAACTCGATTCTCGTCGAAGACTTCATGTTCTTACGTCAGCTTTCAGCATCTTGCGAATGCAAACTCCGGAATACCTCTTCTCTGAATTTGTCAGCTTAGAATCTATTCACAGTTGCAATACTAGGGGAAAAAACAACTTTCTCATTCCAAATCATAGGACGGAGATGTTTCACAAATCATTTGTAGTAACTGCCATTAAGCATTGGAACGCACTTCCACCTCATATAAAATCATCTATTACAACCCGTTCTTTCAAGAAAAAATGCCTAACTCATCTTCTAGAGAATCAATCACCCAATTGATATTGCTTCTTCTATCCCACAATATAGCTACTTCAGCACTGATCAACACTCGGATGACCGTTCTTTCTCACTGCACAATTATAGATATATATTACTTGTCCTTTGGACCTGTTCTTAGGTCTTTTGATATAATTATATTTCCATTATTAATGTATGTATTAATTAATTTGCCCTTTTAATTAACTTCTAAATTTCTCATATGTCATTTTTGCATGTTTTTATTTTTCAATGTTTTATTCTCCTATTTCATGTGATATTTATTATTTTCTCACGTATTCCTGCAACTTCCTCTGTTTTGATTTAATTTTATTATTTTATTATTACTTTTGTATTTTAGTTAGAATGTTTTATCTTATGTTTTTATCATATTTTTATTTACTTTGTATACTATCTCATTTTTTTCTGATTTTATTTTATTATTGTTTCTGTAATTTCTTTATAGTACTGCTTTTCTAATTTTCTATTCTTACAAAGTTTTCTTTCATAACTTTTAGCTTGTACTATCAGTAGGTTTGCGCAGGTTTTTCACACCCCCCTTCTTTGCGGGTGTTTTCCTGCAGTGGATATTTTTTCCTAAGATATCACCTTAGGTTTTTTTTTTAATCCACTCCTTCTAAATTTTTCCTCTCTATTTCGCTATTCACGTACACATATCTTTTATGTATGTAATATTATTGACGAAAGGTTAGATGGAAGAAGAGACTTTTCAGTCTCAATCTCGCCTTAATAAAGACCTTTATAGACTATTTCTTACCAGAGTACCTCACTGAATCATATCCCTAGCTCTACTATTTAAATAAAATAACCCAACCTTTGAAATAGATAAAGGTGAATAGGTATACACTGAAATATTGTTAATTTTCAGGGATTCTGTAAATTAATACTTTAAATTTGACAGAAATTATATAATTCTTTCTTTGAGTATCAATTAGATTGAAATTGATTATCTTGGATCAAGTAATAGAAGATAGAATTAGGCACAGAATTAGAAGTTTTCCATCCAGTGACCAATGAGATAAGAATTATTCCTCAACAAACTACCTCTTTCACTGGAGTTTGCAATACTTGGTCTTAAACACTAAAATTCATGTATTATTTCCGAGTCTAAAATACCTTCCATAGCAAGAAACATCCTATAGAATTTACTCATTACTTGCTAAACTTATTCTACACATGAATATATTTTAAGTATATCAAAAAAGATTTGGGGCTTAAGGTATATATATATTTTTTTGTAATGCTCGCTGGTAATAAATATATTTATCCTAATTTTTTAATTGAATATTTAAGAAGATTTTAGATCAGTGTTCTGAAATAAACATACAGTAATTCAAGTTATCCTGAAAGGAAACTAAATAAACCATGGAAATTAATCAACTTCTTATCTAACAATCATCATTTTGAAACAAGACAAACTAGAGTTACATTTAAACATGAAATTAATTTCAACTTAACTAATAAATTAAAAAATTCAGGGAAAGTTGGTAGACTGGTTGCCATTTAATTTGCAAAAATAAAAATCACAGTAGAAAGAAGAAATGATCCCTTCATAATACAAATTGCAAGTTTCCTGCTACTTATATTGCATGCAAATATTAATCAATAATATTCTCTGATTTCAGAGTTATCGGGACAAATCTATGTATCTATGGACACAGTGTCAGTTTAGTAACCTAAAAGACTCTCTGCAGGTTAAAATTATTTTAACTTTATAATTACGTAATACATAAAATGTAATATTTATAATGCTGATTTTGATAGAACAGGTAAATTTTGTTTCCCAATTTAAAAAATATAAGTTACTCTCATGTACTTTATGTGAGCATACACTTCAAATAAACATGTTCATTAAATATTACTTCAAAACTTTAAAATTAATGAGTGTATTGATGGAGGAATCGCAGAGAACTGAAACACATATATTATATGTTTTTTAATGTACTGCAATCTATCTATGGCACAAATTGGCTGGTAAAAATTTATACTTCACATCCTATTACAATTATAGACTCTCTTGTATGACTCCAAACTCTCTTCATTATCATGTTATGATCACTTATAGCATTTTTTGACATAATGTAGTTGAGGAAAGAAATATTATGAAAACTTTTATATTTAGGGCTTGGATGTATAAAACTTATACTTAGTAAAATTTCAATAATTTTATGATGCTCACGATGAAAAACTGTTTATAGATTTACAGCGAACATGTTCACTATAGGGTGAAAGCAATCCCAGGTTTGCACCTAGAGGGAGCTAACATGCAAAATGAACTCAGCCATTGAAGCATTTTGACAATTTTATTACTATTCTGAACTTCCTCACATTTTTTTTAATTGCCTACCATCCAAGTAGTCCAAAGTCACTGATTGCAAGGTCTGAGATGTAAGGAGGATGATTGAGAACACTTACACCTTATTGAGTAATTTTACCCTATGACTATAACCTGAACAGACATTTTACCTCAAGATATTTTAATGATATCCAGTAAATTGAAAGTCATTGGAAGAAATACTTAGCAACTTAACTTGAATAAGCTTAAGAAAGATTCTTAAAAAGCCTTCCTCAAGGCTGCATCTACTAATTACTAAAGGTAGCTTACCACCTCTTTTATGACCCTGGAAAACACATGATGGATCCCACTGGGACTTGAACCTAGGACTGATTTCCACTAAGACACATGCAATACCTTTTTTGCTCTCAAGGAGCTGCATAAAATGATATAACTATATTCAGTCGATTCTGCTCAATTGGGCCACTGTCTTATCAGGGAAGCCACTTATTTTGGCCCGATTTCAAGGAAAGCAAAACAAACTAATACATAATTTAGATGGTTGATTGGGACAGCATTCCATTCAATTGGGAAAGTAACTGACACATACTACTAGCATTTTCATCAGTAGTCATCAAGCAGAATAAATAACAGTAAGTAAGCACTTTAGTAAGTTACCGTAGTGACTTTTATGTTGATCTTCCTTAATAATTTAAAACGCTTCCTCTTATGCAAAAATATGATTATACAACAAAATAACAAAATTTCATTTCATTTTAAACTTACAACTTTTCAAAAGAATTTTTCGAGCACATAACATTTACGATAGTGATGAAACTGGCATCTTTAATCTGGTAGCCTGAATGCTACCCCAAGTTATGCCTACCCTGTATTGTCTGAGTATTACCACATTACTGTATCAAACTATCATCAAGTACAGGTTCATCATCAACATATATGGTTCTGACAAATGAAAATGACTAATCGTAGAAGAAGTATCGATCTTTTAATGTTTTAAGGGGTTAAGTGTGCAGGGCATATGAGTGGAGTACCATACAAGTAAAACTGCATGGATGACTTCCAAAATTGGGTGACAAGTAGTGGCATAAAATTACAGCTTAAGGAAAGAAAAAGTTTGTTGCTTTTTGACAATAAACCCTCATTTAGATCATTCAAAGGATTTTCAATTAATCGATACCAATAATAATAATAGTCCACCTAATATTGAGTAGTTATTTCCTGGTTTTGAACATGAGGGTGGTAAGAAATTAAAGACATATCAAGCAAAGTTATTTAATTCACAGAATCCATTGATAACCTATCAACGAGTACCTCAAATGCTAGAAAGACAAGTGCAAAAGTTTCCTATAGTATGCAATATAGCCAGTCAATCAAAGTTGGTGAGCTATAGAAACAAGCAATATACAAAGTGTTTTGCTGTTTCTAACTGAAAATCTAAGGAGATTTCAGAAATGTTGAGAATTGCTAATGAATTACAAGTTCCTATTTTAAAAAACTAAAACTGTTCTACAAAAGATGGCAATTTACCAAAATGTATGTAATAAAATAGAATTTTACATAAAAATTTATTAATATTCTTTGTTTGCATTTTATTTTCCTGTAATTTACGTTTCTTTTTAATAATTTATTTACATGTTAAAAGGAGACTATTTTTTATTTTTCACAGAAATTTGCTACCTTAGGGCAGCCACTTAATTGGGCATGAATTCCCTATCATTCCCAATGTGTCCTAATTATGCAGAATCGACTGAATATCATATTATTTTGTGGAATAAATTTTGAGATAAACATATCCTTGACAAGCTCACCTACCATAAATGCATCATAGTCCACTTAATCCAAGAAGTACTCATCTAAGGCTCATTTCTAATGTTAATTATGATATATAGTATAGATCTTTAGTTTTCAATTTCATTTACCTCTGAATAGTTAAGGACTTAATTTGATGCAAAAAGGCAGCCTCAACTCTAATTCAAAACCAAAGTATTAAAGGTAGACCTAATTACACAAAATGCATCCTCAAAGAAACTCAAACCACTACCTACGATATCAAATCAGCACAAACATACTGGATAAAACAAGAAATGAAAATTTTGAACTAAACATCCACTCCACATTTAATTATACTGGTTAACTTCACCTTCCTTGATGCCAATGCACAGTCACAAACTTGGCTGACAAAAATATACCAACACACATTTAATGATAGTAATATCTTATTTAAACATTATTTCTTGAAAAATGTTACTGCATGGAGATAATAAGAAAATAAAAAGCAACATTCACTCCATAAATGACTACTGCTCCTTCTCTATCTACTCGAGTTTTGAGCAAATGACATTTCTCAGGTTCTCTGCTAAGTTTCATTTCCTCACAACATTCTTATTTCGCTCCAAAGAAGGGAAAAATTATTGAGGAAAATATGTAAAAGAGGCTAAAAGAATATGCACAATAAATATGCACCCAAGAGAAGAGAAAGAAGAATAAAAAACATATAAAACAAAACATTTGGAGCTCCAAAGTAGGCTGAAATCTTTAATAACAATAGTTAATCAGCCAGACAACACATCACTTCTTCCTTAATTATCACCAATAACATATTATATAAACTAACTCCATCAAGCTTAAATATTCATACATAAAATATTTCCCTCACACAAAAAGTTTGATGATGAGAATGAGATCACAATCTATGAGTGAAATTAACCTAAATTGGAGAAAAAATATACCAGCAAGCCCATGCAATCTTTACCCAGTATCTGAAAGCATGCCTGCATCATAAACTTCAAATGATTTCCTGTCAGTTTATGGGGACACTTTTTTGCTACATTTTAGGAGATTTTAATTTTCCAATCATTAATAAAGATGTAAGCTACTAATGAGCAAGAATTTTAGTTTAAGTATTTTTAGTCAAAAATTGGTATTGCATTCAAACATTGCAAAGAATCTTTAAAAGAACTGACATGCTGAACAAGTTGAAGGATCAGAGTCACAAGAAGTACAAAACTAACAAATATTGATACCAATTATTGATATATTATTTAGCAAGATCTTCGAAAAATCTTCCAAATCAAGCCGAAATTTGGTCAAAAAACGGCTTACTACATGGCCTGGAAAGTCCCGAGCCTAACAAATAAAAAACCAATTTTTTCACCTGAGAAACCTTTTTTATTCTTCAGTATAATCTTCATTTAGAGCTATGCACTTATTCCACCGGTCCTATAGCATTTCGATGCCTTTCGAAAAAAATGATTTCTCAAGCCCTCCAAAATAGGCCTCTGTTTCGGACATGACTTTTTCATTTGACGTGAATTTCTTCCTCTGAAGAAATCTCTTCATGTTTGGGAATAGATAGTAGTCGCTGGGTGCCAGATCTGGTGAATGTGAAACCAATTCGTACCGCAATTCATTCAATTTGACCGTCGCTTTCATTGACGAATGAGCTGGTGCGTTGTCGTGGTGATACAGCACTTTCTTCTTTTTCATGTGTGGCTGTTTTTTCTTGATCTCGATGTCCAAACGGTCCAGTCGAGCAACGTAGTAGTCGCCTGTGATTGTTTTTCCTTTTTCCAAGTATACAATCATTATGATTCCACTTGTGTCCCAAAAAACACTCGCCATAACCTTCCCAGCTGACTGTTGGGTCATTGGATGCTTTGGACGATTGCTACCCGCTTCCAATCATTCTGCATACTGCCGATTGGACTCAGGACTGTAATAATGTATCCAAGATTCAGCCATCGTCACAAATTGGCGCAAAAAGTGCTTTTTGTTTTAATGAAACAAGGCCAAACCTCGCTCGGAATCCTCCACACGTCTTTGCTTCTGGTCCGGAGTCAGGATACGCGGCACCCATCGCGCGATAAGCTTCTTCATCCCCAAATGTTCATGCAGAATATTTCCAACGCGTTCCATCGATATACCCACAGACTCTGCTATCTCACGGAACTTTGCTTTACGATCGTTCAAAACGATCAGATGGAAGTTTTTATATTTTCTGAAATGGTAGCCTCGGAGGGGCGTCCAGGGCGTTCGGCGTCTTTGGTGATGACACGACCACGTTTAAAGTCCGCGAACCACCGTTTCACTGTAGCTTCCGAAGCCAAGGATGTCGGGTAACATTTATCTAACAAAGTTTTGGCTTGGACAGTGTTTTTTCCCATCAAGAAAAAACGTTTAATCAAAACTCGATACTCGTCTTTTTCCATCGTTCGCGAAATGTCTAAACTTCGTGAAAACAATCAGCTGCCATTCGGGAACTAATACATAATTGTAATGAAATTAAAAACAGTGCCATCTTAAGGTTAGTTCTCAAGTGAAATGTGCATAAAAAGTTACTAGTGGCGACATCTATATGGTAGGCTCGGGACTTTAAGGCCATAAAGTATTTAGCAAATTATATAGAAATATTCTAAATTAAACCGAAATTTGGTCAAAAACGGCTTATTTAACAAGCTATTCGAAAAACCATCCAAACTAAGCCAACTTTCGTTCAAAAAACGGCGTATTTAGCAAATTATTCGAAAAATCTTCCAAATAAAGCCGAAATTTGGTCAAAAAACTAATTACATAGCAAAATATTCGAAAATCTTCCAAATTAGGCCGAATTCAGTTCAAAAAACGGCTTATTACACAAGATATTCGAAAAATCTTCCAAATTAACCCGAAATTTGGTCAAAAAACTAATTACTTAGCAAAATATTCGAAAAATCTTCCTAATGAAGCCGAAATTTGGTCAAAAAACTAATTGTATAGCAGAATATTCGATAAATCTTCCAAATAAGCCTAAACTTGGTCAAAATACGGCTTATTCAGCAAGATATTCGAATAATCTTCCAAATAAAGCCGAAATTTTGTCAAAAAACGGATAATTTAGCAAGATATTCGAAAAATATTGTAAATAAGCCGAAATTTGGCGAAAAAACTAATTAATTAGAAAAATATACCAAAAATTTTCAAAATTAAGCCTAAATTCCGTCGAAAAACGGCTTTTTTTAGCAAGATATTCGAAAAATCTCCCAAATGAAGTCGAAATTTGATCAAAACACTAATTATTTAGCAAAATATTCGAAAAATTTTCCAAATTAAGCATTAATTTGGTTAAAAAACGGCTTACTTGGCAAGATATCTAAAGATCTTCCATTTAAGCCGAAACGTTGTCAAAAAACGGCTTATTTAGAAGGATATTCGAAAAATCTCCCAAATGAAGTCGAAATTTGGTCAGAAAACTGATTGTTTAGCAAAATATTCGAAAAATCTTCCAAATTAGGCCTAAATTTGGTCAATAAACGGCTTATTTATCAAGAAATTCGAAAATCTTCCAAGTTAAGCCGACTTTCGTTCAAAAAGCGGCTTATTTAGGAAGATATTCGAAAAACCTTCCAAATTATGAAGACCTTCGTTCAAAAAGGGGCTTATTTAGCAAGACTCGAAAAAACTTACAAATTAAGCCGAAATTTGGCCAAAAGACAGCTATTTAAGCAAGATATTCGAAAAGTCTTTCAAATTAAGCCGAAATTTGATCAAAAAACTAATTATTTAGCAAAATATTCGAAAAATCTTCCAAATTAATCAGAAATTTGGTCAGTAAACGGCTTATTTAGGAAGAAATTCGAAACATTTTCCAAATTAAGCAGACTTTCGTTCAAAAAACGGCTTATTTTGATAGATATTCGAAAAAGCTTGTAAATTAACTTAACATTTGGTGATGAAACGGCATATTTAGAAAATAATTCGAAAAATTATCAAAATTAATGCGAATGTTGGTAAAGGAACAGCTTGTATAGCAAGTTAATGAAAAAATCTTCGAAAATAAGCCTAAATTTGGTCAAAAAACTAATTTTTTAGCAGAATATTCGATAAATCTTCCTAATTAAGCCGAAATTCGGCCGAAAAACTAATTGTTTAGCAAAATATTCGGAAAATCTTCCAAATTAAGCCGAAATTTTGTCAAAAAACTAATTAGTTAGCATAATATTAGAAAACTCATCCAAATTAAGCTTGAATTTGGTCAAAAAACGGCTTATTTATCAAGAAATTCGAAAATCTTCCAAATAAAGCCGAAATTTGTTCAAAAAACGGCTTACTTAGCAAGATATTTTTAAAAAATTTCCAAATTAAGATAAAATTTGGTGAAAAATCGGCTTATTTAGCAATATATTCGAATCACCTCCAAATTAAGCAAAATTTCGTCAATAAACGACTTATTTTGCAAGATATTCGAAAAATCTTCCAAATTAAGCCGACTTTCGTTCAAAAAACGGCTTATTTAGATAGATATTCGAAAAAGCTTCCAAATTAACTAGACATTTCGTCAAGAAACGGCTTATTTAGCAAGATATTCGAAAAATCTTCCAAATTAACCCGAAATTTGGTCGATAAACTAATTATTTAGCAATTAATCCAAAAAATCTTCCAAAGTAGGCCAAAATTTTGTCATAGAACTAATTAAGTTAGCAAAATATTAAAAAACTCTTCCTAATTAAGCTGGAATTTGGTCAAAAAAGGGCTTATATAGCATGATATTTGAAAAATCTTCCAAATTAACTAGACATTTGGTAAAAAATCTAATTATTTAGCAATTAATCCAAAAAATCTTCCAAATTAAGCCGAAATTTGGTCAGAAAACTAATTATTTAGCAAAATATTCGGTAAATCTTCCAAATTAAGACGAAATTTGGTCAAAAAACTAATTACTTAGCATAATATTCGAAAAATCTTCCTAATGAAGCCGAAATTTGGTCAAAAAACTAATTATTTAGCAAGTTGTATTTTTAAATAACAAATATTGTATAAAACATAATCAAAGATAATGTAAAGAAATAAACTGGCTTCATAAAGTTTATTTATATTTTGATCACTAAAGTGCAACTTATACAAAACTTAAATCCTGCTTTATGCTTAATTTTAGTTACTACTTTTTTCTTCACTGGTCTTTGCCTTTTTTTGCCGGATTAAAAAAAACGTCCAAGGAGGTTTGTTCCTTCTTCCCTTTCAGAATGTTGCGGAAATGAGTTAGGAAATTAATCTTCTCCTCTGTCGTTATGTATGTCCTATCCGGCATCTTCTTCCAGAAAAGCTCCGTCTCGTCACAATTGAAGACATGCTGGTGGACGTGTCCTTTGGCTTCTATCGGTTCGGAAAAAGTTTTGAGATAATCCTCAGCTGCCTTCAGATCCGAACTTGCAGCCTCACCATGCCTGACAACGTAGTAAATTCCGGTCCTTTTCCTAAAGTTGTCAAATATGCCTCGACTGGCTTTAAAAGTCTTACGATGCCTCGTCCGCGCGTTGTCTGATTCAGCTAATCACCGTAAAATGCTCGTGCTATCTCGCATATGATGCCCTGTGTTATAATGTCGCCTTTAAGCTGCTTCTCCGTCACTCAAACGATCAGCAGTTTCTCCATCTTTTCATGGAGAGAGCTCCGGAGCTTAGAAATTATTGTAACGCCCATAGTTAGTTATACCCTTTATTGACTCCTGCTTAAGCACAGTACATATCGTTGAAGTACTACGCCCGTAATACCTCGCCAAGTAAGCTACTCGCACATCTCGCAAATTTTTTCTATGATTTCACGCTTTAATTCAATAGACGTCATCTTCTTTTGAGCATTGACCTTCACATTGACTCACTTTCTTCGGACTCAAGGTTATAAAAAGAAATGTGATAAAGTATTTAATTGCACAAAAAGAACAAAGCCCTAGAATAATTTATCAAAGATACTTCGACAGCGAGGTAAACATGTATACTGGGGGGATGCGTGGGATAATGCGAGACGCACGAGGCCCAGTAAACTGGTGGGTCGTGTGCCTCTGGCCGTTCCTCGTATCTCAAATGTTGCTCGTATTTCAAAGCAAAACTTCGCTCGCTCGACGGCTCGTATCTCAAAAAACTCGTATGTTAGGCACTCGTATCTCGAGGTACCACTGTATGGCGAAAAAACATCAAAAACAGCTTTCATAGGATTCTAAAATGTGAAGAATTAATAAAATAATAATATAACTTATTGATAACTAACTGAACGAGATCTTATAAAATATTATAAGATAATCTGCTAATTAACATGACTTGTTTTCCCGTGCGAAAATTTCACAAACGAATACTGATACTCAATTCCCCCAACCAAATACATTATATCTAATACACTCTAATCATTACAGACGAATACAACAACACTAAAACGTGCCTTAAAATACACACAATATATATAACAGTGTCAGTGTCAGTTTCGACATACCTCGTTGGTGCGATGGATATCGGTATCTACACAGTAACGAAACTCTATGGGTAAATTCAAAGTGTTGCGTTTTCCAAAGTCTTACCACTTGAACCTTAACAAAATCCCAAATATATTAGAGAGTGTAAGAATGTAAACGATTTATACAATTCTTCAAAAATTTTCTCTTAGCACCATAATTACCAATTAGCACCATAATTACCAATAGTACGCGTCATTGATATAACAAAGTATATATTATGCCGAATACCTCAATTGACTTAATACATTTATTACATCATAAAATATAGACAAAATACAAAACATCACTACCACATTTAAGTAAACTCTGTTCTTCAAACTTCCTTTTATGATGTGTCACTTAAGGCTTCGTGTTTAATATATATAACCAAGATAAAACAGCAATACATACATCCATATCACTCATTTATTTTCTGTTTTCTCTTCATACACGAAATATAAAAATGACTACTTCTCGTCTGCCATGATACTCCAAATCGAATTTTTCAATGTGGTCGTTCTTAAATTAAATCAATTAGGAAACAATACGATGCAACGTTTTTCAAACATATAATTCCAATTTTCTGCAAATCAGTAGTCATTTTAGATATTACTGAAGAATTCAAAGAGATGTTTAATTATTTATTGATAGTAATTTATTGATTATCAGTTATTTTCATAGATTAAAATCCACTTCATTTGCAGAAAAAGCAATGAATTATTTGCAAGAAAATTGCAAAATTTATCCAATTTTCCAACGCTTTTTTAAATAATTAAAAAAATGATTTTTTTCTAATCCTTAACAAACATTTACCCGAATGAGCTTTTTAAATTTGCAAATAACCTTTGCAACTAACGTTTATTTACAACTAACGATATTTATTAGTTTTCCTGGGGTTTTATTTACCCCAAAATATAACATTTAACACATCAAGTTCCACACTAGGTACACATAAATAATTCGCAACTAACATTTCGCACAGAAAAGTTTAACCACACATATCACATGATACTACAGTGACACAAACATTCACATTCGGCAATGCTCATGCTTCCGAAGTTGTTGCTCACATGAGATGCAATGTGGCTTGCTTATTAAACTTTGCAAACAACATCAAGATCATCGTTCATGAAGACTATAATGTTAATTGCGGATACAGATTCAATCATTTTATGACCAAGAATAGATTTCTCTATCAGATTTTAAAAATTGTTTACAAACGTCGCTAAGCAAAAAAAAATTCTGTATATAGCAACCTGCGTATCTTTTTGTCCAGGACAACGTAATGCAATTATTCAAATATTAACTCAATGTTTTGACAAACGGTGGATTTTTCATTCGCCTGACTATTTTTAGCAGGAACCTGGAAATGTTTGCTTTCAAATGGTTATTCATTTATATGTATTGGTGGAGTAATAAGAGAGAAAAGTCCCGGTCACCAAAGATGTATGTTTTAAAATAATATATAGAGGATTCCTATTTATTTTGATATAGTAACTAAGGGATGTCCTAAAATTTTGTACTGCAATGTCTGTGGAATGTACAAAACTCATAGCGACGCATTTCTTTATATTTAGGTGAAATTGCCAATCTCTACACCATCCTGACGTGACATCCGAGTTGTTCTGTAAAAATACTGATATTTTTTGGCAAAATCTCTCTCTATATGAGGTGAACAATCAAACATTGCTCTTTACAGAGCTGTCACACTAACTTCATTAGATAAATTATGTCTAAAGCAACTTGCTGGGATGTTATCTAGAAAAGACTGTCTATCTGACCACTTTTCCGATGATAGGAACTTCATTAAGCTGTGTTTCTTGAAATCTAGACAAAAAATTTAGAAATAGAAGCTGTTTCTTTTATTAGACCAATACAAAAACTTCAAACAAACAAAGTAATGAGTCAGTCTTAAATAACAAGATATAAATTTGACTATTTCGTGGTGACCTTAAGGGTTGTAATCAGGGTTCTTTCTCAAGATGATGAATCCTTCCATTATGGGAGTAAGGGGGATGTACTCCTCAGTTGCTAATTCAGCCCTCTCTCCATAAGAAAGCAGTACTGGAGTGGTGTGGGTTTGGAATCCCATGATTGTCTTCGGCTTGCCTGCTTGTCCTACCACGTCCACCGCCTGCAAAACCACATTTATACATTCAATTCACACACAATTCAAAAACACTTATGAAAAGAAAAACAGCTTATAATCATTCCATTAACGGACTGTTAGGAAAGTGTCTTTCAGGTACTTAAATCAGCATAAAGACCAGGATTACAAAACTATACACAGCATTCATTATCCCCCAATACCTGTTTCAAAAACTAATTACTCTTATAATGCACCTTTGATATGAGAACATCTCAAATACATTGCACAAATTAGTAGACAGGTTATTATAAAATTAAAAGAGCAGCTGACCCGTTTCAAATCTGGTAGGCAATACAGAAAAATACAAAAAATGCATACTAGAAACTGATGATGACTTTAAGAACCAGAAATAAAGGTTAAATAAAATAGAAAGAAAACAAAAGAAATACAGATACAAAATGAGAATGAAATAATCACCAAAATAATGAAAAAAATATAAAACACTATTTACATAAATGTTAAAATTATAGCAGAGTAACTTCAACTTCTAAGTCTAAAATGAACAGTAACAGAAAAATAAACAGATAAAAGGAAGAAAATAATTATGGTAAATATTAGCATCAAATTTAAATGCTAATCTAATGCAATTAACACAACTGTGTATATATTTATCATTCTGAAATAACTCTGGTAAGAAATACATCGGGTACCTCTTATAATCCACCTATAATTAATCTTAAAAATATAGACATATTCCACTCTAGTCTACATAGAATTAAAAAATTAAGCCCCTTTGAATACTGAACATGATTTTAAAAAAGAACTATTCATCACTCACACAAAATAAATATATAAAATATGTTATTGTATCATTCAAATGTATTTTTTTATTTGCTACCATAGTTTATGTGTTACTATTCATTTAAATCCTTAGCATTTATTATTTTTTATATAAATACAACTCTTTTTTGAACTATTCTATTTGTAAATGTTGTATTTATGTATTCACTTGCTTTATTCTTTGTATCATTGTTAATGTAAACTTTAATATTTATGATAGTTATTTTAGGCTTTCAACTCAAGTAATTTGTAATATATATTACAATGTAATGTACAGTCACTTACAAAAAAAGTTACCACTTCCAAGGGGCAACTCATCCAACAGACCCCACGTTTCGGGCGAGCCTCCAGAAGAGAGAGAGAGAGAGAGCAAAAATAAAGATGGAGGACATTGTCTGCTATGCAGGTCCACGCTGAGCATTTGAAAGGATTCGTTTTCGTTATTGTTATTAAAATAACTTATTTATAGCGATTTTTTAGTGACATTAACATGGCAGAGTAATATTATAGCGATTCGGAGGTCGGAATGGATTAATTTGGTGATTTTAAAGTTGTTTCTTTGATATAGTTTTGCTTTAGATTTTTTGCATGTAGTATAGCAATGGTGAATATATTCCAAGCTAAAAATTTTAGAAAAGAGATATTCCGCAGTTTGTGCTTGCAAGACCCTGAAACCTGGCGTTACAACATGAATTGTTTGACGATTTTCGAGTTAAACTCAAGATATTTTCTTAAACGTATCGGAAATATGGTCATGCTTTTTCAAGTTAAATAGAAACCAAACAGACGCATTCTGGGCATGATGCATCTTGATAGCTAGTTCTTGCGGTAAATCATTGATTGAATTCACCAATTGCGATTTAATATAAGGCGTTAGGAAACTTCCTAAGCATCTGAGAATATGGACTAGTTAATGTAATTACTGGACTTTAGGAATGCCTTCGATTCTGTCGACACGGATATATATTAAAAATTAAATTATATTAAATACTGTAAGCATCATTTATACGCTGATGATCCGCAGATATGTCTCGATTCTACAGTTGTCTTCGTCCCTGAATGTGTTCAGTATGTCAACCATGACCTCCAGCGAATTCACAATTGTTGTAAGGACAATTTTCGGAAGATGAATCCATTAAAAGTGCAAGCCATTGTCATCAGATATCCACAGTTATTAAAACGAATTATTGGAGATATTAATGCAAAGCTTATCTTGAAAATACTGAGATCCTATTCTGTAACGGTGTTTGCATAAACATCTGAGGGGATGAATGGAAGAGTAAACTTTTTCACAAATTTTCACGACATGCTGCGAAGCCGTGCCGAGCATTTAAGGGAGAAATGGAGTGAGTAGTGAAGGACGGGAAAGGACTCTCCTCCCCCACATCTGGGTAAGAAAAGAGCAATAATGTTGAGGGCTGCCTTTATGACCTCCAGAAATTTTCGAGGTCTCTTTCCTTCTTCTTGGATGAACTACTCTGGTAGAATCGCTTACATATTTGACCACAGCCAGAAGGAGATACTGTGAGCCGGGGGTTGCCCTGGGCAACGATGACAAGAGGGGGCAAGGTACGGAAAGTAAGTAGAATTTTTAAGGGAATGCGGCAAGCTTTGAGATTCTATATATAAACAAACCCGTTGAAAGGAACTTGCGAAGATGACCAGCTGTATAAACGTGTCTCAGGATAATGCAGACATCCATATGTATATAATAATTTAAATTTTCATTGCTAATAACATGTAGAATAACAGAAAATTATATTTTTAAGGAATTTTCTGGTAAACACATTTAAAGTGAAAATCTTGCATCAATTATGATTAGTGCATTTATTGAATCAGAAAAAATCATGCTTGCCACTTCAGTGCAAATGCAATATAATTCATTAGGTTTTAATACCATATTCATATGATTAATGAGTAATTGTAGCGATTATAACTTGTTAAGTGTTATTTGGATTAAAAAAGAATTTTGCAAAGGTTATTCTTCGAAAATCAAAAATAAAAATGGCAAGGAGTGTATTAGAAAATGATCTGGAATAGAGCTAGACAGAAATTAAGCGATAAGGAAGAAATCAGCAGTGTCCTATAACCTCGGTCACACGGTAAGAAGAGGCATTTACGAGTAATCTATATCTATGAGTAAAAGAATGAGAAATCGACATATAATACTTTGGTATACAAACAAGATATATTATTAAAATTGACATTTCGCAGCCTAACTTTGTGGAATGGTGCCATCATGCAAAGAAAAAAACACACTTTGTAAATTCCACAGAAATAAATTAATCGGCAACTAGTTCTGTCTGTCTGTCAGACATCATCTCAACTCCCTCCAGAAAACCCACCTATTCTGACCTCACCATCCCCTCTCATTCCTCCCATCCTTTTTCCCAGAAGTTACCCCAGTATGGGGTAACTTCTGGGAAATTCGTTTTCTGGGGTATTCGTTTTCCACAGTATAATCCACCCACATCCCAATGTCACCTGCCAATTCCCTTTAGACTAAAGAAGTTTTAATCATCAAACAGATTGCTATAAATAACGGATACAGCCCAGATATGGTGGATAAACTCTTGAGGAGAAAACCAAATATCCTCTCATCCTATAGATTGGGACACATGCTTCCTAATGACCTGAGAGCGGCTTTCTATGTCCCCTGGAATCTACGGAGAGCCATCGGCCACCACAAAGATAGAAGACCCAGCGACTCTCTCAGCTGGGTGTACGAACTCCGTTACAATGAATGCCCATCCCGGTGCGTGAGGGGTGGACAAAATCCTTACCAACGAATACCTCTTCCACAACTCCTCCCCTCCTCTCTCATTCCCTCAGCCCTTTTCCGTTGATAATTCCCGGGTTTTCCCACCACACCTCCTTGTTCCCCTCGGTCTTTCTCACTTTCGACATTTCAGTGCCTGATGATTTCTTATAGAAGAAACTAGTTGCCTTTAATATATCTGTATGGAATTTACAAAGTTTTTTTTTATTTGCATGAAAATATACTTTATAATAAGTGAAATGTGGTAGCAATGCACCTCTCGAGTGAAGAACTCAGCGTTTCTGAGATTTCATCGATTAGAATGGACGAAAAGGTGTGGAAAACCCAGATGCTTTTGGGAGAGGGTTCTCGAAAATGCATATTCATTGATTACTTCCTAGAAATACTACGTTCTAAAATGGACCTTCACGGCTGGTATCCCATTGACCCATCTCTACCCCCGCTGCTTACTCCTTAGACCTCGCTATTCTTTCCGAGATCAGCGTACGCGGAATTCAGTGAGCCCCCTTTGCCTACCTGCTACTCCCTAGCCATTCCATTATCTGCTAATCTTTCTACCCTTAATCCCACACGTGATTCCGGGCGTAATTTCTACGAAAAAACTTTTACCAAAACTACCACCAACAACTTCAGCGCCAGGGCTCACCCTCACCTCACCCACTATCGCTTTATTGTAATCTGGTCATCAGTGGATTAAATATATATATTAAAATATATTGCATTAAATAGATCGACGTAATTTGAAGGTGTTTTATTTGTAATTTTCCTATTTATGGATAATACCCATGGCATCCTACTTGCCCGGGTGCGATGCACCCATAGGACGGCGCGGCTTAGGGCAAAAAAATAGCGTTCATTTCCCTCTCTTTATCAAGTATCGAAATCATTTAAGGTTCTTCCATTCAGCCATGATGATATGTATTCGGAGAGATGAAATGAATATCAACGAAATAATTAAAAATATATTCAATACGGTTTGACTAATCTCATTTAGAAATATTAGCCAACAGAGAAATAACGCATAGAACGTCTTATTCATCCTATGTGTTCGCTATTACGAATATGCAAAACAAGATCATCCCTGTAAGCGGATTTTGAAGGGTTAACGTATTCTTTCACTGTTACTCCATTTCTATTCTCAGTACGTTTCCTACAATTTTCCCTTCTTTTGACTTAATTCATAGCAGTGCATTTTCTCATAATTATCATATATTTAAGCTCTATGATTTATTATTTTTTTATGGAAAAGTTCGTCCTGCGAGCATGTGGAGCATGAAGAAAAATAATGAAGTCCTTTCCAAACCTCCATTGATGGGAATTTATACATAAGCAGAAAATATGGGTAACTAAAGTATTTCTTGTCGGATTTTTTTTCGAAGAAGAGTGAATTACGCGTGAGATTTGAGCTGATTTAAGAAAAATCCGAATTACTTCCTTTATAATACTATATTGCTTATACAGCATCCAAATGAAAGAATTTTAGCCAGTCTTTAAAGATAATAATGTCAAACAAGCCTCAAAACATGCGTAAGGAGGAAGACAAAAGGCACGCTAAAAGCAGAGCCGCTCATAGACTCGCTCTCATCGAGCTTCATGTCTGTTAAGCGGGTTGCATCCTTTAGTAGTAACTTTTTTTTGTAAGTGACTGTACTTGTAAAATCATGTAGTTAACTGCATCACATCTTTTCATTTCTGTTGAAGTGATTTTAGTGTTTGTACATTGATTGTAAACAAGGGTATAACCCATGAAAAAAATAAATAAATAATCACTAAGTTAAACCTTGTTTAATACACTGGGTTGTATTACAAACCAAACCCATTCAATTCAGTAGAAGTCTTTCAGAAGGAGAGCTGATAAAAGTGGTAAAGTACTCTTTACAAAGCATAATAATTTATATAGTGTTTTATACTAATACTAACTTCACTATACAGCCGAGGCTGCGGAGAAGGTAGCAGGTAGGGTATTTAGGGATGTGGGTGTTTTTTTAGGTTAGTCTGTAGCAGTAGGCTATTGAATAATAAGATTTCGCG
The DNA here is from genome assembly GCA_036926295.1 of Pachydiplax longipennis. NCBI lineage: Eukaryota > Metazoa > Arthropoda > Insecta > Odonata > Libellulidae > Pachydiplax > Pachydiplax longipennis. The sequence goes on along the minus strand of JAVFKF010000050.1, from coordinate 3,622,338 downwards.
TATTAGATCTGACACCCACAATAACGAGATTGAAAGTTTATGCGAGCTTAGGAAGTCGATACCAGCTCATAATTTCGTTAGAAAAGAGAATTATGCCAAATCAAAATGTGATGAGAGAAGATGCCCTTCCTTAAAGAGGAACGAGAGTAATTTGAAAGTTTTAGTCGTAAATTGCAGAAGTATAAGGAATAAGCAGGCCGAATTTCTTAATCTCACTAGAATCACTTGCGCGGATATTGTGATAGGAACAGAAAGTTGGTTAAGCGAAGATGTTGAATCGAGTGAGATATTTCCTCCAGATTATATTGTACATCGTAAAGATAGACTCTGTAGGATAGGCGGAGGGGTATTTATCGCTGTAAAAGCATCTTTGAAGAGTCAGCGCGTCGACTTTCTAGGTAACGGTACAAGTGAAATGGTATGGATTTCGGTTTTTGGACGGAACGGAAGGAAGGTACTCTTTTGTTCGTTTTATCGGCCCCCAGATAGTAACATTGAATGTTTACAGGAACTAGCTGAATCTCTTGAGATAATTCGGAAGAAAATGAGGGATCCTATCATTGTTGTAGGAGGGGATTTCAACCTTCCCCACATTGATTGGGATAATTTATCGAGTTCATATTCAAGTCGGGAGAAGAATATATCGCAGAAATTAATAGATACTTTTACGATCCATGCTTTAGATCAACTTAACAAGAAGGTTACGAAGACGATTCGCGAAGGTCGAGGGAGTGTATTGGATTTACTAGCTACGTCTCATTCGCACCTTTTTGATGAGATAAATATACTAGAAGGAATTTCAGACCACGATATTATTACTGCAGTAATTAAACGGGATATAGTAAAATCACTCAAGCCGCCCCGGCAGGTTTATATGTTTCGTAAGGCAAATTTTTCGGAATTCAGGGATTATATCAACGTTAACAGGGAAGACTTTTATAATTTTATGAGTAGTAATAGCATTGAGGATAGCTGGATAGAGTTCCTTCGTATACTTAAGAAGGCTTTACTTTTCAAACTTACTTAATCGACATTACCAGGAAAGCTTTACTTTAGACAATGGACGTACGAACGATTTTTCTGTCAGGGTTGATTCAAAGATGGGGCCGATCGAGTTGTCAGTGGATGGAATAGGTAAGCTGTTGCGAGAGGTTGATAAGAAGATAGCGCCCGGACCGGAAGGTATACCTTCGCTGGTTATTACTACGCTGGCGGACGAGCTTTCTCCCTATCTTGTCGTTTTTTATAAGAAAACTTTGGATGAAGGCGTTGTACCAACGTCGTGGAGAAGAGCGCATATCACCCCAATTCCTAAGAAAGGGCGTTCCTCGAAACCGGAAGACTATCGTCCCATATCCTTAACGTCAATTTTTTGTAAGATAATTGAACATATTATTGCCAGTTCAATAATGCGTTTTCTAGGTGATAAGGGGGCAATTAGTGAATGTCAACACGGTTTTCGTAAGGGTAGGTCATGCGATACCCAGTTAGCCCTTTTTGTGAACGATTTAGTTAAGGCTGCTGATAAGGGTATTAGCACGGATGCCATATTTTTAGATTTTAGAAAAGCTTTTGATAGAGTTTCACATGTAAAAATAATTCATAAATTGATGGCTTATGGGATTAATCAGCAAGTTATTGAGTGGAAAAAATGTTTTCTAGGAAACAGATCGCAGCGAGTTGCGTTGGACGGAATTTTTTCTGATGAGGTTTACGTCACATCCGGTGTTCCGCAGGGTAGTGTAATAGGTCCTCTTCTGTTCCTAATTTATATCAACGATATGGTGGATAATGTTCGATGTAAGGTTAGGCTATTTGCAGATGATACTGTTATTTATAGAGATATTACAAGCGCAGATGACATTGTATACTTACAGAACGATCTGAATCTTATTTCCGGTTGGTGCAGGGATTGGCAGTTAGATTTGAATGTAAAGAAGTGCGTAGCCATGAATTTTACACGTTCCACTAATGTTTCTCGCATACCGTATAATATTTCAGGATATCCGTTGCAGTTCGTGAAGCATCATAAATATCTTGGTATTACGCTCAGTAGTAATTTTTCCTTCAAAGTGCATATTCAAAATGTAGTAGGTAAAGCGAATAGGATGCAAAGTTTAGCTAGTAGAATCCTTAGGGGTTGCTCATGGAGAGTAAAAGAAATAGCGTACTTCTCCCTAATTCGACCTCTCCTTGAGTACTGCTGCGCGATTTGGGATCCGCACGAAGTGGGATTAACTTCCAGCCTTGAGATGGTTCAACGTAGGGCAGCTAGATTTGTTAAGGGAGATTTCAGATTTGACAGCAGTGTCTCAGCTATGATAGAATCCCTCGGTTGGGATTCGCTTAGTGATAGAAGACTTGATTACCGTAGGAAGCTTTTTCATAAATTTATCACTACGGATCTCAGGGAGGAGGTAGTTGATATTGTCATACCAGTTAGTAGCATACGTGATCTTCGAGACAAAACGACGAAGCGTTACAGGGAAATAGTTTCCAGGACAGATAGTTATTTCTGGTCATTTTTTCCGCGAAGTATTAGAGAAGCCAACAGCAGTCAAAGGTAGATAGGGTTTTCGGTGTTTCACACCCCCTGCCATGCGCCAGTGGCGGTTAGCAGGGTCCTTATGTAAATGTAAACGTCTGTCCTCTTGAATCCAAGGACAGTGAGTGTGGCAGAACTCTAAGGATTTGAAATTTTTATGTAAATGCTTCATAATTCGTAAAAAAAGGACATTTCCATCATAAATAATATTTCCTCAATTCACAAACATGAATATGTGCAGCCATATCTTGACTTACAAACATATATTATTACAGACGGGAGTCTTATCTCGAAAAAATCATATGCTAAATCATCCTTGGAACTAGTTTTTCATAGTATTTTATGGTACAATACAGAATGTTTTATCTTCAAAAACTTTAAATGTTTATAAACAGTTATTTTTAATATTCCATATTTTTAGTTTTGAAACCTTCTTGCCCAATTAACCGATTGGTAGAACAATGGACTTAAATATTCCGTTTAAATTTAACAGAAGATGAGCGAGTATCTCTGTGAAAGAAATTTTTATATTATTAATTGGCCCTCTAATCAATCTCTAAATTTCATAATTCCTACTCACCGGGAAGTGGTCGAAATAAACTTTCAAAAATTCCTTCCATATATTTCTTACAGGAGTTACTGACTCAAATCTAATAAATAAATATAGAAAGGTATAATCGTAAACACAACATCATGATAATAGTGGCACAATATGGAAAAATGGTTATCATTCCATAGTGTCAGCTTCTTTTACAGTCTTACAATCAAATCAAGTATCAGGAAATGCATCCTATTTCTAAAATAAATTACTAGTTCTCATGTTAGATCAAATTCTTTACCTTTTGTCTTTCATTGGGCATGACATGACTGTTTGGAAGCTAAATACTTTTTTCTTTATATTTCAGATGACTTGTATGGGTGTTTGGTGAATTTAAAGTTGTCTGCATAATGAATTATCGACCATTATTTATGGAATTTCGGAAAAAGGACTTTATTTCTACTAGATTGAGACTGAAAAGTCTCTTTTTCAATCCAACTGGGAATCGTATCCCAAAAAAATCATATCCTTGGATCTAGTTTTTCATAGTATCTTATGGTATATACCAGGGGTGCCCAACGCTTCTGCATATAAGATTTACTTTTTATCTTAAAAGTGTGTCGCGATCGACTTATTGTCATAGGCGTAGTCTAAGGGGGAAGAAGGGGTGTGAAATGCATACTATGTTTATTCACTGTGTTTCAGCATAAGGTGCTTTCCAGCGAGGTATGGGTAGATAAGTAAAATATATGTTCAAAACTATTTTTTATTTTTATATCACTTAGTAAGTTTTCGAGATATAGGCTCCTGAAGAAAATAAATTTCCAGACCCAACTTTTGATAGCAGCATTCCGTACATGCGGTACCTAAAAAAATCAATTTTCCGACACTTTTTCGAGATAGATTTTTACTAACTTAAAATGCAATTTAATTTTTTCATCAACTGCAATGTATAATTTGTTGTACTATTTCTTCGTAAATATAAAAATGCACAGTATGGCTGATAATTTGATTACAATATTTCACTTTCTCGTTTGTTTTTTGGGCCGAGAAAATTTATCATGAGAGAATAATATGACTTACTTTTTGCTAATTTATCAAAAGCTCGCTAAGTACACCTCGTACTGAAATATAGATATACGACTTATCTACCTACGTAAAAAAACATCAACAATGATCATTTAAAGGGCCAAAAAACTTGTCAGGGGGAATTAAAAGAACATGGATAATTATTAACAATATTATTAATTTAAAGTAGCCACAGATAAATACAGATTTAGAATTTACTTTGTTCCCTTAACATTAATGGGAAGACTAAGTTTGCATGTTTCTAACCAAGGAATCATAATCAGGTGTATATCCTGACAAAGATAATAATAATAAGTCTTCTGTATGGAAATCAGTCAGGACAGAACGTTGTTTAGTCTTCGTTAGCTTCAAGTATGAAAATGCCGATTCGCAAAGTTATGTAAATCCGAAACAAGAATAGATATATTCGGTACTTTTGGTGAAACTGGGATATTTTTTTCGGTTGACATATTTCCTAAATCTTCTTCAGATTTTCTGGCTTGTAAGTTTAAGTCAGTTTGTAATATTATAATTTCATTTTCTAATGCCAATCGACAAAAATTGGCCTCGCGATCGACCGTTCGATCACGATCGACTTGTTGGCCACCCCTGGTATATACAATACCAAATCCGTTTTGTCTTCACAATCTTGAAAAAGAAGCATTTGTAAACAATTATTTGTAATCACCGTATTCTTAGTTTTGAAACTTTCTTGCCCAATTTCTTGATTGGTAGAATAATTGGCTTTAATATTTCCTTTAAAATGAACACAAGATGAGCGAGTCTCTCTGTGAAAGAAATTCTGAGATGCCAACGTAGATAAGTCGATTAAAAAATACAGTATAAACAAGAGCTGACAACATATGGAATAGTCTTCATTATAGCTGAATGCTGTCTATACTCTTGAACCCAGGGCAGAATGGAATTTTTATAATTTTTAATTCTCACACAAATGTTTCAGAGTAGGTGTAAAGGCATACGTTTGCACCAAAAATATTAATTCATTGATTCAAAAATGCGAATATGTACAGAGGGACAAGTGAAACTTGTCTCTAATCAAAGCTCCCTGAAGCATTATCATTATCCAAGGAGACAAGTTGTGAGAAACAAATGCATAAATTAGGCGGCGATAAGCTTTTCAGAGTCTTACATTCAAAAGACAGAAGATTAATAAAGCAAATGTATGTCCATCAGAAAATAGTTGTAAGAATAGGGGACGAGAAAACAAAGGAAACTACCATAGGAAGGGGAGTCAGGCAGGGATGCTGTCTTTCACCATGTTTGTTCAACTTATATGCAGACAAATTACTATCAGAAGCTCTGGAAGACACAGTTGGGGTAAAAGTTGGAGGAGAGAGAATAAAATCCATCAAATACGCAGATGATCAGGCTATCATAGCAACCATTCAAGAAGAACTTCAAAATATGATAGAAAGGATATGGAATAAGAGCGAAGAATATGGAATGAGGATAAATAGAAGTAATGAGGATAGCCAAGTCAGAAAGACCCTTAAATATATGCTTAGCAGAAGAAGGGCTAACACAAGTAAGTTCATTCCAGTATTTAGGAAGTTTAATCGAACAAAATGGTAATTGCACAGCATAAATAAAAAGCAGAATTGGGCAAGGAAAAGTAGTATTCAATATAATTAAAAACTGCTAACAGCAAAGAAGATCAATGTGGCTACTAAAAAAGATTTGCGAATGCTTCATATAGAGCATTGTACTGTATGGAGCCGAAATGTGGACCTTGAAAAGGAGAGAAGAAAAGTACATACAAAGCTTTGAAACGTGGCTTTGGCAAAGACTGGAGAAGATAAGTTGGAAAGATAAAATTAGTGATGAAGAGGAGGACTGGGGAAGAAAGAAGTATTCTAAATCAAAGTTCTTTTTACATGAAGGTTTACGATTCATTATTGTTTATAAATAAGTTTCCATTTTTATTTTAGGAATATGAAAAATCATATTATTTATTACAGCAAATGCTCTAGGTTTAATCACAGATTTCAATATCTTTCAGTATTATGTATTTCACAATTTCTGTTGAAGTGATTTTAGTGATTGTACATTGATTGTAAACAAGGGTATATCCCATGATATAAATAAATAAATAATGACTAAGTTAAACCTTGTTTGATACACTGGGTTGTAGTACAAACCAAACCCATTAAATTCAGTAGAAGTCTTTCAGAAGGACAGCTGATAAAAGTGGAAAAGTACTCTCTACAAAGCATAATAATTTATATAGTGATATCATGTCTTATGATTTCACAGATCTTTCAGTTCACAATTGCGTCCGATATCTACCCTATGGATGAACACAGGAGTCCCAGAATGATATCCTATTAAATTAAGGACAAATTTCTTTTCACATTAGCCATTCTCAAGTTTACTATTCGTCTACGAAGAGCAAACAATATTTTCACAGATCTTTCAGTCTTATGTATACAATTTTCAGCAGGACTAATTCAATTTATATAGCAACAAACAGCCGAAGGCCATTTAAACAAATGAGTTACACTCCTACAAACAGTAATAACGAGTACTTTACCCGGATATTCTCTAAAAAATCAGTCTTCCAAAACAATCTAAAACAGGAATGTATCTTTGTCAACAAGAATCCATACCCTGATTTCGGACTGCCTGCATTCAACGCTCAGATCCTGAATTTCAAAACGTTCACCATCGCCTGTTAAACAAAAAGACAAACAATTAGGTACGAAAAGGTTCAATTATTTGAGATTCCTCTACAAAGAAACTTCAGATCTCATTTTAAATCACTACCTCTCAGAAACTCTAGTCTAGCAAATTTTAGATTTTCCTCACAATGCATGCCTAACCACATCAGACTACAAAAGGATTATATTTACCACTTTGTAGGTAAGTTGACAGGCGACATATGATATGAATATGCTGGTCTCTGCACGCAAACAGCCCAAGATGTCATTCACCGTACAAGCCACTACCCAAACTGCTGGACTATTCTCCGGGAAAGAAATCAATGGTAGCAGAGTGTGTGCAATGACTGAACAGCAGACTAATCAGATCACTCTTACACAAGAGATTAAAATCAAAAGTCAAACACACCATCGTAGCTGGAATTCAACACCCAGTGCTTTCTGAATGCATTCGGGATCCATCAAAATTTCACCTGATACCTGAAACCAAAGTAAGAAAAAAATTTAGGTTCAAAGGTTTCTGAGAATATTTAGAACCAAATTAGATTTTTCTATCGGTATCCTTTTGGCATACGACATTGGGGCAGATATACCACTATAAACTAAGAGCCATCACCATCCTATTACAAGAACATTTGCCATAATTCAAATACTTACGATCAATTTTAACTCATTTCCTTCCCTCCAATGCAACATTCAGCCAGGCCTCCCAAAAATTTAATTCCTGAAACCAAAGACTATAATTACTTCAAATATCACAACACCTTTTAAAAGCAAACAGTGAAATAAATATCAGTATCCTTTTGGCTAAAGTCATAATGGCACATGCCCACTCCACAGATCAATTCTCATCATAATCAAACAATTAAAGGAAATTTTCCATGGCTCACCTCAAATTTTTTCCACTTCTCAGGACAAAAACCTGTAAAGAGAAAGTCTCCTTAGAACGATAAACACACTGCCTCAACATCTTTGCATTTTTAATTTGTTTATCAGTGAAATCTAAAATGATCCACGTTAATGCACACAAACTTACTTTTTAATGCACATTAATGTAATGCCCAGCCCGGGGATCGAAAAGACACCTTTCGATCACTATTCCACCCCCTTCCTCTTTTACTTCCAAACCCGCACCATTCCCGGCTAGCAGATGCGTAAGAGGCACGAGGAGATGACTGTCCCGGAAGGATTGGACTTTGCACGAGCTTGACCATCTCTGCAACGTCAATCCGGTCCAGAATAGTCTCGGGGTTGCCTAAGCAACCATTGTGCAGGGGAATATTCCATTCGGCAACCCTTTGTTCTTCCCCTCCCCAGGCCCTCAGCCTTCCGCTGTACCCGAGACTCCGAAAACATATTTTCAATTTCTGGTGGACTCGGCCACCACTCACCCCCTTTTTTTTGTACTTTAATCCTTGCCTCATAGAATCCCGAGTAACCCCGAATCCGTTCTGGTAAGGCAAGGAAGTATATAGGCCCTTCAGGCAATTAACTGCGGTTCAGTCGATCCAGCCATTTTTTGCACGCGAGCCGAATCCACGCCAGTCTACACCGCGACCGCGCCCACCACGACCAGACCCGAAAGAACCAGTGTCTCCTACGCCGACGCCAGCCAGCACCGCACCCGCACCCAAAGTCCCCACGACCTGCATCCCCGGAGCTGAGTAGTGCCCTCCCACGGATAAGGTAGAGTGAATAAACTTATTCTTATTCATTGTTTAAGGATTGACTTTCTTTTACAATCTCCGACACCTTGGCAAGAACCCCTTTTTTCCATTGTCGTGTCGATTCCCTTCCTCAAAGGGTGTCGGCATAACAAATTTGGTGGCAGCGGTGGGACATTTTGCCAAGACACTGTAAGGCTCCATGCGGATCACCTTACGGGCGTCGCGATTGCGAAGGATAGTCATTTCTCGAATTTTTCTCTCTTTCCCTTTTTAAATTTTTTTTTTTTATTATTTTGTCAAAAACGCGTCTTCATTTACTGCCCTTTTCGCGAGTTTTTTCTCTCTCTTCTTTCACTATCCTCTGGTTTTCCTTTTGTTTTCGCTCGAAACGTTTAGCCCCGTTTAGAGATTTCCCTTTTCTCGCGTGTTTTTTTTTTAAGAAGAGAGCCCGCTAATAAAATAAAATGGCAACAGCACCGGCAATCTCTTCCCAAACCCCCATTCCCCCCAACGTGGCTGGTCTAATTTATTTGGTGGACACGTTTTCGGGAGATGATAGTGCGGGAAACGTAAGCGACTTTTTGGAGGCGATAGAAACGTCGGCTCAGTTGGGGAATTGGACCGACGCGGTTAAATACTCGGTGCTGAAAGATTTTCTAAGAAAAACTTGGGAAGTTTTTCTAAGTCGTTAATTTCCACGTTATCCTGTTTTATACTATGATAAACTGTCTTTGTTCTTATTTTTCCTGTTACTATCTTATAAGGAAGGCCCCAGGGACCTTTTTTTGATTCCTTTTCTACAAATCTTTTCCAACTTTCAGCTTTACTTTCTATAATGGCAGTTTTATATTCATTTCTAATCTTATTAAATTCTCTTTTTAATTCTAAATATCTATTTTCCTGTTTTCTTTTTATTAAAAATTTTCTAAATTTAATAACCTTATTCTTCATTGTATTTAAATTTTTGTTCCACCATAAATTTTTCTTGACTGAATTTTGAACAGTTGGTATTGCAGCTCCTGCACACTTATGAATTATGTCTTCAATGGATATGGTGTCACCATCCTCATTTAATTTTGTCAATTCCATTTGTAGTATTCTATTATATTCCTGCCAGTTCGCTTTTTTAAGATTATATTTCCTTGTATTATCCGAAACATGTTTTGATTTTTCTATTTTATTTTCAAAGTTAAATTTAATTATATTATGGTCACTTGTTGTCTTTCCTTCAAGCAATTCCCATTTTGTTAAATATTTAGTTGCTTTATCATTGGCTAAAGTTACGTCAATATTTGATTTCCCGTTAACAGTTGCAAATGTTGTAATTTTTGATACTTTATTTACTATATTTAAATTATTATTTATGATAAAATTTTCTAATAATTCGCCTTTAGTGTCATTTTCTTCATTAAACCATAATTTTGATTTTGCATTAAAATCACCTGCTATGATTAAGTTTTCATTTTTAAATCTATCAATGATTACTTGCAATTGATCTAAATATTTACTCAAATCATGCGAACATTGGCAGTATATAGATACTATATACATTACTATTTCCTTATATGCAACTTGTATACAAACTACATGGCTAGTTGTATATTCATGCACGGTCAATATTTCTAAATTTTTATTTATTATTAATATTCCAGCCATGGGCACTTCTTTTTTATCATAAATTAATCTATCAGTTACATTAAAGCCTATAATGTTGTTCTCCAGAACATATGGTTCTTGGAGCAACAAGATATCATAGCATGCATGAAGGTTTTTAATTTCTTCAGTTACCGCCCTGGCTCTTCTCAAATTTAACTGTGCAAATTTTAATATGAATTTATTTCCAAATTTTAATTTTGAATTTTGTTTCCAAATATTGTTGTTATTAAATTTTTTCTGAGGTGATAAATGAAAATTGCTAGCCATATTTTGCCTAATTACATGCTTACCTAGTTTTTTGCATACCCTGTGCTTAGGATTTCCCTTTCCAAAGCGTTGCGGTATGCAGGGCATTCCTTATCGAATGTGCCATGGTCAGAATCTTTTCCAAATCGATGGCAGTTGGCACATCGCTCTCTCCTATCTTGGTGTGGACATTTATCATATGTATGTCCTGTTTTTGCACAGTGGCTGCAAATTGTCTCTTTTTCTCTACAATTTTTCGCCGTATGATAAAATCCTTGACATTTATAACACCTGCTCACACCCAGGTAGTCTTTAATGCTGTGCGAGGTCCATCCGTTGTATACTCTGTCTTTCTTAAGGAGTGCCTCTCGTACTTCCGGGCTTACCTGAAAAACACGATGGCAGTAATTTAGGTCTTTCCTACCTGTGGTAAAGGCAAATTTAAACTCATTATTAAAGTCATTTTTATCTATGTTTGTGTCTCTTAAGTTTTGCTGATACATATTCTCCTTAAATTCCTGGACAGTAATTGTCCTGTCGACACCAAAGATGACGACTTTCGGGTCCTTCTTCAAGAGTGGTTTTACAACCAAGCCTTTTTCTTCTAACTTCTTCTTTATTTCTCCATTCGTGATCTTTTCCTTTTCTTCTTTGGTAGTTGTCTCAATTATTAGTCTTTTTTTACCGGCATTCCTCATCGAATTGATCCTTATAAACTCCTTTCCAGGATCGATGGTACTCTTCAGTATTTCTTTCATTTGGTTGTTGTTTTCAAATTCTGATCCATCCTTCGGTATGATGACAAGCTCCTTCTTCTCCCTGCTTTCTGTTTGTAATTCTTTCACTACATCAGCATAGCTTACCTTAGGATTATCTTCCTCCTTTAATGTCTCACATATGTTTTCAGTCATTTCTTTCATGTCGTCTTTTATTTCCTTTATTATTTCCTCCTTGAATTCTTTCTTAATTTCATTTATTGACTGGCATATTTCCATGTCAATGAATTCATTTTTTAGCTCTTCTATTCTTTTCGTTATGAAACCGACGTTCGTAAGGCTTATTTTTAATCCTTTATCCGTTACTTTTTCCTCAATCTCCTTAAGGAGGGTAAGCCAGCGCCTACCCATCCTGAGATCTTTTGCGGGATGGTTCCCGCCAACCCTGAAATTCAAATTCAAATCTACCTCTACGGAGTTGCGCGGTCGGTTTTCGAGGCGAGTAACACGGGCCGAGAAGATGAGACAATTTCTCGAGTGCGTGCAAGGCCCGCGAGAGGGAGTGCGCGAATTTCCGGATAGACTCAACGAGCTGGTAGTAGACACCGGTGATGCGTCTGACGACCCCATAGAGACTGCGGTTCGTGCGAAATTCGTTGAGGAAATGGCCCTTCACCAATTCCTCCGCGGACTGGAAGAGGGAGTCCGACGGTTCGTCCAGGTGCGTGAGCCGACGACTCTGAAGGAAGCCATCCGCGCCGCCTTGCTGGAGGAGCAGCACGAGAAGGACGACGCGAGACCGGGAAGATGCCATGCCACCATGGAGGAGCAGCCGAGGGAGGACATCCCGAAGACCGCCGCACCACCACCAGCCAGTCAGGCGCCGTGCCAGCGGTGTGCCAGCCGCAGCCCTCCCCCACGAAACCCCCCTAGTGATCTCCCGCGGTGTTTCCGATGTGGTACCACGGGACATTTCGCGAGAGAGTGTTTTTCGGGGAATTCCAGGTTTTTTTCTTCCCCGCCACCATTATTTGCTGCCCAGAGCCGAAGTTTCGACGGCGGACAGATCCGCCAAGCATGGCCCTCCCCTCCCCCGCGTGTATCTTTCGCCCCTCCCCGTGCGTTAGCCAATTCTCAGAGACGTGGAGATAGAAGGGAAGGAAACGTGGACCACGGGAACGGGCAGCAACCCATTCCGCCCCTGAGGAGTGCTTATCAGTCCCCAAACGGCCGCCCCTCCGTCCCGCTCCCCCGGCGGGCGGAGGGACAACGACGACGCATGTAATGATAGGGAAAGAAAGGGAAATGGAGGATGAGTGGATAAGTGACGTAGCAGGACCAAACGGTTACGGATACGGGGTGAAAGTGAAGGTAGGACTTAAAAACGTTCATCTCCTTATCGATACCGGGGCTACTGCGTCTCTAATAAAGGAAAATTGCGTGGACCCTTCTGGACCATTATCACCTTCCACCATCCGACTTCGCGGAGTGACAGGACATGCTCTTCCCCTCCTAGGTGCGATCACTCTTCCGGTAAGAACTCTTTACGAGGAATTTCCGCAACAATTTCATGTGGTAGGGAAAGACTTTAAATTGCCGTGTGACGGGATACTAGGCCTCGACTTCCTCCGGAATTATGACGCTAGTATAGATTTCACGGGGGGAAGGATCCGCCTCCGTGATGCCACGCTCCCCTTACACTACCTGTCGCGGAAGGACGAAGTAGGTTTGGGAAATGTCGCGGAACCGACCGGAAGTAACCAACCGATCACCAAGGAGAATAACGTAGACGGAGGAGGAAGGAGGGAAAATTCAACGGAAGGAGATAAAGGCGAAAAAGAGGATTCGCCGGGGAAAATTGAAGGGACGAAAGACGAGAAGGAAGCTAAGCGAAGTAGAAAGAAAGGGAAACCTAAGATAAGCCAAAGAGATAAGGGTGCCTCCGAAAAGGAAAGTGAGAAGAGAAATAAGAAAACGGAGGAGATCAAAAGGCTTAACAGGGAAAACACGAGTCGGGAAAATTCAGAGAACACCGGAGGTAACGCGAAGGAACACCAGGTGAGAGTGAGGAAAGTTGTCAAACTCCCGCCACGTAGTGAGACCATCATCAATGGGTACTACGAGCCAGGTGACACATTCAACGGGCAGGCACTAATGATGGAACCGGTCGAAATCACCATTCATGGCGTTATGGCCGCGAGGAGCATAGTGAAGCCCACGAAAGATCGCAGAATTCCGGTAAAATTAATGAATATCTCCGAACGGGAATTGGAGGTCCCCGCGAGAACCGTTGTCGGGACGACTACGGAAGAGTTCGCGGAGGCTGTCGCGAGACGGAAAGGAAAGGACCCGCGAGGATATCTCCCGGAGGAGCTAGCAGAGAAGCTAAGAGAATTACCGAGGGAATTGGCCGAGCCACTCAAGGAGGTACTTATGGAATACGAGGATGTGTTTCATAAAGAGGGGGAGCCGTTAGGAAAAACGGATAGAGTCCAACATCGGATTGATACGGGGAATTCGGCTCCAATCAGCAAGCCGCCGTATCGCGTTCCGTATACGCAGAGGGGAGTAATGGCGGAGCACGTCCAGGAGATGTTGGACCAAGGAATTATCAGAGAATCTACCTCCCCGTGGAGTGCGCCTGTCGTCCTCGTCGCGAAGAAAGGTGGAGGCAACGGAAACAAGCTACGCTTTTGTACGGACTTCAGGGCCCTGAACGCCGTCACTACGCGCGATGTTTACCCGTTGCCCAACATACAAGATACGCTCGATTATTTGGGCGGCGCGACGAGCTTCTCTACGTTGGACTTGGAATCGGGATTTTGGCAAATCGGGATCGATCCAAGAGACCAGGAAAAAACGGCTTTTTCCACCCCCGACGGTCACTGGGAATACCCGAGGTTACCTTTCGGGCTATCCAATAGCCCGAGCACTTTTCAGCGCCTGATGGACTCCGTTTTGAGCGGTTTGAAAGGAGCGAAGTGTCTCGTGTACATGGATGACGTCATAGTCTTCGGAAAAGACGTCCCCGAGCACCTGAGTAGGTTACGAGAGGTATTTCAGCGACTCCGCGAGTCTGGACTTAAATTAAAACCGGCGAAGTGTAAATTTCTTAAGCAAGAAGTTGATTACTTGGGTCACGTTATTTCTGCTGGCGGAATAAAACCGGACCCAGAAAAGATTTCAGCTATTATGAATTTTCCTCGCCCCCATAATTTAAAGACGGTGCGGGGTTTCCTGGGATTGGTCGGGTATTATCGGCGATTTATTCCCGAGTTCGCGAAGAAAGCCAAGCCATTGACGGAGATGACGAAGAAGGATGCGAAGATAGAGTGGACCCCAGAAGCCACTGCGTCCTTTGAGTTCCTCCGCAATAGTTTATGTCGCGAACCCATTTTGCGATACCCGAATTTTCAAGAACCGTTCCTCCTTCACACGGACGCGTCAGGAGAAGCCATCGGAGCCGTACTCGCCCAGAAAGACGGCCGCGGAGAATACGTCATCGCTTACGCGAGCCGAAAACTGAATTCTGCAGAGAGGAATTACTCCACCACGGAAAGGGAATGTTTGGCTGTAGTGTGGGGTGTGAAATACTTTAGAACCTACCTGTACGGAAGGCGATTCACAGTAGTTACGGATCATCGCCCTCTTAAATGGCTTTTGTCACTTAAGGACCCCTCGTCGAGGCTTATTCGCTGGTCATTGCTTCTCAGCGAATACGATTTCGAGATCCAACATCGGCCAGGGAAGACACACCAAAACGCCGACGCGCTCTCTAGGCAATTTTCGGGTGCGATCCAACCCGCATATGCGCCTACCTGGGACCGGGACTTGATTCGCGAAGAGCAGGAAAAGGACGAGTTCTGTCGGAAAATCCTAAGTGACATCCGCGGAAAGGGGGATGGGCACGCGCAAGAATTTTCGCAAGACGGAGACGGATCGGAAGAGCGACCAACGCCAAGACCAACTAGTGGCACCGCGGAGTATGAGAAATCGTATTTTGCGGGCTTTTCATGACGCCCCTTGGGCAGGTCACATGGGTGTAAAGAAAACATTAGCATCCATTCGCTCGAAATTCTGGTGGAGTACCGTCAGAAAAGACGTGAAAAGGTATTGCGAAGAATGCGTATCGTGCCAGGAGAGAAAGAATCCACGCGGACCGCAAAAGGCCCCCCTCCAACCACTCCCGGAAGTAACGACGCCCCTCCAACGCGTCTCCATGGATATTGTCGGCCCCTTACCTTCCACCTACAAAGGGAACCGATCCATTCTCACCTTCCAGGACGCCTTCACGAAATATCCAGAAGCTATCGCGTTACCGAACCAAAAAACGGAAACAGTTGCGAGACCATTCGTGGAAAACATCGTCCTTCGCCATGGAGCGCCGCGGCAATTACTTACAGATAGAGGAACGAGTTTTACCTCCCAGTTAATGAAGGAGGTGTGCAAGATCTTGGGAATAGGGAAGCTGCAGACGACCGCATACCACCCCGCGGGAAATGGGCTAGTGGAAAGGAGTCATCGAACCCTGATGTGTATCCTCTCGCACTTCGTCGATACGAAGCAAAGAGATTGGGACGATTGGCTCCCCTTCGCCATTTCAGCCTATCGCAGCGCGCCTCATTCCGCGACCGGAGAATCCCCGTACTTTCTGATGCACGGGCGTGACATGGAACTTCCGTTTGACGATATAACCGAACCACTTAGAGTCAACTACGCCACCGACTCTAATTACGCAGCCGAGTTACGAGCAAGGTTAAACATCGCTTTCGGAGAGGTTCAGGCACACCTTAGGCACGCGCACTTGCAACAGGCGAAATATTATAACAGGGGTTCGAAGGAAGCGAACTTCAGGCCAGGGGATAGAGTGTTTTTGCACGTTCCATTCGTGGGAGTCGGGAAGAAGAGAAAGCTAAGCCGACAGTGGCAAGGGCCTTATCGCGTCTTGGAGCAGACTAGTCCAGTGAATTTTCGCGTGCAGCATATTTCCCGCCCCAGGGATTGTCAGCTGGTACACGCGAATAGATTGAAAATCGCGCGCGGGGCACATCCACAGCCCGCACCCTCCCCGCCAGTCAAAGAGGCGATAGCGAACTCGCCTCCGCCGAAGTCTCCAACGGCGTTACGCTCAGAGATGCGTCAGCCACCCCCGTTCCTGCTAGAACCAGATTTGTTACCACCCCTTCCCCCGGAACCCCCTCCCTCGGTGTCAGCCCCAGCCCCTCCGCCGCCCCCCAACCATTCCTACGCTCTTCGAAGTCGGGGTCCCGTGGCCCATTGTTGATATTCCGCCCCTTGCTCCTCGGAATGGTGGCCGACCCAAAACAAAAACAAAAACAACACCGGCCATTCTGTTTTGAAGGGAAGGCGCAATGGAAGGGGCAAGATGGCTGCTGGTCCTCCTAAGCGCGGCCGCGCTGGCGGGAGAGATCGTGGAGGATCACAGGGGAATGGCGTTTCTCCAGGAGGGACACTTTCTTCTCACCGCCAACACCTGGACGCTTTCCCTCGATGTAGACATAAGCCGATACATAGAGGCGGTGGCCCACTTAATCTCCGACGTCCAAGCAGCCCTTAGTGCGGGGAAGAGAGGGATCGTCGTCCCGGGAGACGAGAAGGACGAGTTGGGGAGGCAATTCACCCTGCTCACGGCGCGGATCCTCGAGAGAGAGGGGCAGGTAGTGAGGGTAGAGGCGAGTCTCATCTTCGAACAATTGAGGCAAATCAGGACCACCCTAACAGGCAATGGCAGACCGAGGAGAGGGCTTTTGAATCTCGGAGGCGAGGCGCTGAAGTTCCTCTTCGGAACTTTAGACGACGAGGACATGTCGCTGCTCAATCGAAGGATTGACGAAATGGGGGCACGAGAGGAGAAGTTGGTGCACGTCGCCAAACTACAGGCGACCATCATCAACACCACGTATTCCTTGGCTCGCGAGAATGAACGCACCTTGGGAAAAATCTCCAACACTACGAGGGCGCTATTGACCGAGCTCGAAAGCCTCAAGACGGAGAGGAAGATGGAGACGAGGGAGTGTGGGAACACCGGCCACCCTCAAGATAAGGGCGTCGCCAGTAGACACTTCTTATAAAAATATTTTTGTGTGTGTGTGTTGTGCGTCTTGATTTGGTACTCCTGTTCGACCTTGGGGATATGTTTTGTTCAATCATACTCTTTGGGGACTTTAAAAGTGAGTTGCCCTGCGTGGCAACCCATTTTTTCCGTGGGAGGGAGCAGTGTAATGCCCAGCCCGGGGATCGAAAAGACACCTTTCGATCACTATTCCACCCCCTTCCTCTCTTACTTCCAAACCCGCACCATTCCCGGCTAGCAGATGCGTAAGAGGCACGAGGAGATGACCGTCCCGGAAGGATTGGACTTAGCACGAGCTCGACCATCTCTGCAACGTCAATCCGGTCCAGAATAGTCTCGGGGTTGCCTAAGCAACCATTGTGCAGCGGAATATTCCATTCGGCAACCCTTTGTTCTTCCCCTCCCCAGGCCCTCAGCCTTCCGCTGTACCCGAGACTCCGAAAACATATTTTCAATTTCTGGTGGACTCGGCCACCACTCACCCCCTTTTTTTTGTACTTTAATCCTTGCCTCATAGATTCCCGAGTAACCCCGAATCCGTTCTAGTAAGGCAAGGAAGTATATAGGCCCTTCAGGTAATTAACTGCGGTTCAGTCGATCCAGCCATTTTTTGCACGCGAGCCGAATCCACGCCAGTCTACACCGCGACCGCGCCCGCCACGATCAGACCCGAAAGAACCAGTGTCTCCTACGCCGACGCCAGCCAGCACCGCACCCGCACCCAAAGTCCCCACGACCTGCATCCCCGGAGCTGAGTAGTGCCCTCCCACGGATAAGGTAGAGTGAATAAACTTATTCTTATTCATTGTTTAAGGATTGACTTTCTTTTACAATCTCCGACACCTTGGCAAGAACCCCTTTTTTCCATTGTCATGTCGATTACCTTCCTCAAAGGGGGTCGGCATAACATTAAGGCAGGCGGGATGAGGAAAGGCTACTTATCGCTGCACTTACCTATACATATTGCCTTCCAACTCGTGAATTCTACAACTATTGCAATCACATTTCAAACTGTTCGAAGTAAAGCAATGCCACACGTTCTGACCAATCAACATCATGAGTTGAGTTCAATACCACCAAGAAGCATATGAAGTTACTATGCAAAGCTCACTGCATTTGGTAAAACTTGAAATACAGGAAGCAGATGAACTAATAGCCAAGGCTTGGGAGCAAGTCAAGATTCGTTTCTCGAGTTAAAAATTTTTCTTCATGCCAATGTATGCCGATAAAAAGAGGGAACGATCTCGCCATCAGCCGAAAAGGACGGGAACCAGCAAGTTATTTTCGAGCGAATGTAATAGCAAAGGATTATAAGTATTTACAGGTGAATATATTTTATATGCTTAGCACGCATATAAAGCAAGTAATGCTTACTATACCTTCTCGGCCCAGAGATAGAACTCAAGTCAGTATATCTCGCAACATCTTTGGCAATCCAAATAAATATCTTTGGAAGTATAATCGGATACAATGCGGATAAAATTAGTAGCTTCGAAATTCTAGCAATGGCACAGGATGAAAAATGATATACTTTGTGTAAATGTTTGCTATTTTATTTAAAAGTGTTGATGAAGAACATGTTGCAAAAATCACTGCGAAGACCTAATTTCCAATCTCAACGTCAATCATCATCTGATATCCAAAGAAATTTAAATTTCATTACCTAAGTTGTGATTACCCTCCATGCTATCTTAAGAAATTTGAACGACCAATCTCACCTTTATTCAAAGACTCTCCTCAATTAAACCTATCAAAGAACAAAAGCCACTTGGTTGGTTTAATTCACAAAATATCATAACTTAAAATCGTTCGTTTTGCTCCTTGATTGATTTATTTCGTAACAGATCAAGCAACAGCCACACTCTGCAACTCACATTACACACCATAAAAGAGCACCTTCACTTCATTCACAAAATTAAGCAATGCCTTGTGGGTTCAACCATTCCTCTCTCACTTCAGCTGCTCATTTAATCCTGCTGTAATCTGAAGATTCCATTCTTGTCCTATATACTCTAAATAATGCAAACCCTTAGCTATCCCAGGATCTTCCCTTCAATAATGTTTGTTAGTAAAGTGCCTTGACATCAAGCAAGTTCCTTTCCTCATTCACGGCCTTCAATACCGCATTTCTGCTATTTCCAACCTTGTGTTCTCATTATCGCTCAGTGTCCTACTAACGCAGCCGTATAATAGAATGTTCCATGCCAATGATCTTGCAAAATCTCTCTTTCCAGCAAACTCCATGGATTTTCACGATCAAAGAATAACAACAAGCAACAAATGAACTCTTGATGGTATTTTTCACTTCTAACAGAATCATGTTGTTACTGAACTGATCTACTACAGAGTACTCAGTAACAACATCCACCAGACTTGGAAAGTAAATATCCAAGTACTTCTCCCCTGGGCACCATGAAATGTGGGCCAAATTTTCACGAATGGCAACGAAAATTAAACTATCTCAGATTTCTACTTAAGCTGTCATGGAAACAGACATATCCCTGACAGAATTAAATCTACTACGTAGTGGGAAACATCTTATTTTTAAATTTTCACCCAGTTAAGATAAGCTACTATCAACACATCGTGGATTACTGTGAGTGCTATAATTGAGTCCCAAAATTATTTATAACTTTTAGTAAGCACACTATTTTCAATTCAAATCATTCACAATTGCGTCCGATATCTACCCTATGGATGAACACAGGAGTCTCAGAATGATAT
Source organism: Pachydiplax longipennis (assembly GCA_036926295.1). Taxonomy (NCBI): domain Eukaryota; kingdom Metazoa; phylum Arthropoda; class Insecta; order Odonata; family Libellulidae; genus Pachydiplax; species Pachydiplax longipennis. Next base: position 3,602,406 of record JAVFKF010000050.1, on the reverse strand, counting down.
CCTATTAAATTAAGGACAAATTTCTTTTCACATTAGCCATTCTCAAGTTTACTATTCGTCTACGAAGAGCAAACAATGTTTTCAGAGATCTTTCAGTATTATGTATACAAATTTCAACAGGACTCATTCAATTTATATAGCAAGAAACAGCTAAAGGCCATTTAAACAAATGAGTTACACTCCTACAAACAGTAATAACGAGTACTTTACCCGGATATTCTCTAAAAAATCCGTCTTCCAAAACAATCTAAAAGAGGAATGTATCTTTGTCAACAAGAATCCATACCCCCATTTCGGACTGCCTGCATTCAACACTCAGATCCTGAATTTCAAAACGTTCACCATCGCCTGTTAAACAAAAAGACAAACAATTAGGTACGAAAAGGTTCAATTATTTGAGATTCCTCTACAAAGAAACTTCAGATCTCATTTTAAATCACTACCTCTCAGAAACTCTAGTCTAGCAAATTTTAGATTTTCCTCACAATGCATGCCTAACCACATCAGACAACAAAAGGATTATATTTACCACTTTGTAGGTAAGTTGACAGGTGACATATGATATGAATATGCTGGTCTCTGCACGCAAACAGCCCAAGATGTCATTCACCGTACAAGCCACTACCCAAACTGCTGGACTATTCTCCGGGAAAGAAATCAATGGTAGCAGAGTGTGTGCATCGACTGAACAGCAGACTAATCATTATCCTTTTGGCATAAATCACTGTGGCAATGTGCAAGACATAGTAATCACTCTTACACAAGAGATTAAAATCAAAAGTCAAACACACCATCGTAGCTGGAATTCAACACCCAGTGCTTTCTGAATGCATTCGGGATCCCTCAAAATTTCACCTGATACCTGAAACCAAAGTAAGAAAAAAATTTAGGTTCAAAGGTTTCTGAGAATATTTAGAACCAAATTAGATTTTTCTATCGGTATTCTTTTGGCAAACGACATTGGGGCAGATATACCACTATAAACTAAGAGCCATCACCATCCTATTACAAGAACATTTGCCATAATTCAAATACTTACGATCAATTTTAACTCATTTCCTTCCCTCCAATGCAACATTCAGCCAGGCCTCCCAAAAATTTAATTCCTGAAACCAAAGACTATAATTACTTCAAATATCACAACACCTTTTAAAAGCAAACAGTGAAATAAATATCAGTATCCTTTTGGCTAAAGTCATAATGGCACATGGCCACTCCACAGATCAATTCTCATCATAATCAAACAATTAAAGGAAATTTTCCATGGCTCACCTCAAATTTTTTCCACTTCTCAGGACAAAAACCTGTAAAGAGAAAGTCTCCTTAGAACGATAAACACACTGCCTCAACATCTTTGCATTTTTCAATTTGTTTATCAGTGATATCTAAAATGATCCACGTTGTTACACGCAAACTTACTTTTTAATGCACATTAAGGCAGGCGGGATGAGGAAAGGCTACTTATCGCCGCACTTACCTACACATGTTAACTTCCAACCCGAGGATTCTACAACTATTGCTATCACATTTCCAACTGTTCTAGGTAAAGCAATGCCACACGTTCTGACCACGCAACATCATGAGTTGAGTTCAATACCACCAAGAAGCATATGAAGTTACTACGCAAAGCTCACTGCATTTGGTAAAACTTGAAATACAGGAAGCAGATGAACTAATAGCCAAGGCTTGGGAGCAAGCCAAGATTCGTTTCTCGAGTTAAAAATTTTTCTTCATGCCAATGTATGCCGATAAAAAGAGGGAACGATCTCGCCATCAGCCGAAAAGGACGGGAACCAGCAAGTTATTTTCGAGCGAATGTAATAGCAAAGGATTATAAGTATTTACAGGTGAATATATTTTATATGCTTAGCACGCATATAAAGCAAGTAATGCTTACTATACCTTCTCGGCCCAGAGATAGAACTCAAGTCAGTATATCTCGCAACATCTTTGGCAATCCAAATAAATATCTTTGGAAGTATAATCGGATACAATGCGGATAAAATTAGTAGCTTCGAAATTCTAGCAATGGCACAGGATGAAAAATGATATACTTTGTGTAAATGTTTGCTATTTTATTTAAAAGTGTTGATGAAGAACATGTTGCAAAAATCACTGCGAAGACCTAATTTCCAATCTCAACGTCAATCATCATCTGATATCCAAAGAAATTTAAATTTCATTACCTAAGTTGTGATTACCCTCCATGCTATCTTAAGAAATTTGAACGACCAATCTCACCTTTATTCAAAGACTCTCCTCAATTAAACCTATCAAAGAACAAAAGCCACTTGGTTGGTTTAATTCACAAAATATCATAACTTAAAATCGTTCGTTTTGCTCCTTGATTGATTTATTTCGTAACAGATCAAGCAACAGCCACACTCTGCAACTCACATTACACACCATAAAAGAGCACCTTCACTTCATTCACAAAATTAAGCAATGCCTTGTGGGTTCAACCATTCCTCTCTCACTTCAGCTGCTCATTTAATCCTGCTGTAATCTGAAGATTCCATTCTTGTCCTATATACTCTAAATAATGCAAACCCTTAGCTATCCCAGGATCTTCCCTTCAATAATGTTTGTTAGTAAAGTGCCTTGACATCAAGCAAGTTCCTTTCCTCATTCACGGCCTTCAATACCGCATTTCTGCTATTTCCAACCTTGTGTTCTCATTATCGCTCAGTGTCCTACTAACGCAGCCGTATAATAGAATGTTCCATGCCAATGATCTTGCAAAATCTCTCTTTCCAGCAAACTCCATGGATTTTCACGATCAAAGAATAACAACAAGCAACAAATGAACTCTTGACGGTATTTTTCACTTCTAACAGAATCATGTTGTTACTGAACTGATCTACTACAGAGTACTCAGTAACAACATCCACCAGACTTGGAAAGTAAATATCCAAGTACTTCTCCCCTGGGCACCATGAAATGTGGGCCAAATTTTCACGAATGGCAACGAAAATTAAACTATCTCAGATTTCTACTTAAGCTGTCATGGAAACAGACATATCCCTGACAGAATTAAATCTACTACGTAGTGGGAAACATCTTATTTTTAAATTTTCACCCAGTTAAGATAAGCTACTATCAACACATCGTGGATTACTGTGAGTGCTATAATTGAGTCCCAAAATTATTTATAACTTTTAGTAAGCACACTATTTTCAATTCAAATCATACACAATTGCGTCCGATATCTACCCTATGGATGAACACAGGAGTCTCAGAATGATATCCTATTAAATTAAGGACAAATTTCTTTTCACATTAGCCATTCTCAAGTTTACTATTCGTCTACGAAGAGCAAACAATATTTTCAGAGATCTTTCAGTATTATGTATACAAATTTCAACAGGACTCATTCAATTTATATAGCAAGAAACAGCTAAAGGCCATTTAAACAAATGAGTTACACTCCTACAAACAGTAATAACGAGTACTTTACCCGGATATTCTCTAAAAAATCCGTCTTCCAAAACAATCTAAAAGAGGAATGTATCTTTGTCAACAAGAATCCATACCCCCATTTCGGACTGCCTGCATTCAACACTCAGATCCTGAATTTCAAAACGTTCACCATCGCCTGTTAAACAAAAAGACAAACAATTAGGTACGAAAAGGTTCAATTATTTGAGATTCCTCTACAAAGAAACTTCAGATCTCATTTTAAATCACTACCTCTCAGAAACTCTAGTCTAGCAAATTTTAGATTTTCCTCACAATGCATGCCTAACCACATCAGACAACAAAAGGATTATATTTACCACTTTGTAGGTAAGTTGACAGGCGACATATGATATGAATATGCTGGTCTCTGCACGCAAACAGCCCAAGATGTCATTCACCGTACAAGCCACTACCCAAACTGCTGGACTATTCTCCGGGAAAGAAATCAATGGTAGCAGAGTGTGTGCATCGACTGAACAGCAGACTAATCATTATCCTTTTGGCATAAATCACTGTGGCAATGTGCAAGACATAGTAATCACTCTTACACAAGAGATTAAAATCAAAAGTCAAACACACCATCGTAGCTGGAATTCAACACCCAGTGCTTTCTGAATGCATTCGGGATCCCTCAAAATTTCACCTGATACCTGAAACCAAAGTAAGAAAAAAATTTAGGTTCAAAGGTTTCTGAGAATATTTAGAACCAAATTAGATTTTTCTATCGGTATCCTTTTGGCAAACGACATTGGGGCAGATATACCACTATAAACTAAGAGCCATCACCATCCTATTACAAGAACATTTGCCATAATTCAAATACTTACGATCAATTTTAACTCATTTCCTTCCCTCCAATGCAACATTCAGCCAGGCCTCCCAAAAATTTAATTCCTGAAACCAAAGACTATAATTACTTCAAATATCACAACACCTTTTAAAAGCAAACAGTGAAATAAATATCAGTATCCTTTTGGCTAAAGTCATAATGGCACATGGCCACTCCACAGATCAATTCTCATCATAATCAAACATTTAAAGGAAATTTTCCATGGCTCACCTCAAATTTTTTCCACTTCTCAGGACAAAAACCTGTAAAGAGAAAGTCTCCTTAGAACGATAAACACACTGCCTCAACATCTTTGCATTTTTCAATTTGTTTATCAGTGATATCTAAAATGATCCACGTTGTTACACGCAAACTTACTTTTTAATGCACATTAAGGCAGGCGGGATGAGGAAAGGCTACTTATCGCCGCACTTACCTACACATGTTACCTTCCAACTCGTGAATTCTACAACTATTGCTATCACATTTCCAACTGTTCTAGGTAAAGCAATGCCACACGTTCTGACCACGCAACATCATGACTTGAGTTCGATACCACCGAGAAGCATATAAAGTTACTACGCAAAGCTCTCTGCAAGTGGTAAAACTTGAAATACAGGAAGCAGATGAACTAATAGCCAAAGCTTGGGAGCAAGCCAAGATTCGTTTCTCGAGTTAAAAATTTTTCCTCATGCCAATGTATGCCGATAAAAAGAGGGAACGATCTCGCCATCAGCCGAAAAGGACGGGAACCAGCAAGTTATTTTCGAGCGAATGCAATAGCAAAAGGATTATAAGTATTTACAGTTGAATATATTTTATATACTTAGCAGGCATATAAAGCAAGTAATGCTTACTATACCTTCTCGGCCAAGGAGGTAGAACTCAAGTCAGTAGATCTCGCAACATCTTTGGCAATCCAAATAAATATCTTTGGACGTATAATCGGAAACAATGCGAATAAAATTAGTAGCTTCGAAATTCTAGGTATGGCACAGGATGAAAAATGATAAACTTTGTGTAAATGTTTGCTATTTTATTTAACAGTGTTGATGAAGAACATGTTGCAATAATCACTGCGAAGACCTAATCTCCATTGTCAACGTCAATCATTATCTCATATCCAAAGAAATTTAAATTTCTTTTCCTAAGTTGTGATTACCCTCCATGCTATCTTAAGAAATTTGAACGACCAATCTCACCTTTATTCAAAGACTCTCCTCAATTAAACCTATCAAGGAACAAAAGCCACTTGATGGGTTTAATTCACAAAATATCATAACTTAAAATCGTTCGTTTTGCTCCTTGATTGATTTATTTCGTAACAGATCAAGCAACAGCCACACTCTGCAACTCACATTACACACCATAAAAGAGCACCTTCACTTCATTCACAAAATAAAGCAACGCCTTGTGGGTTAAACCATTCCTCTCTCACTTCAGTTGCTCATTGTATCCTGCTGTAATCTGAAGATTCCATTCTTGTCCTATATACTCTAAATAATGCAAACCCTTGGCTATCCCAGGATCTTCCCTTCAAGAATGTTTGTTAGTAAAGTGCCTTGACATCAAGCAAGTTCCTTTCCTCATTCACGGCCTTTCAATACCGCATTTCTGCTATTTCCAACCTTGTGTTCTCATTATCGCTCAGTGTCCTACTTACGCAGCCGTATAATAGAATGTTCCATGCCAATGATCTTGCAAAATCTCTCTTTCCAGCAAACTCCATGGATTTTAACGATCAAAGAATAACAACAAGCAACAAATGAACTCTTGATGGTATTTTTCACTTCTAGCAGATTCAGGTTGTTACTGAACTGATCTACTACAGAGTACTCAGTAACAACATCTACCAGACTTGGAAAGTAAATATCCAAGTACTTCTCCCCTGGGCACCATGATATGTGGGCCCAATTTTCTTGAATGGCAACGAAAATTAAACTATCTCAGATTTCTATTTAAACTGTAATGGAAACTGACATATCCCTGACAAAATTAAATCTACTACGTAGTGGGAAACATCTTATTTTTAAACTTTCACCCAGTTAAGATAAGCTACTATCAACACATCGTGGATTACTGTGAGTGCTATAATTGAGTCCCAAAATTATTTATAACTTGTAGTAAGCACACTATTTTCAATTCAAATCATTCACAATTGCGTCCGATATCTACCCTATGGATGAGAACAGGAGTCTCAGAATGATATCCTATTAAATTAAGGACAAATTTCTTTTCACATTAGCCATTCTCAAGTTTACTATTCGTCTACGAAGAGCAAACAATATTTTCAGAGATCTTTCAGTATTATGTATACAAATTTCAGCAGGACTCATTCAATTTATATAGCAAGAAACACCTAAAGGCCATTTAAACAAATGAGTTACACTCCTACAAACAGTAATAACGAGTACTTTACCCGGATATTCTCTAAAAAATCCATCTTCCAAAACAATCTAAAAGAGGAATGTATCATTGTCAACAAGAATCCATACCTCGATTTCGGACTGCCTGCATTCAACACTCAGATCCTGAATTTCAAAACGTTCATCATCGCCTGTTAAACAAAAAGACAAACAATTAGGTACGAAAAGGATCAATTATTTGAGATTCCTCTACAAGGAAACTTCAGATCTCATTTTAAATCACTACCTCTCAGAAACTCTAGTCTAGCAAATTTTAGATTTTCCTCACAATGCATGCCTAACCACATCAGACTACAAAAGGATTATATTTACCACTTTGTAGTTAAGTTGACAGGCGACATATGATATGAATATGCTGGTCTCTGCAGGCAAACAGCCCAAGATGTCATTCTCCGTACAAGCAACTACGCAAACTGCTGGACTATTCTCGGGGAAAGAAATCAATGGTAGCAGAGTGTGTGCAATGACTGAACAGCACACTAATCAGTATCCTTTTGGCATAATTCACTGTGGCAATGTGAAAGACATAGTAATCACTCTTACACAAGAGATTAAAATCAAAAGTCAAACACACCAACGTAGCTGGAATTCAACACCCAGTGCTTTCTGAATGCATTCGGGATCCCTCAAAATTTCACCTGATACCTGAAACCAAAGTAAGAAATAAAAATTTAGGTTCAAAGGTTTCTGAGAATATTTAGAACCAAATTAGATTTTTCTATCGGTATTCTTTTGGCAAACGACATTGGGGCAGATATACCACTATAAACTAAGAGCCATCACCATCCTATTACAAGAACATTTGCCATAATTCAAATACTTACGATCAATTTTAACTCATTTCCTTCCCTCCAATGCAACATTCAGCCAGGCCTCCCAAAAATTTAATTCCTGAAATCAAAGACTATAATTACTTCAAATATCACAACACCTTTTAAAAGCAAACAGTGAAATAAATATCAGTATCCTTTTGGCTAAAGTCATAATGGCACATGGCCACTCCACAGATCAATTCTCATCATAATCAAACATTTAAAGGAAATTTTCCATGGCTCACCTCAAATTTTTTCCACTTCTCAGGACAAAAACCTGTAAAGAGAAAGTCTCCTTAGAACGATAAACACACTGCCTCAACATCTTTGCATTTTTCAATTTGTTTATCAGTGATATCTAAAATGATCCACGTTGTTACACGCAAACTTACTTTTTAATGCACATTAAGGCAGGCGGAATGAGGAAAGGCTACTTATCGCCGCACTTACCTACACATGTTACCTTCCAACCCGTGAATTCTACAACTATTGCTATCACATTTCCAACTGTTCTAGGTAAAGCAATGCCACACGTTCTGACCACGCAACATCATGACTTGAGTTCGATACCACCGAGAAGCATATAAAGTTACTACGCAAAGCTCACTGCATTTGGTAAAACTTGAAATACAGGAAGCAGATGAACTAATAGCCAAGGCTTGGGAGCAAGCCAAGATTCGTTTCTCGAGTTAAAAATTTTTCTTCATGCCAATGTATGCCGATAAAAAGAGGTAACGATCTCGCCATCAGCCGAAAAGGACGGGAACCAGCAAGTTATTTTCGAGCGAATGCAATAGCAAAAGGATTATAAGTATTTACAGTTGAATATATTTTATATACTTAGCAGGCATATAAAGCAAGTAATGCTTACTATACCTTCTCGGCCAAGGAGGTAGAACTCAAGTCAGTAGATCTCGCAACATCTTTGGCAATCCAAATAAATATCTTTGGACGTATAATCGGAAACAAAGAACATGTTGCAATAATCACTGCGAAGACCTAATCTCCATTGTCAACGTCAATTATTATCTCATATCCAAAGAAATTTAAATTTCTTTTCCTAAGTTGTGATTACCCTCCATGCTATCTTAAAAAATTTGAAAGACCAATCTCACCTTTATTCAAAGACTCTCCTCAATTAAACCTATCAAGGAACAAAAGCCACTTGGTGGGTTTAATTCACAAAATATCATTACTTAAAATCGTTCGTTTTGCTCCTTGATTGATTTATTTCGTAACAGATCAAGCAACAGCCACACTCTGCAACTCACATTACACACCATAAAAGAGCACCTTCACTTCATTCACAAAGTAAAGCAACGCCTTGTGGGTTAAACCATTCCTCTCTCACTTCAGTTGCTCATTGTATCCTGCTGTAATCTGAAGATTCCATTCTTGTCCTATATACTCTAAATAATGCAAACCCTTGGCTATCCCAGGATCTTCCCTTCAAGAATGTTTGTTAGTAAAGTGCCTTGACATCAAGCAAGTTCCTTTCCTCATTCACGGCCTTTCAATACCGCATTTCTGCTATTTCCAACCTTGTGTTCTCATTATCGCTCAGTGTCCTACTAACGCAGCCGTATAATAGAATGTTCCATGCCAATGATCTTGCAAAATCTCTCTTTCCAGCAAACTCCATGGATTTTCACGATCAAAGAATAACAACAAGCAACAAATGAACTCTTGACGGTATTTTTCACTTCTAACAGATTCAGGTTGTTACTGAACTGATCTACTACAGAGTACTCAGTAACAACATCCACCAGACTTGGAAAGTAAATATCCAAGTACTTCTCCCCTGGGCACCATGAAATGTGGGCCAAATTTTCTTGAATGGCAACGAAAATTAAACTATCTCAGATTTCTACTTAAACTGTAATGGAAACTGACATATCCCTGACAAAATTAAATCTACTACGTAGTGGGAAACATCTTATTTTTAAACTTTCACCCAGTTAAGATAAGCTACTATCAACACATCGTGGATTACTGTGAGTGCTATAATTGAGTCCCAAAATTATTTATAACTTGTAGTAAGCACACTATTTTCAATTCAAATCATTCACAATTGCGTCCGATATCTACCCTATGGATGAACACAGGAGTCTCAGAATGATATCCTTTTAAATTAAGGACAAATTTCTTTTCACATTAGCCATTCTAAGTTTACTATTCGTCTACAAAGAGCAAACAATATTTTCAGAGATCTTTCAGTATTATGTATACAAATTTCAGCAGGACTCATTCAATTTATATAGCAAGAAACACCTAAAGGCCATTTAAACAAATGAGTTACACTCCTACAAACAGTAATAACGAGTACTTTACCCGGATATTCTCTAAAAAATCCATCTTCCAAAACAATCTAAAAGAGGAATGAATCATTGTCAACAAGAATCCATACCTCGATTTCGGACTGCCTGCATTCAACACTCAGATCCTGAATTTCAAAACGTTCACCATCGCCTGTTAAACAAAAAGACAAACAATTAGGTACGAAAAGGTTCAATTATTTGAGATTCCTCTACAAAGAAACTTCAGATCTCATTTTAAATCACTACCTCTCAGAAACTCTAGTCTAGCAAATTTTAGATTTTCCTCACAATGCATGCCTAACCACATCAGACTACAAAAGGATTATATTTACCACTTTGTAGGTAAGTTGACAGGCGACATATGATATGAATATGCTGGTCTCTGCAGGCAAACAGCCCAAGATGTCATTCTCCGTACAAGCAACTACGCAAACTGCTGGACCATTCTCCGGGAAAGAAATCAATGGTAGCAGAGTGTGTGCAATGACTGAACAGCAGACTAATCAGTATCCTTTTGGCATAAATCACTGTGGCAATGTGCAAGACATAGTAATCACTCTTACATAAGAGATTAAAATCAAAAGTCAAACACACCAACGTAGCTGGAATTCAACACCCAGTGCTTTCTGAATGCATTCGGGATCCCTCAAAATTTCACCTGATACCTGAAACCAAAGTAAGAAAAAAATTTAGGTTCAAAGGTTTCTGAGAATATTTAGAACCAAATTAGATTTTTCTATCGGTATCCTTTTGGCAAACGACATTGGGGCAGATATACCACTATAAACTAAGAGCCATCACCATCCTATTACAAGAACATTTGCCATAATTCAAATACTTACGATCAATTTTAACTCATTTCCTTCCCTCCAATGCAACATTCAGCCAGGCCTCCCAAAAATTTAATTCCTGAAACCAAAGACTATAATTACTTCAAATATCACAACACCTTTTAAAAGCAAACAGTGAAATAAATATCAGTATCCTTTTGGCTAAAGTCATAATGGCACATGGCCACTCCACAGATCAATTCTCATCATAATCAAACAATTAAAGGAAATTTTCCATGGCTCACCTCAAATTTTTTCCACTTCTCAGGACAAAAACCTGTAAAGAGAAAGTCTCCTTAGAACGATAAACACACTGCCTCAACATCTTTGCATTTTTCAATTTGTTTATCAGTGATATCTAAAGTGATCCACGTTGTTACACGCAAACTTACATTTTAATGCACATTAAGGCAGGCGGAATGAGGAAAGGCTACTTATCGCCGCACTTACCTACACATGTTACCTTCCAACCCGTGAATTCTACAACTATTGCTATCACATTTCCAACTGTTCGAAGTAAAGCAATGCCACACGTTCTGACCACACAACATCATGACTTGAGTTCAATCCCACCGAGAAGCATATAAAGTTACTACGCAAAGCTCTCTGCAAGTGGTAAAACTTTAAATACAGGAAGCAGATGAACTAATAGCCAAGGCTTGGGAGCAAGTCAAGATTCGTCCCTCGAGTTAAAAATTTTTCTTCATGCCAATGTATGCCGATAAAAAGCCGAAAGATCTTGCCATCAGCCGAAAATGACGGGAACCAGCAAGTTATTTTCGAGCGAATGCAATAGCAAAAGGATTATAAGTATTTACAGTTGAATATATTTTATATACTTAGCAGGCATATAAAGCAAGTAATGCTTACTATACCTTCTCGGCCAAGGAGGTAGAACTCAAGTCAGTAGATCTCGCAACATCTTTGGCAATCCAAATAAATATCTTTGGACGTATAATCGGAAACAATGCGAATAAAATTAGTAGCTTCGAAATTCTAGGTATGGCACAGGATGAAAAATGATATACTTTGTGTAAATGTTTGCTATTTTATTTAAAAGTGTTGATGAAGAACATGTTGCAATAATCACTGCGAAGACCTAATCTCCATTGTCAACGTCAATCATTATCTCATATCCAAAGAAATTTAAATTTCTTTTACTAAGTTGTGATTACCCTCCATGCTATCTTAAGAAATTTGAAAGACCAATCTCACCTTTATTCAAAGACTCTCCTCAATTAAACCTATCAAAGAACAAAAGCCACTTGGTGGGTTTAATTCACAAAATATCATAACTTAAAATCGTTCGTTTTGCTCCTTGATTGATTTATTTCGTAACAGATCAAGCAACAGCCACACCCTGCAACTCACATTACACACCATAAAAGAGCACCTTCACTTCATTCACAAAGTAAAGCAACGCCTTGTGGGTTAAACCATTCCTCTCTCACTTCAGTTGCTCATTGTATCCTGCTGTAATCTGAAGATTCCATTCTTGTCCTATATACTCTAAATAATGCAAACCCTTGGCTATCCCAGGATCTTCCCTTCAAGAATGTTTGTTAGTAAAGTGCCTTGACATCAAGCAAGTTCCTTTCCTCATTCACGGCCTTTCAATACCGCATTTCTGCTATTTCCAACCTTGTGTTCTCATTATCGCTCAGTGTCCTACTAACGCAGCCGTATAATAGAATGTTCCATGCCAATGATCTTGCAAAATCTCTCTTTCCAGCAAACTCCATGGATTTTCACGATCAAAGAATAACAACAAGCAACAAATGAACTCTTGACGGTATTTTTCACTTCTAACAGATTCAGGTTGTTACTGAACTGATCTACTACAGAGTACTCAGTAACAACATCCACCAGACTTGGAAAGTAAATATCCAAGTACTTCTCCCCTGGGCACCATGAAATGTGGGCCAAATTTTCTTGAATGGCAACGAAAATTAAACTATCTCAGATTTCTACTTAAACTGTAATGGAAACTGACATATCCCTGACAAAATTAAATCTACTACGTAGTGGGAAACATCTTATTTTTAAACTTTCACCCAGTTAAGATAAGCTACTATCAACACATCGTGGATTACTGTGAGTGCTATAATTGAGTCCCAAAATTATTTATAACTTGTAGTAAGCACACTATTTTCAATTCAAATCATTCACAATTGCGTCCGATATCTACCCTATGGATGAACACAGGAGTCTCAGAATGATATCCTTTTAAATTAAGGACAAATTTCTTTTCACATTAGCCATTCTAAGTTTACTATTCGTCTACAAAGAGCAAACAATATTTTCAGAGATCTTTCAGTATTATGTATACAAATTTCAGCAGGACTCATTCAATTTATATAGCAAGAAACACCTAAAGGCCATTTAAACAAATGAGTTACACTCCTACAAACAGTAATAACGAGTACTTTACCCGGATATTCTCTAAAAAATCCATCTTCCAAAACAATCTAAAAGAGGAATGAATCATTGTCAACAAGAATCCATACCTCGATTTCGGACTGCCTGCATTCAACACTCAGATCCTGAATTTCAAAACGTTCACCATCGCCTGTTAAACAAAAAGACAAACAATTAGGTACGAAAAGGTTCAATTATTTGAGATTCCTCTACAAAGAAACTTCAGATCTCATTTTAAATCACTACCTCTCAGAAACTCTAGTCTAGCAAATTTTAGATTTTCCTCACAATGCATGCCTAACCACATCAGACTACAAAAGGATTATATTTACCACTTTGTAGGTAAGTTGACAGGCGACATATGATATGAATATGCTGGTCTCTGCAGGCAAACAGCCCAAGATGTCATTCTCCGTACAAGCAACTACGCAAACTGCTGGACCATTCTCCGGGAAAGAAATCAATGGTAGCAGAGTGTGTGCAATGACTGAACAGCAGACTAATCAGTATCCTTTTGGCATAAATCACTGTGGCAATGTGCAAGACATAGTAATCACTCTTACACAAGAGATTAAAATCAAATGTCAAACACACCAACGTAGCTGGAATTCAACACCCAGTGCTTTCTGAATGCATTCGGGATCCCTCAAAATTTCACCTGATACCTGAAACCAAAGTAAGAAAAAAATTTAGGTTCAAAGGTTTCTGAGAATATTTAGAACCAAATTAGATTTTTCTATCGGTATCCTTTTGGCAAACGACATTGGGGCAGATATACCACTATAAACTAAGAGCCATCACCATCCTATTACAAGAACATTTGCCATAATTCAAATACTTACGATCAATTTTAACTCATTTCCTTCCCTCCAATGCAACATTCAGCCAGGCCTCCCAAAAATTTAATTCCTGAAACCAAAGACTATAATTACTTCAAATATCACAACACCTTTTAAAAGCAAACAGTGAAATAAATATCAGTATCCTTTTGGCTAAAGTCATAATGGCACATGGCCACTCCACAGATCAATTCTCATCATAATCAAACAATTAAAGGAAATTTTCCATGGCTCACCTCAAATTTTTTCCACTTCTCAGGACAAAAACCTGTAAAGAGAAAGTCTCCTTAGAACGATAAACACACTGCCTCAACATCTTTGCATTTTTCAATTTGTTTATCAGTGATATCTAAAGTGATCCACGTTGTTACACGCAAACTTACTTTTTAATGCACATTAAGGCAGGCGGAATGAGGAAAGGCTACTTATCGCCGCACTTACCTACACATGTTACCTTCCAACCCGTGAATTCTACAACTATTGCTATCACATTTCCAACTGTTCGAAGTAAAGCAATGCCACACGTTCTGACCACACAACATCATGACTTGAGTTCAATCCCACCGAGAAGCATATAAAGTTACTACGCAAAGCTCTCTGCAAGTGGTAAAACTTTAAATACAGGAAGCAGATGAACTAATAGCCAAGGCTTGGGAGCAAGTCAAGATTCGTCCCTCGAGTTAAAAATTTTTCTTCATGCCAATGTATGCCGATAAAAAGCCGAAAGATCTTGCCATCAGCCGAAAATGACAGGAACCAGCAAATTATTTTCGAGCGAATGCAATAGCAAAAGGATTATAAGTATTTACAGTTGAATATATTTTATATACTTAGCAGGCATATAAAGCAAGTAATGCTTACTATACCTTCTCGGCCAAGGAGGTAGAACTCAAGTCAGTAGATCTCGCAACATCTTTGGCAATCCAAATAAATATCTTTGGACGTATAATCGGAAACAATGCGAATAAAATTAGTAACTTCGAAATTCTAGGTATGGCACAGGATGAAAAATGATATACTTTGTGTATATGTTTGCTATTTTATTTAAAAGTGTTGATGAAGAACATGTTGCAATAATCACTGCGAAGACCTAATCTCCATTGTCAACGTCAATCATTATCTCACATCCAAAGAAATTTAAATTTCTTTTACTAAGTTGTGATTACCCTCCATGCTATCTTAAGAAATTTGAAAGACCAATCTCACCTTTATTCAAAGACTCTCCTCAATTAAACCTATCAAAGAACAAAAGCCACTTGGTGGGTTTAATTCACAAAATATCATAACTTAAAATCGTTCGTTTTGCTCCTTGATTGATTTATTTCGTAACAGATCAAGCAACAGCCACACCCTGCAACTCACATTACACACCATAAAAGAGCACCTTTACTTCATTCACAAAGTAAAGCAACGCCTTGTGGGTTAAACCATTCCTCTCTCACTTCAGTTGCTCATTGTATCCTGCTGTAATCTGAAGATTCCATTCTTGTCCTATATACTCTAAATAATGCAAACCCTTGGCTATCCCAGGATCTTCCCTTCAAGAATGTTTGTTAGTAAAGTGCCTTGACATCAAGCAAGTTCCTTTCCTCATTCACGGCCTTTCGATACCGCATTTCTGCTATTTCCAACCTTGTGTTCTCATTAGCGCTCAGTGTCCTACTTACGCAGCCGTATAATAGAATGTTCCATGCCAATGATCTTGCAAAATCTCTCTTTCCAGCAAACTCCATGGATTTTCACGATCAAAGAATAACAACAAGCAACAAATGAACTCTTGACGGTATTTTTCACTTCTAACAGATTCAGGTTGTTACTGAACTGATCTACTACAGAGTACTCAGTAACATCATCCACCAGACTTGGAAAGTAAATATCCAAGTACTTCTCCCCTGGGCACCATGAAATGTGGGCCAAATTTTCATGAATGGCAACGAAAATTAAACTATCTCAGATTTCTACTTAAACTGTAATGGAAACTGACAAATCCCTGACAAAATTAAATCTACTACGTAGTGGGATACATCTTATTTTTAAACTTTCACCCAGTTAAGATAAGCTACTATCAACACATCGTGGATTACTGTGAGTGCTATAATTGAGTCCCAAAATTATTTATAACTTGTAGTAAGCACACTATTTTCAATTCAAATCATTCACAATTGCGTCCGATATCTACCCTATGGTTGAACACAGGAGTCTCAGAATGATATCCTATTAAATTAAGGACAAATTTCTTTTCACATTAGCCATTCTCAAGTTTACTATTCGTCTACGAAGAGCAAACAATATTTTCAGAGATCTTTCAGTATTATGTATACAAATTTCAGCAGGACTCATTCAATTTATATAGCAAGAAACACCTGAAGGCCATTTAAACAAATGAGTTACACTCCTACAAACAGTAATAACGAGTACTTTACCCGGATATTCTCTAAAAAATCCATCTTCCAAAACAATCTAAAAGAGGAAATGTATCATTGTCAACAAAAATCCATACCTCGATTTCGGACTGCCTGCATTCAACACTCAGATCCTGAATTTCAAAACGTTCACCATCGCCTGTTAAACAAAAAGACAAACAATTAGGTACGAAAAGGTTCAATTATTTGAGATTCCTCTACAAAGAAACTTCAGATCTCATTTTAAATCACTACCTCTCAGAAACTCTAGTCTAGCAAATTTTAGATTTTCCTCACAATGCATGCCTAACCACATCAGACTACAAAAGGATTATATTTACCACTTTGTAGGTAAGTTGACAGGCGACATATGATATGAATATGCTGGTCTCTGCAGGCAAACAGCCCAAGATGTCATTCTCCGTACAAGCAACTACGCAAACTGCTGGACCATTCTCCGGGAAAGAAATCAATGGTAGCAGAGTGTGTGCAATGACTGAACAGCAGACTAATCAGTATCCTTTTGGCATAAATCACTGTGGCAATGTGCAAGACATAGTAATCACTCTTACATAAGAGATTAAAATCAAAAGTCAAACACACCAACGTAGCTGGAATTCAACACCCAGTGCTTTCTGAATGCATTCGGGATCCCTCAAAATTTCACCTGATACCTGAAACCAAAGTAAGAAAAAAATTTAGGTTCAAAGGTTTCTGAGAATATTTAGAACCAAATTAGATTTTTCTATCGGTATCCTTTTGGCAAACGACATTGGGGCAGATATACCACTATAAACTAAGAGCAATCACCATCCTATTACAAGAACATTTGCCATAATTCAAATACTTACGATCAATTTTAACTCATTTCCTTCCCTCCAATGCAACATTCAGCCAGGCCTCCCAAAAATTTAATTCCTGAAACCAAAGACTATAATTACTTCAAATATCTCAACACCTTTTAAAAGCAAACAGTGAAATAAATATCAGTATCCTTTTGGCTAAAGTCATAATGGCACATGGCCACTCCACAGATCAATTCTCATCATAATCAAACAATTAAAGGAAATTTTCCATGGCTCACCTCAAATTTTTTCCACTTCTCAGGACAAAAACCTGTAAAGAGAAAGTCTCCTTAGAACGATAAACACAATGCCTCAACATCTTTGCATTTTTCAATTTGTTTATCAGTGATATCTAAAGTGATCCACGTTGTTACACGCAAACTTACTTTTTAATGCACATTAAGGCAGGCGGAATGAGGAAAGGCTACTTATCGCCGCACTTACCTACACATGTTACCTTCCAACCCGTGAATTCTACAACTATTGCTATAACATTTCCAACTGTTCGAAGTAAAGCAATGCCACACGTTCTGACCACACAACATCATGACTTGAGTTCAATCCCACCGAGAAGCATATAAAGTTACTACGCAAAGCTCTCTGCAAGTGGTAAAACTTTAAATACAGGAAGCAGATGAACTAATAGCCAAGGCTTGGGAGCAAGTCAAGATTCGTCCCTCGAGTTAAAAATTTTTCTTCATGCCAATGTATGCCGATAAAAAGCCGAAAGATCTTGCCATCAGCCGAAAATGACGGGAACCAGCAAGTTATTTTCGAGCGAATGCAATAGCAAAAGGATTATAAGTATTTACAGTTGAATATATTTTATATACTTAGCAGGCATATAAAGCAAGTAATGCTTACTATACCTTCTCGGCCAAGGAGGTAGAACTCAAGTCAGTAGATCTCGCAACATCTTTGGCAATCCAAATAAATATCTTTGGACGTATAATCGGAAACAATGCGAATAAAATTAGTAGCTTCGAAATTCTAGGTATGGCACAGGATGAAAAATGATATACTTTGTGTAAATGTTTGCTATTTTATTTAAAAGTGTTGATGAAGAACATGTTGCAATAATCACTGCGAAGACCTAATCTCCATTGTCAACGTCAATCATTATCTCATATCCAAAGAAATTTAAATTTCTTTTCCTAAGTTGTGATTACCCTCCATGCTATCTTAAGAAATTTGAAAGACCAATCTCACCTTTATTCAAAGACTCTCCTCAATTAAACCTATCAAAGAACAAAAGCCACTTGGTGGGTTTAATTCACAAAATATCATAACTTAAAATCGTTCGTTTTGCTCCTTGATTGATTTATTTCGTAACAGATCAAGCAACAGCCACACCCTGCAACTCACATTACACACCATAAAAGAGCACCTTCACTTCATTCACAAAGTAAAGCAACGCCTTGTGGGTTAAACCATTCCTCTCTCACTTCAGTTGCTCATTGTATCCTGCTGTAATCTGAAGATTCCATTCTTGTCCTATATACTCTAAATAATGCAAACCCTTGGCTATCCCAGGATCTTCCCTTCAAGAATGTTTGTTAGTAAAGTGCCTTGACATCAAGCAAGTTCCTTTCCTCATTCACGGCCTTTCGATACCGCATTTCTGCTATTTCCAACCTTGTGTTCTCATTAGCGCTCAGTGTCCTACTTACGCAGCCGTATAATAGAATGTTCCATGCCAATGATCTTGCAAAATCTCTCTTTCCAGCAAACTCCATGGATTTTCACGATCAAAGAATAACAACAAGCAACAAATGAACTCTTGACGGTATTTTTCACTTCTAACAGATTCAGGTTGTTACTGAACTGATCTACTACAGAGTACTCAGTAACAACATCCACCAGACTTGGAAAGTAAATATCCAAGTACTTCTCCCCTGGGCACCATGAAATGTGGGCCAAATTTTCATGAATGGCAACGAAAATTAAACTATCTCAGATTTCTACTTAAACTGTAATGGAAACTGACAAATCCCTGACAAAATTAAATCTACTACGTAGTGGGATACATCTTATTTTTAAACTTTCACCCAGTTAAGATAAGCTACTATCAACACATCGTGGATTACTGTGAGTGCTATAATTGAGTCCCAAAATTATTTATAAGTTGTAGTAAGCACACTATTTTCAATTCAAATCATTCACAATTGCGTCCGATATCTACCCTATGGTTGAACACAGGAGTCTCAGAATGATATCCTATTAAATTAAGGACAAATTTCTTTTCACATTAGCCATTCTCAAGTTTACTATTCGTCTACGAAGAGCAAACAATATTTTCAGAGATCTTTCAGTATTATGTATACAAATTTCAGCAGGACTCATTCAATTTATATAGCAAGAAACACCTAAAGGCCATTTAAACAAATGAGTTACACTCCTACAAACAGTAATAACGAGTACTTTACCCGGATATTCTCTAAAAAATCCGTCTTCCAAAACAATCTAAAAGAGGAATGTATCATTGTCAACAAGAATCCATACCTCGATTTCGGACTGCCTGCATTCAACACTCAGATCCTGAATTTCAAAACGTTCACCATCGCCTGTTAAACAAAAAGACAAACAATTAGGTACGAAAAGGTTCAATTATTTGAGATTCCTCTACAAAGAAACTTCAGATCTCATTTTAAATCACTACCTCTCAGATACTCTAGTCTAGCAAATTTTAGATTTTCCTCACAATGCATGCCTAACCACATCAGACTACAAAAGGATTATATTTACCACTTTGTAGGTAAGTTGACAGGCGACATATGATATGAATATGCTGGTCTCTGCAGGCAAACAGCCCAAGATGTCATTCACCGTACAAGCAACTACGCAAACTGCTGGACTATTCTCCGGGAAAGAAATCAATGATAGCAGAGTGTGTGCAATGACTGAACAGCATACTAATCAGTATCCTTTTGGCATAAATCACTGTGGCAATGTGCAAGACATAGTAATCACTCTTACACAAGAGATTAAAATCAAAAGTCAAACACACCATCGTAGCTGGAATTCAACACCCAGTGCTTTCTGAATGCATTCTGGATCCCTCAAAATTTCACCTGATACCTGAAACCAAAGTAAGAAAAAAATTTAGGTTCAAAGGTTTCTGAGAATATTTAGAACCAAATTAGATTTTTCTATCGGTATCCTTTTGGCAAACGACATTGGGGCAGATATACCACTATAAACTAAGAGCCATCACCATCCTACTACAAGAACATTTGCCATAATTCAAATACTTACGATCAATTTTAACTCATTTCCTTCCCTCCAATGCAACATTCAGCCAGACCTCCCAAAAATTTAATTCCTGAAACCAAAGACTATAATTACTTCAAATATCACAACACCTTTTAAAAGCAAACAGTGAAATAAATATCAGTATCCTTTTGGCTAAAGTCATAATGGCACATGGCCACTCCACAGATCAATTCTCATCATAATCAAACAATTAAAGGAAATTTTCCATCGCTCACCTCATGGCTATCCTTGCGTTTTCCTTATCGCTCAGTGTACAACTTACACAGCCGTATAATAGAATGTTCCATGCCAATGATCTTGCAAAATCTCTTTCCAGCAGACTGCACGGATTTTCACGTTAAAAGTATAACAACAAGCAACAAATGAAGTCATTACTATATTTTTCACTTCTAACGGATTCATATTTTTTCTGATTTGATCTAGTAGTGAGTACTCAGTAACTTCATCCATTATACTTGGAAAGTAAATATCTAAGTTCTTCTCCACTGGGCACCATGAAATGGGCAACCGTAGAGCAATCTTCCTGGGTCACAATTCTCCACAGAAACATCATCTACTCGATCGACACGTGTGGTTCGCACGTGGTCTCTTAGGGCTTTGTCTTAAACGGCTTTACTTTCAAGTGTACCACCAGTTGGCGCAAAAATCCGGCCCGCTTTATTTTGTATTGTGACAATTTGCACATAGCGGTATTTCAATCACAAAAATAAAGGGACTATATATGTGAATTTCATTTAGAGTTTATAATAGTTAGCATCGCTTGTTTATTGCCATACTATATTGTTTCTCCCCGTCAAATCTTGGAAAATATATTTTTTTATGCCCTTCTAACGCCATCTTCGTCTACTACGCATTCTAATTCCCCGTCTACCCTTTTGAAACAAAATAAAAGAAAACTCTTACTTACAATTGACTTTCGAGAACTCAGTATCGATTGAAACATACAGAAGTTCGTGTTCCTTCATATATATTACATGAATATTCCACGGATATCTTCGATCGGATTTTGCTTTACGATAACTATAGAAAATCCATAGAATGTTACAGGTTCGACCTAACGCCTTTAGAATATTGATAACCATAGCTGGATATCTATATCTGCTATATATCTGATATATATGTCTGCTACTTGGGTAGGTACCATACCTCGAAGAAGGCCCTCATAATTAATTTCTAAATCGACAAATATGACCTTAACCATTCGAACCAGTCAAAGCTTATCGACTTAATTTCCCGAACTTGAAGATCCCCTCGCCCTTCAGTCATTGATGACGGGTGGTATTCTCCCCCCTGCTTGTGTACTTTATCAACGCAATCGAAGACACTACTTGGTGTTGACTCCGTTGACTATACTCTCACCTACAGTACCCCATCAACTCTTACCTCTCTCCCCTTCTTTTTATGCCGCCATCGCATCCCTGATTAACTTGTCCACAAATCAAATATTCTCTTCTCTAAACATCTCTCCACTTCCTCACCGGAGGGAAATAATGGATCTAAAATTGCTTCACGACGTTTTTAGAAAAACAGCTGCCTCAGATCTCCGGAAATTCTCTTCTCTTTACGAGCTGAGAATAAACTTTAAATGTTAAATTATGATATGTTAAAATAACAACAAAAGGAATGGGAATTAAAGAATGGAGAATGTGATGTTATTTATGATATAAGTGAATTTAGATTTATGCGAGAAAACGTTAATGGAAAGTGTTTATGAAAGAAAATGTGAGGTAAGCGAGAGAAAATAATTGCTTGGGAGATACAGAGATGGAATGAGGTGAGATGTGAAGCGACTTGATGAGGGTGAACTTTTCTCCAAACAGCTAAGAAACTTGCTTTCCAAGTAATTTTATAGTACAGAAGATTTTTATAGTGAAAGGAATATATCTCCGTTTGATATAACTGTCTATCTCGCTAAATATATATTTCTATTAATTCATTCATCTACTGTTCAAAAGATTCATCGTGTGGATGCATTAGTCAATATAAATATTTTTATTCATGTATTCATAATGTAAAACTAATCAACACTATTCTAACTGTATTTTGTTGTAATTTATGATTTGGTTGGTTTATGATTTTAATAATTATAATATTAATCCTAATGTGTGGACAATCAAATAATCGACACTTCGAATGACCATTGTGAAACATAATCTTATATTTACCATTGGTACAGCAACTATGTATTTTCAGGTGTTATTATTAAAAAACTAAATTGATTAACTAAAATTATTCCTTGCATAATATATAGATTCATAAAAATGATACGTTAATCTCTTTTAAACATTTAAAGACTGTTTACTCTGATTATCGCCTTTAAGAAATTACTAAAGTTAGCGGGTTTTATTTCGAATATTTCTTATGATGTAAAAAGCTACACAGAACAGATGACCAACCAAAAGCTTTCCTCCAGGCAATTTAGTATTTTTTATCCGAGAGCTATTCTTAAATAAAGCAATATTCCGTAATTAGTATTTCGCATTTATCGGAACTTGATATGACGTATCATGCTATATTGTCAAGTTCACAACTTCCGCTGAAAACAATCGGCCATTTTCGGCGTTAAAAGGTAATTTCCGACTGCGACTATCTCCTGCGTAAGTAGTATTTTTTGATTTTTGCATGTAATGTAAGGTTTGCTGTAATTTGGATTATCGAAACTGCTTAAATATTAGACGCATTATAGGGATACTTAAGTCCAGTGTTATTAGCAATGCGGTTCTTAGATGTCACATGTGATGCAATATGGGTATAAATCTGGTATGCATAAATATCCATCAATGACTAAACAAGTCTGAAAATAAGAAACATTCTTACATATTAAATGCAGAGTCCATCGCCAAAATGGAGGAGTACGCCAGAGAGCCCTGTCCATGGCGCATAGTGGATGACTGTGGAGGAGCATTCTCAATGGGAGCAATTGGAGGCTCCATATTTCACAGCATAAAAGGCTTCAGAAATGCTCCAAGTGGAATGAGACGTCGGCTGGTGGGAAGTTTGGAAGCTGTTAAGGCGCGGGCGCCAGTATTGGGAGGCAATTTCGCAGTTTGGGGTGGCCTGTTTTCAACCATTGACTGTGCTCTAGTTCGAATACGTCAGAAAGAAGATCCTTGGAATTCCATAGCAAGTGGTGCTTTGACGGGTGGCATATTAGCAGCAAGAAATGGTGTTCCAGCAATGGCTGGAAGTGCTGTTATCGGTGGGGTCCTTCTAGCCTTAATTGAGGGTGTAGGCATTTTGTTTACACGGATCACCGCAGATCAGTTTATGCCAGTGCAGCCGCCTCCGATTGATGATCCTACTCAATTAGGACCTCGGCCAGGAAACGCTCCAAATTTTTAGTTCTGATCCAAGAATTTATATCTGAAACCAACGAGTTAAGTTACGACTGTTGACATGAAATTTATATGTGCTTAATTTATTTAAGCCACTTTATTGCCAAACAGTTAGTCGTATAAAGTTTATTAGATGAAAACATTATGAATTTACAATATGAAACAGAGACTCAATGATTTCCTTTTCAAATGCTTTCTTATTTAGCTGTCTGATCTGAGCTAAGAACTTATGAAAGTGCTGGAAAAGTTAATTTATGTTGATATGCTTAGATTAATGACAGTAAATGTTCAATTAGACGGCTTATGTTTTAAGTATTGTGTTACTTGCAATATCTATTCCTGTAAATACTAGTAAATCCAAGTGGTATCTTAAAATGTTGTTTTAATGTCCATTTACCTGCGATGAAAATAACCTCTTGATTATCTTTGTGAACTTAGAATATTATCAATAGCACTTTATACATAGATGAAGAGATTCTAAAGTTGCGAATTTTTTCTTTATAAATTCCCATATATATTTTTTGGAAGGTTTAGGTATAAATATCTATGCTCCTTGAAAATGAATATCAGCATTATAATTAAGGGATATAGGTTTAAGAATACTGGATGAATTTATTATTCTACAGTTGTTTGAATGTAAAATTTTCATGTTACTGTTACTGCATCAGTCACAGAGGTAATTTCAGTGGTAATGTTGGGCAACTAAAATAGCTCCATGTTGTATGAGACACTATAAATGAACCACCTTCAATGTAAATAGTGTTTGGTAAACATCGGTATTCTTTGTTTTTATGCTATGATCTTTACTTGAGAGGTATCATTTTTCAAAATTATCTGTTGAAATTGGAATGAAGTACAATTTTAAGTTTTATAGGATTTCATATTAATAGCAATTGAAGAAACAGTAGAGCTCTTTAGAAAATCAACAGTAATATTTTAGAAGAGTTAGATGAATTTCTTTCGGCAGAGTGGGAGACATTAGTAAAAGTGATTCTGTTGCTAATGTCATTTTTATTCTTTAGAGCTGAGTTTCCCAACCTATATGTTCAACTTTCCATCTTCTTGAAACGTCCAAGTTGCTCCAACAGACAAAAAATATGTAAAAAGTGTAAAAACAAGTGACATAAAGTCTCACAAATGGGACATTTTGCAATGGTTGGGGGACACTGCTCAAAAAACTGAAATATTGCTACACTTCATAAGTTAATTTGCTTTTTCATTGAATGAAACAAGAAAACTTAATTACTTTAGTTTTTATTGTATATTATTACATGATGTATTGCAGATGTACATCATAAAACAGGTAAACATCAGCAATCAGTTATGTAAATCTGGAATTATTTTAATTTTTCCCTGACATTGCATACATGGACCCTGCTTTCTTTTATGCTTAAAAATTTCATTGCATGTTCATTTTGGAACTTCCTTTTCATATTGTATTCCCACATCATTCAAAGGAAGCAATTTGAGAACTCACCTTTATGGTGAAACTTAACAGATATAACACATACTATTTTCTATATAGTAATATCAATTAAATAGTAAATTGAAAATTTTCATGTGACATTTGGTGGAATTAATCCATTTAACATTCAATTTCTTGAAAATTTGTGATGAAGTAAAAATTCTATGCTGTGTGAGTTTATAATTCACAATTTTAATTAACAATACCAATCATAAAATGCCTAATAACTCATTTATGATTAAAAATAAGAGATTTGGATGGAAAATTAATTTGGAAATTGAGAAGACTCATTGGCAATTGAAATGCAGCAAATAGTTCCATTTCAATAGCAAGAAAAAGGTCAACATCAATAAAAGAGATGAACTTCTTCATCAACTGAAAAATTTGATGAGATTTATTTTCACATTTCTTTTAAATCTATAAAAGAGAAACTTAATGCTAGAACAAAATAAACTATTAACTCATAGATAAATGACTCACAAAATGAGAGGGAAATATTTTTGAATTCACTTCATTAAAACTCATATAGTTAGTGAATTAATATCAGCTAAAAAGAAATGAAATTTTTCATTTATTGCTTACCTTTTTTCTTTGAGTTCATGAAAAACTTCCCCCAGTATCAGGGGTTTCATGCTAAGCAAAGAGGAACTGTAAGAACTATTATGGCAAAGAAGAGCCTCTCATTTACTTGTAGTTTTGGATCAGTTTTATACAAACGTCTTTATTGGCGAAATTGGGACTGGACAGTCCCATCTTACATTTAACCAATACTGCAAATAAAAATACATGTATAAATGAAAATAAAATTAAAGACAATAAAAAATGCAAATAGAAGTACAGGTAAGATACAAATAAAAGTACAAATGAAATACAAATAAAGTAAAAAATAAAATGAAAATAGGTCAAATAAAGAGATAACTAAAATATAACCAATGCATACAATAAGAGAAAAAATAAGGAATAAAGAGGGGTGCTCAGCGTAAGGAAGGGTTAAGTTGTAATTTGGCTGTGTCAGCGGAGGTTTGATTTTGAAAGAGGAATCGGTAATAGTGGTTCTTAAATGTAGGTAGTGATGAATTTGTTTTGAATGTCTTTAGGGAGAGAGTTCCAAAGGTTACAGACGGAAACATGAAAGGATTTATTGTAGATTTCGGTTCGGTATTTGAAGTTGATGGTTATTTCTAGTGTAAAGGTTGTGTATGCTCTGCATGGTATGAAAGAGGCCTGATAGATACTGGGGTAAGTTATTGATCCTTGTGGAGAAGTATTGAGAAAGAAGGTGAAAGTTACGCCTAGATTCGAGCTTCAGCCATCCTAGGTGATAATAGGACTTGGAGACATGGTCATTTTTCCTGAGATCACAGATGAATCTAATGCAGGAATATACATCGTAGTCACACACATAAGTATGTATAAAACCAATTAAATGTTCAAAATCAAGTAGAAAATGTTAATTGTACCTTCAATCAATTCCTTACTAGATTTTAAGATATTGCCTCTCACAATAGCCAAGAAGATACCATAGATCAGCATATCCTCTATTATGAATTAAATGAAAGGCCAAGAAGTTACAAAATTAAATATTTTCTAGACTGAGAGAATCTTTGCTGCCAGAAAGACATCCTTAATTAGGAATTTAGGGTTCGTGGTTACTCAAAATCAACCAATATCCTAATTGGATACATCATAGCAGACTTATTGCATAACAGTATATGTAAGAATTGAGTTGGTCTTGGTGACATTTGTTACACAATAGACTAACATCTTGGCTAAATATGCCCTTCTATTCATAGATTCTAAAATTCGTATATCAAATATTTGAGATCAAACAAGCTCCATACAATAGCAATACAGCACCAGCCTTTTATTACAGAAGTAAAATAGGGAAAACTTAGAAAAGGATTCCCAAAATCTCATTAGCTTATACTTTGTCATTAATAATTAGGTGTTTGTCATTAAATCTTTTTCCACTTCAATTTAAATGCAGTCATCTCCTTAAATTTAACTCTTCATTGTTATAAGAAGAGTTATGATGAGTATAATATATTTTACTTGACATATTATACAGAAAATTTCAATTTTAAAATTATTTATACCTTTCTATAAACTAATTAGATGATCTATGGTAAAAATTTAAAAAATCAATCAAAATCTACTACAATTTTTAAACTTCTTTGGTACTTTGCAATATTTTCATAAATTCTGAATAACGTTTTTGTTTTTCAATCAATTTTGAAAACTTTCGAGTTATTACACTTTAATTGAAGTAATGAAACTTCTGTTAAATGGAAATACAGTTACTATTGGATGTACACAGAACAAGTTACCAGAAGTTGCTAGAAGCAAGAGAGGGGGAAACAATTTTCCCTGAAAGGGAAAAATATTGCTATCATCAGCCAGGGAAACAGTTTCATGATCTGGGGAATTCCCCCCCATTGATTCGTAAACTGGATAAGCTATTTTGAATTTTAAAAACTATAGATTACATTTTTGGCAATCAAACAAGATTTCTGGGGTAAATAGGCATATCTCAAATTTCCTTTTAGCCATACATCACAGTTATTTTTGAAAATTGTCAACATTTTAATGACTTTTAAACCAAGAGAAAGTTTTATTAGCTAGACTTTCACCAAATTGGATCATAAGCTAACCTGGCTGTGGTATTAGTCTGAGCAGTTACTCGGTGCATATCTCCTTAGAAAAATAAATGTCAAATGCCTAGGAATTGACGTGTAGAATCAAGTATGAGATGCTTTAATACACTGGAGGCTGAAATGGAAAATGTCATCTGTTTTCTAACACCATCAGAGGTCAGATACTTAGAATTTATTAAAAATACCTTGTTTTCATTTAAAAAATACCAAATATTTCATTTCAAGCTCTATATCCCCTTTTTTCTTAATCACTAAATTCCAAGAACCACATTTTTGCACTTCCTAATAGACATTTCAAATTGGTGACATATCTATTAAAGATACTTGTTTCAATAAGAGGAATCACCAATCAATATGACCTAGGGATGTTAGACAAGCCCTCGTGATCTACTAACTCACTTTTCTGATAATTTATGAACTCAATTGCAAAATCAAGAAAATGGAGATATTATGAAACAATTGAAGAAAAACACTTTTTTATGTACATTACATAGAATACTTTATTAAACATCATCAGTCCATTGTACACAGGTCCATGTTTAAAACAACCCTCCTTAGATTCATAACATTACTTTGTTTCCAGAGTAATAATCATAGTAGGGCAAATAGTTCAGGCACACTCACATTCTCTCAGGAGGAGGGAGGCTTTCAAATGAGTGAATTTGCCTCACTTTATGTCAGTACAATTCTTATGCTATAAATTAGAGTAAATTTTCATTCTCTCTTCTGATACATCAATTCTCAGCTTAGGAGACAAAATAGGGGAAAATCATTAGAGCTTATTGATGAAATTTACTAATTAAACCAAGAAATAACTTATTAAATGAAATAAACTTTCATCCCCAACCGTTATCAGAATAACAGTTTAGCACTGTTGTCTAAACTGATCTGACAGCAGGGATTTGATCGAGTTTGAGTTAAGACTTGTTCTTCCACTGAAAGCTTAAAACAGTCACATTTAAAAAACAAGAGAAATTTCCAACAAAAACATTATTTCTGACGAGGAGGAATTAATCACATGGTTATAATTACATTCTAATTTGATTGGAATGTTTTTAACTCAACAGAAATGGAATGGTTTCGACGAATCCAGTTATTAATATGGAATGGGAAAAAATTTGCGATAAAATCCATAAAATGATGAACATCCAGGACAAATGCTGGCTGCCAAAAGCTACAGATAGAACCTATGAATCAGTGGAAGAGAAGCCTGCACAGATCTCACTCACCCGAACCTCAGGTCAAGACAATTAATCAAGTCAAATCAACTCAGATTCTTCAAACTTTAAAATAAATATAATGTACAGAAAATTTCACAAATGGAAAAATCCTTGATTCCTCAATTATAAAACCTCTACATTAATTTCAATTAAAGCATCATAATTATTCATCACCAATTACATAAGCTGAGAGGTATTTACTAACTTAGGTCTAATTCAGAAGAAACATAATTACAGATTAGTCCAAGATATTTCATATTTACACAAAGCCAGGTAAAATCACTATCATTTATTTTGTCCAAAACAAAAGATAATTCTCAACATTTTAGAAATATTTTACTTGGATGAGTTAGTGTTTTTCATAAAAATGCCTCAGATTAAATAAAAAAAGTTTACTACTTATGCAAAATTAGGAGTAAATTTTATGCTGAAAAAATAGTGTCTGTGGTAGTAAATGTTTTACTGATAACTTTATTATATATCATGTTCCTTTATATTGATAGATTATTAGACTGGGCGGCTATCTTGGTATTATTTCCAAGTGTATGACAAACTACATGTTTCACCATTTGTAGTTTCAAGCATAGGCAAAAGAATAATGAGAATGATAATTAAATGTAGGTACATAGTTATATACAAAATACTTTGAACTTCACTCTGCTTTGACTCTCAAAGCTCACACACAAAAGAGCATTCACTAAAGATCTCCCACCAAGTGTCCACAAACATACTCATTTCCAATAAATCCATTTGTTTCTCAGCTAAATATACTGTTCTACAAAACATATCATTGGCACAATCCTCAGATTCATTCACACATATTTTCCCTTTACACAATTTCTTTTTGCTCCTGCTATTCCAATTCTCATTTACATATGAACTGGGAACTTCACAGGGCACTAAGGCTAAAAGGAAGAAATTGAGAGAGTAAACACTACATTCACACAGTTGTCACTCTCATTGATGCTGTATTCATTTCCTCTTCCTGTCCAACAACCCTTTCTCGTCCCATGTCTGCATATGGGGGGTTTCTTTTCACTCCAGACATAGGAGAGGAAATGCTTTTGGCTGAGGTTGGAATGAAAGATCTTGCAACACCTGCTTGATTTCCAGAGGTTGCTCTCTGAGGTGGGCTGTAATTAAAGGGAGGAACAATTGCAGATGCTTGAGGTTTTGGTAGTTGATTGGCTGAGGACTCTGCCTCAATTCGAACAAAAGAACCCAGTCTTGACAGTCGTTTTGCTTTTTCTTCAGCTGTTTCAGTAGTTCTGGCACCTTGTCTTCTCACTACTGATGTCACCTGATGTTCATCAGCTTCATCCTCTGCTCCTTCACAGCTCTCCCCGTTTCTGCCAATGTTTGCATTAGTAGGAGCTAAAATATTTTGTTTTACTCTGGGCAGAAGTATTTGACTTTTGGGTTGTTCATTGACCGTCCTGCTACCTTGAGAATCATCTTGGGAAGCTTCTGCTCCATTTGTGATCCAGACTCTGTTATCTTTCTTCTCATTTTGCCGGCTACGACTTTCTTCCACCTTCTTCCAAAGATTAGCAATCTTACTTGTCACCTCCTTTTTCTTCTTGACTCCTGAAGTAGCAATGTCTTTCCCTCCTCCAACAGAGGATGCAGAATTGAGGCTAGAACTGCTACCTGACTTGGGGGTGCCATTGGCAAGGTTTCCTGCAACACTGGCTGGTCTTCTAGATCCTGCTTTTACTCGGGCATGACCTCCAGTGCTGATCTCATTGCCTTGTAGACTATGATTGCTCAGTGATGTCTTAATTCCCGTAGGAGACGATGAGATGCTTCCCTTCCTGGTACCCTGAGGAATTTTCATGTTTCCACTAACTCTCCCAGGCATTGTAGCTGCCTTGGGCAAGCCACGAGGAGTGGCCCCTCCACCACCAATAGCAGTTTTACTTACAGCACCATCCTGGCTAGGGATCCTGGTAAGCCTGGATACTTGAGATGGCTGTCTAAGTTTACCAGGAATGACCATCTTTGACGGTGGAGCTGTAGGTTTCTTTTTGCCTTCTGTTTCTTCAGCAGCAGATGCAGGAAGAGGAATCCTTGTTTTAGTTGGGGATACTGGAAGTTTGGAGGATTTGGTAACAGTCTCTTCTTTGGTTGATGGCTCTTTGGTAAATGTACCCTGCTTAACAGGTGGTGCTGTAAGTATTGGATCATCTACAGGTTGAGCATTAACCAGATTTTTGGAGTTCATAATTTCTTGCTGAGTACATTTTGGCAGCAGAGCAGTTGTTACAGTGGAAGCTACATTGCTCTTGGGCAATGCTGATGCCCTAGTAGGCATGCGTTTGCCTCTTGTAGAATTAAGAGCAACTTTAGGACTTGAAATTGCACTCCCTATGGGTGATGGAGATGATGAAGAAGAAACTCCAACAATTCCTTTACCTGATCTTGCCTGTCGCCGCGGTGATCCTCCTCTAGTTTGCCTAAGAGCAGATGCACGAGTGGGTCTGACTTTCATAGGTAGGTTGGAATTCTTGGGTGAGGAAGCTGTAGCAACAACTGGGATTTGACTATGAGGACTTTGCTTACGTGAGCCAACTGGACTAGGAGATGATGTTTTCCTTGGTGTCTTGGCTGGGGAAGAGTACAATGCTCTCCTCCTTCCACGGATGGGTTTAGGTGAATTTGTTTCCTGAGCATTTTCATCTCCATCTCTTGGTCCATCATCTATATTTCCTTCTGGCTTCACAATGCGAGGACCTTTGGGTTTGTTTTCATGGTCATCAATAAACTCATTTTCATCACTTTCACTAGATGTTGGCTCATGATAGTCTACTTCATTGCTTAAAAGAAGACTGCCCACTCCATTTAATCTTTTACCCTCTCCTGATTCCGAGTCAGATTCATCGGATACAAGGCTTAATGTTTCACAGTCAATCAATTGTGGTTCATCACTTGCACCTTCCGATGATTCACTGCCCATTATCTTTCTGGTTGCATTGATTGTATTCACAACTAAATTTGCTTCACGTTTAAGGACTTCCAATTCCTCTGCTGTGATATCCAGCTCTAAACATTCATCAGAGTCAAATGTTTGGTAATTTAAATTACTTGCAGATGGTGATTCAGTTATAGTTTGTGTTATAAATCTCTCTTTAGCTTCAGCTCTTTTCTGTTTCAAAGTTTTTAGACCAGATGGTTTAGGAGTCATCCTTATGTTAACTTGTCCATCATAAGGTGAATCTTCCAAGGGACTTTTAGATAGTTCAACTTGATCTTCTGGCTGAAGGGTACGAGTGAGGAACCTTTCTCTATCTTCCTGACGACGCTGTTTTGGTGTTTTGGACTTAGTTTCTGGAACTTGGATGACTTCATCTTCAATATACACTTCTTCAACAATTCCTCCAGAAGTATTCTCTATCTCACATTCTTCATTAGCATTTTCTCCAGCAATTGTGTATGTCCTGAATCTATCTTTACCCAATTGCCTCCTCTGTTTGGGAGTCAACTTCCTGGCTTCACGCTTTTTCTTAGGTGTAGATCCTGCTGAACCTCCGTCATCTGAACGGCCAGGAGTAGCAGTGCCTTCACTTCCCTCCCCTATAATTTCTGTATTTGGACCTCCAGCTTCTTCTGTACCCATTTCTTCAGTATCACTACCAATTGTTTCAGTTCCAGGCTCAATTGTAGATTCTCCTTTATCCGTAGGATCAGTCAACTCATCAAAAGTGGAAGGAGGGTTTACATTTTCTAAACATTCACTTAGGCTAGGTCCTGAGCTTGTGCGCATACTACAAGACATGGTATAGGCAGCAACGTGGGCTGCATATGCTTCTGCCATAGCAGCTGCTGGTCTTATAAGTTCAAAGAATGACCCGCCAGTGCTACCTCCACTTCCACCACTTCCTCCTCCATCTGATCCTATTTTCCCATTGCTGCTATGTCCATTGCCTCCATTACCACTACTGCCACCATCAGCAACTTCCGATGTGATGCTGGCTACGCTTACCATGCTGTTCTCCATATCTACTTCATCCATCATAGAAGGGGGTTTAATATTTTCTAGGTGAGAGTTACAGCTGCTGGAGGCTGCACTCAGATCGTCAAAATTGTTTGTTCCTAAAGCTCTCCTCACAAGTGTTGTCAATGTTCTACGAGCAGTATGGCGACACTCAAATCTCTTTGGAGGAGGGAACTGTTTTCTTTCCTCATCGGCTCCATCTTCTGGAGATTCATTTGAAGTGCCATTTTGAAGAATCTCTCCAGTAAGCCCATTGTCTAAAGCACCTGATAAACTAGTAGTTAGGGATGGTATGCTTCCCATTCCAGAGGGAGGTCCAATGGAATCTAAATTTCCACATTCATCAGGGGCCAATCCAACTGCTACAGCCAAACGCCCAGCTTCCAGCTCAATGAGACGTGATTCAGTCATGTGATCCTCCTCACCACTAGGTACCCTTTCAACTTCCTCACTACTTGGGACCCTTTCAATCTCTTCTAACTCAGAAACATTCTCTCCAGCTGCTTCACCTCCTTGAGTTGCTCCAAGATCTGATCTGAAGGATGAAATGAGAGGAGCACTGATGCTTATGCTTGGGAAAGAGACAGAATTTGGTGAATCCTCATTCCAAGTGTTGCTTCCATAGCTCTGTTTCATATCATGAACTTTGTGCCCAGGCCCACTAGAATCCTTGGTAGATCCAGTTGACGAAGCCGTTTCCTTTGTCCCGCATGCACTATCGGAAGGCCCATCCGATGGACTTTCCCCAGTGGTGAGATTCTCTCCTCCACTGCTTGGGGTCTCTACCATCCCAGGAGATAATTCTGGAGAGGAGCCAGAATCCTTCTCAGTGATTTGGGGGAAAGGTTCCATCTCTTTTTCCACAGGTGCAGGGAGGCAAGTTGTCTCCAACTGATAAGTCTCCTTCCTGTCTCCTTCTCCTTCTGTGATGACTTCCTGCACTTTTGTGCCTTCCTGTTGTTGGAGGTGATGGATCATTCTTACCTTTGTTGCGTCTCCTACGACTTCGTCTGCTGCTACGGCTGTTGTCGCAGCAGCAGACCCTGACCCGTTTTTTGGACTCAATTCCGCATCTACAGCGGCTGATGAGACTCCTTCATCAATTGACCTGGATACATAGTCTATGTTATCCATTTCACAACTATCCCAAACTCGATTGTACAGCTCTGGTCTGTGCATTGGAACAGAGGACATTGAAGGTGTTTCTGATCCATGTAATTGACCCATTTGGTGAGAATGCAAAGGAGCCATAGGTCTCCTGCCAGGTAGCACCACCCCACGAGCTCCACCACCCAAATCTGATTTACTCTTAGGCATAGCAGAGTGAATACACTGTTCCAAGAGGGCTTGCTCTGATGGAGTAGGTTCAGCACCCAGTGAATCCACACTAAGGGAGCTGAGTGACCCATTACGTGACAGAACTGTGACAACTTCTTCAGATAAGGAGCTGGTCTTCTGTCTGCCACTGGAGTAAGTAGCTCCACGGCCAGCTTCTGAATTATCATCACCACCATTGGAAGAGCCAGGTCGTCCTTCACTGTTTGGGTCAGAGTGGCCCACAGTAACTGGTCTTGGTAAAAGTGAGCGATGAGGAGATCCACCTTTTCCTAAAATAAACATTAAACAAAATAATATTTGTACTATTAAAATCATGCTCTTTAAATTAAAGATATTATCTATTAAGAAATTACAAATGAAATCTTGCAGCTTATACTATTCAATTTTAGATTAATCTTGATTCACCAAGAACTAGAAATTCTTAAAATCATTTAATTTAACAAAAGCTAACATCTAATACAATAATTAATTTTTAAAGAATTTGGATAACACAAATTATTTCAATATATTATCATACATACTATTGTCTGAAAGTAATTTTAAGGTAAAAATAGTTGGTGCAAAAATAATAATAAAAATAATAAGTAGAAGAAACCTTGATTTATACTCAAAGTAGTCATGCAAAATCACTAACTGAATACTAGTTATGTGACATAATGTTAAAGAAATATCATTTAATATTTATTATACAATATTCACCAAGCAATAAAATGCTATTTTATACACTGCATGGAAAGTTGATGACCCAATAATCCTCTATATATTATTTAAAACATGCTTTTTTGGTGATCGGGACTTTTCTCCCTTAATACTCCACAAATACATATAAAGAAATGACCGTTTGAAGGCAAAAGTTGCCAGGTTCCTGCTAAAAATAGTCAGACAAATGAAAAATCCACAATTTGTTAAACAAATTGAACTAATATTTTAATCATCGAGTTGCGTCCTGGACGAAAAAATACCCGGGTTGCTATATACAGATTCAATTTGTTTACTTAGTGACGAGTGTAAACAATTTCAAAAATGGAGGAAGTGATTTTAATACTTGGTCTTATAATGATTGAAAGTACTCAGAAGTAATATATGGACTCCATAAACAAAGAACTCAAGATTGCACGCAACTATAACAGTTTCATAAACCGGCTACTTTACATCTTTTGGGAGCAGAACTTCAACTACAGAAACATGAGAATTAACGGATTGTGAATGTTTGTGTCACAGGAGTATCGCTTGGTATGTTTGAATAACGTTGCATCGTATTACTTCTCGGTCATTTAAATTTAAGATCGACCATAAAAGAATGTTCGATTTGTAGTATCATGATTAGATTTTGGAGTATTCATAGAAAAAATGTAAGGTTCTAATTATGAGTCATACAAATACCCCATACCGATTAAAACAATTAGGTTGTTCAACTCAAATTAATTTTGGTGAAAATGTTGCAAATTCTCTATATACCTAAACCTGGTATCAAATGATTTTTAGTGTTTATATTTTACTCACAGAATAGATAATGTTCTATATTTATTCATACCTTGGAGTAAAGAATAGGATATCATACCTGCGATTCAAGAAAACTCATCTCTACAGAATACAAGCGTATCGAAAGCCCAAGCCTCCATTCCCTTTCGCTATGCCCGTAGTACAAAAATATGCTCAAGCAAGTTAATAGTATGTGTAGTAGTAGACGTAAGAGTAGTATTTTAAAATCTAAGTTTTGTGAATGGGTTAAAATACCATGATTGACTACAATATTTGTGTGAGAGACATTCAAATAATGTGGGGCAATGGGACTGCTACATTTGCTATACTTTACTTTGCACTTTGACAATGTATCACAAATTATGGTCCTCTGAAAGTGAGACTCACACCGCAGATGTTTTTCCCTCATGCTTCCTTCTCCCAAATTAGTAACATTTTCTCTCATTCTACGCCAGCAGGACAACAAGCTTTCAACTGATTATTGCTGACTGTATATCTTTCAGTACTTGAATAAATCTGATTCAGTGAATTTATGAGGTGCAATTTCACTGCAGATGAGTAGTAATTATTTTTATATTTCATGTATGAAGAGAAAAAATATAAAATAAATAAGTAATGTGGATGCAGGAAGTATTTTTGTTGTTCTATCTTGGTTATAGATATATTAAAAACGAAGCCTTAAGTGACACATCATAAAAGGAAGTGGCATTTTGAAGAACAGAGTTTACCAAAATGTGGTAGTGATGTTCTGTATTTTTGTCTAAATTCATGATGTAATAAATGCATTAAGTGAATTGGGGTATAGGATAAAATGCGTATACGTTGTTATATAAATGACGCGTACTATTCGTGATTATAGTGCTAAAAGAAAATTTTTAAAACATTCTGTAACATTTACATTCTTACACTCTTTAAGATATTAGGGACTTTGTTAAGGTTCAAGTGGTAAGGGATTATAAAACTTAAGACTTTGAATTTGCCCATAGAGTGTCGTTACTGGATGTGTAGATCCTATAATTGCTACAAATGAGGTACATCATAAAAGACACTAATACTGATAAATAATAATAAAAAGATATATGAAGGTGTGTATCTTTATGTATGTTTTAGGGTTTGTGTATTTATTTACAGTGATTAGAGTGTTTGTTGAAATATATTTGGGTGGGGAAATTAAGTATCCGTATTCGTCAGTGAAATTTTTGCACGGAGAACTAGTAAATTACTAATTCTGAAATCTAATCTAAGCTAACTTACTGTGCTAAGCAAAGCGTATATAAAACATATGAATTGCCTCTATGCACATTCCATTTTATATCATTCCTGGTTAGCGGTAGTATCTAAGTTGGTACAATAGATAACCACGGCATCTCGTTCCCCTGTGATTTTCACAGTTCAAGTAAGGACTCAAAACAATTTTCGAAAATACGGGCGAAAGACCACCTGGCGTCGAACACAGGACCCGTTCGTGAGAGGCAATGGCATACGAATGTTAGATAAGTGCACTCTGACGTGTTTCAAAGTTTCAATTCAGTATCTTATCAGGAAGGTCCTAAAAATAAGATTCTGTTATTCCTGTTTGAAATGTATGGTAGAACCGGAATGACACCCTTGCATCAAACCAAGGATCACTGGAGAAACGGTGAACCTCATGAAAGAATGTTCTCAAATGCCTCTATCACCATTCCGAGTTTTATCTTTCCATTTTATCAGTAAGGCATTGAAAAAAAATTTCAAAAATTGCAGCAATGCATTTCTTATGGAAGAATTTCGCACCCAGCTTGTGTCGAACACGCAGTCATTTGGTAACATTTCTTCCATTCGTAATATAGAAAACTACCTCAACTTCAACCTCCGAGATTTTGGTTCCTCTATCTTACCGATAAGTGCCTCAAAAAAATTTTCAAAAATCTGCGCAATGCATTCTTATGGAAAAATTGCGATTTTTGGGACTTTCTGGTATCGAACCCATGACACCTTGCATTGATGTCTGCATTATTCTGGCATCTAGAGTGTTGGGCCAGTACGTCGAAAAAATCTGACGTCGATGGCGCTTGTGGAACATGGTCAGAATTCGTATCCCCTATATCTATATATATAGGTATATCCGGAGAGTTAGCTATATATAATAGATACAAGTAAATGTTGCTTGCATACTGCAAGCTATCCGTTGAATACAGTATCATACCAAGTACTGCCTCAGTTCAAATTTAAAACTTCGCGCCAAAGACCGCCTGGCGACGAACTAAGAACCCGATCGTGAGAAAAGACAGCAAAATAATATTAGATAAGTGCCATCCTTACTTGTTCCAAAGTTTCGATTCAATATCTTATCGGGAAGGTCCCACGCCTCTGTCACCATTCCGGGTTTTATCTTTCCAGCTTATCGGGAAGGCATTTAAAAAGATTTCCGCAATGCATTTCTTATGGAAGAATTTTGCATCCACCTGGCGTCGAACTCACTGTCATTTGGCTACATTTTTTCCATGAGAAGCATAGAAGACTACCTCAACTTCAACCTCCGAAATTTTGGTTACTCTATCTTATCGATAAGTGCCTCAAAATAATTTTCAAAAATCCGCGCAATGCATTCTTATGGGAAAATTGCGATTTTTGGGAATTTCTGGCATAGAAACCCATGATAGCTAGCGTCGAAGTCTGCATTATTCTGGCATCTAGAGTGTAGGGCCAGTACGTCGAAAAAATCTGATGTCGATGGCGCTTGTGGAACATGGTCAGAATTCGTATCCCCTATATCTATATATATAGGTATATCCGGAGAGTTAGCTATATATAATAGATACGAGTAAATGTTGCTTGCATACTGCAAGCTATCCGCTGAATACAGTATCATACCAAGTACTGCCTCAGTTCAAATTTAAAACTTCGCGCGAAAGACCGCCTGGCGACGAACTAAGAACCCGATCGTGAGAAAAGACAGCAAAATAATATTAGATAAGTGCCATCCTTACTTGTTCCAAAGTTTCGATTCAATATCTTATCGGGAAGGTCCCACGCCTCTGTCACCATTCCGGGTCTTATCTTTCCAGCTTATCGGGAGGCATTTAAAAAGATTTCCGCATTTATTTATTGATTTAATGGTAACATATGCTTCATTGTAGAGAAAAATGACCAAAATTAAGTATATGACGCTTTCTTCATTCAAAAATCATACAATTCTTCAAAAATATGTTGCAATGCAACTAGCAGTACACAACCAGTTTACAATACCACCCCACTTAAGATTTGGTTATAGCTAGGTCCACTAAAAGGCTTCCAGGATTCACATTATTACCATTTTCAGATTGATTTTGTTTGCCTCAAGGCATTTTTCATAAGAATATATATGAAATCCTCAACAGTATATTTGGGTTACTTGTCATGTAAGATTTTCTACAGATATCTGTTGCATTAAACAAACCATGTTTTGGGCTTCCACTGTTACTTGATGGCTTTGGCTCTTCATCCTCATCTTCTCCAATGCTAAGGGAACTCAAAGAAGCAGCATGTGATATCTCTAGAGGAGTATCTTCAGTCGCATAGCGAATAGGAGTATCACACAGAAGAATTCCCTCTCCAGGAGGCCCACTTGCACAAGGTATAATTCTGCGTAAGCTGTAAAGGAGTACCTCAAATATGTAAATATTCAAGGTTATACAAGAAGTGAAAAATTGCGACTTGGCCGGGACTCGAACCCGGGTCTCCCGCTTGCCGGGCAGGTATTCAAATAAAAAATAAAAAAAATTACATCTCCATCGTTATGTAAATATTCACTATTAAAATACATTATGCAGTTGATTTAATAATTTCACAGGACCAAAAGCAGATGTAATATACCTTCTCATGCACATAGCTCCTTCAGGAGATGAATTGATAGTTAGATCACTCAAAGAAGTAGCATTGGAAAAAGTGTTAGGACTGCCCTCTGTAGCATATGTTTCCAACTCATCACGGGCAGCTGAATAGATGGGCATGCGTAAAGCCTTCTGATAGTTTGGTCCAGATTCTGTAGTACTATCACACCTTTGTTCACATTCTTGTTCTTCCCTTTAATTAGACAAACAATACATTGAAGAAAGACACATACTCAGCAATTTAAAAACAAACATTTCAAAAATTTTTAATGGTTATGGCTACATATCAAGAATAAGTAAGGCAAAAATAAAATAAATGAGAGTAAAAATATTATATTTGGGCAGTTTAACTTAAAAAAGAATAAATGAAATTTTTAGAAATTCTAAAAAATTCTTCGAAAGTCCTATACATGCAATTAAAAATTTCCCTAGAATGGTAAATATTTATTGCAATGATAATACATTTGTGGAAAAAAGTCACAACAGTAAAATCACTTGGAATGGTATGATTCTATATTTTCAAATAAGGCACATAAATAATATGATCTTGAAGTATGACTTTAATCCTAAATGATTTAACTGATTACATAATAAATGTGCATTCTAGGATATTTTGAAGATGCTCTCAACTTATATTACAACCTTCCAAGTTTTAAACTCCAAAAATAAAAAAAATTGACTTAAAATAATATTTCAAAGAAAATTATTTACCAATAAAATCATATGACAGTATTAAGAACCTTTTATTAATGTAAGCCTATAAAAAGTTGCATACTTTTAAATGAAACCATAGAATCATCATACTGGTGTATGTATGTAAATAAAGAGGATACGTATATGGCAACTTATACCTTGAATTGTCCTAATTATGATGATGACATGAATCAAGGGATTCTTTGGTTTGAAAGAACTGTGTTAATAAAACATTTTCTATGAATCTATCTCTCTCTACCTAAGAATTCTGGACTGAGGAAGAATTTCCTGAGCTCTAGGACTTGGAATACTATATTTGTGCTGAACTTGAGGATGTATTCCACCACTGCATAAATGAGGAACACCTGTGGGACGTCTGGAAGTTGGAGCTATCATTGGGCCTTTCCTACGAGGAGGACCTTGTGGAGCTACCATGGGAAGTTGTGGAGGTCGCCGATGCTGAGGTCGAGCCTGAATTAAAAAATTGGATGATATATTTAATTTAATGTATGAAAGATCAGAATAATAAATTCAAGGCATTGAAATTTACAATAATATTTCAAATCAGTGGTCATATCTGAATTCCACTCACTATTATGGTAATCAATTCTTCAAATTCACTCTTAGCATAAATTATTTAAAGTATAAATAGTCAAAAGGAAGTACATAAAGGTACATGTGGTTTTATGGATATGCGAGTCACGACAAAAAACAAGGTCCTTCCAATGTTGGTGACTCTGCTATAGAAGAAGGTCAAGTGAATTATTGGCAATTGACATTGGTGGTGTTGACCAACCATCATAACACCACAAAACATGATCCTGACTTTGTAGACAACCTCAGGACTTCATCAAGCTAGGAAAATACAATTACAACACTTCACTGGCATCTTACCATTAAATAGTTAACATACTATTATTCAATATTACACCAAAAACTTCAGAAATATAGTAAATAAATGAGACTAATGTTAACAAACTTACTTTGAATAATAAATGAGTATTGTTACTAGATGAAAAAAGCAGCAGTTTTTCAGAAACATGTTATCTCCTCACCTTAGGCATTGCAGACTGAATACACTCTGCAAGGATATTATCATTATCTCCAGAGAAGGATGAGTTATCATCTGAAGACTCATGATGGTGACTACCAGTGCTCAGTGGTGTAGGAGGGGTGGTCATAGGCACTGCAGGAGAATCAAGTTCTTTGCTCTTCCTTCCATCTCCTCTAATCTCTTCATTAGCTTGGTCTCTGTTGCACAGTTCTCTCTGAATTATCTGCCCATCATCTCCATCTTCAGGCCTCAATTGATCGGGAAGTGATAGCACTGAAAGGTCAGAATGTGACCCTGCATGGGATATGTTTGCAGGAGTACCTTCTGTGCAATATGTACTTACTGCATCTTCACAAGCTCCAGCAGGCACCTACAAAATTAATGCCATAGTATAATAAGGTTGAAAATTATGTAATAATCATTGTATCTTTTTTTCAATTCCCTAACATAATACTTCTGATAAAACAAGGGCTGTGGAGTCTAAGTCATGGAGTATAAATTGATTTTATATGGACATGGAGTCAGATCAAATTACCACCTCCATTAGACAGATTTCATTTGAAGAGGATTTAATTCATACTAATTCTTTTCCCAGAAGAAATTTTCAATAAATTTATTGATAATGTACATAGCACTATTTTATAGATGACTAGCTGAGGTGCCCGTTGATTCTCAACGGGGATATATAAATAAGCAGTAGATAATATATTATAACTTGTGCAGAGGAGAAAGAATAACTTATGCAGAGAAGAATCTAATATCTCTCACTTAGCTTGGATCAATGAAAATGTTTTATATTTTCTAACTTCTTATATTTGAATACAAATCTAGAATCCACGATAAGAAAAGGAATTGTCTTAGATTTTCTTTCTTTAGGAGTTTCCTCAACTGTGTAAGATGATTCTTCCTTGGGATTTTTCCTGGGTGAATGTCATTTCATGTAATAATTACCCATTTCCTTATGTTTCTTTTAAATTTACTTATTAAGATAGTATTGTTTAGCTTCACGTTGAATCCTATAAGAGAGAAAATTGTGATGGAGACAACAGTACTTGCTCATGAATACAAAAGATTGTCCGTGTAAAAAATGAGGCAATGAGGTAATTAAGTTATCATTTACCTGAAATGCTAATTAGACGATTAGGGAATTAGACGATTAGGGAAGTAGACGATTAGGGAAGTAGACGATTAGGGAAGTAGAGTCATAGTTCAAGCACCCACTGCAACACGCCAAGAGGCTGCACGCAGTATATGTAAATCAATTTAAAGTTTTTCCAGTGTAAAGCACACGTAGTAGCTTCATTATTTTCAAATAGAGTTGGTAAAGCCAAGGTGATAAAGAAACTTTCCCTAAATGATCATACATTTCCTCCTGAGAATCAACACTGCAAATTGATCGTAAATGCAAATTGTAAAATCCGTTTATTAAAATAATTCCGTTTATTTTAACCGAATTCTCGCCATTTCGACCAGATAACGATATTTCATGACCAAATTAAGAATCTTTGTTCATTTCTCTTTCTTTTGGTGCCTCTCTCGATTTCGTAAGCCTATTATTTCTAATTTAATTTTGCAAAAGAAATGTAGCCTGCAACCAATAAAACTGAGGTTTACGTGCATTTCTTATGAGAACGGTTTTTCTTGTCTGGGATCGAACTGGGGACCTTCAGGTAAATTAAAAGTAGCCTATTATCTGCACAGGGAGTACATTTAACAATTGTGAAAGTTTGAAAGTTGTGCCATTTATGGCTCTGGAGTTTTAAGCGAACATACACACAAACACACACACACACACCCTATTTTATTATATTAGATCATGCCGTATTCAGAGTGTTTGCATTATTTAATGTTTGTAAATTAAATTTAGTTCATATTTTAATATGATTATCCTATTCTTAAATTAATAATTCCAATACAGTTAATACCTTATTAATTAGCTACTCAGTCACCTTATCTAGGAGTCAAAAAATTAATGAACATTGGAGGTGTCGGACATGGAATCAGGGGTGACCTGACTCCACAGCCATGGTTAAAATACTGTTATGACATAAATGATTATAAAAATATCAAAATTAATAAGTATTCCGAAGACAAAATTTGAAGATCAACTTCTTTAAACTAAAATTTCTTCCTTAGAGTATTTATGGGTACTTATATTAGCTCCAAAAATCACCTCAATGTAAAGTAAAATTCTCTCAAGGAACCAAGTGAAAACTGTGTTATAAGGACGACAGCATTTTAAAATAGAAATGACAACATTTCCATTTCTTTTACACTATAAAATAAAAAAGTTGGGTTTTTAGGTCTTTAATGTTGGAGTGCTTTTCACCTTAATACTAGGAGAATGTTTCTTTACTTTGATTTATTTGCTAAGGTTGTAGATAGGGAATCATGAGAACACATAAACTATTGTTGTGTAATACTGGTTACATACTGATCATGCTATTTATTAATTTTCTGCTAATCAGCCATGAAGACTGCCATTCCTTGTGACTTAATTTTGGTCATTTTTCTCTCTAAATGAAGAAATTTTTAGCTGATAGACAATTAGAGAAGATAGCTAGATGCTGTCACAATCTCTCCTAAACTATGTTCACTGAATGCTGCACTTCCATTTTGGTTTATGCTCTATGTTTGCAACTTGAGATTTCAATGCAAGGAAATATGCCAAGTGACTTTTTAATCAAACATTTTACCCACAGATGATCTCCTTCCATTACAAGGCCAATTACTATAGTTCCAACTAAGGGATGGAGATTTTTGTGTTTGCAATATCAAGATTTTATTTTCACAGGATTACAAAAATCCACATTTGATAGAGGGTGAAGAAGGGGTAGTGATTATTTCTAAATCAGCTAAAGTGGCGCATCTGGGAATGGTAGAAACCCATCTTATATACATTGCAAGAGTTATTTTTACCATGTTTTTTGTGCAAAAGAACTGGGACTGAGAGAAAATCACGTGGGGACTAAGAGAAAATCATCATCAGCAATTAAAGCCTTTTAAACCTGGTTTACTATAAGTCACATGATAAGGTACAGCTAGTTCCACAAAAAACTTACCAACTAAGCCACAACCTACATAATAGAGGTGAAGCTTGATGAGTTTTCTAAGCATTCTATAGGCTCTTGGAATGAGGAACACTATGACAGTGCCTTTT
Organism: Pachydiplax longipennis; assembly: GCA_036926295.1. Taxonomy (NCBI): domain Eukaryota; kingdom Metazoa; phylum Arthropoda; class Insecta; order Odonata; family Libellulidae; genus Pachydiplax; species Pachydiplax longipennis. Next base: position 3,557,709 of record JAVFKF010000050.1, on the reverse strand, counting down.
AAAACTGGTGTGAAAGGCATTGAACACATTTTTACCATCATTTGCTAACACAAAATCGACTTAATATTTAGCAACGCTTCTTACTTAGCTAGTAGTATTAAAAAGTAGAGAGTAGTATTAAAAATGAATGACAATTGGATTTCCTTATTTTGGCCTGAAATTTATGTGGAATTCACTCTTTTCTGGAGGTATTGGGCAAACTTACTTTGGTTGCTTCAATTATGCTCTAATAAAAAAATTGTATCAATGCAAGATTGAAAATAATTATGTTATTATATTTTTTACTCTCTATATGTCCACAGGACCAACTTTTCAATTTATTTAGAGGAAACTCACTATTAGGACTCAAATAGAAAAATGAACAAAAATCTGCAACATATGAAGGATATAAAGAATAATATGGAATAAGAATACAATCAACTGTATTACAACTAATTTATGTTGCAGAGAAATGCTATTGAGAATGGGGGCATGAAAAAACTGCAAAACCTACTAAGGAAAGCTAAGATGAAAAGAGATGTTATCTGGACAAAACACTGAGACAGAATCGCTCTAAGTTAACCTGGAAAAGAACTCTGAGTATAAGATCCAAAACATATTACAATAAAGTAAACCAATTAAATTACTATCAACTGCATCAGATAATTACAATAAATATTATAAATATTAAATACCATCAAATCAATAGGTATAAAGAAAAATATTAATTGGTATGTTATCATGCTAATATCCAAGGTAATTGTTTGAAATTCAAATTCTTAATTTAATATATTGGAAAATAACATAGATATAGGAATAATTGCACCCTTACTTTAAATGCAGAGGGCTACAAAATATTTCTCACATATCGAATTGATAATTAATTTACGATGAAAATAACGCCAACACTCTCGTAACACTTTTCTGACATTATTGTTCATTGTAAGTCTCAGAAAAACTATCCCTTTATTTAAATCAAGTTCATGCTCCTTGCAAAATTATGCTGTCCCAATCTTTATTTGATGTTAAATCTCCCTCTAGTCCCATAGTGCAACCTTTGGCTGGATTTCTTCGCAGTTGAATGAATTGAATGAATGCTACACAAAGAACAGTGAAATTTGCTTGATACGACTATTAAAAGAGCATTAGGTATTTCAGAATATATGTATCAACTTGCCATTCTATTCTTACTTCCACCAGGCATTTATGATGACAGTATCAGATGAAGCATTATGATTTTGAGATGAGATTTGGCTCTGTTTCTGACAAATTCGCATCTGAGGTTTCAATGATTCTTCCAGAGAGAAGAGAGGACTTTCCCCTTCTCCCTGGCCCTAGGAGCATCTCCTATTCATTCCTTTCATCAAGTCTTTTTCTTTTGTTCCCTCCATTAGAAGGTATTGTTTATTTTCTCAAAGGAGCCATAGAACTGCTGATGGGTGTAGGTGAACTCTGCTCTGAGAAGAAAAATCATGCCCTCTTCTGCATGTTATGGATATGTTTCCAGGGTAGCGAATGTTTGAAAGTGCTAAAGAAGATTCCCAACTGCACCCCTGCTGAACTGCTAGCTAAGCTTAGGATATGGTGGTGGTGACTGATCACAAGTAAGATGGGAAATGGTGGGCCTGCGATTTGTAATATTTGCTACAGGTATACCCTAAGGAAATTAAGGTATTCAACTCTTTATTTTTGAAGTCGATGACCATTCAGGACTTTTCCAAAAAATTCAATTTAAGATGTTTAACAACCCAACTTTTTAGTGTGGTAAATTAAAAACTTAGACTGATTTGCATGTTGCAGATATTTCCAGGTGTTCAGTGCTAGCATATTGCAAATTTACAAGTTAACATCTGGTTCGAAAGGACATTTCCAATCTTTTCGTTGGCTACTTGAGAAATAAGTAACTACTACTCTTAAGATAAAGAGATGTAATTGAAAAAATATTCAGTCATCAAACTTGTCATGGAATATTGAGATGTGATGAAAATCTATAAGGTGCCATTAAATCGAACGTTAACTCAATATCCGAAAACTAAATTGATCTTCTATGCACTAAGTAAAAGTGGTAATAATAATTCATGATCATGATTTGATCACTGCCTTGATTTCTGAATGCCTCAAGTATGTTATATAACCCAAATTGTTTGAATGGTGAATAATATGTATAAAAATTAAAAGAAGAATCATGAGAGTAAAAGGGAGTAATGGAGGAATAAGGTAAAAATAGAAACCAACAGTTGATAATCAGTTTTCATGAGAATATTCCTCAAATTTTCATGATTCATAACTTAACTGTTAAAATATTTTTGGTTCTATATGTAATCCATTACTCCAACATTCACTCCAAAGACCTTCTTAATGTCATTCATCCTAGAGACATCGTAATTCTCTATGAACTTTGTGAAGATGTTTTGAATTGTTTTATTAAAATAGTAATGCTAGAAAGATCATTCCAGTTGAAATTGGACCTTCAGAAAATTTGAATGATAGCATAAAATTCACAATGTTTAGGTGCATCTTATCAGACTTTGTATCTCTATCTTCAGCTTTTACAGTGAATCACATAAACCTTGTTAGCTTATACCAATTAAGTCCTTCTACAACAAAAATAAAAAATAGGTAATGCTGAATATTCTCAATTAATATTAATCAAGCTCCTCATCAATAATTGTTTGCTCTGTTTACAAATGTTTTCTACAATTTATTCTGTTTCTAGATGCAGTTATAAATATCATAATTTGAAATAATTTGGGAAATGAACAATGAACTACGGAGATACAATTGAAAATTTTATTTTCCATGTTTATGAGAACCAGATTGTTTACTACACATATGATGAAAGAAAGAAAAAGGAACTCGGTGTTCAATGACTAAGAGACAAAGGTTTCTACAAGTGCCAACAGCGGCAAATTGAGGACAATTCCTCGGACAAAGATTATCACCTGGGCGGCCATCAGTTTGAACCCCCGTGAACATGAAAGCTTAGCTTCAGAAATGCGCATTGGGAATTTCTGAAAACTGGTGGCCGCCCTGGCAATAATCTTTTTCTGAGGAATTGCCCTCAATTTGCCATTGTGGGACTTAGAGAAACCTTAGTCTCTTACATAGATGATACAAAATAAATTGAACATTGAAGATAATCTTAGTTGATTGACTACATTTTTTGTTATAATGACATTAAAACATGAATTTTAAATGTAATAACAGAATTTTTAACACTCTGATGATTCAATGTTGCAGAAACTTATTTGTTTATACGTCGATTACTGATAAATTATAACCCTAGAGATAGGTAAGATTTAAAACAAACTATTGGCTTGCATAGATGGTAATACTAAACTTAGTAATTTCTATCGGTTTGAAAACACCTCCAAATCTATTTCCAAAATAAATTGCTGATAAGAAGATGGCTTAGGTATTGGCATTGTCAGCTACTCGAACTTTCTTATAGAGATCCTAGGAATAAAGTGATTTATAAGAAGTAAATTTCTGAAAGAATAATTAAGCCATCAGCGTTATCCTGTATTTTCCAGAATAATTGAGGAAATATCAGAGAAGTTTGCAGAAAATACTAATTTTTATGCTGATACTAAACATTCATTATTCTAACCATCAATGATAATAGCCTCTCGTTATTATGTCATTATAGAATCATAAATGAGTTTAGGTGATATCTCAGTCAAAATGCTTCAAATTCAGATAAAGTGGATAAATGAGAATATAAATATAAATAAATAAATAAATATATATACATATACATATATATAAGGTAAGGGGCACTATATTTGGAGTATTTTGGAAGTAGGAGGTGTCGCATATAAGGTGACTGTCAGACACTGTCACTTGCAACACCTTACTAAGCTAGTGTTGTTGGTGTGGTGATACGGGAAGGTGTACGCCAGTTATATACAAAATTGTTAATTAGAAAGTTAAAGGTATCTTTTGACCTGCATTTGGAGCAAGAAAGTAAGTATTTTTCTGATCTCTTCACAGTTGTGTTACACCAACAGTGTCTCTTTTCAAGTTCTGTAAGAGAAATTTAATTTTTGTTGTCTGCTTGCCAATAATAGCTGCCATTGGTAAAATGCTCTTTATTCCTAATACCGTCCCCATACATGGTTCCCAATATCGTCCAGGGGACAATAATAGGAGCCTGACTTGTTGGCAACCCGATTTAGTATTCAAGCAACTTCTATAAATGTTTGGACTGATTTTATTGAATATTTTTGTTACAAAAATTCTACTTTATTGCATACTAAGGGTCGATGACACCCAGGGCCGAATTTTTAATAATTTTTAATATTTAATAATTACCCTCCCCCTACTTTTACAGTTAGTTTAAAATGCATCAAAATTGTTTGACAAAATACTTAAAATGAGTGATATACAATATAAAATAAGATTATTGGATGGTCCGAGGTGTCAGTTATGAAAAAAATTGGTTCTGATGATCATAAGACAAGGTAAACTTGAATAATCCGGGAAAAGGAATTTTTCTTGGTGGGATGATATTAGGAACACTTATTTTAAAATTGGATTTTGACTTTGTTTAACTTTATATTTTTTTGCTTTTATAACAATAAATCTAAAATCCAACTTCTGGTCCTAAAACTTGATAGTTTTGGCTAACCATAGGTATTTCTGTTTTTGGAAAATATTTGTTTGAACCTAAGTTATAGGCAAATTACCTCAGGTGGACGATATTTGGGTCACCTACCCTAATATAAATACTACAGATAATATTTAAGAGATACTTTTTTTGTTAGCGACACCTCCACCATTTACCATCAACTAAGTATTTATTTTAACTATCAGTCTCTGGTTTGACTCTAAATTGATTTTATCAATTGCACATTTTATTTTACCTCCAGAAGTGAGTAACAAACATTCATAAACGACCTTGAGATAGGTTATATGAGACCAAGATTCTATATGGATATGTAATCTCATCTTTGATCGAATTTCAATTTCGAAAATTTCATCTTAGTCCCTTATATATAAAGTAGTGAATTCAAATTTCAAAAATGAAGAAGTAACTTTAACTTATTAAAATTGAATATTACTGTATGTCTGATACTTCTGAGTAATAATAAATAAGACTAATCCCTCTACAATTTGTAATATCCATTATGACAGCAACTGAAACTGTCAGTGTAAAGGGAATGCCTAAAAAATTACTTGATTATATTTTACTTCATCTAAGACATGGGAATAACCCAATTACCAAAAACTTCTGGTATCCAACTAAAAAGTATCTAGTAACAAAAAAATATTATTGCTCTTTAGTGCGCAATATATCAGAGAAGCATACAAATGGAACAGATAAAATAAAGGAGAGCCAAAACTCAGAATCTGGTTTCATCTATTGTAAATGAAAGATGATTAAAATCGTTTCTGAAAGTTTCTGCAATTATATCTTATTTAAAATTGATATATAGCTTCCCAATAGCTAGCATCACAAGAAAAATTTATATTAGCAGTATATCAATATTTTAAAGCAAAAGAAGAATAAAGAGATAAGTTTACTGCAAGGACCTGACTGAAAAAGACATTGGAAAGGAGTTAAGAATTGAAATTTTACCTTACTTGCAGTAAGAGATAAAGGTTCTCCAAGCGCCGAAATAGCGGCGACTGTCTAAGGGCGATTACCGGGAAACGGATAATCGTTTAGCGGTCCCAGTTCTTCAGAATCCCGATGTACATTCAGCATTGGACCCCCTATGAAGATGGAAGCATTGTTTCCGAATGGACATCGGGATTCTGAAGAACTGGGACCGCTAAACGATTATCCGTTTCCCGGTAATCGCCCTTAGACAGTCACCGCTATTTCGGCGCTCGGAGAACCTTTATCTCTTAGTTCATTGACCACCAAGTTCCTTTTTTCTCCTTCTAACTTGCAGTGATGACCTTTGAAAGGATAGTAAGGCATGAAGTAATAGGATATTCTCTTGTAAATTTTGACATAGTTCACGAATTTTCTTCAAAGATTACTATAGAAATCTAACGAACAATTTGCTAAATATTTGTGTAGCTATGATCAATAGGAAATCTACCAAATCTCCAGGAATCAGAAACTGCAGACAAAGGAATGATCTCGCAATTAAATGATTATTTTTGACTAATCTGCCTAAAAATCCCCTCCGTAACTACATAACTTTGACAATATTGCAAGTGAGATATATGATTCTGGAATGAATGCATTTTATTTTACTGGATTCATTTAATTAGTAAAAGAATACATTATACATGCAAAATGCTGAATTTGGATTTCAAAATCTTGGTTAACCAGAAAGCTGTATTCTTGCTAAAGAAACATGAATTAATTTTCAGAATAGAGATAAAATTTTCGATTCCTTTGATTCCTTTACAGTTTAAACAGTAATTGGTAAAAAACTACCACTCAATTGTTTCAGCATCAAGAATTGATATTATTTTGCATATATATGTTCATTTAATAACGCCTGAGAAGGAGACGCACTCAGTTGTACTACTGCTCAGTTTTCCTAGCGCTAAATCATCCCATGTTCAGATGTCCAGTCACAGTATAATATTACTCAATATAACTGCGGAGCTTTGTAAGTGAAAGCGTTTAATTTGAGGTCTATCAATTTTTGGTCCAACACCGATTCAAACTGCATGGAACTTTTCTTCCTCCCCTCAGTCTTAAGCATAAGCTTAGAGGCAAGTTTTGTGAAAATTTCCTTCCTGCTGCCCGAGCCTTTTCCTTAGACTTAAATTTGACCAGAGGAAAGGAAGGGAACAGGGGGGGAGCCCTCGGTTTCTTAGGAAATAACGGGACCTTGTGTGCGACGTTTCCTTCTTTGTAAGAACCGAAGCTAGGATATATACTGATTCATAATAACCACTTTATAATAACTGAATACATGCATTACAACATACATATTGTTATAATACTATTGTTACACCATTTCCACCAAACTAAGTACACTAATAAAACATTGCAATATCAATAAATCCATTTCAACTCTGCATGTGGAGTTAAGACCATCTCCACCATGTTTTCCCTCTCTCTCTCTCACTTCTTAAGGCTTGCTCACAGGAAACTCATTGCCTGTTATGCTTTTTTGTGGAACTAGCTGTACATATTTTTAGCTTACTGATAATTTGGATAGTTTGTATGAAATGTATTTCAATGTAAAACATACTTCAGAATAGCCCACTCCTTTTCCAGAGTTGACACTCCTCAAGGCTTCTTGTGAATTGCGACATGCTGCAACACGCTCCTGATGCTGCCGAAGGACTGAGATGGGAATGGGAGTGGCATTAAAGACAGGGTTGGCAAATCCCATAGATTTCACAGGGATACCACTTGGACGACCACGCATGTTAGCAATTCCTCCATATCGCCCAGCTCGCATGATGTTCTTATTGTTGTTGTATTGTCTCTGGCGATGCCTGGTTGTGAGATAAAACAATAAGAAACTTAGCACAGATCAATGATGAAGAATAAAATTTTGCTACTACAAAAATGATAAAGGGATGATGATATAACAATCAAAATTTGAAGGAAATCCAAATTACACATTTGGAAGTGATGTTAAGCACTAAAAACTAAACACTTGGTATTTCCTGGACAAATTTCATTTTGAAGACTAGTTTGGCCCTCAGACCCATTATCAGCATGATGACCTCATCAAGATTGCGATGTCTACAGTGGTAGCAACTAGTTCAGGAAATGATTCATCTAAGACAAAGGATCATCAAAGATAAGATCATTCCTAGCATATAAAGGGGTTCCTAAAAAGGGAGAGATAAAATATAAGGTTTAAATCTGCTAATAGAAATATTCATACAGTGACTGCAAAGTTATCTTCCTTCTCTTTTTTAAGAGAAGTTATAACAGTCAGTAAATATCAGAAGTTCAGTGAGGACTGGTGATATAGCAGCCATGAATTATCAAACTAATGACTTCATTTCCAGATAGCAAATGTGCAGATTAAAACAATTTTACTCACAAGAAAATAATCGATAATTGAAATGACAATCATTACAGCAATGGAGGAAACTTCATAGAACATAAAAGCAAATTCTAGCAATCTGTAAAAAGTAAATTGATAAATGACTTAAATATGTAAATAAAAATAGTAATGGAAATAGTAAATTAATAAATGACAGTATATAAAATTAGCATGTAACTGAATGAGACATTTATTCTTCTTGGGGGAAAAATATTGCATAGCAGTAGACTGTAAAAAATGATTCTTTCTCAAGACTAAAAGTGACTAAGTTTAGACTAGTAGTGACTAAGTTTAGACTAGTAGTGACTAAGTAAAGACTAAGTTTTCCAATTATGATCAAATTTTAAAATGAGAAGAGCTTAGAGTGAAAAGCCAAAGATACATATGAAAAATGTGAAATTAACTGAGAATGTTAGGGGCTAAAAATTTAAAGTGAAAAATAACAAAATTAAAAAGTATTGAATATGCATTTAACTTGGAAAGATATAAAAATTGTTTGCTTTAAACATTGAATGATTACCGATTATTTTGCATTCCAATGTTTATGCAAGCCGCCAACATGTCTTCATCTCCCTCATCTCCCTCACTGACTGGAGCAAGTTCTCCATCCTCGCGTTTTTCTTTCTCAGTGTCTTGTTTTTCCATCCCTTCATCCTCCTCATCTTGAGCACAACCACTCATTGTAGCACCTTCCTCACCTCTTGTGGGAGCCTCTTCCACTGAAGGTCTTTCCCTTCTATCTGTCTCATTTCCACCACCTCCTTCTCTTCTTTCACTAATGCATTTAGTTGCCACTTCCTTTAAAGTAAAAATTAAATTTCCTAGTCTTGTGTCTGAGAGAGATTGAATTTTTTGGAGAATGTACTATAAGAGAAAACTTCAAGTACATTAATTCATAATTTTACCCCTGAGGAAGCAAATCTCTTAATAAATGTTTACTCAATTAACTTAAGATTTCTTGCAATAAAAACACCAAACAAAAAAGCATACTGGAATGCAGTGTCATACTTCCTCATATCCTCAAAGAAAATTATAACATCTCATCTGTTTATTGTTAACGTTCAAGAAATGGAAAACGTTAAAAAGAGTCAAGAGATAGTAAAGATTCTGTTAGTGGTAAAGAAAGTCATCCTACTCACAGGCTCTTCTCTAACTCACGACCTGATACCAACCAAGCCAAAACTTTCTTACCTTAAAATATCAAAATCCAAAAATAAAAGTATAAAATAAAATTTTGTCTTTCTTTATAAAAATTGAATAAACTATGGTAAAAGAGGGGCATATTTCCACTACTAACTATGCTTGCAGTCCAAGCTTTTAAAGCTCTTGGTTTCTTAGCTAATGACAATTATAATGGGCATTTGAGGAGGAATGAGATAGATAACAAAAACTAAAGCTTAAATACTGGAAAAGGACTGACTTCCTATGATGGAATGAGAAAGTATGAGCATAAGAAAGAAGTTGAGAAATTTACATATTTAATAAATTAAAAAGATGACAAAAGATTATTATTAACAACTAGAAAATAGCCTAAATGATTTACAAGAAAATGAACATAATAAAATAAGCAATTAAATACTCTAAAGATCACTAATGGAAAAGAATGAATTTGTAGCCAATAAACATACATGGATAGGCTGTACCTTAAGAGCAGCATCATGGGATATTTTTGGTTCATCATCAATAGTAAGAGAGCTAAGACTTGTTGCAGTAGAAAATTCAATTGGTGTATCCTCTTCCTTAAATGCAGCTACATCATCCTCAAAAACACTAGCCTTGGGTTGATCTGGTCTCCCTGGAATTTATAATTATCATCTTAAAATAACTAAAAATAAATTGCAATCAGTTCTGCAGAAAAAATTAGAATTAATGGAATACCTGCACCATGTCGTGATACTGGAGTGGACTGTGGTTGGGCTCTTACAGTCACTGCCCCCTCTGCAATTCTGCTGGTGAAATCCAGCGGGGCCTTGGTATGTCTGGGGCTGGATGGTACTGTTTGAGTTGGAGAGTCAGGCAACTCACTTGGTGATACCACACCACTTGTGCGCCGACTATTAATCAAACATTATAAAGGTCAACCTTCATTTGTTTACATAAAAACTCATATACAGTCGGTTAACACCAATCATACAGTTATGTAAAATTAGAATAAATTCTATAGAACTAACATTAAAAAATAAAACTGATGTTTGAGACTTTGTAGATACACTAGTCACTTACATTCAGTTTGATATTTCTGAATGATTAAGCAATTGATAGCAATGAAATTTTTAAATATGACAAATAAACAACTCAATTCTATTCTAAGAAATCAGAAAATGCTTTCATACAATGAAATGGCACAAAATGAATAATAATAATCATAATCAAACATCTCTAATCACTTCCTCTCCCAAACACTTGCAGAAAGAGTACTGGGGGGATATCACAATAACAGACCAAGTTTTTAGAAACAGGCAGATGATGGAGAAATTATGATCAAGACATACCCTCTTTTTATTTATTGACAGACATTTGACAGTATAAGTCATATGGATATTGTGAGAATATTAAACCAGCTCCATTCCACAGAAACAAATAAGGCTAGTGGGGCTTTCTTTACAGGATAAAAAGGCGAGAGTAAAAAAGTGCTCAGTGAGGAATTCAGGTTTAATGCCAGAGTCAAAATGGACTTTGAGCAGTACTTTTCAACTCCACAGAGCAATCCATGCCATAGATCTAATGCTGTTTGAGTAGACAATCCAGATATGTGCCTATGCTGACAATATTGCTGCAAGGATGCTGGTGGACCTAAAGAACAGTTACACACTTCTGAAAAGAGAATCTGCCAAAATAGGCCTGAAAATTAATATAAACAAAACACATCAAAGGCAACCCAGGGATAGATCTTAACAATTGATAGCGACCCCTTCCAAGGTGTAAATAAGTATAATTAACTAGATAATTACTGATCAGTGACAATAACCTCAGGAAATGCATCTAGGACCAAGTGGAGGCTGGAAACAGGGCCTACTACACAAATTTAAAACTATTCAGGAGTACATTAATTAGTAGAATCCTGAAATTTAAGCTATATCTAACCTTAGTACGGCTAGCGGTGATGTATGGCTCAGAAACCTGGATGATGAATCTGGCAGATGAGAGAATACTCTGCACTTTTGAGAGATGGATGCTCTGCAGAATATATGGTGTAGTGTATGATCAAGGTAAATGAATGATAAGATACAATGAGGAAAAAGTGAGACAATCGGCAAAGAAACATAGAGAGGTTCATAAAATCTCTGAGAATCTACTAGTTAGGACATGCAGAATGAATGCATGAAGAAGAAATTGCAAAGCAGATGTTGAGGGGAATTTTATTAAACAAAAGAAGGTCAAAAGAATATGGTTGGTACAGGTGCAGAGAGACTTGGAGAAGATGGCAGTCAGCTAAGACCACTGACCTGGAGAGTGACAGGCCAAGGAGCCACAGAAGAGAGTCACCTCTTAGACTCATCTTCAATATTTATCACAGAAGTAATCAAACAGTAAGGTAATCCTTGTTTCTCAAAGAATACTAAAGAAAAACATTTTCTATAAAATGAAACTAATTTAGGATAAATAGCTTATGAATTTGTATGAATACCTTATGCAAGGAGCAAAAAAAATTCAAACATCACTAAGACAAGTTAATTGCAAACATTAAAATCTTCAAGAAAGCTTCTAAAACCTCCCATAAACAGACTTATGTAGACAAGATAAAATAAGAAATCTCTTTCTATGATATTTTCTGAAGAGTAAAAGATATTTACTATGTATTATGCAGTAAGATATAGAGACAAAAGTCATATTACAACACCAACAACTTATTAACATAACAAGAGCTTAAAGTAATAAAACTCGATATTATAAAAACATATATCATATATCAAATTCTTCATCAATTCAAAAAGCATCTGCAGAAAATTAGAGATATTTAAAGAAAAATAAGTCCTAATATAAAGTAAATTATGAATTAAAAGTTCTACTTGAAGAGAAAAAAGAGAGATTCAAGCATAATATTGAAATAAAATAGCAACTTGAAGGTACCTGAAGTCACTGATAACAGAGCTGCGATCATCATGGATAGAATGTTGTTCAAAGCTGCTGAGAGAGCCTAAGGAACTGCATCGGGAAAACATCAATGGTGTCTCTTCAGCATAGTGATCTGCTCCACCAAATGTAACAACCTTAGCTACAATTATAAATAAGTATGGGAATATAGTTAGTGGGAAAAACAAAATTATTAAACCAACAAAAATGCCAAAAATTTGCTGAAATTTATCCCCACAGTGTCATTTTGTACCTTTTCATTTGAACACCCCTTGTAAACTAACATTTACCTGATTAATACATCATTTTTAATTATTATTAATGGCATACATTTAGACCACAGGAATTTGGAGTGAGATACCAATACAGTAGAGACAACAGACATGCACTTTTGACAAGGACAGTCTTTTTTTCCACGACAGAATTCAACAGCTATATAATCACAAAAATGCATGAATAAAAAATTACGTAGAAAATTCAGGTGTTTCGGTTTTAAAATCGGTGTTTTGAAAATTTATTCCTAAATATAATTCATCCTCCTCAATTTTTATTCCAGTTCTGCAAAAGAAAAATATATCTTTATCAAAAGAATACTGAATATTTCAGCCTGGAGATATCTTTATGGATCAAGAATAAAAATTTTCAACAATATATGTTAGCATATTTTTGACTTAAAATAATTTGGTGCAGCAGGAAATTGTTATATTTTCTGATGTTCAATGATTTGAAAATACCATATAATATATTTTCATTCTAATAAACAAAGTTATTTGAAAATTGCAATGAAGGTTGAACAGATATTTTCATTTTCTTTAGGGAATGTCTAAGAAATAAAAATGAAGAGTAATTAACCAGGTTTACACACCCTACCACATGCTGATAGATAAGAGTTTCAATGTAGATAATTCATAAAATTTCACCAATATCTCCTATTCTTACCTCCTTCTCTGTCTGGTCTCATTTCTTCTTTCAAATCACGAGCTGCAGGACTTCTGCTGCATTCACTCGGAACCTTGGGAGATTCATGACTGCCAACTGCACCTTTTGGAATCCTTCTCACAACTTCACATTCCTGTCTTCCAGGGGACTCTTCATAACTGGGGACAATTTGCTCAGACATAGAACCAGGTGAAGCAGATGGTGTTTTGGGAATATCGTGTGCCAATCCTGAGGAATCACTTGGAGAACCTTGCAGTAATTCATCAGGAGCACAAGCTTTCTCTTCTCTTGGTTCACTTCCTCTTGCATCCACACTGTGAAGAGAACTCAGAGAACTCACTCTAGAAAAGCACATTGGCGTTCCTTCCACTCCATATTGCACTGGCTTCTCAGGTGTAAGAAGACCTGAATGACGTATTGAGGAAGCTGATTGATGCTTCTCCTTAGGGAATTCCTTTTCTTCCTTCACATCTTCAATAGCATGGGCCTCTTCAACTTTGGGTGAAACACCTGCAGATACATCGTCATCCTTATCCTGTATGATGTCTTTGGCACTTGATGTTTCTTCCTTGACATCTTCTAATGCAGGAGCAGTTTCTCTGAGGTCAGACATTGAAGTTGCAGTTGAGAAATTGCAAGGAGTTTCATATGGAGTACCCTCTGTGCAGTAAGTCATAACTGTATCATCATGGACAGAAGCAGATGCTCTCTCATAATATATGGTTTCTGTATGAGATACCACAGAAGAGCTTGATGGAGGAGGCATTAGTCCTGCTTTAGATCCTAAATCTGGATCATCACCTTCTGCATAACGTAAACTGTAATTTGTAGGTTGATCTGGATTATCAAGATCAGTCTCTGTATACACACCATAAATACTGCTTTCATTGCCTGGAACTGGTATCCTGCGAATTCTTCCAGGTCCACACTGCTTGGCACATGGAGGATATTTTCTAGCTTCTGATTGGCTGGATAACTTATCGGTATCAACCTTTTTCGATTCTATAGCTTGAGTGCTATCTTCAGAGTATTTAAGGCTGTAATCCACAGGCTGATCCTGGACTTCGTCATCAACATAAACATAATCAGTGTATTTACTGTGAGGAGAACTTGATTTGTGAGGGGAGTAATGTCCTTTATTGTCAGAATGGAAAGGCAAGGGACTATATGATGTTTTGTGCTCAGGGTAATGAATGTTTCCATTTCCAGAGGAATCCATACCATTAGATGGCCTGAGCTCTCCTTTAGGAACAACTTCATCCTTTGAGTTTCTCCTCCTATAGTCATCACTCATTATCTTCAGGGAAGATTCATTTTCTATGGCTGACCATGCTCTGGCAGGCGGTGGAGCAGAACAGCAATCCCTTTCGACCACATTCCCATAATTAGGCTCAGATGGCCTCTCATCTTCCCTTCTTTGTCGTCTGCATGGAAGACCAGAATCTTCCCATGCACGCCCATTAGGAGGGAGGGAATGCTGCCTGACAACTCCATGTCCAGATTTTCCCACACAGGCTGAATCAGAACGGGTACTTGTCACTGATTCTCTGCTCTCAGAACGAGGAACTGGTTGTCCGACACGAGTTGGTATTTGCTGCCGGTGACGTGATCTTCGGGATGTAAGAGAGGCTGATCGAGTCATTTGAGGAGCATCAGTGGCATCCGGAGATGGAAGAAGGTGAGTAGAGGTGCATGAAAGAATAGATCCATTAGGGGGTGGACTTGGCTCTATGTTCTCACATGTCTCAGCAAGGGTTTGATCAAGCTCCTGCTGAAGAGCTCTTCTTTTACGGGCCTGAAGACTTGGAAGGCCATCTTCCGAGATTTGACTAGTATGGGAATGATGGTGGTGGTGATGGTGGTGTGAGTGATGTTGTGGCTGCTGAGCACTCAGTAAGTTCTTCAATGCTGCACTTGAGCCCATTGAGATCATCTTGTGCTTGGAGTGGACAAGAGAGCGTAGCATGCTCATGGCTCCCATTTCAAGAAGGGCTCGCTGGTCTTCCCCATCTCCACAACGTGCAGACAAGTTCCAGAGGGTGCCACAAGCATTGCTCACGATTGTCAGACTGGGAGACTTCAGCTGCTGCAGAAGCACTTTGAGGCAATCATGCTCTCTCAATATTTGCCTAGTAGTCAAAAGAATAAATGCATATAATATAAATAAAAAAAGGTAAATATCAATCATACTTGAAAGATATCCTGAAACTTCTAGAAGACAAATAAGCTACGTAATGCTTCCAGATCAAATCATTTAGCATTAGAAGTGTGAAACACTTTGATGGGAAAGTCAAATTCTGGATAAATTTTGAGAACATGCAAACTGAGTTCAAACCTTCAAAATTGGAAACTTATTTAAGAGGTAAAAATATAATTAAAGGAAATGAGGAAATTATTTATTACAGTCAATCTCTAAATCACTGAGCCTAGGCAACAAGATATACTTCTATGACCTACTTAAATTTTGAAAATAGTCAAATCTGACTCTTATTTCACATAAAATATTTCTTTAATTCACAGTTGTTGTCTTAGAAAACCCTTTTCATTAATAGTTTCCAGCACTATTGCTGTATCACCTGATTATTGGGCTATGACATACTTGCTTCATAATGGTCTTCAAAGGCTGTATTCAACTATTTCTCAACTAATCTTGATAAATTATTTTCAGGCCTTTTCTTACTCACCCATTCAACTTTGATAAGTTGAAATTACAGAATTTACATGATCTATGTGATTTAAACGAATCTGATTTTTATGCAATTCAAGATTAAAGTAAAATTAAAGTTCATTACCAGGCCTATAAGTTTCTATGATTTCTTTATGACCACTGTATTTACTGAACAATGAATTAACATTTGCAGCATCTGATACTGGGAAACTCCAAGATATGATCCCATTAAAGAAATGGGGATAATTTTCTGAAACCAACCACGGGTTTCAACAAATTCTCTGGAAAACTACCACATTTCCTATAAATTCCTCATCTCAATAATCTGCCTATGGCTAACCTTTCATAAAGGTGATGGGTAAACAGAAGTCAAAATTGGGACATTTCTGGTAATTGAACCTATATCTTCCACATCCCAAGCAGGTATTCTAACCACTAAACTTAAAAAAATGGTGCTTTGCGAGCAATGCCAGTGGTGGTCCATTTAGTGGGACTGCCAGAGGTCCTTGTTGAGCTCACTAAGTGATGCTTCCTCTAAAGGGAAGAAACAAGGAGGCCTTAAACGGAGCTTCTGTTTCTTTGTATTTCATGGTCTCCCTAAAGTAGATCAATTCCAAAGCATATAAACAGCTTTGCAGCTATATAACTTTCCAACAATCCCTGCTTATATGCTCATGCAAAATCTTTCATAAAAACTTAAATTATCAGCCTAAGGAGTTTTCATTTGATTTGGAACATAGCACAACACCTTATTAATTATTATATATTTGACATCAAGGGATAATTTTATAATACATATAATATGATTCCAACCAGGGGCTTACCTGTAGTCTTCTCTCACTGCAATTAGACTAGAAATATTTCTTAAAATTCCTCCAGCATTCTCAATAATTGCTAGAGTTTTGGATGGAGACTTATATGAGAGCATTTCAACAAGAAATGCTAATGCTCCCTCAACAGCACAGATATCAGCCTGAAAAGAATCGCACAACTAAGTAAGAGATTTTGAAGTTAAACAGTAAAGGCTAGATCAATCTCATGTAATTGAACTGATAGGCTCACCTTATTCATACTGCAATGAGCTGACAGATTCCAAAGAGCAGATAAAATGGACTTCAAGGTAGATTCCTTTGTGGCCTCCATTGCAGCACGCATTAAACCTGTAACAGCACCTACCTCTCTCAGGGTTTGCTTACTTGCTGCATCTGCTCTCCATGACAAGTTTCTCAGTACGCTGGCAGTAACCTGAAGAAATCATAAATTAACATATTGGTTTGGAACATTAATTTTAAGCAGAAGATAATACAATCAACAAGACAGTTATGCCTAAATAATAATAGTTTATCACTCAACTTGAGTTCCAATGAAAAGAACACTTCTGAATGAAAAAATTATGCTTAAGAGTGATTCAACATTGTTTATTTAGCAAGGAAATTTAATGAATAACAGTAAATTTCCTATCAGCTTCCTTTGTCTGCCACTAATTAAATTATGTTAAACAGTGGAGGCTAGCATCCAGGCCCCCAATTTAAGGGCCACTATTCCAGAAAGGAAATTTCCTAATTTTACACAAGTCAAGCAGTGCCTATATAAAAAGGTTGTTGAGTCAAAGATTGTTATGTATCCCATGAAAGTGAAGAAAAGGCCAAATTTGGCCTCCCATTGATCAATGGTCAATATAAAAGAACCTCCTAAAGTTTTTTTTTAAATTTTAAAATCATACACCTTAGAATAATAAATCTTTTAAAAACCATTACAATTTATGAAGGAATGGATTGTTAACAAAAATGTTGGAAACTATTTTTAAAAAATTAAGAAAGATTTTAGAGCTTTTATCAACCTATAATTTCACCTCCTTAAAATAAATAAGCTAAACATTTTCTTCAAAAGACAGTAATTAATTTATAGTTGAACATTACTTCAGAATATCATAAATGACATCCTATCTTGCAAAACATTTTAAATATTAAAAAAATTAATGCATTAGAACCCTCAATATTTGTAGACTATGGATTTACAAATCAAAATTTAAAAAGTTTGATGGAGTATTGCCTAATTTTTGGTAAAAATGAAGTTAATTCCATTAACCTGACGAAGATCTTCACTGGGAGACTCAAGCTGGGCAACTAAAGCTTCCATGAAAGGCCTGAAAGAGCATAAAAGAGCTTTGTTGGTTCCATCTCCAAAGGTTAGATTGGTTAAAGCCATTCCAGCATAGCGCCTCAACATCACACAATACTGGTCACTAGTTGTACTCCCATGAGCTTCATGATCCACCTGAGTAAAAAAGTACAGAAAAGTCAATTTATTTATTAATTAGACAAGCATCAACATACAGCACTAGGCCAATTACAACTGATGCTAAATGAAGTAGAATAAATAAATTAGATTAAATCAACAAAATATTATGTAAAGAAAAATTACAGATTTATAAAATGGGTTTAAACTTCAGATCAGACAATAGATCAATCTCTTGCTTAGGATAGTGTTAGAGGGAGACAGAAAGGATAATGCCAAAGAAAGATTGATACCACTATATTCAAACATATTTATAGGATTTAAGGGCTTCCATAAAACACAGTTGCAATGCAAAACAGAAGAGATAAGGTTCAAAAGGGATGTGAATGATCAAAAACTTTTTAAGAACATTTCTGCACTTTCTCAGAAATGAAAACTTTAAATGAAATGGACTATGAATAAGTTAGTGAGAATCTTCAAGAAACAATCATATGTTCTAAGAAACTAATTAGTAGTGTAATTAGAACTAAGTAATCGTGCATGAAAATATAAGAAGCAATGTTCAAGTATGAGTTCAAAATACAGCAGCTAATATTTAAAGTACCTGTATGAGCTCAGCCACAGCATGCAGACCACCCAATTGGCACATAGCATGCCTATGCTCTTCATCAAAAGATAACTTCATAAGTGCAGCAATAGTTGTACCAGGATGCCTCTCCACATCTTCTGCATCATAAAAATAAAATATCATTCACAAGAATAATATTATCAAAAACAGAAGAACAACATGTCTGATTATTTTGAAAGAAAAAATTACATTTCAAAAACATGAACAACAACCTCTACTTTCCTACTTTTTCTTAAATATCGAGGAGGAAAGCCACAACAAATACTTTCGATCTTATAAAAAAATCTGAAATTTGTATTCAATTCAATACATGATGGAAAACATGAGAGAGAAAAGTGCAGCAAAATGAAATAGTGAAAAAATTTAGAGTTAGGGTACTGAAAAAGTTGATATGGATGAAACAAATAATATAATTAATTGGAGAACTTCATGTTTTCCTAAAGTATCCTGTGAATCAAGTCTGCTTGGGTTTTCCACCAGGTCAGGTGAATAGTTGCCGACATTTTGATCGAAGATTTTGTCAGCGGAGCATCAGAGAATTTCATTCACAGCACAATAAATTGTTTTTGTTTGTCTGACAACTGATAATACTTGATGTACAACAAAAGAGACTTGCAACTTTAGGAAGAAATACAGTCTTCACTGCAATTCATAGGACCTTGATATTAAAAGAGGCATGTATTATGGTTGGAGGATTGTTTAACAATTTAAGGAGAGATTTTCTATCAATATTTTGGATTGATCGGCTAATGTAATAACAAGAAAATCTTATTATTACAGTTTATGAGAATGAATGAAAAACTAACATAATAACATTATGAAAAGCTAAATACATTATACAACATTGATAACGTTTAATAATGATCTGTTAATGAACAATGTATTATAAACAATGCAATTATATACATCACAGTAGGCCTCACATGCAAAATGCTCCCAGCTGTCAAATCAATGAAAATTACTATAACTAAAAACATTGCAAAAATTGCATTGCGAATGCTTTTACTTGCAGATGAAGTGAGTGTAAACAACACATATAGTAGAATATATGAACATGATTTAATACTGATAAATAAGACAATTTCAGATAGACTCTTCAATTACATCAATACAGAAGCATAGCATCCATTTAAATTGTTAAAATTTAAAATAACGTAATTATTAGTCCTCTACTACTGTGCTACTGACCTTGCATTGGAGGCGGAGGAGAAGTTTGTCCATCTTCCACACTATCTGTCATATTGCTGTCTGTTCCCCCACTTCTTCCCCTTTTCTGCTGCCACCCTTTCTGTCCACTGGACAGAGAATCACAGTACTCCCTAACCTGTTCAAGAAGCCTTAGCACCCTTGCTTCTCTTCTGCCACGTTTATCATCAGCATGAGAATGAACCACATTGTGCAGAGCCCTAGCAGCCCTTCGCCGAGTTGCACCATCCAACTCACCACCATGAAGCAACTGAACCAGAAGTGGAAGACAACCTAAAATGATTGGGAAAGTTATTAAACAGAATCAACTATCAATGCTGAATTATTACCAGAAAATTTCCAATAAGCTGAATAAAAATTTAAACAAAGGCTTGTAAGCAATGATTCATTCATAATCCTCTATACATTATTTTAAAACATACATTATTGGTAACCGGGGCTTTTCTCCCTTATTACTCCACTAATACATATAAATGAATGACCATTTGTTTTCAGGTTCCTACTAAAAATAGTCATACAAATGACAAATCCACCATTAAACAAATTGAATTAATATTTTAATCATCTCGTTGCATCCAAGAAGAAAAGATACCCAGGTTGCTATATAGAGAATTTTTTTTGTTTACTCAGTAATGTTTGTAAACAATTTTTAAAATCGGACAAAGATATTTATTCTTGCCCAGAAAATAATTGTAGCAGTTTTCATAATTAATATTATAGTCTCCATGAACGAATACCCTGACTTAGTACGCAACCACAACAGTTTAAAAAGCACACCACAATACATCTTTTGAGAGCAGAACGATAGCCAAAGAAACGAGAACATTGAAATATGAAAGTTTGCATCATGGTTTTATCGAGTGGTATGCTTGAACAATGTTTCATCATATCATTTCCCAGTAGTTTAAATTTAAGATCGACCCTATTTAAAATTTGATTAGGGTTATTATGATTAGAATCTGGAGTATTCATGAAAAAATTAGAGATTTTAATTACGAGTCATGCGATCAAAATAATTAGGTCCTTAAGTTGTTTTCCGAGTATTCAAATTTATTTTGGTGAAACTTTCGCCTGTTGCAATTTTTCTATATGTCTAAACCTGATATCAAACGATTCTCAGTGTTTAAATTTCACTCTCTGAATACATAATATTCAACATTTAATCATATTTCTGAGTAAAGAAAAGGATATCCTGCGATTTCAGAAAACTCACCAGCATGGAATACAAACGTAACAAAAGCTTTTATTCTTGATCGCTACCTCTGAAGCACAATAATGTATTATTTTGCCTCATTAACGATATAAGTATTTTAAAAATTATTATTTGCAAAACCCCTTCTACGGACTACACCTTGACATGGTGAAGGGGCTTGCATGTTCCTATGACCTAGAGAGCTATACTGGCTGGAACTTTGTTCCTGGTAGGGTCACTCATGCCAGAAAGGTCAATAGGTAGGGGCCAGACGAAAGAGTCCACGCAGCATCTGTACCTCAATGAGGCGGCTGCAAAGGCGTCTGTACCCCAGTGGGGCGGCCTATATAAGTGGTGGTGTCACGTAAAAACACTGTTGAGGAAGGCAAGGGGAGATCACCTTGACTATCTACCCCATGAATATGATGTGCCACAACAATAATATTGTCCCTGGCAAAGATGGGACTCGGCCCTCTAGGGAGAGTGTTGTGCCCGGCAGGGATGGTGGTAAGGCCTTCTTGGTTGTCATTCCACAAAATCCTTACCCAACGACACAAGAGAAGAAGAAGAAGACCAAGGAAACCAGGGTAGGGAGCTGGAATTTGAGGACGATGTTTAGGAAAGGGAAGTTAGAAAACGTAAAGTCAGAAATGAAGAGGTCCAACGTTCGTTCTGGGGCTGTGCGATGTATGCTAGAAGGATGGGGGAGATTTCTGGAGCGATGATGTGAGAGTCATATTCAGTGGGGGAAATGACAGCCAGAGAGGGGTTGCTATAGTGTTGTACAAGGGAGCGGGAAATTCAGTGATAGCCACCGAACTGACAAGCGACCGAGTAATGTCCATAGATATCAAGGCTGAACCAGTAAACACTGTGATAGTGCAAGTGTACCTCCCTACTAGCGATTACAGTGAGAATTAAATAGATTTAGTTTATGAACAAATAGAAGAGGTTATTGGAAGGGTGAAAGGCAATAAAAACCTTATTGTAATGAGAGATTGGAATACTGTGGTTGGGCAAGGAAAAGATGGGGACGAATTAGGAGAGTTCAGGCTAAGGAACAGAAACGACAGAAGACAAAAACTGATAGACTCTTGCAGGAGGAATAGCCTCTGTATCACCAACACTCTCTTTCAACACCATAACAGACGGAGGTATACATGGAAAAAGCCAGGATATTGATTACATTTTAGTAAGGAAGAGGCTTGGAAATAGTGTTGAAAACTCAAGTTATTCAGGTGCTGATGCAGACTCGGATCATAAATTAATAATGATGAAAACCGAGCTTAGATTTTACAAGATATAAGCGACAAAAACAGCACCCAAACGGAACGTAGAAGCCCTCAGGGGTAGGAAAGCTAGAGAGTTTCAAGAGTCAGTCAACAGGGCTCTAGATAATAAAGAAAGGGAACTCCCAGTAGATGAAGGATGGGGAATGATCAAAACTAGCATTAAAGATAGTGCCCAAAGAACCATTGGGAGGGTCAACCAAAACAAAATTAGGAAACTATGGGTGACGGTTGAAATGATAAATAAAATGGAGGAAAGAAGGAAATGGAAAAGTGTTAACACAGAACACGGGCATAGAATGTACAGGGCTCTAAACAACGAACTGAGGAGGGATACAAATAAAGCAAGAGAATTGTGGTGGCAGGGTCAGTGTATCGAAATAGAGAAAATGGCTGAAAGCGGGAGGGTCGACCTATTATATAGAAAAGTGAAACAATTAATGGGGAATAAATTTAATAATAAAATGGCCTTTGTTAGGGATAACAAGGGAAAAGTCTTAAGAGATCCAGCTAGCATAAGGGGATGATGGAAAGAATATGTCGAAGAATTTTATGCTAAAGAGATGAAGCCTACCCACATAAAGATAGAGGGCATACAAGAAGTAGAGGAAGATGATATTGGACCGAGTATACTAGATAGTGAACTTGATACAGCACTGCGGGACAAGAAGGGAAAGAAAGCAATGGGTGTGAACGAGATCCCAGTAGAATATCTTAAGAATCTGGGGGGGAAAGGGTAAGAAACAATTCTATGATTTATGTAAGAAAATTTACAACGAAGCAAAGTGGCCAGAGGATTTTACTAAGTCTATCCTGATTCCGTTACAGAAAAAGAATAATGCCTTAGAATGCAGGGACTACCAGACAATTAGCTTAATATCTCGTCGTAAAAGTTATTCTAAGGGTCTTGAATAGAAGAATCGAAGGGAAAACTAAGGAACTCATAGGAAACGATCAGTTCCGTTTTCAGAGAGGGAAAGGGATGAGGGATGCTTGTTGCAAAACTTGCTTTCTATAATAAATGTGAACATAAATGATGAAATTTGAAAATAATTTACAAGTAAGGTGCAGATCCTTATTTAAGGGTATCATGGCTCAGATTTTATGGCCAAATCAGAATAACAGAGTATCATGTATGACATATATATATTTTTTAATTGTATAGCATTTCTATGACAACACCATATTTGAAATATCCTTTGTTCAACAAAAATTGCATAATGAGTCTGTCAATTAATCACTAACTTTCAGGTGCGCAATAATTACCTGACTGTCTCATAGCAATACAACTGTCAGGGGAACTGCTCATGGCCAATAAAGTACGGCTCATGTCCTCTTTGTCATGAGTTCCAAGCATGGATAGTAATCCATACACCATTTCTACTTTTGCTCCCAGTTGTTGCTGACTGTAACTTCTTCGAGCCGCCCCATCAGGCATTGACGCTGCCCCATCTACTGGCACTCCTCCAATCAGCCCAGCTCCCATTGAACCAACACTTGATGTAAAGCTCATTACACTTGCCATGTCCTTTGCAAAAGAAACAAATTAAAATATTTTAAAAAATCCCAATAGATTATCCCTTTAGGAATTCTAATCAAACAATGTTCTATTAGGAATTTAACTATAATTATTAATTGTAAATTACTAGATTTCACTGACTAACAATTAATATGAACTTAATAGCACAGTGGATTTAATATAAGGATGAGCATGACCCATTCCCTGTTTCAATCCTTGATGAGATATGTAAATAGCATATTGGGTGAAATGGATTAACAGGACCAACTTTCTTTTTTATGCGAGACTTTTGCTCTTTCATTTCTCTCATCCCCTTAAGATGTGCTACCACTAATTATTTTTACAGACCTTCTTAAAAATATTTCATGAATATAAAAGAACATTCAACATTTCAGAACATAATTCATTTAAGGGAGGGGAAGTTAACCATATTATTTACTTATTATGAAAATGTTTTGGGAAATACTCATTTTTCTATTCTGAGTTAGAAGAGGAGATAAAATAAAAATCACTAAAGGTAAAAATTATGAAATAGTGTTATTTGCCTCAGAATGCATAGCACTAATTCCCAGTTTAATTTCAGGACAAGTCTACCAAGTTTTGATATCATATAATTGTGATATTCTTTCATTGTCCTCCTTTCTGTTTTGAGCTCTGCATCAGAGCACATTCAGGAAGGTTGATTAAGCTGCTTTGTTCATAATGACAAGCTTACCATTATTGATAACCTTTTATTCTTCTGCAATAAATTTTTCACTTTACTCTAAAAACCCTGCAACCCTTACTAATATCTAACTAATAAAACTCACGTTATTAAGACTACTTCCTCCAATACTGCTGGGACCACTGTGCCACAAACTCCTGTCCATGGGCCACGCTCCATGATACAAAGAACCCATCTGATGCTTCTGCATGTCATCTTCATCCATGATTTTTCCCCCTTCACTGCACTCGCTCTCACTCTTGCTCCCACCATTTGCAGAGTCCTGTGGAGTTTGAGTGGCACTGTTGGTCATCCGCGTCCTCCCTGCAGAGCTCAGACCACCTTCCTCATCCTCACCTATGTCCTCCACGTGAATATCACCCTCGTTCACCTCGGCGGATGACCACTGGCGTCCAGAAGAGCGATACTGCTTCCCTTTACCCTCCTCCTCCACCTCCTTTGATTCATCCATCTCATCCTCCTTGGTGAGCCAACGTACTCCCACTTTTCCTTCCTCCACGTACCTCCTCCTTATCTCTTCTTCCTCTATGTGCACACGCTCATGATAATTATGCAGGTTCTGCCGCTGAAGTGCCTGAGGGAGAATTGGTCATTCAGAAAAACAGTATCTAAACATTAATGATCTACCACACAAATGTAATGGACTCACTGGAGTACAGCCCATTCATTTTGCAGATGACTCTCATATTATCATTTCTGCTGACTCCCAGCATGATCTTTCAATCGCTAGTGGTCATATTTCCGATATAATGAGTTTGTGGGGTAAAGAGAATTTCAATCATTTAAACTCTGATAAAACCCAGGCTCTTCAATTTGCCCCTTAGGAATTCTATGCTTAACAACTTCGACTTTTCAGATAATAACAATCCTATTAAACTTGTCTCTCAAGCAAAATCTCTTGGTGTGATACTTGATAGCAATCTGTCTTGGGGGCCGCATGTTATTTTGGCCTATGATATGTCAGCTATAAAGCTTCTCAATTGTTACTGCTGACCATTAAAGGGATTTAGAAATAGCTTCTAATCAGTACTGACACTGATAATTTAAAGAACAACTTTCTGAAAAGAATTTTCAAGCATCTTTTGATAAAAGGCAATAAATAAGCAACTAAGCTAAATTAATTTTAACTATTAAGATTTTAAAGTTTCTCCAATAGTTTTATTAAAATTTTTAAGACATTTTATACTTCTATGTTAATATGATATTTTTCTTAAACTTGGATTCTTACGATTAATAATTTATTCATTAATAGCTGAAGTGCCTCTTAACTCTCAACAGAGAAAAATTCGAAACCGAAGATATTAATGAGTCTTGATTGATTATGCTTCTTAAGAAATTTGTCTCAAGCATATACGATGATTCTTTTAAATTTTCTATAGAAATAGAGAGTGAAAACACTAGATAATGAATGAACTCTAATTGCTTCTATTACGTTACATTATGCTTTGAATCACCCGAGATCCTACCAATATTACAGATAAAAAATTCTATTAACTCAAAGGGGACGATTTTTCATTACATACATGTTTGAAAGTTTTTACTAATTCTGGTTCTCGAGTTTAAGGTGAAAATAAACCCACACCGACACTCAGATCACAATACAGAATAGATGAATAGCCTGTTGATTCTCAAGGTGAAGTAAACGTTGATGGTTACAATAAAAATTTTAATTATTCTACCCTTATGGAAACAGTAGATAGATCATACATGGATCTATCTCAAGAAAGAGACATGGAATTATGTAAGTATCTACCCGATCTACTACAACAGTATGTGACAATAACAAATTATAGAGGTAAAGTAAGTTGCGAAATACCATCTGCCACAATCCGAAAGACGACTCACAATATACATATTAAATTGTAAATTACCTAAAGAAAAAACACACTTAGCAGTTTCATTATATTATCATTGCGTTGGTAAAATCAAGCTGATTAAGATAAACTCCTAAATGGAAATTCCCACCAATGTCCTGCAAATCGACACTGTACTACTTCCGTAATTTCAAACGCTAAGATTTCAGAATATTGCCTCCTATTCAGACAGCCTATCATTCATTATAACGATTATTTTTATATGGAAAGAAACTTCTCTGCGTATTCTTACGGGAAAATGCGTTAGCTCGGCTACAAACTTTACTTCGGTCGTGAAGGTTGTTTACAGCCTCAAAATTTTTCGTTTATTTTCGCCGTTTCGACTCGATAACGATATTTCACGAACAAAATAAGAATATTTGTTTATTTTACTTTCATTTGGTGCTTATCCCGATGTCGTACGACTATTATTTCTAATTTAATTTTGTAAAAGACATGTAGCCTGCAACCGATAAAAGTGAGGTTTATGTGCATTTCTTATGAGAACGGTTTTTCTTGTCTGGGTTTGATCTGGGACATTTTGGTAAATGAAAGGTAGCCTATTATCTGCGCAGGGAGTACATTTAGCAATCTTGAAAGTTGTGTCATTGAGGCTGTTGGATACCGCAGGAAAAAAACTTAAGCCTCCAAAAATAAGTTCTGATGTTCGTCGATTCGGAGGGGAAGAGTCTTCCCCTCGCAAAAGGTGGAATGAGTAAGCATAATAAAGAGGGGAAGTTGAAAGTGGTAGGAAGTACTCAACCAAGCGTCCAAGTGTTCGGTTATCGATACGTTAAGAAGATTTCGCATGCTTTTGTTTTTGCTAGTTTCGAGGTGTAGAATGAGGGGAGAGGAACGAAAGCAAGATTTGCTGCAGAAGGAAAGCTGGGATACTACGAGTAGTTTCTCAAGATGCAACGTTGGAGTTCGCCCATGAGGATGTGTAAGGCCGTGGCTCCACGGGCAGCGTTTTGCTGTCGCTAAAGGCAGCGAATTACTGACTGAAAGTAAGAACCATAGGATTAACCCTTAAGCTGCGGGAGCTGCTCTGCGCCTTCTTGAACAGGCCAGTGGTAGCAGATATAGACCTTCATAATCCGGATAGACCCTTTTCCTGAGGGTTCGGTCATCGGTTATTGTCGAGAAATTTAACTACGAGGGCTGTTCAAAAAGTTCCCGAACTTTATTTATTACAACACAAATAATTCACTTACAAATTATTGCTCCGGGTCTCCTTCAAAGTACTCCCCACCCCAACGTTTACACTTATCCCAATGGTATTTCCACTATTTAAAACAATCCTGGGACACTTCTTTCGGATTGTTCATAAGCTCCTGCGACGAATTTTTCTTTATTTCTTGAATGGTGGCAAATCTTTTTCCTTTGAGCGGGGTTTTTAGCTTTGGGAATAGGAAAATGTAACATGGAGCCAGGCCTGGTGAATAGGGCGGTTGGAGAAGCACAGTGGTCTTGTTTTTAGCTAAAAAGTCACGAGTTGCTCGTGTTGCTTCTGGTCTGCTGTCATCAGGCGAGGCACGCATTTGGCCTCGACTAGATGCATCCTTAATTTCTTTTAGTTAGGATTTCGTAGCACAACTAATCGGGATGCCACACTCTTCTGCAAGCTCCCTGACAGTCAAACGTCGATTTGCACGAACGAGATCGTTCACTTTTTCGATGTGGTGGTCATCTGTGGACGTTGATGGTCTTCCGGAATGCTCGTCATCTTCCACTGATTGCCGCCCGTCTTTGAACCGTATAAACCACTCATAACACGCGGTACGTTTCATAGCATGCTCATCAATAGCCTTGGTAATCAACTCGAAAGTTTCCGTGAAAGATTTTCCAAGCTTCACGCAGAACTTTACAGAAGAACGCTGCTCCTTCAAAGAGCTCATTTCCGCGGATCCGATTTTTCGCCGCACTCTACGATCACCTGTTCACATAGACATCCGTAACTAATGAACAAAGCAAGATATCGACAAAGTGATTGAAGGTGGTTATTTGGGAAGCTTTCGCGGATACAGCGTCTACAGGCAGATTAAAAAATAACCAACTGGAGGCACACTATAAAAAAAGTTCGGGAACTTTTTGAACAGACCTCGTACTTGTGTAAAGAAAATGTCATTGCCGATTTTTATTTACTTAATAATAATTTTTGATTCAATATTCAGTTCTTAGTCGTTTTCTAAGCAGTTTTTAGATTATTTTGATACCAAACAATATGTATATATCTCGATTTGTAACAAATATAACTAATCACAAAGAAAATAAACCGTGTTCGAAGGCAGTCAAAACTCGGAGTGTGGGTAAAGACGGAACCTGTTAAACTTGGGTTTTCCCGGATTAGAGAAAACCGTTTTGAGATATTCCCAACCCAGAACAATAGAGAGGAGCGAGAGATCGGGCTCTGTATTGAGAGGCAGGGTCATAAAATTGAAGGAGCAGGTCAAACGTTTAAAAACGTTTTCCCGCAGTTTAAGGGTTAAATGAGGGTGGCTCCACACGCCGCATTTTGCAGTCGATATAGGTCGTTCCACGTTTAGTTGACAGATTACGCTTACGGCGCACGCTGTTGTCAAACTTATTCTCCGTCCTACTGATAACCGCGCCAATTTTGAATTGCTTACCGTACATGTTAAGAATGAGCATATTGAAAAGCTCAAATAGTTATATTTTGTAAAATATAGGAAAGTAAAGTTCGTATAAGGTCCGAATTCTGATTAACAATTTAATTTCTTTAGATTGAAAATGTTGGTTATAATAATGCGTTTTTGGGAAGCGATTGGCAGTATAATCTATCTTCAATCCTCTTTCAAAAGGAGAAATGTAATAGTAACGTGAAGAAGATTAGTAGGTAAAACTTAAAGTATTAGGAAAAAAGAGAATAACGATGTGCTTTGAAGAATTTCCGAAAATTTTGAATGCTCTCTTTTACATAAGCGACAGCCAATTGATTAGAATTTTACGAGTAGTTACCATGTAACGCATTCTTACCGACACTTAATCATGAAGCTACTAATTTGAAGAATAATAGAATAATCGCTGTATCACTTTTTTTGAGTGCAGATCACTTAACTCAATTGATCATTGCTCGTTCTTGAGATTATTTACTCGTCTAAATAATAATCTTGACTTATCTAAGTAACAGAACCAAATAAAAAACGAAATATTCTTCCTGCGAGAAACTAATAAATGCTATAAATAAATACTTCTCTTTTCCCTACGGTATTTCTTTAACTCCCTCAGGTAATTGTGACGCCAACGGATTATGTCGTCTCTCTCGATGAGAATGCTATTCCTGCCCATCCGATATCGATATCAGTCAGCAGTCGGTACAGTGTGGTTCTTTTAAAGTTAGGTAAATCGCTGTCCATATTCACCGAGTTAAATATCGCTTTCAAAGTCGGAGGAATATTTTGAGCGAACAGTTCATGCACATTCCTTCTCACTCCCGATCTCACGAAATCATCCAAAGTAACATTTCACGCAGTTTTATAGGGTACAATTTTTTTAGTTTTTGACGGAGTCACTAACGGGCCTCTTGATGCTTCTTTCCTTATCCTGTATATCGTCGACTGCGAACATCCAGTGGCTTTTGCGGCCTCCTTGCAGGCTTCGGAAACACAGAGAATTGTTAAAACAGTTGAAGACGTTATAAACTATTGGCCGTTCACGGCTTCTCCTCTCCCTTTCGCCTTCTTTTCTCTTCGGACATAGTGATCGCACGAGGTGAAAAGCGATTCACTTATGAAGAAACTTCACAGTTTAACTAGTTATAAAGGCACACCACTTCTATACTCTGAGAAAGCTCAACAAAAACTATCCGTCATCCCTCACTTTGCGAGCATCACGATAGAAGGATAGCAACCGTTGTTTGCACATATGTTTTATGACTTGACCGATGGTTGAGCGCAGCTGGAACCGTAATAAAGGAGGCGCGTGCCATTCCTTCAGTTGCAGGAATTTCTTAAGCTGTAAATAGAAGTAAGCTGTAATAGTTGCAGGAATTTCTGTAGCTGTAAGTTTTAGGTTTGCCGTTTTTCAGTGTTATTTGTTTTGGGAAAATTCAGAAGCCGAACGCCGAATTCGAGAAGCCGAACAACAACAAAAATTGTTGAGATATAGACTTTTATCCGGTAAAAGAAATTACCTCAGCGTACTTGAAAAATATTGGAAAGCCTTCAGTATAACATTTCGATTTTATTACCATCTCAAAAATTAAATATTTGATCTCCACAGGAAAGGACTGTGACATACCCTGATCTGTTTAAAATTCCGATCAAATTGTGGTAAAGTGGCCAAATTTTCCTTTGAACAAATAATTAAAATATACATTTTAAAAGAATAAATATGAATATGATATATTCAAGACCAATTCATATATATTTATAACTGTAAGAATCAGATCTCCACCTCATTCTATTCAGGTTATAACCTTAAAAATGATCCATGTTCGCCGGATGTCTAAGAAATTCCGAAATAGGAAATTCTTGCCAAGAGAATGGCTTCTGGGCTGCAGCATGACCAAAGAAAGATTTTTGAATACAAGAGTGAAATTCTTCAAAGCTTCAGAACGTATGAGGACATATATTTTTTCGATTTCCCGTGAAATGGTCCGTTTTTCCTTCATGCTTATCGCCTATTCAGGGAAAGCAGACGGCAGTACAGGAGAAATTTTGGCGCGCGGAAAAAATCTACAAATTGAAAAATTCATAAATCCCTTTTTTATCAAGATAAAGTCCTCATTCCTTCACAACAAATAAATTTACAATTTTCTTCACATTTCGTACGCAGAATGTTGGTGGGCATCTCTTACAAAACGAGAGTTAGCTGGCGATGGAATTTTGGCTTGCATAATTCGAAAATTTCGGTTCGATGAATCTTAAAAATTTTATAAGAGGCAATCAAACCAAGTAATATAGAAGTATAAGTTTACCGGTACGGAAAGTAAGATAAGAAGATATTTATGTGTTAATTTTATGTCGAATGAAAGAGCGCTTTGCTCACAACAGCGTGATAAAGATAAACTAAGAAATTCGTCTTTCTGCGCGAAAATGTACAGGAATAATTTGTATCAATTTTATTTTTTTAAATATTGAAAAATAAATTATACCACTCGATGCATCCTTTACTTCTACATTAGTAAAGAATTTTTAAATGATAAAAGCAATTTTTCGCAACGTTTGACAACATCGCGCCTTGCTCCTTACAGGGAAATACACGGGAAAAGATTCTCCATAAGAACCCTCTACTGTCAACTAAACGTGGAACGTGCTATGGGCGCGTTTGTACTGCGGTTTCAAGGACATGCCGCGCAGCATGGATTAGGGTCTATTTTTCACAGCTGCTAACAGCGACCGCCGGCAATCTGCTGCTCCTAGGGACAGTCATTTATTGTCCCGTGGAGCCACCCTCGAGCAGCAGATTTTCGACAGCGAAACACGCGCGCCTAGGCGCGGCAATTCGCTGCCCGTGGAGCCTAATGGGAATGGGTCAACTCGCCGCCGCCAGCTCGCCGAGGGCATATTTTAAATACGTTTAGAACTATGCAATTACTCGTTCTTCGCAAGGGTTTTAATTATCTAATACCATAGAAAGAAGAAACCCCTTAATTAGTCTTGTGGGCTCAATATGACCTTTCTTACAAAATTAATTTAAATAATTATATAGTAAGCATGTAATTTATTTTTAGCGGTGATCTACAAAGTAATTCAGCAGTAAATATCAGGTGCAATATAAAAAATATAATTTGAGAGTTAATATATCACCAGAATTTTGCTATACCATGATATGACAAACCATAAAAATAATAAATTACTCCTAAACCGTTTAAGAGTATCTTAAACGGTTTAGGAGTAATTTATTATTTTTAAAGTTTAACAACCGTGTCTCTCTCTCTTCTTTCCGATGACAAACCATGTTTGTTGATTTAACCGATAAAAATGCATTATATTTTAGTAGTGTTACCAAATTTACGAAATAAATGTAAATAATTATACAATTAACAGATATTGGTTTTTAAGTGCCCTTATATTAAGTAATTCATTTGAAGTACCATGTTAAGAACAAAATCAGATCATGCATACCAACTGATAATTACATGCAAATCAACTTTTCATAAAAAGATATCCCTTCCTAACTGATCTTTACATAATACAGTAGACGTAATTAACCCTTAATTAGTCTCGTGAGGTGAATGTGACCCCAGGTTGTGTAATTCCCTCGGTAAAACAAAAACTAATCAACATATATTAACCAAATTTTGTTTTGAAAAGATTTTTACCTTCTTACGATAATCTGAGAATTTAGTTAATTTTAAGCAATCAAAAGTATGCAATTTTCGCAGTTTCACCAGATTTCCAAAATAAATTTGAATAATTTTCAAACAATACTCCAATAGTTTTTAAGCGCCTATACATAACATAACTTATTGGTAAGTACCAGAAAAATAATGAACACCATATCTTGCATGTACAGTCGTCCAAGAAAAAATCGAACGGTGTACTACGTGGTGCATAAGATTGAGGGGTTTCAAATTTCACTCCTTACCCCTTCCATTCGCCCTTCTATTAGCTATTGGCAACACCGGAATATTCTCCCGAGGCCATCCCTTCAATTTTACCGTGGGCCGCAAGGCCCGCGGTCGAATTTTATGGTATGGTCTACGAAACACACAGAGGTCTTGAGAGGCCGTTTCTGCGGACAGAAGCCGATTTCCAAAATATTTTCGTACGGACTCAAAAACTTATTGGTTTAGAAGTCCATTTCGATCGAAAACGGTCATTCTTCATCTTTGACAATGTTATTGACGAAAACTTAGCGTTCAAACTTGGGTGATATTGATGGGCGGAATTTCCTAAAAAATTTCCCCCTATTCGCTCTTAATATCTGCCCGGTAGAATTGCTTCATTGTCCACGAAAGTTATTCGAAAGCATAACGCGTATTGTGTTCTTGAATTTTATAAGGATTATTTACTCCATTTACCCTTATGTCTGTTAAAAAACAGTATATTCTAGGTTTACTTCCAAATCACAATAAATAATAAAGATTCGACGTTATTTCTAAGAAGCTCAAAATATTTGGAATGGTATTTGAGGACTGTAATTTTGAAGCTTTCAACGAATTAATTCATAAGTATCTAATATAATAATCACGAATGTGTGTATAATTGAGTGAAAATTCATCTAGTTTTGAGTTATTCTGTATCGATTTCTTTAATTTTAAATTTTCTAAATTAATCCTATGGTTGTGTTCTTGTATGTGTTGCGCAACGCTGGATTTATAAATTTGGTTGTGTCTGAAGTGAGATAAGTTTCCTTTGATTCTATTCTCTATTTTGCGTTTTGAATATTAGATTCAAAGAAGAGATTCAAAAGAATAGCTTTAAAGAACACTTAGCTCACTTAAGACACAACCAAATTAATACATCCAAAATGTCATTGGTGTGTTCAGAGGTCGCTGACACGATCTCAATGACCACCAGGCTATCTAGTTTCCTCCCTTTGTGTCCGCATTCCAAAGGGTTCTCCGCGAATGCAGATTGGGAAGTTCCCAATCGGTAGCACCTTAGATGTTCGGCCACTCTCACCTTTATCTTTTTGCCGCATTGTCCGATATACCCCATCCCACAATCATCAGAACTGAGCTGGTAAACCTCCGGTCGGTCTTTGTCTTCCACCTTATCTTTCACAGGCGGTAATGACCTCTCTAGACTGCATGGAGTGTAGAAACCTGCTTTCGAGTGGGCAGGTAGAAATAATATTGTATACTGCAGATGGTTTAAAACTGCACCTTGCAAATGAAAGTTGAAATAATATATGCTTTCGTTCTCAAAGCATTGATAATTTTCGTTGAAATGATTCCGAAGATAACAATATAAATAAATAGTAATATTCTTTCAGCTACTAAATAAACAAATACTCTCCACATCGATATCTTTATGAAGGCTAGAGTTTAACATTACGGGGGATAAAATGGAACTTTCAGAAGGAAAATATTCGGATCCTCTCTTATTTAAAATATATAAAACCACTGTGATAGTTAAGAACGATATTTATCCCGATCACTCTAACGACAACTTCTTCCTCGAATGAGAAACCAAAAAGTTTTAGGCGACGCGTAAGTTAGACCACGCGACGAAATTTTCTTAAAGTTACGCTCCAACTAAATAATTTTTACTTATTGTTAGATGTGGTTACTCGAAACTTAATCTCACGTGACTTCTATGCAATCAGATAATAGAATGAGCTAATGAAGAAACCTTTTATGTTGGATTGTAAGAGAGTAAAGGCAGTTTCAAAAATGTTCACCGGTAAAAATCTCGACAATTCGTTCACTTATCTCTTTTCCGCGGCATTCATTGCTCATTGTCTAATCATTGTATTATCCCGGAAAGCTTTGACAGCGAAGGTCCATCCGTGCATAAGTGCCATCATAGGGAATCGAACCGGAGACCACATAATGGCGATCCGGTGGTCCAAGGCGGTTTGCAGGCTTCGCTAACGTCTGTTTGTGAAAGGTATTAGGAAAAACCCGAAATCGCGTGTGGGAATAAGGAGAGAAGGATTTAAAGATAATGGACTGGCTAGGGAGTAGCAGGTATACAAAAGGGGTTCGCTGAATTCCGCGTATGCTGAGAGATATGAATAGCGGGGGAAGGAGTGTATAGGACTGAAGGATCTAAGAAACAATGGTGAGGTCTAAAGAGAAACGAAGTGAACAGCGGGGGATGGGGGATCAAAGATGTGCGACAGATGCCCAGCCGTGAAGGTGCTTTTTAAATCTCAGTATCTCCTTTTCTTCATAGGGAGTTCTTCCTTGACGCTCTTTTAGACAAACGGATGCCTCACACTCCTCACTTTCTTTTCATGATGCATTTAACTCCCCTTGATATCCTCTGCGAAATGCGCATGAACAGTTTCTGAAAACTGGTACCTGGCGTTAGTCCTTTTCTGAGAAATTGCACCCGACGGTCCCCGGAATTCAGCGATCGGAGAATTCTTAAATTTCTTATACATTAATAGCTGAATTCCATTTCCTTTACTTTCACCAGGAAGAGTCTTTCTTCCAGTCACTTGTCTGCCTTCCTACCGATCGTGTGCGTGTGTTAGATAGAGAGATGTCGCAGCTCACTCCTAGGCGTCGAATCCAAGTAGCAGGAATGCTTGCCGCTAATAAAGGCGTTTGCGAGATAGCGCGGGAGTTTAATGTCTCCCACTCCACAATTTCGAATTTGAAAAAAAATGGGAGGAATCTCATTCCGTAGAACGCAAAATGGGTTCTGGAAGGCCTAGAAAGACAACAGAGGAAGACGATAAACGCATCGTGGACCATGTTCGTGCGCATCCGTTTTCCACTGCGGCGGAGACGAGATGTGCAGTTGGGCTTCGTATATGTCCGGAAACTGTGCGGAAAAGGTTCCGATTCCATGGTCTGAAAGCGAGGCGCGCGGCAGTGAAGGAGATATTAACACCATCTCACAAGCTTGCGAGATTGGCTTTCGCACAGAGATATTTGAACGAAAACGCTGATTTTTGGAAGAAGGTGGTATTTAGTGACGAAAAAACGTTTTCGTCATCTT
This sequence comes from Pachydiplax longipennis, assembly GCA_036926295.1. NCBI lineage: Eukaryota > Metazoa > Arthropoda > Insecta > Odonata > Libellulidae > Pachydiplax > Pachydiplax longipennis. The sequence continues at coordinate 3,521,837 of JAVFKF010000050.1, read as the reverse complement.
GCAATGGGCCGTAACGGTTTATCGTCCCGAAAATACACGTTTCGACCCATTGTATGTTAAGGAGAGGGGGAGAAGTGGACGATTTTCAGTCCACGTTTGGGGATGGATGTGTGCCGAAGGTCCGGGGACAATTTGGAAGATACAAGGGAATTTAGATGGGAAGCAATATGTGCACATATTAAAGCACATAATGCTTCCATCAGTAAGGATTCTTTCCAGCGAGGAGCCCGGACCTCAATCCCATTGAGAATGTATGGGGTATAATGGTGAGAGATTTGCAGAAGAAGGATCGCCCATCAAATCCTGCAAAGCTTTTGCAGGACATTCAGGACTCTTGGGATGAAATTGGAGCACCTCTATGCCTTAGAGTCGTTCAATCCATGCCGGAACGTCTTCGGCTAGTTATAAGAAACGGTGGAGGGTGGATAAATTACTAATAATGCGGCGGTAACTATCTAGCTTTTATAACAGGAAAAATATTATTTCATTATGATAGATGATTATTATTTTACTAAATTGTAGCATTCTCACTCTTGCAGATTAGTAATGGGCAAGGAGAGTTTCCTGTTGATACTTCCCGTACCGTTTTTTTCCGATGGTTGTGTACTCCTTCCTATCCCATTCTCCATAATCCCTTTTCCCCATTTACCTTATCCCGATGATGATAAGCGTCACAATCATGATATGGATGATTTCGCTCTTTTACTGAGGGATACCGATATCCTAAAGGATATTCTAACCCTTTCCCCTTTCGAGTGCTTTTGCTCTTTCTCTTCCACTACAACTTCCATCCCTAGTCAATTTTCTATATTGTCCCTTTTAATTCCGATGAAGTAAAATATTTGTGACTAATAGGTTATAGGTAGAAGACTGAACTAATCGACATCGTTATGCTGTAGATACTAACAGCTTTAAATTAAATTAGTTAGTAATAAGTCTCAATTATACTTTCAACGAAATCATTTTTCCTATCTTTCCCAAAGTAAGTAATCCTACATACACAAGAAGACAAGGGGTTACAAGGCTGATGAAGAAGGATTAGCATGACGAAAATGGAACTTATTTTATTATGGATACAAATTGAAGTTTTAGTTAAAAAAAGTATATAAAAATAAGCATAAGTCATTAAAGGAAGCGAGAAATAGGGTTAATAGCACTGAATAAAACACAGAAATCAAATGTAGATCTTAAAAGCTAAGGTTATTCGATAACGATGTGAGATCAGTAATGAAAATTATACTTATAGGCGGCATTTCGAATGAAATATGTTCTCCTAATAGAGTCCGATAGCTGTGTTATGATTATGCATACGGAGTGATACATTATAAAGGATAAAGTAAAACGTATGTTGTAGCAAATGGTTCATGATTTAAATACATTAAACGAAATAAGTATCGGGAAAATAAGAGACTGTCAGCAGGGAGTTAAAGTGTTTAAGGGGATGCATTAACATAACTTGGATAAGAAGCAAAAAGGAAAACATATGTATTATAAAAAGAATCTTTCCGAGATACATTTATCAAACTGCCCTGACGGTCTCAACGAGGTAAACTACTTGTGTATATCATATTCTTCTTTTGTCGAGATACTATCCAGCCTTCCGAATACAGGGAGCTTCCTTCTCATTACCGCTACAATTCCGCAAAGAATTAAACCTTTGACAGAAAATTATGAGATAACTATCTCCGTTGTAGGCTAAGGATATTTAATACATTAAAAGGCTAAGGACCTTTAACTCATTAGAACCACTCCGTGGTTAAATCAAGAAATGAACGGGTTTCTATGAGGAAAGCTCGAAGATGAACATAAATTATTGCGGAAGACATGTTACCAACTCATTGTTATATTTATGATAATACTAATTATGATATTTATTGTAATGATAGGGCCAGTCAGTGCGGGGGACTCGAGAGCTTTTAATGCAAAAATATAAGAGAGGCTTCCGGATAGTCATTTGAGCAGCGCGTTTTTCTTGGATGAAAGCAGTCCCGGGTTCGATTCCTGGTGGGATACCATGTGCGAAATAACCTCCGCTGTCGAATCCCTTTTCATAATACTACTCATAAAAGCGGGAAATAATTAACGTTGAGTTATTGATATGACTTGCGTGATGGTGATTTTCTTGGAATGATCATAGCATAAATATTTTACCTCATTATTTTGTATAAGTATGGGTTCAGCAAGTTCGTAACCCTCTTTTGCTTTAAAATATCATATAGTCTTTTAACTGCGATAAACGACTTTTTAAAAACAATGGGTTCTTACTGATTGAATCTTCATGGATTTTCTAAATTCTGACGAATTTAACGTAATCTAAACATGATATTTCAGGATTCACATCTTGCTATTTGGAAACACTGCCAGAGCCAGGATATCCAAGAGCAATTTGTCCGAATCAGAATCTTAACTTCTTTTCTTCGATTTAACGATTAATATTATTTTATAAATGAGTTATAGTCCTCAGTATTCAATGCAGCCGGAAATTATATGAAGGTGGAAAAATGTTGGGTCTCATAAAGAATGAAGAGAAATCTGTTCCTAATTTACACTTCTCCTTTAAAAATAATTCCTTACGATCTACCGAAAAATTTCCAGCAATCGCTGGTATCGCTTTCCTTTAAGGCCTGAACCCACCGGTGCGGCGCGGCGGCCGCAACGCGTTTTTATGACACTTGGGAGGGGGGCCAAAGGTCCCTTAGGTGACGTAGAAATGCACCCTGGCCGCGTAGTAGGCCCCACCGGCGCGGCTACGGCAAGAACGACCACCAGTCGTGAACACATGTTCTTGTCTATCATTAGTATTAGGAAAAACTTAAAATGAACTCCATCTGTTTCTATTACGGTCGATTACGCTTGGATCCGCCTGGGATCGAAACGAGAACCAACATCACAGACGAAAAACTTTTATTCATTCTTAGGGGATGGATTTTCATAATACGCATTTTTTAAGGTTTCACTAATTCTTGTTCTTGAGTTTTAAGTAAAAATAAACACAAATCCCGAGCTGATAACCAAATGATCGTCCCCTGTAAATAAATCGATCCTGCAAATTGTTCGTAACTGCAAATGTTAAAATTTCAGAATATTAATGACTCCTATTAACATATTTTATTTCTTTTGGTGCTAGTTTCGATTTCGAACGACTATTATTTCTAATTTAATTTTGCAAAGGAAATATAATCTGCAACCGATAAAAGTGAGGTTTGCGTGCATTCATTACGAGAACGGTTTTTATTGTCTGGGTTCGAACTGGGGACCTTTAGGTAAATACAAAGTAGCCTATTATATGCGCAGGGAGTATATATAACACACACCTGTTATATATAATATATATATTACATTGAGGAAACATACAATTAAGTAAAGTAAATATGCTTGACATAAATAAATTAAGCATTCTGTCGCAAGAATTTTTATTGATAATTTTGAACGTCTTCCGACAAAAATTATCAAAACTATACAACTCTTGGCCGAAAACAGTCACTTGTATGCCGAAAACACATCGTATGTATCATTTTTGCAGTACTTTACGGGGACGAGATTCTACGGAGTATTATCGCTTTGATTGTTTTGAAAACTTATCACGGTGTACAGATATTGTTAAGGTATCGTGTACAAGCATCCTTTTGAGGAAATTTATCAAAATAACGACAATATTTGATTGCAAACGGGCTGCGGCAAATCGAAAAATTGTGCATGCAGAGTTCGTAGCCGAGCGGCGTATCTGCCGGCGCGAAAACGCTGCACTAATCCCTTGAACTAATCCGCCGGACGGCGCTTTCCGCGTCGGTGGGGTCGGCCCCATAAGAAACCATTGAATTTGAGTACCTGACGAACGCAGAGGAAGGACCAGGTACCATCATAAAAACGCACCGGCCTAGCCGCGGCAAAGGCAAAATTCCGGTGTTGCCAAAATGTAATAGAAGGGCGGGTGGAAGGGGTAAGGAGTGACATTTGAAACCCCTCAATCTTATGCACCACGTAGTACACCGTTCGATTTTTTCTTGGACGACTGTACTATTTTGCATTATAGGTTCCGAAGCCTCGGCGATTCGAAGCGCGAAGCGGAATACGCTCTTTGATATAAAAGTCAAAAACTTAAGTTCTGTTCAAGATATCGCATCAAAACAAACTGCAAATGAAAATTACAACATTTATCTCGATTTCTCTCGAGACAAGTTCTTCCTCACGTGAGAAACCAAAAACTTTTAGGCGACGTATAAATTGGACTGCACGACGAATTTTTTCTTGAGTTACGTTCCAACTAAATAATTTTTTACTAAGATTTGATTGCTCTAAAATTAATCTCATGTAACTTTCATGCATTCAAATGATACAATGAGCAATGGAAGGAAGAATCAGCATTTTATGTTGGATTGTAAGAGAGTAATGGCAGTTTCAAAAATGTTCACGGGTGAAAACTCGGCAATTAATTCAATTTTCGATTTTAACTCTGTTGTTTTTACTATAAAAGCATAAAATTTTCACTGTTGTGTTGAAAGAGTTATTTTTTAAATTATATTATATATTTGAAATTTCATCAGAATTAAAGTTTTAATCGATCAATGTAAACTACGAATCTTAATTATACCCGTACGAATCCGCAGCTCCACGTAAAGGTGAACCTGCACGAGGCTAACTTCTTCGCTTACGGCAAATTACATTGAGTTATTCCCCTGCAAGTTCTCCATACTGACTGGAATTTTGAAACGTGCTATAATCGATCTGCCATAGTCGAAACCCCCTAACTGAAAGTTTCATGCAGATATTTATGGAACATTCTATTTAAAGGTTTTCAATCACGGAAATCGATTAGTAATATTTAAACATCGTAAAATCACTCCTTATCATTGTCACCAACCCATGAAATATATTATTTTTTTAATACTTGCTCTACGATGCACTACAGTGGTAGGTCTATCGGCATAATCTTGCCTTTGGGAACTGATACCCCATTTTGTAATTGAATTTAAAAAATATTAATTGTTGACAACATTTTTTAATAAATATATAACTATTATTATTTGCAACCGTTTTCAATATTTTTATTCAGTTTACTCCACCTTTGGTTGGAAGGCAGAAAGGAGATAAGGATATATTTGTATGAGACAATTAAAGCGGAAAATAATCAAATCCCGAATGTAATAAAGAAGTAAAATTTACCAAAATCTTACTCGTCAATAATAAAATATAACTGTTTATTTATTATAACGTGAAATATATTATAAGAATCGATTTCTCTTATTAGAAGAATTTTTTTTCGTAATTATGTTTGCCCCGAATTAAACACAGAACATATTGAAAATTTATTTTTATTAATTTGAAAATTGTGATTCTGAATGTTTAAAGTGAGCAGAATAGTTATATTTATCTTCTTCTTCTTCTGCCTTCCAGGATTAGGCACATTGCCTGTTCCGACATTTCTTTTGCCTAATGGCTTGTACTCCAGAGCTTGCTTTGGAAGCCTTTCTTGAGGCATACGTTCGACATGCTCTCTCCAGCTATTCTTGTAGCTTGTTACTTTGTCTAACATCGCCTCTATACCTAGTTCTTCCCGTATGGATGAACTCCTTATTCTATCCAGCCTTGTACATCCTTTCACTGCCCGTAGAAATCGCATTTCCGATGACTCTATTTGTTTAAGCTCTTTTTGCTTTGCTGCCCAGCATTCTGATCCATATAACATTGCAGGAACTGCCATCACCTTGTAAAACTTAAGTTGAGTATCCCTCCTTGTTTTCCCTTTTAAGGTTCTTCTGATTGTCCCATTGATCCTCTGAAAATTGCTTATTTTATTCGTGATATCTTTATCCTCTTCATATGTAATATCACAACCTAGGTATTGGAAATGGGATACCTGCTCAAGTATTTTACTTCCTATGCTAATTTTGGTTCTTACTGGATTGTTTCCTACAAATGCCATGGTTTTCGTTTTAGTTGTTGATATCTTTAGATTATACATGCTGCTTAATTGATGTAATTTGTAGACAGCCATTTGTAATTTATCTTCATCATCTTGAATAATAACTTGGTCATCAGCGAATAGCAACGTGTTTACAAACTCAGAGGGTCTCAGTTCTATACCTGGACCTACATTATCTTTCTTCCATTCCCTTGTAAGGTCGTCTATGTATAAATTAAACAGTGTAGGTGAGATACTGCACCCTTGCCTAACACCTTGGTTAGTAATAATTTCTTGAGTCATCTGTCTTCCAGCATCAATCACAATTCTGGTATTTTTGTATAGGCTCTGAACTACTTTTATTAAGTGTTTAGGGAAACCTCTTCTCTCCATAATTGACCACAGCATATTTCTGTTAACACGATCAAATGCCTTTTCATAATCAACAAAAGCTAAATGCGTCTCTAGGTTGAATTCTCTTCGTTTTTGTATAATTTGTTTTAATACAAAAACATCGTCAATACAGGATCTTCCTTTTCTGAAGCCAGCTTGTTCTTCTAATAAAACATAATCAGAGATAGCTTGTAGCCTAGTATTAATTATTCTGCTGTATATTTTGTACGCCGTATTTAGAAGGCTTATGCCTCTGTAGTTCTCTGGGTTACTTCTGTCTCCCTTTTTAAATAGTGATACAACCTTGGCAACCCTCCATTCATCCGGGATCTCATGTTTTATCCAACACATATTGTACAAATGTAGCATTCTCCTTTCCAGAATTTTACCTCCATACTTTATCAGCTCCGAATCAATTCCATCTATGCCAGCAGCTTTTCTATTCTTTGTTTTATTCAGAGCGTCTTCTAGTTCTTTCAATTCAATAGGGTCTACATCAACTGATTTTTCTGGCATTTTAAACACTTCCTTTAATACTGGATCATACCATAATTTCTTATAATGTTTTATCCAATCTTCCATTGGTATCACATTCAACCGTGCTGTATCCTTCTCTGACTTGTTGAGGTGTTTCATTAGTTTATATGATATTTCTTGTCTTCCATGCAGATCATCCTCTATTCCACTAATAAATCTGTCCCATGATTCCATATGCGCCTTTCTCACTATTGTTTTTGTATGATTCCTTATGCTGTGGTACTTTTCCTTTGATTCCTCTGTTCTTTTTTGCAAATGTTCTCTGAATGCTTTGTTCTTTATATTTTTATAATATAAAAATATTAGGGAGAGATAGAAATATAGACCAAAATATTTGCTTCGGAAATTATTTTTTTCAGTTGGTTATCAGCATGATTTGATTTTTAGGGTTCATCGGTTAGACGGAGGAAGAAACTTCAAGTCTCAATCTCGCCCAAAAAAAGACGATTATTATTATTAAATTAATTATGAACATTTTACTTACTAATGAATTACTTTACATATGGGCACTTGCAAAACGCAGTAATATGTTTATTAAATAACGATTTAATTTATTAAATTTGTAAATTTGTTAACTGCTAAAATTAAGTGCTTTTTATCAGTGGAATTGACAAATTTGGTTTGTCATATTATATAGCAAAATTCTGGTAGTCCATTAACTCTCAAATAGTATTTTTCACTCTGCGCCTGGTACTTACTATGAATTACTCATTACTGACTATGAATTAGTTCATTGATCATCGCCAAAAATAAATAAAATGCTTATTAAATAATTATTAAAATTTATTTTTGTAATTTGTTAACACCGTATTAATTGCTTACCTTTCGTTTCTCAAAATTAACGAAATTCAGATCATAAATGTAGTGCAAAATTATTTATATAAGTAATAAAATTGGCATATCTTCTTCTTCTGCCTTACAGGATTAGGCACATTGCCTGTTCCGGCTTCACCATCTAACCCTTGGTCTACCAACATTTCTTTTGCCTAATGGCTTGTACTCCAGAGCTTGCTTTGGAAGCCTTTCTTGAGGCATACGTTCGACATGCTCTCTCCAGCTATTCTTGTAGCTTGTTACTTTGTCTAACATCGCCTCTATACCTAGTTCTTCCCGTATGGATGAACTCCTTATTCTATCCAGCCTTGTACATCCTTTCACTGCCCGTAGAAATCGCATTTCCGATGACTCTATTTGTTTAAGCTCTTTTTGCTTTGCTGCCCAGCATTCTGATCCATATAACATTGCAGGAACTGCCATCACCTTGTAAAACTTAAGTTGAGTTTCCCTCCTTGTTTTCCCTTTTAAGGTTCTTCTGATTGTCCCATTGATCCTCTGAAAATTGCTTATTTTATTCGTGATATCTTTATCCTCTTCATATGTAATATCACAACCTAGGTATTGGAAATGGGATACCTGCTCAAGTATTTTACTTCCTATGCTAATTTTGGTTCTTACTGGATTGTTTCCTACAAATGCCATGGTTTTCGTTTTAGTTGTTGATATCTTTAGATTATACATGCTGCTTAATTGATGTAATTTGTAGACAGCCATTTGTAATTTATCTTCATCATCTTGAATAATAACTTGGTCATCAGCGAATAGCAACGTGTTTACAAACTCAGAGGGTCTCAGTTCTATACCTGGACCTACATTATCTTTCTTCCATTCCCTTGTAAGGTCGTCTATATATAAATTAAACAGTGTAGGTAAGATACTACACCCTTGCCTAACACCTTGGTTAGTAATAATTTCTTGAGTCATCTGTCTTCCAGCATCAATCACAATTGCGGACGCAGCAAAAGTTGAGAAGAAACCAGAAAAGAAGGCTGTGCCTTCTAAAAAGCTACCTGCCGTTCCAGAATCAGTCTTGAAAAGAAGAAAGAGGCGTTTGGAAGCCAAGGCTGCCATTTTAAGAAACGACCTTAAGAAAAAGGCGGCTGCTATCAAAACTAGGAAGGAGATATTCAAGCGAGCTGAGAAGTACGTGAAAGAATACCGTAGGCGAGAACGTGATGAAATAAGGCTAGCCCGGCAGGCAAGGAATCGCAAGAATTATTATATTTCAGCGGAACCTCGTCTTGCCTTTGTAATTCGTATTAAAATTGGCATATAAATATCTTAAATAGCTTATGTTTTATCGAAGGAAGTACATCGCCTGGGGTTATATCGACCCCACGAAACTAATCAAGGGTTAACAAGGATTAATTGCTTCTATGAAGTGGTGCTATGGTCTTACCGTAAAATTTAGCAGATCTCTTAGTTTCTTCTTTCTATGATTTTAGATAATTAAAACCCTTGCGAAAAACGAGTAATTTCATAGTTCTAAACGTATTTAAAATATTCCCGCGGCGAGTTGTACCCGCGACGAGTTGTCCTAGACCCGTTCTGGAGGATGTTTTTAAAACCTTGGGCTTGTAGCAGAAAGGTCTATGAAACAGTTTTTCCGTTTTCCGGAAAGATAACACTAGCCAACAAAAATGAATTTTTTTCAGGTTCCAAGATGAAATTAGTTATTTATAGCTAATTTTGTGCTGATAAACACAAATCTGACCTTCAAAATCTTTTCATCAGCTCTTGTTTATTTGATATCTTATGTTTTTGATACCATCACTTTATAAGGCATAGGTTCTCATATTCGAATTCTATACGCAGATGTTGTAAACATCTTTGCAATACAGCAAAAAGCAATATCGACAGTTGAAAATACAAAGTACAAATACAAAGTACAAAGAAAGGCAATACGCTTCGTAAAAAATTGCTATGATAAATCGGTAAGTGTTACTCGGATGCTTCAGGAGGCAGGATAGGAATCTTTAGAAGAAAGAAGGCTCAATCAGAGATTTAATTTACTAGACAAATTCAGACAGAGCACGTTCATAGAAGATGTAGCCGATATTATGCGCCCTCCTTGCTATATAGGCCGTTCTGATCCAGCGAGAAAGATCAGAGAAATAGATGCTAAAACCAGTCGATTCAAGAATTCATTTTTTCCGAGAACAATACGAGAAAATAATCGGAAAATTGAGTTTTGGTGCTTGCATCCACTGCCACACGCCGAAAGGTGGCTTGCAGGGTACATATGTAGATGTAGATAGGTAGATTAAAATATTTTCATCGCAAAGCACACCTAGTAGCTTCATCAGATTTAAATAACATTGGCAGAGTCGAGTCGAGATCTAGAAACTTTCCCTAACGTAAGTTGTTCCCAGTGAATTAAAGCTGCGAACAGTTCATGGCTGCAAATGGTAAACCATCTGAAAACTGCCATCTATTCATATATCGTATCAATCATTCATACCAATATATATTAATGGTACCAAATTCCCATTGTGCTCATACGGAAAAATGAATTAGCTCGGCTTCAACAATCGCACTGGTCGTCAAGGGAACCGGTTGTTTATAGACTCATAATTTCACAAACTTCTCGAATATGTCAACCGAACTCCAGCAAATTCAGAAATCAATATTTCACGATTAAAATAGGAATCTTCATTCATTTTTTTTTCTTTTGGTACTTGCCTCAATTTCGTACAATCCGGTCATTATCTGGCATCCAGTTTCACTTAACTAAATCAGACTTTTTGTTAAATTAATAATTTGTCGTTATCATCATCAAAATGGCCGAGTACTTAGAGCGTCTGGTTCAAGTCTTCAACATTTCCAAAGATTGATTCAAAAGATCATCTTCAATAGTTCAATCCTGTTCACGGAATTTTTTCCGGAAAATTAAGTTACGGGTTTGCTAAGAAGCTTCACAATAAGAAGCTAAGAAATTTCCACAGTTTCCTTGAATTAATGAAGCGATTGTTTGCATTCTTTCACTTTAAATCCGCGAAATTACATTTATATTTATAATATCTCGGTATATTTCCAATATTTAACTTTATTTCGTATCATAAAATTCATATAACGTTTAGTTTAGTTCTCTTTTCTTCATACGTTGCAACGGTTTGTTACTTTTAACAAAGTCCTTCTCTACTTAAAAAATGAATGAATAGATTAATGGTATTTTTATTTCATTTAATTACCTTTATATCTACATATACTCTTTTGGGTGTATGGAAGAGGGTAAGCATATATTTCCCTTTACTCACAATATCATTTCGGCCAATGTAGCGGCCGAATGTAGATTTTTCTATGTTATCTAGTGAATTCCTTAGTCAAAAAAGATGGAAATCAATTTAATTTGCAGAAAAATGTACTACTATCATCGCATACATCTGGTCATTCTGAATAATAAACAATTAAATTAATCGTTCTCCACTAACACAGGGGTTTTATATATTGTAAATGAAAGAGGAACCGAATCATTCTTCTGAAATGCCCCATTTCATCCCCCATGAAGTAAATGCATAGCTTCCACACAAAATATCGATATGGAATGTATTTGTTTATTTGGTAGCTAAATAATATCACCTTTTACTGACATTGTCACCTTCAATCATTTCGACGAAATTCTTCTACATATAGTAATTTAACAAATCCATATTTGGTGATCGGGGCTTTTTCCCCCTCCACCAATACATATTAATGACCATTTGGAAAGAAAATTTTTCCTGCTAAAAATAATCAGACTAATGAAAAAAGTACCATTTGGTGAAAATCTCGAGTTAATATTTGAATCACCGTGTTTCGTCCTGGACAAGTAGATACTCGGGTACAGAATTCTTTGTTTACTTAGATACGTTTGTGAATACTCGTAGTTTTAACATCGGATAATGATCTATAGTCGGTCTTAAAATGACCGAAACAGTTTTCGGAAGTAACATATAGTCTCCATTAACGAAAACACTGTACGCAACCACGAAAGGTTGATAAAATGGTGTTAACTTGCGCCTTTGAGAGCAGAAAGACAACCACGGAAACATGAGTCAAATATGTAAGTTTAGGTGAAATGATTGAATAACGTTACATTGTATTACTGCCCGGTCGTTTTAATTTAAGAACAATTCGATTTGGGATATCGTGATTTGATTTTGGAGTATTCATAGAAAAAATTGAGATTTTAATAATGACTTATGATTATGGGAAAGAAAAGAACAGGAACTCGGCGTACAGTAAATAAGAGACACACGAGTTCTCCAAGCGTCGAAATCGGCCAACCGTCGCACAGTGGGCTAGAATCGAAAAAAGCTGGCCAAGAGGCCAAAAATGGTTTTTTTGAGTGCGGGTTTTGAAACTTCGCATATATATTAAGAAAAGATTGAATTTTATGTTCCCGTTAGTCGTTTTTCGATATCTTTACGCGTTAAAAAGATACAAGGCGTCAAACTTGAACCATTTTCACAGAAATGGGCAGTCGCGAATTTTTCGGATCAACGTTCAAGTTTGCGTTTTTATAGAGGGTTTAAATAGATACTTTTGGAAGAAACAACGATGCAATGATCTACAACAATTATTTATCTTTTGACTGGTTGCTATCACCGCTTACAAAAATGAGTTTTTGCTCATTTAAATCAACAAAATTGCGGGCACCTTTTTCGGGCAATTTTCGAGATAAAGTAAGGAATATAAATAGGAAAACGGCCCTAATGCATCGAATCTCTTATACCACGTCATAGTCAGAAGTGTCTAGATGTGGAATCCAAAGAAACTGTTTCAATTCAGGTGCTCTTTTGGGAGTTAAGTCGATTTTTCGTAAGCGCGGCGCGTTCCGACTCACCACCGTGGAATCCCCGAATGCAGTTTCGCTGTCCTTTTGGTGATACGAAGTCTAACGATTGGTTTCTTTCATGTTAAATTCTGGCTAATTATCCTTAAAACATACGTGAAGACAGTTTATGAGAGGAATTAGATACCTCTACTTTACACAACGGATGTGGAGTTAAGGAAAGTTTAACATTCAGATGAGATGCGTCTGCATTTTAATTTTAACCATAAATATACTAATAGAGAAGTTTTTGCCCCCGATGTTGGTAGAAAAAATGGTTGACAGAATTTACTTTGAGAAATCTTCACATCTGGAAATTTTTACCGAGCCTTGAGTCACGGGTTTGGAGTTAAATACGGTTTATGGCACTCCCGCGCTACGCAAACGCTCTTGCGTATCCGCTCATTGGCTAGGATTATTCCGCACGTGTCTTTTGGATTCTTAGGAAAAGAGAAAATATTTTTGTAGTTCAGTTTTAGTTCATCTTTGAAGACCGAAAGTTTTTTCTATTTTACTGTGCTCTCGTACTGTGCGCTTCCTCGTGTGCTATAGCTGCAGCAGAATTTTTCGTCGTTCAACGAGATTCTGTCGGCCAATCCGCCTTCAATGGAAGAAGAAAATGAAAACAGTTGCAAAGGAAGAGCAAAATTATTTGAAGATTAAAATTGACGAAGGTTACGATTGGATATTTTGAAATCAACTTTCCTATGTTGTTTACAATGGTAGATGGAAAGATGAGAGTAATCTACTTTTTGGACTTACTAATTTGACTTAAATGTAACATAAATACTTTAGTTGTGTTATGCACTAACAGATAACTCGACATTGAGATGTTACATCTGTGCGGCAAGAATATCTGAAATGAATGACATAGGGGAAATGAGGGAACGGAAAGTGGACCCGGAGAAATTCTTTCGGAATATCGACTCTTCATTGCTATATCAGGTTTTTTGAATGTCTTTTGCATTGGTCATACAGACTTGATTTTAGGCAGTGGCAGGTGAGTGAATAAAGTTATTGATAGTTACATGCACTCGGGAAGCAATGAAGAGACCTCATTCAATAATTCAACACTACAGGCCCGTGGTAGCCAAAGAGTTCACTTGCAACAGAGAAAATTATACCTACGAAATGAATTTCGGCAAATGACCTTGATAGTCGATACGCCAAAGGTATGTACAGGAACCACAAATGATGGTAATACTGCTCGGAGGTTCTTTGAGAGTCAAACTTTAGCAGCAAAAATAACAGGTATAAAACCGATATTAGCATCTAAATTACATAAAACTCGGATAAATGTTAGAGTAAATTTAATCGAACGCCGTAAAATAAATCGCGGTAATGATTTCTGTTGGTTTAACCGGTTTGGATAATCAAAATAACACAATACCATTTATTTCCTAGAAATTGATGACAAACTAATAAAAAAAATTCGAAAATATACTGAAGGCACTTTCGAGTTGTTTACCCCTTAATGCTCGGAAACAACTTCTGGGATGCTGCCTCTCTATATTTAAGTTTGCATCCATGGTACTACATGCCTCCCACAGTACATAAGGTAGTTGTTCATGGAACACAAATTGCAATCAATTCGTTCTTCCGATAAGAGAACTCTCGGAAAAGGTTATGGAGGCAAGAAACAAAGATATTAGGAGGTTACGTGAAAGATTTACGAGAAAATACTCGAGAGTTGCCACAAACGAGGATCTCTTTAAAAGACTTCTGCTTACATCAGATCCAAAAATTTCCATGTCTGCAGTATTCAAATACAAGAAACAACAGATAATTGCGAAAGAATTGAGAAATCTCCTCATCATCGACGCCCGAGATGGTGAAATTATTGATGATGAGGATTCGGACGATTCATCTTCTGACGAATATGACTAAAGCTACAATAAAGTAACGATATATAATAATTAGCATAAATATTTATGTTGTAAATAGACATTTTTGTCATAGAGGTAATATACGCGGAATTTAAATTCGCATTATCATTTAGTTTAATTATTTTACTATAATGAGACGCTTTTTAGCTGAATGTTAAACTTTCCTTAATTCCACATCCGTTGTGTAAAGTAGAGGTATCTAATTCCTCTCATAAACTGTCTTCACGTATGTTTTAAGGATAATTAGCCAGAATTTAACATGAAAGAAACCAATCGTTAGACTTCGTATCACCAAAAGGACAGCGAAACTGCATTCGGGGATTCCACGGTGGTGAGTCGGAACGCGCCGCGCTTACGAAAAATCGACTTAACTCCCAAAAGAGCACCTGAATTGAAACAGTTTCTTCGGATTCCACATCTAGACACTTCTGACTATGACGTGGTATAAGAGACTCGATGCATTAGGGCCGTTTTCCTATTTATATTCCTTACTTTATCTCGAAAATTGAGAAATCCTTTCTCCAACAAATGCATTCTCCGCTTAAAAATGTAAAGTAAATAAATGTGGATGTTCAATTCACTTAATAGTCTATTTTATGTACCACAAAACCCCGCAGATCAAGTGACCTTATCCTTCGACTATGTGGAAACTTCAACCTTAAAATAATACATGAACTATAATGAAATAACTTTTTCAATTTCTTTGACTGAATGTGTGGTATCTAAATTGACTACGAAGATTTCAAGTAGCCATAATGAATTACAAGAGATCGTCCATCTCAACGGGCGAGATGGGGAAAATATAGTAAAAGTTACTATCTGTCGCGAAGAGATCTTTACAGAAAATTTATCGAATAAGTAAAGTACTGAGACAGATATGTAGACAGAAGGCTGTTTTCACACGCATCGGTAAGATATGTAAAAGGAGATGTTTGTATATGTAAGATATATAGTTATAAGAGATGGAGATGTTTACAAGATGTATAGTTAGAAACTTCTATACTCTTTCCGATAAATTTAGGCAAGACGATTGTAAGATTTTCAATTATATTCGCATGAGCACAGTCACATTAGATGTTTTTCGGTGAATTCATTAAACGTCAGCTTAGCCGCATGCATTGATTGAACCGCGGTTAGGGATTTCCTTGGAAAATACACCTGATAACGGTACGAGAGGTCAAGAAAGAGTTCGCAGTATTGAGGGGGAAGAGAGTATGACTGGCTCCGTGCATAAATATATCACTTTGGATATCGGCTATTAATATATGTGAGCATATCAATTTATGTTTTGTAATCTGAGAGAGGAATAGACGCAAGAAAGGCAATTGCCCAAATATAGCGTTAATGA
Source organism: Pachydiplax longipennis (assembly GCA_036926295.1). Lineage (NCBI taxonomy): Eukaryota > Metazoa > Arthropoda > Insecta > Odonata > Libellulidae > Pachydiplax > Pachydiplax longipennis. Next base: position 3,506,121 of record JAVFKF010000050.1, on the reverse strand, counting down.
TCATGCATCAAGAGAATTGATCAATGATCCTCCAAAAGAAATCTTTTCTGTCAAAAACCTTGAGTGTGAGTCATTATATTGTTAATACCATCGGTTTAACTTAAATACTTAACTTAAACTGGTTTCACTGTACAAAATTTGGCTTTTTCTCACAGATCTTCGACATTCAAAAAATTTATATGTTAATAAGAGAAATTCGTACAACTTAAATATGACATATTGTGTAATTTATAGTATTAACCTGAAAGGAAAATGCTCCCATAGCCAGGTTTAAATATAAAAGTGCAGAGTTAGAAGCTAAATTTCATTGTTACGAAACATAGTTTCGTTAATGTTATGGCATGAATATCAATTATAATGGTTGTATTTGTACAAGACTGATGTCAAATTTTACTAATCGTAGAATTATTGTTATCTTTATTTTCGTTATATAACTATTGTTGTTAAAATGATGTGAAGGAGGTGAAGACCACCTTATATGTATCTAGCGATTAATTTTAGCGTATCGATGCTCGTACTGTTTTAATACCAACAAGGAGAATCAGCAGCGATTTAAATGGTAAAACTCGGTCATTTGATAGGTATCGAGTCAAGATTGACGAATCACCCCCAAGTTGGGTTTTACCAGCGATACTTTTCACGGAAAATGAACTTAAATTTTAAGCAAAATTGTCAGCTACGATATAATGCCAAGCGTAGCGCCCTCCGTCAGCTGAACGCATGGCGCAGTGGCATGGTAACTGCTTCCGAGCTACATTTTGTCGGGTTCGAGCCCGTCTGCGGAATTTTTTTTCTTTCACATAGTCTTTCATAATCTTAATCTATCTCTGCTTTCCTCTTTTGGTGAATTTTGAACTTATTTTCCAAAAGTTAGAGAGTTTTTCCGGTGTGAGTCAGTTTCTTCTAATTAGGCGCAAATACTTCTGTCCGCATTTATTAGCGTAATTTTGATTCCTAATTCCTGAAATCCGAAAATTACCATACTAGAAAGGTAACGCAGAGGAATATTTCAAACCTCTCCTGCATGGATTCATGGATAATGAAAGTAAATCATGAGAAAAAGTCATCCGCATATATGCAACGGTAGCCGAGATATGGTGTGATATAAAGATGTGCGTAAGAAAGCATTGAACCCGGGAATCAAAAGTGAATGTCCGACAGCCGGAGGTAAAAGCGGCAAATTTGAATGAAACCGACGCACAGTGGGCTAGAATCGAAAAAAGCTGGCCAAAAATACGAAAACGATTTTCTTGAGTGCGGACCTCGAAACTTCGCATGATCGATTATGAATAAATCCTGCACTCAACTATGGAGGTCATTTACGTTGGATCCTTCGCATTAAAATTATACAGGAGGTCAAAGTTGACCAATTTTTGCGAAAATTTCACGTTTCCGATTTATCGCGAAATTCTTCGATTTCCAGTCGATTGTGAACCCAAGCTAAGAAAATCATCGGGTAAAATATGATGCCATATTATAAGTATGTTCTTTGTCCTTCATAAGACTTAGTTTCAATGAGCTCTTTCAATGACAAGTTCTTCCTGACGAGAAAAACAAAAAAGTTTTATGCGACCTGTAACTTTTACTACACGACGAAATTTTTTTAGGGTAACGTTTTAACTAAATAATTTTTCACTAAGATGAGGCTACTGGAAAATAAATCTCATGTGACTTTTATGCATCCAGATGATGCAATGAGCAACTGATTAAAAAATCAGCCTTTTATGTTTAATTTTAAGACGGTAATGACAGTTTCAAAAATGTTCGACGGATCCATAGAATTGAATTCATTCAATTTTCGCTTTAAGCTTTGTTGTTCTTGCTATTGCAGAGTGTTTCACCGTCGAACGTATTTGAAATTGTCATTTAGTTTGGAAACAGTGCAAGCCCAACGGGGACTCACATGTTAACCAGCAATTGGAGGCTTACTTCTGCTAATAAGAATTTGATGAGGAAATTCTTTACTTCAATATCTTTATAAATGATTTACCATTGAATTATTAATTAATTGAATTAAAGGCCAGATTCTTGTTCTGCTACACTTCTGATTGCAGAGAACCCAAGATGAAGTTTCTTCTACGTCGTTTTAGTCTGCTATATTTATATTCGACACCAGGTGGTCTTTTGCGCGAATATTTGAAATTATTTTTGAGGCGTTTCTCCGTAAGATAAAGGATTCAAAATCACAGACTTTGCATACGTAGTGGTGTTCTACACCATCAATGAATGAAATGTCACTAAATGAGTTTGGGTTCGATTCCAGGTGGATGTGAATGTCTACCTTCAAAAATACATTGCGGCGATTCTTTCGATAAGGATTCTTTTGAATACCTTTTCTGTAACCTGGAAAGATACAACCAAGAATGTAGATAGCGGTTATAATAAGCTTTCATATGCGCTGTTTACAGTTTCCCTGATGAGCCTTGGTTCGACGCCAGGGCATCATTTCGATTCTACCGTAGATTTCAAATGGGGAATCCCGAATCACAGCTAAGGAACTTCCCGATATCTAATGGACGTGTAATTTTAGAAACGGTCGGTGTTGCCACTACCAAACAGTCAAGTGATATCTTATTTTCCGAGAAGGTCCTTGGTTCGGCTCCAGGCGGTCCTAAATCTCCCATAAGATATGTATGGTGGGATACTGAAATTTCTTAATGAAACATTTCCAAAGAAGATAGAAGTCCCTAACCCTGTACGTGAGTATCAGTCAAGAGTACGTTTTACAAAAACAGTTTACCGTTTCCCTGATGGTCCTTGGTTCGTCGCCAGGGTACTAATTGCATTCTACCATACAATTAAATGGGAAATTTGGAATGTCAGTACCTTCACGATACTATATCGTATTGAAATTCAGCATACGGCAAGAAGGGTCTCTACTGAAACTTAATCGGTGGGGACGTTTACGGCAATGGACCTTGGTTCGACTCCAGCCCGGGTATATTTTCCCGTTTTAATTATCGCTTAGCAGAATTTAGGAATGCTTTTGCAAGCAGTTCCGAGCGTAACTGGATGTTTTAATAAAAAATCAAAGATTAGCTTGCAGTACACAAGCAACTTTGACTCGTACTATTAATATATAATTCGGTTAATAAGAAATATTTAACATTACATAAACGCCGTATATTCCTTCATATATCTGAATTTGTTTCCCTTAATATTCTCTGATGCGTGGTGTACCTCTAAATTATGTTTTTCCGCAGAGGACGGTCAAATGAAAAGTGGAAAACATTCTGTAGCAGATAACCTCAGAGACTAATAAACAACGAAGTTCAAAAAATCATTATTTGAAACAAGCAGTGAACGCACGTGCGGCATCTAAAGTAATATCGCAAAATAAAATCTTAGGTTAAGGTGAGGTTAAGACAGGAATACTACCACATTGTATATGTAGTACAAGTCGTACTAATGTTAATATCAATATTTACTATTCCTGCTTTGAAGGCCTTTGATTATCTCGGAGACATCGAGTCTTTTAAAATTCATCACGCATATAATCATCACCTTAGCTGCCCAACTTTAAGTAAAAACGAAAAGAACGGCAAAATGCATATACGGTTTAATATTTTATTACATCTCAGCGATATACAATTTCAACCGAATTTTTCCTTCTTTCAAACCGCACCACAAAAAATACGACTCACCGCAGTAATTCTAGTTTATGTCGCAAAAGGACAATCGCAATGAATTGTCATAGACCTCTTAGATGACACAAAGTTATATTTCAGAAGAGAAAAAATGGGAATTATTAGAAATGTTTGGCCGCAATATCAACTCCAAAATCTTTCTTTGTTTTTGCTTTACCTCTCTTTATTGTCTTTTCTAATTACGTAATTTATCAGTATTATGTAAAATATCTCCTCAAGAGTTTCGACATTGGCGACCAAGAAAAGAATGTTAATTCGGACATGCCTCGCTCCATTGTTTATCTAAATGGCAGCTCCATGATGACACTTCAATCGAACGTCTGTACGTATTCTTTTCTTGCTTTCAATTTACACTGTAGATCTACCTGGGCAGGTAAAGCGTTAACTATTAAAGCACTACATGTTGAACAACGATAATTCAGTCTGGAATAATATTCACAAAGTGCTGATACCTATAAATTGCCATATTCTAAAAGACAGGTAAAACTGCCAAAAATTACCAATTAATTTTCAGTAGTAAAAAAATGGGCAGTATAATTTTTGCCTTTGAAATTTCTACTCATATAAGCGAAATAACTTCGCTTCCATGAACTAAACCATGCTGTGGTGGATGGGCTTATGTGTTCTTATGACTTAAAGAACTATACTTGCTGCAACATTGTTTCTGGCAGAATCACTCATGCCAAATAGGTCAATAGGTAGGAGCCATAGGAAAGGTAGTCCACATGGCAGTTGTACAGTCACTTACAAAAAAAAGTTACCACTAAAGGATGCAACCCGCTTAACAGACATGAAGCTCGATGAGAGCGAGTCTATGAGCGGCTCTGCTTTTAGCGCGCGTTTCGTCTTCCTCCTTACGCATGTTTTGAAGTTTGTTTGACGTTATTATCTTTAAAGACTGGCTAAAATTCATTCATTTGGATGCTGTATAAGCAATATAGTATTATAAAGGAACTCAATTCGGATTTTTCTTAAATCGGCTCAAATCTCACGCGTACTTCACTCTTCTTAAAAAAAATCCGACAAGAAATACTTTAGTTGCCCATATTTTCTGCTTGTGTATAAATTCTCATCAATGGAGGTTTGGAAAGGATTCCATTATTTTTCTTCATGCTCTACATGCTCGCAGGACGAACTTTTCCGTAAAAAATAATAAATAATAGAGCTTAAATAAATGATAATTAAGAGAAAATGCAATACTATGAATTATGTCAAAAGAAGGGGAAATTAGAGAAAACGTAATTAGAATAGAAATGGAGTAACAGTGAAAGAATACGTTAACCCTTCTAAATCTGCTTACAGGGATGATCTTGTTTCGCGTAATAGCGAACACATCGGATGAATAAGACGTTCTATGCGTTATTTCTCTGTTGGCTAATATTTCTAAACGAGATTAGTGAAACAGTATTGAATATATTTTTAATTATTTCGTTGATATTCATTTCATCTCTCCAGATACATATCATCATGACTGAATGGAAGAACCTTAAATGAGTTTCGATACTTGAGAAAGAGAGGGAAATGAACGCTATTTTTTCACCCTAAGCCGTCCTATGGGTGCATCGCACCCGGGCAAGTCGGATGCCATGGGTATTATCCATAAATAGGAAAATTACAACTAAAACACCTACAAATTACGTCGATCTATTTAATGCAATATATTTTAATTATATATATTTAATCCACTGACGACCAGATTACAATAAAGCGATAGTGGGTGAGGTGAGGGTGAGCCCTGGCGCTGAAGTTGTTGGTGGTAGTTTTGGTAAAGGTTTTTTCGTAGAAATTACGCCCGGAATCACGTGTGGGATTAAGGGGAGAAAGATTAGCAGATAATGGAATGGCTAGGGAGTAGCAGGTAGGCGAAAGGGGTTCACTGAATTCTGTTTATGCTGATCTCGGAAAGAATAGCGAGGTCTAAGGAGTAAGCAGCGGGGGAAGAGATGGGGTCAATGGGATACCAGCTGTGAAGGTCCATTTTAGAACGTAGTATTTCTAGGAAGTAATCAATGAATATGCATTTTCGAGAACCTTCTCCCAAAAGCATCTGGGTTTTCCACACCTTTTCGTCCATTCTAATCGATGAAATCTCAGAAACGCTGAGTTCTTCACTCGAGAGGTGCATTGCTACCACATTTCACTTATTATAAAGTATATTTTCATGCAAATAAAAAACTGTAAATCCCATACAGATATTTTAAAGGCATCTAGTTTCGTCTATAAGAAATCACCAGGCACTGAAATATCGAAAATGAGAAAGACCGAGAGGAACAAGGAGGTGTGGTGGGAAAAACCGGGAATTATCAACGGAAAAGGGCTGAGGGGATGAGAAAGGAGGGGAGGACTTGTGGAAGAGGTATTCGTTGGTAAGGATTTTGTCCACCCCCCACGCGCCGGGATGGGCATTCATTGCAACGGAGTTCGTACACCCCGCTGAGAGAGTCGCTGGGTCTTCTATCTTTGTGGTGGCCGATGGCTCTCCGTAGATTCCAGGGGACATTGAAAGCCGCTCTCAGGTCATTAGGAAGCATGTGTCCCAATCTATAGGATGAGAGGATATTTGGTTTTCTCCTCAAGAGTTTATCCACCATATCTGGGCTGTATCCGTTATTTATAGCAATCTGTTTGATAATTAAAACTTCTTTAGTCTAAAGGGAATTGGCGGGTGACATTGGGATGTGGGTGGATCATACTGTGGAAAGCGGGTAACTTCTGGAAAAAAGGATGGGAGGAATGAGAGGGGATGGTGAGGTCAGAATAGGTGGGTTTTCTGGAGGAAGTTGAGATGATGTCTGACAGACAGACAGAACTAGTTGCCGATTAATTTATTTCTGTGGAATTTACAAAGTGTTTTTTTCTTTGCATGATGGCAACATTCCACAAAGTTAGGCTGTGAAATGTCAATTTTAATAATATATCTTCTTTGTATATCAAACTATTATATGTCGATTTCTCATTCTTTTACTCATAGATATAGATTACTCGTAAATGCCTCTTCTTACGGTGTGACCGAGGTTATAGGACACTGCGGAGTTCTTCCTTATCGCTTAATTTCTGTCTAGCTCTATTCCAAATCATTTTCTAATACACTCCTTGCCATACACGGATTGAATACTTTTCTATGTGCACCACTGCTCGGATTTTTATTTTTAATTTTCGAAGAATAACCTTTGCAAAATTCTTTTTTAATCCAAATAACACTTAACAAGTTATAATCGTTACCATTACTCATTACTCATATGAATATGGTATTAAAACCTAATGAATTATATTGAATTTGCACTGAAGTGGCAAGCATGATTTTTTCTGATTCAATAAATGCACTAATCATAATTGATGCAAGATTTTCTTTTTAAATATGTTTACCGGAAAATTCCTTAAAAATATAATTTTCTGTTATTCTACAACATGTTATTAGCAATGAAAATTTAAATTATTATATACATATGGATGTCTGCGTTATCCTGAGACTCGTTTATACAGCTGATTATCTTCGCAAGTTCCTTTCAACGGGTTTGTTTATATATAGAATCTCAAAGCTTGCCGCATTCCCTTAAAAATTCTACTTACTTTCCGTACCTTGCCCCCTCTTGTCATCGTTGCCCAGGGCAACCCCCGGCTCGCATGATCTCCTTCTGGCTTTGGTCAAATATGTAAGCGTTTCTACCAGAGAAGTTCATCCAAGAAGGAAAGAGACTTCTAAAATTTCTGCAGGTCATAAACAGCCCTCAACTTTATTGCTGTTTTCCTCCCCCAGATAAAGGGGGAGGGGGAGAGTCCTTTCCCGTCCTTCACTACCCACTCCCTGAAATGGTCGGCACGGCTTCGGAGCACGGTCGTGAAAATTTCTGAAAAAGTTTACTCTACCATTCATCCCCTCAGATGTTCCTAACGCCTTATATTAAAATGCAATTGGTAATTTCAATCTGTGATTTATCGCAAGAACTAGCTAGCAAGACGCAACGCGCCCAGAATGCGTCTGTTTGATTTATAATTAACTTGAAAAAGTATGACCATACTTCCGATACGTTTAAGAAAATATCTTGGATTAGACTAGAACATTGTCAAAGAATTCATGTTGTAACGCCAGGTTTCAGGGTCTTGCAAGCACAAACTGCGGAATATCTCTTTTCTAAAATTTTTAGCTTGGAATATATTCACGATTGCTATACTACATGCAAAAAATCTAAAGTAAAACCATATCTAAAAAACAACTTTAAAATCACCAAATTAATCCATTCCGACCTCCGAATCGCTATAATATTACTCTGCCATGTTAATGTCACTAAAAATCGCTTTAAATAAGTTATTTTAATAACAATAACGATAACAAATCCTTTCAAACGCTCAACGTGGACCTGCATAGCAGACAACGTCCTCCATCTTTATTTTCGCTCTCTCTCTCTCTCTCTCTTCTGGAGGCTCGCTCGCCCGAAACGAGGGGTCTATTGGACGAGTTGCCCCTTGGAAGTGGTAACTTTTTTTTGTAAGTGACTGTACTTCCGTGAGGAAGCTGCAAAGGGAATTTTACCCCCGTGGGGTAGCATATATGATTGATGTTGTCACTTTAAAAACACTGTTGAGGAAGGCATGGGGCACTTCAACTAAATATACCAAGACTATGATGTGTCAGAATAATTATATTGGTAATGGCAAATATGGGACTCGTTGAGAGTGTCATGCCTTGCAGGGATAGTGTAAGGCCATCTTGGTCATCATTTCATGAAATCCTTACCCAACGAGCGATGAGAAGATGGTCAAGTAAACTAGGGTTCATAGTAATCGTAGTACCATGCTTAGGATAGGGAAGTTGGAAAACATAAAGGTTGTAATGAAGAGGTCCAACATTAATATTCTATGCGAAGAACGATGGAAGGATGGGGGATATTTTTGGAGCGATGATGAAAGAGTTGAAATCATTGGGGGAAATGATAGCTAGAGAGGGGTAGCTATAGTGTTGGACAAAGGAGCGGGAAATGCGGTGATAGTCACCGAACTAATAAGCGACCGGGTTACGTCTGTAGAAATAAAGGCGGAATCAATCAACACTGTGATAGTTCAAGTGTACTGCAAGTGATAACAGTGAGGATGAAATCATTAAATTTACGAACAAATAGAAGAGTTTATAGGGAGAGTATTAAAAACCTTATAGTGATGAAGAACTGAAATGCGGCAGTTGGGCAAAACAAACATGGGGAAGATTGGGAAGTTTGGACTAGGAAATAAAAACGAAAAAAGGCAAAAATTGATAGATTTTTACAGCAGGAAAAACCTCTCTATCACCAACAACCTCTTTCAACACCATAGCAGACAGAGGAACACATAGATAAAGCCGGGATATTGATTACATTTTAGTAAGGAAGAGGCTTGGAAATAGTGTTGAAAACTCACCAAGTTATCCTGGTGCTGATGCAGACTCGGATCATAATTTAATGATGAAAACCGAGCTTAGATTTTACAAGATATAAGTGACAAAAACGGCACCCGAATAGAACATAGAAGCCCTGAGGGGTACGAAAGCAAGAGAGTTTCAAGTGTCAGTAAGGCTTTAGATGGTAATGAAAGGGAACTCACCGTAGATGAGGGATGGGAAAAAATTAAAAACAGCATCAAGGATAGTTCCAAAAGAACCATTGGGAGGAACAAGCAACACAGAATTAGGAAACCTTGGGTAGAAACGATAAATAAAAGGTAGGAAAGAGGGCAATAGAAAAGGGCCAACACCGAACAAGGGCGTAGAATGCACTAAGCAACGAACTAAGAAGGAAAACAAATAGAGCAATAGAACTGTGGTGGAAGGGACGGTTTAATGAAATAGAAAAGAAGGCAGAAAGTGGGTCGACCTATTATATAGAAAAGTGAAACAATTGACGGGGAATACAATTAGTAATAAAATGGCCACTATTAGGGATAACAGGGGAATCGTCTATCAGTTAGCAGAAGGGGACGTGGAAAGAATATGTTGAAGAGCTAAACACTTTTGCTGTCGCTAGAGGCAGCGAATTACTGACCGAAAGTAAGAACCATAGGATTGAATGAGGGTGGCTCCACACGCCGCATTTCTGCTGTCGGTAGGCCGAGTTTGTACGGCGGTTTCAAGGTCATGCCGCGCAGGATTCGGATCAATTTTTCACAGCTGCTAACAGCGACCGCCGGCAATCTGCTGCTCCTAGGGACAGTCATTTACTGTCCCGTGGAGCCACCCTCGAGCAGCAGATTTTCGACAGCGAAACACGCGCGCCTGAGCGCGGCAATTGGAGCCACGGCCTAAAGACAAAGGCTACCCACATAGCGATAGAACGTGTATAAGTAGTACAGGAAGATGTTGTTGGACCGAGACTATTGGACAGTGAAATTGATAGGGCACTGCGGGATATGAAAAGTAACAAAGCCAAGGTTGTGGACGAGATTCCATTCCTTAAAAACCTGGGGAAAAAGGTAAGGAACGTTTCTAAGATTTATACAGAAACATTAAAGACCAGAGTGGCCAGAGGATTTTACTATGACTATCCTGATTCCGTTACAGAAAATAAGTGATTCCTTGGAATGCCGGCATTACCGCATACTTAGTTTAATATCTCACGCGGCAAAAGTAATTTTAAGGGTTTTAAAAAGAATAATCGAGGGAAAATCTAAGGAACACATCGGATATGACCAGTTCGGTTTTCAGAGAGGAAAAGGGACGAGGGATGCCATTGGGGTAAAGAGGGTTCTCGTAGAACGAAGTTTAGAATTTAAAAGGGACGTTTGTTTATGTTTCGTTGATTTTGAAAAGGCCTTCGATAGAGTCCAATACCCAAGACTGATGCAGATATTGAAGAAAGTAGGCTTGACAGGAAAGATAGGCGTTTGGTGCAAAATTTATACTTAAATCAGACCGCACGAGTAAGAGTTGGTAATGGGGAATCAGAATGGGCAGAGTTAGGGAGGGGAGCAAGAGAAGGCTGTCCTTTCCAAGTTTTTACAGATTTTTTTTACAAAATCATCGTTAATAGAATATGGAAGTAAAAAGAACGCAACGTAGAATAAAATTGAACGTAAAAATTGACGTTGTACCTACACTGCGAACGAAAACCTACGGCAAATACCTGAGCGGAAAACAATTTTACAATAAAGACGAACAATATCCACTATTATAATATCTAAGACATGTTAATATTAAACAAACAGGGACATGTTTCCTCTATATAAATGTATTATGTTGTTAATTAGATGATGTAATTCACAATTATGAAACATACACCCATACACGGGGAATGAAGCGACAATGTATTGTTTTTATTTTGAATGCGTGTGCTTACATAAATATATACATACATTCATATAGAAAACATATATTACATATGACTGTGTCTTAAAAGATATCACCACGTAATTGCGACATAAACATTCAATAAAGCCAGGAAAATCCCAAGCTCTACCTATCAATAAAATCCTAATTTAAACCTCATTTAGACATTTTAAGGACGGCTTCAGTTTTCCGAAACTCTTTTTCTTCGACATATTCCATTGAATCGAGGCGTACGGCCTAACTTTCTGAAGCTAAAGATTGAAGGTAAAATCAAGTGTATTCAAATGATAATGCTTTTCAGTATCATTGATTACGTAGAACACAAAGTGGCAACATTCCTGCCTAAGTTTACATACCTGTTAAATTGATTTTCTTTAAACGATATTCATATTAAAATAATTGAAAATGGACAATTGAGTGCGGCCTAATCGATCGTCATGTGGCCGCGCTTTTTCAGTGAAAACTCTGGTCTACAATCTCTGTAGTTCAAAAAAGGATGAAAGAAAAATTCTCTTATCCAACAAAGTATTTTAATTAGGCGCTAATTAGGTCCCCAATTTTTTAAAATTTTTACTGCTCTTAAAAATGCGGACACAGTTGATATAAATTTTCAAGAGTCAGGAATAATAAATATAACTGATGTTATTACCTTTAAATTCGTTTAAAATTTTCTTTGCCTATCAAAGAGCAGACAAATTTCCTGAATTCGCAGTCCCTTTGGCAGTAAGTACGGAATAGCATTTGAGTAAATATGGCAGAGAAGTGCGAAATTAGTTATGAACGGTATCCAAATTGCCTTCTAAGTACGAACCAAGAGTGAAGCGATAACGGATCTGCCTTACAGTAATTTTATTTCTCGGAAATGCTCAATTTCTACGGTCATTTACAGTTAAAATCCACTTTTTGATCAGAAATCAAACGAGCCATTCACGAATAAGAAAGGACATAAATTTGGCTTATTTTGGTGCTGCCACGTGGGAGATTTTCTTGGAGCTAATTCAGGCACGATTCGTCATTACGGTGCTCTTTTTATCCTAATAGTTTGTTGCTAGTTAGTGTCTTGTTTTGATCTGAAAATCTTTGCAAGACTATTGATAGTCTGTCACCATTCGTCTTCGATAGGTTCACCTGCAAATACAGATTCTCATATTATTTACGGTTTTGGTATGTACAGAATTTTAAATAATCTTAATTCAAAATTTAAGGATTGAGTCATTTTGAAGCATTTTATTTTCTACATATTAACGTTATGGAGAAAAAAGAAAATTTTCGGAGAACTATTTAAAATTTGGATTTTCGACTGTTGTTAATAACGGTATGTAGGGTACACAATGTGTTTTATGCAATGCTGTGCTTAGTGCTGAATCTATGAAACCCTCAAATGGAAACAAAGCCTTACGAGCATATTGTAAAAGACTCTTTCAAACGACATGAGGCTGCCTTGAAGAAAGAAAAATTAGATTTAACCGGGACTTTTCAAAAACAAAACCTAGCTGTAGTTCAGGCATAATATGAAATTGCTCTGAAAGTTGCAAAAAATAAAAAGCCCCATATAATTGTAGAATCTTTCATCAAACCTTTTTTTATTGTAGTCGGTTAAACTAGTTCTTGGAGAAGCGAGTGAAATTATAATGCGTAACATATATTTGTCCAGCAACACAATTCAGAGACGCAATTCAGACATGGATGTGATGGAGCAAATTTTATCTGAAAGAAAGGCCCTTTCCTCTTGATAATCGATGTTAGTTCCCTATTACTCGTTTTCGCGAATCACTTAGAGGGCATCAAAGAAGAGTTTTTGTTTTGTAGAGAACTAAATACTACTAGGAAAGGTAAAGACGTCATGGAGACGTTCATTCTTTGAAAGTAATGGCTTACAATGGAAAAATTTGTGAGGAGTGTGAACCGATGGACCATGCTTGGATTTCAGACGAAGAGCCCAAGCAAACTGCACTACTCATCGATTTGCACACCAAGACTCTTCCTTTGCAAGAGGTACTCGACTCTTCGGTGACGTCAATTATATAAAATCTAGTGCTCTTAATACCCGTCTGTTCTAAGAACTATGCAACAACATGAGCTCGAAGTTCTTCTTTTCTACACTGCTGTTTCAAAAGGAAATTGTGTCGGCCGAGTCTTTGAATTAAAAAATGAAATCAAACAGTTCTTAGAAATGAAAGAAAAACATGAGTTTATGAGATACTTTAATGATGAGACCTGGATCCAAAGAGTAACTTATTTATCTGACATCTTGGATCAGCTAAATAAGTTGAATTTTAAACTACAAGGTAAAGAAACTCACATTATTTACTTCGAAGATGATATTCAAGTTTCATGTTAAATCTGCAAAGTTGGCGCTGTAAAGTAAACCTTGCCATGTTTGAACGTCTTTGCACCGGAAGAATCGGAAACCATCTCCCAGCCCTTGAATCTGAAATTCAACGTTATTTCACGGATTTATGAACAAAAAGCTACTTTAGTTCGAAACCCACTTCATGTTTTTTTGAATGCCGACATTCCCGATGAAGTACAGGATGAAATTTTAGAGCTATGAAATGAGTCCTCAGCCCCTTTCAGGAAAAATCGTTACCTCAACTTTGGTGTGCATTCGTATCCTTAAGTTTCTTTTCGAATATTGGTACCTCTGCGAAAGTGGATTTTCAATTCTTCTACAGATCAAGACAAAGGCCAGGAATAAGCTGAATGACGTGAAATTGGCCTTGAGAAGCAAAGAATGGTAACTCTTGCTGAGCAGATGCTAGCTCGATCATCACATTAATAATTAACACTAAATAAGACTATCACCATTTTTGTTTACATCGAAAATATACTGTCAAACTCCTTATTTCGTGTTTTATTTATCAAATATTGCGGATAAGAAAAGGGGGTCTCTCAAAAATCTAAAAAGGGTCGCAATAAAGGAAAAACCACTGACTTAAGCTATAGAATTCAGCTTAAAAATGAGCTTCAGATGACTGAAACCTCTTAATGTGATAAAATAGGAGATTCACGATCACCACTATCCATAAAAAATTATCCACAAACCGAGACAAATGTAACCATCTAAGATTATTATCGAACGAATGAGGATGGATGATTAATTAAAGTTCGCCTAACAGCTTACTCATGTCGGAACGAATTTGCCCGAGAGATAAAATCGAGAAATGAACCTACTTACTCGAAGCTTATAAAACGTCACATTTGAAAAATGCCAAATCTAGCGATAAAAATCGGTAAAGCGAAAAAGTGGAAACCCATGGCCTTGCGAAAGATAATTACGAAAGAAGGAAATGTCGCAGAACAGATGTGAAAGGGAATACTACAAAAGATGACAGCCCATTTTTGTCAGACAACGTCTCTCTGTCATCCATTTTTAAACCAAGAAACATAAAAAGAAAATTTGATGATACTCCCAAAATGTATAAAAATGGAAAATCTAGATCAATAAAGATTTTCTTATCTACTGGTGAGATAGATGCGTTCAAAACGACAAAGGCGGAATATTTTAATCATTTCCATACAATGAAACATAAAATATAAGTTACCTAAAATATAGCGGTCAAAATAAACATTTATAAAAATAAACAAGTAAGTTTGATGTATACATTCGGTACCTTTTTCTTAATGGTTAAAGTTGACAATTAATTCGAATTTGAAAATGTACTGAATGAACACACTTTGAATATATCTGAAAAATAATAGATGGAGAACAGCCAGACTTAGACGTAGGAATCGAGCAAATACCACAACCTACGTGAATGTTCTCCAGGATTCTTTCAAACCAAATAAATAAATTCGATAGCAAGAAAACAAAGGAATTAGAATATTTATTGTGACAAATGACCAAAACAAATTTCATTTTCAAAAGTTTTCGTGAATTCATCGCAAAATCAACCCTTATGCACACATCAAAATACAACGAAGTAAGCGGGATTCGAAACAGCATTGGCGCTCACATCCGACAGATAACGTTTGACTTAAGGAGCCCAAGTTGTACAGACACAATTACTATACACAGTATGTATTTGGAATAAACGTATACATTTATTTCAGATACATGACATACTTTCCGGAAATTCTGTTCTTTATCAATGACCTAATCCACCAATAACTAGGTGCTTTGCTTTTTAATAAGAGGATGAATTCGAAGATTACATTTCTATCGTTAGATTATGACAAATATTCCCATGCGAGAGATTTGGGACATAGTTTGAGAACCAAAGAAGGATTTCATAGATACCTGGGAGATATTTCGTGCACCCATTTCTCGAAAAATCAATCCAAAGCATGAGCGGACGCTCCACAGTGGGCTAGAATCGAAAAAAGCTGGCCAAGAGGCCAAAAACGGTTTTTTTGAGTGCGGGTTTTGAAACTTCGCATATATATTAAGAAAAGATTGAATTTTATGTTCCCGTTAGTCGTTTTTCGATATCTTTACGCGTTAAAAAGATACAAGGCGTCAAACTTGAACCATTTTCACAGAAATGGGCAGTCGCGAATTTTTCGGATCAACGTTCAAGTTTGCGTTTTTATGGAGGGTTTAAATAGATACTTTTGGAAGAAACAACGATGCAATGATCTACAACAATTATTTATCTTTTGACTGGTTGCTATCACCGCTTACAAAAATGAGTTTTTGCTCATTTAAAGCAACAAAATGGCGGGCACCTTTTTCGGGCAATTTTCGAGATAAAGTAAGGAATATAAATAGGAAAACGGCCCTAATGCATCGAGTCTCTTATACCACGTCATAGTCAGAAGTGTCTAGATGTGGAATCCGAAGAAACTGTTTCAATTCAGGTGCTCTTTTGGGAGTTAAGTTGATTTTTCGTAAGCGCGGCGCGTTCCGACTCACCACCGTGGAATCCCCGAATGCAGTTTCGCTGTCCTTTTGGTGATACGAAGTCTAACGATTGGTTTCTTTCATGTTAAATTCAGGCTAATTATCCTTAAAACATACGTGAAGACAGTTTAAGAGAGGAATTAGACACCTCTACTTTACAGAACGGATGTGTAATAATTGGATGTGTAAATAATTAGTAAATTTTAAATACGAGCTTTTATATAAAAAATAATCTTCCACGCAACTTTGTGAGGATAATAAAGAATTGAAAGTTGAATCGAGGAGAATTGGAGTCATCGGGAGAGTAATTAAAACGGCGAGAGCAAAGAGTGGTTCTAATGGATTTCCATGCGATCTCACTATGATGGAGGTTTTTATCGCTGCAAAAAGTGAGCGGAAGAATTTCTTTCCGACAAAAGAAGCGCCTAGAAAAAAGGGATCTTTAAAATGCACCATAAATTCAGCAAGAATATTCGGGAAAAAGCAGAGGACACATGTGTATGCGTCTTCTGAAAAGGCAGGGTGAACGGACGGCGGGCGTATTTCGAGCAGACGAAGCCAGAGGAGCAATACGGGGATGCAGAGATTCGAGGGAAATAAATACTGCAATTCAAACCAATACGCTACATTTGGGCAACCGTAAAAGCATCTGAAACACTTGGTTGGGAAATATGCGAAAGAGCGTACTCAAGTATTTCACAGACGTGCTTCGCTCCTCTTACTTGCGAATTCTTTATGGATGGAACATAATAATGGTATGAATATAGAAAGTGATGACTCAATTACTAGCAATGGCTCTTTGAATGTTTTTTCCTCTCGTAGTCTTCTTAAATAAATAAAATTAATATGACCTATCGTACTTCGTGGATTATCACATAAACCGTATTGAAAAGAAAAGACATGATAACTTCCACAGCAGATTTTTAATTCGACATTTTTCGTCAACAACATAACAACGCAACGTTATTCCTTGTTTTCCTTTTCTTTCTTGTTTTTTTTTATAATGTAAAAGAAAAATAAATGTGTAACATACAAGTTGATTGGCATCAGAATATAAGAGAGAAAATTAAGAATCATGGCGTATCATAGGAATCTTACATTTGATATGAAAGAGGACGGGAAGCGCAATGTATGGTTTCAATACTCTAAGAAATCTACTTAAAATTCAATGAGGGATACTGCGAAAACAAGAAATGCAATTTTCCAGTCGTATAGGGTATGATAATTAAATTATTATGAATTTGGATTATGGGCCTGCGATAAAAATTCTAGAGTAATATTAATGTGACCTATCTTGACTTGGTAGAATTTCGCAGCAACCGATTTAAAAAAAAAAAACACTTTCACAGTAGATTTTTAATTCGACAAGTTTCGTCAACCAGTTAAGGAGAAGATGATCTCTCCAAGATGGTTAGAATGTTGGACGCTGCTTGCGTTCGGACTTTTATCAAGAGTTGTACTAACAAACTTAGCCAATCTTGTTTTCGGGAATCGAATTAATTGATGCGTTTTCTATTTAAATGATATGGATTTATTCGCAAAGTCTGGCTTGATCTTATCTCCGACCGTTCATCTCAATGGGCCTTATGAAAAATCAGCAACTAAAAATCGGAGTTGTGCATTATCATAGAGAAGGGAATGAGTGAGTGACATCGCAAATGATGCTATTAAAAACGTGACATCAATGAAATGAGGTGTACCTGGGGAGTCCAACAGACGATCCTCTCACAGCTTCGGCGTAATATAGCTCTCTCCTACATAATCTAATATAATTTTTCATGCCAACACGTGACAATTAGAGAGAAAATAAAGCAAATACTATCGATTGATTCAGGCAAGACTTTGTGGTAGGAAGCCATCATACTGGAGGAAAGAAAAGACACTTATACCCGTACCACATAAACTTTGTTTCTGTTTATGTGGTACGGGTATAAGTGTCTTTTCTTTCCTCCAGTATGAAAGCAAATGTTGAACTATACCATAAAAATTAACCAATAACCTCACGCTATGTATCAATACAAAAGAACAAAATACTAACAATGTTCCATGATTAATAAAGTCAATATGGTCAGGCGAAACTTTGTGGAAAGCCATCAGTACAAGTTATAACAACTTAGTAATGACATTAATTTTAAACTACGAGGAATAACTTCGTTGTCCATGAATAGATGGACACAGAAATGTGTGCCACTTGCGTGCTTCCGTTAACTCAAAGAAGGAAAAGGAATAATTTAAGAGAAAGAAACATTTCAATATATTCAACCAAAGTTCGAGTTTGGCAACAAAGTATGTACCTTGTATAAGATTGAAAATAAGAGTTAATTACAGAATGTATGGGGATGTGAGACTCTTTAGGAAATGTTCCATCAGCTCTTTCTTTCTTGGTCTTTTCTCATTACCTTGAAGATCAGTAAGGTGATGAAACAGATATTTGTGATAACATTTCGATCACGCAAATATTTTACCGCAAGGTGACCTTTCAGAAGATAAAATTTCGTTGGAATCGCACCCAATTTGCAGCGATGGAATGAAGATGATAGAGAGAAAATTAATTGCTTTCACAGATATTTCCTCCATAAATCTTAACCTACTAATCCTAAACTAAAACTAATCTAAACCTGTAGCGCACTAGCACGAGGCTTACTAACCAAACATGCACGGCATGCTTCCCTTCAGTGGAAAACTGGATTGCGTTCAAGGTTAATGAGCTTACAAAAGAATTTTCCGCGATTTCAACAAATACCTGACCTTCCTCTCCTTTCGAAGATATTTCCAAGATAAGAAAAAAAGAAATGAAACATAAATAATCCGATTTAAAAATCGGTTAAACGAAAAAATGCGCAAATTTATAGGTATTTGGAAGGAATACTTTTCGCAAAAACTAAAGATTGCGTGAGTTTACACGAAAAAGAAAAGAGAAGCCAAGCAGAGGATACTTCGATTCCGCAGTTGAGAAAGGTCACAAATGATGGAACTGAAATTTAACTTGGCACATGAAGTTGTGCGACTAAACCCAAGTTATACGAGAAGTGAAAAATTGTGAATTGACTGGGACTGGAATTCAGGTCTCCCATTTTCCGGAAATGCTTCACTTCTCGTATAACCTTGGGTTTAGTCGTACTACTTCATGTGCCAAGTTAAATTTCAATTCCATCATTTGTGTAAAAGGTGGCACTTAGTGGAGCACTACTCCCTTGCTGATAAAAGCTCCCGTTTACAGATGTGAGAATGCGTGGTTTGGTAGTTCAGTGGTTAGAGTACCTGCCCGGAAAGTGACCTGGGTTCGAGTCCCTCAAGTCACAATTTTTCACTTCTCGTATAGCCTTACGAAAGGTCATAACCATAATAATAATAATAATAATAATAATAATAAGACTTTATTTAGGGCGAGATTGAGACTATAAAGTCTCCTCTTACATCTAACCCTTCGTCATATAAGATTAAAAAAGAGATAGCTTGAAAAAACAGAGCAGAGAAGAAGACTAATTTGTGGATTTAAAAACCTAAGCTAAGGGCTTAGGAAAAAATTTCCACTGCAGGAAAAAACCCTCAAGAAGGGGGTGTGAAAAACCTGCGAAACTTACGGATCGGAAAGCTAAGATTAAGGAAATCACATAAAAACAGCTTATAAAACACAAGAAGACATACCAAAAGTATAAAAAAAACAAAGTAGAACAAAACGTTACATATATACATTCAGTGTCGTTATGATGCATAGTTAATATGATAATAGGAAGAAAAAATTGGAAAAATATATAAAAATTAATACTAAAAATTAAAAGAATTGCATAAAATAATAATAAAAAAACATTAAAAATTAATTCTCTAAGGTTAAGTACAATTAAAAACCATTCGATTATTAAGACAGCGGATTAGGTAGGGAAGGAAAATATTTTTGAAGGTGAAAGGGGTGGTAATAGAGGGCCAAGGCATTTCGTGATCTCAGTGTGGTAAGAGATTGTGTGTCCAGTGCAATTAGGATCTTTTTTGTGCGGCCAAGAGATGATTGTGGCATTTACTCTTAAAGCTACTGATGGAGGATGAATTTTTTATTCCTTGTGGAAGTGAGTTCCAAAGGTTACTAGCTGTCACTGTAAACGACTTGTGGAAAATTTCTGTTTTATGTTGGGGAATCAAGAGTTTCTTGCAACCTCTTGTATTGCAGTCATGAACGGTATCTAGAGATATGAAGAAGGAGTGAATATATTTAGGAGATCTTGTGGTTAGTATTCTATGTGTACTTGACAAAATGTGTAGATTCTGACGCGAATCTAGTTTTAGCCAAGAAAGCTTGGAGTAGTATGCGGATACGTGATCGTACTTTCCTAAGTTAAAAATAAATCTCACAACGGAGTTTTGCAAGCGCTGTAATTTAATGGCTAGTTCCCCTGACAGATCCTGATAGACTATGTCACAGTAGTCAAAGTGAGGCATAATCAGAGAGGTTACAATTTGTAATTTCACGGACGGGGAGAGGAAATTTCCTAGACGTCGAAGAGAATGAAGCGATAAATTAACTTTTTTACAGATTTGTATAACATGATCAGACCACGTGAGGGTTTCGTTCATTAGGAGACCGAGGTTTTTTACTGAATTTTTGAGTTTAATTGTGGCGCCATTTAGTTCAAGGAGCGGTAGGCCAACTCTATTTACAGAACTTAGTAATTTTGGATATCCGATTAAGATTGCCTGTGATTTAGCGGCATTTATGTTTATAAAATTGTCTTTGCTCCAGTTATTTATGAGTTGGAGATCGAAATTAATTTTATGCATTGATTGGAGCAGTTCTGCAGGACTTGAGTCCAAGTGAATCTGAAGATCATCTGCGTACAGGTGATATCTACAGTATTTAATTACTTTTACGCAGTCATTAATATAAATTGAAAAGAGTAGGGGACCTAAGATCGATCCTTGTGGGAGTCCTCGATCAATTTCAAGCCATTTAGACGCGGATTCATTGGAGACTACTTTCTGTTGACGGTTGTGAAGGTAGGAAGAGAACCAAGAAACTATAGTGTCAGAGTGTCCCATCGTCTTGAGTTTAATCGTCATGAAGTCTATATCGATCGAGTCGAATGCTTTGGTAAAATCGAGTAGTACCAACGCAGTTAACTTTTTGCAATCCATGGACCTACGGATATCATCTGTTATCTTTACTAGAGCGGTTGAGGTAGAGTGAAGTTTGCGGAAACCTGATTATAATGGGTGAAGAAGAGAGTTTTGTTCCATGAATTCGCTGACCTGGCCGTGGACTAGCTTCTTGAGTACTTTTGATAATACAGGAAGGAAACTAATCGGTCGATATTCTCTACTTATCGAGTCGTTAGATTGGGCTTTTTTCGGAATTGGACGAATTAAAGCCTGTTTCCACTGCGAAGGAAATTTACTTTCATTTAGAGAACTATTGTATATGTTGGTTATAGACGGCAATAAGATATGCATCAACTTGTTGATTACGAAGGCAGAAATTCCATCAGCTCCTATAGCTTTAGATTTAATGCTTTTCAATGCTCTTCAACTTCAAGTTGAGAAATTGGTTTGAAGACAAATTTTACTTGGTGCGGTGGGACACTGGTAGCCGAAGTCATACTGGTTAGCAAGTGTTGCTTACGTTCACTGTTTATTCGCGTGGGGGAGAGGGAGAATTTTTCATTGATAGCATCGAGACTTTCTGAAGGAAAGCATGACGATTCTTTACTTTTCCCTATACCAAGACCACGCAGTTCCCTCCATAAGACTGAAGAGGATTTATCTTTGGAAATAGAGTGCGCAAATCGAATTTTGGCGTTCCTAATAAGCTGCTTTGTTCTATTTCGTAAGCGTTTATATTCATTGAAGGTTGTCGCATCTTTACATTTTTTGAAATGACGGAATTTTGTGTCGCGTTTAGCCATTATTTGCTGAATATCAGTTGTTAGCCAAGGAGCTGGAGGTTTCGAAATTCTAATTTTCCTAATTGGTGCATGAAGATCAAGTAATTTCGCAAGTAGAGTATTTAGAAGTTCGACCTTATCGTCTAAGTTTTCAGTAAATTCTATATTATACCATGGTAGAAGTGCTGCATCGCTTAAAAATTTGACGTCGTTTATACTTTTCAGTTTGCGATGATAAATGTATTTTTGCTTGAATTTCGGTGATTTTAAAGAGTATGATAGAAAGATTGTATCGTGTAACCATCAGGAGGAGGAACGTCATACTGTTTTATTTTAATCAATAATAAATCGAAAATTGGCCCAACAAAATTTTAAAGCAATCTCATCAAAAACTGCATTAATTAATTCAGGCGATTCGTTTCTAAGAATTACAATTACTATATTTAAGTGGCAAATTTCTAAAAATTCTTACGTTAGCTCCGCTCCAAGCTTAAGTAAAGCATATGGAAAAATAGCTATTTTTACAATGGGCGGAAAATTGACTAGTTGTCATTAAATTTGCTTCATTGGATTTTTAACTCATCTGCGCGATGGACCTTTAATGGGCCCTTTTTTTGAAAAGAGAAATGACTAAAGAATAGAAACCCTTTTCCTATCTGAGCGAGAAACTTGTCAGTTATGGGATCAACTTGAGAAAAAGCGAGCTTATTCCGAAAGTATCAGATGAAAAATATTTTCCCAGGGAAAAACAGAGCGAGTCTGGGCCAATATTCTGTAACGCCAAACCAATCGGTAAGGTAGCCATCTAGTTGGTAGTGACGTCAAAAAAAATTGAAGGGAGTTATCAATGAGATTCTGTAAGCAGTCGGTCGGTACTCCAGCGAGCCCCCGTCGGTAAATTTTACCGATAGGCTTAAGCTGTCGATAACGCAGAGGGCCAGTCGATAAGCAGACGAAATGCTTTGGCAACCGCATGCTTATTTCGGTTTACTGTGGAAAATTTACCAATTTAAAGCTCGTAAATGCAAAATAATCAATCTGTCATGAAAAGAACGAAGTACAGGCAGTGATAATACCTCTTATAAAGATTAATAACTTTACCACGAGAATAAGAAATTACGAAGTGACTACATGCTCTTGTGTTCTACGACTCATCCGATCTCTTCGTACTTTAAGTTCGTAATTTATAATTTTCAGTACCTTTGGCGTATCGTAACTTAATAATATAATTGCCAGTTGGGAGAGAATTCTTTATTACCTGTAGTTAAGTATATTTAGTGTCGTTTAGAAATATAATTTCGTTCGAAGAGGTCAAAATTGAGTCACGAGAATTTATGCAATCTTAGTTTCTCATATGTAAAGCTATAAGGATTTTTTAAATTGACAATTATGATAATATATAATATTTTCAATTAACTAACGTGTCATTTTCCGTGATTCTATCTGCTAATGCAAGTTACTTTATTCAGTTGTACATGCATGTACAAAATATTTTTTGAGTGAACCAGATAGAAATTTTAAGAATAAACGATTATACAAATTGAAAATGGAAAAGGAAGTAGTCAACCAGAAAAAGGCTGCTCCGAGGGAATGAGGAGTGTTTCAGCTGATCAAACATTTTTAATACCGCGAGAACGGTAAACGCGCTCGGTGAAATGGGTCCCGGGATAGAACCTCACCGGGTATTTACTTGATAATTACTTTGTAGTCGTCGAAGTACTTTTAAAATTTACTAGTATCTACGATATGGGTTTACCACGATAAATTCCGTTCTTCAGCATTACTGCTTCATTTGTATCTTTTGCATTATACATAAAATGGGGAACATCTTCTATTATTAGTCGATGAACAGAGATTTCAATTATACCACTGTAGTGTGATAAGTTTAAGTAAAATAGAGTACAATCCCACGAAAGGCTTGAAGAAAGTCCGACGGGACCGGAGTCGAACCCGGGTCTCCCAATTGGGTGTGCCACACTAATTTCAGTCTATTCTTCCCTGAGATTTAACCTAGGTGCATCTATACCCATTACATTATTTAAAATAGCATAGCGGAAGATAAAATATCAATACAAAAATAATTACCGATGTGATGAAATCATAAATATGGAGAGCACGCTCGTACAATATAACCTCATTTAACGTAGCATTTTAGATACCCCAAAGATTCCTTCAAGTATTAATAATGTTTCCCTGGGACCTTTCAAATTATTCTTCGGTATAAGATACAAAGCTCGTTATAATGAAGATCGCTGAAGAAGAGAATTTCTAAAAAGGTAAAAAAATTGAAGTAAAATTCTTTCGGGATTCACAGCGTGTCTCTCTTGTTTTAAAAAGCGACGACACTAACGTCGACTTCTTCAGTCAATGGGTCTTCCTTTCTGGTTGCCTTTCACTTGTTTGGTCTAAGTCGTTTCCAGGTGCTGATAGCGTGATTGAAATTTGCCGGTCGTTTCGACGGATTCCCGTATTATTCTCGGGAAAAGTATGGTTCCTTGGAAAGGACTTTTGTTTTTTTCTATGTCATGTCCCGACCATGCGTGTTCCACGACCGCCGATAGTTTTTGATCGCTCTTCTCTGATTCGGTAATCAATCGATTGCCCAAAATATGATTTTCCACATGTGCATTTTATTAGGTATTCGCCGGTTTTCCTTACAGTTTTAAAGCGAGTCGCGACGTTGGAGCACTCTGGTCCGGAAGAACAGCGTGCGTTACTGGTCTTTAAAGGTGACAAAAAAAACATATTTGGGCGATCAATTCCCTCAAGGAATTAATTATAGCGTCGAGTAAAATGGAATGAAAATTATCCAGATTTACGTTGCGATCAAAACAGTTATCCGAAATAAATTTTCGATATTGATCTACTAGAATAGATTCACAACGTCGATACATATTTCTCTCCTTCCACACAAGTGAAGACCATCATAGGACGGGATCGGTCTTCATTCGACCTTAACCACTGACTCAAATCATTCCTGTGTTTCCTCGGTTATTTTCTTACCCCTTATTGTGAGAGCATTTGCCCGGTTTTTCTCGGACAGCCATTACCTGAAGAGTATTTCCCCAAAGACAAATCTTTCTTTTTTTATTATTTTGCCATTAACTTTGTCACCTTCCTAAAATGAATTTCAAAAATAACCAAATTCACAAAGACGCAATATGGAAGTGAAGCGAGGGTGGATGAGAAAGGAATTTAAATGGACCAATACGAAGTAGAAAGCAAATTTAAAAAAGTCCTCTTTTTCCGTCGCAGCAAAAACCTATCAAACATTCAAACTCTCCGATAATCTTTCAATTTCGAGAGCATACAATTTTCCTACCTTATATATCTCGCAGAATCCGAACGTCCATCATTTATGCGTCAAACAATCTCATTTTCTTTTGAGATGAACTCCCCTTTTCTCCGCTCTTTTGTTCGATCTCTTATTCCCACGCACTTCTCATATTTGGAGTAGGCAAATCGAAAGAAAGACGAATTCTTAGACTGTGGCGATCCCGTAGATATTCATATGAAAGAACTCCGAATTGAAATCAGAAAAACCGCGCTACATTCCGATTAAATCATTATCATTTCGTGGGTAAAGCGAATTAAGGTAGTCTTTTCAAAACGGAAAGTAAATAGTGTGTAAAGCCTCAGGCGCAGAGAGAGACCGTGCTATCCTCACCCAGTCAGAATGGCGAATGGAAAACGAAATGAATAACATCTCTTTTACCATCTAATAGGGAGTACTCACTCGTCAGAATTTTTCAAATTATCACAATCATAAATACGGCTGAAACAGAAGCAAATGAAAGATAGTATTTTGTCAACTATGTTAAGAGGAAAGGGAAGGCGTTTATTGAAGACGGTAATGAAAGGAGAGGAACAAAGGAAGCGAAGGGATTTCCCCGTTTGATAAAAATGACATTTTTGAATGCTTGTAAGGAGAAATATAAATTAATTGTAACCCAACCTGATAAACCCATTAATTATGAACCCCCCATTAAGAATAAATAAAACGTATCGCTTGAGGTTATTTCTCGTTGATATAAGGAAGCTAAAAATAAATTAATAGGAACGTCCTGCAAATGGAGAATATTCCATTTTGGATTGAAAAAATAAATCATGAATTATCGTCCTTCCGTCCTTGTAGCGAAGGGGTTGAAATCCTTCTATTAAATCGTTAAAAAACCGAAAAGGTAGTAAAGAACATGCATAATCAAAAGTAATACTTAACGCAATTTGAAATCAAGGAATCAACAAGCATTGGACATATTTCGAGGCACGAAATGGAAGGCATGGAAATTACGAGAGAAGCACTGATGGGCGACGACGCTCCTCTTTTTTCAGCTTCGTCCATTAGTCGCCTAACTAGCAACAAGTCAAAGCATTGAGCACGCACTCAAATGGATACAGGTTTCAATTCCCTTCCATTCTGATGAGAAGAATAACTTAAGTTCCAATATCGTTGGAAGGATTTGACTAGCGAGAATATCCCTCTGTATATGTAGACCATAAAGAAACGATTCCTCCTTCGGTGAAGGGAGATGGTGCAGAACAAAGAGTGCACCACGTCCAACACCATATTCGAACCTATTCAGAAGTGGATTCAAAGTTCCCGCTGTAGCTGTTATTCTTAGTTTATAATTCTCCATTAAATTCTCCTTAAATTTGAACTAGATAAACACGAAGAAACATACTCTTCTGATTTACTAGAGGTCGTAATTACCCTTCATGTCGCTTAATTACTTCAATTGACTGTCCTCCATTCCTATCTCATCTATCGCTGACCAAGCTCACTTCGTTAAGCTAAGTGATGACAGAATTTTATATTACATGCGATGCAAGTTTGTTATGTTTCAATGCCGTCTGTCAAAATATTTTACCCCACAGCACACTGGGGAATTTGTTTCGCGGACGGAATTTAATTTCAGGTTTTCTGCTGAACATAAAATGATTGGTACGTCGAATGTTAAATTTTGGAATCATAGCAAAATGCTTATCCTAAAAATTTCAACATTTGCTAGGTTTACGTGTCAATGCTTTAGATTGTATAAGGTCAAAAATCCTAGCGAAAACCAGCAGATGACGGAAAATTTATGTATCTATTACACCAACTAAATAACACTGTACAACAAATCAAATATTTTTCTGCCCTCTGAATCAGATCATGTGAGTTTAACTATCTTTAATGAGGTGGATAAGAAACTACAAGTAAAATCTATCCATCACGTACCATTTCACAGAACCATGACATTCATTTTATTAATCAATAAACATATTTTCCTTCTTTCGAGGTAGATTTTGTCACATATCTGGATTGTTAAAAATTTTTTCTTTAGTCGTTTCCGTTTGCATTCACTCTCTTTCGTTTCTCTCAGCAAAGACCAACAATATTCTTCAAGCATACTACTACTATTTCACCTCCCGGAGAATCGTTTTTCTATTATGGCAATGTCTTGGTGAAACCGTTCAACATGTTCATTACTGATTGCCCATAGGTTTGCAGGGAAGTAATCTAGGAATCAATCAAGAAAATGCAGTTTTAGTGATACATTGCACTTCATTTTTAAAACAGTTTATCATCTCTCTACAATTCGCTGGTAGTTTCAAGCTTTATGGCTCCCAAAAAATTCAGTGGACGCTGTCTTAAATGCCTTCCAAACACATTTCTCTGTAGCATTCAATTTGTTCTCAAAAGCATAGTTCCTCTGATCTGAGACCCGACTTCCTCTTTGACTTTGCCTTCATTGATTTTGGGGATTTTTCTCTCAGGTGTGCATGAGCTTGCACCACTTAGTCCAAGATTTTAGCAAAAATCTTCATTATCCTTATTTTAATGTGCAAAGGAAAGAGATACGCATCTTCAGGTTTCACCAAAAGCTCGGAGGACATATTATTTTGTCCACGAGTGAAAGTATTACTCTGAGGCCATATCTTATGAATACAGTGTTCGCTTTTATGATGACAAACACAGGAAGTGCTCAGTGCATGCATACTAAGTGTCCTCACCACACATCTTGCACTTAAATTCATCATATCCAATACATACAAGCAAGATGTGCATAGCTTCATGAGTCTCTTTCTTGTGAAATGAGTAGGTAAAGATGGATACACACTATCGTTCTGAAGAAGCACTGCCTTAAATTTAGTTTGGATGAATCGATAAAAAGTATCCCTTTGATCATTCTTCACATAAACAACGTACATCAACACAGCAAACAATGCTATCATAAGAATTAAATACTCTCAAACTTTGCCGTCTATGAAATGAAGTAACTTCAACACCATTTTCTAGTAGACTCCATAGTTGAAGCCAGCAGTTCAGATTTTGCTTGTGAATGATTATGAGTGGAAAAATAATTCAACAGTATACGATCAAAGTAAAATAAGCCAAGCAAAGTGTTCTACATGGATGGACATTAGTATAGAATCATGTCTTGTTATCATTCCACTTCTTTCATTATAAAAGCCTATCATATATGTGACATTCCAGTTCTCAATATTCAAGAGAGATCGATCGATCATTATAAAAATATGCGATGGATGTGCAATTGTATCCCCGAGTAAAAAGATTTTTAACAAGATATTAACACCGGTTCACATCAACACAATCGTATCGATCTTGAATGAATGCACGGATTTGAAGCAGTTATTAAGGTGCACGATGGGATAACGAGTTAGGCAACCGTAGCAGTGCTGACACACGCACACTTGTAAAATTATATCGCATTCGACACACAAATGGAAATATATCAAAGATAAAAAAATCATTATCATAAAGATCGGAAATTGCGGTAAGATGTCACAAAAATCCTCTGCAAATTCTGCAGGTTTTACGCGATGCAGGGGAAAATACTACAGAAATTTTCATTGGGAAAGTGTTTCTACTCTTTCCATGGGTTTTGCTAGGGTTGAGAATTCGAATGCCGTGATTTACCAATTACATAATGAAGAAATATCCACAAATAAAGTTGGTCCATGACATAACAGAACGATAAAACAGATTTCGAAAAACACTTATGATTTAACTGACTGGCGCTGTTGGAAAAAAAAACAATTTCCTCATAAAAACATCGAGTCCTCGCTGCCAAGCAGTTGTTATTTCTGCAATACTTTTTGGTATCATAGTTCGTGCTTCACAACCAAGTGATTTAATATAAATTCGCATTCCAATAAGTAAGTACAAGTAATAGAAAGCAGAATTTGTTGAAATAAATAGCAACTAGACTTTGTTGAAATTAATCAAACGGAGGCAATCTGCATCGCAAATTGATGAGAAGTTAAATTCAGGGAACGGACATAAAATTCAACGATAAAGGCAAAAATAAGCTAATTCAGTATTCCATGGGGAACGTATTAGATCAAATGATAAATTCCGTGCACATAAGAAAAACCTCGGTCTCTGAGCCATAGAATAACACAAACAAACATTTCTACTTTATATAATACAAGAACAGGTCTGAAAACTGCATCGATATTCGTTCTTGAAAAAACTACACCGACATTTACGAACAGAGAATGATTATAATCAGTAATCCTTTGACTGCTAAGGTTTCCACTCAAACTATGACTCAAGATAAAAACTAAACAAAAAGAATGCTAGACAAGGAAAATTAGGATGATTTTTTTAATCTTATCCTGATGAAATAGAATTTTTCCTCAAAAAAAGGCCGAATTCCCTTGGGTAACATTCTCTTGCTCGAAAAGAAGTGTCAACACAATGCGATGCTCTAGAAATGCACAGATCTTTCAATCATCATATCTTTCAGACAATGTTTAATGTAAAATCTAAGGAATAATACTGAAATGGCTATCGCTATAAGATATCTTTCTGGAGGATATTACATAACATACTGGATTCGGATAACTGGAATGCAAGTTATACTTACAATACACGCATTTTCACATGAGGGAATCGATCGAGGGACCAATAGTCAGCAACTCACACAATGTGAAGTCTCTAGTTTAATTGAATAATCTATAAAAGTTCATCGAATAAACATACAACACTACCTGAAATGTAATCCGAAAGACGATCTTGTTAACGGGGAGAAATAATCTATTTAATTTCGAAAGGGAAAAGAACGACAACAAACTATTTCTAATCTCAATCAGATTTTTTTCTTCCGCAGTGAAAACTTCTATCCTAATGAAGAAGGTTCACATTGCAGAACATACTTGACAGACGCTCACCTTGCGCGACCTCCTCTCGATCACGTAGCGATCCCAACAGCTGTTCTTGTTGTTGTCTCTCATTCTTTCCAAGGCTCTCCTTCTGGGCAGTAGCACTTTGGCATCTAATGCAGGAGGCCCTCCTCTACAATCGATGGGCAAAGGAGGGAGGGGCAACGAGAAGTCGTCTTCCTGCTTAACGGAGGACGGTTCGCTCATCAGAAGCACCTCGTTCTTTTGGGTCTTGGCTTCCTTCTTGGCAGGGAGCCATACCACTGCTCCTGAAAACGCCGCAGCCCGATGGGAAGACATCCCATGGCCGATTATCGATCCACCCGACGCTCTCTCCTTAAAACTCCAACGTTGTGTGCGGCGAACATCCGGTCTCGATGTCGGCGATCGACTGCCAGAGGAAGGACTACAGCGCCACGGCCGATGTCTGAATCACGTTGAGTGGGCTGATGAGGGCTCTCTCTTACGGAAAGGGATGAAAACGCTTGTCGAAAGAGTCATTTTCATTGCCATCGGAATTAATCCCACGAATGCAGGATATTGGATTAAAGAACACTCGATGTAAGCTTTCTTTTCAAGGAGCTGTAAAATGATATAATGGATACTTTATCTGCGGCACTGGGTTATGCGGGTGAAGAATCTTAACGGTAACTGCGTCATCTGAGCCTGGATTGCGTTCCAACAGAGGTCGTATTCGTGGGGAAAAAGTAAGGATAAAATGGTTTATTCGTAAGACTTTATAGAGAAATGTAATGGTATGATTCCATATCCATGAGCGTGTTTTCGACGCCAGTTGGTTGCAAAATTCTCCCGTTTAAAATAAATAGCAGCGATCTTTAAGAATTTTTAAGGTCACTTAATGAGAATGCTTAAATGCTTTAATAAGAATGAAAACAGCTCATCAATGATGGATTTAAAGTAGGCGTACATCTATTAAATAATATTTTTAGTCTTACTTTCATGATTACTGTCTTGACTAATGAAGTTTGGTGGAACCATGTATCTAACGTTTCATTTGGAACTGCTCATGAGACGCAAAACTGGCTAATTGATTCACTTTGCTACATCGGCAATAAAAACTTCAGCTAAAGTAAAATACGGTCTAGCGCTTTTCTTGACACTTACGAATCTTTTTTTCCATATTTTCACTCCTAGTCAAGTATGACCTCTTTCATTTAGAATTGAATCTTAAAGCCTCATGCGTCATGTAAATTAATGCTTTTTTCAGTCATATTGAAGAGGGAGTTCCGTAATATTCTTCAAGACGACAATTTTCGCTATTTTCAAGAGAAATCGTAAAAGCTTTCCACGAAGATTCATTTTACTTTGACAGTACAATTCTTTCGATTCCCTCTTTCCCCCAACAGTGTTTCGCCGAATAGATGCGAAGTCTCCTTGTACCGAACTTAAATTCAACCAAGTCAGGGTTCTAAAAAGGATGGAGAAAGAGGACAAAACCTGGAGTGGATGGAAACGATAATTTGTATAGTATGGGTGTAGTTCTGATTATTATAAATCACATTATTATTTACAAATCGAATTCCGCGAGTAATCGATCCGGCGGAAAACGAAGGAATAATTCTTTTCGATTGTGTGCATAAGTGAGGGAAAGTTTATAGAGATATAAAGCAAATATTAGCAACATTTATGAGTGATGTTTAAATCGTGCCTGTCAACCAGAAGTGAGAGAAGACGATTCCCAACACAAATATCGTAACGAAGGTAATTTGCTGTAACCAAGAAGGAAGAAGTTTAAAAGGTCAACTGGAAGGTGTCAGTAGGAAGTCCCCCTATTTTAGATGGTCGGCTCTATTGAGTTAGATTACGCACACATTCTCAATTTGATGTTCTTTAAGTTGCTTGTTCCTTTCTAAGTCTCATTTCTTTCCTTCCAAATATGCCTAAAAGGAATTGACCTTATGGTAGAAAGCCTGATTTATCCTCTGGATTATGATGCCTGTGCAACCTGATTTCCCAAACGATGATGATAACAGACGCAGATAATCCTGCCGAGAGTATCGATTCCTGTGCCGCAAACACCCGGGTTCCGTAGAGTCATTTTTTCAGGGTTCGTCGGAAGCGGCTCCGGTGCAAATTTTCTCTTATTGAATGCTTCTTTCATCAAGAGGCTAGTCATAATTGCAATGGTTTTGGGAATGAAATGACGTATACGAAGTGTGGAGTGTAAAGAGATTTAGGAAGTTTTTTCCTGCGGATTTTATGGAGTTTCCTCAACGACGCGGGATTCTATAGTTTAATTAATCGAAGAGGGCTTTGGAAATTACTTTAAGGCGCTTATTATCAACTGCGTGCTTTTAATGCACGGAAATTCGTCTTATTCTTCCGTCCTTTAAAAAGATCCTTTTTTAATACATTCATTTAGGACGTGTCCAAATCAGCTGTGTTTTTACGAGTGAGCGAGTTTCTTTTTTGAAATTCTGTTTCATTAACGCTGAGAATCAATTTTCCCGACGCAAATATTTAATGAAAGCCTTCTCACCCCTCCCACATTTTCATTACAATTTTCTTTCTGCGCGTCTAATTTGTCATAAGGCATACTTTATAAACATTTCTTACCGCCGCTAACTTTTTACCTTAGGACCCAAACATTATTTGAAAAGTTTACCTCTCTGAAAGGGTGAATTCACAAGGAGAAATCGAAGGCATCAAAGTTTTGTGATCGCCTCAACAATAGAGAGCGTTGATGAAACTGAGCATGCGATGGTATTTTTTTCTTCCTCTGAACCGTCAGTTTTTCGTCGAGACCAGTTGCCCGCGGCTCCTGAAAAATCACGGCGATGATTTATCGTTAACTTACATTACATTTAGGTGTCCAAGTTAGTTGAGATCTTGACTAGAGCCACTTTGAAAGTAATAATTGGTCGAAAATCGTTCGTTTTATGGTTCTGTTACTAGAAAATTTGTTGAATGAGATTCACTATTTGGGATGGATTACAACCAGTATTTGCTTTCGTTTTGCTCACGTTATCAAATATTGTATGAAACTTGAGAAAAAGATATTTACCGAGTCTCTCGGAATTGATTGAATGCTTTATTCGGGAGTAGTGTGTCAGTAATTGCCTTATGCTCGTGCAATTACAAGCATTAAAGTTCTTGATCAAAATGAGGATTTTATTCCTGCGTTGGCTTTTCCTCTAAATAATTAACCATTGATAGCTCTCGTTGTATTTATACCAACGATGAATTCCTTCCAGTTTCAATGCGGCCTTCGATACCCTTCAAGCATTTTCATCCGCACATTTATGCAACAAAATTGTTTTTACATTATGGTCTTTGATTTCTAATTTTGATAAGAATTTCCTACTTCCTGAAGAATTTATGTGAGAATATTCTTTATGTCATCAAGGTGTACCGATTCCACTGATATTATAGAGAACTGCGTCATCTACGACTTCCGTGATTTTGATTTTTCTACCCTACTGGGACAGGACTTCTTCGCGCAATGTATCCTTATGGGAAAATTTGGAGCCTTCTGTGGCCCAAGCCCGGACCTTCAAGGTGATAGCAATAGTTTTTCCTAGGGGTTTCTAACTCGTAGAAATACAATACAATTTGTCTTGAATCTCTAAATCTAACCATTTCTGAATTAAAATGGGGATGGACGGACAGTTCGCTATTATATATATATATATAGGATGCCTACCAAACAGGTTATGTTCGCCTACACAAATAACACAAAAACAATTCACAAACTAGCCCACAACAATTATTATCACAGCCATTCATGACTTACACCTGAAAAAATTCCAGAATACCTCCACCGGAGGTGGAATGGAATTCACTCAGAAGCCCGCAAAACATCGGAATGACAGCTTATAAAATCTTCCTCGACAGGATAATTGTCAAGATGACTCTCCAACGACACGGTACTCCATAAAAACTTCTTCTTTATGAAAAATGAAACATGAATATTCAAGACAAGCAAGAGGATATTAATGTTTATATCCATCACGTGTCTATTTATTTATTATAACAGCCATGGTTGGCAACTTACATAAGATACAATGTACAAGATGTACCATAAGAAACAGGAGAACAAATATTGTACCATATTAAATGACAACAATTACTATGGAACTTCGTTATTTTCTCGACATTACCAAAAGAAAAATATGATGATATATTATGTATATTATACTTTAAAAGTATGGGAGATTATGATATATAATAATCATACATTATTGTTGCTTTTCATTTACAAGGTTCGGTTCGAAGACGAAATACCAGCTCATCAATAAAATCCTTTTACAATATCATAAAGCCGATAAAACAAGAAAGAGGTATACATTTTGGTCGATTTATCAAGTGAGAAAAAAATGTGCGATGAGAAAGAAGAATGCGGAGAAGAGCATCATCTTTTTCTGCAGAGGAAAAAGCTAGCAAATAAGAGATTCCCATTCGAAATACAATAATTCTAAGCTCATGAAAAAAGAGCGAAGAAGAATTGTGTCGTGTAGAAAAAGTCTATTAACCAGGATTTCCAAGACGTTTTTTCCTGAAGAAAGCGTACCATTCGAGCAAAATAATCTTTCCTTGACTTTGCCGATGTTTCACCAATTTAAAGAACACAAAATTGCAGTCCCTTGAAACTTATACTCTATAAAAAAAGGAAACAAACTATACTGGAAAGAAAACTTACGATGTTTGCTATATAGATTACGAAATATGGATGTGGTAAACGTAACAGACAACAGGAAGGTCGGCAAACCAACTCTTGCGGTCATTTTCTTCTCCGATGGGAATTTTTTTTTCATAATGTACACAACTGAACAAAGGACATTAATCAAAATGTGAGAAACCGAGGATGATATGAGTTGGGTAAGAAAATTCATCGCGCTTCGAAGTAAAAATATTGATGGAAAATGAAGATCGTTTCCACTTACATCGTACTTTACTTCATCTTACTCTTATACTTCAAAGACATAACTAAAAGAGAAAGTAAACAATAATATTGGACACCGATAAAAATTCATGGACGGACAGAGACGTTTTTACAGTGAGTGCAGAAGAGTTTTTGGTATTCATGCGTAAATCGATCGAAGAATTTGAGGAATTGAACTTTGTATGTAAAGCACGAACTTCATTTCCCATGGGCCGTAAACAAACAGAAGGACCCCTTTGGAATTTTAGAGTAAGCGAGCAAAAACTGCGGAGAGAAAACAATAATTTAAGTTGCATGCAAAGCTTGAAAATTAGCGGAAAGGAAAAAAGAGTTGGGAGAGTAACAGTGTAATTCTTCTGTTTTGGAGGAGCGAACATATGAAATCGATAAAGACTTCGCTTGAGAATTAAAATCGTTTTTCAAATCGTTACCTCGAAACGACAAAATGTCGATGGCAACAGCTGCAAAACAAAAGACGTTTCTTGTCGCAGCGAGCAATGCCTTTCAATACAAACCAATGCACTGAAGGGAAAAACAAATTGAGAGCAGATTTCGACGTTCTATGAGACACGCCGCCAAAGATTCCTCTTACAAACCACACTTGAACTGCATCACTAACCCCTAGAGACGAGATGTACTTAAAAAGAATACTACAGCCGAATGAATACAAAAAATCCAAGATTGGACATAAGTAACTTTTTAATTGTGAGAAAACAAGATGGAACAGCTAACAGTATTGTCTCGGCTGTTTCTATCGATGGGAGAGAATAAAAGTCACTTCAATTAACCGAAATTCGATATTCAAAATCATATAAAATAAAATAATCTAGTTCTTAGTTATATTTTCATTATTACTATCAGATTAGATATTTATATAAAAATAGGTTTTACGACTCAGACATCTCACTTATATGAATGTGAAATGAAGTGAAACAGAACGGCAAGCGAAGACCACAGGGAAATGGATAGCAAACTCTCGGGAATACAGCGCATTTTCAAATGAGTTTCTCTCGAAGAATTACGTGATGGAAAATTCTAGCATATATTAAAAGCGGCTGTTACGCAAAAATGGATATCTTCGTGTTTTCTGCGCACTTGTGGAGGGAGCAATCACAATCAATGAGGATAACTCCTTAAAATCTTCAAATGTGAAGCAACTGCTTCAGTGAAGGGCAACTGCACCTTTCCAGACTGAATGTAAACCCGAATGAAGATCTAAGCAAAAACGAGAGGAAGAAGGAGAGGTCGATACGGACTTGCAACTTTAAAATGTAAACTAATACGATTGATCATGTTCGAGCCTCGGCATTGTGATATTACGTAGCTAGATGGCAAATATATACCTTGCTTCGTAATGGAGGTTGTTCTTTGATCTTTTACACAAAGCTAAGAAGGTTCATCCAATTAATGATATTGAGTACTTTCATTAATACTCATGCAGTCCTAAGATGAGATCATAAGAAGCTTAATTATGAGAAATTTAAAGTAATTCGTATTTTCTAATTTATGAAGATATTGTGATTTCAAGTTTTATAAAGGACTGAATGATGGAATGGACTAAAGGACTAATAAAGGAATGGCAGTTTCAAAAATGTTCTACGGATCCATTGAATTGAATTCGTTCAATTTTCACTTTAAGATGTGTTGCTCTTGCTATTGCCGAGTGTTTCACCGTCGAACATTTTGAAACTACTATAACTCTCTTAAAATCCAACATAAAAGGCTGATTTATTAATCAGATGCTCATTGTATGATTTGGATACATAAAAATCACATGAGATTTATTTTAGAGTAACAACATCTAATTAAATAATTATTTAGTTAAAACGTAACTCAAGAAAAAAATCGTCGTGCAGTCCAATTCATACGTCGCCTAAAAATTTTTGGTTTCTTACGTAAGGAAGACTTGTCGCAAGAGAAATCGAGATAAATGTTGTCATTTTCATTTGCAGTTTGTTTTGTGATGATATCTCAAAGAGAACTCTAATTCTTGGCTTTTATATACGAGAGCGTAATCCGCTTCGCGCCTCCAGTCACGCGGCTTCCAACAGTCTCACTTTACAGTGAACCGAAATCGAGGAAAGCCGGCTTAAGTGGATGATTTTCGGTAGATTTGCGCAAAATTATTCTTCACAGAAATTTCACTTTCATGTTTACAAAAACACTGCTTAGAGTTCGTGGAATGTTTCGGATAAAAACCATGGACTACAGGCCTTACAGAACACCGATCAAATCTATATTTTTTTGGTGTATAGCAGCATTAACTTTCTTAGCACGGACACACATGTCTGAGGTGCCCTTCGACCCCGAAGCGGGGTATTTTGTGTGAATATTTATGTGAGACTTGAGCCAGTTTATGCATAAACACTCTTGAATTAGTTCGTCGAAAGTATCAAATCTACTGTCCTCAAATCCCATTTAAAATATTTTGATCATTTAAAAAATACATTAGCAATAAAAACAAACCTTTTTGTTAACTAGATATGTAATAAAAGCGTTTATATGCAATTTTAAAACAGGGGACGATGGATTTGAAAACTGCCCGAGATATCATTGTTATACCACCGATCTGGCGCGCACACCCGTTGGCGTAGTGATGTCACAAATTGTCGAATACCTAACAGAAGCGCAGCTGATTTTTTGATATCTTATAAGTTTTTTTTTAGATTTTTTGATAGTTAAAAGATATATAGTACAAATCGAGTGTTTTAAGTGAAAACGCGATGGTAGACGGTGGTTTTTCTATTAATCATAATATTTTTCATTTATTGTGAATTGAAAGTAATCCAGTGATATACTGTTTTTTTATCAGAAATAAGGATATATGGAGTAAAAAATTGCTATGAAACTCAAGAAAACAATACCTTTATGCTTTCGAATAACCTTCGTGGCAAATGAAGCAATTCCACTGAGGAAATCTTCATAATGAATATGTAGGAAATTTTACGAAATTCGGCCCGTCAATATCTTTCAATATATTTCAATGAATGTTTTCCTAAATTGGCATGTTTCATTAGTTTAGAATGTTGCTCAAGTATAGGTACTTAATTTTCCTTCAAAGTACGTCATTAAAAATTTAAAATAAATATTTGCGCAGAGATTACATCATTAGTACTAAATAAATATATAAAAAGGCTAAAACTGACATAAAGGCAGTGTCCTTCGGTTGTTTTTCGAACCACAAATTATAAATCATAAATTAGTAAGAATCATTCTGAGAGATATAATGCACGATCAGTGAAGGGAACGCAATCAAAATGCGTGCATTCCATTACAGAAAAATGCAGCGTTGTTTAAATCGTTCAATCCGTTTGAAACAGAAAGCAAAAAAAAACCACAGACTGTAACACATAATCTAGCGCATTCATTATCCGTTGTGATCATTTGCGATGTAATACAAAAATGTTCTTAAATTTCATTGTACAACCAATTCAACGGAAGAACAGCAAATTGATTAAACTTTTAGGTAAATAATTACTGCTATCGATAATGATCGCAATATTTGCGCCTATTATTAAATACTAGTGAATTCAAAAGTGACGGAATTAAAATTAAATTTAGTTACAAAAAATATAAGTAATCCCGATACTGCGTGAGGCAAAGGGTAAGACATCGCTGTGGGCATGTGGTCGTCGCATTAGGCTCAAATTAAAGCTAAATAAATATATTGCCTGTTTAAAGAATATAATTTTACTCTTCAGTAATTCAAACGATATTTGCCGAAATGAACGACCAAAACGAAGATTCTTAACATTTGAAAAAATAGGCAATTTTCGAATAGAGAGAAGTATCAGAGAGGAAGGATGATACGAAATACAAGAATTGCACAAAGACCCCCTGCCATACGCCATTGGTGGCTCGCGGGTCGTAGATCAATTGTCCGTTTCAAGATTCCAGTCAGTATGGAGGGCTTACGGTGGAAAAACTCAATGTAATTTGCCGTAAGCGAAGAAGTTAGCCACGCGCCGGGTCACCTTTACGCGGAGCTACGGATTCGGACGGGTATAATTAAGATTCGCAGTGTACATTGACCGATTCAAACTTAATTTCTAATGAGATTTGAATGAAAATAACTCTATCAAAACAACGATGAAATTTTTATTCATTTATAGCAGAAACAACAAAGTTAAAAGCGAAAATTGAATGAATTGCCGAGTTTTCACCCGTGAACATTTTTGAAACTGCCATTACTCTCTTACAATCCAACATAAAATGCTGATTTTTTCTTCCATTGCTCATTGTATCATTTGAATGCATAAAAGTTACATGAGATTCACTTTAGAGGAATCACATCTTAGTAAAAAATTATTTAGTTGGAACGTAACTCAAGAAAAAATTCGTCGTGCAGTCCAATTTATATGTCGCCTAAAACTTTTTGGTTTCTCACGTGAGGAAGAACTTGTCTCGGGAGAAATCGAGATAAATGTTTTAATTTTTATTTTCAATTTGTTTCGATGCAATATCTTGAATAGAACTTGAGATTTTGACTTTTACGAGTAAAAGTTGCTTGCATACTGCAAGCTAATTGGTGAAAATTTACAATGAGCTCCCCTTACGGGTGTCATCTTCGAAGCTTATCCAGCAAAATTCTTAAAAATTGCGGCAATGAATTTCTTACGTGAGAAATTTTCATCCATCTGGCATCGAACTCACGGTCAAATATAACCTTCCTTCCATTGGTTCTATAGAAAACTACTTCAAACACAAACGCTGTGATTTTGAATAGTCTCCTGCAAAGAGAAACGCCTAAAAACAATTTTAAAAAATTTGCATAAATGACCGCCTGGCATCGAACACAGGACCCGTTCGTGAGAGACAATGGCATATGAATGTTAGAGAAGTGCCACTCTCACGTGTTTCAAAGTTTCAATTCAGTATCTTATCGGGAAGGTCCTAAAATGAGATTCCGTTCTTCCCGCTTGAAATGCATGGTAGAATCGGAATGACGCTCTAGCATCGAACCAAGGACCACTAGAGAAGCAGTGGACGTCATGAAAGAATCTTCTCAAACGCCTCTGTCACCATTCCGGGTTTTATTTTTGAAGCTCATCGGGAAGGCATTTAAAAAAATCGTCCAAAATTTCACCAATGCATTTCTTACGGAATCATTTCGGACCCACCTGGCGTCGAACATACGGCCATTGGTAACATTTCCTCCTAAAGTACTACGGAAGACCATCTCATCTGCAAACAACGTGATTTTGATTGCTCTATCGCATCGAGAACGGCCTGAAAACCGATTGCAAAAATTCGCGCAAAAGTCCGCCCAGCATCGAACTCAGGACCCTTCCGTGAGAGAAGATAGCAAAATAATATT
Organism: Pachydiplax longipennis; assembly: GCA_036926295.1. Taxonomy (NCBI): domain Eukaryota; kingdom Metazoa; phylum Arthropoda; class Insecta; order Odonata; family Libellulidae; genus Pachydiplax; species Pachydiplax longipennis. The sequence continues at coordinate 3,466,078 of JAVFKF010000050.1, read as the reverse complement.
AGATAAGTGCCATCCAATGTGCTCCAATGTTTCGATTCAATATCTTATCGGGAAGGTCCCACGCCTCTGTCACCATTCCGGGTTTTATCTTTCCAGCTTATCGGGAAGGCATTTAAAACAATCGTCAAAGATTTCAGCAATGCATTTCTTATGGAAGAATTTTGCATCCACCTGGCGTCGAACTCACGGTCATTTTGTAACATTTCTTCCATTCGTAATATAGAAGACTACCTCAACTTCAACCTCCGAGATTTTGGTTCCTCTATCTTACCGATAAGTGCCTCAAAATAATTTTCAAAAATCCGCGCAATGCATTCTTATGGGAAAATTGCGATTTTTGGGACATTCTAGTATCGAACCCATGACAGCTAGTGTCGATGTCTGCATTATTCTGGCATCTACAGGGTGGGGCCAGTACGTCGTAAAAATCTGACGTCGATGGCGCTTGTGGAACATGGTCAGAATTCGTATCCCCTATATATATCTATTATATATAGCTAACTCCCAGGTGGTCTTTGGCGCGATGTTTTAAATTTGAACTGAGGCGGTACTTGGTATGATACTGTATTCAACGGATAGCTTGCAGTATGCAAGCAACTTTTACTCGTATATATATATATATATATATATATATATATATATATATATATGTAGATTTGTCAGTTCATCATCCCGCAACAGAAGTTCGACGTGCCTTCTTACGAAGAATTGATAGATTGGGATAAAGTCACTGTCACCAAGCCACCACTTACTGTCAGTCTTTCTCCCGAGGATCTTCAAAACATTAAAGGTAATGCAAAGGAACCTATAAGGCAGCTTTTTGCATTATTTGCCCTCCCAAATGATTCTCTTTAGTCGAACGAAACGTAAAAGAAGTCACAGAGGCCTCACGTTTAGTCTACGGCCACTATGGAAGAGACGGGTTCATAGGAGAGGTGATCCTCTCGCGAATACCAAAAACTGGAACAAAAGCAACCTTAAAAGACACCAGCTAGTTATCTGGTATGCTTCCATGGGTGTGTAGGCTGGCGGGACTCGATTAGCAGGCACCACCTCATGATGAGTCCTGGGTAAATAGCTTTTTGCGGCACCTAAATGTCAAAATAATTCTCTAGCTCATTACTCAAAATTCTTCAATGACTAGGTTAGGTGGTCGAAAAAGTGATGATCCTCAGAAAGAAGACGAATCTGATTTGTTGTCGAAGTTTTCCTCTTGGGTAGGAGAGGGCGCTCCCGTCAAATGCAGCGTAGAATTCTTTTCTAGTACTTCTTTAAAACACTCTCCTGAACAAACGATATATTAATTTATGAATATAATAATTGGAATGTGTTTTTTAAAAAATGTTCTACATTTTGACTACCGCCAATTTTTGAAAAACGTTTTTATAATCAAGAATTTTTAATAAAAATGGAAATTTCTAAGGAATAAATTTCATTTCTCGGAAATTCTCAATTTCTATGATTTTTCACAGTTAAAATCCACTTTTTGATCAAAAACCAAACGAGCCATTCACGAATAAGAAAGGACATAAATTTGGCTTATTTTGGTGCTGCCACGTGGGAGATTTTCTTGGAACTAATTCAGGCACGATTCGCCGTAAGTGCTCAACCACATGTATTATAGAAGTACCCCAAGTTATTCGTGAGGGTTATTCCAAGATATTTTTTTCGACTGTTGATAATTTTTTCCCTCGAAAACTATACAAATTATCATTAATAAAGGATTTTCTTTTGAAGAAATTAACTACCGAGCATTTGCCAACGTTGAGCTCCAATTGCCAGGCGTCCCAGAATTTGTAACAAAGGACGTTAGTTTCTATTTCAATTATTCTTATAGTCTTTTTTTTAAGCGATAAAGTAATAAATATTTTCCGATTCTATGCACAAATGCTTCTAGTGAAGAAAAAAGTATAACCGCAATATATAGTATAGCGACTATCTTCAGACGAATTTGTGAAGGATTTCTGTTTTTAAGAAGTCATCTAACAAATGATTACTTTCAATACAGAATAAAGGATCTTGGTAAAGTTTCTCCTGTGAGAAATTAAAAATTACTACTGAGCGTAATACCAAGATATTTATGATGCTTCACGAACTGCAACGCATATCCTGAAATATTATAGGATATGCGGGTAACATTCGTGGAACGTGTAAAATTCATGGCTACGCACTTCTTTACGTTCAAGTCCAACTGCCAATCACTACACCAACCTGAAATAAGATTCAGATCGTTCTGTAAGCAAACACGGTCATCTGCGCTTGCAATATCTCTATAAATAACAGTATCATCTGCAAATAGCCTAACCTTACATCGAACATTATCCACCATATCGTTGATATAAATTAAGAACAGAATCGGACCTAATACACTACCCTGCGGAACACCGGATGTGACGCAAACCTCATCATATAAAACTCCGTCCAATGGAACTCGCTGCGATCTGTTTCCTAGAAAACATTTTATCCATTCAATAACTTGCTGATTAATCCCATAAGCCATCAATATATGAATTATTTTTACATGTGAAACTCTATCAAAAGCTTTTCTAAAATCTAAAAATACGGCATCCGTGCTAATACCATTATCAGTAGCCTTAACTAAATCGTTCACAAAAAGGGCTATAGCATGACCTACCCTTACGAAAACCGTGTTGACATTCACTAATTGCCCCCTTATCACCTAGAAAACGCATTATAGAACTGATAATAATATGTTCAATTATCTTACAAAAAATTGACGTTAAGGATATGGGACGATAGTCTTCCGGTTTCGAGGAACGCCCTTTCTTAGGAATTGGGGTGATATGCGCTCTTCTCCACGACGTTAGTACAACGCACTCCTTCAAAGTTTTCCTATAAAATACGAAAAGATAGGGAGATAGCTCATCCGCCTGTGTTGTAGTAACGATCAATGGTATACCTTCCGGTCCAGGCGCTTTCTTCTTGTCAACCTCTCGCAACAGCTTTCCTATTCCATGCTCTGACAACTCGATTGGCCCAATCTTTGAATCAACCGTCATAGAAAAATAGTTCGTGCGTCCATTTTTTGAAGTAAAGCTTTCCTGGTAATGTCGATTAAGTAAGTTCGCTTTACCAACCGAATCATTAACTGTTAGTCCCTCTTCATTAACAAGGCTAGATTAACACCAGGGAATACTTGCAGGTATTTATAGCACTCGAATACTGCACAAAATATATAAAATCATAAAAATTCTTAATTCTTATTACTCGCATTTGCTGATATTAAGGAACCTATCAGCGAGAAAAAATATATGGGCATTAAAAATGTTATAAAACCTCACACGTTTAATGGGTCAGGAAAACAAGATATCCGGAGAGATAAATATTTCGCAAATACATAAATAACCTTATAATATTATGAATAGAATTTATTCAATACTATTTATTTGAATTCATTTTGAACTAGCGATTTCACAGAAGAGAATTCAGCCTTTTAAAAATTATAACACAATGTGGATTATTTGCAGGGTTTCGAGATTATGTACGCAGTCACACACATCTTAAGCTTCACATTCAAGACGCTATGGATGTTGCTTTTGATACATAGTTAATCGTTAACACAAAAAGATGGTCTAAATACGCTATACTCAATCACCGATAACATCAATCAAATTGAAAGAAGCTAATTTTTGATGAAATTAACCAAAAATCCATCTCAAATATTCTCAGTCGATAAACAAAGATAACATTCAGTAAGAGACGTGGAGGTCAATAAAAAAGGAGGAATGATGGGCGTGGATCTGCTGCTTTGAATAGCTGGAGGAAAATCGATCAGAATTTCTTCAAAGGTATCGCTCGAGAATGCGATATCTTGAGGAGGAAAATGAGGTTGTTGAGTTCATTCCCCGAGAATTGAATCAAACATCATTACGACATTCTAAAATGAAACACTTCTAAACGATCAATGAATTACAAAACAATTTTCGGGTAATGAAGAGGGCGATCATCATTAAAACGAAGGTGGTGGTTCGTCTTTTAATTAAATAGTGTGACAATAAATGAGCTTTTCTTTACATTTTTAAATGATTGTAGTTAATTTAAATATTAGAATGTTATTTTCGTCATCCCACCCTTACATTTATTGCGTCTAATTCTTCATCGATACACTAGTTTACTCTCTAAGGGATAACAAATATGGGTGTCTACTCCAACCCAAAAGATAATTAATCCTACCAACTGCTATCCTAAGCACTAAATTCTCTTGGCATTTCCGCACACTTCTTTGATCATCTTCTATCATTTCATATATTAAGACAACCACTAATACTTTTTGATACACATGGGTGGTCTGAAAAGTTTCCGAAATTTCGCCATTTCTCGACATATTGTCTGAAAATTTCAGAAAAATCTGGTGTACGAAAATTTTCAGACCACCCTCGTACTAGTGGTTAAATTTACTAGTGCTAGTCTAAGGTTTACGAAACAGCTAAAACTGTGCTCGAGTAATACGTTTGCAGCACAAAAAGTCACAGTAATATAGCTGGAAACGCTACGAAAACACTATCGAAAAGATAAAAGAGCAAAATCCGGAATTTAACAACAGGTGAGGTAGCTTTCGACGAGTGGCAACTTAGGACTATAAGAACGGGAGAGCTCGATAATTAGTTTCACGACTGACAGAGAAAAAGAGATACGCAAAAATTCTCATCTCCGTTGACTGCGTATGACTAAAAGAAGTTCTGTCACGAAACGTAGGGAAAAAGTTTTGAAATGTAAATCTCTCATTTCGCAGAGGCGTATGAAGGAAAATGGCGCGCACATTAAAGACTTGAATTTAACTTAAAAGGTGAGAAATCTTAGCTCATTTGTACGGCGACTGTAGATTCGAGGGATTGTCAATGCACTTTTATTCGTTACGCATCTATTTTTCAAATTATAGCCTTAATTTTGTACTTTTGTCGTCTATATAAGACGAGAGGAAATAAGCTATGATTCGATAGTGACATTCAAAAAGAAACAGAGCCTTTGACGCACAGCAGCTAAATAGTCAACTTTAAAAAAGTCGGCCTCTGTGATGATGAATATTCATACACAATCGATGTTACAACTTAACTTGGTGGAACGCCATATAGAAAGAAATTAAAATAATTTTTACTCCGTATAGGTTCGACTCTGTCATCTTCAGTTGCGACAGAAATAGTCTTATTTAACAGCAAATAATGTAGATAGGAATAAATAAAATGCTATTCATGAGGACAGTAGCATTATCTCTTTTTTCTCCCTTAATATCTTTCTTTCTCTACTGGTTTTCACTAACCTATTTTAATCATTTATAAGCAATAATTAACAATAGATATTTAATAAATAAGATCAATTTTTAAATTTTAATTAATAAATTTAAACTATCCAAATTTACAAAATAATACACTTATCAATTTATAAGCAACTGACAATCGTTATTAATTAACAATATTAAAGAATATTTATAGATTTCACTTTACGAATGGAGAAAATCAAGGAGTGACAGCGATTGTTACGAAAAGAAGAACAACTGATTTTCCGATCCTTCGGAGTCGGAGGGCACGGAGTTTTCGGATTCCCACGCTTGAAAGGGCAAAATTAGGTAAAACGACTCTTGGTCAGAGGAGTGTCGCTGTCGTCCACCGTCCTGGCCGAGGAGCCGCAGGGGATGGACCCAAAAGCATCGGGATGCCGAAAAGCTAAGGAGTGTGGGTGGGGAAGGAAGGTGACGATGGATGGCGGAAAGAGCTGTATGGAGTACAAAGAGGTCCAGCGAATGAATTACTTCTTGCAGCTGAGGCTGGCCCTGCGTTACGCTATCTGGATGCAGAATCACCCCACCCCATTTCCAGGAATCGAAGAGAAAGGGCGGGAAAATCCTTGAGCAAGGATCGGTATATAGACATGGGAGAGTATAGAGACTCCGATCGCCGAGGCCCCCCCCCCCCGCGTGTAGGTCGAGCCAGCCGGTATGTAACCATCTTTGTATTCCTCTGATTTGTCCTGGCCAATAAACAGCCACTTCGGACTCTCAATTCAGTATTTAATTATTTAACCCTATGTCACAAAAATAAAAGCGAAGTTAAACACGTTAAAAACGCGACTATGCACATTAATTTTTCACTGGATTCAACTGAATCGATTCGTTTTTCAAAATGATGAGGACAAGAAATAATACTGAATCGACATCGTGTGATGACGCTAAATTGTCCATTCTGTGGAAATTTCGAAAAAAGTGATTTGACATAATCTGAATTGAGAAACTGTGCATTTCTCTCTTACGCCATTTCACGGCCGAATGCGGTCGGAAATAAAAAAGCAATTGAAAACATACGAAGTCTTTCTATCTTTACTTGTTCAGAATGGTGTTTCACGAATTACAGCCGTCCCAGATTAACTTTTATCCCTCTTTATCCATCGTCCACATAAATTTCATTTAAAAGCTTCAAATCGATTCGTGAAATGTTTATTCAAACTTCAGAAGTTCGTGGTTTTGGTCGTTTTTAAGTGGCGGTCATGAGACAGTCTCAAGGCGAATGAAAACATAATCTTCTAAAATGAGACGCAGTGGCTCATCAATCTCATTATTTCCCTTTATATCCATTCCTCTCAGATACAGTACAACCCGTTTAATACAGGGTCCCTTTTATATGGTAAGACCATATGCTAATCGATTGTATTGCGGATTTTTGTAGTCCTCAAATGCACAGAAATCCGGTAGTATTGGGAAGATCATGATGTCCTCTCAACAGTAAATAGATCGCTATCCACGTATCTTCGTACCTAATCTATCAGGCAAAAATGGTTTCATTTTAGAAATTAAGGAAGACGCTCTTTCTCTCTCTTGTTTATGCGAACCAGAAATATTACGACCAGCATTAACGGTTTTCGCTTGGTCACATCAAAAGTGTCTTAAAGGGGTTTTAATATATTTTTCGCTGAGCTACATTCGTTGCAGTAGTATTAGTATCATCCTCCATATATTATTTTAAAACATGCATTTTTGGTGATCGGGACTTTTCTCCCTTATTACACCACCAATACATATAAAGGAATGACCATTTGAAGGAAAAAAGTTGTCAGGTTCCTGCTAAAAATAGACAAATGAAAAATCCATTATTTGTTAGACAAATTGAATTCATATTTTAATCATCGCGTTGCGCCCTGGACGAAAAAATGCCCGGGTTGCTATATACAGATTAAATTTGTTTACTTAGTGACGAGTGTAAACAAGTTTTAAAATCGAGTAAACCACCTATTCTCGGTCATAAAATGATTCACAATTAATATTACGGTCTCCATGAACGAAAACTTCGACGTCATATGCAACCACAACAGTTTAATAAGTAAGCCATATTGCATCTTGTGGGATCAGAACGACAGCCAAAGAAATATGAACATTGTCGAATATGAAAGTTTGCGTCACGGTTTTATCGTGTGGTATGTTTGAATAATTTTGCATCATATTACTTCCCGGTAGTTTTAATTTAGGATCGACAATATTTAAAATTCGATTTGGGGTATTATGATTAGATTTTGGAGTATTCAAAGAAAAATAAGATAAATTAAGTACGAGTCATGCGATCAAAATAATTAGGTCGCTTAGTTGTTTTCCGAGTATTCAAATTTATTTTGATGAAACTTTTGTCTGTTGCAAATTTTCTATATATCTAAACCTGATATCAAATGATTTTTAGTGTTTATATTTCACTAACTGAATAGATAGTATTTAACATTTAATCATATTTCTGAGTAAAGAAAAGGATATCCTGCGATTTCAGTAAACTCACTAGCAAGGAGTACAAGCGTAACGAAAGCCCAAGTTTTTACTCCCAATCGTTATCTACGAAGCACAAAAATGTATTATTTTGCCACATTAACGATGTTAGATAAGTATTTCAAAAATTATTATTAGCAAAACTTACTTTAATGAATTTTGAATTATTATATCAGAAATGGAATATAACTGAACTCCATATTTATATGAGAGACTTTCGATAAATGCGGGGACAATGCTATGCGCTTTGACAATGTAACACAATGTATGTTCGTATGAAAGTGTGACATATATCTTCTCCTTTAGCTCTCCTCTCCCAGATAAGATCACTGCAGACGAGTAGTAGTTATTTTTATATTTCAGGTATGTAGAGAAGAACATAGAAAATAAATAAATAACGTGGATGCAGAAGGTATGTTTCGTTCTTTTATCTTGGTTATTTAAGTGACACTTCATTGCCGGTTTAAAAGGAAGTGGTTTTTATAACGAAAGATTTAGGTAAAGCTGGCAGTGATATTTTGTATCTTTACCATAATTCATTTAGTCATAAATGCATTGAGTGAATTGAGGTATTCGGTGTAGGATAAGATACATGTATTGTTATAGTGATGACGTGCACTATTCGTGATTATACTACTATAATAAAATTTTTAAAGCAGTCGATAACATTTATACTCTCACGTTCTCTATTATAATAGGGATTTTGTTTGGGTTCATGTGGTAAGGCGTTAGAAAACGCAAGACTTTTTATTTGGCCATTGAGTTTCGTTACTGGATGTGTAGATAGCGATATCTATCGCTACAATCGATGTATATCGAAACAGACACTGATAAAGAATATTAAGGTGTGTATTTTTAGGTATTTTTTAGTATTTGTTTGTAACGATTAGTGATTGTTGAAGTGTATTTGGGTGGGAAATTGAGTATCAGTGTCGTCTGCGAAAGTTTCGCACGGGGCTACTAGTTATAATTTATTCATAGTTATTTTATTCCGAAAATTGGCTGTTTTTCTGTAAATGTGGCTTCATTATTCTGGAGAAGTCGTAAAAGTCGTCCCCTAAGGTTTTGCTCACCCGGAGAAGTGGTTTTATTAAATTCCTTGTTCGAAAGTAATATTCTGAAGTTTTCTCAGGAAGGTTATGTGTGAGTCTAACGCGGTCCGGATTACACAGTCTGAAATGTATTCGAAATTACGCTCTCATTTTGTTTAATACTGTCCAATATTACGTGTTAGCATAGCTTGCTTGTTTTAATAAAGGAATTCTTTACTTGGTTGTGCAATTGTTTATTTTAATGATGTTCAATTACATAGATGTATACGTATTCAAAGTAAATTTATAATTTTTGTTTACTTCGTACTCCTAAATGTATATAACGTTTACTTCAGTTATCATTTCTTCATAAATCACCGTTTCTACGAAAGACCCACAAATTTGAGGGAAATGGATATCATCTGCTTGTAATTAAGAAGACAGAGAAAAATTTTTATCGTAAATTAAACAGAGAATTTCTATCTTAAATTATTGTATGTATCACAAAGATATACAAAAAAGGGCAGATGTAACAAATTAAAGCATTTAAATAAATGTTTCTCGAAGATAAGAAAGAAATAATGGGCCTTGAGTAACCTGTTTATCAATCGTCAGTTTCTTGGGAAATATGGAAGAAAGTGATTAAAACGTGTACACACGTAATATCGGGAATTTTTCCTCAAACAATAAATGTCTTGCTTAATCATAATTACGTTGTGAGAATCAACAAATTGGGCGCGAACATAAATGAACAGCGCAAGGTACGTTTAATTCGTTAGAACTGCTGTTTCCGTTGAATTACTCCATGTCGTAGTTAATATCTTTACTTTTTGGATCCCGTCTTAGCGCGAATTCCACGAAATGCTAATAATCATTAATTACTACCCTGGAGGTTAGAAGGCAAAAAGAATAAATAAATAAAGAAAAGAAAATTTTATACCTTTAGATGTATTTCGATAATGTCTTGTAGACATCGTTTTCCATGCCCTTATCGATTCAATTGAATTCGAAAGAAAGCGAAACATAAGATAAAAGAAGTCACATTTAAAAAGCTTAGTTAATTTGAAGGGATTACTAGAATCGAAACCGAATCTCTCATTATGATAAAATCGTAGCTTATTCTATAAAGAAAATTCAAGCACAAAAATGAAGGGAGGTATATTTTGAAATGATCAAGAGCCTCATCTCCCTAGCCGAATACATTATTAATGGACGCCAAATATTTATATAGACACAAGAGGATAGCCATGTGGGTAGCGCGGTCGACTTCGGTGGAAAGTGCGAAATGAGCAGACCAGCTACTTTTAACAATATTACTATGAGAAAACATTCTGGAAATTAAGTAATATTCAGAAATATAATCCTTTATATTCTACTTCTATTCGTCTGTATTTGTTAACGATTAATCCTCGGCACTTTGATGTTTATAATAAATAAGCATAATAGTCTTCACGCATTTGTAATTCTCCAAGGAAATTATCAAATCTATACTTTATATATACTATATAGTAATAGAAATTACTTTGAAAGGTTACGATCAATAAAATTTCTAAGTTAACGAAGTAAATGGTTTAGGAAAATTTTTTCGATAGCCATTTCATAGAACGGATGCCTTTATGATGCCTTGGTAATTCATTTGCAATTACAATGAATTTACAAAAGAGGTGTAATAAGGTTGAATATATTTGAGCCCAATATATAGAAAACGGGTAAAAACCATTCTTACCAGTAATAGGATAAAAATTTTTAAAAGTCACGTACTGCATTCATAATGCAGGAATAGTTATTTCGAGGATTAGCATTCACCCTTAGAGCTACGTCAAACGTCACTGCTAAGATTCCTCATCATTGAAATGCACTCACAAAATAAGCTTGAAAAATATTAATTATCATCAATTCCATGAAAGACATTATCCTTCACCATGAAATAATTTGCAGAGAGCCACTCGGAAAACCTCATTTAAAACATTGAACATTCATATAATTTCGTTTTAAAGAATTTATGCGAAAATCAAATAAAATATCGATTAATTTCTTCTCAATCCACGCAGGCAATATTTCAGGTAAGTTCTTGCCAAGAGAAACATGAAGCGGTAATCGAAAACAGAAGAAGAGTATCAATTTGACATTAATTTAGAACGTCTACTTGATGAAGAGCAAACGATGATATTCATCGACTTGAATGATCCACACGACGATGGCAGAATTTACACATATATTTCGAGGGTTAATTTCATCAGAAAATATGAAGACCGTAAAATCGCACAACTCTGACAGCTAAACAAAGATAAAATTTATTAGATATCGTTTCCTATTCACACAATAACAGTGATTCCATTTGACTGGAAAATGATTTCTAAATGCACCATTAGTGTACAAAATAAAATAATCGAGCATATCCGAATATTTTCACTTTTATAAATTGCATCTGGCGAAAAGCGCATTGCGGGCGTGGATGATGGCACCATCTGACGGAAGAAACGCGAATCACTTGCTCCATTCCAATAGGAAGGAATTTCTACAATGCCGCCATATTCAACGTACAGCCACAATTGGGATGAAGAAAATGAGATTCCTCGGAGGATAAAAGAAGAAGCGAAAAACAAGAACGCAGAAAAATGGAAAGTTTTTACAGAGAATAAAATTATTAATACAATTCCTCAAAATAATGTATAATAAACATTTATCCAAGAATGTCCGGATATTAGTTTCGCATTTGAGTAGAAAATGCTCTTATAATTGAAGGAAAACGAACCGTATTATATGACACGCTTGTGAAGCAGTTTCTTTTCACTCAATTCACAGGAGAGAATAGAGCAATGACATTTACGAAAGATTTCACAAACTATTTCCGACAATCAACTTTAATTATTAAATCCGCAAAATAAACTTTCAATTGATTTACTTGACATGACACGGAGATAACGTTGCCTTAATTCTTTTACAACGATTCCTAGGACTCTTGACCCAGATTGTATCCACGGTCAAAATGCGGTGAACAATTCTGCAAACTTTGTCTTATTTTCCTCCAAAACGCCACTTTTTCCTTCCGCAATGAGAATTGGGCCGCTCATTCAGAAAGCATCGTAGTAAGGAAGAATGGCGTGGCGGCGCTGTATGCGCAATTCCCACGTTATCGATCCTCTTCATTGGGGTGGGGTCGCCCTTTTCCTCAAACAAATTATACGCAGCATTCTAACTCTGTAGCTCCGGGTTCGAGTCCAGGCTTACCGGGTTTTTCAAGGCCACGGTTGCTTGTGTCTCTGTACTGTTGTTCAATTTGAAGTAATAGGAGGTTAAATAAATAATAACTAAACCATTTAGCAGCGCATCCAGAGTTAAAACAGGGATAAAGTTGTTAATATGGAACAACCCTACGTCTTGCACTCTATCTCATCGATAGAAGAAGCAAGAAAAAAAGGCATTCCAGCGCTTTCTCTTGTGATTTGATACGTAGTACAATTATTAATGACAGTTATCGTGCGGAAAGGCAGTTTAACTATAAACAAACAAAACAAACATAGATAAATAAACCAAAAAAATACAAGCGTTGAAGAAGAACCAAATAAATCTTGTAGATAACAAAATATCATTCACCTCATTGACTTATAATTTGCAAATAATCAACATAAACTGCAATCGAATAACTCCAGTACCCGAATGCAATGGAATCACCATTCAATGCAGAAGACATGGTTCACGGAAGGTCTCTCTTTAACGCAAAGGCCTTTCCATTCAATATTCACTTCTCTTTTGTATGTAAGTATTATGATGAATAAAAGCCGTTTACGCATTCATTATTGATAATATATTTATCCCAACGATAGCCGACAATGCCTAACATGAGCATCAAAAAATCCATTAAAAGCAGATATAACATTTAGCATGTATTACTCAAATTATAGGTGCTATATATATATATATATATATATATATATATATATATATATATATATATATATATATATATATATATATATATATGTATGTGTGTGTGTGTATGTGTAGAAAATAGGTAAAGAAATAACTGCTACCAGGCTTACAGCTTACCAGCAATTTATTACTACAGATAATCTGTTAAAGCAGTGGTAAAGGTATTTCAGGAGCGATGGATTTTCACTTAACTTAATATGAAAAGAAATAATGTAACAAAAGTGATCTCACGCGATCAAATACAGCACTTTGGATACATCCAAAATCATCACCTTTGGAGAATGGATTCTGAACGACGATAGAAAAGATATAATACTCACCGAGTTAGTGGCAGAACGCCTCGCCAGGCGGCTCTCCAGCAAAGGCTCTTCAGCTGTCCACGACCTGATCACAAAAATATTACAAATAGAATGTTCCATCGATCTAACAGTGATACAGAAAAGAAAGACGTAATGATTTCCAGATTCGGAGAAGCAGAGGAAACCATGGTAGTGAAACGATTTAAAATATATATAAATATAAGAAAATTCACTTTTCATACCTGAGAGTAATGATAACGGATTCCATTAACACCACTCTGAATCAAAATTTAATAGACATATTGCGACACTCTGCCAGTAATTCATTGATCCAAGCTTAAAGTTTCCTGGTAATGACAATATTTACTTTATAACCAATCATATTAATAATTAATGAAATAAAGAATGACTCGATTTAACGTTACATTTTCAGAATAAACACGAATCGCTTCTCAAATTTACATTTATTAGATGCGCTCGAAATCTTTCGTTTTTAATTTCATCGTTATTAAATAAGAGACCGCTTTTTCTAAGACATTTTATGGTTATACATGAACAATCTCGAGCTTTAATTACTATTTCTTTATTGCTTTAAGGTTTTATTGCTCTCAATGCTACCGATATTATAAATAATGATCCGATGAAATACATCCGATGATTACTAACAATAATAACAACGCTAAAAGTTAAGTTTTTCTTCATTTAAATAAGCTCAATATGGGCAGGCTTAACTTTGGGGAAAGCCATCAGTACAAGTTAAAGCAACGTAGGAAATTTTCACAGGATTTTTATTTTCACTCGTACACGACCGGTTTCGCTTCCGAAGAAGCATCTTCAGGTGAAAATAAAAATCCTGTGGAAAATTACTAAGTTGTTTTAACTTGTTATCTTCATTTGTTGAACGTCTATTAAATGGGAACGTTTGAAACTCAAGTTCACACTTTTTCCACAAAAGTGGTTGGAAGTGGATAGGTTACATTTTTGCAAAGAAGAGAACTATTAAACAATATATCTGTTTGATGGTTTGGAACTGTGACTCTTGAACTACGGCAAGAGAGCTATTGTTTCCCTTGATGAACCAGTTAATCTATCTATATATTATTTTAAAACATGCTTTTTTGGTGATCGGGACTTTTCTCCCTTATTACTCCATCATTATATATAAATGAATGACTGTTTGATGGCAAAAGTTGTCAGGTTCCTGCGAAAAATAGTCAGACAAATAAAAAATGCACCATTTGTTAAACAAATTGAAATAATATTTTAATCATCTCATTTTTTACTGGACGAAAAAAGGCGCGGGTTGCTATATACAGATTCAATTTGTTTACTTAGTGACGAGTGTAAACAAATTTTTAAATCGGATAATGCATCTATTCTCGGAAAAACTTCTTTCCATCATCTATTCTCGGGCATAAAATGATTCGCAATTAACATTACAGTCTCCATGAACGAAAACTTCGACGTTGTACGCAACCATAACAGTTGAATAAGCAAGCCACATTGCATCTTGCGGGAGCAGAACGACAGCCAAAGAAACATGAACATTGCCGAATATGAAAGTTTGCGTCTCGGTTTTATCATGTGGTATGTTTGAATAATTTTGCATCATATTACTTCCCGGTTTCGTATGTTGCAAATTTTCTATATATCTAAACCTGACATCAAATGATTTTTATTGTTTATATTTCACTCATTGAATAGATAATATTCAACATTTAATCATATTTCTGAGTAAAGAAAAGGATGACCTGCGATTTCAGAAAACTCACCAGCATGTAGTACAACCTTAACGAAAGCCCAAGCTTTTATTCCCAATAGCTATCTCCGAAGCACAAAAATGTATTATTTTGCCACATTAACGATGTGAGAGACTTTCAATGCGGTGAGAATGCTATGCGCTTTGACAATGTAACACAATGTATTCGTATGAAAGTGTGACATTTAGCTTCCCCTCTAGCTCTCCTCTCCCAGATCAGACCACTGCAGACGAGTAGTAGTTATTTTTGTATTTCATGTATGAAGAGAAGAACATAGAAAATAAATAAATAACGTGGATGCAGAAGGTATGTTTCGTTCTTTTATCTTTGTTATTTAAGTGACACTTCATTGCCGGTATAAAAGGAAGTGGTTTTTATAACGACAGAGTTTAGCTAAAGCTCGCAGTGATATTTTGTATCTTTACCTTATTCATTTAGTCATAAATGCATTGAGTGAATTTAGATATTCGGTATAGGATAAGATACATGTATCGTTATAGTGATGACGTGCACTATTCGTGATTATACTGCTAAAAGAAAATTTTTAAAACATTCGATAACATTTATACTCTCACGTTCTCTAATATAATAGGGATTTTGTCTGGGTTCATATGTTCATATGAAAACGCAAGGCATTTTATTTGGCCATTGAGTTACATTGATTTTTAATCCACCATTTGTTAAACGAATTAACATTTTAATCATCGCGTTGTTTACTGGACGAAACAATGCCCGGGTTGCTATATACAGATTAAATTTGTTTACTTAGTGACGAGTGTAAACAATTTCATAAATGAGAAAGTGATTTTAATACTTAGTCTTATAATGATTGAAAAAGTACTCGGAAGTAACATATCGACTCCATAAACGAAGAAATCAGGATTGCACGCAACTATAACAGTTTAATAAACCGGCTACTTTACATCTTTTGGGAGCAGAACGTCAACTACAGAAACATGAGAATTGCCGGATTGTTAATGTTTGTGTCACAGGAGTATCGCTTGGTATGTTTGAATAACGTTGCATCGTATTACTTCTCGGTCATTTAAATTTAAGATCGACCATAGTAGAATATTCGATTTATTTTTGTCTAAATTCATGATGTAATAAATGCATTAAGTGAATTGGGGTATTCGGTATAGGATAAAATGCATATACGTCGTTATATAAATGACGCGTACTATTCGTGATTATAGTGCTAAAAGAAAATTCTCTCTACAGATCTATCGCTACAAACGACGTATGTCGAAACTGACACTGACATGGAATATCAAGGTACGATTTTTTGGGCATGTCTTATTGTTTGTGTATTCGTCTGTAGTGATTAGAGTAGTTGCTGTAATGTATTTGGTTGGGGAAATTGAGTATTACTGATCGTCTGCGAAATTTTCGCACGGGGCAACTAGTTATTATTATTTGTTTTCTTGCTTAAAAGGAAGAAATTAATACTTGTGGTAAAAACTGTGGTAAAGTTTGGTCCATGATGCATTTCCACAAGAATTCTGATTCTGATAATTTGAAATCAATTGTATTTTCACTTTATCGTTGTAAACGAAGGAATTAAAATTTCTTTTCTTGTACGCTATCATTCCCTTTCCTTCAAGAATTAATAACAGCGAGGAAAATTAAAAATAAAATCTCACATCCTCGTAAAAGACGAAGATTGATAAAATGATAGGGATCCAGTGGAATATCGAGATAAAGGAAAGAAGAGGCAGTGACGAAAAAAGACCTTAGCTAAGTTTCGGCTTTCGATTCGAGCATTTGAGTCGCAGTGAATCTCATGGTTGTTCAACCGAAGACACACTGCGGATTTTTATCGCGTCAGTGAAACGATTCTATGAAAGCCACGAACAAGAGATGAGGGAAAAGACAAAACCATTTACTTACACAACTACCTACTATTCGATGATAAGAATAATATTATAAAACAGATACTGAAACCTTGAAATACATGGAATAGAAAGTGAAATAAATTAACAGCGAAGTATTTAATTAGAAATTAGCTGATAATTTAAAAAATCCGTTCGATTGGCTAATAAATTATATATTAAGTATATTAAGATAATAACCAGAGAAACATTCTTCTCTCGAGAGACTACTTCAAATATCAATACCATTTTCGATAAATTTTAGTATAATATTCCAGCATGTGCCCAGACTTGCTCTCTTTCTACCAAATAGAATTGAACTACGAGAATCCATCTTGTCTATGCTCCTTATGTTAGACGGAGAGATTAATCCAGCGGTAATTTCAATAGATTCTCAAGGAGTAACCAACACAATTCGCAACGACACTTGTGCCGACATTATCCTGCAATGACGCAACCAGACAAGCGCCCATGACAATAAATGCATACCTTCCAGGATGAGGAGTTATTGATGAGTAGAGAAGGGACATTTCGAAAAGATATACGAACGATCAATATAAACGTCAATATAACGAAACACGGGAAGTGTTTTACGGATGTGAAGATATTAGTTTGAAAATCTCCTAATGAAAGGTGATTAAGGATATCGAAAATGACTCAATCTTCGTTGGCGAAACTTGGCTCTTTCAGAAAGGTCAAATAATTCCCTCTCAATTTTGATGAGTATTTATTTATTGCACTACAAGTAGGCACCAGGCCAGGTGGTAGTCATTCAAATTTTGGGGGAAATGCCCTGCCCACTCATGTATCCCTTTAACTATTTACTTACTTTCAGTTAACGAAATTTTAATCGACTCCAACTGTGATTTCACATTAAATCCATTTCGCACTACGTTATATATTTACTTTAGAAACACATGTTCATTGGCTAAACATACGGTTACGGTGAATGAGGCTAGAATCTAGTAAATGGTGCTAAATGACCCTCAATAAAAATACAATAAATGTTCATTTGAATGAATGTGAACAACGCTGAACAATATGTAGCTCGATTTCAAACTATCAGTATCAAACGTGAAATTGAGTGCCAAAAATGTCCTGAAAAGTTATGACATATGAGGCAAGCTATAAAACCAGCAGACACGTGCAGACTTAACAAATAAAAATTATCATTTCGATCGAAAAGAAAAACTTATCGTTGATTTCTTCCTATAATTTCTAGACAACATTCTGTAAACTCGGATATCCTGCGGAGACCATCATTTCCACGAGTAAACTTTTCGCGATTTCTGAACATCGCTAGAATATCAAAGATTGGAACAATTTCGAATCCTCTCAACAAGTAGATATTTGGAAAGTTTCATAATGAATTCCGGAAGCACCTTGCAAACCAAGCAAATTCGAGACAACAAATGTTAAGGGAAAAATAAAAAGACGGATGTTTCACTAGGAGTCTCAATAATTCTGGACTTTAAACCACTCGAATATTTTTAAAAATTATACAGGAATGTGACGTGCGTCATTGCTTCAGGAATGAACTTCGAGTGATTCTACATACTATATTCATCGAAAAAGATAGTATGACTATATAATTTAAAGCCGTTAATCATTATAAACAAAGCTTATAATTCAATCTTTCGTTTAAGCCAGTTAAGAGAATAGGTTAAGAGTGAACTTCTAAACATGTTCTTATAACTATAATAGTAAAATGAGTATTTACTCTGATGAATCCAAATGTCCATTTGATTGCTGCGCAGCGCCTCTGAGAGTTTATAATCACTCCGAAGGCAATTCTGAAAATTCACATCCTTTACATGCACATTCCCTACATATTTAGATGAAATACGAAAAACAGTTTTCAATCGTACAACACTTGCATCAGTTTTGGTAGACGAACAAAAACACGTACCAAGTATACCGATGATAATGCTAGTGAAATTATTAGGAAAATGTATTCAATTGGACATCAGAATAATGTATTCAATATCTTAGTTTTCTACTGAAAATAAAGATGAATACTATTCTGTAATTGAACAAGAAATATATATATATATATATATATATATATATATATATATATATATATATATATATATATATATATATATATATATATATACAATAAAACTTTAGGGTTTGCCACTCTCATCATTCTCCGAGTGTTTATTACCGTGTAGATTTGTTTTATTTAATTGATTAATTTAATTTATTTTTTTCTTAATTTTTTCAAACGGCATGGTTTCAATATAGATGAACCATGAATTAAAATTAAGATTAAATTGCGTGCGTGATTACTTTTTCTGAGAAATGAAGGAAGAGAGTAAATAAGGCATTGGAACAAACAGAGCACGTAGTGTTTTAAGGTGGATTTATACTGTCCGATCAGACACGTATCGTTTCCGTTCAGAAAAACTTTCTCACGGCGATTTGAACTGCAATGTATATACTATCCGTAGCGTTTCCGTACAGACACGGAGCGGCGACGGGCCGACTCTCCGACATTCATCGAAAGAATGTTTTGCCCGATACGCTACGTGTCGGAACAAGTGATCCATGACGCCCCGTATTCTAATTATTAAATCGTCTTATGAATTCTAAAATTATGAAGTAAGTCCGGTCAGTTTCGTCGCTGGACTTGAGTTGTGCGCATCTAATCTCGAGGAGATGAATAAATAAAAACCAATTGAAGCTAAAAAAAATCTATTTTTCTTCGTTTTAAACTTTTATGCTAACTAAAACGACGATGTAGTTTGCGTTTTGCTTGCTTTTCGTCTTCATCTAATAAAACGGCTTAAAAACACATAAATCTTTAAAAGACAAACGTTTAAACATCTGTTATTGTTACTAAAATTGTCCGGAAGCACTTCTGTGCTGTTTCGCACACTGATTGTGAGAAAGAAAACCTCCGAGAGCAGATCTGCGCCGCGTCGTACACGTTACGTTAGTATAAACGCTCTCATCTTTGTCAGACGGAAAACGATACGGATACGCTCCGAGTCTGAACGGACAGTATAAATCCACCTTTAAGCTGAATTTTCACTGAAATTCCACTTTACTAGAAGATCTTACTGATAAAAAACACAGAATTGATTCTAAAAGGCACTGGTTGATACTGTAACGGATACCTTTTAAAAAGATTATCATTGTTTAAAAGTAAAACCGCTGAGGGAATGTATCTCTGAAAATAGTATTTAACGAGATAAGCGAAAATGGTACCTTCAGATATCAATTACAAGCCCGTGGATGTGTCCTTTCGAAAGCTTTTGTTAGCTGTTCAGTATGAGAATATTTACAACACAGATCTAAAAGCAAGATGTTCATTATGTAAGAATTAGGATAATTTACGACAGAACCTCCAATCTAGAATACTTTGCGAATAAAATTCCCTTAAAGATAACCGGGGAAAAGATTTTTAGGAGATTTATCTCCAACTAATCCAAAAAAGTAACGAGAAATTGATAAAACTCAAACCTTAAAATCATATAACATAAAAAGATTATTTCTGCAATCACAGACCACAAAAGATTTCTCACATATCTCGATTATTCATTATGCGATATATTGCTAGAGAATATAAGCAAAAGCAAAAAACGTTTAACTCGCAGAAACTACGAAAATGCCTACGAGTCCGTCATTGTGAAGTAGTCAAATTGCCCTTAATAAAACCGTGTTTATGAACACTCAATGATATGTGAAGCCGCCTTCTCCTCGATTAAGAATACACGAGGGTGATCTGAAAAGTTTTCGATCCCAGATTTTTCAGAAATCTTCAGAAAACATGTCGAGAAATGGCGAAATGTCGGAAACTTTTCAGACCACCCATGTACAGTACAAGTCTACATAACATGTTTCAGAATGTATTATTGTACATACATAATTACTGCCACTATGTAAGTCTATTCATTATTCATAATAATTTTTGGAATACTACTAATGATAATTCAATGATTTGATTATTATCTCCATAGTGAAAAACTGAGTTTTGCATGGCATGTATTTTATTAACAAAATCAAATTCTAATTCTGATCTGAATGGGGGTCTGATTGTGTATTTATTGAAAACTAAGGTGGAAGAGTCTTCTTTTCGTTCGCACAATACATCACCTTTAATTGTGAATAAATTCAACGTCTCACCGATCGTTTCTAAAAGGCAAGGGAAGAAAAAGCAATGCATGATGGGAAAGAGAAGTTATAGTAGACAGCAGATCGATCGGTCCCACTACAATGAAGGGCTCCACGACCCACTTACATTGGCAAGGACAAACGGAAGATTCATTTCAAAAATCGAAGTAACTCGCCGACAGAAACTTGTCTTTCTTTCGAAAACTATATTTTCCTGATTCGCAATCGTAAATTAACTGACACTTCGGGTCAACACTTAAATCTCAATGAAATAATTAATGCAATCGGAAGTAAGGAAACCTAGCGAGAGAAAGAGGACGCTGCTCTGCTTTAAAGGAATCACACACAAGTGCTCCGACTATTGGCGTAAAATAAGAGAAGTCCTTTGCACGAAAGATAACACAAGCTAATGAATTAGCTCAAAATGTTGGACATTCGATAATTTGACCTAATTATCACTACGAAGTTTACCCTCTAACATTATGGAGAATTGACTCGAGTAGAGCACGAATCGTATATTTTTAATGCAGTTGGAAAATTTCCATGATTGACAAGCTCTTTACTAAACGACCATACAAGACTTGACGATGATGCTTTTCTCGATACGAAAGCGTAATATTTATTGTGCTTTAGTAAGGCGTATCATGGAAGGTTTTTACATTACCACAGGGATGACCCTGAACTTGTATCATTTATAGCAGATAAATTCACTTTGCTAGTAGTGAGGGATCAGAAGGGGACATTCGAATATTAAGGGAATTATATACGTTTTCTGTTCAAACTTTTCCAAATATAATTTTGGGGGGAGTTTTTCAAATATTTGATTTTATAACATTTTAGAAAATAGTGAAAAGATAGCGGGAAGAAGTCGATACCTTTTGATTTATTTCATGTATACAGCATCTGTTTATTGTTTTTGTTGCGAAATATATGCCATAAATACAAGCTTTTCTAACTGTTTAGAACGGCTGGCAGCTTGCGGATTCATGATTCTCATTATCTGTTTGAAGTTGATTATCGTACTCCCAATAAGCACAACAACATTAGCATTTCAATGTCTAAAATCTGTTTTTCAAAGTAAAATAGCCTTTATCTTAAGGGGATTGGATACCTCGAGACGGGATTTAAATCAGCGGTCGGTCAAAATAGTTAGTAAAACCTCCACCATTCGGAGGGAAAGGTAGAATGGGAAGAGAGGGGTGGAGCAGTCTCATTGTAAGATAAGATAATTGCTCTTCGTTTTGAGGTGTAGAGTGACAAGTGGGGAAGGCAAGGAAGAAAAGATTTCACGTGTAGTCTTCAGAAGCGAATCCGAAGATGCTCGAAGTGCATCATGGAAATTCGCCAGACGAATTTTGGTTCAGCTAATTCGACGCCAGACGGTCTTTTGTGAGATTTTTTGAAAATTGTATTGAGGCAGTTCTCGCTGCAATAGAGCAATCGAAATAGCAAATCGAAAATTCTATTGTGCCAATTGAAGAAATGTTACCAATCGACCGCGTGTTCGACGCCAAGGTGCAAAATTTTCCAGAATATAATGCATGGCGGTAAATTTTGACGATTATTATTTTTATATTTACATATAGACCCTGCTAACCGCCACTGGCGCATGGCAGGGGATGTGAGACACCGAAAACCCTATCTACCTTTGACTGCTGTTGGCTTCTCTAATACTTCGCGGAAAAAATGACCAGAAATAACTATCTGTCCTGACAACTATTTCCCTGTAACGCTTCATCGTTTTGTCTCGAAGATCACGTATGCTACTAACTGGGATATCAATATCAACTATCTCCTCCCCGAGATCCGTAGCGATAAATTTATTAAATAGCTTCCTACGGTAATCAAGTCTTCTATCACTAAGCGAATCCCAACCGAGGGATTCTATCATAGCTGAAACACTGAAATCTCCCTTATAGCTATAAATCTCCCATATTTCTTTTACTCTCCATGAGCAACCCCTTAGGATTATACTAGCTAAACTTTGCATCCTATTCGCTTTACCTACTACGTTTTGAATATGCTCTTTAAAGGAAAAATTACTACTGAGCGTAATACCAAGATATTTATGATGCGTCACGAACTGCAACGGATATCCTGAAATATTATACGGTATGAGAGAAACATTAGTGGAACGTGAAAAATTCATGGCTACGCACTTCTTTACGTTCAAATCTAACTACCAATCCCTGCACCAACCTGAAATAAGATTCAGATCGTTCTGTAAGCAAACAAAGTCATCTACGCTTGCAATATCTCCATAAATAACAGTATCATCTGCAAATAGCCTAACCTTACATCGAACATTATCCACCATATCGTTGATATAAATTAGGAACAGAAGAGGACCTAATACACTACCCTGCGGAACACCGGATATGACGTAAACCTCATCAGAAAAAATTCCGCCCAACGCAACTCGCTGCGATCTGTTTCCTAGAAAACATTTTATCCACTCAATAACTTGCTGATTAATCCCATAGGCCATCAATATATGAATTATTTTTACATGTGAAACTCTATCAAAAGCTTTCCTAAAATCTAAAAATACGGCATCCGTGCTAATACCATTATCAGCAGCCTTAACTAAATCGTTCACAAAAAGGGCTAACTGGGTATCGCATGACCTACCCTTACGAAAACCGTGTTGACATTCACTAATTGCCCCCTTATCACCTAGAAAACGCATTATAGAACAGATAATAATATGTTCAATTATCTTACAAAAAATTGACGTTAAGGATATGGGACGATAGTCTTCCGGTTTCGAGGAACGCCCTTTCTTAGGAATTGGGGTGATATGCGCTCTTCTCCATTACGTTGGTACAACGCACTCCTTCAAAGTTTTCCTATAAAATACGAAAAGATAGGGAGATAGCTCATCCGCCTGTGTTGTAGTAACGATCAATGGTATACCTTCCGGTCCAGGCGCTTTCTTCTTGTCAACCTCTCGCAACAGCTTTCCTATTCCATGCTCTGACAACTCGATTGGCCCAATCTTTGAATCAACCGTCATAGAAAAATAGTTCGTGCGTCCATTTTTTGAAGTAAAGCTTTCCTGGTAATGTCGATTAAGTAAGTTCGCTTTACCTACCGAATCACTAACTGTTAGTCCCTCGTCATTAACAAGACTAGATACTGAAAACTGACCTCCACGAGATTCTCGGACGTATGACCAAAACTCTTTCTGGTCGCTTCCTAAAGACTCTAAAAGGGTTTTAGATCTATATTCCAGGAACTCATTCCGCGATTCCTCCTTAACGAATTTTCGTACCTCCGCGTATTTCTGTCGCTCAATTTCAAAGTCACCTCCGATCTTCTCCAGTCTCTTCATCCGTGCGTGTAAAAACCTTTGCCTCGTATGCGACGCCCGCAATTTAGGTTTCATCCAACGTGGTTCCTTACGCTCCCTCACGGTTTTAATCGGGACGAACATAACTAAGCCTTCTTTAAGTATACGAAGGAATTCTATCCAGCTATCCTCAACGCTATTACTACTGTCAAAATCATAAAAGTCGTCCCTGTTCAAGTTGATATAATCCCTGAATTCCGAAAAATTCGCCTTACGAAACATATAAACCTGCCGAGGCGGCTTGAGTGATTTTACTATATCCGTTTTAATTACTGCAGTAATAATATCGTGGTGTGAAATTCCTTCTAGTATATATATCTCACCAAAAGGGTGCGAATGAGACGTAGCTAGTAAGTCCAATACACTCCCTCGACCTTCGCGAATCGTCCTCGTAACCTTCTTGTTAAGTTGATCTAAAGCATGGATCGTAAAAGTATCTATTAATTTCTGCGATGTACTCTTCTCCCGACCCTAATATGAACTCGATAAATTATCCCCATTAATTTGGGGAAGGTTGAAATCCCCACCTACAACGATGATCGGATCCCTCATTTTCTTCCGAATGATCTCAAGTGATTCGGCTAGCTCCTGTATACATTCAATGTTACTATCTGGGGCCCGATAAAACGAACAAAAGAGTACCTTCCTTCCGTTCCGTCCAAAAACCGAACTCCATACCATTTCACTTGTACCGTTTCCTAGAAAGTCGACGCGCTGACTCTTCAAAGATACTTTTACAGCGATGAATACCCCTCCGCCTATCCTACAGTATCCTATCTTTACGATATACAATATAATCCGGAGGAAATATCTCACTCGATTCAACATCTTCGCTTAACCAACTTTCCGTTCCTATCACAATATCCGCGCAAGTGATTCTAGTGAGATTATGAATTCGGCCTGCTTATTCCGTATACTTCTGCAATTTACGACTATAACTTTCAAATTACTCTCGTTCCTCTTTAAAGAAGGGCATCTTCTCTCATCACATTTTGAATTGGTATAATTCACTTTCCTAACGAAATTATGAGCTGATATCAACTTTCTAAGCTCGCATATACTTTCAATCTCATTATTGTGGGTGTCAGATCTAATACGCGAAATCTTATTACTCAATAACCTACTGCTGCAGACTAACCTAAAAAAACACCCACATCCCTAAACACCCTACCTGCTACCTTCTCAGCAGCCTCGGCTGTATAGTGAACCCCGGAACGGTCAAGGGGTACCCTACACGAATCAAGGACGTGGCACAGATCGACAAAGGCCACCCCTCTATCCCGAGAGAAATCTCTCAGCCGACGGTTCAGACCAACCACCCTACTCTAAACCGTACAGCTTCGATCAATCTGGGGAACAATACTGCAAATGGAGAGCCCAATACTGACCCCAGATGACCCCCGGACACGTGCAACCTCAGAAATCAGGTCCTCAAATGAGTCCAAGATCTCCTCGGACCCACGAGCCGAAGCATCATTGGTGCCAATATGGGCCACCACATGCAGTGAGGAGCAACCCGTCTCCCTTACCGCCGCACTTAACTCCTTCGTCACCTGGGGCACCTTCGGCTGCCCCAGAAGCCGGAGCACGACAAGCTTTGGGGCTCTTAACGGAGGGAACCTCACGAACCGAAACCCGACCTGACCCAGCGAGCAAGGAGCGGAGGTCCGCAACTTCCCTCTCAAGGATCGCGACTCGAGACACAAGTGCCTGGTAGCCAGCGATCCTCAAAAGAGAACCCACGGGAGACCTTTGGGGAACCATCATATACTAACTTCCTAACTTAATAATTTAGTGAGATAAGAATTAATTAGTAAAAGCTGCTTAAAGATAAGGAACTGAGCTCACACTTCGATAGCTAATGAAGTAATATAACCTAGCTAACTCTTTAATTACTTTCGAACTAATTAAATTATCGCACTACTTTAATAAACAAAAAGACTTAAAGAACTACTTTAAAAGACAAAAAGAACACTGCACTAAATTCCTTGGGTACCTAGAAAATGAGAAAGTATGTAAACAAGAACTCAGATATTGCGCGGCCAAGAACAGCTGACAAACGTTTCGCGAGCACTCACTACTGTAAAACTGTAACACAAAAAAAATAATCAGAAACACTGCGTAAACAACAATAAATAACACAGTAATAAGAAAGAACAAATAAGTAGCTTATATCAAGACAAACTGAGATGAAAATTATACTTATCTGCCCAGAGAAACTAAACTATCGATGTAAATTCTCCAATGAATTATGAATGCTTTCCCGATAACCGGGAATGATATAAAACGGAAGGTACATAGAGGTGATTCATAAGTTTTATATACGCCATTTGCCGTTCCTCTGACGGGTTTTGGTTCGATGCCAGAGCGTCACTTCTATTCTACCATGTATTTCAAAGGGGGATAACGGAATCTTATATTAGGACCTTCTCGATAAGATATCGAATCGAAACTTTGGAAAAAGTCAGAATGGCACTTATCTAACATTAATATGCAATTTTTCTATCAGAAACGTGTCCTGAGTTCGACACCAGGCGGTCTTTCACGCGAATATTTGAAAATATTTTTGAGGCGTTTCTCCGTAAGATAGACGATTCAAAATAACGGAATTAGCATATGTAGTGGTCTTCTACTCCAACAATGAATGAAACGTCGTGGGTTCGATGCCAGGCGGATGTGAATATCTACCTTCAAAAATACATTGCGGCGATTCTTTCGATAAGGATTCTTTTGAATACGTTTTCGATTACCTGGAAAGGAACAACCAAGAATGTAGATAGCGGTTATAATAAGCTTTCATATGCGCTGTTTACAGTTTCCCAGATGAGCCTTGGTTCGACGCCAGGGCATCAGTTCGATTCTACCGTAGATTTCAAATGGGGAATCCCGAATCACAGCTAAGGAACTTCCCGATATCTAATGGACGTGTAATTTTAGAAACGGTCGGTGTTGCCACTACCAAACAGTCAAGTGATATCTTATTTTCCGAGAAGGTCCTTGGTTCGGCTCCAGGCGGTCCTAAATCTCCCATAAGATATTTATGGTGGTATACTGAAATATCTTAATGAGACATATAAAAGGAAGAAAGCAGTCCGTAACCCTATATGGGTCATTCCACGCCAAACCGAACAAAAAAAACATGACATTTTTGTATCTTCATGAAACTTTGCCACATTATTGATAGTAACAATTAAGTCACTTTTACCAATTTTTAGACCAACAATCCCAATAATTACAAAATGGCGGCTAAACAAAGTTCGCAAAAAAGTTCGAAATCCGGCGCGCACGCTCTCAGTTGAACACCCGTTTCTCAGAGAGCTTAAAACGTACGATGCTTTAAATACGCTCATTCTAAAGCTCTTAAACCATAAGAGATATGGCGAACTTTGCATATGATAGCTTTTAATGAACCCTTTTCTTATACTGGGTTTTACGTTTCTATGTTGCCGTGAACGGATTTCTAAATTATCGGAATTACGTTTCCGATATGATTTCGATTTGAAATTCAGCAAGAGGGGAGGGGCCGAATTGATTCGATACCAGACCGGTTAAATTATCCCGTTTTTATGTACGCTTAGGCGAACTAGGGAATGTTACCATTATTAGTATATACACAGTTTCGGTCCCCTTATTAGCTAGCAAGAAATTTACTCGTAATAGATATTACCGATATGCAATTATTAATGTAATTTAGAATTTCTGGAGTTGACTCACCTGGTGTCGCGGTTATCGCACTCACTTGAGGCTGGTCCCAGATCTAAGCCGACAGGAAAGCGCTCTGAAAAGAAGCACATCTACCTTGAGTCGGATAATCATCAAGGAGTTTGTCCGTTAACAAATTATTTACCACTGTGCTTCATATTCTGTAGTATATAATTATTATTTCACATACAAACCACAAAAAAGACAAGACATGCTACAATACAGCATGGGATGCAATCATGACGCTTAACGTTGAGACGTATTTATCTCATGCGGATGATGGAAAATTATATTTTTCCATCAATTACTTAAGGATTAGACTGTGTAATGAGTAAATACTCGAGAATGCTTCGAAATAATTCTTAAGCTACTATGCAAAAAAATATCGAGAAAGCTGTCTGCAAAAAAGAATCTAGCGGAATACGCTGCAACTGTACTAAACCATGAAAAAATTACATTCTTCAACTATGCAGGTGAGCGTTGGACGTTCAAACGCTAAATTTCTGTGGAATTTTATATTCACTGAAAATATTCACTCTGTTTGCAATTTGCTGAATATTGTGGCGGTTTGCGTTAAAGATATAGTCTGCATAAGAATGATATGACAATTCTGTCATGTGTTAAAATAGCAATAGGGTAACACAAATTTCAATAAAACAAAATTACAGGGACTATAATCATTTGGAAAAAATATAAGTTCTCTATAGGATTATGATTCTAAAATATGATTTAGAATTAGGTTGAGTGAGTCGATTCTGCTAAGAGAACATGAAATCCTCATTTTAGAAAAAGCGAGAGGATTGCTTTGAGTGAAGAATGTTGATTGGCGCAGTAAAGCCGAAGCTCAAAGTATAAAGGAGAATAAAAGGAGTTATCTCCATGACGTATTTAATTCTCAAAGGGCAATACAAAACACGATTTGGAAGTGACAAAGCTAATGCGAGAACGCTAAAAGGCAATATTGCAGTCTCATTTCCTTTGAATGACATCATCGAGATTGGAATCGTCAGAGGGATATAATTGTCTAAGATTTTGAAAGCTGAATTCTCGTTAATATCCGCCCAAAAAACATGTATGTCGCACTGGGCAGAGCTCTCATTCGAAAGCAATTATTGGCCCTCATTTTAGCACATACTTGTCATTTATCACTCTCACGAACTTAGTTCATTCATCATTCAGAATTTGCATTAATAGAGATAAGATTTCAGAATAACATTCGCCAACGAAGTTTATTGAATCCTTCGCGAATATTAGAGCTTATGTGTGTGAGGAGAATTAATAATATTGGTTGAGGGAAATTTCTCTGCTGAATTTAGTATCATCTTCAATAACCTACAGAATGAATGTCTCATGACGTCGACTGAAAAAAGTATTTCCTTCATCAAGTACTGATCATACTGCAACTCCAAAAAGAATTCAATCAACTAAAGGGAAACTTATAAATATTATTATAATTTTTTCGGCTCAATCAAAAACTAAAAGCGTCTTAAGTACACTTCTTTAAAAAGGATATTTATATCGCTTAGGATTTCTCAGAGTAACTAATCGAGGTATGGATTAATGTCTGTTTGACAAGAGAAATTTTGATCCATCAATGACGGCGAATGTTATCTAGCTTTTCTGGAATATGGACTGTTTTCATCAAATCGACCAAAAGACGGCTGGAACAGTCTCAACCATTTCCTTTTCCAAGAAATATAATAAATACTGCAATGGAAGAGGAGAGATAAAATACATATAATTCTAAGTACAAGATTTAAAAAAGATACACATTTCTCGATAGAGCTCATCGTATTAGGTTCTTGTAAGTTAATGACCACTTTCATTGGAATTTATTTCCCATCCAACGAGCTTAGATAAACATTGAAAGAAATTACAGAGTGTAGCATCAGAAAAACTTTATTAACTTTTTTAATGCGTAAAGAAAGGAATAGAAACGCGAGAAAAAAATATTGAAAACGGAGCGACAGACAGCGATTTTCCGGAGGAAATTTCTGTTTTCATATCCTCTATTCCAGAATATTACTTTTAGCGACATGAATATAAAGGCGTAGTTCCACTTTTATCTACCGGCGTCAAATGAAGTAATTCCGCATAAATTCGTCGGCTCTTCTTTTAGGATCCGGAGAAACTCCACCAAGTGCTGAAAACTAGAAACGTTCTGGCATGAGGGTTCATGATTTGCCTTAAAAATCTTGAATATTTAACTCGTGATTTCATTGGCAAATCACCTTCGGAGAAGACGGATTCATTAAAATACTGCAAGTTTGGATATTCAAATTTGTAGCGGAGTTATTCAAGTAAGTAGTTTTCTTAAAGTAATACTTGAAAATTCTAAGAGCAAAGATAAGATTGATCGATAAGATAAGAATAATTTCGAAAGAGAAGGAAGTTTCGAATATCACTCCTATATTTTAAAGCGACTTGATCCAGCCAGTTACAGGCTCTTCTATTTAACGCCACTGAGCAGTTAAATAACGGAACATGTTCTCTAATGGGTTTCCTTAATACGACTAATAATAGTAATACGGTTTTCATAAGACATGATATTGCGAGGGTGTTAATAAATGCTGTCCTATTTATCTCCGCACACACATTTGCTTGCCATTGGACTCCCCTTCAAATGACGATTTATATTAAGAGGTAAATATTTACTTCTCATCGACACCAAAAGGGGAAGAATCCAAACCCTCTTCATTCCTCCTTTAAAAAAGCGCTTTAAATACTCATTTTAAACTTCAAAAATTAATATAGACTCTCGCTCGAACGTTTTATGTAATACAGAGAATGTTTAATCTTATTTCATCCATATGTGTTTGTTCTGTGAAATATGAGGTAAGGCTTCTCAATCATAACTGCGGTCCTCAAATTGATGATTCCCTAAAAGGAGTTAAAAACAGAAACGCCTTCTAACTAGTATTTTATGAAATTTATAAACTAAAACATAACTTTCTGAAAGGAATTTACAAATATCGTAAAAAATGCCATTAAATACCAACTAATCTTATTAATTTTAAGAAAAATATTTCTAAGTTTCTTAAAGTGTCATTTACTGATTTTTTTAATACTTAACATCAATGTTAATACGATATTGACTTAAAATTGGTTTAGCAAGATTATTAGCCATGGAACCATTTATATTTGACGTGCTCTTCACCTCAACTGAGATGCTTATAAAACAGACGATAAAATAATGAGTCTCGACTGAATATAACTCATATGAAACTTGTCTCAAGTTCGTACGATAATTCCTTTGAATCAAAATTTTCTGTAGATATCGTTAAAAACAATAAAAATAAACTCTACTGGTATTAATACATAACATTACGCTTTGACTCGCCTGGGATCAATCCGGGGACCAATATAACAGATGAAAATTTCTTATTCATTATGAAGGAATGGATTTTTATAACATGCATGTTTTAAGGTTTTACTAATGTCTAAAGAATTTAATCTTCGTGAACTTCTTCCGGCCCATTACTTCTTTTCTTCTGAATTCCTCAATAACTTATGTTATGTTTCGGCTGTGTCGTTTAAAATCCTTAAATCTTTGACGATTCCCTGTCCCTTCAAATAATCCAAGTCTTCATTCTAAACATCCGATTCGGAATGTAAAAAATAATTTAAAATATTGCACCTTTTAAAGAAGACGTATGTAATGGTGTAATAAATTAAGCCAATTCTTTGTCGAAGAAAGATTGAGCTTCTTCCAAAGATATTTAAATTTTAAATATCATATCGTTTTTCATGTTGTATTGTTGCTTTCTTCGACTCGATGAGCTTGCATGGTTGTTTACCCTCATTAGCACTGCTTTGCTGAATAGATAATAACTTAATAGCTATGTCTATTTTGATTCTTTGTCTAAAGTTTTATCAAAAAAGCAAAAGCAACTTTCCATGGGTTCAAATATCACAAATGAGTTATGATTTTCAACAATATCACCTTTGAAATGTCTCGATTAGTTTTTTAAATTTATCTAAAATTTCAAACAGATGTAAATCTTGGTTGAGGACTAATTCAGCTTAAGGAGCATTACACCAATCTTTGACATAAAGATTAATAAACGATTTGTACTTCTGTTGACCTCTGTCTCGGAGTCATCCACAGAAAATTGATCCCCGCATTACACGTTGTAGGATTTAGCTGTACAGCTGAAGGAAATGTGTTTTGTAAAGAATTGCTACCACGGATAGTTGAGGCAGGATGGGAATCTTTAGAAGAAAGAAGAGTCAATCAAAGACGTAAATTTACTTCATAAAGTCAGAAAAAATAGGTTCTTATAAGATATAGCCGATATTATGCGCACCCCTTGTTATATAGGTCGTTCTGATACCGCGAGGAAGATCAGAGAAATACATGCTACAAGCAGTGGATTCAAAAATTCATTTTTTTCCGTGAACGATACGCGGAAATAATCGATTAGGAAAGTAGAGTCATGGTGCGATGAGTAATGTGACGTCACGCGGAGGTACATATTTGTGACGTCAAGGATTGCTCTGCGAGGGTAAATAGCACCCTAAGGCCGGGACACCGATTACAATGTTACCGCAGAACCGCCTCCTGCTACTTAACGTACAGGTCACGAAAATCCGGTACCTTTGTTTCGTTTGGGGTATCATAACTTTTCGAGCTAACACATGCAACCCCTGCCACACGCCGAAAGGCGCCATGCAGGGTACATATATAGATGTAGATAAAAATTAAATTATAGTCACTTTGATGCACAAATTTGCATTTCTTTAAAATATAATGCTGTCCTTGCCGATGGCTATTTTGATAATATGTACTCAAGGAATGGGTGCTTATATTATGTATTCATATAGTATTCATTTGTATTCATGTAATACCTATAATATGTATTAACACTTTTAAAACGAAACGTGTAATGCGGTACATGGGAATTTTTTTCAGTGTCTATTTAATACTGAAGTCTGAACTTACGACGTCAGAGAAATATCTCTACGTATTTCCACATTTTATGGGGCAAACTGAAAGTTTCAAAGCCATTTCCACTAAGGAAAAAGGGAATTTACATTGCATTGCGATGGTCTCTTTAAGTATCACAATTCATACATTTCTGTTATGTACGATAGAAA
This sequence comes from Pachydiplax longipennis, assembly GCA_036926295.1. Taxonomy (NCBI): domain Eukaryota; kingdom Metazoa; phylum Arthropoda; class Insecta; order Odonata; family Libellulidae; genus Pachydiplax; species Pachydiplax longipennis. Next base: position 3,433,152 of record JAVFKF010000050.1, on the reverse strand, counting down.
TTATTAGCGGTAAGATTTCCGAATGATTTTACATTCATCGAGCAATATATTAATTAATTTAATCAATGAAAAGTGAAAAAGCAGCTTTATACAAAAAATACCTTTGGTATCTTAAATAGTAACGAAGCAAGAAGTTACCATTATGTTTTAAACTGACTCTATTACTCCAACAACCAGCATTGATCAGATTCACTCGCAAACGTATTGAACATGACACGCAGTAATTTTAAGTTACAGTATTATAGTAATTCAATATAAACGTAGCAGAAGTATTTTGATTTCTCACAAATCATGAGAGAAGTCAAAGTACATTAGAATGGCGGGAAATGTAATCACGCCTCAAGACCACTGCTTACGTCACGTTCGTCTCCAATCGTTTCGATCAAGTTGCTCCACTACCTTAATTAGGAATGCAGTCCTAAAGTGAGAGCGAATGATTTTTGACTTTACGAGCGAAGTAAATAAACTCGTGAAAACAAGAGAAAGGATACTTTAATCTCTGCTATCCCTGGCTGAGAATTATGCGCGAGAAAAGATGCAATTCGTAACGTACTTCGGAATATATTATGAATTTCGAATTAAACATCTTTTCCCTCCGAAAGCCATGAAGTGGTTTACTTTTGGTTTCGATTTTTTTAAGGTTTGAAATGTTACATAAAACCATCGTTCTATATTAAGTCAGAAGACCAAAGAAGACTTTCACGGCTGCTTAAGATAATAATAATTTTCTCATGGTTTGAATAGTAGCCAAATTGTAAATTACTGAAAAAATAGAAATGCGCTTGTTGTTCTTTAGTATAAGCTTGTGTTATTTCATAATCAAATTTTCCGTTTCTTATACGTATATCTCAAGTATGAGTAGATCCTAGGTTTTTCATAATTATTTAAAAGCTATTTCTAATATATTAATTTGACTTTCCATAGTTTTTGAAACAGAATCTAAAGTATTTAAGGGCTGAGTTAAGATATTGTTTCGAACAGTAAAAGTTAGCAAAAGTTTCGTGCAAGTAAAAATAACTAGGTTATCGTAACATCTCAGATATTAGGAAGCTAACCATATTCTCCATTTATATTTTGTGGACAATAAATTCTATACCTTACTGAATTCCAATCTCTCTACCGTTCATGCCTTGACGAATTCATTGAATATTTACCTTAATTAAAAAGGCATGAACTTGGATCAGATGGGACGTATATCAGGATTTATTCGGCTGAGATCATCTAAAAAATTAGATTAAATAAATTCAAGATACGCGGTGACGAAATCAAGAGACGCAATCCTAATGTATTCAAGAAATTTTATAGACAAAACGTGGAATTCTCCTCTGAATTCCTCAGCAATGCAACACGAGATCCATTGGCGTCACTTACAGAGGGAATTTCTTTTTTCGCAGTTGAACCTTTCGAAATAACTTTAAGGCAGCTTGATTTTTCAAAATGAGACTAGAGTATCCCAATATAGAATACACTATCACTTATTCTAAATGTTCTCAAAACTTGTAGGTTTTCAAATTAAAGTAAATGCTTTCCTCGGTAAGACTACAAAGACGGGGCATATCAGATAAGACAACAAAAAAATCCTTGAAGAAGATTAAATTATTGATAAATGTTTATTCTTGTAAGTGTATCTTTGGTAATTTTTTAAGAAGTAGATGAAGATATAGGTATTTTGAAAAGGTGGTGGAAAAGTGGATATTTAGTGAGTTGTGTTGCGAGTTCTCGTTTGGCATTCCTCAAAAAATATTTCCATGAAAATGTAAGTAAACAATAATAAATTAAAAAATATATAAGGTTTTTATTTATATATTTTTCAATTTTTTTTCTTCCTATAATCATTTTAATATAAATATGCAACTTAACGGAAAACACACACATATATCATCATCATCAGCCATTTTCAATCCGATGTCGAATGTAGACCTCCCCAAGCACTTTCCAATTATCTCTATTCTGAGCTTCTCTTTACCATGTCACACCTAAGTACTTAATGATGTCCATGTTCCATCGGTCCTCTGGTCTTCTTCATGGTCTCTTCACACCTCTTGGTGTCTAGTTCAGATCTCCTCTTGTCCAACGGTTGTCGTTTCTTCTCGCCACATGGCCTGCCCACATCCATTTCAGTGACCTTACTTTATCTATGATGTCTGCCACTCCTGTCTTCATCCTCACCCAGGTGTTCCGTTTCCTGTCTCTTCTTGTGATCCCAAGCATACACCTTTCCATACTTCTTTGCGTTGTCTGAAGTCGCTGGGTTATTGCAGCGTTTAATACCCAGGTTTCACTTCCATGGGTCAACACTGGTAGAATGCATTGGTTGAAGACCTTTCTCTTCAAGACCATAGGCATTTGTGACTTTAGAAAGTGTGCATTTCTTCCGAAGGCACTCCAGCCGAGTTTAATTCTTCCGTTCACTTCGTTAATCCTGTTTTTCTCTCCTGGTGTTACTAGTTGTCCTAGGTATGTATATTCTGATCAGACCTCCAAAGACGTCCTTTCAAATTTGATTGGTTTTTATACTGCAAAAGAGGTATACAATACCTTTGTATTTGTTAAGTATATCCTCAGTCCTATCTTCTGTCCTGCTGTGTTCAGTTCATGAAGTCTTGAAACTAGATCTTCTCCGTTGGTTGCGAAGAGTACTATATCATCTGCAAAGCGTAGATGACTGATGTGCTCCCCATTAATCCGCAGACCTTTCTGCTCCCACATCAAGGTTTTAAAACTTCCTCCAGAACAGCTGTGAAAAGAATTGGGGAAAGGCAATCTCCTTCTCTAACTCCCTTCTCAATCTTGAATTCTTCAGTACCTTCGTGTAGCATTACTGAGGCTGTGGCATTTTTATAAATGCTGCGTAGGAGACAGATGTACTCTGCATCTACTCCTTGTTTTTCCAGAGCTTCTAGTGTAGAGGAGGCACTTACCGAGTCGAAGGCCTGAGCATAGTCCACAAAGCATAGTACTAGTGGTATCTTGTATTCATTCGTCCTGCTGATTATTTCTTGTGTTGGATGTGGTCCATAGTACTGAAGCCCTTCCGGAATCCTGCTTGCTCTCTAGGCTGGGCAGATGATAGAGTAACCTTTATCCGTTCAGCTATTATCCACCTGAATATTTTGTAAACAACAGGAAGGAGACTGATTGGGTGATAATTCTTCAGCTCTTCCTTGCTTCCTTTCTTGTGCAAAAGGACTATTCTTGCATGATTCCAGTTCCGGGGGATTCTTCCTTGTTTCAGGCAATTAGTGACTAACTGCGCTTCTCTTCCAAAGTATTCTGCTACCGTCCTTAGTATTACTTGTCAGTTGCAAGTTCTGTACTATGTATAAGTCTGCAGATTACTAACTTAAACGTAAAATTTGCAGAAATATTGTCAATTTGCATTTCAAACGATGAGAGAAAAATTCTGAGAAAAAACCAAATGTGATATTTAGAATTCATTTCAGAGGAGATGGTTGTTAGCCTTACTCAGAGATCAGAATGGTAAATACTCATAAAAGATCTATTCCTTTGCTATCTAGGCCATAAGAAAAATATTACCACTTTTCGCATAACACCTAATGTCAATTAAGTGTTATACGAAATGAGGGGATTCACATGTAAAATTTGTGAAGTGTCACCTTTCATCTTTTACGGAAGATCCCGAGAAAATAGAAGGATATACACTTGATTATGAAATCGTAGTAAATTTAAGACGAGGAAACAAATTGTATTGGCTGATTTAGCACGCACCGAAACGAATTCATATGAGAAGGTCTTTAATATAAGTTAGAGAATGGAAGTCAATACTGATTCACATATATAATTTGCGAAGTGTCCACTTTATTTCAGAAACGGATTGATTTAGAGATTCAAGACTAATGGCAATGCATTTGTTGATAACCCCTCTCTATTCCTATCAACACCTTCGGGTTCTGACCCCAAAGATTCGATTTTTCCCATAAGGATATATTACGCGAAATTATGAAAAAAATTATAAGGCATTTCCGGGTAGGACAGAGAATTCAAAATAATAGATGACCCATAGTCTTCTATAGTATCCATGGTCACCAAATAAGTGTTCGTTCGACCCCTTGGATGCAAAATTCTCGTTCTATAAACGGTTCAGTAAACTGAATGATAACAAAATATTCGCACAATGGAGAAAATTTATTTCTTTTTACCATTTGTTTTTCAAACAAGACTCTGATAAAGACGTAATAAAAATCTTTGGCGTAGCCAATTTGTGGAGCTAATTTTGTAAAACACGCAGCAATTTTTACGTCTAAAATTGGATGTATCGTTCCTGCAATAGAATAAATTAAAGAAAACTGTAAAACTGCAAAGCCGGAGCGCGCCGCCTAAGGCAAGGCTGGGTTTTTGATTTAACGGTGCGTTTTTAGGATGGTCCTTCCTCTGCGTTCGTCACGTACTCAAATGTAATTGTTTCATTTCACCCAACCAACGCGGAAAGTGCCGTCCGACAGATTAGTTCTAGGGATTAGAGCAGCGTTTTCGCTGCGGCAAATATGCCGGACGCCCACCAACTGTGCATGCACGATTTTTTGGTTTGCCGCAGCCTGTTTTCAATCAAATCTTGCCGTTATTTTGATAAACTTCCTTAAAAGGATGTTTGTACACGATACCTTAACAATATCTGTACACCGTCCAAAGTTTTCAGGACAATCGATTTCAGAACTCCGTAGAATCTCGTCCCCGTAAAGTACTGCAAATATTATCCGTACGAAGTGTTTTCGGCACACAAGTAATTATTTTCAGCCAAGTGTTTCATAGTTTTGAAAAGTTTTGGCGGAAGACATTCAAAATTTGCAATAAAAATTCTTGAGACGGAATGTTTAATTTATTTACGACGAGCATATTTACTTTACTTAATTCTATCTTTCCTCAATCTAGTATACGTCGCAATTAAAATAAAGTAACAGGTGTGTGTTATATATACTCCCTTCGCAGATAATAGGCTACCTTTCATTTACCTAAATGTCCCAGTTCGAACCCAAACAAAAAAAACCGTTCTCATAGAAATACACGTATACCTCTACTTTTATCGGTTGCAGGCTAATTTTCTTTTGCAAAATTTAATTAGAAATATTAGTCGTACTAAATCGAAGCTAGCAGCAAAATAAAGAAAATATGGTTATAGGAGGCAGTAATAATCTGAAAATTTAATATCTGCAGTTTATCCTAAATAAATTGCAGGATCGATTTACAGGGGTAGCAGGGAACGAACATTTAGTAGCTTCTTTTAATCCGTTCGACTTTGTGTACGCTATTTAGATATAATGTAACTTCTAATAGTTGAATAAATCTACAACATAATATGTATCCTGCGAGAGGTCTTTCGGCGTGTGGCAGGGGGTATACGTACCATGTTTCACATATCTAATTAGTTTACGCCATATATCGTATATCGAGTAAATACATAACTCCTCGTCTCCTTTTTTTATTACCTCCTACATCGTAGACCGAAAACATATAGGTGAAATAAGATGAAATATTTAAGGGAGGAAATTCTCTACTTTATAAAGAGGAATTCATCGAGAGGGTATATTAATCTTCAAAATTTAAATAAGAGTCATAACTACAGTGGTACCTCGAATTACGAGTGCCCTAACATACGAGTTTTTTTGAGATACGAGCCGTCGAGCGAGCGAAGTTTTGCTTTGAAATACGAGCAACATTTGAGAGACGAGGAACGGCCAGAGGCACACGACCCACCTGTTTACTGTGCCTCGTGCGTCTCGCATTATCCCACGCATCCCCCCAGTATACTTGTTTACCTCGCTGTCGAAGCATCTTTGATAAGTTTTTCTAGGGCTTTGTGCTTTTTGTGCAAATAAATACTTTATCACATTTCTTTTTATAACCTTGGGTCCGAAGAAAGTGAGAGGAAAGGTCAATGCTCAAAAGAAGATGACGTCTATTGAATTAAAGCGTGAAATCGTAGAAAAAATGAGCGAGATGTGCGAGTAGCTGACTTGGCGAGGTAGTACGGGCGTAGTACTTCAACAATATGTACTGTGCTTAAACAGGAGTCAATAAAGGGTATAACGCCAGCTAAGGGCGTTACAATAATTTCTAAGCTCCGGAGCTCTCTCCATGAAAAGATGGAGAAACTGCTGATTGTTTGAGTTACGGAGCAGCAGCTTAAAGGCGATATTTTAACACAGGGCATCATATGCGAGAAAGCACGAGCAATTTACGGTGATTTGCTGAATCAGACCCCGCGCACTTCCACGGACGAGGCATTGTAAGACTCGTTTAAAGCCAGTCGAGGCAAATTTGACAACTTTAGGAAAAGGACCGGCATTTACTACGTTGTCAGGCATGGTGAGGCTGCAAGTTCGGATCTGAAGGCAGCTGAGGATTATCTCAAAACTTTTTCCGAACCGATAGAAGCCAAAAGACACATCCCCCAGCAAGTCTTCAACTGTGACGAGACGGAGCTTTTCTGGAAGAAGATGCCGAATAGGACTTACATAACGACAGAGGAGAAGATTAATCGCCTAACTCATTTCCGCAACATTCTGAAAGGGAAGAAGGAACAAACATCCTTGGACATGTTTTTTTTTAATCCGGCGAAAAAAGGCAAAGACCAGTGAAGAAAAAAGCAGTAACTAAAATTAAGTATAAATCAGCATTTAAGTTGTGTGCAAGTTGCATTTTAGTGACCAAAATACAAATACACTTTATAAAGTCAGTTTATTTCTTTACGTTATCTTTTATTATGTTTTTATACAATATTTGTCATTTATAAATACATTTTTCCTATTCAAAAACACGTAACAAGAACAACTGGGGTGGCATTTTGGGGCCTGGAACGAATTAATGGCATTTCAATTAATTTCAATGTGGAAAATTGCTTTGAGATACGAGCAATTTGACATACATGCAAGGTTACGGAACGAATTAAACTCGTATCTCGAGGTATCACTGTACATCCTAGACCCAATCAATATGGTACATATAAACTTTTAATTCCCCGTTGAGAATCAACGGGCTTTTCAGCTAGTGTACATTTAAAGCTAAATGTTATTACTATGCGCAACGCAGACTGGGAAATGAGAAAATTTCGCCGAAGACACCATTTCATCAGTTTAACGGAATAATTTATTGGTAAATGAAATTGTTAAGTTAAATTCATCGAGTACTTGTTTTCATTTCGGTAATTATTTAACTTATTTCTTATTCTTACGACATCGGTATTTGAAATTGCTAACCGTTGGAAATAAAATTTTAAGTAATGTCCTCTTACGGCTATCAGTTTCTTTCAACACTTGCTACTATCGCGGGCGAAATGTCGATTCTAACAGATGAGCTCCTAAACAGCGACTAGTGGTCGTTCTTGACGGTTCCAAGGGTGCGTCTCTACGTCGCTTAAAGTCCTCCCCATGCCTCACGACAAGGGAGGAAATGTTACCAAATGACCGTGAATTCGGCGCCAGATGGCTGCAGAATTCTTCCGTAAGAAATGCATTGATGCAATTTTTGACAATTTTTTTAAAAGCCTTCCCCATAAACTGGAAAGATAAAACCCGGAATGGTAAGAGGCGTTTGAAAACATTTTTTCACGCAGATCATTGTTTCTCTAACTATCCTTCGTTCGATGCCAGAGCGTGATTTCGATTCCACCATGCATTTCAAATGGCGATAACGGAATCTTATTATAGGACCTTCCCGAAAAGATATTGAATCGAAAACTTGTAAAAGGTCAGAATGGCACTTCTCTAACATTAGCATGCAAATGTCTCTCACTAACGGGTCCTGAGTTCGACGCCAAGCGGTCTTTTGGGCGAATTAAAAAAAACTCTATTGGGGCCTTTCTCGGTGCGATTGGGTATTCAAAATCACGGAATTTGCAGATGAAGTGGTCTTAGAGCAGCAGTGGAAGGAATGTTACCAAATGAGTGTTGGTTCGATGCCATGTGGATGCTAAATTCTCCCCTTTCAAATGTCTTTCGGCAATTTTTAAGAACTTTTGGAATGCTTTCGCGATAACGTGAAAAGATGTAATCCGGAATGTTTACAGGGGTCACATATACGTATCGGAGAATATATGGTAAATCGGATAATATCGGATACTTGTGGTAAATTTTCACCAATTAGCTTGCAGTATGGAAGCAACTTTTACTCGTATATTATAAAATTATCTACTCTAGTGTTTTGAAATAGCCACACAGATGTGGCTCCTCATTGCTAATACATTTCATACCCGTGACTTAACTCACATTAAAATACTCTACTATATTAAATCAATTTCCTCGGCCGTAAGGTCGCTTTTCGACGTCTTTAATTGAAAGATAAAGAAAACTGAACGAAAAAAGCGAAACTATTTTCGGAACATATCTGGGATGCAGATTATATGCAAATGAACATCGTTTATAAATTAATAAAGATTTAAAACTGTAATTAGTTTATAACATCTGTTAAAAATGTTTTGCTAATAAAAAGTATTTATTTATTTAAAATATGAGTCGCATCTAAGAATTAAACGCTACTGTAGACAGCGAAAACCTATAGACTCAATACAACATGAAAACAGTACTTTACAGTTGCTACGGAATTGTGTATCTCAAGTAAACACAAAGTAAGACCGGCGGCTCGGCGGATTATTATTCAAGAGATTTCTACACATTTAAAATAAATAGAGAGAACAAACCTATTCCTAACTGATTATTACAATCGAACTCTTATAAGAGAAATCATTCTTGATTCTGAGGGATGAGAAGTCACAAATTTAGACAAAATTACTGCTACTTCTGGGATGAGATAAAAAATGGTGTGGATAGAAATACTAGAAAGAGTAGAGCATCATAAATTGAAAGACATAAAAGAAATGAGATAAAATCTGGGTGCCAAAGAAAAGCTAGATGAGAGATGGAGGAGATTAAAAGAGAAGAGATTCAGTAAAAGGAGGGCGTCTAAAAATAATCGGATTCTTGAAAAACGGATGCCGATGGTCGAACGCAGCACTACAAAGAATTTTCTATTCTATTGGATGCAAGTGATTCTTCATGTGATCAACACAAACGTCATGCCATGGTGAAAGATTATGAATTTTCTAGAAATACTAGGTTATATAATTTAAGAGACTTCCTTTGACTCTCATAATTCACAGACAACTTGAGCTACACCTTAGAAATTAATCCATGTTTCTAAAGATAGAAAGTACTACGTTTGATTTTAAAGAATTTAAGAATAATAATCTTCCTTACCTGCAAGCAACTCAATAAATTCTTTAAAAGTTACCTTATTTTTTTACTTTGTTTTCGCAGATTTTCTCCAATTTCTTTAACATAAACAACCATATCCGCCCTATCATGTCGCTTAGTCCTTCAAAACGCTTTATTTTATCTCTCATCATATTTATCCCTTCTCTATAAACAGTTATTTTTCAGAGTTTCTTTTCCCATTAGTTCTCTTAAGATCTAAGAGATAAAGGTTCTCCAAGCGCCGAATAGCGGCGACCGTCTAAGGGCGATTACCGGGAAACGGATAATCGTCTAGCGGTCCCAGTTCTTCAGAATCCCGATGTACATTTCGCAAACAATGCTTCCATCTTCCTTTGTCATTCAGCATTGGACCCCCCAGGAAGATGGAAGCATTGTTTCCGAAATGTACATCGGGATTCTGAAGAACTGGGACCGCTAAACGATTATCCGTTTCCCGGTAATCGCCCTTAGACGGTAGCCGCTATTCGGCGCTTGGAGAACCATTATCTCTTAGTTCATTGACCGCCGAGTTCCTTTTTTCTCCTTCTTTTAAGATCTTCTTCGTTTCTTAAGCAAGCCCATTCACGGCAATCTCAAGATACCTTCACTAAGAGTAAATTTTAGGAATCCTCTATATATTATTTTAAAACATGCTTCTTTGGTTATCGGGGCTTTTCTTCCTTATTACTCCACCAATACATATAAATAAATGACCATTTAAGAGGAAACATTTCTAGGTTCCTGCTAAAAATAGTCAGACAAATGAATAATCTACCATTTGTTAGACAAATTGAATTAATATTTTAATCATCGCGTTGCGTCCTGGACGAAAAAATGCCCGGGTTGCTACATACAGATTAAATTTGTTAACTTAGTGACGAGTGTAAACAAGTTCTAAAATCGGATAACATTCTCGGTCACAAATTGATTGAAGCAGTGTTAGTAATTAATATTATAGTCTCCATGAACGAAGACCTCAACGTCGTACACATCCACAGCAGTTTAATAAGCAAACCACATTGCATCTTACGGGAGAAGAACGACGGCCAAAGAAATATGACGGTTTTATCGTGTGGTATGTTTGAACAATTTTCCATCATATTACTTCCCGGTAGTTTATAATATGTGTGAGAGACATTCAAAAAATGCGGGCAATGGGTTTGCTACATTTGCTATACTTTACCTTGCACTTTTTCAATGTATCACAATGTATGGTCTTATGAAAGTGAGACTCACACCGCAGATGCTTCCCCCTCTTGCTTCCCTCTCCCAAATTAGTAACATTTTCTCTCATTCTACGCCGGCAGGACAACAAGCTTTCAACTAATTATTGCTGACTATATATCTCTCAGTAATTGAATTAATCTGATTCAGTGAATTTATGAGATGCAATTTCACTGCAGAAGAGTAGTAGTTATTTTTCTATTTCGTGTACGAAGAGAAAAAATAGTGAATAAATAAGGTGGTATATTTGTTGCTTTATCTTGGTTATGTATGTTAAACACGAAGCCCTACGTGACACATCATAAAAGGAAGTGGTATTTAGAAAAGAACAGTTTACCAAAATGTGATGGTGACAATGTGGTAGTGATGTTTGTATTTTTGTATAAATTCGTGATGTAAAAATACATTAAGTGAATTGAGGTATTCGGTATAGGATGAATTATATGTACGTCGTTATATCAATGACGCGTACTATTCGTGATTATAGTGCTAATAGAAAATTTTTAAAACATTCTATAACATTTACATTCTCACACTCTCTAAGATACTATATTAGGGACTTCGTTTAGGTTCAAGTGGTAAGGGATTAGAAAACGCAAGAGTTTGAATTTGCCCATAGATTTTCGTCACTGGATGTGTAGATACCGATACCTATCGCTACTGACGTGGTATGTCGAAACTGACACTGTCATGGAATATGAAGGTGCGATTTTTTTTGGTATGTCTTAGTATTTGTGTATTCGTCTGTAGTGATTAGTGTTTTCTACTATAATGTATTTCCTTGGGGAAATTGAGTATCAGTGTCGTCTGCGAAAGTTTCGCACGGGGCAACTAGTAGAATTTATATTTTGCTTACAACATCGACGGCCGTTATTGGCGATACATCAACAATTAATGTTCGGACTGACAGTTGAGCGCAAGTGACTGATTCCTTAAATTTCCACAATAAAATTTGTATTTAATCTAAAAATGTTCTTTATCACGGAGACCAATCTTGCTCGAGACAAAGATGAAGATCAGATTTTACAGAATTGGCTCTACTCTTGATATCGATCATTATACTCTCATTTAGGTATCAAATGAAGGTTGCGGAACGTACTTTAAAGACAATGATATCTTTTATTATTATTATTAACTAAATTGTTGCAGATAGACTGCTTGTCTGGTGGCAATAACTACATTAATACTTACAAACATCAATTAAACAACTCAGAATAAAATAAATCATACCCTCACAAGATTAAATACTTAAATACAATTACTTTAGATGCAACACTCTTTTACAACACAATTACCAACTCCAATACCAATTCCGTTACAAATGACAAAACTCAAATTCTGTACTACAACACTTGTTCCCTAAAAAGTTACATCACTTAAATACAATACCAATTCCCTCAAAAAATTCAAAACCCATATAAAACAATATCACAATGGTAATTCCCAATACACATTCAATCACAAGCAATATTAATTAACCCCTCCCAAACAGTCACCCTCAATCGTACAGGTTTCTTTAGGGTTCCTGGTAGGCCTTCAAGGCTACCGTAGCGGTCCCCACCGTACATCACCCTACCAGACAATCCCCTACTCCACCTGCAGATCCTTACTGGCAAGCTCCCCTTGTCTACTAAATCTTTCTTAAAAACACTTGATGATTTTTGGGAAAGGACTCGAAGACTCCTGCAGGCAAATTATTCCATTCTACAAGAGTTTGATTTAAAAACGAGAATTTACTTGTACTTGTTGTTTTAACAATTGAACTTTGTATCTATGGTTTTTTCTACCGAAAAATGTTACTCCCTTTATTTCTGCTGCTAATTCCTCAAACGATGCAAGCCCCGTGTATATCTTGAAAAATAATCCTAACATTTTCTTCGCTCTCCTCTCCTCTAAACTTTCCAAACCTAATTCTTTTATCATTTTTGTGACACTATCGAATCTTTTGTACCTTCCTAAAACGAATCTTGCTGCCTTCCTCTGAACCTTTTCTATTTTCCACCTACTTCATACGGATCCCATAAGCATTCCCCGTATTCTAAAATTGGCCTAACGTAAGATTTATATGCAGCCTCTTTAACTTTCTTATTCGATTGCCTTAGGGTACGCATTATAAAATTTAGGGTTTCGTTAGCTTTCAGAATTATACACTCTACATGCTCATTCCATTTTAAGTCCCTGCTGAACGTTACTCCTAAGTATTTCACTGTATCCTCACAAGATAAAACTTTCCCACCTAGGTGATAAGAATATTGGTTTTTATTTCTATTACAACATATCACTTTGCATTAACTCGAATTAATTTTCAATTTAATAGACAAGACCCAGTTGTACAAGGTTACTAAATCTTCTTGAAGATCCTTACAATCATTCATACTTTTTACGTTCCTATAGATGATGCAATCGTCTGCTAATAAACAAATTTTTGACTTAATTCCCTCCGGTAAATCATTAAAAAAAAAATAAAAATAGTAAGGGCCCCAATACCCTTCTTGGGTAACGCCTGACGATACTGCAATTTCCTCGTATAACTTATCCCCTATTTTTATTCTTTGCTTCCTACCTTTAATGAAAGACTCCAAATATCTTAATATTCTAGGATCTAAACCCATCCTGTTCACTTTCTGCAGCAAAATATCATGGTCAACAACGTCAAACGCTTTCACTAAATCTATCACCACTGCATCAACCTGAAAAAAAGTCCTGCTGTAAGCCTAGCATCTGTGATTCACACGAGTACCCCTTTCTAAAACCAAGCTGGTATTCGTTAAGCAATCTCTCTTTCTCCCAGTAATCTTTTAGGTAGTCTGCCACCATTCTCTAAGACATTTTACAAATCACGCTCGTCTAACTAATTGGTTGGTAACTCGTAATTAATCTTTTGTTGCCCTTTTTATGCATCGGAACTATTGTTGCCGTCTCCCAGTCCACTGGAATTTGACCGTTGTTTATACTTACGTTAAATATTCTTCTTAAATATAGTTAAGTACTAATTCATGCCCACTTAATTTAATGGCTTCGCAGCGTATTCCGTCCGGTCCATGCGATTTATTATTTTTAAATTTGGAAATTTCTTTTAATGTATCTTTAAAGTTATGCTAAACACCGGAAAATCCTCCTTTATACAATTTATTACCTCATTAATGCTTTCGACCGAGTTTTTGTAAGTACTCGAGAAATAAGAACCAAATTCGTTTGCTATTTCCGTACTATTAAGTTAAACTTTTGCCATCCATCTATCAATTTTCCCCTTTCCTTCGCCGCTTTATGTATTTAAAAACGTTTTTGCTACTATTCTTCGTAATTCTCTAAGAACTTATTTTCAGCTTGCTTCTTTTCACTACTCAAAAACGAGGTTACTTCCTTTCATTTAATTCGGTTATGAGGGTTAGTGTTCCTTTTCTTATACAACGCTCTTCATTTACGTTTTAACAACCTTATTTCAGTATTATAATATTCAGGATCCGTTTTATCTGTCAATTTTTTAGTGGGTACGTACTTTTCTATTCCGACCTGTAAAATGCGTTTGATACTATACCAAATCTCCTCGATATTAGCCCCTTCGTTAATCCACATTTTCTATTCATCTCTAAGGTAATCGCGGAAGCATTTGCATCCGCCTTGTGGTAACTGTGAACCTTTTTATTTTTTCCGTATAAAACATCTCTTTGACTCCAGCTGACCTCTAAATATATCGCCTCATAAACACTGATTCCGGCATTACCTCGTAAGTTCTATTGGTTTAAAAAGAAACACATCTATTAAGTTCAAATTATGAGTTGGCTTGTTTACTACCAGTTCAAAACTACCATCGCCTACAGTGGCATTTATCAGATCCCTCCCACTTGACCCTTTCTTCCCTGACCTGCGGGAGGTCGCAAGCAATTATTATGGATGTCATTTCAACGACCTTCTCTAATACCCCTAGTTTCCCCCAGGTGTCGGTACGTCCCAACTACCTGTAATTTAGGTAACTTTATTTAGGTAATCTTTATTTCAAAATCACTATCTTTTTAGACCATAATACTTGAGTAATTTTTTGAAACACACATGAATACATCTCGACTTTTTCCCTCTCTGTCTCTTCTATATACTTCGAACGATTTAGGAAATATTTCTAGCGAGTTAACTTCGTCATTATGCCAGGACTCCGTACCTATGACTATGTCCGCTTTACATGAATCTATTAATGTACTGAACTCATGAATTTTATTTTTAATGCTACGACAGTTTACCTGCAAGAGCCTTACAAACCCTTCCTTTTTCTCGAATACCGTCACAGAATTTACATTTACTTTCACAGCTTTCCTTGCTTTAGTTACACAAGCCCCCAAAAGATCTTCACAATTTTTCCACTATTTAGTTTTTTGGATACGTTTCTTTTAAATAATTTACGACCCTACAAAATAACTGTCCCAACTTGTAACTGCCTCTCCGATTTAAGTGTAGATCGATCACATTCAGCCAGCAGTTAGGATCCACGAATGTCAATCCTTACATGCCCATTCAATTCCATTGTTGGTATAATCAATCGTTGCACATCTTTTCTTCTTACTATTTCACTCACTGCTATCTTTGCCTTCTCCTTCGCTGTTTCATACAAATCCCACTCATACCCAATTACGTGTTCCTCACTTTCAGCAATTTTCACCTCATTGGTCCCCACATGAATCAAAACCACCTTTTCACGTTCATTCTTACCCCTCTTCATTATTCTACATTACTCAATATTAATTAATGGATTTTTCAACATCAAGCAAATTTGCATTCATCTTTGATCCTAGATTATCACCATCTTCAAACGCCTACAAAAAATGAATTTCAACTAAACTATGTACTGCATTTCCTTGATTTAATTTTTCTTCTTCCAATGATGAAAAACAACTTTCATAAAAACAAGTGGGCAACAATTTCAATATTTTTCTCAGTAGGTATTTAAACAAGTGTATTTCAAAGTATTGCAAAGTGAATTAATAGAGTGAAAATTATCACAAAGATACTGAAAATAACTCTTCAACAATTTGACAACATAAATCATCCAACGAAGAGCAAAAACAATTTGAAGGACACACGCCTCTTCATCGATCGCTAGGAAAGCGCATGTCATCATCATATGATGATTGGACACTTCCGAGGACCTGAATTTCTGCATAAATTAAATTCTATCATTTGTGCTCTATGTACGTGAATATGAATTTGAACGTAAATAAAGCAATAATTTAGATTTATGATGATGAGCATAAACTGGAAGGGTGCTGTTCCTTATATGACGCCATAAACTCGAGACGGCAAAAATATTATTCATCTTCAAAACTGGATCATAGCAAAAGCTTTCTATGGGCATCGAATAAGGCAAATTGAACGTCTGTATTCTCCAAAATTTAAGCTTTTGTCTCGGCAGCAGAATGGTCGACACTACTCTTGCCAGCGGTTCTCTCTCTAAAGGCTTTCGATAGATTATAATATTGATAGAGGAAAGGATCACATTTGGAAGAAAACATCCCGGTTACAACCAACTAAATCATGACTGCATACTTCAGACACATCTACATGGATATCCTGAAAGCCGCCTTTCGGCGTGTGATGAGGGGTTACCGTTGAAGTTGTGGAAAAGAATGTTATGTACTTAAAGCTACTGAGGTTGACCTTCCAACTGATTTCGCCAACGTTCCTCACTCTTTGGTGATGCAAAAATAAGGCCAAGTTAGGATAGCGCGTCTTCATCGCCAGAAATGGATTCCATCGAACGATATGCTATACACATAGCGTCTGATTTAAGCACAAACGACAAAAAAACAACATTTAATAAACATCAATTCATAAGAGAGAAACAAGTGTTTTACCGAACATATTAATAAAACAGAAAATACGAGGGTCATCCGGAAAGTAGTACCCGTTAGTGCCGCATGAAGTGCTGACGACGCGAGTAGCCGCTGGACAAGGTCAGATAGCTTCAGTGGCTTGTCTGCCTTCTCTGAGCCAAGTTGCGTGACGCTAGCATTGCCTGTGTTGTTTCTGTGATTGTTTACAATGTTTAAAAAAATTGAGAACGCCGCCAGTTGTGAAGTGAGGGCAGTGATTAAATTCCTCAATGCAAGAAACGTTCGCCCATGTGATATTCATCGCCAATTAAAGGAGGTGTATGGAGACAATGTAATGGACGAGTCGTCTGTTCGGCGGTGGTGTCGCAAGTTCAACATGGGGAGGGGGAACACACACGACGATGAGCGTTCGGGGAGACCGTCTGTCATTACAGACCAACTGGTGAGCTCAGTTGACGAATTCGTGAGGAACGATCGGCGCGTCACAATTGATGACATCTGTGAGCATTTTCCCAATGTTTCTCGAACAATTGTTCATGAAATTGTTAAAGACCATCTGCATTATGCAAAAATTTGTGCAAGATGGGTCCCTCGCATGCTTACAGATGAGCACAAAACCAAGCGTATGGCTGCAGCACTGACGTTTTTGGGACGTTATTCTGATGAAGGAGACTCTTTCTTGACTCGCATAATTACTGGTGACGAAACATGGGTTTGTTATGCATCACCTGAGAGTAAACGACAGTCAATGGAGTGGCATCATGCTCATTCACCAAACAAACCAAAAAAATTCAAGACAGTTCTGTCCACCAGGAAACTCATGGCAACCATTTTCTGGGATCGACGAGGTGTATTGCTTATTGATTTTATGGCCCGTGGAGACACTATTAATGCCAATGCGTATTGTGAAACATTAAAGAAATTACGGCGGGCAATACAAAATCGGCGGCGAGGTCTATTGTCTACTGGTGTCATTCTCGTTCATGACAATACCAGGCATCATGCAGCTGGGATAACACAAAGACTTTTGCAGCAATTCAAATGGGAAACTTTCGACCATCCACCGTATAGCCCGGACTTGGCCCCTTCAGATTTTCATCTCTTTACAAAGCTTAAAGACTTTTTGGCGGGGAAAAGATTTGACAGCGATGAAGAACTTAAAGAAGGAGTGACCCTGTATCTCAATGAGCTGGCGGCGGAGGACTATGCAGCAGGAATACAGAAACTTGTCACACGTTATGACAAATGCCTTAATTTGCTTGGAGATTATGTTGAGAAGTAGTTTAAAGTATCCTCTTTCAAATAAAATTTTTTATGTTTGTTAATATTTACTTTTGTGTCTTTATTTCACGAACGGGTACTACGTTCCGGATGACCCTCGTAGATAAAAATATATTAATGCAAGTTCGCCAAGCAGATTTCCTCTATCTGCATTCAAATACCAATGAAAATAGTGAATATAAAAACAGTTCAATAATTTACATATCATCGTAATGCAATATTTTAGTCAATGTATATGATTTCTTAAATTAACTTCCTTCCGAAGAAATATTTACATTCTGTTATACTTTTGAAAATGTTTATTTATTCATTTAACTTGACAATCGCCATTAGAGAAAAAGTAGATGGTAACATGCACAAACTAGCAAAGAGTTACGTATACGTATACGTACCCAAATAATGAGAAAATGCTAAGAGACAAAATACTTCAAATGAAAGAGCTAATATGATTGAGAAAACAGAGTGTTATCAATATTTTTATTTGTTTGAATGACTGTTGTGTCCTTTAATGATAGAGATTCAAAGAAGGGCAGAAGTTGTTGACAGAAATTTGGAGAAACGGAAAAATAGGAGGACGGATGAAGATTGTTTAGTAAGAGACTTAGACGGAGCAAAAGACAAGTTAAATGCGATGAATGAGATACTGCATAAAAATGAAACATAAAGACAGAAATTGATCGAAACACAGATAAAGAAAAGAGCGTCTCACTGAAGAGCATTCATTTTAAAGCGATTTATCACAAATGCGTCTCTTCCACGAAATGAATAACATTGTAATGACAGAAAATCAGGAGAGGCATCGACAAAACATTGCCAGTAATTAATCACTAAAACGGATTTCTGGTCTTTCTATCCGCAGAGCATTAGAAAAGCTAACTGGGTAGTACATTATTAAAAAAATTAGGTGGGGATAGTACATCTCCCTCCCACTGGCGAATCACGAGGCATAATAAACATCAATCGCATAGTGGCTAATGATAAGTCTTATTTGAACCTAAATTAAATCTAAAAAGAATCTGAAGGTTGGTAAGTAGTCGAATCCCTCCACCATTCCAAGCAAAAGCTCTAGGTAAAATAAAAAACGAGGTAGATATTTTCTCATGGAATGATAGATGATTACAGTACACTGACAAGGAGAATAACGCTGTATAAGAAGTGACTATAATGAATGCTATCATTCATACCACAGTAACTTTCACAGTCACATGACTGAACAAAAAGGAAATGATAGATTCATATGTATGCAATAATTTCATACTGATCATACGTAGGCGCAGTTCCCTTATCTCAGAGGCCAAATCATGAAGCATGTTTAGTAGAACTCAATCAATACGAACTTCTTTTCGATACTCCACAGTGAAGATCTCTCTTTCTCCTATGCGTTTTCTTTCTTTCTCTCCTTTAACGTTCCACTCATGTTACCCACGCAGCCTATAACATTTCAGGATATCCGTTACAATTCGTGAGGCATCGTAAATATGTACGCGTTACGCTCAGTAGTAGCTTTTCCTTCAAAGAGCATATCCAAAACGTAGTAGGTAAAGCGAATAGGATGCAAATTTTGAATAGTAGAATCCTAAAGGGTTGCTCATGGAGAGTAAAAGAAATAGCGTCCTTATCCCTGATTCGACCTCTTCTGCTGTGCGATTTGTGATCCGCACGAAGTGAGATTAACTTCCAGCCTTGAGATGGTTCAACAATTTGTTAAAGGAGATTTCAGATTTGATAGTGGTGTTTCAGCTATGATATAATCCCTCGGTTGGGATTTGCTTAGTGATAGAAGACTTGATTACCGTGGGAAGATTTTTAATTAATTTATCACAACGGATCTCGGGGAGGAGGTAGTTGATATTTTCATACCAGTTAGTAACGTACGTGATCTTCGAGACAAAACGATGAAGCGTTACAGGGAAATAGTTACCAGGACAGATAGTTATTTCTGATCATTTTTCCCGCGAAGTATTAGAGAAGGCAACAGCAGTCAAGAGTAGATACAGCTTTTGGTGTTTTACACCTCCTGCCATGCGCCAGTGGCGGTTTGCAGGGTTAAGATGTAAATGTAAATGTGTAAACGAGGGAATCACTTTCAAGGGGATCGGTCGGAATGTGTGCGTCCGATGTATTCCACAAAGGAAATTCAATTATAAATTTTAGAGGAACATGTTTATTACTCCAGCTACCGCTAACATATCTTGATGAAAGGAACATTTTTCGTTTAACTTCAACTCAATGTTTGCTCTTGGCTAATGATAAATGGGTACGAATGGTGCTGAGAATGGGAATTCATCAATACTTAACGAGAGCTATATAAAAAGTATTCCACTTTTAGCAGTCTGGCTTACTGAGGACAAACTACCTCATTCCTCATCCAAGCTTCATTCCCTATTCAAACCATTCGGAAGGGTCAATTTTCAAACCCTTAAACTCTGTATAACTATAGTATGGTTTCCCAAATAAATGATACTAGTTGCCCCGTGCGAAACTTTCGCAGACGACACTGATACTCAATTTCCCACCCAAACACACTTCAATTCAATTGTGTTACATTGTCAAAGCGCATAGCATTGTCCCCGCATTTATCGAAAGTCTCTCATATAAATATGGAGTTCAGTTATATTCCATTTCTGATATAATAATTCAAAATTCATTAAAGTAAGTTTTGCTAATAATAATTTTTGAAATACTTATCTAACATCGTTAATGTGGCAAAATAATACATTTTTGTGCTTCGGAGATAGCGATTGCGAATAAAAGCTTGGGCTTTCGTTAAGCTTGTACTCCATGCTGGTGAGTTTTCTGAAATTGCAGGACATCCTTTTCTTTACACAGAAATATGATTAAATGTTAAATGCTATCTATTCAGTTAGTGAAATATAAACACTAAAAATCATTTGATATCAGGTTTAGATATATAGAAAATTTGCAACAGAGAAAAGTTTCATCAAAATAAATTTGAATACTCGGAAAACAACTAAGCGACCTAATTATTTTGATCGCATGACTCGTACTTAATTTATCTTATTTTTCTTTGAATACTCCAAAATCTAATCATAATACCCCAAATCGAATTTTAAATATTGTCGATCCTAAATTAAAACTACCGGGAAGTAATATGATGCAAAATTATCCAAACATACCACACGATAAAACCGTGACGCAAACTTTCATATTCGACAATGTTCATATTTCTTTGGCTGTCGTTCTGATCCCACAAGATGCAATATGGCTTACTTATTAAACTGTTGTGGTTGCATATGACGTCGAAGTTTTCGTTCATGGAGACTGTAATATTAATTGTGAATCATTTTATGACCGAGAATAGGTGGTTTACTCGATTTTAAAACTTGTTTACACTCGTCGCTAAGTAAACAAATTTAATCTGTATATAGCAACCCGGGCATTTTTTCGTCCAGGGCGCAACGCGATGATTAAAATATTAATTCAATTTGTCTAACAAATAATGGATTTTTCATTTGTCTATTTTTAGCAGGAACCTGACAACTTTTTCCTTCAAATGGTCATTCCTTTATATGTATTGGTGGTGTAATAAGGGAGAAAAGTCCCGATCACCAAAAATGCATGTTTTAAAATAATATATAGAGGATTTTAAAATTAGAGAAATGGATATCCTAAAAATTTCTTTAGTATTCATCTGTTTCGGTTGAGATTCTGTTGAAATCTTAAGCAATTTATGGTATTTGAGGAGGAAGAATCTCCATTGAGATCAGTCCTAACAAGGATCAATGGCCCAAAAACAATTTCAAGAATTATAATTCAATTATCTATTACAACGATGCTCAAATTGCTTAAAGGATTTCTATTAAGCCCCATTTTCATTAAGTCCAAGGTATAGCATAATATTTTTATACGTTAACGGCTTAGGTCCATTTCTGCAAACGAACCCCACTAAGTATTGAATCCAGGATATCTTTCACCGAAGTTGAATACTTTGCCCACTTGACCCTAACGACTTGAAATAGCATCAGATTCTACAACATTAGTGGGAAAGGTGAACAAGAAATCAAATACTGGTAGATGAAGATACAAATATGAAGAAACATGTCTCTTAAACATTGCTAATGAGGTCAATTTTTATAATTTGATGCTTATCAACCATGAAATGTTGTCAACTCAAAAAGCAACCTTTCAATCTAGTATATCAACGATGGAATTTACTTGCTAAAGGACCGCATAAGATAATTGGTAGCCTTGGTTATGAGACTGATGATTTCCTTTTAAAAATTACAAAATACGAGTAACCTCCTACAGTAGAAATACAAAAGTAGAAAATCCTCCATAACTATGAATTTTAGATTAAAATCAGAAGCACTTTCACCTGGCAAAGGACCAGTCCCTCACACATATTTACTACGACATCATGAGTAGTAGTTCAATTTCCCGAGGTCAAAACAAAGAAAGAAGGGTTTCTTTATTCCAAAAGATTCCTCAACTTCAGATTAAATTTGAATTTTAAAAGGATAGAAAACTTTAAAAAATATAGCTAATATTTTCACAATGATTCAAATTGAAAATATTCCTCGATAACCCTCTTTCAAAATCTTTTTTCCCGAATCGATAAAATTATTGATGGCCAAAAAAATTGAAACGGTAATTATCTCTCATTTTCAGAAATTAAATATTTTCCAAGAGAGCGGGAACATTAGCATGGAATTGTCATCGAATTGAGAGTACCCTTAACTTTATCTAGGCCACGTTCAACATCGATCGCCATGAACAAAGAGCGGCTTCGATTAAGTTCACTTTCCGATAGAAAAAAAAATTTCGAGACGAAAAATGAACAAGAATCAGCTATTAATTTATTTCACTCCGTGAAATTCAATTCTCGAAGAAAATCATCCGAACGAAGGCCCGCATTTTCGTTAACCTTAACGAATGAATAATCGATAGTAACAGTTTAATATTTATTAGTCGGAGCAACAATTCGAACGGAGACAACTTTTACAAATTCATGTGAGGAAGGCCAAATATACCGCCGGATATTCAAGCGACCGATGTGCGCGGAATTGCTGTCGAAGCAGTCTTCGGTTAAATCTCATTACGATAATGTAGAGATATTATGATAATGTAGAGAGGAGAAAGCTTTTTAGTGAGAGCCATACCGCACTTAAGCCAAAAGTTAACTGCTAAAGCGTGTAGAGGATGATCCTAAATAGATTCTAAGGACTGTGTTACTAATAAGGATGGCCTAATCGAAAGAAAAAGAGAATTTTTCCAAAAAGCACTTTACATGTATAGAGCGGGAAGTGGAATCAATGGATTCAGCCGAGAGATCTCGTGGATAAAGGGAAGGACTACATCTAACAAGTTGTAAGTTATTATTTAAGTGCTTCTGATGATTACGTATAAAATATAATGGAGATGTCAAAGTCGTCCGTAACTCTTTCCATTAGTTTGATCTTTATATGAAATTTTTATTTTTATTATCTCTATCTTGATTATGGGAAAGTTAAGGATGGCTGATATAATTCTTCAGACTGTTGAAAAAGTAAAGGGAAAATCGAAGGAGTTCTGAAAGGAATACAGGATTTTATCAATGCCCTTTTCTATGACTCTGCTGTCCAATATGAGAATCACTTTAGAAGAGGAAGGTTTGGCTCTAACTGCAAGAAGACAATAGAATACACTGCTTTGAATCAATTATTCTAATTTAATCTTTTTCTCGAAAAACTGAGGAACTTTTTTGCTTAGAACAACATATTATAGTGTAGATTAATTCAACGATGAATAAAATATTAAACTGTACAAGTTCCTTCGTAAGTATTTGCTTGTGTATATTCCTGAATACGTGAGTAAATTTGTTCCTTACAATGTAAAGCACATCAAATCAATCTCTCGTCTTTAATGATTGTATTTATGGAAAATTTGCAACTACGAAGCCTATACTAACGCGTGTTTAATAATGAATGGATAATGAAATCATTGCTATTATTAAAGACAAAACTAAATTTGGATGATTTGCTCGGAATTTCATGATTTTATAAAAAGTAAAGCAACGAATTGAAGATAATCATTCTGAATGGAGATGTGTCCGTTCAGAAGGTCGAATTTGACGGGCGGCGAAACGGTTCGGCTCATAGGATAGGTGGGGCGAAAGGGAGAACAAATATTATGTCATCTGAGAGAAAACGTCTTTAAAAGGTGAAATGATAACCAACAACGAAATTACTACTACCAAACTACAAGTAATACCTTAAAAAACAAAATCCTTGACAGAAATATGAACGAAAAATAAGAAAATCAAGGTATGATTTGTCTTCAAAAGCAATGCTTTATTATCATTGAAAAAGTTAATTACGATTATGAAATATCTGATACAGTTTCGGCAGTTGGTTTTCAAAATCCAAGTTTATTTTATGAAAAGGTGAAAGGTTTATAGATATTCACTTGTTAAGTACGTGTAATCTAATGAGGATATTATTAAATGAAAATGCTCTGAAATTGAGAGAAAGTCAATGATATTTTTCAGCAATATTCAGCGAAGGACAAGCGATAATTTAATCGTGAAACATCTCATATTAATGACTAATATACACAGATATTACAACACTCTCTACAGATTCGATGTCTGATAATTTTTACTGATTCTTGAAGGTTTTTGTATTCTGAATACAGGAAAAATGCTCACCACAGCAGGTTTTCTAGCGAATCGACGGAGTTCAGTTTCGAGGATGACCGGAGTGACGTCATCATAACTGGCCCTTCGTACCCCAATGTATTTAGAGAAAAAATTCCCCTTGTGAATTTAAAAGAAATCACTTAAGGTTGCATAGTAAAAATTTCAACTCCGTGGTTTAACATCTGTAGAGTGAAATCGATTTTTAATTCAGACGCTTATTTGTGGTAAATCAAGTATATATAGATCTCAAAAAAGCATTCTTCAGAACATTAAGCTTTACCTTTGCTTAAGATTAGTTTGTTACGCATGTTTGTTATTCCGCAATGGGGTGAACTTGACAGAAACAGGAATTTTTGCGAATTTGCCGTATTTTCATTGGCATTACACCGCCTCAGATTAAGCTGGGAATTGATGTGTAAGTCTCCTTAGGGCCTGTCAGATACGCCCAAATTGTTGTTATCAAATCTCAGGAATTAAAGCTTTACATCACCTGTAAATTATATTCGTGAAATAGGTGTATATAGAGAGACAATTCACGTCGTAATGTTTTAAAGACGGAAATCCCACGTTCTGCAGTGTCCCTGGGTTCCTAAGACAATTTAAAAGAGAATATTAACCTTCTCAGTGACGCTTATGCATAGTTTCTTCGAAAAAAGCCTTAAGACATCAATGCAGCAGAAAGGAAATGACTTCGCATCACTTCCGTTCGCCTGAGGCGAAGCTGATAGAGGGTGATTTTGTTAGACCGAAAGTACGCATACTTTTGTTTGTTTGCCTAGTTTTTTAATTCTAAGAATAAAAACTGAAAGAGAAGCAGAGGTTGCTTTTAAAGATTGGGGCATAATTTTTTGGGAAATTGCAAAGATCCAACTTACAAAAATATTGCACATCGTATGCTGAGTGAATTTAATAAGCTTAATAATGTAAGAAAGAAAAAATGAAACTCGGCTGTCAATGAATAAGAGAACCAGGAATTCCCTAATCGCCTCAAAAAGCATTATCGCCAGGTGCGGCTACCGATTTTTTTTCCAAGGCGCGTTTCGGAGACTTGATCATCAAAAACGAAGAAATGTTTTTCTACGGAAAGGGGTGTGACGTACGGTGGAGAAGAAGCGGTGTCCAGAATAGAGTATAATGAAATGGGCCCATCGTCGGCATTCATGAGTTTTCGATTGTTTTGATGTATGAAGATGCTCTCATAAGCATCTAGTTTTGAGTTTTTCTGTACCAATTTCATTAATCTTAATTTGTCTAGATTAATCCTAAGATTAAGTTCCTGCTAGTTTTGCGCAACAATTTATTGTGTTGTGCCTGAAGTGAGCTAGATGTTCTTTGAATCTATTTTTCGTTTTGCATTTTGTTTGCCTCAGATATATTTTATCACAATCATAGACAATCATGACATGAGATTTCATAAATGCCCGATATGTGTATTGGTGAAGTAATGTATTTGGGGTTATGAAAGAGGTTGGATAGTATGTTGCTATAAACAAAAATTGGAATAAGATTAAATTTGGAGAAATGTTTTCAATTTGTTGCTTGTTCTAGGAGCATAGGGAAGTTTTATGAAGTTGCGCTTTTTGTTTTCGGTTGAAGTTGAGGGAAGGAAAACGACTCTAGAGGGAGGATTAGTCTAAAGGACTAATAAACATTCCTCGAGTACAAGTGTGTCAAGAATGGCATGCAATTCTGTAAATGAAAATAGTGTAATAATGTTTTTAAGATATAGTGTTTTTTGACAATCAGTGTACATATTGAACTTACGTATTTTGCACGAAAACTGTACGTGATAGGGAGAAATGAAGGTCATTTTTAGAGAAACATTAAAACCAGTTAAAAAAAACCCATGCGGCAGACAAAGCATTATTTTTGCAGACCTTCAATTCTATAAGTGTGTTTCCTTGATGAATTCTGTAGTGATCTAAATAACAACAAAAGTCTTGCCAGAGAGTAGAAAAATCGTTAAAACTTCTTCGACCACTCCAAAATGATTCGATCATTTTCTTAAGTATACATTAAAGTAGTACATTACGCCGCAGCTTAGTAAAATATAGTGCACTTGCGCCAAAAGAAACCTTCCAATTACTTCCTCTCAAAGCGTAGCAACACTTTCGTGACATATTTTTGCTTACAAGAAATGGAGAAATATTACTAAAAAATTTACATTGAAAATTTGTGAAATTTCCCTCGTTGGGGAACTTCTCTTTCCCTAGAACAAATTTGAAATTTTATGCACCGCGCTACACCGTATTTTCGTTTAATATGATTTGTAGTAATATTTTTAGTTGCAGTGTCTGTCAAACTATTTTATGCCCCGACACATTTAGAATTTGATCTATGACACAACAACATAATTTAGTTTTAGGTTCCTCGAATATTAAACTTTGCAATTATAAACGCAGTAAAGTACTAACTCCCACATTTTCGACGTCCGCGATGAGGTTTCTTTTTAAGGTCCCTAACGAAAGCTACGTTCAAAGATATAAGTGAACGAAAAACCAGTAGATATCAGAAAATGATGGAAAAAAAGCCGCTCAAGCTACGAGTGAATATTTATTCTAAGCATATATTATAGAAGCTCACCAACTGGCTAATCGATAATGGCTCACACAAGACTGATGAAATCTGCGATAGTT
The DNA here is from genome assembly GCA_036926295.1 of Pachydiplax longipennis. Taxonomy (NCBI): domain Eukaryota; kingdom Metazoa; phylum Arthropoda; class Insecta; order Odonata; family Libellulidae; genus Pachydiplax; species Pachydiplax longipennis. Next base: position 3,406,346 of record JAVFKF010000050.1, on the reverse strand, counting down.
CTGTAATAAACATTTTTGAGTCTGCGCAAACTTGTATCTCAGAAAGAGTTTGAAAATTTTCGCAAACCGTCAAACTTTGCGGAATGTAAACACTACCTTACACAGCACAGTTTGAAATACATTATGTAAGACGTTGTTGGAGTATGCACAGAGAAGTAAACGAACGGCGATGCCCACAACACAATAAATCTTTGAGTGAGTAAATATTCTCCCTTTAGAATATACAATAAATACAACCCGGACTAAAATTGATGAGAAACTCAAAGAATCGTGCACAATTTCCTGAGAGCACAGCGACACTCATTTTAATGCGCTTTCAAAAGCATTTGCAAGACAGTGAATATCCCCTCCAATGTTCAAGATTATTTCACGCATTACAATTAATCGTTAAATTAGGATCAAACTGCTGACTGCAGGTAATAGGTTCCTCATTTCCTCTAAAAGCTTTGCTAAGAAATTCAAGATGAGAATTGAGTTAGATTGCTTTCCTCTCACTATGAATGCCAAAGGCGAGAACAAGATTGAGAAACAAAAAAGAGATATTTCCAAAGACTGAATAATCCATTCCCCCAATACAATGATCAGTTTGATGCCGAATAAACGAGAGAAGATCAGATTTGACCAGTATCCATCGACTGTCGCATTGCTCACAGATGTTGGCTATCTGATAAATAATCTAACAGATCAGAAAATCGTAATTTGTACAAAAGAGACAAATTCGGCAATTTAGTCGCTGGATACAGCGATGTTTTACATCTTATAGACTTCGCTACTACTTGAGTGACATCTTGTTGATATTTTACCAGTAAATAATTCTAAATAGCATTACGTTGATTGCTTGATAAAAGTCTTAAAGTACTTATAAGCTCTTTAATTAATTACACATTTTAGATTGCATTACCACATCGATTATGATTTTCAGCGACTTTTAGCGAAATTATCAAAATCAAATTGGCAATCGGGGATTGCCCCCCACCCCCAACAGATGAGGACGACCTCTCCTATTTACTAGCCCTCCTTCCATCTGCTGCACAAGACTTTATCATGAGCTCTGCGCTTAACTATTTTTCTAGTCAATTTATAGAGTGATTCCTTCGTGAAGACCAAGCAAGGAGCAGATTAACAGGGAAGAAAACGCTCCATAAAATTGTAAACGAATGAGCATTAATGAAAAGGAAAGGTAAAAAGAATTCGACGGAAAAGAACTTGGAAAGGAATACGGCAGATGATATAATAATAATAATAATAAATTATTCTTGAAAATGCGAAAGAAGAGAAATTGCGAAACCATTCTCTATAATTTAAAACCATTGCAATCTATTCCCATCAAAGAAATAGAAATGTAGAATTTCAATTTAAAAAACACGAAAATTTGCAAAAATGAAGAATTTGAATGAAGAATGCGAGATGAGTAAACCTACCTCTAGACTTCACGTAAATTCAAAAAATTCAATCAATGCCAAATGGACTCCATTTTCCTTGACAGTAAAAGAAGGAAGTTAATAAATGCGACCGGGTAGTTTATTTCCCTCGGGAATTAGAAAAATATGAAGTATTTCAATTGAGAGAAGAATTTATTTTTATCATCAATAACCTTGATAATCCAGGTATTACTGGAAGTATACGCTTTAAAAGTTGGTATTCCACGAGGTTGTGTCCCCAAAAGCAGGAAAGAAAAGGATCCAAACGTCATCTGCAGAAACGCGGATTGGCACCCAAACCATCTTGCAGACATTGACCACCAATCACCGCAAAAGGCCTTCGAAGGGTATTTACGGAGTGCCCTTGGGCTAATTAAGAAGGGAAAGATCGCTTTCTGTTTCACTTTACATGCGGTGCGAGCAGGTTAAAAATTATCGGTCCATTAAAGAAACCAAGTAGAAATTAAGCGAATTACAACTACACTAATTCAAGTCGACGCGAACGTTGTTTATAGGACGTTGAATCGTACAAAACGAGAAACAATTAACCATAAGAAAACTGATCTTTTCTGCATAGTTTGATGCTCGATCGAACTAAATATCTTTATGAATTGAAAATCATTTCGTTTCCGGCCAAAGACATGTAACTATGGTATTTCATTAGCCATAAATTTGCATTATAGAAGTGAGTCAGATTTTAATTCTTATCATGCGGGAAATAAGGAAAATCCTAACAGAAGATATTCATCGATTTTCAATTGAGCCTTAGGCGGGCTAACAAATGTCAAAATTACAGAGATGTACAAAGTGAAGCTTTGATATGGCACTATTCTGAGGAATGACCATGTGGTGTCGATTTTAATGAGAGAAATGAACTCCCTCAAAGAAAACCGCGACATTTTTTAACTTTGAATGTCTAAGAAGAAGACGTTATGAATCCCGGGAGATCGATCGCCGGGAAAAAGCACGTGCGTACGAGACAAATTAACGCTATCCATTCGCAAGTTTTATCTTAATGAAATCAATACGATACGAAATGCAAATCATTACATGGAAGTCTTTTCTGAAAACTTCAAATGTTCAACGAATCAAAACCAAGACAGCGTCTCCCAGAAGTTAAATAAAATACGCCATAATATTTCAATAAAAGATGACTAAAAATTTCGGTGCATAAGTCACTGATGATAAAATATGACAACGTTCAAATGAACAGCTGGAAAATATTGCTCATTACCGAATTTAATGAGCATATTCTGAGAGATGACATGTGAAATGCTTGGGCGAGTCTGGGGCGGAAGTAGTAAAAGGAAATGCGAGAGAATTTTGAATACCGAGAGAAAATCAATGACTAATACTACTGGCTTAATGACTACAGGAAATAGTGCTATGTGATGATGACATAGCGCTTTGAAATAGAGATGTAACATCCGAAGAAACAGACATCAGAATATTAACGTGTAAAGTAAATTTCCCCTCGTAGATTTAATACGAATCAGAAGAGTGGAGAAGGAAATGAATGAACGCAACGTGGGCAAGCAATGGAACGCAAAAAACAGCACAGGCTTACCGGGCGGACGTTCCCACACACTATCGATCACTTAATTTCCATTGGACGGAGCAGAACCACTCTGATCACTGTACACGGTACGACTGAGGCGACGGTGGCGGCGGTAGACGGCGGCTAGACGGGGAAGCGATCTCCGCTTATATTGATAAATACTGTAGGGATGGATTTAACGCCAAAAGCCTTAAGAAGGCCCGTGTAAAATACGTCGTTCTTTTTTATCCTGAATAAAAGTGAAGCCTAAATCTAATTCGTGATATTGGCTACCGTAATTCGCTTCTGATTCCGAGTGATACTTTCTTATTCAAAACTATCCGTTTATTTACTTAGCATTAATAATTAAATTTGCAAACGAAAATTGAAATTCTCATCCTTTTTCGGAATTGACTTATTTAATGGAGCAGACAGTTGGATCTGAACAGGCAATCAAGACTCAGATCACAATCATCAACAAAAATGTTTTCGGTGTCAACTAATTTTAGTAAAAATGAAAAGAAAATGATTTTAAGTGAATAACGAACAGAAAATACTGCATCTATGATTTCCTTTTATACGAGTAACTTATGTGAGAGAAAAGATTACCTAAGTTACCCAAAGTTATGTTATTACCTACGGTTTACCTGGGTTACGTTTCAGGAATGACATTACAATGTACAATTTTGAGCCGATACATCAACTAAAAAATTTATCGTAATCTTAAAAGCAGCAAACTTGAAGCCCTTTCCTATGGACCGAATGAAAACTGCGCTTTTGTGAGATGTAACAACTTAAAAGCAGCAAACTTGTAGCTCTTTCCTATGGACCGAATGAAAACTGTGAGATGTAACAACTTTTTTGCATTTTGAGAAGCGATCTGCGGCTCTTTTGGCTCTAATCCTTACAACTAAAAAGGATATTATTAGGTTTACTTAATGTGACACACATTAATATGTAATATCTACAGATCGCGACTTACTGATGATTAAAATTGAGTGCCTTCTCATATTTTCGAATAATGGTAAGAATTTCAGACAAAGAGAGAACCTTTAATTTGATCATTTGTCACTCTATAATGAAACAATTTTCCCAGAAATAAAACTGCGGAAAATAGGAAATTGTTTAACAGCTGTCTCTTCGAAACTACTAAACCACAAAACATTCCCACTCTGGTTTAGCTTTAACATATCGAATAATTAAGAGACTTTATTCTCCTTCCCAGAGACGATTGTGAAGATACCTCGCAATAACAAGCAAAATCCATAAGAGACCGATGTCTTATATATCTTCTCGCAAAAAATAGTCGAAAAGAATAGGGTAAATTATTTTTGATGAGCGGTTCTGAGGAATTCGCCAGCAGTTAGCCTTGGGCGATATTGAGTTTCTCGTAATTGCGTGCTACTGTTAGGTAAGATAGCGTCTTATGCGGGAGAGTTTTACTCTTCTAAATAAAAGAATCACAATTATTTATTACGAAAAACTTGTTTTATCTTCAATATTACGCTCTAAAATCCAATGAAAATGCATTAAATAATCTTGGCAACCTTAAATCTTCGCATAAACGGCACACGGTGGTACCTCTTTAGATGTAGCAGTCGAACTTATAAATCTACACAGTAGACCAATAACAGAAATATGTCGAAGTATGAAGACAATATGAATTTAATAATTAACTTAATGAGTAATTTAATGATTTGGGAAAAGGTTCCAAGTACCATTTCTCGATGAGCGGAAGGTTTTTCATTTGTTTTTCAGAACAAGATAGCATAAAATCTATCTTTCATTTATATTTTCCGTAATCTTCCTCATTTTTATATAATCTATTGAGGTATTATTAATTGCACAAAATTGTATGTGGCGCTTCTTATTGGTTGCAATAAAAATGTAATTAAACGGATCACTGCGCTGCACCAACTCTTGACCTCATCTTGCCTCGGGTTGTATGACTCTACCCAGTTTCTCACGATTCGCAAAGATCAATCGTGCAACACTAACACGACCCTGAAACGAGACTTGTGCAAATGGAGGCTCTCTTTGAGAACGAGGAAATCAATTGGATCGACCATTGAATGATTGGAGTGAATCTTTTATAGATGCATAACTAGTGTCTTTCTATAAATATCCACAACTAGGCTCTTACTAATGCGGGCAGAATTTTTATCATCTCTAAGATCTCCAACGGTCGGTTCCCTTTAGATACGTGGCTGTGGAACGCCAAAGAGCGTCTATCAACATCAAGGGAACCTTCAGCTCCGAGCACTAATACGCGCCTTTAAGAAAACGTTGCTTAAAAATAATTGTGCTTTTTTGGTAGTTTCACAGCGTGTTTCTGAAGGTACAATCAGAGGCCGACAAGTAGCCTAATTTTATACCTCCACTCACATTCATTTTAAATAATACGGTAACGTTATTTTTCTTCCGTTTTTAAGTGAAATATTTTGTATTGAAATAAGGAATAATTCATTCGACGATCTGTACTTATTTTTAATGCTGATAAGTCATCTATCAATGGAATCCTTTGTTGGTTAACCTAGGTGTTTGGATCTAATTAAGGTGCTTGTTTGGATATGAGGGCATTTGAATGTTTAAAACCTTTTCATTAAGTCTTCATTATTCATAATTTTTAGGGTTGGGACGAGAAGAACGCGAAAATTAGAGGTGATTCAAAACAAATTTAACAAAATCAATAGAAACGGCATAACTCCGAAATCTGCATACGTATTTTAGTGAATAATTTCTGAGGGTCTCTCACTTTAGAAGAGCAATCAGGTTTCAGTTGGATGTTCTCCAAAGTTCTTACTTCGTCTATAACATTTTCCATTTTTATGTTTTAATCACGCTGATTAGTTCTCTTCCCATTCTATCAGCGGCGAAGTACACGGCAGAACTAAGATCCCCTTCCATCTACCCATCTATTTAGCACAAAAGTTTCCAGAAAAATACCAAAGGAAAGATCTATGAAAGTAGTGTTAATAAATAGATATGAAGTCTCAATTTAAGTTTAAATGAACGGTAATGTCATGATTGCAATAACACGAAAAAGAAATTAAGTGATTTTATCTTAATAGAAATCGTGAAATATAAATTATAATTTTTCTTATATTTACTTTCAAAAGTAATTTTTGTTAAACAAAGGTAAGAAAAGAATTGTTAACGTGAGATGCCGTCGTATTACGATCGTGTAATTATGAAGATATCTTCAAAGCTCTGTTCATAAAATTTCCTCAGATAGTACATAATTGATGTAGTTGATCAATGGATTATAATTTACACTGATCGATGAAGCAATCGTTAAAACTTTTTAAAATAGGAGAGATTTCTTCTCCACGATCCGGACGATCATTTAGGATTTGACTATTGAAGATGAGACTGGTTTCCCAGGAGACAAATACAAACTTCCTCAGCGTGAATACTTGAATTTTCGCAGCCGACTGAGAATTAAAAATTGCTTTTCTATCTAATGAACTAAAATCCTCTGGATAAGGCCTGAAGTGCGATGGATTTTGAAAGGTCACTACAGATAGAATTTGATGAAAGAGTCTACATAAAAACAACCTGTTCCAGAGTTTCTAAAGATTGCTTTATCACGAAATTATTTTATCTTCCACAGGGCTCGATTTTATTTCATGCCTTATTTTTTCGCATTAAAACATGGATAAACATCTCCTAATTATTACTGGTGATAAAGGCGTTTCATAAATTTCAGAAATTATAATTTACATTATGAAAAATGAAAAAGCAAAAACCGTAAGTATTCAACAATTGAAGCGCAAATAAGGCAAAGGTTTGGAATATTAAATATATAAAATTTTAATATTACGCAGTTACGGTAGTGATTGTAAAATCTTTCACTCGAAGATCGAATCTTGGAATCTGTTCAAATACTGTTCTATGTATCTATTCAATACTGGAATCATAAAGAACCTCAAATGCATTCCTCGACGTATCGTAATAAACTGCATCGACGATGAAAAAATTCACTAACAATTTTACGAAAATATTTTGTATTCAATCCGATACCTAAACGCACCCAGATTTTCGAAAATAATAGTTATTGGATTCCAATTAAAAGCGAATTTGTTGGCAGAATTGAATAATTTAGAAAATTCGTTCAGATAAGTGTAAGGCACGTGCGCGACACAAGGATTTTAACGATAACGGAAATTCACCGTGAAAATATTTGCACGATGGTTATTATTTCATGTAATTCCATAAAGTCGGTTTTATTACTTCATCTGCATAATTTAATACAAAATCTCTGATTTAATAAACATTTATAACATCTTCTGATCACAATCATAATAGTTTTCATGATTGCCATGATCCTCAATTTTCTTTCGCAGATTTTTTACGCTTTTTGTTGGAGTTTTTCTCCATTCTAAATATTTTACTTGCGATCGTGTATATTAAAGGTATTTCTACTCCATAACACAATTTCCTTTCCTTATTTGGCTACATATTTTCTTCCTAAATGCAAGTCATTATAAGGCAACCTCGATTAATAACAAAACAGTTTCTATTCAATTTACGAAATACAAATAGAACTTTCCTAATCGCAACCTACATTTTTTTTGAAAATATATGGGGAAAACTGACATAGTTTGTTATGTGAATAATGCACTTGCATTAATCAAGGCAAGTAAAAATTTAATAATGAGAAGAGCGACTTTCCTTATCCTTATTAACAGAATCAACTGTTCCATTACTTCAAAGATTAAATGAAAATAACAGCTCAAAACTATTACCGCTTTGTAATGAAAAATAACCCATATTTGTATGTACTTTCATACCAAATCTTGAGATAAGCTTACATAGAAACCATTTAAAGAAAAGTTTTCCAAGTATTTACAATCATTATGAACATAGTTTTCACATGATTATCAATGCCTCATTGTTATTAGAAATAAAATACTTTGCAGTGATACTTTTAATTGGAAAGAATGCTTCAGATGTAATTAAATCTAAGATCATATATAATCTTACCTTTATTAATATACAACTTTCTCTTCTCCAACTACTTTTTAATTAATCAATTACAATTTTCGTTGTGTAAAGACTATTCTTTCTGTTCAAACAAACCAGGGTTGTTTAAAATATCATTCATATTTCTAAAATTTAATTTTCTGATACATATCTTGACAGTAACGTATTATACCATTGTCTCATGACCATAGTTTATCTCTCTATTAAATAAATCAACCTTTGGGTCTCTAAAGTACTCTAGGATTCACACAATGGTATATTGGAAATCAGAAATGTTTGAAACAGCTATCAGCAAATATATTGGTCATTCTTTAAATAATTTTATCAATGTGTAATAAACTTAGGTGATTTTCATTATGCGTCTAACTCAATATTCAATCCTAGTAATGCAAAAATAACATCAATCAAATTTTAAAATTTGAATAAACAAAATCAAGAGGCAAGATGATGACACAAATTCATAGCTAAAACATTTCTTTAGATCAAGTATAGTCCAATATCAAAAAAGTGAGAAGCCAAAAGCATGTTGAAGTTGGGAGTGAGAGTTTGTCAAAATATTTTGCATGCTCGCATTTCACTCAAAATTATTTTTCTCTACAAACAGAATTTTACTGCAAAATATTTAAATATTGCACTTTTTTAAAAGCTTCTTCTCTCAAATCATACTGAGTAGCTATAGAAACTCCATCTAAATCAGCATTACTGTGTTCATGTAAATGATATGAAGAGTCTTAATTGAATTCACTACAGTTGCTTCAAATCACTGATCTTTCGACTTTTTAACAAAATATTTTTATTACATCAACATTTCATAACAAACTGTTAACTACATGCTGTTAGAGCTAAGGTAAGATAATTTTGTTATGGCCTTCATCTAGCGCATGTTTGTAGCACAACTGTCCAATAGTTGGCAATTATTTTCTGAAATTTTTCTTAACTGCTTCACCGTGTTTTATTATGGTATTTTTTTGGCAACAGCAATTTACAATGAAATTATGTTTCTCAGAGGACTTATCCTACTGGAATTTTATTTCTTCATTATGCAACTGTACCTTTTTAAAAGAGCTAAAACTATTTAGCCATGGGTTACCTGATTCTAGTGTAGAACGTTCCTTTTTCCTCATCTACATCTACATACATACCCTGTAAGCTGCCCTTTGGCATGTGGCAGGGGGTGCAAGCACCATGACTCTACTTTCTTATTGTTAGTTGATTATTTTTGCGTATTATTCTCGGAAAAAATGAATTCTTGAATCGACTGGTTCAAGCATCTATTTCTCTGATCTTTCTCATCAGAACGGCCTATATAGCAGGGAGGGCACATAATATTGGTTTCATCTTCTATGAATAGACTCTGTCTGAATTAATCTGGTAAATTGAATCTTTGATTGAGCATTCTTTCTTCTAAAGATTCCCATTCTGCCTCCTGAAGCATCTGAGTAACACTTACTAATTTATTATAGGAATATTTTACAAAACACATTGCCTTTCCTAATTTGCTAACACACTTTTCTGCAGGGTCCCATACACTGCATGCATACTCGAGGTGAGGCCTAACTAGTGCAAAGTAACATCACTCGCGGACTTTTTCTTCGCTTTTACCGACTATTCTCATGACGAAGCAGAGTTTCTTAAAAGCTCACCCACATATATTATGGATGTGGGTACCCCAAGTTATGTTATTCGTGAGAGTTACTCCTAAATTTATTTAAAACTTATAAGAGCAAATGCCTTGATTATTTTCCAAAATGTATTATTCCATTTTATATTAAACGTCGAAACCTCTCACCAACTTAGGGAGAAGAATGAAAGATAAGAGATCTCCAACTGGGACAGAAATGTCCTGTCTGCGGTTCTATTGCGTTTCATGTAATCTTACCTAGATAACCCCTCCTTTATGCTTACAGAAACATTATCTTATGTAGAGAATGACTGCATAAATAACTATTTAGTTATTCGCACCACCCACGCCGCACCCTTTAACAATTTTATCAAAGTCATTCTACAGGCTTAATCTATTGTTATTACTTTCTACTTCTCTGTAAATAACCATGTGGTCCAAAAAATATTCTAACATTACTGTCATTATTATGGTCGTTAATGTATATTAAGGATAATAATGATCCGATTACGCTTCCTTGTGGAACGCCAGAGGTCACTTTGACTAGGTTGGAACTAATACCATCCAATACTACTCGTTGTTCTCTATCGGAGAGGAAGTCTTTTAACCACCTTATTACTTTTTTATTGATACCTGTAAGTTTTACTAAGTATCACAATTTATGATGTGGGACTTTATCGAATGCTTTCCGAAAATTCAAAAATATAGAATCGACTTGTCTTTTACTTTCGGCAGATTTCAGGATATCAGGAACTAATAACGCTAACTGTGACTCGCAGGATCGTGTCTTACGAAAACCATGTTAATTCTTAACAATGAATTTAGGGGTTTCGAGAAAACCCATTAAAGAACTAGTAATTATATGTGCCATTATTTTACCACTTAATGAAGTTAATGAAATAGGCCTATAATTTGATGGATCATCTTTCACGCGGTTCCGTGACAACTGAGAGCGGGAGGATTGAGCGCGTCCCAACTGATCTCCTGCTAGTGATAACGACGATTTCAATTCCCCTACGTGTAAAGAAAATCAACTAAATCAATTATTTATAAATTATTTTGTTATATTTTAATTATCTTATATATAATTAGCGGAGTGTCCGTCTGTCCGTCCCCCCTTTTATTTTGGAAACTATTTGTCGTATGAGACAAACAGCACTGTATTTCTAATATGCTGAAAGCCCCACAAAAACTATTCTCATCTTTATGAAGGCTCGAACCTAGGTCTCCACAATACGTTTCCATACGGAATGCATGTAAAGTTCGTTTTAGTACTAGAGATGGGAGAATCCGATCCGATCTACTTCAAGATCGATTCTTTTAACCCGATTCTCTCGATTATTTTGAATCAATCTTTTAGAACCGATCTTTCGATCCAATTCGATGCATCCAACCGATCTATGTGAATCGATTCAGATGTGCGCGATAGAAGTCTGCGTGGATCGGGCCTAGGGGGAATAAAAGCAGATGCTAGGAAATGCTTAGGCATATTGCACAGTCTTCGTTCTTCCAAGTTTATTTTCAAAGAAGAGGGCTACTTTCATTTTCATATCTCGATGCTTAGGGGCGAGAACTATTCTAACACTCTAATTAATCTCCCAAATTGCATTCTAAGTTAGTTAAATAAATCCAGTACATTGTAGAGAATACGTAGCTCATCATCCCCTAACTTTAAAATAAAGATTGTAACAAAATTATAAGGATTATAATTATTTTCTCGAAAATAAAAAGGTAAAACTTAAGTAATTTAAAAACGTAGATACTAAAAATCCAGCGTCATGAGGCCATTCCAGCCAATAACATTATTACTAGTGCTCACTTGTCCTAGTGCTCAGTTGGGACGCACTCAATCGTCGCGTGCTCAGTTGTCGGGTCACGCTTTCACACTACTTTTAACAATTGGGGTGACATTCACCAATTTTCCAATCTTTCGGGACCTTCCCTTAGCTCATAGATTTTTCAAATACTACTTTAAGAAAAAGGCATACGCAATCTGCTAATTCTTTAAATACCCGGGCTAGTATACCCTCAGCACCAGCAGCTTTGTTTGGTTTAATCTGCTGTTAAAGTTTAATAATTCTTTCTTCCCTAAATTTGAATTTCGATATTGTTTCTGCTTTATCAACTACTTGTAGGGTACCTAATGTCCCTAGTTAGACACCTAGTAACCAACATAAATACACTGTGGAAATATTTATTTAAGATATTTGCTTGTTCCTTAGAATCGTTAATTATATTGCTGCTGTTATCTTTTAACGAACTTACAGTTTGAACTTTACCTTGGACCTCAACCACGTACGACCAAAAGGCTTTGGGTCTTCGTCTAAGTATTCTTATAAGAATTTTTTTTTAATTGACAGAGGGCATCACACATGATTCATATTGTTTATATCCGCCCTTCACCTGATCTGTGATCATTTTGTTTGGAAGTCTCTTAGCAGTTTTTAATTTCAAATCCAATCATCGTAGGCATGAAAAAATACCTGGAGGTAATTTTTGGGTACAAAAATTCTCTCTGCATATCTCTCCGAGAGCAACTAAAATATCTATTTAAACACCAAATCGTAATACTGGTGAGATACATTAAACAAGTAGTTTTTCCTGAATTTTCATGGAGACTGTTTCATGAACTAATACAAATTTCCATTTCAAGAGAGAGGTAAAATAGAAAGAAGTTCATTGCAAATAAATCACACTAATGGTAACAGTGATGAATTGAAGGTGAGTATACATTCTGAAATGTTATTTTCAGCATTATGAAGTATCTCTAAAACATATTATATAGGGCATGAAAATATCAACTTTCTTACAAATTCCTGCAATATGTTTAACTATTTACAAGGGTGCAGGATTAATCATTCCTAATTTTATTACTTGATGCAAAACAAAAAATATTTAATGACTTTTCCTTTTATAATTGATGCATGTCTCTGTGTTAACACAAGAAATAGAAAAAGAAGCAAAACTGTAGTCCAGATATTTTACCCACTTTAAATACATTTAGTGATTTTCTCCCATACTATTTAACTTGGGAAGGTTTATGATAGCATGAATGAGATATTAAGTCTAATAAACACTTAATCAGTAATACAATCAAAACTTTTCAAAGAAAAAGAATTATAAAATTTTTGTAACTTGGGTAAGGAATATCTTATTAACTAACAAATTAAATTCTTCTGAATTATTTAAAACTTAAAATGAAGACACTGTGAAGAGAATGGGCTCACAGAAGTGAGCCTGCGTGACTCGGTAGTTTAATGGATAGAATACCTGCCCGGAAAGTGGGAGACCCGGGTTCGAGTCCCGACCAAGTCACAATTTTTCACTTCTTGTATAATTATACAAATGAAAGAGTAATGAATCAACCAAACCTTCTAATATAGTAGAAGCCTGTTATAACAAGTACACCATATAATGAGAATTACATTATAGCAAGTGATGTTTTCGCCATTGTTTGTCTCACAGCAAAAAGGATAAGGAGTTACGTCCTTGTAGATTGTATTACAACAAGTGCTTATCTCGGATTTTGGAGGCGATGTATAGCCCAGGTTCAACCATGCTAAGAAGGCTTCAACAATGTACCCAGCCAAATTGTGAAAGTGGCATTCACCAACTGGCAGTAGGACAGCCTGGTGAATTATTGTCCTTCATCCGGATGTAAAAGCACCACCCACTTGTATGTCCAGGAGGTGGTGGCATTACAGAGGTCCATCATGAGGAAAAGATCTACCACCCTACACTTCACGACACACAACTGCCGCAGCTTGAAGAGTTAAGACAGACTACTGGAGCTACTGAATGAAGCAGAGAAGATAAATTGGGACATCATCAGACTCAGCGAAGTTAGAAGAAAATCAGAAGACTTGATTACACTCAAGGAAGGTAATTTATTTTAATACAGGGGTACTAAGGATGAAGGTGTTGGGTTCCTAATCAACAAGAGATGGATAAACAATGTACAAGAGATAGAAAGTATATCTGACAGAATTTGCAAGCTTATTCTCAAGATAAATGAGCGTTACTCTGTTCAGATCATACAAGTCTACGCACCAACAGCAGCAAGCAGCGAAGAAGAAATTGAAAAATTTTACCAAACTCTGGGCACTGAGCACGATAAGGAAGCCCACTATTATAAAATAATTATGGGCGATTTTAACGCTCATGTAGGTCAACAGGAAGCCGATGACACCTTCACAGGAAAATATGGACTGGGCCAGAGAAATGAACATGGTCACCACTTGGTAGAGTTTGCTGAATTCACCAATATGTACATAGCAAATACATATTTCAAGAAGAACCCTAAAAGGAAGTGGACTTGGAGAGACCCCAATGGAGTAAAAAATGAAATAGATTACATAATGGTTAATAAAATCTACACAGTAACAGACTGTGAAGTCTTGAACAACTTTAACACTGGAAGTGACCACAGAATTGTAAGATGCAGAATGAAGATTAATCTCCAAATGGAACACAAAGTTTCATGATGTCATGCAAGAAACATGAAATAAGCATCAAGAAGACTAGAAGAAAACAGGTATAAATTCCAGCTGGGGCTAAAAAACAGATTCTCGGCACTTCAAGAAGAAGAACTAGAAACCAAAGTCATGCAAGCTGTTAAGGAAGCAGCAGAAGCTCACCAAGAAGAGCAAAGGATAGAAAGCTTAATGACAGCACCCCAGAAATGATGAATCAACATTAGGAACTCAAGAATTCAGTTAGACAAAGGAATAACATCGAATATGTCGAACTTTGTAAGACTATCAGAAGAGCAATTAAGGGAGACGAGAGAAAATTCAATGAGAGAATTGTGCAAGAGGCAATCCAAAACAGAAGAAGACCAGACAACGCCTAGCAATTGGAAGGAAACAGATTTTAGCCATACAGAAGGAACATGGCACAAGAACTTGCAACAGAAAAGCAATGCTAAGGACGGTAGCAGAATACTTTGGCAACCTATACAAGAAGGATGAAAATGCTGAAGAGGTAAACCAAGAATCAAGCCAAAACCAAAGAGATCCCCTCTCTATTCTCTCAGAAGAAGTAATTGTAGCAATAAAGCAGACGAAGAAAGAAAAGCAGGAGGCATAGATGGAGTGTTAGCAGAATATTTAAAACTTGGTGGAACAGAAGTTGCACACGTTTTAGCGCAGTTATTCACTACTTGCCTGAAACAAGGAGGAATCCCCCAGGACTGGAACCATGCAAGAATGGTCCATTTGCACGAGAAAGGAAGCAGAGAAGAGCTGAAGAAGTACCGCCCCATCAGTCTCCTTCCTGTTGTTTACAAGACATTCATGAGGTTAATATCTGAACGGTTAAAGATTACACTATCATCTGGCCAGCCTAGAGAGCAAGCAGGATTCCAGAAGGGCTTCAGTACTATGGACCACATCCACACACTACAAGAAATAATCAGCAGGACGAATGAATACAAGATACCACTAGTACTATGCTTTGTGGACTATTTCCAGGCCTTGACTTGGTAAGTGCCTCCTCTACACAAAAAGCTCTGGAAAAACAAGGAGTAGATGTAGAGTACATCCGTCTCCTACCCAGCATTTATAAAAATGCCACAGCCTCAGTAATGCTACACGAAGGTACTGAAGAATTCAAGATTGAGAAGGGAGTTAGAGAAGGAGATTGCCTTTCCCCAGTTCTTTTCACAGCTGTTCTGGAGGAAGTTTTTAAAACCTTGAACTGGGAGCAGAAAGGTCTACAGATTAATGGGGAGTACATCAGTCATCTACACTTTGCAGATGATATAGTACTCTTCGCAACCAATGGAAAAGATCTAGTTTCAAGACTTCATGAACTGAACACAGCAGGACAGAAGATAGGACTGAGGATATACTTAACAAATACAAAGGTATTGTATATCTCTTTTGCAGTACAAAAACCAATCAAATTTGAAAGGACGCCTTTGGAGGTCTGATCAGAATATACATACCTAGGACAACTAGTAACACCAGGAGAGAAAAACAGGATTAACGAAGTGAACAGAAGAATTAAACTCGGATGGAGTGCCTTCGGAAGAAATGCACATATTCTAAATTCACAAATGTCAATTGTCTTGAAGAGGACGGTCTTCAACTAATGCATTCTACCAGTGTTGACCCATGGAAGTGAAACCTGGGTGTTAAACGCAGCAATAACCCAGCGACTTCAGACAACGCAAAGAAGTATAGAAAGGTGTATGCTTGGGATCACAGGAAGAGACAGGAAACGCAACACCTGGGTGAGGATGAAGACAGGAGTGGCAGACATCATAGATAAAGTAAGGTCACTGAAATGGATGTGGGCAGGCCATGTGGCAAGAAGAAATAACAACCGTTGGACAAGAGCGGTTCTGAACTAGACACCAAGAGATGTGAAGAGACCAAGAAGAAGACCAAAGGACCGATGGAACAGAGAGATGATTAAGTATTTAGGGGTGACATGGCAAAGAGAAGCTTAGAATAGAGATAATTGGAAAGTGCTTGGGGAGGTCTACATCTGACATCGGATTGAAAATGGCTGATGATGTGTGAGATATATATATACACACACACACACATACAATTTTGAAATTTGCAAGGGATTACAGAGTTATTTAAGAACCTTCCCAATAAGGTATCAGCTTGAAACTTTGGATATGGTTAATTATCCCTTCCAAACAGTTATATGCAATCACATCTTACAAAAAGGCTCTACACTAGAGGGTCTTAATACTTTCATTTGAAATGTGGAGATTTCAAATATTTTTATGAAGTATTTCCTGAGTAAATAGAAATCCATGATCTGGCATCTGCACAGAAGTAATGAATATGATCAACGCCAGAGCACCATATGCACTCTACTATCAATTTCAAAGGGGAATATAAGGGGAAGTTATGTTTGAGGACCTTAACAATATCATATCAACTTGAAATTCTACAAGCAGTTTGAGGGGTCTTTTTGGCTACCTAATGAGTAATGATATCTCTGAGGTGAACTTGTTAATGATTTTATAAGCACTTCTGAAAGTAATAGGGATATTTATAAATTATTCACTGATTAGCCTGGAGTATGTGAGTAATTTTTACTCATATTGTGAACAAACTTGAACTTTTAGCTGTTAGTTAAAGGAAAATAAACAAGAGTAGTACTCTGGAAATTGTTAATGATTTCTTCTTTTTTCTTTATTTTTGGCTGAGTGAGATGAACTTTCCCTTAAGTCTACCTTATTCTCGTAGCTACTGAAATCGTTAATACATACTGCCTTATAAGAAACAATGAAACATTCAACTTCAATTACCTTGGAATAGATAAGAGATACTATTAAATTTATAGCATTTTTCAATATAGAAGTAGTCACTCACGAAAATTTTCCGAAACTTAGTTACTATGGAGGAGAAGTGAAATTTTTGCAAATAGATGGAATATTATTACTTGTATATTATTTTGTGATAGGATAAAATAAATTGACAGAAAAAGACAAATTATTTCAAAGTCACTAATCCACTGATTAACACAGATTAAATCTGCAGAACATTTGTATTAGTTCTAAGAAGACAGGAAAATATTATGAGAAAATAACATAAGTAAGCATTTTAATCTCTGAATAGATTTTAGGCAAAGTTCATAAATCAAATTAAAGGAATATTGATTATTTCCATAAAAGACAGTTTATATGCATGATGTATACTATCTATTGAACATTTCTACAAATTTTTTTGCTATAAAATTTTCTGAATGCTCAAAATATTGGACTTTTTACATAAAGATTCATGCCTTTCAATAACATTAATAAATAGAAAATCATTGGTTTCCCAGAACAGTAACTAGCTTTAAAGTTGTTTACTTAAGTATTTACATGCTCATAAATAAATTCGGACTTGTCTCACACCTAATTTTCCAGTCATTCCTCAAAATTAACAGAAATCATTCAATAAAAAGGAAATCAAAGTGCTTCTCACAGATCTATTGCTTATTTTATTATTTCAACAGAATTCCTCCAACAGAGCTCTCTAATTATTAAAAGTCATTGTTTCCTCCAATTCTGAATCATCTAAAAAGTCTGATAATTGACTGATAATTATAAGTATATGGATTCATTTAGAAGTAAAAACTAAGCAAATATCAATAAAATTGAAGTTATTATATTGGTTTTTCTTTCATAAGTAACTATGAAGGTCTAAAATGCATCTGAGGATAAAACATTCTATAATGAGGGAATCCCCTTCTACGGACTACACCTTGACGTGGTGAAAGGGCTTGCGTGTTCCTATGACCTAGAGAGCTATACTGGCTGGAACTTTGTTCCTGGTAGGGTCACTCATGCCAGAAAGGTCAATAGGTAGGGGCCAGACGAAAGGTAGTCCATGCAGCGTCTGTACCTCAGTGAGGTGGTTGCAAAGGCGTCTGTACCCCAGTGGGGCGGCCTATATGAGTGATGGTGTCACGTTAAAAACACTGTTGAGGAAGGCAAGGGGAGACCACCTCGACTATCTATCCCATGAATATCATGTGCCACAATAATTATATTGTCCCTTGCAAAAAAGGGACTCAGCCCACTAGGGAGAGTGTCATGCCCAGCAGGGATGGTGGTAAGGCCACCCCGGTCGTCATTCTACGAAATCCTTACCCAACGACACAAGAAAAGAAGAAGATGACCAAGGAAACCAGGGTAGGGACCTGCTTAGGAAAGGGAAGTTAGAAAACGTAAAGTCAGAAATGAAGAGGTCCAACATTCGTTCTGGGGCTGTGCGACGTATGGTGGAAGGATGGGGGAGATTTCTGGAGCGATGATGTGAGTCATATTCAGTGGGGGAAATGACAGCCAGAGAGGGGTTGCTATAGTGTTGTACAAGGGAGCGGGAAATTCAGTGATAGCCACCGAACTGACAAGCGACCGAGTAATGTCCGTAGAAATCAAGGCTGAACCAGTAAACACTGTGATAGTGCAAGTGTACCTCCCTACTAGCGATTACAGTGAGAATGAAATAGATTTAGTTTATGAACAAATAGAAGAGGTTATTGGAAGGGTGAAAGGCAATAAAAACCTTATTGTAATGAGAGATTGGAATGCTGTGGTTGGGCAGGGCAAAGATGGGGACGAAGTGGGAGAGTTCGGACTAGGAAATAGAAATGACAGAGGACAAAAACTGGTAGATTTTTGCATAAGGAATAACCTCTGTATGACCAACACCCTTTTTCAACACCATAACAGAAGGCGGCACACATGGAAAAAGTCGGGGGACACGTATACATACCAAATCGACTATATTTTGGTAAGGAAGAGGTTTAGAAATAGTGTTGAAAACTCGCGAAGTTATCCTGGTGCTGATGTAGACTCGGATCATAATTTAGTAATAATGAAGACCAAGCATAGATTCAAAAAGATTTATAGGTCAAAAACCGCACCCAAATGGAACGTAGAAGCCCTCAGGGGTAGGAAAGCTAGAGAGTTTCAAGAGTCAGTCAACAGGGCTCTAGATGGTATAGAAAGGGAACAAGGGATGGGAAAAGATCAAATCCAGCATCAAGGATAGTGCCCAAAGAACCATTGGGAGGGTCAACCAAAACAAAATTAGGAAACTATGGGTGACGGTTGAAATGATAAATAAAATGGAGGAAAGAAGGAAATGGAAAAGTGTTAACACAGAACACAGGCGTAGAATGTACAGGGCTCTAAACAACGAACTGAGGAGAGATACAAATAAAGCAAGAGAATCGCGGTGGCAGGGTCAGTGTATCGAAATAGAGAAGATGGCTGAAAGTGGGAGAGTCGACCTATTATACAGAAAAGTAAAACAATTAACAGGGAATAGAATTAGTAATGAAATGGCCACTATTAGGGATAACAAGGGAAACGTCTTAAGGGAGCCAGCTGGCATAAGGGGACGATGGAAAGAGTATGGAAGAATTGTATTCGAAAGACATGAAGCCTACCCACATAAAGATTGAGGGCATACAAGAAGTAGAGGAAGATGATCTTGGGCCGAATATATTAGATAGTGAACTTGATAGAGCAGTGAGGAACATGAAGGGGAAGAAAGCAACGAGGTGTGGACGAGATTCCTCTAGAATTTCTTAAGAATCTTGGGGGAAAGGGTAAAAAATAATTTTACGATTTATGTAGGAAAATTTACGACAAAGGAAATTGGGCAGAGGATTTATATTTATAGAGTGTCATTCCGATTCTACCATGCATTTCAAACGGGAATAACGGAATCTTATTTTAGGACCTTCATGAGAAGATATTGGATCGAAACTTTGGAAATAGTGAGAATGGCACTTATCGAATATTAATTTGCTATTTTCTCTCTCAGAAGGGTCCTGAGTTTGACACTAGGCGGTCTTTTGCTCGAATTTTCGAAAATTGGTATGAGTCCTTCCTCCGAGCCATAGAACAGTGAAATTCACGGAGGTTGGAGATGAGATGGTCTTCCATAGTACGAAAGGAAGAAATGCTATCAAATGACCGTGAACTCGACGCCAAGTGGGTGAAAAATTCTCCAGTATAAAATGCATGGAGGTCAATTTTTACAATTATTTTGAAGCATATCCGATTACCGGGAATGATATAAAATAGAATGTACATAGAGGCTATTCATATGTTTCAGATACGCTGTCTGCCCTTACTCTGACGGTTCTTGGTGCGATGCCAGATCGTCATTTCTATTCTACTGTGTATTTCGAAGGGGGATAGCGTATTCTTATTATAGGACCTTCTTTATAAGATATTGAATTGAAACTTTGGAACAGGTCAGAATGGCACTTATCTTACATTAATATGCAATTGTGTCGCACGATCGGGTACTTAGTTCGTCAACAGGCGGTCTATTGCGCGAAGTTTTCAAATTGACTTGAGGCATTACTTGGTATGATACTGCATTCAACTGATAGCTTGCAGTATGCAAGCAACTTTTACTCGTGTGTGTGTGTATATATATGTATGTATATATATATATATATATATATATATATATATATATATATATATATATATATATATATATATATATATATAAAAGTTACTTGCATACTGCAAGCTATCCGTTGAATACAGTATCATACCAAGTACTGCCTCAGTTCAAATTTAAAACTTCGCGCCAAAGACCGCCTGGCGACGAACTAAGAACCCGATCGTGAGAGAAGACAGCAAAATAATATTAGATAAGTGCCATCCTTACTTGTTCCAAAGTTTCGATTCAATATCTTATCGGGAAGGTCCCACGCCTCTGTCACCATTCCGGGTTTTATCTTTCCAGCTTATCGGGAGGGCATTTAAAAAGATTTCCGCAATGCATTTCTTATGGAAGAATTTTGCATCCACCTGGCGTCGAACTCACTGTCATTTGGCTACATTTTTCCATGAGAAGCATAGAAGACTACCTCAACTTCAACCTCCGAAATTTTGGTTACTCTATCTTAACGATAAGTGCCTCAAAATAATTTTCAAAAATCCGTGCAATGCATTCTTATGGGAAAATTGCGATTATTGGGAATTTCTGGCATCGAACCCATGATAGCTAGCGTCGAAGTCTGCATTATTCTGGCATTTAGAGTGTAGGGCCAGTACGTCGAAAAAATCTGACGTCGATGGCGCTTGTGGAACATGGTCAGAATTCGTATCCCCTATATATATATATATCTATATATATAGGTATATCCGGAGAGTTAGCTATATATAATAGATTTATAGGGGATACAAATTCTGACCATGTTCCACGAGCGCCGTTGACGTAAGATTTTTTCGACGTACTGGCCCCACACTGTAGATGCCAGAATAATGTAGACATCGACGCTAGGTGTCATGGGTTCGATACTAGAATGTCCCAAAAATCGCAATTTTCCCATAAGAATGCATTGCGTGGATTTTTAAAAATTATTTTGAGGCACTTATCGGTAAGATAGAGGAACCAAAATCTCGGAGGTTGAAGTTGAGGTACTCTTCTATAAAACGAATGGAAGAAATGTTACGAAATGACTGTGAGTTCGACTCCAGGTGGGTGCAAAATTCTTCCATTAGAAATGCATTGCTGCAATTTTTGAAATTTTTTACAATGCCTTACCGATAAGCTGGAAAGATAAAACCCAGAATGGTGACAGAGGCGTTTGAAAACATTATATCATCAGGTTTATCGTTTCTCTAGTGGTCCTTGGTTCGATGCAAGAGGGTCATTCCGATTCCACCATGCATTTCCAATGGGAATAACGGAATCTTATTTTAGAACCTTCCCGAGAAGATACTGAAATGGAACTTTGAAAAACATCAGAGTGGCACTTATCTAACATTAATATTCCATTGTCTCTCACAATCGGGTCCTGTGTTCAACGCCAGGCGGTCATTTACGCTAATTTTTAAAAAGTGTTTTGAGTCCTTACTCGGAGTTATAAAACAGTGAAAATCACGGAGTTTGTAGATACCGTGGTTATCTATTGTACTAACTGAAGAAATGTTACCAAACGACCCAGAGTTCGAAGCCATGTGGGTGCAAAATTCTCCGGTATAAAATGCATGGCAGTCAATTTGACAATTCTTTTGAATGCATATCCGATAACCGGGAATGATATAAAATGGTATGTCCATAGAGGCAGATCATATGTTTTATGTATGCTGTTCGCAGTTCCTCTGACAGTTCTTGGTTCGATGCCTGAGCGTCATTACTTTTCTACTATTTATTTCAAAGGGGGAAAGCGTAATCTTACTTTAGGACCTTCCTGATCAGATATTGAATTGAAACTTTGGAACAGGTCAGAATGGTACTTATCTTACATAATATGCAATTTTTTTGCTCGATTGGGTCCTTACTTCGACGCCAGGCGGTCATTTGCGCAATGTTTTGACCATTGTTTTGAGGCATTCCTTGATACGGTACTGCATTCAACTGATAGCTTGCAACTTTTACTCGTGTATATCTATATATATATATATATATATAGATATATAGATATTTATAATGTGGGAATCCTAAAATCAAGATGACTTCATCAAGTAAAGATTGCCTTTACTCATATTACATTAGCTGATCATTAGTAAGATTTGCAACATTCAAAATGACTAAGTTCTAATATTTTCCAATGAAATACAATGGATAAGGGCAGCAATTCTTAATCAAATTACATACGGACAAAAAAGGATTATCTAAAAAGAAATTGATTGAATGCTAAAGAATGGTGTCAATAAATAATTTCAGCCATGATCAAAATAATATATATATATCATAGCTGAGAGCTCATTAATTCTCAAAGGGGAAACATAAATAGGAGATGATATAGTAGTTATTAATAGCTGTGGAGAAGAGAATTCTCATCTTATGAACATGTACAATGGAACACGTTATCAACAAATGAAAATTCGTAGATTTCTCAAAGTACTTATAATAACGATCAAAATCAATAATTGGTGATAAGAATAGGAATTTCCATAAATTTTCTTTCTCATGAAAATTAATCAAGTGCGTAGGGTGATTCATTTTAATTTATTTCGTTGCAATAGAACCCTCAAGTGATTAAAATTAAATTTACATTAATATTTTTGGGAACACTTGCCTTTTCTGGGTACAAACCAGAGATAAAATATATACATAAAAGACATAAGGCATCAACTTTAAATAAGGCATAAGTTTGCAACTTCTGGTTCTCAATTTTTAGGCAAACATGCAGTCATTTTCAATTGTGTCTCCTGCGAATTGAACCTGCCGATGGTTTGTAACTACAAACACCAAAATTTCAGAAAATAGACTGCTATTCACTTATCATTATCTATCATAAATACTTAATATCACTCTTACATGGGCCCCATGTATTCTTACAGGAAAATGTAGGAGCTTAGCTCCAACAATCTCATTCATCATCAAAGGGACTGGTTGTTTATAGCTTCAAAATTTTCCGAAATGTTTCTTGATTTCATCAAAACTTTGACTGAATAATCATATTTAATGAACAAAATAGGAAACTTTATTCAATTCCTTTTTTCTTGGTGCTTGTCTCTATTTCATACAACTATTCCTTCTAATTTAATTTTGCAAAATAAATAAATCCTGCACCCAATAAAAGTGAAGCTCACGTGTATTTCTTATGAGAACACTTTTTCCTTCTTGGAATGAACTACGAATTGTAAAATAAATAAAAAGTAGCCTATTATCTGAGCAGGGAGTACATTTACCAATCCTTAAAGTTTGAAAGTTGTGCAACAACTGGTTTTGAGCTTATAGTAACTTCACACTCACAAACATACACATTTACAAAGTTTCAACCTTATTTTTAAGAAATATTCAGAAAAGATCATTCATAGCAAGTTAACATTGCAAACAACTAGAGATTAATTAATGCCCCAGATTGTCATAAAACTCACTAAGCAGGAATATTATTTACCCGTGTTATTTAAATACTACTCCATTTGTTAACATTTAGGTTGATGTGATAATTATTTAAGGATACTTATCGTGGGTGAAATAACACTAATTAAGTTTACTAACGAAGCAACAAAAGCTAAAATGAATATCCATTATCCTCAATTTCAAATATTTTAAGTCCTACTACTCTGAGTCTAGGGTTAAATAAAATTTTGCTCAAAAGGTCACAGAAGTAGCTTTTATTGGTGCTGTGTGCTTTTTAAAAAAAGTCATTTTTTAGCTGTTACCTAAAAATACTGAAAATTTTCAAGTTTAAAATTCTGAAAGTAAATCTTTGCAAGTGTTACTCAGAATTAATCATCGACAGGAATGATATCTTCAAACTGTTTTGGTCATTTCACACTCGAGGCTTCCATCCACAATCAAACCTCATCTATTGAGAGAGAGAATACACCTTAAGGCATTTGAGGAATCTCCATTGAGATCAGTCCTAACAAGGATCAATCACCCAAAAACAATTTCAAGAATTATAATTCAATTATCTATTACAACGATGCTCAAATTGCTTAAAGGATTTCTATTAAGCCCCATTTTCATTAAGTCCAAGGTATAGCATAATATTTTTATACGTTAACGGCTTAGGTCCATTTCTGCAAACGAACCCCACTAAGTATTGAATCCAGGATATCTTTCACCGAAGTTGAATACTTTGCCCACTTGACCCTAACGACTTGAAATAGCATCAGATTCTACAACATTAGTGGGAAAGGTGAACAAGAAATCAAATACTGGTAGATGAAGACACAAATATGAAGAAACATCTCTCTTAAACATTGCTAATGAGGTCAATTTTTAAAATTTGATGCTTATCAACCATGAAATGTTGTCAACCATACTTAATTTGAAAAGATCTTTAGTGAAATCAACCATATGATTATGTAAATAATAATAAAAGGTACACAAAGGTCTACTTAAAAATGTCAAAAATCAAAATTAATGCCAGTGAATCCTCATTGAAATTAGCTTAAGATTTATGTAATTATGATAGAAATCGAAAGTGATACAACAAATACAACACACTTTCACTGATACACACAACAGCAAGTTATAAAATGTAAATACAAACACTCTAAGCAATGATTACAGCTAAATAAAAATTGATGGAAAATTTACCGTTGTCATTGAAGTCCAGCAGCCTCCAAAAGGCAGGAAGGGAGAGATGATGGTTGTAAGCTTGATTTTGCCCACTGTGCTGATATCCGTAGCTATGCCTCTGATTTCTCAGCTGCAGTTGGCGATACTGGTTCAAAATTTGACGACGTCGAAATGCTGGTGTGGTAATTTCCTCGTTGTTTTCCTTGATTACTCTGGGATCATTGGAAGGGTTGAAGTGCTCTGCTTCTGGGAACAACTCTGGAGAATCACGGGTTAGCTCCCTCTGGAGCTGACGAGTCTCGTAAGTAAGACTCCGCACTCGCTGCAAGAGATCCTCATAGCTTGAGACCGGCAACGTCATCGCACCACTCCCTGTGCGAAAACTGCAAACAAAATTCCTTGTTTCAATTTGCATATACATTGACAAATGATATGATCAGGAATGATGACTAGAGTTTCATAAAAATAATGGTATTTAATACAGGGATATAATATTGAATACTTTGTAACCTCAATAACACAAAAATATATACCCCATTTAAGTAATATTTAGATGATAGAACCTGTCGATTCAAGAATTCATTTTTTCCAAGAACAATACGTGAAAATAATCAACTAGGAAAAGAGTCCTGGTGCTTGCACCTCCTGCCACATGCCAAACGGTGGCTTACAGGGTACATATGTAGATGTAGACGAATATTTAATGATATCATAGTTTTTAGAGAAAAATAATCCAAACCATCCAAAGTTCTGAAATCAAAGATCTTCAAGGAATATCAATAACTATTTGTATTAAAATTGGGAAAATATACATATCTGCTGATTTTTCTATACTTCCATTCATCAGATGGTTGACAAAATTTTAAATGATTTGATTTAATGTTTTAGGATAAAAGATTGAATAGGTTAAATTTAATTACTCTTTCTAATAAAGTTAGAACTCTTCAAATATTAACTCTTTATAAATACAAAAGGAATTTTTGGAAAGAATGATCAGAAATTTTGCAAGCAAAAATGTTAAAATATGATGGTGATTTAAATACAATGACAGGCAGTAAACCAAGTCTGAGAAACATTCCTTAAGGTGAATACATGGAAAGAAGTTCATACATTTAGGGTAAAATATATATTATTAATATAAGTGATTTCAACATAGACACTAGTGTCAGTAAAGTCATAATTGAGTTATCAAAATAAGACCCACTAAAGGTGTAACTATTAATTGATTGACAGTAGAATGACTGAAAACATCAAAATTACAAAATATATTTACTCTCATATATTTCACTTCTAAATATTTTGTAATTAAGATAGCAGCTCATTTGATTCACACAAAATAATAAATGTTTATTTCTTGAACTTTTTCAATATATTTTGAAAATTGGTCAGTAACTAAGAATAAACATGAACCCTACCTGAGCAATTT
The DNA here is from genome assembly GCA_036926295.1 of Pachydiplax longipennis. Lineage (NCBI taxonomy): Eukaryota > Metazoa > Arthropoda > Insecta > Odonata > Libellulidae > Pachydiplax > Pachydiplax longipennis. The sequence goes on along the minus strand of JAVFKF010000050.1, from coordinate 3,379,879 downwards.
ATTGGTATCATTTTCATAAACTATGGCTACATGAAGAATTATAAACCATTTAGATTACTGAGACATCACTAATAATAGATAAATTTAAGAATAAAAACACAAAAGGAAGATGTTTATTTGAATGAATATGGAAGAAAAAGTTTTGGGTCAGTAATTTCAGTCTATGAAATAAGAGACAGGATAATCAGAAAGGTATTAGAAATTAAATTAAAATATTTTGCAAGAAAAAAGGGAACACTGGAATGTGTCACACCAACATTTCTATACAACTTTCTTTCATAAGATCAATCACTTAGTGCAAAAGAATATTTCCCCACTTCTATGCATTAATTCTTTAAATATTACGAAATAAAAGCAAATTTAATACAGCCAGCTTCTTTCATTGATTTTAGCGATACTTAACACTGAACATATGGACATACCAAAGAAATAATAAATGAATAATAAAGAATACAAAGGAAATAATTATGAGAGAAGCCATTACTAGATTTTTCTCGGTGAAAGTGTTAGGTTCTGTCTAAATTTCCTTATTGCATATCTTGAAGGTAGATTTACTTGGATTGGAAAATACATAGCTTTTGAGCAACTCCACTGTGAGCTCAGACTGTTCTCCTATGATGCAAACAATACACCCAAAATGCCTTGGCATGTCAAAGGTTCTGTGTTATAAGTAAATATCTTCATCCTTATAATAGGAATTCTAATTTAGTAAATAGTAGACATTTGTAAGAAATTTTGTTTCATCAAATTGAACTAATCTTATTGAGATAATTCCATAACTTAGAGAATGATATATTCCCAACCTATTCTTGGTAAAAGAAATGTATAGTAGTGGGAATGATCTCAATAAAACTTCAATGCATGAATATACGAATAAATTTCAGAATATTTGAAAGAATGATAGTGTAGATGAAAATTCAAAGCAAAAATATTTAAATCGTGAGAGATGAGAGAAATATAAGAACTGAGGGTGATTCTCGCAAAAGGAAGAAATACAAGTGGTATACTAATAATATGATTCAACACATTATTTTTCGCATTTCTTCATCAAGAACGATATGTTCTATATAGATAACTTGGCATAAATGATTCCAAATTCTACCTAACTTTGTCAAGAAAAGTTTATTCATAACAGATCTAAGAAGAATGAAGTAACATGCTCAACTGACAAGTGATTTGCTGGGAAAATGTTATTAAGGTCTTTAATTTGAGAGAGATGATTAATTGGGAATCCCAATAAAATCTGATATTTATTTGCATATGAAGCATAGATTCTCAGTTAGCTGGAAGACTAAATTACTTAAGCCTCTATTGCAGAGAAAAATATAAAGTATTAAGCAAACATAATATTGATTTGAAAGAAACACATTACGTTCTTTAAGACTACAGCAAACACCTTATAAAATATTTTAGTTGATACATTATTTAATCAGAGGATACAGCTAAAAGTGAAAACCTCAAAACAAAGCAATAATTCATTGGAAAATAATAGATAATTCTGTATTTCAGTTAAGATTCAATTGATCACATTGCTTAAAAAGTAGAAAAAAATAGCCTACCTATAGGAAGAAAGCACTGTTGGAAATAGAGAATTACAACTGAGTATTCGAATCTGATTCATCCAAAACTGATATTAAAAGGGCCAGGGGAAAGAGAGGGAGGTCAGAATGAATCAGTACATCCATACATAAAGGCAATGACACAATGTAAACAATCACCTTTTATGGTTCGTGCAGCGCAGAGGGAAGTACTGAAAGTAATGAGAGCTGATTAGCCTTCAATCATCTTGTTGACGTATAGGAAGAGTTAGAGGAGGAAAATTGATGCACATTTATAATCAGGGAGATAAAACGGAGTGCAGGGGATGTAAGAAGAAAAACATGATTATGCAAAAGTTTTCAAAACTGCACACATTTAATAGAAGCTCTCCTAATTTCATTATATAATTAAGCAGTGAGTGGAAATAAGAGATCAACAAAACATTCACCAGAGTGATTCATAGAAAGCTTTCGGAAACTAGACAATGCAAGACACTGGTTTCATCATAAGCAAAATATTTTGGAGTTACAAGCAAAGAGTGTTTCATTTGGTGACCATCCTCCTTGGTGATTAAGCAGAATTACTTGGCAAAACAAAATAATTGCATTTTCTCACAACACTGTTTATAAAGGATGTTACAAAATTTCACAGAAATAAGGAAAAAAATCCTCACTGCTATAATGAGATTCAGTTCTTCTGGCCAGTTATGATAGAATATATGATAGTGAAATCTTGTATGTTGGTTCTTCACACAGCAAAAAAAGTGTTACTTCAGGTCATCCCTAGTAAATTGAGCTAGCGATTAAAATTACGGATTATAGTTAAAATCAGAAGATTTCAACTTCAGTTGTCAGCTATCAAACTGACTAGAAATATTGAAACACAATACATAGCAGCACTGATCGTTGTGAAATGTCTGCTAGGTTGGTAAAATGAAAAGTTTATCCCATTCGTAATCTTTTTAAGCGCCGTCTTCACTACCTCTAACTTTTGTCAACAGTTTGATTAAGTACCTCCGAAATATTTGACCGCACTAGCCGGTTCTTAGTGCTAGAAGTCGGTAAACACGAGGCAAACGGATAGGATGTGAGGTGGCGTGGGGATGCGCTAGGCTAACGTAGATAGTTTGAGGCGATTTAGTACGTGTGAACATGGAGAAATGAAAAATTCTCTGTTGGGAAAAATTCAGAGGGAAAAAAGGAGTTTCCTTAGAATAGGGGGAAAAGCAGAGGGGTGAAGGGTAAGGTCACAAAGAAGCGCGTGGATTTGTAGTGGGGGAAAAAACGAGCAACGCCCGCGGCACGATCAATAGAGGAAAACAGCAGTTAGACACGTGAGGTTGGCTTGCGGATCGAGCGTAAGGGAGATAAAAGTAATAGCAACTGAGGGAGAGCAGAAACGAAAGATATTATTAGGCCTCTTCGTTTTCTCCAACCGACCGAATCAATCTAATGCATTTTCCCCGAGAGCGATCGATATAGGCACACACGGCGACACATCACACGGCGAAACAAACTACGATATCCACTCACAAGTGCAACTGAAACGAAGTACTGTTACCAATGAAAAGCGCATGCCTCCAGAAACATACAAACCTGAGGCGCGACTTGATCACTACGCGCACTTTGTTGTTGGACAGCCTCCATTCAAGGCCTTATCGATCGATCGAAAAACACAAACATCTGCTCCCTTGACGCAGTAGGTCGGCGTGTTTGTCCCACCTGCCAGAGTCGCACCGCCGCACCCGGAGGTCCTCGAGCATCTGACGCTGTGGCTTTTTCCCGCCTCCGTTAGGGTAAACAGCGGCGGAGGAATGCATGAGGCAGATCGATCGGAAGCAGACATTGAGAAGGCCTCCCAACAGGTGATGAGACTGCCGCCATACGACGGCGCCTCCCCTCGACTAGTAAGCGATGACTCACCGAGTCAAAGGTTGCCAAATCCATACCGCATGAGAGAAATTCATTTCAACTGTACGATTCGCGGCACAGAAAGCAGTCCACGAACAGTGCCCACCTCTGCTACTCATTCGTAATCTTACAATTAATTATGACGAATGAGTAAAAAATGAAAGTTTTTTTTTTCATTTTATACCGTTTCAATCCATATGCTTCACCGTTTAATACGCGAAGAAGAACTCAATTAACGAGAAGTTGTGCGAATATTCGGGTTAAGATGACGACTAATTATCACTCATGTAATTTCAAAGCATTTACTCACCGAAGTCTTTAACAAAGTGCTCCTTATGGAGACCAATCAGAAGAACCACACTGTTCGTTTAACTTTACGTAACTACGGAGCTAAAGAGGCAGTGAAGTAAGGCAAATTTTTCATTAACACCGGCATCCCTATCTAACTCAAGGCTCTCTGATTCTCTGCGGAGCTGAAGTAACTATCACTGTCAATTTCGTTCGTGTAGACGTCATCGACATAAACTTCTGAACCGACGAATTAAAAAAAAAAAAACATCCGACGGCTATCTCAACTGAAAGGACATAACTGTAACACTACGGTCGAAACCGCAAATGAAAGGAGTTAGTCCATTTCTAAATATGAGGACTGCATAGTCAATGTTTCGTTCTGTCATGAATAATTTCTGAGATGAAATTTATTTTGTCTCTTCCTCTTGAAATTTCTGCCATTAAATTTCATTCCTTCATTAACCACTTGAAGAGTGATGAGTCGATAATCATAGTGCATCTGTTTTGCAACATCGCGATATTTCGAAAAGAGAAATATTTAAACACTCGAGTCCGGTAAAAACCGCAAACATAATGAAAAGAGCTTGTAAAATGAGTCATACAAAATGACTACAGAATTAAAAATAGTAGAATTTAAAGAAATCTTTACCAGAAATTGAAAAATAATTCAGATAGAATTAGCAACAAATAGTAGATTTAGATTTAGATTTAGATTTGTACCCCGCAAGCCGCCAGTGGCGTATGGCAGGGGGTGTAATGACACCATCTTAGTATTCTAATCGACCCTATTAGCTTCTCTAATAGCTCGCGGGAAGAACGACCAGAAATAACTATCTGTCCTTGCTATTTCCTCCTTATAACGCTTGGTTGATGCCTCTCGGAGATCGCGCTCAAGGTCCAATCGGGAGAAATTTCCTGCGATTGACAATAAATACATTAATAAACAAGCTAATGAGGATATCTTACTGTTCGTTATTTGATATCTTAGTTAGATACTACAGAAATACCACGAAACACCACACAAATTTTGCTTTCAATTGAGTTGGGTAAAAATCACTTTTTGCGTCAAACAAACCGAAATTTAAAGTAGTTTGTGGTATATCTCGAAAGTTTTCGAACGGTTAGATTAAAATATCATTTCGCAGTAGAATCCGGCTTAATGTGAGGAAATTAATATAACGAAGCTCCGAGAAATGAATTAAAGGGTCGTTGAATTAAAAAAAAATCGAAATAATAGTTGACGCTAAATACCTGGTTCATGAAAATCCGTTCCTTCCCACAGGTGAAGGCTTAATTTCTGATATACGACCATAGAAAAAATGTTGATAACATTTATAATACGGTGATACTGTAATTTTTTATTTTGAAAACTCTACAACTTCATCTTAGAAATTCCGGAATCGCAGCAAGACACGCAAATCAGGATGAAATTGCCGCCATTTCTTTGCAATTATAAATAGCGAAAAAAACTCGCAAACATTTTCTGGTCTTCATAGCGAATCCGTCATTCCACTAAAAGTATATAAAATCACCTTTAATTAGATGTAAAGATTCATTCCTATGCGTAATAGAGTGCAATAATTTCAGAGATGAAGGGCATATGTCCGATCGGTGGATGAAATAGATCGATTTTAGAATCACTTGAGGTGTGTTAAGAATCTTGTTGATTTCTTTCTATCTAATAAGAATTCAAGAAGAATCAGGAAGGAACTGAGTTCAGTCTCAGCTGTTTTCATGAATGCCGCACATCTCATCCGAAGCATGGGGGCAAATGTCTCTTTGATAGACATAGGAAGACATTGTGAATGGAATAGACAACTGAGTATTTTTATCTAGATGGTATTCACCATTGGATACATTCGTAGCAATCGATCGACAAATGAGTGGGCGACAAAATGAACCTTTCCGCGCTGCTTAAAATCAATCGAAACCCCACTGACTGAACTCGATGAAGCTTTCAAAAAGAAGGGGGTATTCTGAAAGCAAAGCTTGGCGAAAAACTAAATACAACTTCTTGTCAGGCTGAACTAGTTAAATAGTGAAGAAACCACATAATGTCAGCCCTTTCCAGAATTTCAGCCGGTAAATATCTACCTTATATTAATAAAATTGCTTGCAGCATAAAATAATGCATGAGATAAGATGCCCAAAAGCAGCGGATTTTAGGACACTTTTTGCTCATAGTCTTTCGCGGACTCCCAACAGTTTTTGCTTTCACACACACATTGATATTTTATTTCAAGAATTGTTAAGTAGATGCAACTGATTACGAATAATTCATTATCAAAATACGCTGATCGATTTTATTAAGAGATAAATATTACGAAATACAGAAAATGCCGAGGTGGGGCATGAATTAAGGCAAACATTTATACACACGGACCCTTGTTTAAGAATTGCTGCCCAAAAGGATAATTGATTGAATTGAATACTTGGTCATACGCTATTTTAATGAAAAATAAACGTCATAAAAATTCGAAGAATGGTCCTCTTTGACGTAATAATACGGCAACTTGTTAAACATTTCGAGATTTATTTTCAAAGTTAACAACTATGCAGTTTATAAGCTGTTGATGAACTCGCCCACAGGGAACAATTGAAGCGACCTCTGCATCCAAAATATAATAGAAGCGTATTGTGGCTAATTAAGACCCTTGGCGCAGCATTTTGATCGTGCCAATCCAGCTTTTGCTCGACTTTAATACGGCTGGATATAATGAGGTGACCCAAAAATAGTCATAATAAATTATTCATTTCTAATTATGGATTAAATAAAGGAAGGTATATATAAACAGTTCGATACACGAGGTATTGTTAAACGTACTTAAATTGAGATGGTAATATTATTCCGAATGAAAATTTCAGCGATGAAAGAATAATTGAACTAAATATTGCTGGATCAAATTTATATATTTTTACTGTCTCGAGGGAAAAAATTACCATTAAAGTTTAAATTTTTAACTAAATGCGAAGGGAACGACCGTGGTCAGTGCAAAGAATTACTATCACAAATATAATCTGGCATCTTTTAAGAAAAATCATTAGCATCATCTTCAGTAAGTGGAAAATAATTATAACTGAATGCATACACCACTTCTGTTCTCATCTTTATAATTATTAAAATTTTATTTTCAAAATTACACTTATCTCTATATTTAATTTAGGTAAAAGTATTTCCTTTGTGTAATCTTCAATGCCAGAAACTGTAAACTTCGTATTATATTAAAATCTATTCGTAAAATTTGTATTTTCATGCATACAATTAATTAAATCAAATTCACATCAAGTCTTATTTTCTAACTTTTTCCTCGATAAAAATCGTCAAATAAGATTAATGAAAAGCTTTCGCTGGCGATAAACTGAACACGAAATGAACAGCCCTTTCGGTGTGAAATGTAAATATTTTCCCGATTTGCGAAAAGAAGACCGCGCCGAGAATTTAACCTTTTTCAAAAGGAATGAGAAATATGTGGCTGTGATAACTTAGGTCTGTCCATTTAACAGAATGCGCCTTCGGGAAACTTTGAAGGCTCACATAATGATCAAATCCGATAAAAATTTTCACTTCTTCTATTTACGAGACAGTAGTTATCATCAATAACACAACAATTTTTTTATTCGGTTGAAAAAGATATTAAAAAAAGTAAGAAATTCAGTAAATTTAAGATCACTAACTTATTAAAATAAAATGCGGGCGAATTGAGACTTCATTCACAAAATAAGATTCCATCGAATTCTCCTGATGATTCGCAACCATGGAAGAGTAAAAAGTATCCCAATTAAATATTTTTTCATTCTGAGTTTTATCAATTTCATCCTCATTTTATCTAGTTCTGAATTTTATTACTTCCTATCCTTTAACAGAACTTTTTTATTTATGATAGTATATTTCATTATCTTGACTGAAATGCTTGACTGCATCCATACAACACGCTCCTTTGAAGAATTTAAAGCAAGATAAAACCAAACGAACGTATGATTGAAACTCTGGCTTCACTAGATAATTCGCGGCACTTCGTTTGTTAGTTCTCTACCTTCTCCTACATTAGGCAAAAAAAATAATTCTAAGATGTCTATACCATACATATCGACCTTGGATATTATTGCCTGCCTCACCTTTAATTGACGTTCCAATTTTCAACTTTCAACCAATCTTTGAGTCAATATTTCTTACTGTGATAAATGAATATATATATATATATATATATATATATATATATATATATATATATATATATATACAGAGAGTTAGAAAATAAATTAAAACCTCGTAAAAGGGAAAATTCCATACATGGTATGATGCACGTCAGCGCGATCAATCGCCTATGGCCGTCGTATACGATTAAAAAATATTTCTGAGGAATCGATACAAGTCTTAGAAAACTACCGTCGCAGGAAAATGGAACGGTTAGTATGCACAGGAAAGAGATTACTCCATAACTACGATCAATAACGTTAAAATACGGCAGCGTTACGTGATGGGTATGAATTTCTTCGTGAAATCAAAATGAAATAATCACTTTCTTCGAACCGCTGATTAGTAAATGAAAGCAGGATTAGAAATGTGAAAGCTAAGAATTATGTAGGCGACATATATGAATAAAGGCCATGCGATAAAAACACGGTCGTAGACAAAATATTTAAGGTAGCAAACAACAAAAAGACCTCAGAAAACTCACAAATCAAGACGAACGAAGATGAATTCTGAGTATAATATTAAAAAAACAACTATGAGTATTTCTATATCAATAATCTAAAGAGAAGGTTGTAGTCGGTGAAACAACGGTGGCTGAAATTAAATGTTTTAGAATGATAGACACCGACTCAATGCGTAAAAAAAACTCAACTTTACAAGGTTTAAATCGAAAAATTCAATCACTAGTAAGCAACTACACTTGTTGTTACAACTAAATTGTTCTAAAATATCTTCATTCTAATAATTTTCATAATTTAACGATTTCGATTTCTTCATAATTCAACTGAGGTTCTTGGCAGCAAAGATGTCTTACAATACCAATCTGACAATGATTATAAACTTTTACAACTACAAGGAAATATTATGAAGGCAATGAAATAGTTTCCCAAAACTCTGATAAGATTTAAATTTACAAGAATCAACTGAATAACCCTGAACAAGATTTTAAATATAAGCATTAACTCACAATTATTATCCAAAAGTAACAGTAAACTTCATGGCGCTACAGCCCTGTCTCCCTTGCATTATCCATTGTAGTTACCCAAACAATGCTTCTATTCTTGCATTCATTGCGTTGAAAATATTCATTGCTTCTATTTCTTGCATTGCGTTGAAGGCAAAAATAATGCAACAAAAGATAAGTACAGTCACTCCTCAACTTACAAGCAGGTTTAGTTTATGGGTAGCTATCTTTATCTCCAATTGATTGTAAGTTAGATGTTGTAAGGGGCTGCATAACCCTATGTTGTGGGTCATTGTGGAAAAACACAAAAAATAACTAATATAATTACAGTATTACTACTAAGAATTGTGAAGGGATAATATAATTTGGAATGAGATACAAGTGTTTAGTCTCTTCCTAAAACATCAGAGAAAGGATTTGCTTTAGAAAACTTTCAATTTAAAAGTGATTGCTCTTTGCTTATCCTGGAGAATCCCACTTTGGCCTCCTTTTCTACAAACCAACGCAGGTCACTTATTAGAAAATGTCTATGGTACCTATATTTGATGCTCAATTATTTTTGCCATAGAAATGAATTCAATTACATAAAAATGAGAGCATGTATATAAAGTTGGCTGCAAATGCAAGGTTAAATAATAAGGTTGGTCATGATTTCAAGTGGTTCTAACTCAGGGACCATCTGAACCACAAAAATGAAATAATACCTTCTATTTGAAAATACTTTTAGATTAAAAATCAACAATTATCAGCTTAATTCTTACAAAATATATAAATTAAATTGACCACCTCAAGGAAAAAGATTAATTAAATAATTTTTTAAAAATCAAGGTACTCCTGAACCAAAGGGTATCTATTTATGAATGTTATGGATAGCAGAAGCAAGAAATAAACAAAAATTTGAAAATAAAATGGACTAATGAAAGGAAAAATTCCAGTGATTTTTAATAATATTAAAAGACATGGATTGTGTATGAATAATTCCTCCTCATTGATAAAACATGAATGCAGTAGCCAATGAAACAGTCAAGATTATTCAAGAAGACAAAAACATTGCAGCATTCTTAGAGCAATGTGAAAAGTTGTTATTCCACTCTATCATGGTGACAATTAAAACAATTTATGTAACTTATGGAATACTCAGACATTATCTCTTGTGAGAGAACCACAGAGCTCAAAAAGAGAAATGTAGCTATGGAGGGATGAATGGATATAAAAATACAAAATAAATACATTAAAAGTACATTTCTGCTAGTAAATTTAAAATATTGGGATCTATACAACTAAAATATGAAAAAAAAAGATTGGGTCAAGGGAGAAACATGAAATCATGCTTTGATGTACCAAAATGATAGCAATTAAGAATAGTATGCTAAGATGGGTATTAAAGATGAAGTTAGGAGTTGACTCATCTATAAATTAATTAAATGAACAAAAAACTTTTGGAACAACGAATAATGGTGCCTGATGGAGAAAGAAGTAATAGCAATAAAAGTAGAGGAGCATCCATTGAGTCTTCAAATGACCGGAACCTAGTAAATACATCACAGTCCCAAAAAAAATTCCTGGTACAAAATTATTTAACAATACCAAGGTTCATTATTTATGGAAGAAAGAAATGCTTTTTCTGAAACAAATTTTTAAAAGGAAATTATGAAACAGAGAATATCAATGTTAATTAAAGGTGACTGAGAAATTTAAATGCAATTAAGAAGTTAATGAACAATAGGAAGTAAAATCTTCAAACACAGCTGGCAAATCTACTTATTTTGCTATGTAGCCTCTTCAGGCATCTAAACTATGAATCACAAAAACACTGAATAAATTCAGAATCACCTCTGTACTTTCATTCCAATTCGTGCTTGAAAACAATAAGTTGTGCTGCAGCATTTATGAAGACTAAAAATTTTGCTGCCTTCTATGAATCTCAAACATGCTTCTGAGACCAAAATTTCATAGATCAAGTAAAGGTGTGAGATTAAAAATGAAATCTCCCAGGACAGAATTTAAAAAGAGTGAGATTACCATGGGATTCATTTGGCTTGCCCTTGCCTTAGAATGAATGCCTCATACATAATAATTTTTAATTACATTTTTAGATTTTAGGTGAGAGAAAAGACATCCTTTTGGATGATTTATCATTGAAATAAGAAATATCCGAAAGCTGCAATAAAACAGTTTCAGAGTTACAAGGTTTTCATTCTATGGCAATGGAGCTATTTATGATATCGCCTATATTGTTCTATTTTCTTTACAGTCTTTAGATGAGTGTAATCAAGCCTTGAACGGGTAACTTTTCTTTGCAATAGCAATGGCATGTTGAGAGTGCAAACATGGCATTAATATTTCCCAGACTGCAAATGAGTCAAAGAGCCAACATTAAGGCAACTGTACTTTGAAATACAAAGAAATAAAATGTAAGCGATTATACAAAAGGAAAAGAGTTAGGATAACTTTGCACATAACGGTGTGTACTCAGGAAAAATCCAAAGGAAAAACAAACTTCAAAATAAGCTGGCCCAAGAATAGAACCTAGAATCTTCCTCTATCACAATTGTTCTTTCCTAATAACTTCCCAAAATGGTATGAAAATAATGCTCTAGCTTAGCTGGTTAAAGTAGACTCCTACTCGAGGAAAACACTCAATAAATCAACGGTGAACATTTCAATAGTAACATAGACTTTAAGCAGCCAAATAATAAAGAAGTGTGAATTTGATGCCTTAAATTACCTTTAAGTCTCAAATCTAAGCCTACACTGCTATCGGTAGAATATTGGTTATGACAATCTGATAGACCAGTCGCGTTAGAATAGCCAAAAGTTAAAGCAAGCTGTAGCAAACACAAAATCAATCGAACTAATACAAGATTTGATACCTTTTCATCAGTTTACGTAACTACAAAACAATCTGAGACATGAAAAGTATATAATCATCCATGACTTGAAGAATGGCGTGAAAGAACTACTTGGGCGTTAAAACGCTACTAAATAACAGTGGACTTAAAAAGGAAAGATCTTTCAAAAGATATTTTAGTTATATCTGTTTACTACGATAAAAAAGACACATTTACAATGGGTGGCCAATATAAACAGATCTGCACTATGTGCTCGAATTTCTCGTCAAAAGAAATACTTTTCTTACAGCTATCGCAGAAAACTTCGCACGCTCTCTATCATTAATTCTGAGCGTTCATAAGGATTGAAAAGCCGTTCAATTGAGCATTTGATGCTCTTTGATCAACTACGATTATGAGCCACTTGCTAGTTAAACACCAATGAGCTTAGTTTTCCAGAAGAGTCGCGATAGGTGTTGCAAATGAGGAATTCTCACACCACAAAGTATATACTCAGGCAGATAATAAGCATTAAAAATGAGATGATGAACATTATATAATTAAGAAATCCCTCTTCCGTAACTACATGCTGAAGTATGCAGCCATGTCAAAAAATTAGAACGTCTACTTATGCATAGAAGAAATCCACTATAGTTAATCCTCAAAGGCTATTATAACAAAAGATACTCTATTTAATATGCTATAATATCAATAGATTTCCAGTTAAGAAAACAGCAAGAGCTTGTGAAGCTTTTGCCAAAGATGTCATTTGTGGTCGTGGAAAAATGTTCACATGCTAATAAGAACTACATTAGTCACTGAAAATTAAACGCAAAAACGAACTAGCATTTATGGAATGGTAAAAAAGACATAACAGAGGACACATTATGTTTTCGGAACAAATAATGCAATACGATAAACTTGAAAAGAACTTATTTCCTGTATACTAAAACCGAAGGCACATGTTGAAAATTTATTCTGTGCAAACGAACAACTTTGAAAATAAATATTGCGGAAAACAGATAGTTCTGGAACATAATTTACAAAGATATATAATATAGCACTTGGTAATTACTTACCATGTTTACTATGCCCAAAGCCGATATTTATCTTCCTCACGTTTACAAATATTTCCCATAGATCGCAGTTTGTGCAAGGTTGCGCACAGTAACGCTGAATGAGCGCGAATTTTGATAGAGTTATACAGTTCTACAAAGATATATTTAAAATTAGAATAGACTTCAATGTAACCACGAAAGAGATTAATATTACCAGCTAAAATAATTACAACGAGGTCGATGCGCAGGTAAGTCGCCTTTGTGTAATATAATCCGTCCTCCACAAACAGTATAAAAAACCAATTCCAATAGTGACATGATGTCATGTTATAAGTTCTTCGTCTTTCGAAGAAATTTCATACATACGGGTGTGGGAATCGAAAACGGGAACCAGCCGTTTCTAAGAAATAGGAGAAGGATAAACTCATTCATCCGATGAATATGTACCATCTTTGCTTACTTTTACCAACTCTAGCGCTTAGCCAAAGCGAATTAAAAAGACTTGTCGTGGTGAATTGTCAAAGCTTGGTGAGATTTCTTTGTGCTTTCTAAGCACAACCTGCACTCTCCAACGCGACGGCCACTAATCCCTCTATATAATTTCTTTGTATTATTGAAAGCGAACATCAAGCTTTGGTGTAATTAATTAATTAATCGGAAACCAATCAGAACACTAAATAAATTTAACGTAGGACTATTGTTTCTATTTCATGTAATAAAACTCACGTTAGAAAGCAAGATGATTAAAATTTCAAGATATTATTACACACGTAAATAATATCCTTGCATATGAGCGTAAATATAATTATTTTCCTCATTCCTAAAACTTTAAAAAGTAGTCCGTCCAAACAGATTGTTGCTTACAATATAGTTATATAACATCTTTTAAGGTTTCTGCAAATTTAACAACAGTATAACCTGGTTAAGACGCTTTTCGAGGAACCAAGCGTAAACCGCGTCTTCAGCCGGATAGCGATATAACCGGGTTGTGTAATGCCGGATTATTTAGATCATATTTTTGAAGAATGTTCTGCTTTTTACACAAAGAGAGATGCTTAGCTACTTTTCGTCATTTTTACTGTATAATGAAGCAGATGTTACCAGGTAGACAAATAGGGAAGAATAATAACTTTTTAACATGTGTGGTGAGATGGCATCATTATCTCTCGGAGACTACGCTTAACAGACCACAAGACACTCATTTTCTGTTTTATTTCGATATTTTTACTTCTTAAGATTGTGATAAAAGGAAATACCAGAAAGGGTCTTTTAAAACTACATTCTGCCCTGACAAAAATTGATAGAGAAGATCTCAATAACTTTACGATTTTTAGTTTAAACAATTCTCAGAATGCAAAATATTTGAATATCTAAAATCAGTGTTGTCATACGAGAATTAATAAGAAATTTATACTGTAAGAAATTTTATAGTTTAACATAGTTTATGGTTAGATTCGTGTCAGCCAACGAGGTGTGTATTTTATTTTGAAGATAATTTTTCATCCATTATATTTACTTTCAAGTTTCATAAGGTATTTATATTTCCATACAATACTTAATATCCATTCAAAAAAATATCAGAAAAACCGTTTTCTTTTACTAGAAGATTATTTCCCTCAAAAATTAAAAAATACCGCTAAATGCTGTAAATCCGGCCGGGAAAGTAATGTAACTCCTTTAGGGGATTATTAATTTAGTCTACTATTTATTATTAGTAATAATTCAATTAGCAGATAACAAGGAAATTATTAACGAATGAAATTGAAAAAAGGTGCAAGATATACCAGAGAGCAATACATTATTTCCTTACTCGACTAGTACGGATATGTATCAAGGAATGGGTAATGGGTGGTTTTTGCACGTAAGGGCGTGCACCCAGGAAAATTCCCAAGGAAGAATAGACTTGAAAAAAGTCCGACGGGACCGGGAATCCTTGCCCACAAAGTCTCCCGAATGGCGAGATAGCTCAACGGACAGAGCACCCGACCGGCAAGCGGGAGACCCAGGTTCGATTTCCGGTCCCGTCGGACTTTTTTCAAGTCTATTCTTCCTTGGGACGGATATGTATTACAGGGTCGCTTATACTCCGATTAAATCGGATAAATAAACTAATTAATATATAGACAATGATGTTTATTATATAAAATTTTAGAAAGCAATCGCTATTTATGATTTTGAAATCCTAAATTACTTGAATGCATGCTCCTTTTACGTTCTAAGGATAGTCGTTAATTACCTTAAATGGAAAAAGATCGCTTAAGAAGGTTACTTAACGGGATTACTAATTGAGCATACTATTTATTATTGTTAATAAGTCAAATAGTAAGTATCAAGAAAAGAATTTAACGAATGATAAGAAAAATTTAATGACAAATATACCAGAGAACATTGCGTTATTTCATGCATACTCGGCTAGCATGGGCGTGTATTGCGGGGTTGCCTGTACTCCGATTATCAATATTCAATTATTTATTTCAGCGAAGTTAAGGCCCATTCAGACGAACGCCGTTACACTTTTTCATTGCTCTACTTCCTGCACCACTGCAAAAAGTTACATCAAAATCACCGGACAAAAGTGAGAGTCTCTCCTGTCAGAGTACGAATCGGCTGCGACTGTGCGGTAGATAGGTACTCTGGGATAGGTAGCTCTGCCTCGCGATATCTTCATCTTATCCTCACAAAATTAATCATTCAAAAGAATACACTCACAAGGAACCTTTTCAGAGACAAGGAAAGGATAGTGAGATAGATGATGTCAAATTTTTTGGTCTATCGAATCAGGCGAACGATTGGTAACAGCTGGTTGTAGTGCATCTTGGGACGGAAAAAATCGTGTCTTAAGCGGGTAGCAGTGAATCATAAGCAGTATCTAATACGCTGTGTTTCGTATGAACGGGACCGCGACTTCTTCCGCGAGAAAAATGCGTCTGAAGCGGAATAGCGTTTTATGCGATAGTGTCTTGAAGGGGGTTTCTATGCATCTATATTAACAATCATACCGATAAAATATATTAAAAATCCTTTCATGGAACATGACCTATGAATTTCTCAGCAGTCTTTGATGAATTTTATAAGTTTATTCTCGGTTTAAGATATATATTTATATATTTTTTGAAAGGAAAATTTTATAATTTAGGAAAAGCTAAATAATTTAGGAATCGGAGAAGTTTTTAGGAGTTGGGAAGGCAATATATATTCTTGCTTCAAAAATTCAAGCTATCTGTACTATTCGTGAATCCAGCAAATAATTTTGCAAGAAAAAATCCATTGAGTTTTGCTTCAAATTCACACCTATGGAAACATTGCTCTCTTCTCACTGCTTTATACCGCACAATATCAAATAGGTTTTTAAGATAATCCAATTGATTATAAGAACTAAGTTTCGGTGGACGATTTAAATTTGTTTGTGGAAAAAATAAATCGTACAAGAAAAGCCCATTATAAACTTGCGCAAAACTTTTCTGTCATTTGAGTTTTTCTCTCACCAATTGTCAGTGTACCACGTTCACTCAATAGTAATATCTTTCCCAGGGAGTTTTTCTTCATATCATTGCAAGCAATACCTCAAACAAGCAAAGCAAGTAAAATTTTTATATTAAAAAATAAAAATATCTAAATTTGCCGGTTTCTTTCTCATAACAAAAATTTATATTCGCATGATTTGAAAATGATATCCATTTTGGTCGGTAGAGGGCTTGCGGTGATTATGTTCCGCTTCCGGCCACGTCGGGTATGCAGGTGAAGATACGATTTTACAAAATTAGTTATTAGACTGTATATACACAGTAATTGGCTGTGATATCACGTTAAATGTGAACAGAAGCCAACATCGGTGATGGATTTGTCGACGATATTGGCGCTATTATCAGGATTACTAGTTTCTTGTTTTTTTGCTGACGGGGTCGAGCTAACGTTCGAATTGCCAGATAACGCCAAAGAATGCTTTTATCAAGAGATTGAGAAGAATGTAACGTCCACTCTAGAATTTCAGGTATTCACTAGATCTAATTTGTAGTTAACTCATTTTATTTCTGAAATGTAAACTACAGCTGTCGATCTCTGAAAAATTGTTTCAGGTTGTGACGGGTGGTCAGTATGATGTTGATGTGACGCTAGAAGCTCCAAATAAAAAGATATTATACATGCAAAAAAAAGCCCAGTATGATAGTCACACATTTACTGCCGAAATGTCCGGAGTTTTTGTTGTGTGTTTCAGCAACGAGTTTTCCACTTTTGTTCATAAGTTAGTTTATATGGATTTTCAAGTAGGAGACGAAGCTCCTTTGCCTGGTGTTGGTGATCATGTAACTGTAATGACTCAGGTATAATAACAATGTAAATGTATTCTTTTCTCCAAATGTATTCGATCTATTTACTATCTACTTTTTTCCTCTCGGACTTGCAGATGGAATCATCAGCTCAGGAAATTCACAAAAATTTAAATAGTATAATTGACTATCAGACACACCACAGGTTGATGGAAGCACAAGGACGGAAACGAGCCGAAGATTTGAATGAACGTGTTCTTAAGTATTCTTTGATAGAGACTTTGGCGATACTCGCCATAGGACTCGGACAAGTATTGATTCTTAAAAACTTCTTCGCAGAAAAGAGACCATCTCAGTTAAATTCCATGTGAAGTGTTCTTAATTGGAGTTGTGTACTGCAGAATGTTGATATTTAGAGTTAAGTAAAAGTCTTTGTTATATTATTGTCACAAATGTGGTGTATTGCATTTTTCATGGATAGAAATGTGGTTCCAACATTAATATGATCATTCATTATTTCATTGTTTATAATAAACATTTTTACTTAGCAAGTATGTGCATAAGTTAAAAAATAAATTATTTACATGAAGGAATCAATTTCCTCTTGAATGATACATATAACCTTTGTACAAAACTAAGTTTGCAAAAAAATATAATACTTTAAAGCTATTCTTGGAAGTTCACTATTGTCATGGGAAAACATTTTTCCCTAGCAGTGCGGTCATGAAACAACATCACTTTCTCTTAAACCGTAAGGTTTATTCATAAGTTTTTCAGCTTTCCTTTCAAACGAAGCTTCAATGGCTGCAATCCTTTGTGATTGAGAAGAATCTTGCTTAGCACAAGTATCCTTCATTTTCTCCTCAATAGTGGTGAGGGCTTGGTTAAAATGTTCCACTAACTTTCTATGCTCACTCTTAAACTGCTCTTCTTTTGATAATTTATATGCTGCAACCGTTTTCTTGATTTCTTTATACTTTTTATACACTTGCATGAGTTGTTTCTCCTCTCCCTCTCTTATTTGTTTCAACTCTTGAACTTCAGCAGCCCACCTTTGGTAAAAAGTACAAATTAAGATTAAACAATGGCCTTTATGTTAACTGAAGTTAAAACTGTTAAAAGTTTTCTGTAAATGCTCATGAACCCTAAGTAAAAACTATCCTTAGTGGTACTATGTGAATAATTTAAAATATTCTAAAATATAATTCTTTTGAAGAACATCCATTCAAAAAATGTGGTGTGCATTGTGGGTGTGTGTATTTGTGTTAAGGTGAGATGCAGAAAATTTGTTCATTTACTTAATTTCTGGTTGATATTGAAGGAAAAAATACACATGGGACACAAATACAAGGAAACATGCATGTCAATAGTGACAGCTTGACAAATTGATCAAAATACTTTGTATGTATTTGTATGATTGTGAGTTTAACTTCATTCTCAAATGAATAAATATAAACAGGTGAATCTAAAATATAAGCTATTATATACACACACATGTATATGTGTGTATATATAATAGCTTATTCTTCTATAACAGAAAATGAAAATAAATATTACCTAAACCAGATTGCAGTGTATGTAAGAATAGAACTAAGCATATGAACAATTAATAGAGCATCTTAGACAATTTTATGCGCTTCTCAGGAAAGAAGAAACAGTATTAGGCAGGATAGCATCTTGGAATTCATGATTTTCAAAAGGACATCAAATATATAGCTAAATTAAATAAGCCTGCAGTAGCATTC
The DNA here is from genome assembly GCA_036926295.1 of Pachydiplax longipennis. Lineage (NCBI taxonomy): Eukaryota > Metazoa > Arthropoda > Insecta > Odonata > Libellulidae > Pachydiplax > Pachydiplax longipennis. Next base: position 3,361,078 of record JAVFKF010000050.1, on the reverse strand, counting down.
ACAGCAATATCATGGAAGGATATTTGAGAATTAGACAAAAAGGTATTCAAATTCTCTGCAATGCTTGAAAAATTGATGTTGAACAGTTGCCAAAGTGTCCAGCTTACAGGGGACGCTGATAGAAACATTTTATTCAGTTTGACTTTGTTTCTTGAAAGAGTAATACCTTCAATAAAGGAAATATTTCAAAATAAAGATAAAGGCAATGAGTTTACTTACTTGCCTTGGAGTGTAAATAGTATTAATAAGTAATACTTTTGGTATCAATAAAACTAAAAAATCGCATATATTGTTATATTTTTTATTACCTTGCCATGACCTCCGCCATCATATCTTTCTCTTTTGATGCTCTTAAGTTGATCATTTCAAGTTTTTTTGCCAAAAGTGTCACTTGTTCTTTTAACTTCTTTATTTCAGAGTCTTTGTTTTTCAATATGCCTTCATATGATTTTCTGGTTTTAACTTCAGCTTCAGACGCAGCATTCTTTACTTCCACCAAAGCAGACATTAGTCTATTCCTTTCTGCAGCCATAGCATTTCTCATTCCATCCACTTCTTGGGCCTTCTTCTCCATCAAAGAACGGAATACTTCTAGATTACTAGCATACTTTGCTTCTTCCTCTACCCTCACCTTATGAACTGCTTCAGCCACCATCTTCAAGACTATTTCATCTGTTTTTTCTGATCCATCTACTCTGACGACTGTCATTTCATTTAAGTTAGTTACTGAAGTTCCAATGCTTCTCGTGGTATTTGACTTCACTTTTAGACTGAATTCATGCAACTTTTCTTCATATTGCTCCAAAAAAGCTCTCTGTAATTCAAGGAAAATGTTGAACATCTTGCTAAATATGAAAGGTAGGAATCGTAATAATAAAAAACTTAAAATTCTAAATGGAAAATTTGGAATATCTCCAAGTGCCGTCAGAGCAGTCTTCTAATGCGAAAGTTAGATCTGGGAAGGAGAAAGCATGCCCTTTATGGGGAAATATACTCACACTGACCTGCTCTGCTTCTAACTGTTCTTTCAGTATTTTGGCAGCCTGATCTCTTGTAGACTCAGCTTTCTTCAGCTGTTCATGGAATTCATGTCCCAATCTCTCTTCAATCTCCTTTTGCTGCTCCCTTAGCTTTTCCAGCTTGTCCTTTTCTGCCTCATGCTTTATCCTTTCCATTTCTTTTTGCCAACCATCCTCCTTCTTTTTCAGTTCTTCTCGAAGCCTGCAGCACTCTTTAAAAAGCTAAAACAGAGATTTATTATTAACTTTTAAGGAAGATATAAAAGATGACTTCCACTGATAGTACTTTGATTAAAATAGCAATCACCATGACTATAATTGTACATAAAGTTTGTCAATAGATCACCGATCATGTGGCAATTCACGACCAATGCATCTGTATTTTGAGATTAACTAAGGGGACATACTACCAAGTTCACATCTGTTATAAAAATCCTGCCATCAGTTACACGAAACAAAAGGAACCACCAACCATCAAAGCAATATTGTAATCGTTACCAATGATTAGCATAGTACAGAAAAAATAACATCTCACAGATGGACTCCTTGATTACAGAATGGTTCTAAAATATTGGCAAATAACAGTTGCAACTGTTTCCTGTATTAAATATCCTAGTCATGATCTACTACATTTACTTATGGTTGACAATGATGAAGCCAATGGAATGAGGACTTAAGTATCACAAAAAAGCAAGAATCTGATATAACTATAATTAAAACTTGACAATAAAAAGGTAAAGTATCAAGCTAGACTTAGAAATCTATTTGAAAGAAAAGAATTTGAAGTCAAATAGATGGAAAATGAATGCAGCCTGGACATAAATAGTCTGCATGCAACCACACTTCAGCTAGATAAGGTTGCAAATCGCACTCTTCCTCAAAATATGAAATTTCATTTTGCCTTTACCTTTTTATTGCAATTGACAATAAAAAGGTATAGTATCAAGCTAGACTTAGAAATCTATTTGAAAGAAAAGAATTTGAAGTCAAATAGATGGAAAATGAATGCAGCCTGGACATAAATAGTCTGCATGCAACCACACTTCAGCTAGATAAGGTTGCAAATCGCACTCTTCCTCAAAATATGAAATTTCATTTTGCCGCTGTGCAACTTAACATCATGGTTTCTTAAGTTCTATGGGCCCTTGAAAGGGTTAACTAAAATAATTTACCTCGGTAGTTTTTTCGTCTGGTTCTTTTGTATGAACAGTTTCCTTGCTTATTTTTGAAACTTCAAGATCAAGCTTTTTGGACATTTCTTCTTCCAGTTCTTTCCTTGCATTCTCTAATTGTGTTCTATAGTGATGTTCTAATTCCTTCAATGTTTGAGCTTTAGCTGTAATTAGGATGATACACAATTTGATATCAGTCACTGCCATTCCCAATTATAACAACAATACCAATTGAAAATCCAAAATAAGAATGTTAATAGTGTAGCATTGTTAAAAGGACTTCTAAGGTCATTTCATATAAATGGGTTACCACTGGGAGTTTAACTCAGGACCACTTTTACCAAAGACAAATGTGCTACTCATGTGGCTATACAGGAGTGCAACATTAAGCAGGTATTAAAAGTTCTCCTAGTGATTATTTTCTAGTTAACAAGTCAAAGAATTAATAATTGATTAAAATGAGCAATTTCCAACTCAATTTAATTAAATAAGATTCCTATCATCCAATTCCCTAGGACAAAAGTGGACTTATAAAGTGTAAGGACCTTTAATTTTGATAAAAGACAAATGATATAGACAAGTGAATAAAACACATCATAATAGTCTCAATTACTAGAAAATTTTAATTAATTTAAGAATTAATGGTGCTTCCCAAAGATACATCAATCTCGATTTCTTGAAATATTCACATGTCCATAATATTGTATTATATATTATTGCATACATATTATATGTAATTTGTGTACATTGACTTATTCTCTATCAATTACCTTTGGCCTTTTGGAGTTAATAAACATTATTATTATTATTGTTTTCCTACTCGTCAGGCCAATAAATTCTTCTATCAATTCAAAATGATCCATAGAATTGATTTTCTGTTTGTTGATAATAGCAAATCAAATTATACTTACATTCACATCGCTACAATAAGAAAGACTTGAATTACTGCCTTTTATACTAAGTTAAAGTTTAGAATTTGGGATATATCTTAATTTCTAAGCCAGCAATTTTTAAGAACAAGGCCCCAACAAATACAAGGACCAGTATAGTTGCCTTGCCCTAAATCCACCTCTGCCTGAGGAAATTTTATATTCCCTTAACTGAAATTCCTTAGTGTGCATTATTTTTAGAAGAACTACCTATAATTTATCAGTATCTTTTGATCATTTGGACATATATTTATATACTACTAACACACAAGGAGATTTAAAATCAAACGTTTTGCCAAAAGCATAAAATTTTATATATGTACAACATAATGAGCAGAAGGACTATTAAAAAACAAAAACATTTCATTTTTGTGCTAAATTTCTAAAGAAAGTATAGAGCATAATCCAAAATTACAATATTTTCAAAGGCATTGAGATCCTTCATCGTCTCATTTCCTCATCACCTCATTTCCCACTAATTTACAACAATGCCACCTGGCTAGATAGCTAAATGGCATTGGGACATTATTTATCTAAATAAAAATTTTGTTCTGCATAGTATAAAAAGCAGTTTCTCAAAGATATCTGCTTCCTTTTATAGTTGGCAGTAACAAACTGGGAAAATGTCCTTCTGCAGGTTATACCAGTGAATTTTTGTAGTTCTCATCACTCATGCTAGAGCATCTTCTGGTAATTAAGTATCAACTTTACAATGAGCTCTTTTTAAAAAAATCTAAATTATTTTTCTGACATTTCTCATTCCATATGCAAATAAACTTTATAGAGAAACACAATAAAGAGATAAATATTTTTCTATTCTTTCCCCTCCTTCATTTTAGGAATTAGCCATAGATGGTTTGTTTCTGAACACCAATTCCAGCCCAAAAGCTAATCTGCCTCAATTGAGAATCCTATCCAGCTTGCAAAACAACGGATTTCATCAACGTTTTTTTTCCAAATTTGGCCACTGAAGAAATAATTTCAGCATCATATGTCCCCCAAAAGTAATAATGTGTAAAATATGGTCTGTAAGCCAAACATTTTATGGACTGATAATGTATACAATTGACACTTTTCATAAAGTTGTTATGATCTGTAACAAGTTTTGGCTTCACTCACATTGTTTTATTTGTTGCTATCCTTCTTTAATTGGGAATTTTTTATAATTTACAAAGATCATGCCATTGCCATGATATATACTCATGTTGTTAAAACAAAAACATAACCTCTATATAGGGAGATACAATTTCTGGAATATGGGAGTTGAAAATGTTTCTTTGATGGAGCACTCATTCATTTTTCAAGAAGATCATCAGCTGGGCTCAAAGGCTAGAGTGCAACACCAAGGTCTCATTTTTGAATTCTGGTCTTGGGTATGGGGTTTATTGTGAGCATGGTTAACATTAACTAAATGTGCCTTATGAATAATAACAAAATTACAATAATTCTGCTAATATCAATATGTTTCCATCCATTAGATGAACTGCCAGGATTTTTAAGGGGTTAAGAATAGCATTTGGTACATAAGTTAACGTAGATCTAATACACCAGATTATTCATCATGAAGGGGAAAAAAACTTTCATTCAAACGGTCTTGTTATGGAAAATTGATGAAAAGGAGAAGAGCAGAAAGAATTTACCTTTTTCGATCTCTTCATTGACTTTTTTCTCATACAGAGTCCTTGATTTTTCTTCGAATTCTTTGATATACTTATCATTTTCAATTTTAAACAGATTACTCTTTTGCTGAATGAGATTTTCATGGTTATCTCTGAATTTTGCAAAGGCTTCCTTTTCTTCAGCCAGTTCCATTCTTAACATGTTCACCGAGTCACTTCCATCACTTTTTATACTTTTGTCTTTCAGTAGCTCCAAGTAGGTAGTTTTAGCTTCAACTGCTTCTTTTTGAGCTTCTTCAAGTTGTTTTCTGAAATGATTGAGAATGTTAAAGGAATTAATAGTAGTGAAAAGAATAGACTTTTCTAGATGATAATGCAATTAACACAAAATGAAAATATTCTGACGCAAGTATGCTTATAAAAAAATTCAAAATGTAAATACAAAAAGCTGACTTTCTTGTCATTCAATATGTTTAGGCTAAGCATTTTGGCCTGCAAGAAGATTTAGGGCAAATCAGTTTCTGCCCAAATTCTTATCGATAGATTTTTTTCTCCAGCTATCCTTAGATGATCAAAAAGGAAATGAAACACCCCTTCTCATCTTGGAATCTGAAGTTAGTTGGGACATTGTTCAAGATGGAATAAATTGTTAGAGGAATTTATTTATACTTTCACATGACAATTTTTAGATAAGGTGAATGCAAACATAACTTGTAATGGAAAGTTCATGAAGTGTATGAATCATCAAGCACTTTTCTCTCTCATGCACAAACTTGATCATCCACCCAAAGTAGTCAACAAAAAATCTAACTACTGTAGGATAATCATAGAGATAATAAAAATACGATATTTTTTAATTTTAAGATCACATTAGCAGTTGCAGGAAAGATTTTTTTGCTTTGATATGGAAAATATAATTGATGACACCTGGATAAAGATCTTCATCAAAATACAAGGTTTAGCTAAATATGTTCTAATTAAATATTTGCATGAACATAAGGATCAATGCTCAATACATTGACCAAATTTGCAAGTTAAACAGGAAAAAAAGAGATTTTATTATTTGCTGATAGCCTATCTTGACCCCTATTTTCTTAAGCATTCTTCTCTCCATTGCTTTCTTCAGTAATCCCTCTCCTCTCAATATTTGACCCACCCATTTCTTTTGTCGATTTCTAATTACCTCAAGTAACACCCTCTTCTCCCCAACCATCTCTACCACCTCCTTATTTGTTTTTTCTATCCACCTACCTTACTTTCTCCATTCTACACCATATTGGCAATATGTATATATATATAAAAATTGGGATGTCATCGGACTTAGCGAAGTTAGAAGAAAAAAGAAGAAGACTTGATTACACTCAAGGAAGGTAATTTATTTTATTAAAGGGGTACTAAGGATGGAAGACTAGGAGGTGTAGGGTTCCAGATCGACAAGCGATGGAGAAACAATGTACAAAAGATAGAAAGTATATCTGACAGAATTTGCAAGCTTATTCTCAAGATAAATGAGCGTTACTCTGTTCAGATCATACAAATCTACGCAGCAAGCAGCGAAGAAGAAATTGAAAAATTTTACCAGACTCTGGGCCCTGAGCATGATAAGGAAGCCGACTATTATAAAATAATAATGGGTGATTTTAACGCACGTGTAGGTCAACAGGAAGCCGATGACACCTTTGCAGGACAATACGGACTGGCCATAGAAACAAACGTGGTCACCGCTTGGTAGTTTGCTGTATACAAATGCAATATGTACAAAACAAATACATATTTCAAGAAGAACCCTAAAAGGAAATGGACTTGGAGAGGCCCCAACGGAGTAAAGAATGAAATAGATTATATATTGGTTAATAAAATCTACACAGTAACAGACTGTGAAGTCTTCAACAACTTTAGCACTGGAAGTGACCACAGAATTGTAAGATGCAGAATGAAGATTAATCTTTTAATGGAACGCAAGAAGTTGATTTCATGCAAGAAACATGAAATAAGCATCTCCCAGGAGAAGTAATTGCAGCAATAAAGCGGACAAGGAACGGAAAAGCAGGAGGCATAGATGGAGTGTTAGCAGAATATTGAAAACTTGGTGGAACAGAAGTTGCACACGTTTTAGCGCAGTTATTCACTACTTGCCTGAAACAAGGAGGAATCCCCCAGGACTGGAACCATGCAAGAATGGTCCATTTGCACAAGAAAGGAAGCAGAGAAGAGCTGAAGAAGTACCGCCCTATCAGTCTCCTTCCTGTTGTTTACAAGACATTCATGAGGTTAATATCTGAACGGTTAAAGATTACACTATCATCTGGCCAGCCTAAAGAGCAAACAGGATTCCAGAAGGGCTTCAGTCCTTGGACTGGGAGCAGAAAGGTCTACAGATTAATGGGGAGTACATCAGTCATCTACGCTTTGCAGATGATATAGTACTCTTTGCAACCAACGGAGAAGATCTAGCTTCAAGACTTCATGAACTGAACATAGCAGGACAGAAGATAGGACTCAGGATAAATTTAACAAAAACAAAGGTATTGTATACCTCTTTTGCAGCGCAAGAACCAATCATATTTGAAAGGATGCCTTTGGAGGTCTGCTCAGTATATACATACCTAGGACAACTAGTAACACCAGGAGAGAAAAACAGGATTAACGAAGTGAACAGAAGAATTAAACTTGGCTGGAGTGCCTTCGGAAGAAATGCACATATTCTTAAGTCACAAATACCAATGGTCTTGAAGAGGACGGTCTTCAACCAATGCATTCTACCAGTGTTGACCCATGGAAGTGAAACCTGGGTGTTAAACGCAGCAATAACTCAGCGACTTCAGACAACGCAAAGAAGTATGGAAAGGTGTATGCTTGGCATCACAAGAAGAGACAGGAAATGCAACACCTGGGTGAGGATGAAGACCGGAGTGACAGACATCATAGATAAAGTAAGGTCACTGAAATGGATGTGGGCAGGCCATGTGGCAAGAAGAAACAACAACCGTTGGACAAGAGGAGATCTGAACTGGACACCAAGAGATGTGAAGAGACCAAGAAGACCAAAGGACCATTGGAACAGAGAGATCATTAAGTACTTAGGGGTGAAAATGCTAACAGAAGCTCAGAATGGAGAAAATTGGAAAGCGCTCTTCTACAAAGAAAATATTTTATGTCGACCTATGACTTTTTGTTACATTATGGAATTCCACAACATCTTACTTTAAATTTTATTGAAAGTTTACTTACTCAACAAGCACTATGAGATACCCTTCACTCCAGTTAATGATTTTTAATGTATATACTACATGCCTTACTCAAGAGAAAAAATAATTCCAGTAGACCATCTAAATTTTGTTTGTAGGAAACAAAACAAATTTGTTATTTGTTTAATCATAGGCCCTTTTATTTAACTGCCAAAAGAAATATTATGATATAATCAAGAAAGAAAAAGCTTGACACACAGAATCATTGTGAAAGAGTTGTGTTGCAGTTATTCCTTTCAAAATTATAATATTTAAAATTAAGATATTTTATGTAAAGCAAAAGAAATTGAAATACCAAAAATCAAGATATATCTTATATTAATTAAGGATGAAATTTCACTCCTATGAAATGAACCTTAACTCATTGAGTTCCTTTTCCAATTCCTCATTTTTCTCTGATCTCAATTTTGCCATCGCTTTATCATGGAAGTTTAGGTATTCATCTTGGAACCGATTAATTGCATCCATTTTTTCTTTTTCTTTTATCTTCAGTATTTCTTCAATTTGATTCGAAAGCTTCATATTCTCAGAATTCAAATCTGTGTTCTCTTTCTCAAGTCTTTGTTTTACAGTAATCAGAACTTTCTTTTCATCTTGGTATTTTTTTATTTCCTCCTTGAGAGAAGCTACTTCTTTTTCTGATACACCATACTTTAATTTTGGATCTCCAATATTTCCCAATGCTTCTTTCTCTAGATGCTGCAGTAACTGCTTAGTTTGTGCCTAAAAATAAAATATAGATAGCATATAATAAAATGCAGTTTTTGTTTTAAATTTGATTCATGGCGAATGAAGTAGTGTATTTCAATACAAACTAAAGACTAAAGTATACAATGGTTTGCAGAATTATACTATCTCTAACCTACTTAAGCCACCTTTTATATGCTTTCATCAAACATATATAAGCATATTATACAAACAATATGAGTAAAAATATAATTTAAGAAGGCTCAGGGAGTTAATGGATTTTGATGAGCAAATTGAAATAAGCTGAAGTTGACTTTATATGAAAGATGAAATACATGCTTAAATATAGAAAAAGGAATGAAGGAAAGAAGTTCAGCATAGCTGGTGCTCAAACATGGCAAATGGGAGATCTGGGTTCAATTCTCAGACATACTTCTAAAAATTGAAAGAGCAAACTTTAACAGCAAATTCTCATTGTGAACTATTCCAATGCCCAACAATGAGGGAAAATGGATAGGACATGTATACTTACAGGAAAGGGAATAATTACTACAGCTTTGGAAGGATTGGTAGAAGGGCAAAAGAAAAGAGGAAGAAGAAGGCTGAAAATGATTTAAGGAGAGAAGGGTACAAGGAATCAAAGAAACAGGCCTCAAGTTAGGTCAAAAATGGTTTACAAAACCTGTTGCGAACTTTGTTTAGCCGCCATTTTGTAATTATTCGGATTGTTGGTCTAAAAATTGGTAAAGGTGACTTAATTGGTACTATCAATAATGTGGCAAAGTTTCAGGAAGATGCAAAAATGTCATGTTTTTTTTTGTTCGATTTGGTGTGGAATGACCCATTTAGCAGTTGAATTTATTTCTCTATATGTTTTTAAATTAAATTTATACAATTTATTTCCTAACAATTTTTGCCTGGAAGGATGATTTTTTGATTTTTATCTTTATCATGCTGTTGTGAATAAGGCATTTTTTCTTTTGATACAAAATTTATACAGGAATAATATATTTTTAACTGTGTGATCATTATGTCTGAAAGGAAAGTATGCTAAAGAGGCAAGCTGTGAAGGAAAGAGTCCACATTTTTACCTATTTCAAGAAGTCTCTTGTCACTGTTGATTTCTGTTAAGAGGCTGAAGTGCGAAACTTGCTTGAGCAGAAACTAAAAAGGTTACACAGCCATATAAATATGTGCTAATGAGCTTAGCATTTTGCACTACTACTATACAAGAAAGGATAATTTGGTGATGTACTTCATATTTTCCACAAAGATTTAGGAAATAAAACTTTGTGGAAAATACAAAGTACATCACCAAGTTATTTTTAGTGGTGTTCCACAATGTTAGGCCTGAACACCTTGAGTTTATACAAAAATGGATCTTTAGTGCACTGAGAATACACTCATTTCCTGCCCAAAATTCAATACTTTGTTTCAATATGATCAGTATGCATGTGCTACAAGGAAATGCTAGAAAAATTGTTCTTGTCATCATTGTAAACAAGAACATTTAAGATACCTCATACTTTCTTCAAAGCAGTTTGCTATTCTATTACTTTCTGATTTGTAAAATTTTACCAGCTAATCTTCCTATTATTTTATTTTCCTCTTAAAAAATGATCTAAAGACACAGTAAATTGCCAAACGCTTGCCAGTGATCCACTGTTTTTCTATGAAATATCTAGTTTGAGAAATTTTTGAGACTTTAAATATTGCATATCAATAGTCTTTTTCTTGAACATTACTTTGAGAACTTTTCGGTGAGCTTATTCTTAACATGTACGTTAGCAAATTCAAACTTGTGTGGTAATCATGAGGTGACTAGACGGAGGGTAAGTTTAGCAACAGCATTCACCATGAGGACAATACTGTTGACTAAATGTGGAACGGCCTATAGGCAAGCCATTAGCAAATATATATTAGCACAGATTCTCCTGAATATTTTGTGAATTGATATGGAAATTCAATAATCATTTGTCTTGTAACTCTTGAAAGAATACTTGTATCCAATATGTTTCAAAGATTTGTCTTAAATAGCTCCCTGTATAGTTTCTATATTAGCCCCAGTATCCTATCTCTCCGCAAATATAATTTAAGGAGCTTTCCTACTAAATCTTTCCATTACTTTAAATGAAATTTCTCATACTTGGACTTTTCACTATAGAAAATAAGGCAGTAAAGATTTCATGCAGTGATAGCAATGGGTTCAACTCCAGAGCATTCGAAACTGTCTCTAAAAATGCATGTATTTTTTCAAGTCATACAGCCTTAAAAAATAATAGATATAATTGTTCTATGAAATCAATGCAAGTATTAAAAGAACTGATTGAAGATTCATTTTTGCTTGTGATATATTCTTTAAATTAGAATTTGATAAAATTGCTGTAGTAAATTCCTAATTTCATTATGATTCTCTTTGGGAATTTCAGGAAGGTTTTTGAACTGAGAAACTTAAGATAAGAAAATGACAAAATATAATCTGTCGAACTTCCTGATGATAAAATTCTACATATACTGTATGCTAAATATACTGTAAAAGTGTTTAATGCAATCAAACTGCTTGTCGGTATATATTTACACACAAGTTTTGAGTAGATTAATGTACCCTCGCTTTACAGTGAGTTGCCCTATATAGTGCCTTCTATTTCACATCTTGATAACCCATTCCACATTATCTAACATCCTGTGTCTTTGTCTTCCCCTCTGCCTTTTCCCCCATATGAGAATCTGTGCTAACATCCATTTGCTAATTGCTTGCCTAGAAAGAAAATAAATAGGAGTATGAGAAATTATATACCTGCCCCATTCTTTCACAGTATTTTGCATAGCTCCAGAATATTAATGTTGGGCCTCTTCATTTCTGCCTCTACATTTTCCAACTTCCCTATCCTAAGCATGGTACTATGATTCAACCCTAGTTTACTTGGCCATCTTCTCATTGCTCGATGGGTTAAGATCTCATGGAATAATGATTGGAATCATACATCAAGATTCATGAAAATTCATAATAAATATTTCAGTTATTCGAGTTTTGGATAAGAGATATTCCTCTCAGAAAATAGACTGATAAAGTATTCTATATTTGGTGTAAAGATATTGCATACTTTCCCATAATAGACGATCAAATAATGTAGCAGAACATTGAATACTTCTCTCCAATGAGCATTTCCATTAGATATGGAAATAGATGGGCAACTATCCCTTTCTGGTTAGTTTTATTAGTCAATTAGAGCTTCAAAAGCCCATTGAGATGTTTGCTATTGAAATGACATAAAACACAATTTTCTAGAAATAATATGTGAGTGTACTTAAAATTTAACCATGTTTGTGCATTGTAATTTTTTTCCCCTCACATTATCTGTTATGAAAAATTTTTTCCTAAAAAAAATAATAACAATAATTTCCTCAAAAGCAATGCTGTTCAATGAAAGTTGTGATTGTCATGGAGCCGAAGGTTACAGATTAAATTTGAATGATGTTCAAGAAAGTCGTTGTTAAGTTGTATGAAAACGAGAGCTAGTGATGATCTGTGAGAGGTTTTCAATTATTGTGTTGTCAAATGAGTATGCTAGATTTTTTGAAGCCTTTAAGAACAAAATAACTTAACTTTATATCACCCATTTGGTTCATTAAATATTTTATATTATTTGTATATTGAACTACTTTTTTATTAAAAATTTTCTTTGAAACTAGTACTTGTGTTAGCCCTTGATTCCAATTTCTATAAATTTAATTTTAAATTTAAATTATTTATTTGCAAATTATACCCCAAGTAAATTCAACATTGTGATTTCTGTTGGTCCCAACTATTGCATAACTTTGGGATATATTCGTATACATATTGGTACATTTCATTCAACAATGGCAACCAACTTTAAAGGGGCCGTTGCCCAGCACATCATCCGATGGCATGATGTGGATATGTAAATTAGGCATCAAGAGGATTTTTGAACAAAACTCAAAGGGGTTTAAGAAGAGAGCAAAAGGGACTAAAATTTGAGAATATGTAATATTCCGAATAAGTCGGCATTCTGACTGTCTTCTCTTTGTTTTTACAATGATCCCTAAAGGAAGAAAACCACAAGAAACCAAAGGAAACTGGCATTAATAAGTCTGGAGGGAGAAGGAAGAATGGGATGCCTTACAGTGTTGCCACATATGTAGTGGAGCCTTTCTCACTGTATTCTTGATCTTCTGCAAGCCCGCACAATTGTATGATTTTTATCTCCCTCACTGTACAATTAAAATTTCACTTTACAACTTAAATTATAACATATTAATTTTATCAAGTATTATCTGATTGCAATGCATTTTAAAAACATTTATAAAACAAGCAATGGATGATTTGTACTATTCTACAATATATAACTTGCAGTACCATAAAAATCATCAATTGCTTATTTTATTTAAGTTTCCATTGTAACTTTTCAATACTCAATTATTTAAATCAAAGAAGTGCACCTAAAAGCAAAAAATCTGGATTATTTCTCCTGAATGCATTAACTGATTAAAGTAGTGAGATATTTTTGCCGCAAAAATTTTGAAAATAAAATGAGCAATGAAAGCAATACGCAAATAGAGTGATAGTGGCTGAAGAAGCTTGATATATCTGAAAATGCAAGTCATATGTACCTTAAATTTTTCTGCTTCTGATAAATATTTGGATTCTTGCAACTGCATTTCCTTGATTTGCAGTTCTCTTGATTCAAGCTCCATCTGGAGCCTCTTTATTTCTTCTCTCTTCATTCGCTGACCAACTAGACTCCTTTTAAGCTCATCTTTCAACTTAGCATTCAAATCTGCCATCGGATCTACACCTGATGGCGACTGCCCTCTACTAGTCAACCCAAGTTGATGCAATGAATCATTATCTTTTACTGATTCAGAATTCAACAATCCAAACCGACTTAGAGATTCGTAGTTTTGCATATCTGCTTGAAGTATTTGTATGTTTTTCTGTAAATGATTAACAGAGAATGTAATTATTAACTTAATGCTGAATTCATAAATTCTATTTGGAGAGGAACTATCGAGTACTTAAAATGTTATCTCTAAAAAACAAGTAACTCAACTCAGCGAGATTAAATATAAATTAAAATATAATACTCCTCTTCAACTCAATAATTTAGGAAGGCTTAATTCTTATTCCATAGCCCAGAGCTTATTGTACAGTGGCACACTCTTGTACTGAATAAACTTTAGGGCAACTAATGTCTAGGAGTAAAATATTCTTTGAAATTTGCAATAAGTAGGCATCTTAGTTTGGTATTTTGTAATTTACTTGGAATTCAAAATGGTGATACTAAAGTATTTATACTTCACCTCTTATTTACAATTAAAATTCATACTAAAACCAGCAAACCTGTTGTCTAGCGTGTCACAGTGTTTTAAGGAATTACATATTGTGTGAGGTACAAGAAATTTATACAATTGTGAGGGATTGCATAAGATTAAGGATAACAAAAAATCACCAACATGTGTGGCAACCATGTGACCACCCCTCCCCTATCTGCCCTTTGTTTCCAGCCATTCAGTGGTACACTTCAGGTTGAGTGGTAAAAATGATGGGAAGGCTAGTTAGACATTTAAATAATATTGTCACATATTTTCAAATTTTAGTTCCTTTTGTTTTCCCATAAATTGCTATAATTTTTGCTCAGAAACACCTTCAATGCTCGACTTAAATATCCACCACATGGGATGCCGTTGAGTGAAACAATAGTCAAAGACACTATTTAAAGGCAGTCTTCTGATGATATATACTAATACTAGCTGAATTGCCCATTGACTCTCAATGGGAAAAATATAAGTATGCAGAAATTGTTTAAGAATATTTTTAAATAAGGCATTTCTCACAACACTTCAATTCAATGCAACAGGTTATGCAAAATGATAATTGGAATCTTTTCAGATTTGTTATGATTTGGAACCACAATTTGAGGTAGACAATAAAAATATGACACTTTATAGAACTTTCCTCTATTTCAAATAAGTACAAATTTTCCAGACGTTTTTCACTTAATTCTGCAATAGGAAAAGAACCTGCAAGGGATTAATATTAAATATTTACACATTTTTGGTAATAATTTTCCTAGTCTAGGGTCTAACCTGAGATAAAATACAAACATTAAAAAGGCAAGTCATCGACTTTCAATAAAGCTCAAGTATTGTTACAAATTAACTATAAAACAGGTTTTAAGCAAACATAGGCAGTCACAGTCAATATTATAATATGGAATAGTCTAACTACCTTTTGGTTTCCCGTTGGGAAGCAAACTTGATGGATACTATTTCCATTGTAACTTACTTGATTCTTACAATAACACAAGATGTGTAAAAATTTGTGCCAGTGTACAAATATGAGACGAATGATGTTTTTAAGTACACAAAATGCTACTAAGATAAATATTATTAGCATATTAGGGAAGTAGAGTCATGATTCATGTACTCCCTGCCACACTGAAAGGCAGCACACAGGATACATACATGAATATAATTTTCTCAACATAAAGCATAATTAGTAAGGTCGAGCGGATTAAGGAACTTTTCCTAAATGGTCTGCCATGCCAAAACTTCTAAAAATGTATTCCTGGTCATACATAATGTCATTCATTCATACCTTTTTTTATAGCCTCAAAAGATATAGCCATCATATCATCAAATTTTAAGTTTAAAGGAATTTTATAGAAATTTGCAAAAAACATTTGACATGTCGTTTCCATGCTTGCTGCCTTTATTATTTCATTTGTAAGCGTGTAGCCTTAGACAATTGAACTGACAGAGAAATTATGAAAATATTTATTATTATGAAATATAAATTAAAAATCAATTTCTATATACCACATAGGAGTGATTGATTTTGTGTACGAGTGAGATACTGGGGGAAATAGAGAAACTCTAAAGGGAGCTTTTAAGACAAAACCCTAAAACTTGCTGGATACATGTATTCTTTCAAGAGTTACAAGACAAAAGGTTATTGAATTTCCATATCAATTTACAAAAATATTCATGAGAATCTGTGCTAATGATTTGCCTAGAAAAGAAATATGTATATATAAGGAGTCTGTTAAGTTATACACCTCCTCCATTTTTTCACAGTACTTTGCATAGCATATTAATGTTGGACCTCTTCATTACAACCTTTATGTTTTCCAACTTCCCTATCCTAAGCATGGTACTACGATTACTATGAACCCTAGTTTACTTGACCATCTTCTCATCGCTCGTTGGGTAAGGATTTCATGAAATGATGACCAAGATGGCCTTACACTATCCCTGCAAGGCATGACACTCTCAACGAGTCCCATATTTGCCATTACCAATATAATTATTCTGGCACATCATAGTCTTGGGATATTTAGTTGAAGTGGTCTCCCCATGCCTTCCTCAACAGTGTTTTTAAATTGACATCAATCATATATGCTACCCCACAGGGGTTAAAATCAACAAAGCAGCTGTCCAGATTTTTTTCAACAAACAAGGCAAGTATGCAATCAAGGGAAATAGAAATCCTATTTCTGAGTTCATAAAGAAGGCATAACTGAGTTAATTTGGCATTCGGCTTGGAGACCAAGAGAAGCCATGGGCTCCTCACATTGTTTGCAAGACATGCATAAGCGAGAATGAACAAATGGAGAAAGGGGTTGCCCAAAATTTGGTATAACAATGTTTTAGAGGGAGCCTGAGAATCATTCTCTGTCATGTCAACATCAGTGGTAAGAACTGAAAAATAATCATAAAGCAAATGGATGTATCTTGACCTACATTTAGCAAGCAGACTGGTTCCAAATGAAATACCTGTTCCATCACTTCTTAGAAATGAAGACAAATCTTAAATGTTAGATGCAAGAAAAGGTAATGAAAGTGGAAAGAACTGATTTTGGAGGTACTACAACATCTGATATTTTGACCAAAATAAATTATTACATAGGGAACTCTATTTCACTCATAATGCATCATTATCATCAAAGGACTCCATGAGTCTCTTTCAATTCTGTGTTGCTATGTTTTAATATAAACTGCTTTATTTATCATATTGAATTAACCCTCAGGAATCTAAATGCTATTGCTTGGGGTCAATTTGAGACCTGAAGCTGATTAGAGGCATGTGATAAAATGTAAATTAAGATTTACTAATAAAGTATTGAGAGAAAACAAGCAATATACTGCATATAGCAATACAGAGTTGGGATATTGATTTCTCTCTGAAACCAAAGGAGATAATGAGTGTCTCAAAGTGCTTTACTCTTCTTATCTTTCATTGGTCTCCTTCCTACCCCCTAATGCATTTTATTGCTTCTTCTCATCAGCCGTGATGATAACTTCAAAGAAAGTTACGAAAAACCTTCTCAGAAAACATAAGACAGAAAACTTCTCATAATGAGTGGGTCCAATTTTCATCTGCATAGCTGTAATATGAGTATTAAGGCCCATTACTTACAAAGTACAAAGATTGCTATCTAGATCATCTTAGAGAAGACAATATCACCAAGATATTCAAACTGCGGAAGAGAGATAACAAGGAGGATGAGATATGCACAGGATGAAATGTTGTTGTTAGAATCTAGAGTGGGACAGTTATGGCATTTCTTATTTCACTAAATCATGTAAAAACCTTTTAGTGTTTTGAATAAGATTGATTAAAAAAATGTTTCAATTTTGATGAGAAATAAAGTGATTTATATTCATGCAATTGATGTGTTGTATTTGTAAGAGTAATTTAATAGTATATACAACAAATTAATACTAGCAAAGTTAATATTTAACATGGAAATGTCATTTATGTTCAAAATTATAGCATATAGAGAGAGAGAGTATATAGTGCATATGATGATTGTTCTGAATTTACCAAACTAGAGCTGATAGGAGAAAACTAATGCAATTTTAGAAATCAGCAATTGGAATGGTTTAACTTTTGAACCACTAAAAGGTGAGTTTTATTTGACTGTAAGAAAATTATGGATTGGTAGGTCTATGATATAAAGGCACAAAAATAAGACAGGATACATCATAAGCAATGATGATACTGACAGAAGTGGAAAAAACTGATGGCTGTCAATAAGAATTAAAGCATTACACAAACCAGCAATCTCTGAAGATGTATGTTTAGGGAAAGGAATTCATTTGAAGCAATATATATTTGTACGGTTGATGGTTCTTGAATTTAAACTTAGAACATTCAAGTAAGACAAAATAAAATTATACCAAAAAAAGCAGAGAATGAATTATTCTTATCACACTTTTTCATCACTGTTTATCCTAAGGGGATATTTATGCAATTTTCATGATTACCTAAAATTGATTTTTAACATGGTATCATTCTTAATTCATAGACTTTTATACTTACATATTGGGTAGAGATTTTCTCTCCTTTTTCTTTTCTCCTGTTGAAGTATCTAAAGCTCATAAAATCACTATGGTCATCTCTACCATTATTGGAAAAAACATCGTGTATATTTACCTTCAGAGAGTCAATTTTTTCTTGCATGGCTTCCTTTTCTGACCTTTCTACTGACAATTGCATGCGTAGTTCAAAATTTTCCTGGCCTAGCCTAGATGACATCAGCTGCTCACATCTTGACTGACTTTCCTCTAGACTTTTGGCAAGCCTATTGATAATTTCTGTTTTATCAGCTACAGTATTTTCCAGAGATCTTGTGACTTCTTTAATATTCTTTTCCAGAGCAGTAAATTCATCTTCCTGAAAAGCCAAACATTTACATATGTAGTAGCTGGAAAATATCTATCACTCTAGGTTTTAGAATGAATAATTAGGCAAGAAAGTAAGCGTTATCAACGAGGAATACAACAGTAGGGCTCTTTGTCTATAAATCTGAATTTCTTATACAATTTTAGCTTTCATTAAGTGTTTGTTTCCATCCTTCATTAGTGAATTGTCAATGTAGAGGTTTTTACTAATTTCACTGATTATCATTATTAACTACATTGTTGCAGATAGACTGCTAGTCTGGTAGCAACATTACAAACAACTCCATTAATTTTTACAAACATCAATTAAACAAAAAATCCACATATAAGTGGACTTGAAAAATGTCTGAAAGAATTTGTGTCTACAGATTGACATGTTGCTGACCTCATACTTAATAAGGCTTTGAACTTTATAAGTACTTTGTCAGGCAGACATTCTATTCCTGTACAAATTATTTAACAAAACTATATTCTTCTCAATTGCTACAATTAATAGCTTTTCATATTCCTAATACTAACACTCACACAAGAGATGCCTTTCATAGGGTTTTATACATATGTTCAATAGTCAAATGGCTAGAATGATAAGGGAGGCAAACTCACCCTTATGGCATGGATTATTTAAATACGAGTTTATCTTTGTTTAGGAATTTTTTAAAGACTTATATTTCATAATTTTTTGATGTTCATGGTTTATTATTTTATATTTTGTATGTTGACCATGTACGTGGTTGTTTTATTTGACATTTTAGCACCTATTACTATTGTTGTAATTGGGTTACTGCCTGTGTTTGTACTGGATGAACTACAATTCTTGAGCAATAAATAAATTTATCTGGCCAATACACAGCATCTTGGTCACAAACAAAGAAAGCTGGAGAAGATTTTGCTTCTCTAGCAACGTGCAAGGCTTGCAACTACTGTTCATCTCAATCTTGAACTGTTTCACTATATGGTCATATTACTTCTGCTTCTATTTGTCCCTATTAGTTAGGCCTGTTTCTTGATACTCAAATATGTTTATGTTTGTCTGAGGAAGCATGCATTTTGTATTGGTTTAACACAGTCAGTTTTTACTTAGTTTAGTTATAAAACAGAGCAAGTGATATATTGTGATCTTGAACTGCAAAATAAGAGCATAGTCACAATAGATGAAGCTGAAAAGATGATACCTACCTGAACACCGATCAAATAAATTGCAATTACGACAGAAAATTCAATGTCAGTTTTGACAGTATCATTAATGATAATTGTGCCTGATACAACTAGAGAATAGACAGAGCTAAATCAATTACGACATTTGTCATACTTCACCTTCCTTTCCAGTTTGATTTTTGTGACTTGAATCTCTTCCTGAAGAGTTGATACTTCTTTTCTGTGACGCTCTTCAATGAGACGGACATAAGAGTCATTTTCTAATTCCTTTTTTCGAGAAAAATCATTTTTTTCTAAAAATGAAATCTTGTTTTGTAGATCTGCAACAGATACTTTGGCAATATCTAACTGCGTCTTCAACTGCAATAGAGAAACATATGCAAATGTAATTTACTTCTGTTATGGCAAGATACACAACAGAAAAATATAATACTTACTTCAAAATTCGATTCTTCTAAATCCTTAATTTTTTGCATTTGCTGATCAACCTGTTTCTCCAAATCCCATACCTGTGCTTTGGAAGTAACTAAATAAAATGCATTCATATAATTTGTGCAATTTACAATTAACACTGCATATCAAGAAAGATCAAAAGAAAATAGTAACAACCTAAAACGTTCTGAGACTGTTTCAAAGACAAAAGAGCATGCTCCTTTTCAGCTTCCATCAATGCTAGCCTTTGTTTCAGCTGAGTTTCCATTTCCTTGTTATGTTTTTTTGTAATCTCTATTTCGTTATGAAGTCGTTCAATTTCCCTGACTCGAACGTCATACATGACTTGTAGCTGTTCCACACTATTATAATCTAAACAGATTGATAATAAACACACTTAGCAATGAAAAGTTTGAAATTCAATTACCTTCGACTGCAATTCATTTACTTTCATGCATATTGAGTGAAAATGGAAATCATACTTCTGTGAAAAGTAACTCACCAGCTTTCAGGTAATTATCGTTATTGGCAATAACATTTTCATTATCTTCTTGAATTCGGCTTAAGTCAGAAGATTGTACA
The DNA here is from genome assembly GCA_036926295.1 of Pachydiplax longipennis. NCBI lineage: Eukaryota > Metazoa > Arthropoda > Insecta > Odonata > Libellulidae > Pachydiplax > Pachydiplax longipennis. The sequence goes on along the minus strand of JAVFKF010000050.1, from coordinate 3,340,527 downwards.
TCATTATAACCAGGGCTGTTTTTGGCACAATGTTTATAATGTAGGGCCGAAACATTTGTATCACCACCACCATTATAACTGTTCCTTTGGGACATAAACAGTCTTTGATCACTGTTTTTAACAAATTCCATGGACACAGCATCATATTCTTTTCGCTCCTCAATATTTTCCATTAATGGCTTTTGATAACAATGACTTGGGTTATGTGCTATTCCTTCCAAATTTTGATCTTCGTCAAAACTTTCACCTTCAAAAAAGGAAGGAAATCCAACATTGAGATCACTTAGCATGTCGACAGTCATTGTTTATTTTCCTAAAAATACTCAAAATGTTTACGAGTCTCGGCAAACCTTCATTTTACCTCGATCTGTAGTATCATGCGAGCTAGCTGGTAGGCTGCTATTAGCATAACTTTGGTCATCATCCGTCAAATCGTCGAATGCATTAGTAATTAAGTCCTTGAGCTGAAAGCAAAAGGTAAACAAATAACAATCACAATAAAATAAAACTATCAATTACGTTCTAGTTAAACTAAAAGAAAGTTACTTCATCGTTTCTTCTTTTTTCTTCTTCGAGGGCCTCATCTTCTTCGTCTTCCTGACCATTTGTACCTAATTCAAGCGATCCTGATCCTTGGAAAATACTAATTCCTGGACCATCCATAGTTGTTCCGCGCTTACAAGGTATTGTTTCGTCATTCACAGCGAGAGATACGTCTGTGAAACAATCTTACATTATAAATTCCTGTGTTTCATCTTCCAGTTCAATAAAAATACGGAATTTTACAAACTTCAACAAGAGTAGATATTCACATACTCTTCTAAGCGTATGCCGCGCTCTTTAGTTGCGATTGTGCTACCCTCTGCTAAGTTGTACGTAAAAGATGACAGGACATCTCGCCGGTGTATGAAAGGTACCGACGAGCTATACGAGGAATCAGTCGCCATTCTAACAGCTGAAAGCTGTTGGTGACATTCAATTTGTGCATTACTACATTCAAGTTCTAAATCATTCAATATTGAATAAATTTTATTTCAAAAATATTTTCAGTTGACTAACTGTATGTGACCGGATGGCTCTTGGATTTTTCGTTTAATATGGGGTCTGTTTCTTACGTAACTGATTTCCTTGGAATATTGCTTTGGATAAAATTGATAAATACTTCAATAAGGAGCTAGCGATTGTTGTTGATAAAGTAACTAGAACCAACTAGAATGAAGGCGGAAGATACCGTAAGTGTTGATGATCCACGCTTCAGGATAACACCAATGCAACAAATAGCGGCTTCATCTACTGGAGCATTTTTAACTTCTTTGATAAGTATGATCATTATATATTGTGCGTAAGAGCCCATAATCTAAAATAAAAAAGGAGCAAATATACCCGTTAATTCTAACTTTTTAGTGACACCGTTTGATGTCGTCAAGATTCGCTTACAAGCCCAGCAGAAAGCCAGCTTGTCAAACAAATGTTTTATTTACTGCAATGGTTTAATGGATCATCTATGTCCTTGTCTCAATGGAGGTAACAATAGCCAAAATGGACAATGGTATCGGCGGCCAAGTCATTTTACTGGCACTCTTGTGAGTTTAGCAAAGTTATACATTTGGATACCATTCTAAACAGAATTAGCGCTAAGTTAAGTTTTTCTGAAGCAGATTTACATTTAGAGTGTTACAGTATTTATTTTCTCATTAGTAGTTGTCAAGGTAAGCACAATATTGCTTCAGAGTTGAACGTAATACATCGATCATTGGCCAGTAAGTAATCGTAGAGAAATAATTTATGGTTTCATTGCTTATTTGGAGAATGTAGATTGCAGATTATGGTGCTTCCAAATAGATTTAATATAGTACCTCCTTTTGTAAGGTTTCATATAGGGTACCCATATTTTTATGAGATACATCCAACAATTGACAAACAACCAGCCTTGCCTATCATAAAACCAATCCTAGATTGGACATAAACGTTAGTTCCAAACTTGTGGCTTGTTTCTATTTATTATGACCGTGAATATGCATATTATTACAATTGCAATTAATGGCTTAAACTGTTTATGCGTGTTTGAGTTCTTGAATTTCATCCTAATTTTTCTTCCTTTGCTGTCTGAATTGATTGATTTTTTTAATTAGTTTTTCTCTTCATATTGAATTTGATAAAAACCACAATTTAATTGCTGATACCATTTTTTCTTATGTTTTTACAAATCAAGATTTTGGGGCTATGACCTGAAATCAAAATTAGATATTTCACATTGCAGACTGACTGGAACATATTTTATCAATTAAAAATCTGTTTGGTAAATAGTCCTGTTATATTAAAAATGAATGAAAATTTGAATTTACTTATTAATTCATTATCAAAATTTGAATTGGTTATTTAAATAATTGCCAAATGTGGTATTTACATTATGCATGCATTACATAGTGCATGTTCTGTTGGAATCACAGTAAATGTTAAATTTATTGAAATATTCTTATTAAACTATACATAAGTTGGTTAATTAATTTTTATATTTTCTTACTTAGAATTCATTTAAGAATGTCAGTCTTAGTAAGTGGAGAGTATTTAAGACAATAAATGAATGATGAAATTATCAAAAAACTATTCATCAGGGTCAATCCATACCAAGTGGTTCAGAAGAAAAATAATTGGTTGCTTGACTATCTCAGAAAAAATCAATATTTAGTGTGTAGATTTCCTTAGGTTTAGAGAGCTCAGAAGTATTTTTTAAATATCTTTAATGTTTGCTGTTAGGAGATGGCGGCCATTTTTGTGCTTGGCCGCACGCGGTTTTTCACGTTTGTAGGTATCTACAATTTCTTGAGTTATTCAGCAATGGCTTACCCTAGGACTTTCAAATAAGCTGCATTGATTTTAGTACTTCATTTAAATAATAAAATACCATTCCTACATTTATAAGCTAGTAGTCGCAAAGGCTAAAATATATTTTATGCTCAAATTTACAATTTTTTTTACTGTGTTCCAATTGAATCTCAAAGTTGAAATTTGTACTGAAGTATTATATAATAAAGACCTTTAATGTATGTAATTTTCATATTTTTATCTGGTCCCCCAACCAAGACTGGAGGTGGAAATTTGAAAAAAAATTCAAAAATATGTTTTTTAAAAAAGAATATTTTTCAAAAGGTAATCTTTCCAATATTGATACATTGTGAAAAGTAACTATAACATATAGTGTAGCATCCCAAAAAATATTAAGGCTGAGAAATTGTTCCTTTAAAATGTTTCTCTTCAAAAGTTGAATTTTGTTTATTTTTGACCAATAATTTTAAGGTGTTAAAAAATGTTTAAGAAATACATATAGCTAAGTAATTATGGTTTTATTTCATAGGCCAGAGTGTACTGAAATCAATGCAGCTTACATGGGTGGTCTGAAAAGTTTCCGACATTTTGCCATTTCTCGACATGTTTACTGAAAATTTTCTGAAGATTTCTGAAAAACCTAGGGTCGGAAACTTTTCAGACCACCCTCATATTTGTCCTTGGATAACCCATTGCTGAATAATTCAAGAAATTGTAGATACCTACAAACGGAAAAACCGCATGCAGCCAAGCACAAAAATGGCCGCCGTCTCCAAACAGTAAACATTAATAATATTTAAAAATACTTTTGAGCTCTCTAAACTTAAGGGTATCTACACACCAAATATCAATTTTTTCTGAGTTGGTTGAGCAGCCAGTGTTGGATCACTTGGTAAGGATTCACCCACCAATAAAATATAACTTTTTGCACTTGTAATATTTTAAAACTTATTGCTTCATGTTATCAGTTAAAACGATATTTTTTCAAGAATTTTGTCATGAAAATGTAGAAGTGTTATTTTGTTTTCCTTTTAATTTAAAACTTTAATTTGAAATAGGATGCTTTTTTGAAGATAAGCAGACAAGAGGGCCTTACTTCTCTTTGGAGTGGCCTCAGTCCAACTTTAGTGTTAGCTGTACCTGCAACTGTCATATACTTTGTGGCATATGAGCAATTGCGAGTTCGAATTAAAGACTATTATAATCAGAATTTTAATGAAGATGGATTAATGCCAGTTCAACCTAGCTGGATACCTCTGATATCTGGAGCCACTGCTCGTGTCTGGGCTGCCACAATTGTTAGTCCCTTGGAACTCATTAGGACAAAAATGCAATCGCAAAAGTTAAGTTACTTTGGTAAGTAATAACCACAAAGTGGATTTCAGTGTAGAGATATTAATGATTTTTTGATTTTATTTTCCTTAATAATTTTCTGTGAATGAATTTTGGCCTCTAATTTTTTTTCCAATTCTTTTTGATGGATAGAATTTTAATGAGGATTCTCATAAAGGCATTTGTAATATTCCAGTGGGTTTATTTAGTTAATATCTGATCTGGGTATCTCCTGACCAGGGCCAGCTTCAGATCCAAGGCTGCCCTGCAGTAATAAGAACTTTACATTTGAACATTTGATGCTTCCATCACTCTTTCATAATGTATTTGTTCAGATATCCTCTCTTAGCCACTGGATTTCTTTTCAACTGTATTTAATCAATCTAGGCATCATTAATAATTATGATGAGCTATATTAGTTGAAACAGCTATTTAAATTGTTTGTTTCCTTCATCTTAAGTTCTACGTTATGAGCAATTTATTAAAGTGCACAACAAGTATTCTAATTCTACTAGTTTTCTAGTTTGTATGTTGGTTTCCATGGTGTATTTTGATCTCTGCATGATTTTCAGGTATTTATTGTTCCGATAGAAAGGTGTTTTGCCTGCATTTCATTTGGCTGCTTCAAGTCAAAGTAACGTTCGATTTTAGTCAGTGGGAGTTTGAGCGAAAGGTCCCCTTATCAGAACAACAAAACTGGCAAAATACCCAAAAGTCATGCAGAGATTACTAGTGTCCTTGTTTAAGGCATTCAAATCACTTTCTGGTACAAAAGTATTTCAATTCCATCGGTTTCCTTGCAGAACGGGTAACTTGTTTTGCTCTCTGTCTGAAGCAAGCGATGCATCTAGTATTGGTCTGAGTATAACATGATCCCAAATGTAACTAAATCCTAGGAATTTTAAAATTAATTTAAGAATAATACTTTTAGCATTAAAATTTCTCATATTACAGCCCTAAATTATCTCTAATGATCATAATTCATCTATTTACCAACATTTTATATTCCTTCTCTGATTTTGAAATCTCTAGAAGCTGTAGAAAGGTTCAAGTCATAGTTGTTACTCTCTTCATCGAATAGGATGCTGTTTTCACTATTTTCCATATTGTTTGATGTATACGTAACATTTTCTAGCCCATGCATAGTTAATTATGGCATGATATTGTGCTACACTATTTTGAATCACTTTGCTCAATAAGTGACTGGTGGCTTATAGATCTCACCTAATGTAGAGAATTCATGGTTTCTCTCTCTCATACCAACCATTGTGTTACAACTCTCTTCCAACATCTCGTATTCTTTCCTTATGTAATCTTTAAAAGCTTATAGTCATGGATATAAAAATAAAGTCCTGGGTTTGATTCCCGATTAGGGTCCATGTGTACTAAGTTACATTAGCTGTTAAAGCTCCTTCTAAAATAGTACTACCATCTAGCACTTGTTATTGCAATTTTATCCCTCTCAGATCAATAACTAAATTGGTAGCCAAGTTTTCCTTAAGTTTAACAATCAGATGGTCCTTCTATGTATCAAGCACAATGATCCTCCATGGATGTAAAAATTCACCCATGTGATTACTCCAACTACATTCAGCCAATGTAAAACAAAATTCTCATGCATGCATCCATTTTCCTACCTACGAAAGGTCACTCCTGAAGATAAATTTTCTTTAGGTATCATTTTGCATCTTGGTACTATATATGGACTGTCCATCCTCAAGACTAATTGTCCATCAGCTGTGATTTTTAGTGTTACTGCAAATCTGCTTTTCTTCTTTCCTGGTGATTTAGTTAAAGTGATTTAATTTGTCTAACATTGACTGAGTATGTTGACTGTTTGATTGGCATGAACATATAGTTGACTCTGCTACACCATGTCTTTGATGATCTTTCTCTTTGTCTAAAGCATTTGAAGTTCAAGTCATAACTTTCTTAAAATTTGTTGTAGGTTTGATATTGAGGGGAGGCTTTTTTTGATCAAATTTCTTCTAGCTTTCATTCATTGCAATATCAATTGGTAAAAATTCAGGAATTATATTAGCAAAAAATGAAAAAGCACTGACTACCATTGGGGTTCTGGCTATAGAAAGTGCAATGTTGAGGTTTTTATATTTAAAATTGTGCTATTGTAATGTGAGCTGCAATAAACTTACACTGTAAACCAATATATGTAAATGAGGCATTCATATTGACTCAAAAGTACATAATCTTTTCAAGTACTGGAATATACTCTGAATGAAATTTTTGATAAGACATACTAAGGAAAAATATCGCACTATATTCAGGCCAACACAGTATTTAGGGAAGACTAACATCTAAAGATCATTTCTATTTGGGCTTTCATCATATAATATTTTCTGTTTGACAGAAATTGGCTTAGCTGTGAGAAGCCTTCTCAGGGATGAAGGCATTCCTGGACTATGGAAAGGGTTATCTCCTACTTTGTTAAGAGATGTTCCATTTTCAGGTAAGTTGAATGCTTAAAATGTCCATACTCGGAGCTTCACTGAGATTTCATCCCAGCATGCTGAACTTAAGGTTGTTTTTTATTTATCCTATGGCAGTATGCATCAGGATGTGACTGGAGCAGTTGTTAATTGATACCCATTGTCTTTTTCTTTATTGCTTTATTCAACTATCTTCATAATATGAAACTGACTTTACTAAATTCGCATGGCTTATTGAATTGGTGGTGCTCATTATTCTGCTTTATTATTAAAATTTAAAATTATGTAATTTGGTGTTTAATTTTACCAAAAATATTTTTAGTGTTAGATAAATATCTTTTGCTGGTGAAATGGAAATGTCAAATGTTGCATTTTATCTGTGGTCAGTCCATGAAATGAAAAGTTATTGGTCATTCTTTTCATTACATTATATTGGAGGATCCAAATTATTCAGCCTCATCTATATGGTGTTTGACCTGATTTTTTAAAATTGTTTCAGCCATATATTGGATTAATTATGAAGGACTTAAAACTGCATTCTCACAAGAGAATCCAAATCTAGGATTCAGTTTTTTAGCTGGTGCTTTCTCTGGTTCAGTAAGTATGCAGTGTTCTTCTGCCATATTCATTGTTATTTTTATTAATTATTGTCATTAACATTTATAATTTAATTCATTTCTAATTTTTAGATAGCTTCAGTTTTGACTCTTCCATTTGATGTGGTTAAAACTCATCTCCAGATAGAAATGGGAGAGAAAGAAATATATACAGGTGAGTTATGGTTGGTGATTGTTTGGAGAATTATTTGAAAATAAAAGAAAACATTTTTTCAGAAATCAAAGTTCATTAAATTTTATGTCCACTAAAACTATTAGTCACATTTTGATTAATATGATCACTGAGTAGTATTAGCTGGCCAAAATCTTAGTATGTGATGTCTAATTGTCTGATAGGAACCTGTAGATAATCCTTAATCTTTAGATTTAATTAAAGAGAAAAATCTATTAAGGAATTCTACCAATATTGACTCTGTTTTAGATCCCTTTTCTTGGCTAGTGGATAGTCCTGGTTGAAATCATTTAAAAAATCAAACTTTTTCTTTTCTCTTCATTGTTACACTTTTTACCTTACCACCATGAATGTGCATCATATGATTTCAAGATGGGGCAAGGTTAGGGTAACAGGGAGTAACATTTTAAGTGTACTAATTATTTTTCTACTGAATCACTCCACTTTTAAAATAATCATCTCTGTTAAAAATCACAAGAGTTTCAGTTTCCAGCTGAGTTGTTAATTGAAGAGGACTAAAGATTTCCTGCTAAAATGGTGAGGTTGGTTTTAAAGTATTGGAAGAATTTGGGCAGAAAATGCCTCACATACACAATCATGTCCTGTAACTTTTATATTTTAGCTCAAAATTTAGGGTGCAAAAATATTCTTAAAATTTATGAATTTATATTGAAATCAATATAGTAAGACATGACTTGGTGGAAAGCAATAAGAATACAAGAGATATAAAATAGGTATTTTCCACTATATATTGAAAATATTACCTGTTTCACTGCATGTTGCATTTCACTGTTTATTGCTTATCATAATCAGAGGTTGTATATCATTCATCATTTTCATGGAATTGAACATTTATTTTGTATTCATTCTCTTTGCAAATGACTGTTATGAAGAAATAATTAGGAAAATCCAAGCACAAATCCATATTCTTGGTATATTTATATCAGCAAAAGTTGGTAAGAGCAATTAAACTAACAATTTCAGCTATGTATGTGATTTGAGTGATTTCTTTGATGTATTCTCAAGATAGAAGCAGTAAAGGATGTAGAAGAAAAATTATAAGCATCATTTAAATATCCTTACTATCATTGACCAGGAATTGCCTACTCCTGAAAACAGATTTTGGGAGTTGTCCATTATAAGAATAGTAATTTGGGGAGACTGATTCTAGCACAACTTCAATAGCAATGGAATATGCAAAATGTAGTTCTAGGCAAGATACTCCTAGCCAGGTAGCACTCGCACTAAGTGGGTTACATGTGGTCAGTGCACTGAATCCCAATTCAGCACTGGACCCACTATCTCTTAAATCAGACTTATAATCATCACAATGCTTGGTTGACTTCAATAAATGTTGGCCTCCTTGAGGAATCAAACCGAGGACAACTTCCACCAAAGACAAATACATTGCCAACCAGGCTATCTGGGGAACCACATGATTACTACATTCATTAATTATTAGCATTAATGTGCAAGTTGATCATAATTGAGCTAGATCACCCAGAGATGGAATTTTGGATGATTGCATGTGATTAGAAATTAGTTGATAGCATCATTTTCCAAGAAAATTCAGGATTTCCAGATATTTCAATGGAAAAATAGAATATAATTTAGATTGTGCTGCTGATTTTAAACCACAAATTAGAGGTAACAAAAGAGTTTCTAAATTAGAGTAAGCTGTAAGGTGAGTGTAGTTAAATAAAATCAGGAGAAAATTGCTTCAATTGGAAGGTGGAAGATTTAAAAAATTATTTTCTATTTCTGGGTATCTCTTGGTAAATCCAGGACAACCCTACGCCTTGCTGTAAAACTATGCATGATGCACAATGTCATCTTATTATTATATATTACTCTATTTAAACTCGTGGTATTTTTGCTCATCTTCATTTTTCTGGCATTAAATTTCAGCAGATTAATTAGTTGAAAAGTTTCAAGTTGATTGACTTTTGTGTCAATACGAATGTAAATAACCTTTTTTCTTCAGAATATAATATTGTTTTTATTTTCTGAAAATCTATATTCTCCAAATGATTAAAATTTTAGACTTTGCAGTGTTATAGCTACAGTTTTCTTTCTATGCATACTGTTCATCTGTCTTCTTGAGTCACTGTGAAAAGATGAAATCTAAAAAAATATGTAATGCCTTCCCCTTGAAAACTCAAAACTCTCCAAAACTTAAAGTTTAGTGTAAAAATTCCAGTTATTCAGATTGTTTGAATCAGTGAACAGGTGTTCTATAATTCTTTATCCCACACTGAGAAGTAGACTAACAGTTAAAGTAAATTATAAAAATATTAATAGTAGAAATACTTCTGAATGTCAGATGTTTTTTTTTCATATTGGGCTTCAGGAGTTAATATTCATGCATTTGCTTTCCTACCCTCGCCAAGTGTTCTTTCTTCATCAGATGACAATCTTCTGCAATTCACATAATTAAAATTTATGTTATTAGTATCATGTTTGTTGTAAATTTCTTGTTAGAGGTTTTGGTATTGATAATGTGGTATTGGTAATTTTACACAAACTGAGAAGTGATAAATTTAGGAAAGAATTTATACATCAAGAAAAATAATTCCCAACAAAAATTATAAAAATATTTTTCATGATATGGAAAGCAGAGACTTGAAGTAGAAGAAGTTTCACTGAGGTCAACTTGAATATTTGAAATATTTAATAAATTCAGAGAGTATTCTCTAACAAATTGAAACAATTTCATGGACTTCTTTTTTATTGCCAGTGTGCTACTGTTTTTCTTGAAGTTAAAATAATTCTTTAAGAAGTCTTTGAAGATTTATTTCATGTATTCTGAAAGGGTTGTATTGTCACTGGGGAAAAATACGATTTCATTTGGGAAAAAAAAGATTGTAAAAAAATGGAACTCAGCTGTTAATGAATAGGAGGTTCAAAAAACTCTCCAATGCTGGTGACTGTTGAGCTCCATTCCATGGAAGGATCATCAGAGACTGTGGCTTACCAGTTTTCTCAGAAGGTCCTAATACACATTTCAGAGACTGTCTCCATCAAGGGATGTTAAAGGCTTAATAAAAAGAAAGTATAGTGTGCGAGGTATTTAACTGTTTGCCATAGAAGAGGGGATTTAGGGTGGGTTTTTTTTGGTGTGACATACGGGAAAAGGGTTGAGAATGGGAATTCCAGGATTACCTCCTTATAAGAAGCAGTGTCCAGAATAGAGTATAATGATGAAGTTGGAATGGGCCCATAATTGCCATTCATAAGTTTTCCTTTGTTTTGGTGTATGAAGATGTTTTCATAAGAGTCAAGTTTGGAGATTTTCTATACCAATTTCTGTAATTTTTGGTTGTCCAGATTAATCTTATGATTACGTTCTTGTATGTGTTGCCCTACTCTAGATTTATTAATTTGGTTATGTCTGAAGTGAGCTAGGTACCCTATGACTCTGTTTTCTAGTTTTTGTTTTGTTTGCCCTAGGTATATGTTATTGCAATCTCGGCATAAAATTTCATAAATGCCTGATTTTTGTATTGGGGGAGTAATTTCTTTGGGGTTATGAAGGAGGTTCAAAAGTTCATTGCTGTTAGCAAAAACTAGAGTTAGATTAAGTTTGGAGAAAATGTTTGTCACTTTGTTGCTTATTCCAGGGGCATAGGGAAGTTTTATGAAGTTGTGTTTTTTGGTTTGAGATGAGGTTAGAGTTGTGTTTTAGTCTTTTTGTGAAAGTGATTTTAGTAGTCTGTTAATCATGAAGTAGAAGGGTGCTTAGTAGGGAGTACCGAAAAACAAAAATTTTTAGTAGCGGGAACGTAATAGGTTGGAAAAGTTGCCTTTTAGGCTCAATAAGAAATTTGCAAAAGATGGGCTCTAACAAAGTTCGTCTTGGGCCTGACCAAAGAGCTCAAAAATTCGAAATTTTAGTGAAAATTGCGTTTTTTTAGGTAAGTTAAATTTTTGACGGAGCATACATACATTTGATTAAATGGCTGTTTTGATTCGTTTTGATTGAGGAACAACCAAATTAAGCCATTAAAACTGAATATGAACGGATATCATACTTTTAAAATTTTTGAAAACACCATGGAAAGTGGCAGCTCATCGCTGGTTCAGCTGCAGTGAGCTTCCCAGGACTCATCATGAGGTACAGCCTGCTAATTGAGTCCCGCCCGCCTACACACCCGTGGACGCATACCAGATAAGTAGCTGATGTCTTTGAGGGCTGCTTTTGTTCTGATTTTTGGTATTCGAGAGAGAATCCTCTCATTTGGGAGGGCAAATAATGCAGCAAGCTGCTTTATAGGTTCCTTTGCATTACCTTTAATGTTTTGAAGATCCTTGGGAGAAAGACTGACAGTAAGTGGTGGCTTGGTGACAGTGACTTTATCCCAATCTATCAATTCTTCATAAGAAGGCACGTCGAACTTCTGTTGCGGGATGATGAACTGACGAATCTACTCCGTTTGATGGTTTCCTGCGTTGATGAATCTATGTCCTACCTGTGTTCTTATTTTAGCTTGCTCATCAGTAAACATAGCAATCCTAACCCGAAGTTTGTCATGCATGTCTACGTTCCAATGTGGTATGTAATTAAGAGAAATCACACAGTGAATGATACATCCGTAAAATATGGAGGTCTATAGCTGATACACCATACCTTCCTTTGCAAACACGAAAACTTGTTGAAGATGTAATTCAACATAATGTCTTTTACGCTCGCCCAGAAGTCACGATCTTTTATGAGTGTGTATGATAAATTAACAAGATGAATAATGTGCTATCTTCGTGTATCATGATATGTAATGTAATGATATGTACCGCAATAATATTTTTATGTTTCTAAATGCTGTATAGATGAGCGTAGAAGGTGTTATGTTGAATTAACCATCAAACGGAGTAGATTTGTCAGTTCATCATCCCGCAACAGAAGTTCGACGAGCCTTCTTATGAAGAATTAATACATTGGGATAAAGTCACTGTCACCAAGCCACCACTTACTGTCAGTCTTTCCCCCGAGGATCTTCAAAACATTAAAGGTAATGCCAAGGAACCTATAAAGCAGCTTGCTACATTATTTGCCCTCCCAAATGATTCTCAAGCAGTCGAACGAAACTTAAAAGAAGTTACAGAGGCCTCACGGTTAGTCTATGGCCACGATGCAAGAGACGGGTTCATAGGAGAGAGGATCCTCTCGTGAATACCTGAAACTGGAACAAAAGCAGCCTTCAAAGACATCAGCTACTTATCTGGTATACGTCCACGGGTGTGTAGGCGGGCGGGACTCGATTAGCAGGCTGTACCTCATGATGAGTCCTGGGAAGCTCACTGCAGCTGAACCAGCGATGAGCTGCCACTTTCCATGGTGTTTTCAAAAATTTTAAAAGTATGATATCCGTTCATATTCAGTTTTAATGGCTTAATTTAATTGTTCCTCAGTCAAAACGAATTAAAACAGCCATTTAATCAAATGTATGTATGCTCCGTCAGAAATTTAACTTACCTAAAAAAAATGCAATTTTCACTAAAATTTCGAATTTTTGAGCTCTTTGGTCAGGCCCAAGACGAACTTTGTTAGAGCCCATCTTTTGCAAATTTCTTATTTAGCCTAAAAGGCAACTTTTCCAACCTATTACGTTCCCGCTTCTAAACATTTTTGTTTTTCGGTACGCCCTAGTGCTTAGTTTGTGTGAGATATGATGATTTGAGTCATTTGGTGTGTACATTTCTGTGTGGGTGGGTTTCCATCATATGTAAAATTTGAATTTATTTTGTGTTCTAGTTATTTTTAAATCTAGGAAGGGAAGTTTGCCATTTGTTTTTCTTCAGAAGTGAATTTGATGGACTTGAATTGTTTATTAAGTTTTTCTAAAAAATTGATGGTGTTGCTTTTCGATGAGTTGGAAATGGCAAAAATGTCATCAATGAATCTTAACAAATTTTAGGAAAGTAGTGGAAGTTGTTTCTGCAATGTTTTTCAAAATTTGTCATGAATAAGTTAGAGGGGAAGAGAGAAAGGCAGTTTTCCAATGGCGGTTCCATTTTGTTGTTTGTAAAAGTTTTCTTTGTTTTGAAGGAAATTCTTGTTCATACATGATTTTGTTAATAGAATATATTGTTCGATTTCTTTGAGTGGTTCTGATAATCTTGGTTGCCCTCTCAGTGGGCTAATACCAAAAATATGTCAGGTGAAAATTGGGTATGCCCCTTCCACCCTCTGCTGGCCGGTGCTGTGAGAACCGTTCTTCCTGCTGGGCATGCATGTGGTACTGCAGGTTGTGTAACCTGGATTGATTGGGGCAGTAGCAATTTTCTTTGTTGAAGGATTCTTTGGAGGGGTTAATTAATTATTATTTAGACTGTTGGAGGGATGAGAGGAATTTTCGGAAGTTGTTTTAAATTAATCTTAAATCGAATTCCTTTTAATCACCCTTGATGATTGGGACATAGTCCCTGAAATATACATTGGGACTTTCTGAGAAAACTGGTAAACCACAGTCTCCATTGATCCTTTCAATGAATTGGCACACATCAGTCACTGGCATTTGATGATTGGAGAGTTTTTCAAACCTCTTAAAATTAGAGTATCTGGATAATTTCTCTGATAAAAAAATGTGTATTATAATAAGTGTTGAAAAAAGTGTGTATTATAAAAAAGTGTGTGTTATAATTATAAGTGTGTTCATCGTTAATGGAAAAAGCCCTCTGGATTTTAATACATTGAAAGTAATGACACTTAGTTTTCCTATATTTTGAATTTTTTCTTTGTTTTCTTTACCACAGTTTGAGATTGCAATTAAAAAGATTTTCAGTCATTGATTAACATAAATTTTGTATAAACTGAAGTATGGAATCTGGGACTATTTGAAAATTTATCAACCACAGTGAGTTGTTTCAATGGTTCATTAAGATTGGAATTTATTCATTCATTAAGAAGTTGAAATGATGTCATATTCATGATAAAGAAATAGCATAATATTCATAATGAATAGGGTAGAATATATATTGAATGCTTGACTCATATGTGGCTAGATTTTTTAAGTTCTAAATGTTAAAATATAAATAAAAAACTTAAAATTGGAAAATACACTATATGTTTAAATGCAGTTTCTATACACTTTTGAAATAATTATATGTTTTAAGAGACATGTTGTTGTCCATTATCCAATTATAAATGAGAAAACAAGGAGATTTGAGGTGCTAAAATAATAATTAAACATTTAAATTTTCACTCATACACTGCAAGAGACCTCAAAATTGCCTGGTCTTAGCGATGTAGACTTTGTGGACTGAGATGTTAAATAATGAGTGTCTTTTTATATCTGGATGATAGTGAGGCAGGTGTTGCTCTCTTACAGATAGGCAATCGTGGCAAAGAGTATAATTATTTGCATACAAAGAAAATTTATGGAAGCAACAGGTAATTCCAATTTCTTAGAGATATTATGGAAAGTACTTGTACTTGCAGGATGATGTGTAAGGAAGTGTGGTTCTTGTTCAGGAAGTAAAACGATTTTTGACACAAAATACTCAACTAACAAGGTACTCAGAATGCCAAAGATGATCTGATGATACAAGTTGTTGAAATAGTAAATGTTGAAGTCCTTCAGTTTAAATCATGCCAGATCCCTTCATGGTTCATAAGGAAAGATAAAACACCGTAACCATCATGATGAAACTTGTTAGTTTTCATTTTAACAAGAATCTAATTATTTGGTTTATTATTATACAGCAAACTGTCACATGACTAAAATTAATAAAATTAAGTCATCTTGATTTTGCTGTGGTTTTTTAAAATGTTATGGTTTGAATTTGTTTAATTTAAATTTATAGTGTTGAGTGATTTAAGCATTGTGCATAGAAATTATGGGATGGAATTTTGAACTGTTAGTTAGTTTTATTAATTTTGAGCCTAACTTAAATCATAGTTTTTGTAGCTACATGTTATTATATGAGGGGCACCCAAAAGGGTTTGTTTCTGAGCTACAGGAAATAAAATTACTATTTTTAAATCATAAAAACTATTACTTTATTAATGTCCATCTTTTCTCTATTCATCAACATAATCCCCTTCTATGCATTTTTGATGTTTTGTTAACTTTTTATGATAAGGTCATGCTACTCCTGCAAGATTCCTTGTCCAACAATTCACTTAATTTTGTGGTCATAATCTTTTGGAATTGCCAGTCTCCAAGATGCTTTTACTGCATGGGAATAGGTGGCAATCACTGGGTCAAGTGATTATGCTGGAAGACCAAAGATACCCCATCTCAAGTTTTCCAGCAGTTGCACTGTTTCATGGGCAGAATGTGGCTGTGCAATTGTTGTAGCATCCACCTAGCTCAAACTTTTTGTCATGCAACAATGATGCTATGCAGTCATGATAGCTTATTTCAAATTTTGGAGGAAGGTTAGCAAGAATTTTGTTTGATCTGAAGCATTTCTCAAGTTCTATGGTCTCGAAAACTGTGTCATTCTAATCAACTTATCATTATCCTGCCTATATGCTCTTCATCACAAGCAGTTTGTCTTCCCTTTATGAACAATGTATGCCAGCAACAAACCATCTCAATAGCTAAGGCATCTTCATCGTTGAATGAGGATATCTGTCTGTGAATTTACTCTACTGTTTCATTTTTTCTATCAAAAAATAAACCACATTCCATATTTCACAGTCAGCAAGGATGCTCAAAGGTGACTTCATGAAAATCATTGTTGTCCTAGCCTCCAGTGAGTTAAATGATCTTGAGCATTACTATCACATTATAAATATGAACACTCCATACAAATGGCTCTCTTCTTACTTTTTGGATACCCCTTGAAATTTAAATGGATTTTCAAGAAATATATCTGTGAATCATATTTGTGTGTTATAACTTTTGATTGTTTTTTCTAATGAACATGGATTTATATGAAACATGGACTCTTGGATGGTCATAGTGCTTATTTGCCATTGATGAAATTGAATTGCCATCATTGAAATTGGTGATACTTCGGAACTGATTCCTTGAGTTAATTGTGCAGTCTAATCAGAGAATAGAAAGATTCTGTATTTAGGGTTTCCTTTATTATACTTGATATTTAATTCTAAAATCTTTTGCTTCTTCTCTGTATTAGTTGCTATATTTGTTTTGCCTTAGCTAAACACTGTTTTTCATTTTGACTTTGGCTTCATTATGCCTTCATCAACTGCTTGAACAAAAATTGAATCGCTTTTTTATTTGTAATATTGATAACTAACTGTTCAGTTATCTAATCATAATATAAATCATCATCAAAGAATTACAAGCAGCATTTTTATTTCTAAAAATGAACAAATGTGGAAACTAAAGTACTTTGTGTAATTCTTTTACAATGAATGGTATGGCTGCCAGGTACCATTAACTGTAAGTTGGGGTAGTCTATTATATAGTCATATCACATAAATTTCCTTTCATTTTGTGAATAGATCCATCTAATATCATAATAAATATCAGAAGATAGTTTTAAGTTGCTCATATTTTTTTCTCATCTGTTTTACAGAATTACACTGCATTTGTGTTTTAAATTGCTGATCTATAAAAATGATATTTTTATATCTTATATTAGCTAATTGTAGATATTATTTGTTAAATTCATTTTGCAGAAATATTCAGATGTAACTTAATTTACTTAATGTTGTTAACCACATTTTCATTATTCTCTTATTGACAAACATCTCTTTATTTTATTTCAAAACTCATAGTTTATTAGAAAGAATAAGATTGTTAACTTTTGCTTACAATTAAGAAAGTATTAAGTTATTACTTTCTATATTAGCATGAGCAATACGTATTGTTTTCTTCTAATAGACTCTCCTAAGCTTCCTAGAAGAAGTACAACATTACAAATAATGAAGCAAATATACAATGGTCATGGATTTAAGGGATTATTTGCTGGGATAGTTCCAAGGGTATTAAAAGTGGCTCCAGCGTGTGCTGTGATGGTGATGAGCTTCGAATATGGAAAGCACTTTTTTCAGCTACGCAACCGAAGAAAATATATTGACTCACTCAACGTGAACAATTGGGAAAATGAAAGGAAAAACATAAATGCCTACTCTGTGAGACCATAACTTAGCCCTGTGATTAGGTGATAAATATAGGAGTATTATTTGAAAAAATATAGTCCATAAATATCACTCATTAGATTCTGTATCAAAATCCTTGTTGCAGTGCAACATAGTTAGTACTATACTTCATTTAATTTTATTACCATTGATATGAGAGAGTCTGCAGTGTAAGGATCATTGTCTGAAACAGAGATAAACTTCTTCACATTAATCTTTGCATCTCCTGTACATTTCATGCATACAAAATTGTTATTCAGGCAATGAGGAAAATCTTAGTTTGTTCCGGTTCTCAAAGGTCATCTCCAGGATGACATTTTTCTTTAGTAACAATTGATTAATTTTTCTATATTGATCATCCAAAAGTCTTGCCATTGTAGAGTAAATTCTAAAGCAAAATGATAAAAGATTGTGATATTTCCATTTATTATTGGATTGTATAGTATATTTACTCTTATTTGTTGTGTTTTCCTACCACTATAAAATTTTTAAGAATGCACTATTGAGATGCATCTTTTATACAATCTGTTTTTATCTCAATAAATTGTTTATCCTATCATAATTTCATATTAGTTCATTCCTTCTGTTGTTGTTCCCAGCTAATTATGCCCTTTTTATTTGTATGGAAATTCATTACCTAAGTTTGGTGAATATATTTATTATAATGAGGATTCTCGTCGACTCGATTTTATAATTTGAATTTTAAGTAGGATGTATATACCTTATTTTCTGGTGCTGAAGATGCACCCCAATTCTAGTTTAAAATACTTTTTAAGAAGAATATAAATGTAAAATATAAATGTTCTATGATACTCAGAATTTCTTGAACATATACACTGGGACATATTTGCCTGTAGCTATGAGAAATTGATTCCAATTTATAGTAGGTGAACCATTTGTAGATTGGCTCATGTAAATGTTATGCTGGTTTAGAAGCTGTCTCAATTCCCTGAATTGGAATAAATTCTACAGATATTGATTATTATTATTAAGCCTGGCTCATCTAAATGTAACAGTAATCTTGGTGTGTCAATTCCCTCCAAGTAATTGTTGAAATGCTCTCCTGTTGTTAGCAATGCAATAGATTTGTGATAATAGAAACTTGCAGTACCCTAAGCTATTTGTTTGTAATAATATTGCCATTTTGCACTGATAGCCCCCACAGGGAATTTGATTGCTTTCCCCAGATGTTGCTCACTTGGCTATCTGGAAACCCTGCCTGTTATGCAAACCCATCAAGGAAGTTATTGTCCACCCATCTCTTAATGTAGGAAGTTTTCATTCAGAGTTCTCTATGTATTAGGAACAAAGAGCAAAGATTTGGTTTGCTGTTGTTCAGTTTCTGCATTTTTATAACATGAAGTATTAGCTGCTCACCAGGGAAGCTTGAAAATCATATCCCTTTTTACAGTGGAAAATAAAAATTATTGCATATTCTTGCATTATTTAATCAGCTTCAATTCTGAGAAAGAACTTCCTGTTTGTTGTCATCAATTCATATGCAAAGGTGTAAACTTAAGGAATGCCATAACCAACACTGCTGAATTTTATAATCACATCAAACCGAAAAATGTGACGCAATTCCGAAGAGCTATGTTAAGATGCCCTTGCCAAAAATGGTCAAATTCATTTTCTTCTATATTATGTGTAGTAGTAATAATTTTTCTACTTTGATTTAATCAAGTAGTAATCCAAGCCAAGGTTCATTTCATAGGCTTAATTGTATAATAATAATAATTATTAATAATAATTGTAAAGTAATAATGTACAGAAGAGCTGCTCCAAGCCTAATATAACTATTGATTGATTTATTCTGTTCTGTTCGTACTGGATAATTTTAAATTATCGATGTGAATCTGAAGATCGTTTGTTTCCAAATTACTGTCTGAGGAGCCTTTCTTTCAATTTTAATCATGACTTCTACTTCAACATTAATGATCACTTTGAGATCATTAATGTTAATTTAACATTAATGATCACTTCGAGATCATTAATGTTAAATTTGAACTGTTCATGATCAAAATCAATTTTATATTTTGTAAATCAATTTCTGACATTCTATCTGCAATATTTTAACACAGTTAGGGTGAGGGGCAGTAGTTAAACCCATCTGCAATGAAAAACTGCCCTTAGTATCACTTCTAAAATATTGTTCTAGTAAAACACTAGTTCCCCTCCAATGAACTTTGACATTTGGTCACTAGCAAAACTTCACCATTGGATGGCAACTTACTGCTAATAACTTGCTGAGACATACCTATATCCAATGAGAAAATGTGGTCCTTCTGCCTCGAATTTATACCACTTGAAGCTTTATTGGACAAAGTCGTGGATTCTGAATCTATCATTACTTACTGCTCTCGAAAACAAGAAATATAATATTTAAAACTATGTAACAACATTATACTCCTAAAAATTATATCGAAACATTATTAAGAAATTTACAACGAATTTTATTTTTTTAATTGAGTTTTAAGGCTCACTTCACGCAGAGACCATATATTTTCCGATCTGTCAAACAAGTTGCGGGGATAAAAATGGAAGCCAGACATATTATTTATAAAACTACAGAAAACGTTCATAGGATAAATCGTGATAATTTTATAGCGGCATAATAGAAATAATTTTCCTTCGTATCTCTCTGCCATATGCTCTCGTCGAGAATCCTTCTCACCGTAACGGCACCACTCCACGGGACAGCTGTCTTGTTCGTCAACGCCCACCTTTTCTTATTGTGAGAAGTCGAGATGAAGTGTGCGCCAATTATCGCAATGAATCGCGATCATTCGGATGACGTAACGATGACGCATTTCACGCGTTCTCTGGACGTTTCAGTCGCCCGTTTATTTGGTTCATGAATTGTGGATCGAAATTGCTCGAGTGTTGCTGGATGGCTTTTTTTTAATCTTCGATGAATCATTGAGGGCGAATGAAATAATAACGACGGATAGCCTGTCAGATTCGAGATGTAAAAGCATCGTCCTTTTTTAATAGGTTCGCCGTGAAATTTTCGAGGGTCATTTCAGAGTAACGCTTAGTACTGCAAAGAGTTATCTACGAATGGGACTGCAGAATTTCTATACCTCTCAGCGAATGTTAAGTAATGTATCATAATTCGTCAAGGAAGCGTTATTTTCTCGTTAATTCAAACTATTTTAAACTGGATATTCTGGTTATTTTAGTTTTATAACTCCTTTATTTTATAGAACTACGGCTGATTTTTTAATCTCCTTAATTTAAATGGAACATCTGAATCCTTCTGCCACGAGTGTTGTTTAGACCGCAATAGAGTTGTGCACGGTCTCGGGTTGGGTCTGATTCGAATTATAGAAACAAATGTATTGGGATCGATTCGGACTTCCTCGTTTTAGAAGCAAAATTTTACGTATTTTATTCATTTTTCACCACCTTCAATGTCAGTGAATTTTAATTTTGATATTTTTACGTCTGATTGTATTTTTACTTATATTTAAACCATTCCTATGACTTGGACTGGATATTAAACATCTCAGGCATTTGTAATTTACTCTTCACGCTCATAAAAACGCTCTTTCGTTTTCTTCCTTTTTAAAAACTTTAATTGTACTGCGGACATTCTTAAGAGAATAACTTTTGTTACAATATGATTAATTCAATAAATAAAATGTATATCAGGAAATGAAAAATGATTTTGACGCATAAAAATCTGACATGCCAGGGCGGATCTGGAGCGTTTTTGGTAAGACCTAAATTGCGATCAATCTGGCTTACGAACGAACTTCCGTCCGTGACGATCTCTTGTCCACATTTTCTTTACGAATTTGAATCCTATGATATTCAGAGATGTAGTAGGAAAGTGTTAGTTTTTAGAGTTCAATTATGATTTTGGTGACAGCAAATATCATAATATGAATCTTATTTAGGTTTTATTTTTTAATTTCTACTCCAATGGGCACAAATCCTCTTTCAGAGGCTGAGCTCACATTATAGATGAAAGGAAAATTATAATATTTCCCGAGGAGATCCTTTATTATTGCAATCATATTTTATGACTATTCCGATTTTTTACTCATAAGTTTCGAGTTTTTGAGTAAGTTGAGTTTTGCAATGTTTTCTTGGGATTTTTTTAAAAACTTGCCTATCCCAAAGTTCACAAAACCTAAAGTAATATCTTAATACTTCCATTATGTGAGGAATAAAATTACTGTGAGAAGGCTTTTTTCACCTCCGCGCTGCAATTTCTTCAAACCTTTGACATGTTTTTTTGGTCTCCTATGATTAACATTTGGATGTTTCCGATCGCCATAAAAGTTCGGTTTTACTCAATTTTGTTGCTTTTATGATTCATTAGATCAATGTTGATCAATAGGAACCTTCAGGATACAAAAATACAATGTGACGATTCACGCATGAAAAAATTTGTAAGTGAAAACGTGGTACATATTACATTTATTTACAAGTATGGTCGAGATGTATAGTAATTCATTTTATATAGATAACCTTATCTAATTGAATATTTGCAATAATTTTAAGCGGTGGATTGTAGGTCAGTATTTCTTACGTTGCTAATACATAAGAAATACATAAGAAATAGCGTACTTCTCCCTGATTCGACCTCTCCTTGAGTACTGCTGCGCGATTTGGGATCCGCACGAGATGGGATTGACTTCCAGCCTTGAAATGGTTCAACGTAGGGCAGCTGGATTTGTTAAGGGAGATTAAACAGCAGTGTTTCAGCTATGATAGAATCCCTCGGGATTCGCTTAGTGATAGAAGACTTGATTACCGTAGGAAGCTTTTTCATAAATTTATCACTACGGATCTCGGGGAGGAGATAGTTGATATTGTTATACCAGTTAGTGGTATACGTGATCTTCGAGACAAAACGACGAAGCGTTACAGGGAAATAGTTGCCAGGACAGATAGTTATTTCTGGTAATTTTTTCCGCGAAGTATTAGAGAAGACAACAGCAGTCAAAGGTAGATAGGGTTTTCGGTGAATCACACCCCCTGCCATGCGCCAGTGGCGGTTAGCAGGGTCTTTATGTAAATGTAAATGTACATTCAGCATTTCAAACCACGTTTAAACTTTCTCCTGAACAGGCTAGTCTTCGGAGCATATTTTGAAATTTGTACGAAATCAGTTAATCGGGTTGCAACTTTGTGAATATCTTCATCCAAGTAATTTTTAATTCTTAATGAATTAACTTGTCAAGTATAAGTTTGAGAACTTCTCTTTTTTACAACGTTTCGTTAAACAGCCCTGGTCAGGTACCAAATGCCTGTTGGTGACAGCATGTTTCGAGAGAATAAAATATAATTATAAAGCTTTTACAAATCATTCTCAACTAAGTTAATTAACGAAATGAATGTTTTGGAGAAGCGGAGGAATCGATATTGACAGGTTGAAAGAAAATTATGGACTTAAGAATAAGTTTGAAATGATGATGTCGAATTTGCTGGAGAGTAAAGGAAGTGATGTGTATGTTGATAATATTAATAATATACGAACAAGGATATATAAATTGAATGGATACCGTATGATATGATAAGAAGAAGATGTATGAATACTGTAATATCGCAGTCATGCTGTGTGTAAAAGATGCTTACATACTGAAAGCTAATCGGTGAAAATTTATCCGATTATGCTCGGAACTCCTTGCATAAAGATCTCCAAGTTCACCTAAGCGTATGTTAAAACGGAAAAATATAACCCGTCTCGAATTAAACCAAAATCAACTATCGTGGACGCCGCCGCCCATTAAGTTTGGTCCTATTATCGTACTATGCTATAGTATGCTGAATTTAGATTTGATATCGGGAAGGTCCTCAAATGTAATTCCGAATTTCCCATTAATTGTATAAAAGAATGCGAATGGTACCCTGGCATGGATTCAAGGACCATAAGGGAAACGGTACACTGTTTTCGTAAAACAAATTCACGGCCTCTCTTCACATGCCGGGTTACGGACTTCTATGCTCTCGCCAATAGCCTCATAATTAGATATAATTTTTCCGCCGCATATTTCTCACGGGAGATTTGGTAACTCCTGGAGCCGAAGAGAGGACCTTCTCGTAAATTAAGATTTCATATAACCATTTTATAGGGGCAACACTGACCGTTTCTAAAATTTCAAGTTCATTTCATATCGGGAATGTCCTCAAATAAGATTCCGCTCTATCCTCTAGAAATGTATTGTAATGATTAAATAGCGTTCCAATCGAACCAATGATTATTAGGGAAGGAGTGAACCGTACATATAAAACGTAAATATGACCCCTGATCATATTCCGTGTTTTGTCTTTCCAGGTTATTGCGAAAGCATTCTAAACAATTCTTAAAAAACGCTGCAAGGCATTATAAAAGAAAGAATTTTGCACTCACTTGTTATCGAACCAACAATCATTTGGTAACGTTCCTTCTACTGGTGTTGTGGATGACCACTTCATCTGAAAACTTTGTGATTTTTAATGCTCTATCGCATCCAGAAAGGTCTGAAAACAATCAAAAAAAATCGCGTTCAACTGATACCTTGCAGTATGCAGGGAACTTTTACTGGTGTGTGTATATGTATCGTATATCTATTATATATAGCTATCTCTCCGGATATACCTATACATATCTATATTATGTTACAGCTAAATCTCCGAATATACCTATACCTATATATATATATATATATATATATATATACACGAGTAAAAGTTGCTTGCATACTGCAAGCTATCCGTTGAATACAGTATCATACCAAGTACTGCCTCAGTTCAAATTTAAAACTTCGCGCAAAAGACCGCCTAGCGTCGAACTCAGGACCCTTCTGTGAGAGAAAACAGCAAATTAATATTAGAAAAGTGCCATTCTGACTTGTTCCAAAGTTTCGATTCAATATCTTTTCGGGAAGGTCCCAAAATAAGATTCCGTTTTCCCCGTTTGAAATGCATGGTGGAATCGGAATGGCCCTCTTGCATCGAACCAAGGACCACTAGACGAACGGTGAAATTCATGAAAGAAGAGCAACTTTCTGAATTATTCTGGCATCTACAGGGTGGGGCCAGCACGTCGTAAAATCTTACGTCGACGTCGCTTGTGGAACATGGTCAGAATTCGTATCTATTGTATATAGCTAACTATCCGGATATACCTATCTATTATATATAGCTAATATATATCTATTATATATAGCTAACTCTCCGGATATACCTATATAGATATATCTATTATATATAGCTAACTCTCCGGATATCCCTATATATTTATAGGGGATACGAATTCTGACCATGTTCCACAAGCGCCATCGACGTCAGATCTTTTCGACGTACTGGCCCTACACTCTAGACGCCAGAATAATGCAGACTTCGACGCTAGCTATCATGGGTTCGATGCCAGAAATTCCCAAAAATCGCAATTTTCCCATAAGAATGCATTGCGCGGATTTTGAAAATTATTTTGAGGCACTTATCGTTAAGATAGAGTAACTAAAATTTCGGAGGTTGAAGTTGAGGTAGTCTTCTATGCTTCTCATGGAAAAAATGTAGCCAAATGACAGTGAGTTCGACGTCAGGTGGATGCAAAATTCTTCCATAAGAAATGCATTGCTGAAATCTTTGACGATTTTTTTAAATGCCTTCCCGATAAGCTGGAAAGATAAGAACCGGAATGGTGACAGAGGCGTGGGACCTTCCCGATAAGATATTGAATCGAAACTTTGGAACAAGTAAGGATGGCACTTATCTAATATTATTTTGCTGTCTTCTCTCACGATCGGGTTCTTAGTTCGTCGCCAGGCGGTCTTTGGCGCGAAGTTTTAAATTTGAACTGAGGCAGTACTTGGTATGATACTGTATTCAACGGATAGCTTGCAGTATGCAGGCAACTTTTACTCGTGTGTATATATATATATATATATATATATATATATATATATATATATATATATATATATATATATATATATATATATATTCGTATTATATATATATATTTATATATGTACGAGTAAAAGTTGCTTGCATACTGCAAGCTATCAGTTGAATGCAGTATCGTACCAAGAAAGGCCTCATAACAATCTTCAAAACTTCGCGCAAAAGACCGCCTGGCGTCGGCCTGAGAAGTCATTCGTGTGAGACAATTGCATATTAATGTTTGATAGCTTTCAAAGTATCATTTCACTTGATTCAATAAGGTTGAACATGAACTCTTAAAGAATACATGAAATGGATTTCGAGATTCTCTGCAAAATTTAATACTTCACATTATGATCAGTCTGCAAAACATGAGGAGTCATTACTTGTCGCATCAACAGCATTGAAATGAAGAGTACAAAGATAGAAAGACTGATAGAGTGTATGTGCGTAAAGGATGAAGGAGAGGCTTTCGGGAGAAGAAGAGGGAGATTATGGGAAGAATGAAAAAATGAAGGGATTCATAGCAGAGGAGTAAGAAAAAGCAAGGGAGAAAGTAAACAGCATGGCCTTCCAACTGTTTCCTCAAATTTCCTGGAACTTCGCCGTGCAATCTGAATTTGTAGAGATTATAGCTTAAGCTGGTTGGGATATGATTTCCAAGTAGTTATATACCTCTGAGGTTAAAAAAGTTTTAATCCGCACACTACCTTTTCCAGTAGTGTGTAATATTTAAGCGTTTATTTTTACCATCCTGTACTCCAAAATGAAACTTAACCAACTTCTTGTTTCAACTTGTTTAATATCTTAATATAAAAACGTTGAAAATTATCTTATTGGTGCTCATGTTCATTAAAATCAGAACAGCGAGCTCTTTAATTGCTCCGTCATTGTATTTATTCTTATATTTGTTTAACTTTATCTTTGATTACGTTTACAGACACTTTTGGCCAAAATTAAATTGAAGCTATGCTCGCTCGATACCCGACATACAGCGAAGGTAAAGTTACCTGGTGTCTCACTGCGTATACTATACTCATAAATGGAATCTAAGAAAAGAATACACGCTTCATTTACACCCACGATTCTTTCGCAGCTAATTTTAGTAATATTTTGCATAATCGCTAGTTGATGAAATAATCTTGAGCCTAATTTACTATTGCAGAATATTCGAAAGGTTCAGAAAATATTGTTTACGACCTTGCGACGCATTACGTTAGACCGCGAAACTTGTTCCTTGAGAGAAAAGGGGGCAAATTTTTCATATAAGCACCGTGGCTTTGACAAGTGGCAAGTGACTTTTTAGAACGGCGATTGGGAAAAACTTTGAGCGGTCTACTTAATTATATAGACATACTTGAGGATTAGTTGCGAAAGGGAAACAAGCGGTTGATTGGGGATTATCTTCGATCCTCTTTGTTCGCCGTTGAGTTGCGAAAAGACGTGTAGTAAAGCGAAGGGACTAACTCAATTAGCGCTCCCAAGTAGTCTGACTGAACGAGTGAAGTTAGTGTGATTTCAAATTTTCTTAATACAGATAAATTCGGAGCATCTCGTTGCCTATATTTTCGAGAAGGAAAGGCACAAATATTAAAATATGATTTAAATGATATGATTATGATGATGATAAAGTATTTTCCTTTAGCTATAGAAAACTTCAAAAGAATGTTTAAATATTAGCGAGGTCTTGAAACCTGCGAGTGTAGTAATGTGCCATCAGAATATATCCAACAAGCTTTTCATTTTACGTTATATATCCTCTTTTTTCCGAACCACTTAATCTTTAATGAAATTTCATAGCGAAGATCTATTCTTCCAACCAATTTTTCTATTAATTGAATAAACGTCTAGGCGTTCGTACGATTTAGGAGTGCGCTAATGAGGTACGATCTCCACTAACTTACGAATAGTGCGGTCTACAAAATACACATATCATCTATTATATATAGCTACTTCTCCGGACACACCTAGATATATAAATCATATATAATGATCACCGATGTGTTTATATCTTACTCGGAGCGATAGAACAGTTAAATTCACGGAGGTTGGAGATACCGTGGTTAACTGAAGAAATGTTACCAAATGACCGAGAGTTCGACGCCAAGTGGGTGCAAAATTCTCCGGTATAAAATACATGGCGGTCAATTTTGACAATTATTTTTAATGCTTATCCGATAACCGGGAATTATATAAAATGGAATGTACATAGAGGTAATTCATATTCTTCATATACGCTCTTCGCCGTTCCTCTGACGGTTCTTGGTTCGATGCATGAGCGTCATTTCTTTTCTACCATGTATTTCAAGGGCATTTCAAAGGTTTCAAAATTTCCTGATTTCCAGTAAATTCTTTCTGTCGCGTATTTCGAATTTTTTATATTGCTGACTTAATTTCATTCATCTAACTTAACATTACTTTGGGTAGAGATTATTCGTTAAATATTCGGATTATCGATATGATATTTCGTATTTTCAGTTAATAAGAGAAACTGCGAGACATGATGACCTTCCGATCGGGATAAAGCGATATTTATTTTGTTTTAAAGAATCTTTTGTGTCCCAGTTTGGTGTGCAGAGTAGATATGGGCGATTCCGATTGGATTCACGAAGATATCGATTTTTAATATAAATTACGATTTTTTTGAATCGATATCTCATTCCCCATTCCGGTTCGATTTCCTTTAGACTGAATTCGATTTTGATTCCGATTCAAATTCCGATTCAGCTACATCTGAATTCGGATTCAAATACAGTTCAAGTTTAAAAATCGGTTACCAGATGGTGGCACACTTGGATCGAGATACAAGAAGTAAGATTGTGATCACTGAATGCTCATTTTAGATAATTGTCTTTACATATTGTAGTTAATACATTTTAAAGATATTATCATGAATCAAGTTATTTATAAAAAATGCGAAATCTATAGGACTTTATGGACTTGGTCTCTGGATTTCGTTCTTCAAATTTATTCATATGCCTTATGTTTGTTTTGTGCCAGATGAAGAACATGAAGTATGAAACACATCGCCAGTTTAAATAAATACTTCTCGTGAAACTTTGTACAGATATTTTCCTCCTAAACATTGGGTATTGTATAAAGTAGCTTTTTAGCAACTCGTACATTACGAATGTGCGGTTTTTCCTTTCGTATTCAGTATGTAATTCAAATACACCTGTTTATATTAGTCTATTGACTTCCATCGTACTCGAGAGATATCTTCTGTTGGTAAACGTTAGCAAGCTCACTATTACCTCTTCTGTCTTTGCCATCTGTTGACAATATAGAAATACCTACATGAAATGCATAATAAATAATGTATTAGGATGAATACTAGTAATTTTAAATAATTATATACTAGGAAAAAAACTAAGAAATTTACTGCTTACACCTTTGAAGACTTTCCCCTATCACATAATATTTCATGGGCATGGATACCAATAATTAAATAATGAATAAAATTAAGAAATTCCCATCCAAAACCGGGACAACTAGCTACTTTACTAGTAGTTAACTAGTTATTTAAATTTTAGTATGATTTTCGTAACATTTCACCGCATAAACTTATTTTTTTAATAAAAAAACTTAGGAGAGAGATCGTGTAAGGTTTCCTGAAAGAAAAAGCCCACGTCATTAGAAATATCATCAGCAACAGTACAAACCGTTTTATTAAGGATATTAAAAGGATTATTTTCGTAAAACTCCGCAGGATAAACACACTTTTTAATAATATAACTAACTGAGATGAGAGATGTTGATGAGACAGCCATTTAGAAGCACGTGATTTTAATTGCCAATAGAATTGCAGAAATTCGATTCCGATTCATTTCGATGTCCATATGAATACAATACAATGTGATACTCCAACACTCCGATTTTCAAATGAATCGATTCGATTCGAATCAATTCCCGCAATGTGATTTTTTGAGTGAATCGATTTCAC
This sequence comes from Pachydiplax longipennis, assembly GCA_036926295.1. Classification (NCBI taxonomy): domain Eukaryota; kingdom Metazoa; phylum Arthropoda; class Insecta; order Odonata; family Libellulidae; genus Pachydiplax; species Pachydiplax longipennis. The sequence goes on along the minus strand of JAVFKF010000050.1, from coordinate 3,311,255 downwards.
TGAATCAATTCCTTGTCATGAATCGCTCATCGTTACTGCAGAGTCGATATCAGATATGGAACAAACTTCCATTCTCATAAATCTGGTTACTACCATCGCCGTGAGAGTCCACTAGTTTTTCCGTTAACAAAGAAAAAGGAGATGTGCGCATGCGCGTTGATTGTCTTGCGCTCTTGAATCGCATGCATCTAGTGGCAATTCAGACGAAATTCATCTGAATCGAGAATTGGCGTCGCCGATCGGATGGAACTTTCTATGCATCAAAGAGCAAATTTGAGAAGAATGTTGGTAGTCTCATTTGTGAGTGAACACTTTCTTCGTTATTTCCCCATAGTTGGAATGATCTGTCAGAAACTGTCGGTTAAGAAAATAATTCGAGGTTTTTCCATGGAAAAATACAAATTTGAAATTAATCAAGCTATATAATGCTGTGTATCAATAATTGGTTTGTGGAAAAATTCCGAATTTTATGAAACTTCAAGAAAAAATCTGATGATTTTATTAGATTATATTTACTCTCTTGTATCTTAATTAGTTTCTTTCGTTTGAATGAACTTAAATTTATTAGCGGATTCAGGTCTTCCCTTTGATTTATGATCGATTGTGCATCTCAGCAGCTGTTGAGTTTCCTTGAAAACGACCACCGCTATTGGCTAAAGGCAAGGTGCAGACTTTCTATTAAGTTAGAAAGGACTTTCGCCACTCAAAGAAAATTAAATTTCAAGTGCGATTCCAGTCAGCGGAAGAGTTCGTTTTTTCCCTACTCTACGGATATGATACGGATCTTCGGCTAAAATTAAGTGGATTTTAAGTGATAACTTCACTAAAATTTAGATGAATAATGTTAGGATATGATGAATGTTTATTTGAAGTCTTTATACAAAGGTATAAATTGTCAATGTAGTGCGAGGAAGTAGCATATCTATTTATAGATGTGCTAGTTTCTCGCTAGCATCTCTCTCCTTGAGTCCAAAAAATCTTACTGAAACAAGCTAAGAACAACAAAAAGTAATCGAATTTTGGTAAAGTTGTATCCAGATATAGACTAGATCGATTCGATTTAAAATTTAATCATTGTTTATTATGGACGGTTATTTCCAAATGTATCCTAGCATTCGAAAATTCGAAGCATTTGCAAAATTGGTATTATGAGATGCTAGTATTAAAATAATACTTATCATTGGTAATCTTCAAAATAAAGTGTTCATTACAATGAAGATTGACAAAAAATAAAACAAACATGTTATAACGCTCAAGAAGTTTTAACGTAATGAAATTATTTTACTTAATGCAGTTCAAAAGTTCAGTCAAATTTTGAAGGAATCCATACAAAATGAATAAATTGTCCTGATGTATATCCTTACAAAACGATGTAATAACATGGTTACGTATTTGAAAATTCATAGCGTTTCAATGAAGGTGATTTGTCTTCGCATTCGAAGGGGAAGAAGCAGAATTTTAAATTGCGAAAAGTGTGAATTTGACTACTTAATGTCAAAATAATTGTCTCAAGTGATGAAACAATCTAATGGTATTTTTCAGGCGAACAGAACAGCAATGGAGGTTAAATCAGAAGAGACGAAATGCATATTTTAGTAGTTATTTACTGCCAGCATTGTTGATTTCGGTATACTTTTGTAGTTTTGGTCTATTTCTTCGATGAAGGACGCTAGTCGTCTTTCTGTTTACTTTATAGCAGTAATTTTATTATGTATATATTAATTATAATTTTTAGTCTTTGAAAAAGCTCAGACGACGCAAATATTGGGTGTCTGATGACGTTTCTGGAATTTTTTAAGAAGAAACATAATTTAAAATTTAGAAAGATATTATTATTCAAAGATATATCCATTAATGTATTTTACGTTTTGATTGAACGCATTTTACTAACCTTCAATTTGGCAAAAAAACTCATCCAACTCATGATAACGGTATTGTTCAATCACAAACATTTTACTTAAGCGAATTTCAAAAACAGCAGAATTTTCAGATGACTCATTGTCAGTAGAAACTTTCCATCCCATTTTCATCGTTAAAATTTTACATCCCGAACTATTAAAGCCACAAATAATTTATAGCTCTGGAGAGATAACTCGGAAAATGTTTTAAAAATATATCTTCCATACATTTGCTTCAAAGTATCATCTGCCTCACTTATATTAACGTAGGATATTTGGTTCATCTCTGAATTTACTCAGCGACTTCTAAGTAGAATTCATTCGCTTATTGTACTCGTGGGAAGAAAATCGTTTGGGATGAGTGGAGATGATTCGAAAGGTTTTCCTAATTTTTAACGCTTTTCTCGTAATTTTGTGACGCAGAGCGAACCACTTTTGCCTGGTAATTTTCCGTATTGATTTGGTCTTCCCTAATATTTTTTCTCCGATAACTTTCTATCAGGTTTTATTTCGGGCCATCGCTCCATTTTGTATTCGATAAGGCCTATCCTGTCATAGAGTACATAAGAATTGATTGATATATCACTTGATGCATGGTATAACATTATAATTCGAAAATTACTGCATCACTTTCTACGAATTGTAACTTATTTTTCTGTTACTGGACAAGGAGTCATACTATCGTTTTCTTAAATCCCAAGGATACTGAATGGTCGGAAAGTAGATAAAATTGGTCGATGAAATACATTGGAACCGACATATTATCGTAATGAATCTGCAAAAATGAAGGGCAAAAATTGAGTAACACATCTCTTGTAAAAATGCTTGGATATCTTAGGATTGGAATTATTGGTGCGGAATTTGGAAACGTGAATTTGAATGACGCTGACCTTTATTGCTGCCGTTGGGCAAATTATCTGGATGTCGCTCCGCCGTTACTCTTGCTGTTTTGTCTATAATTCAGGCGGGCGAAACATTCTACTCTGGAGTACAGATGAGAGTTTTCAATGAAAAGATCGATCTTCCGAATCGAATTAAATCGTTTGCTTCGAATCGATTCAGGCACGAGATCGTATTCGAAAGATCGATCGGATCGGTTGTGCTCTCTCTTATTGGCTGTTTTGAATCGTTTACAATAATGTCTATTGGCTGGGATGGCCACATGACGCTGGATTTTTAGTATCTACGTTTGTAAATTACTTAAGTTGTACCTTTTCATTTTCAAGAAAATAATTACAATCCTTATAATTTTGTTACAATCTTTATTTTAAAGTTAGGAGATGATGAGCTACGTATTATCTACAATGTACTGGATTTGGTTGGAAAGCAGAAATGAGATAAGGATACATTTCTATGATGCAATTAATGCGGAAAATAATCAAATCCCGAATGTAATAAAGAAGTAAAATTTACCATAATCTTACTCGTCAATAATGAAATATAAATGTTTATTTATTATAATGTGAAATACATGATAAGAATCGATTTCTCGTATTAGAAAAATGTTTTTTTCGTAATTGTGTTTGTCCTGATTTAAACATTGAGAAAATATTTAAAAAATTATTTTTATTAATTTGAAAACTGTGATTCTGAATGTTTAAAGTAAGCAGAATAGTTATATTTATATAATATAAAAATATTAGGGAGAGATAGAAATATAGACCAAAATATTTGTTTCGGAAATTATTTTTAGTTGGTGATCAGCATGATTTGATTTTTAGGGTTCATCGGTTAGACGGAGGAAGCTTTTAGTCTCAATCTCGCCCAAAAAAATACGATTATTATGTTTATTAAATAATCATTTAATTTATTGAATTCATAAATTTGTTAACTGCTAAAATTAAGTGTTTTTTATCAGTGGAATTGACAAAACTGGTTTGTCATATATATAGCAAAATTCTAGTAGTCCATTAACTCTCGGATAGTATTTTTCATTCTGCGCCTGGTACTTACTATGAATTACTCATTACTGACTATGAATTAGTTCATTGATCATCGTAGATTGATATTGATTGATTGATTGATATTTCGTAGATATGGTAACACTACTAAAATGTAATGCATTTTACCGGTTAAATCAACAAAATTGATTCGTCATAGCATTGTATAGCAAAATTCTGGTGATATTTTAACTCCCAAATATTATTTTTCATTTTACACCTTATATTTACTGCTGAATTACTTTGTAGATAACCGCTAAAAATAAATAATATGCTTATTATATAAATTATATATTATATATGCGGTGTTAACAAATTACAATAATTAAATTAATTATTGTAATTTGTTAACACCGCATTAATTGCATACCTTTCGTTTCTCAAAATTAACGAAATTATCAGATCATAAATGTAGTGCAAAATTATTTATATAAGTAAAAAATTGGCATATAAATATCTTAAATAGCTTATGTTTTAACAAAGGAAGTACATCGCCTGGGGTTATATCAACCCCACAAAACCATCAAGGGTTAACAAGGATTAATTGCTTCTATGAAGTGGTGCCATGGTCTTACCGTAAAATTTAGCAGATCTCTTAGTTTCTTCTTTCTATGATATTGCTAGATAATTAAAACCCTTGGGAAGAACGAGTAATTTCATAGTTCTAAACGTATTTAAAAAATGCCCGCGGCGAGTTGTCCCCGCGGCGAGTTGGGCCCGCGGCGAGTCGGCGGCGGCGAGCTGGCGGCGGCGAGTTGAGCCATTCCCCAGCATTGGGCCCATATCAGTACTTAAATATAATGTTGTTTGCTGATGATCAGGTTATCAAAAAAGATAAAGAGGACAAACCGCAGATGGCAGTACACAGATTACAACAGTTGAGCATCTTATATAACCTGAAAATATCAAATATCTTAGGAATCAGCCCAGTACGAACAAAAATTGTTATAGAAGATCAAGTCCTGGAACAGCTGGCTCATTTTCAATATTTAGGATGCGATATAACGACGAGGACAAAGATATTAAAAATAAAGTTAATTCCTTTCCAGAGAATATGTGGCACAATAAGGAGAACTTAAAAAAACATGAACTTTATGAAGTGATGGCAGTCCCTACTTAACTGTATGGGTCAGAATGTTGGGCACAAAAAAAAAATAAATTAAGGCAGATAGAATCATCTGTGCTGAATTTTTTAAGACTGGTAAAAGATAGCGCAAGAATTGATAAAGTAAAGAATACATACTTATATAAGAGATGAACTAGGCAAACACTGAAAGGTTAGAGGGGTACAAGAATAGATAGAAAGAACATTTATTACGAATGGGAAAACAGGCGATGGAATATAGGCAAGATAAGTGACCGAGAAAAAGATGGTAACATGGATCAAGTAAAGCCGGCATAATGCTTTACCCTGGAAGGAAGATTATAATGATTTCTTAATTGTCGAGCTTTCACGAAGATGTTTTGAGATGAACATGAAGATGATACAGGGAGTATTCTTTGCAAGTGCAAGTTGTAGCTAAAATATCTTAAAATACTCAAAAAAATCTACTTCAAGAAAAATTTCTAGCAGTACCATTTGAAAGAAAACAGTTTAAAAAAGTGTCACTCATTCTAGAGGCAATTCTTGACTCACAAAACAAATATCTTTAGAGTCGATAGATAATTCATAGAATTCATAATTATTTCCCCTAGTATTTCGAATATCTCCATAGAAATAAACATTTCTCATTGACTCCGGTGTATTTTTATGTCTCTCAGCGTTTTTTCTTTATAAATAGTTTTTCTCACATCCTCCTTTTATTCTCACTTTCCATCTTTATTTGCTTTGCGTCCCTTTTCTCTTACAGCTTTTATCCATTTCGTTTCTTTGGTTTGCATCCGGTTGCCACTTCTAAAAGAAGACCTATCTATTTGGAATTTGAAGGTTTCTTCAAACAAATGGTCATTTCGTCTCTTTGCAACCATCGTTTAGGAATCCTGATGCTAATATACTGTTTATTTTTTCATATTGAAGGGATGGACGGTAATCGAATTAGTTTAAATGAGAAGTTGAATAATTTTTCCCTTTTCAAACCGTGCTTGCGATTTGTTGCACACAAAACACATTTCTCAATGGAATATAACTGCCAATGGAAAAATCATATTGATACTTTAAATAAAATTTCATCGAATCAACGGATATTCAATCAATAACTTTATTTAAACATAAAACCACTTGAGATCTAGGAAACATTTCTGATACTAATTAGTTTTACTTGGAAACCTAAAAAAATAATATTTATAAGCCACTTTTTCCCCGAATATTGTGAATTAATCCGTTTGAAGCGAAATTATTATAATATAAGTTGAGCGTTATTTCGTATGAGGAAAAATTCCCTCGAAACGTGGAATTAAATTTCAAAATCTTTTAAAAAATATGTCCCGTGAAATCTCGCCAATCTGACCAAAACATATTTCATGTTGGTGCGACACTGAGAACTTAATAAATAACATGAGGACAAGTTTTTCATATTTCTTAGTGTATTTTGAAATACTATTTTAAGAAGGAGACAGAATCTTCAGCCTCATCATAGGAATTATAAATTATAATTTGTAACTCAATAATATACGATAACATAACATAACATGATATAATGTAATAATTATATTATATGATATGTTTCACTTGCAAAATGAAGTATTATTATTGGATATATTTCTAGAATCCTAATGTTTATTCTTGAAAGTGAGGAAGCAAATTCGGGTTTTCGAATTAAGTTTCCTAAGTATCACTCTGAAATTATTTTTGAAACTAACTCCAGCCAAAGTAAATGGCATGCATCTCTTATCTCGGCTGTGTTTCTTCAGCTTATATGCAAAGACACCATCACATTTGTGTATAGTTAAGCATTCAAGCAAGTTTTGATCGCCAGTTCCATGTAGGAAAACAAGCAGCACCAAATATTTCGCACCCAAATGAACCCCTATCGAAGTTAATTTGATCGCTCTTCCATAAAAAAACCATACTTCAAATGCTGTCTGACTCATCAAACAATTTTTCCTCGGCAATTTTACGGCTATCCTTTACGTTTGACTAACGTTTTTGCGGCTATGAAAAGAGATCTTTGAAGTGGGCGGAACCCACGCATAAAGATAAGCTTTCCCATAAAAGTTTATCTTCCACTTCAGAATTAAATCATCCGTTAAGACGGAAAAACGGACCTAAATCATATAAGGCGGAATTTAATAACCAAAGAAGCGGATCGGAAAAATCTAGCGATTACAAAATATTCGCCGTTGGCCTTTGCTTTACCATTCTGTTCGTGTGTATTTCAACTCTGAATTCATCCCCATACTCATCAGGTGAGCGCCTCTTTATTTACGATTTGACACTCTTTCCTCGATATTGTAGCCCCACATCTTAAATTTTTTTATAGTTCAGGAATGAGTAAATTTTTAACGTCCATTTCCTCGAAATGAGTAGTTTTCTGCTGCTATACTTCGACTGCCTTCCTTAATAATTTCATTTGGTTTAGGAAAAGCCTTTAACTGTGCTCCTGCCTTATTCATAGCTTTGGTTGATGCATGCTACTGCAATCTGACTGACTTCTTTTTAATTTTCGCCATTGAATGCTTCGAAGTGTGCTATTGATAGGATCATTGTGCTGCACTGAAATGTGGTTTCTTAATCGGAGATTCCATGAGAAGCGAACTACCTCAGTCCCTGAAGAATATGACTGAGAATATGTGTATGTGTGTGTTATTACTAAGAAACCAAGAAATTTATTCTTTTTCAATGAAAACATGTTTATTTAGGCTTTGATTAGCAAAAACTGTAATAATTGTTTTAATGGTAATTATTATAAAATACATTATAGTGTAGCATATATGTTGTGATTGTTACATAATGAATAATGGTTATAAAATGTAAACGTGGTTATGTAATTAGATATAGTGAGATGCATTATTTGTAAGATATTTAGGTTAATGAATCGCAATAAAAGTAATGACGATGAATTGTCCTATATATGCTTTTGTGTCATAGAAAAAATATGGTGGATGATTGATTTGGCGGGAGCCTTCGGATTGAAAACATTAAAGATATTGATGATTAGCATTTGTTTGTAAGGTTTCATCATTCGCGTAATAGATCATCTGATATTCATCATTGTTAGAGATCATTTTACATAACCTCATGTCTCTGTGATCCATTCCTTTAGGAGATATTGCATTGTGAAAAGTCATTTGCCTTACTTTTTGTTGTAGTTATCGATTCAATTTAGATGCGTATTTGGATGAAATTCGTTGTAGAAGTAGTGACGCGTTTATAATGAAGCGCATTATCAATGGGTGGCCTCTATTTTGGGTTTCTTTCCAAAGAAGAGTCGTTATAGAGTTTGCGCTGGAAAACTTTCTTAAATATAAATATAAAAAAATATTTATTTGAATGCTTACCGGAACAACGGCTGAACTGACTTTCACCTTGCTCGTTCAAAGAAATTATTCATTAAAAGAAATTATTCATCTAAATAAATTATTTATAACGTTATATTATAATGATTTATAATGGAAGACTTGAACTGATCTTTTCGCATGCAATATCATACTTGCTTAAGTGTACAAACTATTTAGTTCCTTCAATTAATTAGAGATGACATGTTTTCAAATTACTGGACAAGGTTATGAAATGAAGAACATTTCTTTTGGTCTTTCTTAGAAAATCAAGTAAACTGACGCCTCGGCGCTTATTTCCTTACAAATATTTCATACTGAATCGTAAGCTAACCACGTTAGGGATTTCGTTCCAGAACAGATTCATTTTGAGTCGACTCGGGGAGTGTTTAATAAGCGTAGGTAAGCAAGTTTTATGACATGATAGGGAAATTTACTGCGCCAGGCTGCTTAGGAATGCCGTTTGTACGCAATTTCCGTTTCGGCGACGAGTTCAAAATTTAAAATTTCCCTCTGAATTATTCATATGCGCTGCTGATTTATTTTCAAGCCAAGGTCGATGTTTTCGTACGCACCAAATATAGGTGACGTCCTAAGATGTGGAGGGAATTAATAATCATCAAGTTGGTAGCGCAGCCTCCCGCAAGGAGAATATGGCAGAGGTTTAGAAATAGAGGGGGAGCAAGTCATTTTGAGGCGCTTGAATTATATTGATTTCCAGGAAGTATGCGCCATTTTCCCAAAAAGAGCCGTCTCTTGAAACACTCTTGAAAGAGGATTTCTCCGAAAAAAACCGCTCAGTCGGAAAAATTCTTTCCTCCTTGAGAGTTTCCGTTTTCACGCTAAATTCTTAACCAATAACTTCTCAAAATTTTTAAAAATAATTGAGTCGTTTGCGAGATATGAATGCAATTTTACGTCACTTTTTTCATAATCACTTCAAATCCATCTTGCTCCTTCTACGTTTTATTCATATTTGTTTCATTTATGAAGTGCTTTACCTTGTCATCAATTATTGAGCTTACTATTGATGAAAGTATACTTTTTCTTCGAATATAAGTTTTGGTTTAACCAAATAAAAATAATTGCTTCCCTTTTGTTTTCCTCATAATTGAAGTAGAAGTAACAGAAATCCGATAGAGCTTGTGATGCATGCATTGTAGTTCCTCGAAAAATTCTCTTGCCATTTTATTTATTAACCGCTGATACTTTTCTATGATATACTCATTCTTTCGTTGACATTCCACTGGCCTTTGTGAGATCCCTCTTAGTAATTTATTTAGTGGATACATCAACATATAAGTCTCCTTTCAGCGTCCGCCAGAAATCCTCAATCGATTACTATATGGTTCGTTCCTGGAACAAATGATTTCCTACTGCGACTTGTTCTAGCTTCTATTTTCCTTATTCCTCGCAGTATCAGAACTATGAATTTAAAAAGGAGGACGTATAATATTGGTTACATCTACTACGAGCGTACTTTTTCTGAATTTATTAAGAAAATTAAGTCTATTTTAAAATCTTCTTTCTCCATAGATTCCCATCCTTCCTCCTGAAGCATCTGAGAAACGCTCACTTTCGTTGCAGTTCTTTACAAGATATATTGCGTTTCTAATATACGAATGCTACACTCTTCTGCAGGATCCCATACACTGCATGCATACTCGAGGTGAGGCCTAACTAACGCAAAGTAAAATCGCTCGCGGACTTTTTCTTCGCTCCTTCTTAATTTGGCAAAATATGATTAGAGAATAATCCTGTGTAATTAATCCTTAAGAACAAAACGACATATCCGTGACTCGACCTGATAGGCTATCACCTTTACTCCACCTAGGCGTAGAGGTGATAACTCCTACCGACTACTATATATATATATCTTGTAAAACACCCCTCACACTGCCACAGTTCATTGCCTCAACGGGGCGGAGGGGTGTTAACGGAGGTTGGAAGCGATGTACAGCCCAGGTTCAACCATGCTAAGAAGGCTTCAACAATATCTCCGGCCAAATTGTGAAAGTGGAATTCACCAACCGGCAGTAGGACAGCCTGGTGAATTATTGTCCTTCATCCCCCAAATGCAAATACAATTTTCATGATGAGCTTTTGTAATGGAAATTTATCCGGACGTAAAAGCACCACCCATTCGGGTGTCCGGGAGGTGGTGGCATTACAGAGGTCCATCATGAGTAAAAGATCTACTTCCCTCCACTTCACGACTTACAACTGCTGCAGCTTGAAGAGTGAAGACCGACTACTGGAGCTACTGAATGAAGCAGAGAAGATAAATTGGAACGTCATCGGGCTCAGCGAAGTTAGAAGAAAATCAGAAGACTTGATACACTCAAGGAAGGTAATTTATTTTATTACAGGGGTACTAAGGATGGAAGACTAGGAGGTGTCGGGTTCCAGATCAACAAGCGATGGAGAAACAATGTACAAAAGATAGAAAGTATATCTGACAGAATTTGCAAGCTTATTCTCAAGATAAATGAGCGTTACTCTGTTCAGATCATACAAGTCTACGCACCAGCAGCAGCAAGCAGCAAAGAAGAAATTGAAAAATTTTACCAGACTCTGGGCACTGAATATGATAAGGAAACCCATTATTATAAAATAATTATGGGCGATTTTAACGCTCGTGTAGGTCAACAGGAAGTCGATGACAACGTCGCAAGACAATATGGACTGGGCCAGAGAAACGAACGTGGTCACCGCTTGGTAGAGTTTGCTGAATTCACCAATATGTACATAACAAATACATATTACAAGAAGAGCCCAAAAAGGAAGTGGACTTGTAGAGGACCCAACGGAGTAAAAAATGAAATAGATTACATATTGGTTAATAAACTCTACACAAAAACAGACTGTGAAGTCTTGAACAACTTTAGCACTGGAAGTGACCACAGAATCGTAAGATGCAGAATGAAGATTAATCTCCAAATGGAACGCAAGAAGTTGATTTCATGCAAGAAACATGAAATAAGCATAAAAAACTAGAAGAAAACAATAATAAATTCCAGCTGGAGTTAAAAAATAGATTCTCAGCACTTCAAGAAGAAGAACTAGAAACCAAAGTCATGCAAGCTGTTAAGGAAGCAGCAGAAGTGGCAAGCACACCAAGAAGAGCTAAAGATAGAAAGCTAAGCGTCAGCACCCGACAAATGGTGAAACGACGTAAGGAACTGAAGAATTCGGATACACAAAAGGATAACATCGAATACGTCGAGCTTAGTAAGGCAATCAGAAGGACAATTAAGGAAGACGTGAGAAAATTCAATGAGAGAATTGTGCAAGAGGCTATAGTAAACAGCAAAAGTATGAAGAAGACCAGACAACGCCTTGAAATTGGAAAGAAACAGATTGTTGCCCATTAGAAGGAAGATGGCACAAGAACTTGCAACAAACAAACAATACTAAAGATGGTAGCAGAATACTTTGGCAACCTTTACAAGAAGGAAGAAAATGCTGAAGAGGAAAACCAACAAGAAAGCCAAAACTCACGAGATCGATCCCCTTTCTATTCTCCTAGAAGAAGTAATTGCAGCAATAAAGCAGACGAAGAACGGAAAAGCAGGAGGCATAGATGGAGTGTTAGCAGAATATTTAAAACTTGGTGGAACAGAAGTTGCACATGTTTTAGCGCAGTTATTCACAACTTGCCAGAAACAAGGAAGAATCCCCCAGGACTGGAACCATGCAAGAAAAGTCCTTTTGCACAAGAAAAGAAGCAAGGAAGAGCTGAAGAATTGCCGCCCTATCATTCTCCTTCCTGTTGTTTACAAAACATTCATGAGGATAATAGCTGAACGGATAAAGATTACTCTATCATCTGCCCAGCCGAGAGAGCAAACAGGATTCCGGAAGGGCTTCAGTACTATGGACCACATCCACACACTACAAAAAATAATCAGCAGGACGAATGAATATGAGATGCCACTAGTACTATGCTTGGTGGACTATGCTCAGGCCTTCGACTCGGTAAGTACCTCCTCTACACTAGAAGCTCTGGAAGAACAAGGAGTAAATGCAGAGTACATCTGTCTCTTACGAAGCATTTACAAATATTCCACAGCCTCAGTAAAGCTACACGAAGTTACTGAAGAGTTCAAGATTGAAAAGGGAGATAGACGAGGATATTGCCTTTCCCCAATTCTTTTCACAGCTGTTCTGGAGGAAGTTTTTAAAACCTTGGACTGGGAGCAGAAAGGTTTGCGGATTAATGGGAAGCACATCAGCCATCTACGCTTTGCAGATGATATAGTACTCTTCGTAACCAACGGAGAAGATCTAGCTTCAAGACTTCATGAACTGAACACAGCAGGACAGAAGATAGGACTGAGGATATACTTAACAAAAACAAAGGTAATGTATAACTCTTTTGCAGTACAAAAACCAATCAAATTTGAAAGGACGCCTTTGGAGGTCTGATCAGAATATACATACCTAGGACAACTAGTAACACCAGGAGAGAACAACAGGATTAACGAAGTGAACAGAAGAATTAAACTCGGATGGAGTGCCTTCGGAAGAAATGCACATATTCTAAATTCACAAATGTCAATTGTCTTGAAGAGGACGGTCTTCAACTAATGCATTCTACCAGTGTTGACTTATGGAAGTGAAAACTGGGTGTTAAACGCATCAATAACCCTGCGACTTCAGATAACGCAAAGAAGTATGGAAAGATGTATGCTTGGGATTACAAGAAGAGATAGGAAACGCAACACCTGGGTGAGGATGAAGACAGGAGTAACAGACATCATAGATAAAGTAAGGTCACTGAAATGGATGTGGGCAGGCCATGTGGCGAAAAGAAATGACAACCGTTGGACAAGAGCGGTTCTAAACTGGACACGAAGAGATGTGAAGAGACCAAGAAGAAGACCAAAGGACCGATGGAACAGAGAGATCATTAAGTACTTAGGTGTGACATTGGAAAGAGAAGCTCAGAATAGAGAGAATTGGAAAGCGCTTGGGGAGGCCTACATCCGACATCGGATTGAAAATTGCTGCTATATATATATATATATATATATATATATATATATATATATATATATATATATATATATATATATATATATATGTGAAGTCACGAATACGGGAGGTTTTGCCAGATTAAGAGGAAGCCAATAAATTTGCTTTACTTTGTTGGTGTATTTTTATTTCCATGAATTAAGAGGTGAACATGGTTGGCGAGTGGGCGGATTATTAGCGGCTTCGTTTTGTCTGCGAGTCTTTCTCACTATGGAGAATTATGGTAATACGCTGCGGGGGAGCGATTTTAGGAGAGCATTCGTGTTGTGCATAATGAGACATTTTGGAGGAGAAGAAATTCGTTTAATGAAATAATCCATTAAGGCTTCCGTTCGCGTGCAATCATTTCCGCTGTCGCATGCGATCATTCGTGATGATTTCGTGTCTCACCAGGCCCTCCTAATGTTTCTATTAAGATTAGCATCGAATCCATTTTTTGCCTCGATGAATTCCGTGTTCAATGTTACTGAACTAAGTAGCATTACGTAGATCTCGTGGGATGTTATAATTATCATATTGAATGCTTCTCGATTTATACCTTGATGATTTATTTTTCTTACTTTATATCAATAAAGCGTGCTTACCATACCATAGCAATCACATCTTAGTGTATTTATATGTAATACTTGTTTGCCTTAATTAATGTTCATATTGTTTGGAATGGTCTAAAATTGTTTTGGAAAATTTTACTCCGAAATATGCTGTGTTTCCATGTATGAAAATTAATGTTCATCTTTCTGGTCTCAGAAATTTTCTCTTCAACTTTAAATGTTATTATTGTTAGATTCTGCAGTTTTAATTACGACCCTTTAATGGGTGTTTTCTTGCTTTGCAGAGCAATCCTAAGTATTTGCTCTGATTTATTAAACGTACTTCCCGAAGAGAAGATTCAATTTTCTTGACATTCATTATACGTTTTAAATATAAATGAGAAGGAACGTCTCAATCTAGCTTCCATTGTCTATTTCGTCCTATCTTGTTATGATTGGTGATGACTTCAGCTCATTTCTGCACCAAAAGTTCTGTTAAGAATGATGAGAATTACTTTCTAACGAAGAATTTAATCCCGTGTCTTATTAGATGTGATTTCGCTCCACCTGAAAATTATTTCATTTTGTTTCCTTAATGCAATCAGTTTCATTTAAAACCAGAATAAAATTTTCCGCCTTAGCTCTTCAGCCGATGAACGGGAAGTGAAATTTATTTCGTGTGTTGAAGATTGATTTACCTCAAAAACAGTAAATCTAGAAAAAGGATCAAAACAATAAAGTAGCTCCGTTTAATACCTTGGCAACGAAAGATAGAATAGAGAAATCTCTCTTTATTTCGAGAAAGTAGAAAGTTTAAGGCGTTTTTTACTTCGAACGCTGCGTATCCTTGTTCAGTATCTCTTCTTCGGCCTCATGCCGAGATACAGAAGAACGTCTGTGTGCGTCGCAAAATTAAATTTGAAAAACTCAGTCGCGCCATGATTCGGCCACGGAGTGGGCGGTGACACTAGCAGAAAGAAGCCAACACAAAAGAAGGTAAATCTGTGGAAATATGAGCAGAAATGAGTCTCCTCTGGTTACGGATGAGAAACGTGTGATAATGACGAACGCTGCGATAGATTTTAGTCCCCCCTCACCAGAGAAGTTAAATTATCTAACGCAACATCTGCTAGGCGAAAATATTCTTTTCGGAAACTGTGAACATCGCAGTATTTTACTCTATTTTTAACTCTCTATATTTCCTTAAAAACATGTCGTGACAATATCTATTTTTGAATAAGCGAGTTGTCGCTATTTTAGCGATGTGCCATCGATTGCTTCGAGAGATTTCGAAACGGTAATCGGATTAAAACGCGTTTTAAACGCTTCCCGCAAAATTGAAACCTAAATCACATTAAGCGAAAACTGGAATTGGCAAGCGCACAATTGCTTGCGATATAAAAAGAAATATCTGAGAACATTCAATTACTTCGTAAAAAGGTTTCGCTGACCGAAATAAAAATTGTTCCGTTCATTCATTCCTCTTGATTATTTGTGTTGTTATGCGGCGAAGGAATACATCGGTGCCATTCTGGGATGGAAAACAAACTTTGAAAAATCCGAAAGAATGTTGTTTTTATCGGAATGAATATTTGGACAGTTTGACTCGGTTCGTGACGCCACCTCTAAAAACATTGGAAGAAACTGCTGATTCATGTGAACATATTCCTCATTCAAAAATGCAATTTAGAGTTCCATTGAATCAGTTTTGAATCTAAATTCCTTTTCATAAAATGTTCAGTATTAAAATAATTATGTATTTGGAACTATCACGTGAAGGAAACTAGCACTACGATAATCATAACATATTCATTAATCAACTGAAAAGTAGTAGTTTGAGATAACATTCTCAAAAAACCTAAACCAAAGAAACTGCAGAAAGATCCTTGTTGAGAGTTCTCATGCGTCATTTGTAATGGCTATGGAACTAATTACCGTTGAATATGCAATGATAAGGTAGATGTCATAGCGTTGAGGCTTGACGTACAATCACTTCGAAGCGGTGTTTTAAATAATATAATCTTAGAACCCAGGTGGCGCGGGAGTGATTAAAAGTTCTTAAGGGATTTGTCTTGAACGACTTTGTGTTGGTGAAATTAAATTCCCGTCACTCGTCTCTCTTTAATGAAGGAAAACATTTCTCTGAAAGTATTTTCGCATATAAATGCTTTGGAACTTCACTGGTTTGAGTTTTTGTATAGCTCTTCTCTAAAGCCACTCTACTTAGCGACACAGATTAGCAATGAATGCTCAAATTTACATCTATATTGTAATACTTAATATTGATAATAGTATTTATAATATAATTATTGGCATAATTACAATTTTCTCTCTCCTCGAGCAATTTTAGCGTATGGGTCGAAGTGTCTCATACTTTTTATTTTAACCCTGCCTTTTAATTTGAATTCTGTCTCTCACAAAAGATTACTAAGTTTCTCCTTACTGCCCTTTTTCTTAAAACTAAAATCTTAAAATTCTATTCTACGCAAGATGCTTTCAATGCGGTAAATGGAGTTCGATAATACCAAACGGTAATTTTCTCCATAATGTTTGTTTGTTGGTGCATCGCAACACGATTTGTTTTAGAATTTGCCTTATAAAACATTCCCAACGAAACGGGATACATTTTTGTCCAAGCGAGTGATAAAATGTGAATTATCCGAAGGAAATGAAGACAGAACTTTCATTATTTACCTTTAAAATGACACATTTCAAATATACTGTATTACTGTGAGAGACCCAAATGCAAGCAAACGTTTCGTTAAGGTCGTCTTCCAAGTTGAATTTAGGTAAAATGCTGCGCGTAATTAAGAACCTCTTTTATAATTTTCTTTTATTCTTCGCAAAGAGGTGGAATTTCGGAGAAACTAGATTTAAGCATGATTTTCAACATATTTTATGCCAGTAATATTCAATATGGCTTATTCCCTTTTTCTCGCCTATTTGCGAACATCGATTCTATTTCTATTTTTAAAAATTTAAAAATCGTAATAATAGAATGAGGTAGTTCCTTCCCGACTTCATAAACCCAAGAAGAAACAGCTGTGAAAAATTATCAACAGAACTGTGATTCGAACCCAAGCCTCCACTTCCCTTCTTTAATTTTAAGTTTAATTCCTTTATATTGATATAAAGTAGTGTCGTAACGCTAATTGTGTTATCATGCATTGATAAATTATAATACAAACATGCGTATTTGTTTTCCTTTCCTATTCCATGTTTATTGTGGATTCTATTCTATTTACTTACTATCTCTTAAAGTAAGATTTGTAAGTCATTATTGTTATTTATATTTCCATTCACTCTACTCGCATTTATCTTTACAATTGCAACAACTGAAATTTTCAACTCGCCCAATTTCAAGTACTGAATCAAAAAAATTCTGTTTATGTTTCCTAAACGCTAGTGAAAAAAATCAATCCGAATGGAATGAAATAAATAAAAATTCATGTATTTATGTAATTTTTATTCATGTATACAATTCAGTTTGTGAATTAGTATTTACTTTTGAGAATGCGGTGGGACGGAGGAAGCCAGCCTTTCTTTTACTTTTCAGAATGAATAAATATAAAAACGAAAAATGACTTAATTTAAAAGATAAGTTAATAAGAAAAAATTAATAAAAAATGAATATTATTCGATAGTAGTGCGTTGTATATTTTTAGGATTCAAACATTGATGCTACTCTAACAAAGCTGAATATGGTAATATTTATCGGAGCATTACATCGATCAGTATTTAGTATATATAGTAGCTATAGAAAATTGTCTACCCTTTTGGAGTATTTAAAGCTTTAGTAATCTCATGGTTAATATTATCATCATCGGTCACAGATATTACTAATTATCCTTTTCGTGCTGTATTTCGTGCTTCTGTGTCGTAAATTTAATATATCCTTATAATATAATTAAGTATACATTTGTATGGTTCTACATGCACATTTATATCTCCTATTAAAATTATATTCTTTGATCATTCTTTAAACACATTTACATTAGTAAGGAAAAATGACCTTAATGCGTAGCCAAATATCCTACCATAAGGATCTTTATTTTCAACCGGAGCTCCCTGTATCCTAGTTACACGCTGTAATAGAACATATTCAAATATAACGTAAATAATTATGCATCGGTAAATTCAATTTGTCATGATAACGTGAATGTTACTTTATGTTTGAGGCGGAATCACAATCTTTGATTAATTAAAGTAATGCACAACCATCGTTCAGCATTGATAGATTCTGTAAACAGGTCCGAGAGGAATAATTTCTTTCGAGTCATTTGCGTGTATTATTTGCTTGTTAAATACCATCAATGCGCGCATTATTTTTTTATTTGAGTTAAAACGCCTTAAATTTTCGATTCCTCAATATTAACGTTATTTTGATAATGTGTGCGCACAGCCGAAATAACGGTCATTCGCTGTGTAAATTTGCGTTGATCTCTGACGTAGTATTTTAATCGTTCCACATTTTTGTTTGACGCTAGAATCATCCAGATTCCCATTAATTTTTTACTGAGCTTTGATACTCTAAAAATAAGATCATTAATCAATCAATATCAAAATCAATAAGATAGAAATTTTGAATGGTTTTGAATTACCTTACGTCAGTTGCAGATCATTTCAATTAGAAAACCAAAGATAGCAATTAAAATCTCTCGATCTGAAATGAGGATATTTTGAATAGATTTTTGCTACATTAGAGGCAAAAATAGAGTTAAATATTTGAACCATCATAAACAAGTGTATCAGGACCTTTCATCCAAATCACCCAAAGGATATTTCACCCAGCTTACGTTTCAGCCAGAAATATTTCACCCAAAGATTCAAAATTCGTTTAACTCTAGAGGTAAATCATACGAAACGAGATTTCACTCAAAGAACTCAACTCAAGAGATATTTCGCTAAAAGGAAATTTCACCCATAGGAAATGGTATCCAAAAGATATTACTCCCTCTTTTCCTTTTCTTTCCACCTTTAAGAGCGAGTAAACGACAAAAATTCAATAATAAATGACAGAAATTACACTAATTTAAAAATTAACAATAATTGACTCCCCACCGACGCGTGCATTATCAGCATAAAGTAAAAGAGAAAAGTTATTCTCTGGTTGAAGATATGTAATGGTAGTCATGTTACTTAATTTGAAATTTAGTCGAAATCGATTCGGATTTGCTGTTTTATTTCTTAATATAGCCGGTTAATGCGATATATATATATATATATATATATATATATATATATATATATATATATATATATAGAATATTTAAGAAATAAAACGATGCTAGTTGTAATACTGAACGGAAATATAGAAATCAGACGTGAATTTTAGGGTGGAGGTGAATGAAAACGGCTCTTGGACAATATTGGTTAGATCATCGTAATGGATGGTTGCGTTTGGATTTATTCCTTGGTTGAGTAAGCCAAAATGTACAAAAATCCTTTTCCTTCAAGTCATAGATTCAAGAAATCCGGGAAATTACATAACTTTCTGAGGATGAACAGAAGGTCAAGCGTAAGTAAGTTTTAAATAACGGAGACAAATATTTAAATGAATTGACGATGAGATATTTTCAAAAGTAGGTATATATACGAGGGTGGTCTGAAAAGTTTCAGACCGCAGATTTTTCGGAAATCTTCAGAAAACATGTCAAGAAATGGCGAAATGTCGGAAACTTTTCAGACCACCCATGTATATATAAGGATATAGACAAATAGGAATACGTGTTCACGACATGTTCATAACTACATTTTCATAAATTCTATAATTCAATATATTATTCTGGGAGATTTTAAACACATCTCGAGAACAGATGAGAGAAACATCTATAATTTCTGGCTTTGTAAACGTTTGACTGAAGCGAACTGGTAGCAAACTTATATCCGTAAATATTGGTTTAATATCCGTCGTCTGTTATGCCTCCAATTGACTCGAGGAACTTCAGAAGATATAGTTCAGGAAATTCCTGTCTTGGCTTCATTAACAGTGCCTTCAGCTCTAGAAAACTCTGTCCTCTAAATCACTCCTGCTATGCAGTTCCATGTTTTCTTCTTACTTATTATACTTCGTAGTAGTTATACAGATGCAACAAGATGCCGTAAAAAAGAAATGAAACTATTTTGATACTGACATTTTTCCTTTCCAGTAAGTATTTTGGATGGAAACATAAATCTTATTACATTAAGACCTTTATATGACTCAGAGATCTGTTGATACATTTCGTTCGGTCCTTCATATATTCACAAAGAGAATTTTATCAAGATCATAACAGGTTTCGGGTGGTAAATCCCGATTTTTTCTGATATCTTTCTTGGTTTGTGTAGATCGGATAAGACAAAAGGATTTTGAGCAAATTTACTAAATTCTGCAATCTCCCTGACTTTACGATAGTCTTAAGACAAAATTTTTATACTCTTAGGTAGAAATTTCACGAGAAATATTTGACTTTTATGCAGCGCTAAATTTTTGGAAAGAATTAATTTCAGAGATGGATTCTGACTTCATCTTATGCAACCCTCCATACATCAATGTCTAACTGGTTGACGCAGATGCCAGGATAAATGCTTTTAAATCGTAAGAAATGGCGATGGCCATCAATTAATCTTACTGAAGTTTTCCACAAAAGAGTATATGGAAATGCGGTCTACGTATTAGCATTAAGTCAACGGGCATTTTAAAGATTCAGGCAGCCATTAGAGTGGACTATCGGGAAATGCTGCGATTGTTACATGTTTGATGTATCCATTTCTTAATGTCTAGGAGAAATTTTAAGTATAAGAATGACGGAATTATCTTTAAATAAATGTTTACTCATTCAGTGGTGCCTTAGAACATAATTTATAGCGTCTTAATGTTAAATAATTTAGTAAGTAGTTGTATTTTTAAAAGTGACAGCTAAGGTTATTTCGAACATCAGAGGAGCCCCAACTGGGAATCGACTGCACGCGTTGCCAACATGACTTTCCGAGAGCCCATAGAATTTTAATATTCGTTAAAATTTAATCAATTTAGAATGATTTAATTTTATCGTTGAAAATCTTATTTTGAGTGATATACGAATATTTCTGTGGTTTAGAAAGGTTAAATTTTGGCCCGGACCTTAATGTTACTTGATCCGTCATAATAGGTCGTATGATTTTATGAATAATAATTATCTAATTACGGTTTTCCATAGCGCTGCTTGATTCCTCAGAGCTTGACGCCTTGAGAATTTAAATTTAACTAGGTAAAACGTTGCCTTTATCTTTGATTTAATTTCTTCTAGATAAGCATGGAGAGATGTCTTTCTCAAATAAACTCTGAGGAGTTCTCCTATCCCTCAATATTTTCAACATCGAAATCTTATAATGCCGGAGATAGACTTAAACCTTGCGATAGAAATTCTCGAAATCGGAAGGTGGATTTGAGAAACTTCCTTTCTTATGTGAATAATGTGAGAAGTTTGAAATCCAATCACTATTCGGGGCGTTGTTCCTTCGTTTAGCAAGATATCATATAGAACACATTCTCTGACATCAATATATTTTGCTTTGAAAAATCTTATGCTTAAGGATTTCTTTTGCTAAAATTTTATCAACATTTTGAAAGTGACGCTGGTTAGCTTAATACTCTTTAAATATCATGTTTCTCACACCTTAATTTCTAATGAATAATCAATTCATCCCACCTTTACTGCGTGTTTCTACTACCATTTTTAAGGTTGAAACTATTTCGTTCATTTTTCATTCCAGACAATAACTTTAGCTCGAGCCTTGTTCATGTATGTGGTATTATAAAAACTAATGAGATATAAATAGGAATGATTGACGTTAATTGCCTTAGGCTCTCTTTATAAAATGTAATAAGATTTTTGTACTGCATTTATTTCTGAATTTACTTTAGGTTGCAATTTGCTTTTTGGAGCAGATGGACGTAAATTCTCGAATTCTTACCCAGAATTAAATTAGTGAACATTAATACAAAGAATATACGTACAGCTTAGTAGTATGCACGTAAAAGTACAACCATATAATGTTTTTTGTCCTTAATTTATTTGTAATTTGGTGTAGTTCATCCCAGCTTTCATTAGAGTGCATTGAATACACCGTAATCTAAATATATCGACAATAGCGACTCCCATCCTAACTGATATAAAATTTTACTTACACTCTCATCCTTCTTGTGCCTTCTGACTGCGTATCTAACCTTCTTTCTTGCTAAGTCCCGTATTGTGTCGGTCCCAAACACTGAATGCACGTTCTACAATTTATCTTTTCCTTTCGGGGCATTTCGGCTGGAAACTTTGAAGAGCAATGGCAGGCTATCTCATAATCATCTTGCCTGCTAACCCTTATTCCCTCACCAGGGGTTTTTATAGCTAAGTTGAAGGTCTTTAAAGTAGCTCTGGAACCGCAATTACGGATGATTACTTTACTCATAGATATAACGCCTCTATATATCGATCTCAGTACGAAATATTCATTTTTTCATCCTCAAAATTAGATAAATTTTAACCTTCTTATTAAGTATTGATGATACTTTTCTTTTTTGTATTACATAAGGCAGAAATGCCACCTGGAACTCATTTTTAGAGCGAATAAAAATATTCCATTTTTAGTGTTCACTACCATCTGAATGTTTTTATCACTTGTGAATAACTGGATACTATAACAAAGGCATGTTCGTAATTAAGAATTTGAATTTAATGGTTGAGTGACTTTTATGTTCTCATTTTTGGCTAAAATTAATAATATAATCAAAAATTTCTGAAAAAATAATGGTGTTGAAATCTCAAATAGATGGGCATTGTCTAAGTAATACGGCAATCAAAACACAATTACCATCTCAAAGTTTTATTTATTTTTTCATAGGGATAAGAAGTTTTAGCGGCCAGAATTTGTTAATCTCTAAACTCAAGTGATCAGTCAATCTTTTACGTTCAGGAGATCAATTAGAAAATTACCATTCTATCTAAGAATTACCTCGAAGATCAACTCTATTTATCCAGAAACAAATAATTTACGAAAGTAATTGGAATGATTTAATTTCAGTTTCTCGTTGTACCAAATA
The DNA here is from genome assembly GCA_036926295.1 of Pachydiplax longipennis. NCBI lineage: Eukaryota > Metazoa > Arthropoda > Insecta > Odonata > Libellulidae > Pachydiplax > Pachydiplax longipennis. The sequence continues at coordinate 3,288,364 of JAVFKF010000050.1, read as the reverse complement.
CATATTAAAGACTGAATACGCGCTCAAAATACCCTAAACTGATACATATTAATACACGAGCGAGAAAAATAGCACATGGGAGCATATAAATTATATGGTTAAAGCAGAAATTGCACTTCACTGAAGTAGATGGATTACGTTCGATATCTCTCATAAGACTTCCTCTAAGACCGTAGATTTCAATACGAAGTACGTCGACCAATCGCGCGGAAACTAATAAATTTCCGTACAATTATACCCCACCGCTGACTAATTATCCGACCTTGGAGATAAGCCTAATGAAAGACGCATTCATTCCTAATTCTGCGAGTTTTGGGCGATCACACCTACTCCTTCCCGGAATGCGCCCTCCTCCGCGCAATAAATTTCCGCTCCCCCTTCTTCCCTCCACCCTCCTCGTCCCTTCCCCTCCTCTCACGCGCCTTTATAAAGGGCCCTCCCGAGCCCTTACTCCGCATACGCACCGACACTCCGAAAACATGATCGCTTCTGCCCGTCGCATCCCATGGCTCGCTCTCGTCCTCTTGGTCGTCGCAGTGGAGTTGTGGAGTCCCGCCGAAGGCAAGCCCGATCCCGGTCAACTGGCTGCCATGGCAGACGCGCTAAAGTACCTCCAGGAGCTCGACAAGTATTATTCGCAGGTGGCTCGACCTAGGTGAGCGGTGGTTTGTTCTCAAGTTAGCATGATTGCAGCATGAGAACATTTGCTTGCTTTTATTAACGATGCGGTTGCTGATTGTTTGGATGAAACTTTATTAAAGCTTAATTCAACATAATTAATATAATTAAGTTCGTTAAAAACGACGTGATCTTTACTTTCAGATGCGATAGAACAAGCAAACCAACTTTATTAAATGTTTATGACAATGGATTTAAGTGAATATTTTTCATCAGTTGGCGATAATGGTGGGTTTAAATACCGACCAAGAAAGTTGGCTCTATGAATTATTACACGCACCATTACGAACGTTAGAAAAGGCAAGAAATTTTTAAATCCAGCTCAGTATCATGGACATATATGCCGAACAATACTTCTCAAATCTATGCGAGTCTCGTTTTGATCTAATAAAATTCATCATGTTGTTATTGAGAGGCTTTCATTTCCCGTGAAATGAGAAGAGCGTCAACTTTTCGTGGATCGGTAATATTCCACTCCAATTCATTTAGATTGAAGTATCTTTGAGGAACAGGTGAGTCACCTGTTGATTGATATTGCAATTTGAAAAGATTATTGATTAGTAGTTTCTGAGTTCGTAGAAAGAATGAAGATAGAGTTTCAGACGAAAATAGTACGCCTCGTATATTTTGGCCGAACTGCGCGAAGCATCGTCGTTTACAACGAAGTCATGCACAGATTTAATTATCAAATCAGATGTCGATATACTTCATAGTGAACGTCATTTGAACTAAATATATATGCACGGCCAAGTATATAGATACTTTATTTACTTTCTTCCCAAACACTTTCAAGGTTTAAAATTTTATTTAACCATACGTTTCAATTATGATATTATTTAAGCAGTAGGCTATAAATTACGATGATAATTAGAAGAGTAAATGAATTTTCTTAGTCTTGCTTTAGTAGCTTCGTTTGGGCGTTTTATAATGAGCATTCTTCCTTGGACGATAGACTGATCAAGGTTCTGGATAAACTTCACGAATTAATAGACATTTACTTGCATAAATATATTGAAATTGCATAAAAGATGTTGTAATCCATAAAAAATGTAATAATTATCACTGTTATTAAAGTGCTCTTGTCATGCTGTTCGTAAAATGTGTAATTTGATTAATCGATTTTAATATTCTAATAATTACGTCATTTACGTGGTGGATCCGTGATATTTCGTTTGATGATTGAATCCGGTTTCTTGATCGATTGAATTTTTACGTTCATTAAGTAACTTTAAGTTTAATTCAGTGTTTCATTTATTACAGCAACATTTTTATTTTTACATACACACAGATTTATCCATCACAAATCTCAGGTATTTTATTCTTTGAGTACGTCTCCTTGATCTCATTCCGTTCCCGTTATCTTCCCTCCCTTACAAATATAATTTTTTTCCGATCATTGAAGTGATTTTGCTTTTCCGTCTCCTACGAATTCATGGCTTCTTCGTTAAAATATCGGCATCGCAGCCAACCATTAGAATACATGCGAATCTTTATGCGGCCAGTGCTCGGAAATTGAAAGGGAGTCACAAATTACGGCGTCAAACAGATTCATTTCTTCCGATGATTTCCCCAAAGAAAAAGCTCCCACCTTTTACTGTCTCCTTATCTACCCATCGTTATTTCCACGATGACGCGTCATTTGGAGAACAAATGGCCATCGCTTCCTTGTCACCTTCATTAACATCTCCGATACGAATACATTCTTTCGAGTGGAGTTTATTTTTTGAACATCCTTTTGAGTTGTTTCGAAAAGAGATAAAATGAGACACTTTTAAAACGAGGGGAATTTCCAGACGTCGTTTTCCAGAATAATTTTCGAGGACGAACATCATTGAGATATTTCCCAAACTTATCGCTTTTGAAGCTTGTGCGTGTACTCTAAACTTCGGATAATTTTGTTTACGTATAGTATATGCACCAGGAAATGGCCGAGGTTTATACATGTAGCATGGGTAGTAAAATTTCATTCCCACCATTGGTTAGGGATACAAAATTTGTTGAAATGTGAGATTCACGAGAATGCCAGAATTTTCGCGGATTTATAATATTGGGCATTAAAAACATGAAATTGCGTCATTGGTCATAGTCGAAGAACAAGCGAGAAATTTAAAATCATCTTTTTGAAAATAAAACTAATCTAATCCTCTAAAATTTGAACCTTTACTTTAAATAAGATTTACACGGTCTTTTTTTCATGTAAGTGATAGACGGTAATATTTTATTTTCAAAAAGTCCCACCTACCTTTGAAGAAACCGGGATTTACGTGCATGTAGTCACATAATCTCATTTTTTATATTCAACTCAATATATCCCAGTAAATAATTTATTTTTCACCTTTTCCATTTATTCGGGGGAGCTTTCCTCTGAAGTCTTTTTTTCCGGCTATCCTCGATAAAGCTTTAGATTCATTTGTGTTCAGAATAATTGTGAATTTATATTTATATATCCGATGTCCGGAGAAAACCAATATCTAAAGAAAGAAACGTTTCTTTGAAGCACTCATCTCGTCTTGTTTTCTTTTTTCTTCCTCGACTATTTCTGCGCCATCTCATTATACAAATTTCAATTATTTCTACTGACGTCAATTCCCGAACGATGAGCAATTCTTGAAGAAAATATAAGATTGATCGTATGGTATTTATTGACGATCGCCGAAACGGAATTTGAAGCTGACGTAATGAAACGCTTCTGATGGAGTTCGATAAAGACGAAATTATGCAAATATAATATAGAATGGGAACGGTGGTCGGATTCGATAAAGCGGGTCAGATAATGGGAATCCGAAGATTTGAATTGCATAAGAAACATCGAAAAACGTGAATCGGGACTATCCAAAACTGTTATTGGAAAACATTCCGATGCATATTTTTTGCAAAATTTCGAAGTTAGAATTTGCTCTTGGGTTTTGAAAGGAAGTTCCAAGATTCTGAATTTACATCTGTACCTCATCCTTGCAGAATTTTTCTTTAGATTTCGTTGCGATAGAATAAACATAATTTCGGATTGTACGGGGAAATTTGGTCTTTCATAAAATACTCCATCAGGAAGCTCACTACAAATGCCCGTAAAAATAATTCTCGGGATATTGCACGATTAAGGAAGAAAAATCTCTATGAATACGATCATTTTAAAAGTAAATCGAGAAAGTATTCGAAAATATGTTTATCATATACCTTTTAGTCGAATTGAAATGTATTATTTATTTTTATTTCTATCACGCGATTAATCTCTTGGTAACAAAGAATTTTTCAACTACTATGCATACTATGAAATCGTTATCCACGTCTTTAATCAGAGTTAAAACTTTAAACATTTGAATAACTGTCGCAGTAAGAATTTTCAAGATTCGAAAATAACAACTGAAATCAACAGAATGAGTATAAAATTTATTATTTATTTCATTAGCTGAAGTTAAGTTATAAAAGATCTCTTTGCGATAGAATTTCCTTTTACAGCGATTATTTTATTTTAATAATTAAAAAAACCGTGGATTTTTCCGAAAAATTACCCTAAACACATTCCTAGTAAAAGATATACTATAGCATTCTATATGTTAAGAGCAACAGTTATAGTGCCATATAAAAGTTATAAAAAAAGCGATAAGAAAAGACGACGTGAGCTGAAAAATGAAAGTAAAAGGAAAACTTGATGATCATGGAAATATAATTAGCGAATGATGAAGTAAATTTGGTATGTATTTTATTTAAATGTACTCTGTTTCTCGTTGGTGATGTTTTAGATAAAACATGAACTTATTATATTCGGTGTTAATCAAAGAATCGGGATATTTCCAGAGGAGTAGTATGATTGGTTGACTTACTAAAGAGACATTATGATCCTTAGATATTCTAATTCATTTTTTTCCATTTAAAATGAGATATTAATCATCAGTTTTGCTTACTTTTATTCGAAATTTATGTCGAGCGTATTCCTGTAAATTAAAATGGTTGTTACAGGAATGGTCATTTTATAAGTGGCGGAAAATACCCTGGGGGTGGAGATTTCTCTCCTTTTTAAGTTGCAATGTTAAGCATCCTAAGCGATGAAATTACAGATGACCAAAAATCGGAATTTGCAATTTCTTGTCCCGTGATCAATGGCGTCAATAACCTTCCTACCTGAATTGATGACGACTAATTATCGTCAAAACCAAAGCCATACGGCATTTCATAAGTAGTTGTACAAGGAGTGGTTCATCCTGCGAAGGAGTAGAAAATTACGTCGTGAAGATGGTGTGAAATTTCCACAGTGAGTGTGGCAGTTTCACGATTCGAGAGTTATCTGAGAAGAATTCTAGATCCTCAGGTGAAAGAGACGTGGTTCTGAAGGAAGAGTGAAGAAAAGAGAGTGAATTGCTTCTGCAATCACTTTGTGGGTCAAATTTTCACTGCCTTTACATTTAAAGAAGATAATATACATTTTAAGTTTATCGCAGTCACTGTCAAAATTCCGTGAAGCACATTTTTTTGCGTCTAAAAGATATAAAAGTTGAATATTGAGTAAGCTTCATTATTATGATTTCTTGAATGAGTGCAGATTTCGATATGCTATTCCGTGAAGAGTTTACAAATGATATAATAGCGGTTACAATTCATTCGATGATAGTTGAAAGTTCGCTTCTTTTGCAGGAGATTCACTCGCCGATTATTCTTATGCTTTAAGTGGAGTAGAGATGGCAGTCTCTGCCCTGTACAAGACAGCCGATAAATCTTTCCCTCGTTTCATATTCTATGTCATACATATGTATTTTATCCTTACGAATTTCTTGGTGTTTGTACTTAAATTCCCGTATCTCGTGAACTTTCACTTCCCTCTCCTTCCTTTGTGTGCTATCAAATTAAATGATAAAATAATACAACAGCTTGCTCGATGGGGACATATAGTCGAACACTTTAAATTACACTTTTATTTTATTTCTACTGTTTGTCCTAATGCGGATTGATTAACATTTACCCTGAGAATGGCGTCGAATCGCTTTATTTCGAAAAATGTTTTCTTGGCCGACGATTCCATTTACATTCAGAAATCAAAGAGTAAGTTTGATTTCCCATTTCGATGAACTTTTCAGTTTTTTATTATCTCCCCGCTGAAACTCTTTCGGAAGAGATATTTATTGTTAAATCGAAGATTTATAATACAATGATTTTTAATTCGGAAATGATAGGCTTTTGGAGGTCTAAAATAGAGTGCTTTGATACATTTGTAATGGTTAATATGTGAAGGTGAGGAACATTTAAAGTACTGTTTATTTTTCGATTAAAATTACTTATGTATATAGTTAATTGGATTCATTTGACAAAGGCGGGACCGTGATGTTTTTCTCTAGATTTTTGCTACCTAACCCGCATCGCTTTTCCTTCCTTATTTTCTACATAATGTTGCTATTTTTAGGAAGAAATTTTTCTCGGGTAAAATTGGAAATCTCAACGAGTCTTTCATCCTTTGCTGGAGCGCGTTTCCGGTGATTATGACGAAGTTTCTCCATTTCGACAAAGGAAATAATTACAAGGCGTTTCTATCAGCCAATTTCCTCCAATTTTAATGAGTCTACCTTTCACTGGATCGATAGAAAATGTATTATCGTCTTCAAATTGTGTACAACAGCCTAGATAATGAAAAAAAGCTAAATTTTATCGATGGCGCGGGAATCTTATTTTAATTGAAGATAATTTTTACCTCTTAAGTGGATATTTCTTAATTACTTTTTAATTAATCCTAAGTGAAGATTCAAAACCTGTTTCCGATTTAACCGTTCTACGCAATTCGAAAATCTTGGGGTCAACATGGTTTATACTCCCTAGATTAGGTAAAACTTTTTGATCCTTGATTGCTAAGATTTTATTCATATATTACAGATTTTGTCTTTGATACTTCAAAAATTATTGATAAGTTAGATGTCATGATGAAGGTATAATATTTGTACTAAGCCTTTTTCTCTTTTCAACTGAAATATCTCTATTGGAAATTTCTCATGAAGAGGAAGTGGAAAACTTCATTTTTCATCGAAAACTAACATCGTTTAAATCATGGTTTACGACTTTATTTTGAAATGTTTTTGATCGGAAGCTTCTCCGAATAATCATCTTAGAGACTAAACATATTCTTATAAGTTCGAGAAAAATTTTCACTTCAGCGGAAAACTTGCATGTGTACCTGAGCGGGTATCGCAGGATGTTCTTCATTTCTGAGTAACTTACAAAATGCAGACAACTACTGAATTAACAGCTACATTTATAAATTGCACTAGCATTGAAGATTGTTCTACGCAGCTCAGAGCGGACGTGGGGAACCTGCGGCCTTCAGCTCATTCACAGCAGCCCTTTAGTCAATTTATCAAAGATGATATTATTGCAACAATTTTGTTTTCTAACTCAGTTTGTCTCGTTAATGACGCAAATGGCAAGTAATGTGGATGTCTTCTTTCAGTTTACTCAGCAAATACATTCGATTTCTCTCATAACTTTTTGATGCAGAGCACGAGTAGAGTAGAGTACGAGTAGCGACTGAATGTGAAAAAGGATCTTCACTTCTGTCCTGGAAGCAATTTTAACAAGCGACAGATGTTTTTAATCTTACATGATGGCTTTAAACGTGAATTTAAAATTGTGAGCTAAATGAAGGTTGGCCTTCAGAAGGGATCTATTGAAATTGTGGGAATACATATGAAACAATCGGTGTTGTAATCCAATTTTGCATCAGTGGGGTTCCAAAATGGACATGTGTTTTGCAATTGTTATCATCCAGAATGAGGGATATCAAACTTTTATGCTCACATTAAGACCTCGAAACAGAGATACTTTTTATGTGTTTATTTATGCAGCTAATAGAGACTAATTTCTAATTATTTTTGATGAATGATGTGAAAAAATTCAAAGGTTGCTCATGTATGCGAATCGAATATTTCTGGCATTCGGATTACCCTTCTATTGCCGAATTCCGTGAGAGAAATATTGCTGTTCACTGATGTAATGCCATCATGATTTTATTAGTTTTCAGTTTATTCCTTGGGTTAATTATTACGCAATATTTAATTTATAAACATCGAAGAATTAGGATTTAGATACTCGTCAGGAATGAAAAGGAAAGAATTATTTTCCAATAGCTTTCCTTCTCCATGAAATATTTTTGTAACTGTTGTTATAAGATAATTTCAATAAGGGCGTAATTTTTAGGCTACTTAAATTTCCGCATTTAGTCTTTTCAGCAGATTTATCTTTCTATATATACATTTGTTGTAAGGGTGCCTGCATAGATGAGCTTTAAATGGCTTGTGATATTTATTGATTAGCGATCTTGAAGTCAGCTTTTTGTAGCCTTCCGTGTTTTTCGGACAAAGTAGTTTTTGACATAACTTTTTTAAAATTTTTAATTTCATCAAGCACTCTATAGTGTATTATACTATATTAAACATATTCATGTTTGATTTAGTTTAACACATGATCCTTTTGTTCGGGATCAAATATCTGTTATGAATTAAATAAAGGTTAACCAAAATATTTTTCCACGTAGGGATCCCCCAAGTAGGGGATGGGATCTAATAGCTGTAAATTTCCACTGGGAAATATTTAGGATGAAATTACATAAGGAAATTTTTATTGCGGAATCTCCGAATCATTTTAATTATTCTTGTGCTCTTGTTAACCAATGAATTATTTCTGGGATTATGCATTTTATTTTACCTAGCGATTGTGTTGATGATGAGAGAATGTACTGTGTTTTATTCTACTATTTTTTAAAATATGATTTCGATGAGAAAGATACGAATTTTGTGATTGAGCTATTCTCTCAACCTTGAAGCAGCATTGAAGATTCGATTAAACGATCAATTCGAATTTGGTTGTATCAAATCTTTAATTTTTAAGAAATCCATAACAAAACTATAAGAGCTTTTTACGGATATCTATTATATATAGCTAACTCTCCGGATATACCTATATATATATACGAGTAAAAGTTGCTTGCATACTGCAAGCTAATTGGTGAAAATTAACAATGAGCTCCCCTTACGGGTGTACATATTACACTAATTTTTTTAAAATTGTTTTGAGGCCTTTCTCTATGCTTGAGACTATTCAAAATCACAGCGTTTGCGTTTGAAGTACTTTTCTATTGAACCAGAGGAAGAAAGGTTATGTTTGACCGTGAGTTCGATGCCAGATGGATGAAAATTTCTAACGTAAGAGATGTATTGCGGCAATTATTAAGAATTCTGCTGGATAAGCTTCGAAGATGACACCCGTAAGGGGAACTTATTGTAAATTTTCACCAATTAGCTTGCAGTATGCAAGCAACTTTTACTCGTATATATATATATATATATATATATATATAAATTAAATCCTCAATCTGTTCCAGTTTTACCAATTAACGAAATGGTTAAGAGTCACATAAGAAATCTTCTCTTAATTTTACAATCCGTGAAATAAAAACAAATTTCTATTCATTTCCCGTACAAACAGGTATTTTCTGTCATTAAAAACGCCTTTCCAAGATATTTTTACTTAGAGTAATTTTTTCTAAATTTGATGACATTAAACTAAATTTTGGTATATAAATTCTGGTATCAAAGTATTAATGACCGAGATCTAAGAACAGATGAAGTTAAACGTAAAATATTTCTCTAAGTTATTTACACCATACTGTAGCACATATTTAGTATAGTTTCATCCACTTTCTCTTATTCAAAAACGACTCTGTTCGGGATATAAGTTTGGAACGGTTTACGTTTCGGGAATTTGAATTCAGTCTGGTTTGGATTGCATTCCGGAAAAGATAACAATAAATCGTTTTGAGTTCTTTCCGCTTTTATACTTTGATATAGTTCAGTATGGATAGAGACATCTTATTGGATGAATGTTGTTCTATTCGACTGTTCCCCTCATGAGCTCATATTACGCTGTCTTCTTTTGAGATGCGTTGACTGAGGGTTTGGAAGATGAGGCTCGGCTACGATTTTCCTTGTTCTCGGCGGATTAAAGTTACGCTTCAGCGTTGACCTTTCATGAGAGACTGATTTTCGACGTTATTATTTACATTTTCACTGCAAGCTTCTAGCGTCTTGAGTATTAGGATTTTGGATACCAAAAGTTGAATTATTCTCGCGTTAGAGATTTTTAGCTCAAGTTGGCAATCGTAAGTTGCGTTAAGAATTTGTGAGTGCAGCTGAGTGGGTGGCAAACGCCTCAGAGTACACCATTCGATTGGATGAAGAGAAAAGCGGTTCAAAAGAATAAATAATTTATTAACTCTAAGATTCCCTCAATTAGCAACGTTTAATCAAAATGTAACGTATATACCGAAACGGACTCATTGTTGTAAAATTATAGTCATTTAAGCAGCAGCTAATCAACTGTATGTTATGTTCTGAGTGTTGTGCGAACGCCTGTAGATAACGGAAATAAATGACTGCAATGATCGAGAATCCCATCGATAATTTTACATTTCAAAATAAATTAGTTTTGAACAATGAATGAACAAACGAAGGGTAGTGCAACAAAAGTTATGTGAAAACGATAACTCTAATGAGGGTTTTAACGAATCAATTGGTGATAATATAATTTCTTTGCTTCAAATCTCAACCCAATATCACCGATGTTGTGTAGAAAGGAAACGTTAGGCAGCAAGTGTGGATTGCAAAGTTCGTCGTTTGAAAAATATGTCGCCCATGTAACGCTTCTTTAGAACTAAATTTAAGCTGCACTTAAATCAAGAAATTTAATCGAACATTTTTCAGATCTTATGAAGTAAGTGAGATATGTTTATTACATCATTTTATTGGTTTTATAGCATGGTATCGCATATTACGAAGTTATGAAACGATGTCATATTTCAACACTGCTTTTACATGGTCATTCTTAATTTACAGACAGTTGAGTGTTCTCTAATTTCCAAGGCGTACATCATTTCATTTTTTAACATTCGTATTCTTTAATCAAGTCAGGTTTCAGACGGTTATTTCTTGTGTTTCGCTCTTTTGATAGCAATCTGGAATATTTATTCATTATTTAATGAATTCAGTACGCAAACGAACATTTTTGCATGCCAACTGCAGTATGCATACTTAACGTTGGGGTCAATACTGGATAATCGTTCTCTCTTCTCTACCTTCTACGAATCGAGGATATCCAAATACTTTTTGCAAGAGTCATGGCATTTTCGACCGAGAGTTCAAATTTTTCGATAAGTTGGCTCGTGAAATATATGAATCTTGAAACCAATTTATCTTTATGGACACAAATTAAATGGTAATAATTAAATCGGTGTAATATTTTTTCTTGATCACCCATTGGAATTCCGAGGAAATTCATGATATCTTTTCTTCCTTTGCTCGAATGAAGATGTCCATTCAAAATAATTGGTGTTTCCTCACTAAAGAAAGGTTGAAAAAGAAGACTAATTTTATCAAAATCTTTATTATAAAATATGATTTTCCAAGAACATCTGTATATCTTTCATCTACCTTTTTGTTTCTGAACTTTAATTATATGCCCTACAAATTTATTTCAGTACGCAGAAGTCGTAACCTTGCAGAACTTTTGTTTTGATATAATGAATGTGTTCGTATGACTGCTGCGGCTAAAAAAGAGAGTCCTTTTGAGCCCGCATTTCGCTTGTTCTACTCAAGAGTTTAACGACTCATTTTTTCTTACAATGTGAATTTCTTCATTTTTCAAAACAGAGCACCTGCATCTTATTAGTGAGAGTCAGTCACTACCCTAATATGGTCAAATAATTATGTCGTCCCCGTTTCTAGTCATGCCGGAGACATTTTCAGGATGTAGACTTGACTTATTCCACCAGTCTTGATTACGTAGTGGTATGATCAATTCAGTTAAATATTCCACGGAGAATCATATCTCAAAGTTGAATGGTGGGATTAACCAACTTTAGAATGTATACCGATCTAAATTCACAGAGATTAAAGAAATGAAGTATTTCTCGCCGTCACGTAAAGGGTTTCTGTATCCCACCGAAAGAAGGGTAAGAAAGAATGACTGCTTTAAATTCAGAAGAGACTTGTGGGCTTTTCTTCACGAAGGTGCGGCGAGCGCCTATATCTGTTTACCTACACTCTGCCCATTTTGCGGGATTTAATAAAATACATCGAATGAGGATTGGGAAGTATGCCAAAGTCGGCCGACGTGTCATGAATCATTTATTTGGTAGGTTTCAAGAAAGCAGACGCATATAAAATCTCTCCCCAAGGAATATGTAAGAAAATAAGTGGGAATGGATTTAGATAAAAATACGCGGAATATTAATAAGAAGGAATCGTTTGAATGAAAAAATGATAGGCTTTATTACCTCTCATGATTAAAGTATAGTAGTATGGACGATAAAAATATACGCTAGGAATATCAAATGTAGGAATTGAAAAATGTCAAGTACAGAAATGCAAAGTTTAAAGGGACACGACGTCCAAAGAATGTCGATCTTGATTCTGCATACATAACTGAAAAAATTACATTATTACATATAACGAATGCCATTTCATTAAACAGATTGTAAGAAAGGTTTCATCGATCAAACTTTTTGCAGTCAAAAAGATTTTACGCACGAGTTGAAGAAAGAGGTAGGATGGATCTCCCTTTTTGGGCCGCTTAATTCTCTCTCCCAAGTAGGAGAGCGAATCGGATAAGCACATTTCGCAGCCTCCCACGCAATCGAATGTTTGTCTCAATATCCGCCATTACCACAAATCTCGGATGTCCGCTGGGCCGTCCCGATTTATATATATTCCGGAGATCTGACGCTAAGTATTTTGCCGGAGATGTGACAGCATTCAACGTATTCCAAACGCAGATTGCTTTTCCACCTTTCATCGCATTGCCAGGAAAGGAATCTCCGGTGCTCTTCGAATCTGCCAAAGTGACGAGGTCTCATGTTTTATGCGTTGAGGATAAATTGTTTATCACTTTTTTTAAAGGCAGTTGCTCTTTAAGGTTGCTCTCAAGGAAAAGTCACTTACGGAAATATCTCATTTGCGAAAACCGAGGGATTATATGCAAATATCATTAGTAACAAACGTAGGGAAAGTTTCAAGTTAACCCTCAATCTATTCAAATGATTATACGCTTGTTCTGTTTTTGACTAATTTTATTGATTAATGTCTGAGTAATACGTCTTGAAAAAGGAAAAATTGTTGATTTGAGTTTCAATGGTTGAATTGTATCAGGTAAACGCACACGGTTTACATTTTCAAAATATCAATTTTTTTCTTCGCGCAAGTTTAGCAAAGTTTGATGTGTTAAATGAAGCGTAAGAAAAGCCGTGAAAGTAGCAATTCAAACTAATACGTAGCGAATTATAATTTTGTGGTTGGAATAAGAATCAATCCGTAGATACTTTGTGTGTGTGAATTTGAATGAAATGTCTCTAAAACGCGAGAAAAATCATTTTATTGGTGCTTTAAGGTTGTTTATTTTGAGTCGATAAACTTAATAATAAATATTTCTTTCTGAGCGTGATCTTTGTTGAAGGTTTACTCACTTTTTTCGTTAAACTTATTGATGATAAACAGATGTTAGAAAACTATCGATATTACCTTATCACGAGTTTTCAGTCAAGACAGAAATATTTCCGTAATATTTTTGGAATAAGATGCGAACTGTACTGTGAAATGTTAAATACAGAAATAAAATTTTCCAGAAGAGTTTTATCCTGAATAAAAATGTTTCCATAAAATTAACTTTTAATGTGAGTCTCAAATGTTTGCGATATTAAATTTCTCATTTGCGCCCATCAAATTCCCTTATGCGATTTATACGACGCGTCACTTTATCAATTTATTATTTGTGACATGTCATATGTTTTACGACACATTATATTTCCACGCTTTTATGGGCTGGTGATAAAAAGTGAGATGTGGGCTTTTTTAATTCGATGTCAAAAGCTGAAATCTGCTGGTTCTGACGGTAAAATACGACGCCTTAACCTGAGCCCTTCTCTCCGTGCACAAAATGCTTAGCTCTTTCTTTATTTCATCCAGATTAAAAATAACCCTTCGCATTATATGACACATTAAATCAGAATGACGAAAATGGGTTGTATACTGACCAGGGGAACATTTTATTAATTGAAAGAACGTAGTTTATGTTGCTCCATGAGAGCTATAGCAAGAATATCCCAATATCTTGAAAAAGCTAAATTATGAAAGTGTTAACTTTTTCCTTTTCTGATGAAAACCGAAAAGTTAAGAAAATGTGTTTCCTTCGGAGTAAAATATTTCTTTTTTTATTTCTGAAATTATGAATTTATTGATTTAATAATTTATTATGCCAATATGTTATTATTGTAATAAAATATATAATAATTTAATTTCTGATTTATTTGATTAAAAAAAGTATTTCCTTCTAATTTCCAGCTGTTCAATGGTATTTCACAGTAATTATGTGTACAACAGTTTAAATTCTTCTTTAAAATCGGATTTGGTTTTGTTTATTGTATTAGATTCTGAAAGGGGTTAAAAGATTGGGACTATAAAATCCCCCAATAAAGGTGCTTGTATTGTATAGTAACATAGGAATTTCACGTTGCGTTTATTCTAGGTTAAAAAGTATTTATAAATATAAGTACATAATAAATAAAAGTAAGTAAAATTTTCTAGTTTCTAAGTAAACATATACTGGTTCATATTCCTTTTCAAAATATTATCTCTGCGCTATCGTAATTTATGTTACGGCATCGAAGAAAAACTTTTCTCGGCCCTCGAAAAGACCACTGGAGAGGCTTAGCTTACACAACCCGATTTGTCCGAAGATATTTTATGGTCCCTCGTCACCAAGTGTAGACAGGAGGGGTTAATGAAGGACCTTTCTTAACTCTCTCCCCCTCTTCCTTTAGATATATACAAAGAGACGTATTCCAATATATGCAATTCAACTATTTCCTCGATAATACTTGCAGATTCTTTATTTTTCATTCATACCACCAATTGCTCGAATGTTTTTCAACCTTTTCTTTCCTTTTATCGACTTTGGTATCACATTTATTATATATTAAGCTATATTTGATCTTTTTATACACTTCGTAAATGTGGAAACAAACACTTCCTTGATCAAAGTTATTTCTTTCTCTTTTCCTGATTAACTTGGCATCTATCACTCAGGCTACTCTTTTATTTCGCAATCCTTAGATAAATTCAATCTTTTCACATATCATACTGCTTTTCGGATCACTTCTATTGCTCTTTCGCCTTTCTTAATTTATTTTATGATGAATAAACCAGTCAAATTTCCTCTTGGAATTCTATCAGATATTCTATACAACTGACTGCGTCCTGCGAAAGTTACTCTAAATCGCAATGAAATCCAGTTTAAAAAACTTGTATCTCAATTTCTCTATTAGGGATGATAGGTAGACAGAGTAGATAACTTATTAAGAAATACTAAAGGCTATATTCAATGGCTTTTCCATACAAATTCAGTAGTAATATTTTCATACTTCCCTTGAGTACAAAGTAGGATATATTACAAAAATTTACCTGAAGGACAGACGCCTCACATAGCATATCAAAAACAGTGCTTCGTATTTTATTCAAGACGACCTGAGGATGATCGGTCGAAACCGGTCGTGTTAAGTAAAATCTGAGGAAAATACGAAGCACTGTTTTTTTATGGCGTGTTACAATAAGCCACAACATCTTGAATCCATCCCATTCGTGTGTTATATGTTTTAAACGCAATTATGAACCTTATAAGCCACTCGTTGGAGTGTATTAAATCATTCCTCACCTTTAATGAGAATGATAAGCGAATATGTGTACCTTTATCACTCAACTTTTTATTCAGATAAAATATTTTCCACCTTTTAGGTCACTCTCAGGCATGAGGATTACCGAATTAAAAAAATTTGCTTTCTTTGCTGTTTTTCGCACTCGAAATATTCTGAGACTTAGAAACGAAGCGGTTTCCGTCGAAATTCGAGATTGGTTTCTGCGGAGAGACTTAAAATCAATTTTACTCCGAAATAAAGAGCAAATACATTCCGACCACACGTGTTTCCCTCTCCTACGCCATTCATCCAATGAATATGAGGACAAAAAGGGTTCTCCCGTGGGAATTGAAAGAATTCCTGCAGGAGAGGTGGCTTCCGGGAAAATGTATGAGTCTCCTTTGTTATCCCTCGTAAAACTATCATAAAATATATCGATACTGTACGCCACACCATTTTGGATTTCCGCGTTGCTTGAACGCAGTAAAACTTAATTATGTTCCTTCGTGAAGATGAAAAAAATAAGGGAAGATCGGAGGAGTAAATATATTACGAGCATACCTTCTTGAATGTTGTTTATTGAGGTGGACGAAAGGCGTTTTCCGAGTCGCCCTCATGATGGAGAAGTGTTAGGGAACTGAAAATTTCTTGTTAGAATATGCAAATGATGCTTGTGAAGAGCTATCTCTTGTTCGACGTCGATTCGAACTTCACGCATTTCGATTGGTGTTTTTGATCAGAATATTTCTCCGGTATTCTGTTGATATTTCAACTTTGTTACAAACATTTGTTGCCTAACCTGATGACTACGCAAGCGAATGAGTAAAAACAAGAAAGCGACTCGAGAAGCTAGTCCTTTATCAACTCTGTTTCATTCTAAAATTCTCTTTCCTTCAATCTTTACCTATCTTAGAGCACGTTTCCAATTTCACTGAGTGAAGTGAGGTGATAGATTTCGGAATATTCAGGATTACGGATACTTTCTCGTCTCATCGTATGTCTCATTTAAACGAGCGAAGGATACCTCACGCATTTTAAAGCTTTGTTTCTGAAAGGCGACTAATTCCAGAGAAGACACCGCAAATGGTCATCTGTGATTGAGGGGTCAATTAAAGGAATCGTCGTCGAGATGTGAAATGAAGTCCAAGAGCGTGAATTCTCACTTTATTGAGTCGGGCTTAATTAAAAATAAATCTCGTTTTACGAAAGTGAGTCGCAAATGGCAATAGTAGACACGTTGAATAACGAAGATTTATAATTCATTGACAATGGTAATGAATGAAATAAACTCACTAAAAATCTAAAGGTTTAAAAAAATTCTATTTCTGATATGACATGGTTGCAAATAATCAGTTGAATAATTGAAAGTCGTGAGTATACAAATTTATAGTTTTTAGGTAGATAATTGGAGAGATTTGGTTTGGTAAGTGAGGGTGGCATTAAAAGTACTCAAAGAAGGATCCCTTCACAAGGCGAGCCAGGTGTACACAAAGTATGCTACAATAATGATTATGATAAATTATTCAACTCATGATTAAATACAGATTCAAAGTAATGGAGGTTATGAAAAAAGTGAAATAATCCCCTCTGAAAAAGACTCCCGAAAATAAAAAGGATTTCCTCTTCACCTCTTCTTGTTTGATAGGTACTTATGTTTTGTCCTTGATTTCGATTCTGGAATTGAATTTTTTACAATAGAGAATATCCAGTGAATGGATAAATGCACTCCTTACGTCAGCTACGATATGTTTCAATATATTGTAGTAAATACAGTCTTCCTCTGTCGATTATGAAGTAACAGTAGGCATGGATTATCGATCCAAGTGTTGCTGCTTAAATAATATGAATTGCTTCGTTAACATCTCTTGCATTATTAAGGATTTGGAGATGGAATTTGAATGCTAGATGTGCATATATCATCGGCAAATATCCAAATCGATGTTTTTTTTAGTCTTTTTGAGTCGTAGTACAATATTCAATTGGATGACAGAAATTAAATTCATGATCAAATTATAGTACTCTGCTTATAAATGGAATTTAAAAGATCCGCAATAGACATGATGAACTGTCACTAGAACTTTATATAGTACAGTTACACCCTACTAGTTACAATATTTTCTGTAACTAATTAAAATAATTGTACATAGTAACTATGATTGTACATAGTTGTAGTAGTAATTGCTTATAGTAACTATTAGGGGAGACGTGAAAATTAGAAGTTGTGGTCTAACAAAGAATTAGATCACATTTGAGATCAGATACACAATTAATATTTATATTACTTTTATTATTATTACTTTTCGATTGCATTGCCAAGAGTATTCTGATGATATTTTTCATAATTTTTGCTCCGCAATTAGATAATTACTGTCTATAAAAAGCCATATATCGATGTGCTGACCACAGTAAATGCCGCCGCCTTATCCTCAAAATGGGCTTCATATTATTTAGGGTCATTCGCAGTAATTAATTTAAATCTTAGTAGGGTCATAAATTAAATAACCACAGAGAGAATCCTTATATATTGTTTCCAAACATCCGTTTTCGGTAACTTTTCTCTCCATCAAGACATATAAATAAGACACCTTCTTTCCTGTTTTCTCCCAAGAAAAGACCAAAACCAATTACCCATTCGGTCAAAAAATCGAGTTGAAATTTTAATTTGCCCATTAGAGTTTCGTTGCTGTAGAGAACGATATCTATCGCTACAATCGTGGTCTTTCGAAACGGACACTGATGCAGAATACGAAGGTGTATAATTTTTAGTATGTTTTAGTGTTTGTGTATTGTAGTGATTACAGTGTTTTTTTTTCAAATGCATCTGGGTGGAGATATTGATCATCAAAGCCGTCTGCGAAATTTTCGCACGGGGAAACTAGTCTGATTTTATTCTCAAAAGATTCATGCAAAAATGCAAATCGCAAAAATCAAGCGTCGATTCACTTATTATGCATTTATTATAGAGAATCTAATTCTAAATTAATTTTATAGTAAAGGACCTTGTCAACAGAAATGGAAAATGTTTCATATTGTTCATATGATAAATATTTAATATTCTCCTTTTTTCTAAGAAAGAAAGAGTAACTCGTAACTACGGAACATAATTTTTCAATGCTCCTTAACAGTTGGGGCGTTATAGTGTTAGAAAATCCAAAGGAGCAGTTCGTTTATCATTGTAACTGCTGCAGCAGGAATTACTTCATCTTCTGCTCTCTGCACTAACAGAAGCACTCACGCGGCGTATTGATGCACGTTACAATTACGTGACGTAATTTCTGGTTAAGAGAATTACATCGTATGTATTTTTCATAGTAGAATCACAGGGTCCTAAGATGGGTATATATATGTGTATATATACATACACACATATATATATATATATATATATATATATATATATATATATATATATATATATATACATACATACATACATACATACATAACCACACATACAAATATATAAAGTATCTACAATTGAGAAGGATCTTCTCTCTGAGGCAAATTTTGGCAACAGATTGCCAGTCAAATTTGAAGGGGAGATTATTTTCAAAGGCCAATTAATTTGTAGCGACACAGCTGCATAACGTACTTATGAATGAAATACCCTAAAGTTATCAGAAAGCCCGTAACACAGATGAGTAAATCATCAGTAATATTCGCACAATCATATTTATTGAGGTTGTTACGTCTCTGGTAAGCACTCATCTTTATTAAAGTTACTCTTGTCTAAGCGGTCTACTTTATATAGGAGAATTTGTTAGTCATTGTAATGAATAAAATAAAAATTCAGTTATGAGGTCATTAACTGATCCGTTTTCATATAATATTATATCGAAAAATATAATTCCAAGGAAATTGGATTGTTTCATCTCTGAAAAATTCAAAAGAGTTGGGCTCTGTAGTTGACAATAATATAATTAGACAAATATGAGGAATAGTAAGCCAATTACGTGCTGTTAAACCAAAGGGTGACATTCTGAGATAAGTTGTAATGAAAAAATGATAGCGTATATTATAACATGGGCGTACAAGGAGAGGTGCCAATCCAAAGTAATACCATCGCATTACAGTAATGATAATAGAAAAAGAATCTCTTAAGGCAAAGAGTAAGGAGGACAAAATCAATGGCAGAAAACTTCTTTTTAATCAGCAGCATTATTACAGGAATACAGATTAAGCCAATAATTGTTCTAAGTACCGTAAAAAAGTACGAATCTCTCAAGAAATAGTGTGAGACAAAGACACGAAGAAATAATGATGATAACGAAACCTAGGCGAACAGATAAGACATCAACCAGTGTATTAAATAAATTTACTTGCATTGAAAAATTTCCTGCAGAAAATTTCATTTCAATATTTATGGATATAACGTACCTTTGAAAAGAAATTCTACTAATAACTAAGTTCTGTACTTTATATAGTGAATGGTTAAATTATAAAAATACGTTGAAATGCCAATGATAGCTAACGAACCATTGGAAATCATTGTTTAATTGTTTCTCAAAGTATTCCGAATCCTTTTTACAGTTAGTTTTCCCATTTAAAACACCTGTAATATAAATTTCCCGAGAGATAACTTGCAATCCCATGAAATAATGTACTCGATTCCTTATGAACTCTTTAATAACGAATAAATAAATATTGGCCATCTCTCTCTCAAGCTGGACACAACGCTTTCAGAGAAAGAATTAATTTGATTAGCAAAGAAAAAGGAGTTATTTATCATAAAAAATCAGTTCAATCAAAAAAGATATCATCTCAACTCTCAGAGGTTTACACGATGAGAGAGATGAAAATACAGCCTCTTGTATTTTGTCTCTAATTTTTCTAATGATCATTGCTAAGTGTGAGGAAGAGTCTGTATTTCCCATAGGAGGAGCGCCAATAATTGAGAATTAGATGGACTCGAGGAGGATTCAGCTTCTCTCTCATTTTTATCCGCTGGAAAATCATTCGCCGTTATTTTTACAACTTTCCGTAGTTGGAGTTTAGAAAGTCTTATGAGGACTAAGAACACAAAATGAACATTTTCGGGACGCCCTTATCTTTAATCAGATGTAATAAAATCATCTCCTGAATGAGATCTAGATAACGAAATATTTCTCGCTCTTCAGTTTCATCCCTTATCACAACAATCATATCTCGGTGTAAGAAAGAAATCTCAATCTATACCTCTGATGATTTAGCATTGGCGATAATTGCATTTTAAATGCGATTTCACTAAAAAGAAGTGATAATCAGGGCTCTATTGCAAAGACTTGCCATTACGTAATCATTGAAAAACAAAGCTCGTGAGCGTTGACCAACATTTCCATATTTTGAATGTATGCTAACATATGTTGAACGTTCAGAATTTCAATACCAGATAGCTCCATTATCATTTCTTGTTCCCTTTCACGCCGGTTTAAAACACACAGCATTTGCATATGATGAACTAAAATACCACAAATACAGTTAATTTTTGACATTTGATTTTAGGCATAATTTCGATTTGCGTGGAGTAGCAAGAATGTCATTAAACGCTGCAACTGATTGAGAATGGTTCAGGATAAAGATCACGTGTGGGAGAGATCTTTATTTCGATGGGAGTGAGATTAGCTGGGAAGGTAAGTGGAGGGACTCTATTGGATTGGATTGAAATTAGTGCGCAGGAGATGGAACTCAAATTCACATCTTCCGAGAAGAAGCCGGTGGATTATCGCCTGAAAGGAAACCATTAAATCCAGAACGACTAATTTTACAAGTAATGAAAAACTTTCGTTTGCTGAAAATTAAAGTTAGGGAACGAATGGCGCTTTTGATCGATGGGCCATAAATTCCGTTGTTATTGCTGTCAAAAACACATTCTAATGAAAACGAAGGTGATGTATTTGGCAAATAATCCTAAATCGTTACCATAAAAAGCTTTCGGAAAGGAATTGCTTCGTAAATCTTCGTGATAAATGACTCGGACATTAATAGGTGAGCGGTAAAATCGAAGGAATTTTATGAATTTTTAGAGGACAATCGCAGAAGTGATGAAATAGAAGCTTATTTTCATATAAGGTTCTTAAAAGTTTTACAATTTAAATCGTTTTCCATTTTCAAAAATTATGGTCATTTTGAAAGTTTTAAAAAATTCTAGAATTTTAAAAGTAATTTTTGCCATATTTGAATTTGTGAGTCTTACAATTTTCAACAGAACCCTTACCCTCCGTTTTGCAGACTCGACCATTCTGTCTTTTTCTCTGAGTTCCGGTATCAAGATATTGTTTCATTTTTGTGAATTCTTGGCTCACCTAATTAAACGATTTTATAACTGCATTGCAAAATTTGCCAGTAAAAATATTTCCAGCTGCTACAGAAGTGGGCAAAACCCGAAAAACGACACTTCTTCAGTTTCTCGCTCTATTTAAAGTCGATCTATTGTGGAAAATTGATTAAGACAGAAGATCGAGAGTGTGTTTGTGTTATCCACTTGCTAACGTTGTCACCCTCTGTGGCAGGTAGTCCGCGAAGTGAATCTATGAGAACGCACGACTTATCGAAGGTGGAGAAAGCACTCACTATGCTCCAGTTGCACGAGTTGGACCGCTTATATTCTCAGCGATCGCGACCTAGGTGAGTGTTGAATCCCATGTTCACCCCTCTAGTTGGCTCGTTCAAATTTCGTTCCACTCACCTACACCTCTCTTTGAGGAATTTCGTACATTTTGAGGGAGAACAGCTATCGATTAGCAGTGGCCAATAAATAGTTGTACGTTTCAGATTCTATTCTGCAAGTATTTCCTAAAACAGGATTTGACTTATGTGAGTACTCTAAAGATTTACGTACATAAATGCTAATTGAAAATGTTTAAAATTACTTCGCGGACTGCCGAAATAACACTAAACTAAAAACAGTTAACTAAGAAAAACTCACATGAATATAATATTTGGGGAGTAACGGTTGAAGGTAGCATTTTAAATAAACGATAATAACAACATTATAAAATGTAAGTAGAAGTTGTGAGCTTGTTAACCAATTGAGTATTTCAGCGCCATTTTGTTTGTTCGATGTCTGTGTGCACTTGTCCAAGCCAACAAGAGACGAAGCAATTGCTTGAATTGCATGCCTTTTGCATAGTGCATGATGAATTCATTCACTAAGGAGCCAGCTTTTTTGACCCGAAAATCAGAAACGAACGGAGTTAATTACAAAATCGATGCATGAAAACTCTCACCAACAAGATTTTCATAGCCATTGTTCGTTTAATTGATGGGTGGAATAAAATGGACGCAATTAAATCGATTACATCTTCTCAATTCCAGGTTTGGGAAAAGGGCAGAGTTGCGAGCCGTCCCTGAGGATAGCAATTCGGTAAGTGACCGCCGTTCACTCTTAGAGGAACGTTTTAACTCGCCTTCTATCGATACTAAAAGAATTCGATTACTTTTTGTCAGCGCTCACTTTAATGACAATCGAGGTCGAGTTGAATGATAGTTCCAATGGAATATTAGAATAGTTTGTAAAAGTTATCATACAATCATAAATAATAATCGTAGCGAGATTCATCCTTCTTCATTACCTCTAGAATCTATCATCGCGAAAATTTTGGGAATGAAATTCATTTTTCAACTTCCCACAGTTTAGGATAATGAAATGGATTTCAGACATATTCGATACATCTCTGTAGTAATTGCTTAACAAATCATTGAAGAAGTCTCAGATTTATGATTGTAATTGCTTCAAAAGTGATCGGTAATGGTAAAATATCTAATTATATCTATGGAAACGAGAAAGACTAATGAATATTTTAAAATAAATCCTTGAAATTAGCTTGGAGTTGCTTAGAAATGCGTTATCGTCCAATTCGAAATTCAATATTTTTTATTAATTTAGCGTGAATATTTCGATTAGAAGTTTAGAAGTATTTAGATTTAAAGTTTTAGATTTTTATGGAGTATAGACGGCCATATTCCTTTATATAAATTACATGTAACTTGCGAAAGTTTATTGACTGGCAACGATCAATAATAATACTGATTTTCATAAATCGAGACGAAATGAGACCTTTGCTAAAGATGTTTAATCGTTTTATTTAATCCTCTTTTCACTGTTATTTATGGAAAGAGAAAACAGCACATCAGCCTGATGAAATGATTGTCTTTTTCCAGATGGAGTCGGGAGAGCGCCTGTGGACCCGTCTTTCCCAAAGGAGATGAATTCTTGGACATTCCCATCGGTCGCCACTCTTTCCACTGCTTCCCTTCAAAAATTAATCTCTAAAGCATAGAAGGCGATCGCTTAGTTTCTCCTGATAAATATCTCCCAAAGCAAACACTTTAGAAGTTAAATGTTTCCACGTTTCCGAAAATATGTGTGCAATATATATGCTATATATTCGAAATAAATGTTTCAAAGGATATGTGATTTCTCTCGATTCTTTTCACTTTATTTATCTTTCTCACTGCTTCCAAAACGGTAGTGTATTTGTAAATGGGCATCCACGTGTGATGGACGAATACTTCCAATGCTTGGATTCTTTTGTCCGCTGTTCACACTCCCTCAATTAATGTGTGCAATAAAATGAGTTAAAAATTACGAGAAACATGGCTTGTCATTGAGAAATCCCTTATTCCCTAATATTTCCAATTTTTATGGTTATGTTAAAAATATAATGGATAATTAAATTACAACGACTGTTTTGGTAAAATCACCCATATAATTCGAGGGAATATTAAATGATGCAATTTAAAAATAACAGTTAAAGATTTAATGAGTCGGCTACACCGTGGCCTCCATCCATTTAAAGTGCACTTAGTAGCTAGTTTACAAACGTCACACTTGTTATTTTGTTTATTTCATTTTTTTATTCCACTACAGAATTTCGCAGCAGTATCACTTTTTTGTTGAAACTTCATATAACTTAATGAAGCGTACTAAAGGATTGAAAAATAACATAATAATTCTCAAGAACTTAGACTTTACTCTCACGGCTATTTTTCCCCATAGTAAGTAGGTATCTTCAGAGATTTCATTGTTTATTTTCATTATTATTAATCTTCCTGACGATGCTTTCTTACTCTAAGCGCAAGTCACAATAAATTCAAAGTATGGTAATCCTTTAATAAGCCTCACTTCTACAAGCTTGGCCATTTCAGATACAATAGATTAAAATTGGCTCTCATTATTGTCTTTACAATTATTAAAGTGCTACTTTTAGTTATCAATACCAGGAAAATCTTAGAAGTCTGACTTATTTCCGATTGTCGTATTACCAACCGTGGATAATGAAAGCCCATAAAAATATATCTATATTAAAATACCAGCTCCTAGGATAACAAAAAACAATGGTTTTCTAAATTGATGCTTATTATAACTTCTAAATAGATAGGTTTTCCGGCAATTGCTTTCGAGTTAGAATACATGTAAGACCTTGTAAGAATCAATTTATTATCATATCCATCTATTATATATAACTAACTCTCCGGATATACCTATATATAGGGGATACAAACTCTGACGATGTTTCACAAGTGCCATCAAAGTGAAATTTTTATGACGTATTGGCTCCACATAGAGGTGGGGGCCGCGCCGATTACGTCGCGGCACGGACAAAATAAGGCACGCCGCCGCTGCGCTGGAAATTTTATCCGCGTGGCGTGGATTTAAAAACAAAGTCCAACAGTCGAGAATGTGCTGGCAAGTGGTATGAAGAGATACGCTTTGAACTGATAGAGTTCATCTCGGGCTTTCCATCAGGGCCCTGAGTTATACGCGATACCGATACGTGTTATGATTAGGATTAATTTTCGCGAGCACACCACTCTCACTGCCAGTAGGCTTGTACTTTAAGTGTCCGCGCAGCTTCGGTTGTGACTTCGGCATGACTTGAAAAGTGCCTGTAGGCGATATAAAGGAATACATTAAGTATATGGTTGAACCGTTATACAGCTCACGTAAAACGAGCTTCATTAGAGTTGATCTGCAATCACAATTTTGAATTTTGAAGAATCTCTTTTTGTGGGAACGCAGCCCAAGACCGGTGATAACAAAATAAAACTTGCAAGCATTTCGGTCTTTTACGGTCTTGACTAGAGCTCGTTCGAAGATTTATTCTAACTTAAGCTCTCCGTAGTTATAGATTTTGAAATCGATTAGAATGAAATTCGATAGTTCAATCAAATAATTCAAACGACTCTTATAAGCAATAGTAACATTGCGTTTAGAATCAACGGCATTTCTGCTACTCTATAATGTGATTCGAGTGTGGAGTTAATTGTACCAATAAAAAAAGAATCCGAAGATGCCACACTTAACATTCAGTCAAATTGTGAATCGTCGTATCCCACGGTAGAAAGGAATTTACGTTATCGTGATAATGGTCGTCAAAACTAGTCACAGCGTGGTCAATCCAAGACTAGTCACGACGTGTTAAAAAAATAAAGTTAATTTTGATCGGTTTCGGTTTTTTTCTAGAGAAATTTGAATATAAGTTAATCTTCGGACGAACTTAAGACAAGTCTCATGTTGATAATATTGAATCAAGATTCATATGCATATTGTGGGTTTTATTACTTAGTCAGTGGTAAAATAAGAGGCACCTGAGATAAAAATTGATTCAGAAGATCTTATTTAAAATTAGCGGAGTGTCCGTATGTCTGACCGTCTGTCCGTCCGTCCCCCTTTTATTTTGGAAACTATTTGTCGTAGAGCCATGTGACAAATTGCATTGTATTTCTAATATGCTGAAAGCCCCTCGATAACTATTTTAATCTTTATGAAAGCTCGGGTTCGAACCCAGTACTCTATAATACGTTTCAATAAGGAATGCACGTAAAGTTCGTTTTTGAACCCTGCAGGCTTTGTTACTTTTACAGAAAGAAAGAAAAAGGAACTCGACGTTCAATGAACAAGAGAAAAATATATTTATTATAATTTTATCATAAATATGAAAAAATGTAGAACTATCTTGAATTCCACACAGTACATTGGGCTAGAATCGAAAAAACCTGGTCAAAAAACTATTTTTAAAATCCATTTTTCTTGAGTGCGGACTTCCGTATTCGCCATTATTGAATGAATCCTTTTGTATCAGTCGTGTATGAGAGTCGTGTATAAGATCCGTGTATGAGAGGGGAAGAGTCGTGTATAAGAGTCCTGTAGAAGAGTCGTGTATGAGAGTCGTGTAGAGGAGTCGTGGATGAGAGTCGTGTATGAGAGGGGAAGAGTCGGGTATAAGAGTCCTGTAGAAGAGTCGTGGATGAGAGTCGTGTAGAAGAGTCATATTGAGGAGTCGTGTATGAGAGTCGTGTAGAAGAGTCATGTTGAGGAGTCGTGTATGAGAGTCGTGTAGAGAAGTCGTGGATGAGAGTCATGAAGAAGAGTCGTGCATGAGGGGGGAAGGGTCGTGTAGAAGAGTCGTGTAGAAGAGTTGTGTAGAAGAGTCGTGTAGAGGAGTCGTGGATGGGAGTCGTGAATGAGAGTCTTTCGTATTGTGGGATTATCGGATTCAAGAATCACTTTGGCCCAGGGGGACTGGTTGTTTACTACGGCGAAATTTTACAATATTTTCGTTTATTTTGTCATAGTTCTCGTAAATCATACACATAAAGGGTATTTTACGACAATAATCAGATTCTATATTCAATGTACCTTCGTATGGTAATTTTCTTGACTTCGTAGGACTATTATTTCCAATTGAATTCTGTAAAAGTAAGAGATAAGAGCCAAAGGTTTTTCCAATCGCCGGCAGCGGCCACCGTCCAGGGCAATTCTCCGTGAACGGATAATTGCAACCAGTTACTCCTGGTTACTCCTCTGGCAGCAACGGAATTTTGAAAATTATTTTGAGGCCTTTATCGGTTCGGTAGAGGAACCAAAGCTCGAAGGTTGGATTTGAGATTCTCTTCTATGGTATAAATGGTAGAAATGTTACCAATTGAACGTGAGTTCGACTCCAGGTGGATCCGAAATTCTTCCATAAGAAATGCATTGCTGCATTTCTTCACAATTTTTTAAATGCTTTTCCGATAACTTTATTTATTTTACTTTAACTTTATCTTTTTACAAGCATCTTTTATAAAATACAGATAAATAAACAATTAAATATTTAATAATTTATTATATAAGCAACTTTTTATGTACCCTCACAATATGTATCAACCTCATTATATATATATATATATATATATATATATATATATATATATATATATATATATATATATATACACGAGTATAAGTTGCTTGCATACTGCAAGCTATCAGTTGAATGCAGTGTCGTACCAAGTAATACCTCAAAACGATTTTGAAAACTTCGCGCAAAAGACCGCCTGGCGTCGAACAAAGGACCCGATCGTGCGACACAATTGCATATTAGTATTAGATAAGTGCCATTCTGGCCTGTTCCAAAGTTTCAATTCAATATCTTATCGGGAAGGTCCTAAAATAAGATTACGATGTCCCCCTTTGAAATACATGGTAGAATAGAAATGACGCTCGAGCATCGAACCAAGAAGCGTCAGAGAAAGGGTGAACAGCGTATATGAAAGATATGAATTGCTTCTATGTATACATTCCATTTTATATCATTCCCGGTTATAGGATATGCATTCAAAATAATTGTCAAAATTAACCGCCTTGCATTTTATACCGGAGAATTTTGCACCCAGTTGGCGTCGAACTCACGATTATTTGGTAACATTTCTTCAGTTAGTACAATAGTAAACCACGGCATCTCCAACCTCCGTGATTTTCACTGTTCTATCACTCAGAGAAAGGTGTTGCGTAATGTTTGAAAGATGGGCCGCTAGGGGCTGTGACAGGCAATGCACTCTATACTATTGGAACAAGTGAGGACGATCAGTGTTAGGTAGTGAGAATAAGAGTACGAAACGACGTAAGCGACGCGGACGAAAGGACGTAACGACGCATGGAGTACAAGGCTCAGGATACGACGACGGGGGAGACAAAGAGGACCTGGGCCAAAGCTACACAGTCCATAAAATTGGGGTAACTAAATAATTGATACAACATCAATATTTTGCCCAAACATTTTTTGGTCCTTCGGGCCGGATTATCGTCCTATGGTAAATGGCATGGTTGGATGAAATTCAGAAAAGTGGTGTTTAACCATAGTTTACATAATTATAGACATCACCGTGTATTTCTCGTACGCTTGCGGGATCTTAAGTGCAACCCAAGGAGCCCGTATTCCAATCGCCAGTGTATTTGACTTAAGGGCGTAAGGTTTATCCCATAACTGCGCTATCAAGAGGGGTCTGATTTTTTGGCAATGGTGAATGGAGATGGGGTCGAAGAGGGAGGTGCGGAGTCAAGGTTGCTCTTAAATTAACAAGTGCTCGCAGGCAAACGATAATTCAAACTGTTGAAAAGCTACACGCACTCAAATGTGCTGAACCTTTTGATCTACCTATGTTTAAAAGTAGATACGAATCCCTAGATGATAAGTATAAGTTATTTCTGGCACTCAGCAATGATATGCGAGAAGCAATCATCGTTGATTGATTTAGATTACGCCGAGGAATTAAAAACTATCGATAGAGTGGAAAATTTATACTATGAAATAAAAGCGGTGGCGAGTCAACAGCTACCCACCACGGCAGTTAGTGGCGCAAGAGAGGGGCATTTTACCGGCTCCCAAGCGGTGCGTTTGCCCAAGGTTAACATTCCAGTGTTTGACGGAGAACTGGCTAACTTCCGACCTTTCCATGATATTTTCTGTAGCTTAATACATACGAACGCACAATTAACCGATTTCGAGAGATTCATATTTTTCCGTGCTTGCTCCGAGAAAGGACGCAAAACAATTTTCGAAAATTAGCGGGAAAGAACGCCTAGCACCGTCGAAAATAAAAATTAATATTAGTTAAGTGCCATTTTAACTTATTCCAAAGTTTTGATTCAATATCTTATCGGGAATGTCTTAAAATAAAATTCCGTTTTCCCCGTTTGAAATGCATGGTGGAATCGGAATGACAATCTTGCATCGAACCAAGCGAACACACGCACACACGCGCACACGCACACACGCGCACACGCGCACTCGCACACACTCACACACACACACACACATTATTTTATTATATTAGATCTACAGTTTGAACAATGTAATTCTTTCAGACCAGATTTTCAGCATTTTGTTGTTAAGAATCAACCTTTTAACAGACTAAGATATTATTTGCAATAGGAAATATGGTACTTCATTGATTTATCTCAGTCGGTTTCCTTCGGTAGAGTAAACTGTGCGTAGTCTTTCAATGATGACGCGCTCAGTTTCGGTCAATCGTTTCATTCCTCCTGTTTTCTACTAAGAATGAGCACTACAACGGCGGATATCGCCTCTATTACTTTTCCTTTTTTCTACTTCTCCGTGACTTTAGTCTGGGAATGGAACTTTCGATTCATTAAGAGGGTGGATATGCTCTCATTATCCGTTTCATTCTCACCATTATGACTCGTTAATTCATAAACATTGTAGCAGGTCGTGAAAATGAGCAGTGATCTGATATTGTCATTCATTAGAGGAAACAAAAGTGATTCGCATTTCCTTGATAGAGAAATATTTCGCTTGTATTCTTTGGAAATGTTCGGTCGTGAGGTAAATTGTAATTTTACTCCCTGAAAGAGACTTGAATAAAATGGATCTGATATGTTTATTAGAAAGGGAGAACTAGAGATTAGGCTTACAATTTATCTGAGAAACCTGTGACTAAAATATTTTAGTTACTTTAGAATGAGAATATTTTAATTACGAAAGAATGGGTGTTTTGTGGAAAGATAACGCGAGGTTACATATTACATCTAATTCTAATAAAATCTTTAAGAGTAATATTTATTAGAATTTTTAAGAAGAAAGGTAGAGATTTGCATCGAAAGAGGTCAAAGGAAGGCACATATATAAGGCATATGGTAATCTGTTGATGCGTTTAATTTCTGAATATTCTGAAAGGAGCACAATCGCTGTATAATTTTCATTCTTTTAAATAAAAATTATCCCCTCTATCATTATAATTTTCCATAGATAGATGTAACTAAGATGAAGTAATTTACTTTTCAGGGAGTTTACTTATGATCACAATTTCCCTCAATGAAGAGGCCTCCAGATTAGACAACGAACAAGCTCTGTTTTACCTCTTTTAGGCGCGTTGATCCTCCGGCGCGTAACAGACAGTTCTTCTTAGGCGCTACAATTCATTAGCTGCCCTCTATTTACTCACCCCGCTCACTACCGAGATTAATTTAAATTTGGCTTTCTTCCTCACCAACGCCGCACCATTCATTTCTCCTGCGAGTCCAATTTCTCGGCGCCTTTTGTGTTTCACTCAACCTCCAGCTCGTGCTAGATAACACTCCGAAACTTGAGGTTCGCACAGGTGTTCCCGAGAATCTCTTCGTTGGTATTTGATATCAATCACAATTAAAGTTGCTCGCGAGTGTTTCCCTCCGTTTGGAGACACATTTTCGTTCCTCCCGAGAGTATTCTCAGTCGTGATATCTGGAATTCCAGTTACTTGATTAGCTCATCAGTGTAAATTGTCGCAGTAGCAGTTAAATGGAACGACGTAATCAAAATTATTGTCCTCGAAACTGAGAAAATCATTTTTTAAAGGATTGCGAGCACACTTATTACGTATGACGAGCAGATAAGATAATCTTAACTTACGATCAAAATATTCAACATTAACGAAACATAGGCATCTTTGTTGGACCATCCGTCACGATAGTTAATTAGATTCAGAGAAAAAGTAATTTCTCATGCAGGTCACTTATAGTACATACCTATCGATACACATAAAATACAAATACATGAAATATTACGTCACATCTAGGATTCTAGATAGTGCGTATGTTATGGTTATTAATTAAAGTTTATAGCGTATTTTTATGGAGAAAAACTAGTTTGTGCGGTGCATTTAAAGTGGAAGTTAATTAACGAAATAACTATGGGAAGGATATCTCTACTTTAATTTGAATAAATAAATAATACATTTAGTAATTCGTTATTTAAAGGAATGAGACCATTTATATGAATCTCCTTTCAGCTCATTTTTAGGATGAATTCTGGAAAGAATAGAATGAATGGAATGACATTAATCAGTGTTAAGCTCCAAAACTCGGAGTTTTAATCAAAATTTAATAAATCTTTGATTGGACAACCTTTCCTTACCGTAAGTTTTTGATTAGAATGAGTTTCGTTCAACTCCCAATCTCTACTGTCCTCGGTGAGTGATTATGAAAGAGTTTAAGACAAACATGGAGTAAGTTAAGCAAGGAATCATGAGGCCTAAGGACACATCTTCATTCGTATGCTGCACTTCATCTTGAGAAGCTGTAACTTGTGGATAATCTTGAATTGAAGTTACCTTAGCAACAATCCACTGAATAAAAATTGAAATAACAAACTTAAATCTTGGTATTTTGCATAGTATATATTTTGACGGATCATCTTCAGGCACATACCTCCATAGACACGCATGAATTTTAGTCTGCCTGCGGATGATCGTAAATAAAAACTGTAAAAAATACACTTCCACAAAGTTTGGCCAGAACACCTGGAGCTTATAACAAAATGAAAAACCGTTTCAAGTCAAGAGTTCATATACTCCTTTATCAAATATCACGAAATTTCCTCAGATACTTCTACAAAATCCTTAATTGAAGAGCTAAAATGATTAAAATATAAAACATGAAAGGGCTTAGAGAGCTCATATTATAATCATCCAAAAAATCTCAACGGTTACTTGCAAATTCTACGGAAAGAAATGAGTTATACTAAAAAATTGAAGATTTTTAGAATAATTGGAGAATTCGAGTTTGGAGAAGATTGCTTTTTGTGCACATTCTGAATAAATCTTTCATCCATCGGAAGTGTATATTTAAGGATCATAAATTAGTTTTGCATTCGCGATCTCCGTAAATAATATACAATATAGATTGTTAATTATTGAAGATTCGTTAAGGATTTCGAGGTTATTTATTTGACGATCTTATTCAGTTGCATTATCAGCTCAAATTAAAGTTAGAACTGATATGATTTATTGCGTTTAAAATTGGATGATCTCATTTTCTGAGCTACATCGATATAGTAGAAGTTAATAACAACTTTAAAAAAATAATAATCATTGATAAAGATTTTCGAATGCAATGCGTTTTGGTTTTTTTTTGGGATTATCTACTTTTTTCGTTGCTATTTAATATCTATTTGGAAATCTGATTGTTAACATGGAGAGGAAGTGTCATAAGTTAACATTAAAATTTCTTCTTATTTTGGAGTTAATGTGATCAAAGTTTTATCACAAGGAAAATGAGATGAGAGCTAGGAGACAACTTCAGAGCACATAATATAATGGTTATTATATTTGGCGAAGAATGTGCTCTTTTATGTATAACGAGACCTTGATTTAAAAATTGATGAATGTATTAAACGTTAGAAGAGAGAAAAGGAACTCGGCGGTCAATGAACTAAGAGACAAAGGTTCTCCAAGCGCCGAACGCGGCGACCGTCTAAGGGCGATTCCCGGGAAACGGATAATCGTTTGGCGGTTTGAATCATTCAGCATTGGACCCCCTGTGATCATGAAAGCCTTGCTTTCGAAATGCGCATTAGGGATTCTGAATAACTGGTGACCGCCAAACGATTATCCGTTTCCCGGGAATCGCCTTTAGACGGTCGCCGCGTTCGGCGCTTGGAGAACCTTTGTCTCTTAGTGTATTAAACGTGCCAAACAATCAGCAATTTAGATATAGAATATTGCTAGATATTTTGAAAGGATAGAAGAGGTTATCTAACCTCAGATTGCATTAGAATTTTTATGTGGATATCCTTCTGAAATAACTGAACTCATAGCGATTATTATCGATTAAATAGTAAGGTTAAAACTAAATGTTATATGCATAGCATAGAATAATATTTATGGCCACATCCTTCTACAATACTGCTATATTTTTAACTCTTCAACAATAAAATATCTCATTCCATTTTATCATTTTAACATAATATTTTAGATTTACTTAAAAATCCGCTCCAGCCATAACTCTGAATGGAGAGGGTGATAAAATACGAAAAACTCGATAGAATTTTCAGTTCTTCAATTCAAGGTCAAGTTTAACCTAATCTTCAGAGATTGTTTTCCATGATTTGGTAGTCTAAAAATAGGGATGCACCACAACTTTGGGAAAGCTTCTCCAGGTGGAAAGATGACCTTAGAATTCTCGATCTGTATAGCCATATTCGTTTAAAATTCGGAATGTTTTATTACGATAGAATAGACATAGCAAGAGCTGAAGTTGGTGTTCACAAGTGACAGAATTTTGTATGTGTATTGTTGAACATGAAACTTAACTAACGGAGAAGGAGGTGTGTGAATAAACGACCGAAATCAAAATTTTCGATGGACTACTCAAAGCTACGTAAAGGGGACTGACCAATTCTGAGCCGAGCTTACCTTTTTATTGCGAACAAAAGAAATGCGAAACCCGCAATGGATGAAAGGGTTTCTGTCGTCGTCCTATCCCTTCTTTGAAAGGAAAGTCGGAGGGAAGTAAACAGAATGTGGATAAACAGAGGAAATGTATTACCAATTGACATTTGAATGATGCGTGTTATCAAAGATGAGATTGTGTTGATCGAATTACACGTCCGTCTATGATAGCAAATAATGAGGGAAAAGATTTTCGCTTCGGTTCACTGAAGAAAACAAAGAAAATAGGTTGGGTTATTTCAATCGATCTCATGAAATCCATTGGCCTTTAACAATCGTGCAATAGTGATTAAGTACCTTTTAAAATCAAGTGTTTAAGTATTTGACCAAAATACAGCCACTTCATACTAGAAATGGGCGATTCATGACAAGGAATTGATTCAGTGAAATCGATTCACTCAAAAAATCACATTGCGGGAATTGATTCGAATCGAATCGATTCATTTGAAAATCGGAGTGTTGGAGTATCACATTGTATTGTATTCATATGGACATCGAAATAAATCGGAATCGAATTTCTGCAATTCTATTGGCAATTAAAATCACGTGCTTCTAAATGGCTGTCTCATCAACATCTCTCATCTCAGTTAGTTATATTATTAAAAAGTGTGTTTATCCTGCGGAGTTTTACGAAAATAATCCTTTTAATATCCTTAATAAAACGGTTTGTACTGTTGCTGATGATATTTCTAATGACGTGGGCTTTTTCTTTCAGGAAACCTTACACATGTGTTGACGACGATCTCTCTCCTAAGTTTTTTTTATTAAAAAAATAAGTTTATGCGGTGAAATGTTACAAAAATCATACTAAAATTTAAATAACTAGTTAACTACTAGTAAAATAGCTAGTTGTCCCGGTTTTGGATGGGAATTTCTTAATTTTATTCATTATTTAATTATTGGTATCCATGCCCATGAAATATTATGTGATAGGGGAAAGTCTTCAAAGGTATAAGCAGTAAATTTCTTAGTTTTTTTCCTAGTATATAATTATTTAAAATTACTAGAATTCATCCTAATACATTATTTATTATGCATTTCATGTAGGTATTTCTATATTGTCAACAGATGGCAAAGACAGAAGAGGTAATAGTGAGCTTGCTAACGTTTACCAACAGAAGATATCTCTCGAGTACGATGGAAGTCAATAGACTAATATAAACAGGTGTATTTGAATTAAATACTGAATACGAAAGGAAAAACCGCACATTCGTAATGTACGAGTTGCTAAAAAGCTACTTTATACAATAGTTTAAACCCAATGTTTAGGAGGAAAATATCTGTACAAAGTTTCACGAGAAGTATTTATTTAAACTGGCGATGTGTTTCATACTTCATGTTCTTCATCTGGCACAAAACAAACATAAGGCATATGAATAAATTTGAAGAACGAAATCCAGAGACCAAGTCCATAAAGTCCTATAGATTTCGCATTTTTTATAAATAACTTGATTCATGATAATATCTTTAAAATGTATTAACTACAATATGTAAAGACAATTATCTAAAATGAGCATTCAGTGATCACAATCTTACTTCTTGTATCTCGATCCAAGTGTGCCACCATCTGGTAACCGATTTTTAAACTTGAACTGTATTTGAATCGGAATTCAGATGTAGCTGAATCGGAATTTGAATCGGAATCAAAATCGAATTCAGTCTAATGGAAATCGAACCGGAATGGGGAATGAGATATCGATTCAAAAAAATCGTAATTTATATTAAAAATCGATATCTTCGTTAATCCAATCGGAATCGCCCATATCTATCCATATCATCCCAATGATGCATCAGTGAATGATGCATCATTGGGATGACACTTTTTTCCGCTAATGTAATACTGCGATTTGAATGGTCGTTTGTAAGCCGGGATTGGGTCTTTGATCTGTGGGAACGTTACAGGTTTACTTAGCTGTTGTTAGGCTCATTTGTAGTCATCATTGAGAGGTGGCGGAATAGCATTGATATCATCAGATAGACTAATTTGGCATTTCCTCTCACTCGAACGAGCAGATTGACCTGATTCTGAAACAAATAGCATCGGGAACATCCTGGAATAATAACCATTTATAATTTCAGAATTATGAAAGGATTTATTAGATCGAATGGACCATTATGGGGATATCCGGATGGACTCGTATTTCGCTGCGATTAAAAATTACAAAAGAATCATTTTTAGATTCAATGGATCACATGAATGAACAAATAACTGAATCCAAATCCTCAATAAACGGGGAATTTTTATTCAAATGAGATACTATTTACGATGTTAATGAAACACCCTTTACGGTTTAATCAACCAAAGTGCGTATTTTGCATTTTATATATACTAGCTAAACTTCCTTCTCATCGCGGAAAGAACGTGATAAATGCCACAATAAATTCCAGCTTACTGGAAAACTAAAGTTAGAAAATGTAACTTATAAGCCGGAGACAAGCAGTACTTCGGCGAAAAACACATTTTGTCGCTCTTTTAGTATTTTACTAAAAAGTTCGTTCATCCGACAGAATTTCATGAAAAAAATGTCATAAATATTCCGATTGATATTTAATTATTTTTAATGATGACGGAGAAAATGAATTGGAAATTCTTTTCAAAAGGAACTCTGATATATTATTTGACTACTCACCGGAAACCAAATGTTTCCATACATTCTTCCAAATTACTGATGATGTCCAAATATAGAACTTTTAATCAATATATTCTTTAAATCAAACAACTGGGGAGTATTTTATTGCGGCGAAGCACAGTGGGCTAGAATCGAAAAAAGCTGGCCAAAAATACGAAAACGCTTTTCTTGAGTGCGGACTACGAAACTTCGCATGATTGATTATGAATAAATCCTGCATACAACTATGGAAGTCATTTACGTTGGATTCTTCGCATTAAAATTATATCGTACAGGAGGTCAAAGTTGACCAATTTTTGCGAAAATTTCCCGTTTCCGATTTTTCGCGAAATTTTTTATTTGAAATACAAAAAGAATAAATCAGAATCGTATTGGTTCGTTGTACCTCTCAAAACACGAGAGCGTAAGGGAGGAAAATCAAGGAGAAGCTAGATAAATACTATGTTGACTCTGCACCATTGATTTCAAAGGTAAAAATGTGGTTTACTAAATTTCGTTTTGGTGGCACAGGCACAAGTTACGCCGGACGCTCAATTGAGGTCTCCACAACAGTAACAAAGGAAAAAATCCATGATATTGTGATGGCCGATCGGAGATTGAAAGTGTGCGAGATCGTAGAGACCATAGACATATTATATAGCCTGGTTACTTCGATTTTGACTAATCATTTGGGTATGAGAAAGCTATCCATAAGATGGCTGCCACGCTTGCTCTCAGTTGACCACGAAAGGTGGGTGTGACAGCTTCAAAAGTGTTCTTGGTGTCGTTCAAAAGAAATCCAGATGAGGTTTTACGCCATTTCATACGTGTAGAAGGAACATGGATTCCAAGACAGCACACTGGAGACCAAGCAGCTGTCAAAACAACGGATTCTCGGGGCGAATCGGAATTATGACCAAGGTGTGTCTGTCAGCCAAAAAAGTCATGGCGACAATATTCTGGAACAATTGTGATATAATGTACATTGATTACCTCCAAAAGGGAAGAAGAGTAAATGGAGAATATTATTAAAACTTATCGGACTGGTTCAATCGATAATTAAAGGAAAAACGACCATATTTACCAAAAGAAAGTGCTCTTCCACAAGGAATGTGCAAAGGTCCACATGAGCACAGCCGCTAAGGAAAAAATTTAATGATTTGAGGTACCAATTGCTATCATATCTGACATATTCTCCAGATTAAGCTTCAGCAACTATTTACTATTTCCAAATATAAAGAAATAGCTGGATAGGATGAGATTTGGCTTAAATTATGAAATCATCGCTAAAATAATGCATATTTTGAGGTCCTCGACACGTCGTATTATTTGGAAGGGATAAAGTAATAGGAGAAACGTTAGACAAAATGTATAGAGCTAAAAAGAGACAAATTTGAAAAATATAAGGTCTTTTCATTGAAAAACCTGTGTTTTATTTAAAAGGTCGCGAACTTATTGACCCACTTCAGATACTGCTGATAAATATAATTTTCGCTTAATATTTACGCAAGTTGAAAAACTGATGTGAAAAAACGATAGATAACCGGGACTCATACCGGCAGTTTCGTTTCTTACGAAAAAATTTCGTTTAGTTACGTTACTAAAATAAAATTTGGACTACCGCTAAACAGAAATACTAAAATACTCTTTTTACTTGTCTAACCAATTGATATACATTCCTATGATGGATGGTTAAGACATCTTTTGAGACAACACTATGTTTTCGTATTGGTTTCACTCTTTTTATATACATAATATAAGCGGAGTTTTGATAAAAACTTATTTGTATTATGCTAACAATAATTCTTTGTAGTTATAATGTAAATAAAGAAACTTGAATATATTTAAGTCAGGGATTCACTGCTGCTTTACTTCTTACCGACTAATGGATAGAATTGAGAAAAGCAAGGTACTTATATTTTATGTTTAATATAGAGTTTATCTTTGGGCCGTATTGAAATTCAAGTCTTCCGTGGTATTTTCAATCTTAATAGACGTAGTTCAACGATCTCCATAGCTTTAAGTCTTTAAGCAATGCATCACGGTTGTAAATACATCCATGGTGCATATGGCGGATATGTATCGGCATTAATATGTATAGTAGATAAGATATTCAAGAGTTCGCCGGCGACCGTCGAATAATTTCTAAGAAAAGATACAGCAGACGCGGTCACCGATTTTCAGAAAGGCGATTGGAGAATTCTCGATTTTCTTATTCATTAAAAGCCGAGTTTCATTTTCTTTGTATAGTTGAATTCAATGGCATCGAACCAAGGATTATTAAAGAAACGATCGATTGTCTATATAAAAATATATTCATGATTTCCGCACCGATTTTTTATGCATGTTCCTGAGAAGAGCGTATATATGATGAGAGTAAAATTTTCTTAAATACGGCATGCTAATCATTGAATAGTTTCAAATATACATAAATTCATTTTTGGATTTGATTACAATATTATTCACCGTGGTGTATAACAAACGGAATCATATAACTCATTAAGTTTCTGAAAGGAGCCCACTTATCATTTCAAGTCCAAGAGGAAGGTCCATATTCTCCATTGAATTGGATGGTAGAATAAAAATGGTGCCCTGGAGTCGAACCAATGTCCATTTGGGAAATGGTGTACTGCGTTAACATTTTCGCGCCTGCTGTTCACGTACCGAAATATAGATCCATCTTTTCGGGAGTTAAAAATTATTCCAATCTCGATTATATGAGAGGATTAAGACAGCCTGGAGTCGAACCCAGTTCATAAGATTGTATTTTCCCAATTGGTACGTACATACATCTGAAACTATATCCAAAGTTTCAACATCATATCGATGTATCCTACAATAGAAGACCGAGATATCCTACAATAAGATTCCGTTTTCCCATTTAAAATGTATGGCAGAATCTAAATGACGCTCTGGCATTGAACCAAGTGTCATTGGGGAAACTGAACTGGCTGTAAACGCACATTCATGATATCTTTTCACATGTCAGGTTGTACGCTTCCATGTCATCGGGAAGTTTATCTCAGTGCCTTCCGAAAATATAGCCGCTCGAGCCATTTTGGAAGATGTTATTAACTCCCTCTATATGTCGGATTAAGAAGGTCCTCAAACCACACGGTCCTGGTTTCGAATCCCGGCTAATCGGATTTTTCTGGTTAGGGAATGGTAGTCTATGATTGTTGTATTTAATAAAAAAAGGGGAAAAATATAAAAATAGGAAGGAAATAAACAAAACCAAAAAAGGGTTGAATGGCTAAAATTCGCCCTAATAGACGGCATTACCCATTAAATTGTATGGTAGAATACGAATGTCGTCGTATCAAAAATCGAAACTCAATTCCCGATTCGTGGCTTATGTCGGATTTCTATCCTCTCTCTTAAAAATGTCTGAATTTCCCTCCGTAAATTTCCTATGGGAGAATTAAGACCGCCTGGAGTAGCATCCAGAGCCCGTTCGTGAAAGAGAATCGCATATTAATATTAGATGGGAAAACTTTGACCACTTCCAAAGTTTCAAGCGGATATCATATCGGGAAAGTCCTAAATTAAGATTCCTCACTTGAAATGTATGGGTGAATGCAAATGCCTCTCTATCGTCGAACCAAGGATTATTGGGGAAACGGTGAACTGCGTGTATGAATTATATTTATGTCCTTTGCTCATTTGCCTGGTCCAACGTTTGGGAAGGCCGTCAAAAAATGTTTAAAATCACCGAAATGTGTTTTAAAGGGGGTCACCAACCTGGCGTCGCACACATTTGGTGGCATTCCTAGGAATCCGCGTCATCTAAACCATCCTGATTTTGAATTTTCATTCTTACCTGGAAGTGCCTTAAAATGTTTTAAAAGCCATATTTATTTTGGAGAATTTACGGTATCGATAATTCATAGCTGCTTCTAATAATGGGTGTTTGTGGCAGCTAACACCTAAAATTGGTCAGTAAAATTTTATCCAAAGGCAGCCAAAAATTGTTCCTCAAGATGATATAACATGTGCAATTTGTTTCCTTACCATTAGCATTAAATCACAAAAGACAGTTATTTTGGAAATGTTTCCTACGGAGTGGACCAAAACAGGGGTTGAAAGGATATAAAAGCTTTACATTGGAGATATTCTACTGTCAACTACGGTGGTACGTTAAAGATAATTAAGTGTATACCTTTTGAAAGGTAAAAGATGATAATAAATTGCATTATGAAAGTAAATCTATTTTCATTAATGTTTTGTATGACAGCAGAAGTTCTAAACTGGACACCAAGAGATGTGAAGAGACCAAGAAGAAGACCAAAGGACCGATGAAACAGAGAGATCATTAAGTACCAAGGTGTGACATGGCAAAGAGAAGCTCAGAATAGAAAGAATTGGAAAGCACTTGGGGAGGCCTACATTCGACATCGGATTGATAACGGTTGAAAATACACACACACACACGCACGTACGCACTCACACTCGCACGCACACCCAAAAATGTGGAGGAATCATTCCTTTTTACAGCGGTCGTTGTAATATCATTATCGGTAAATGATTTCTGAAAAATACTTAGATTTACCTGAGATAGTTGTCAATATTTTTATGGTTTAATGAGAATGCTATTTTGCCATTGAATGAGTAGAATCGATCAATTTAAGGCGATAATGTTTTACTAATTTCTTTATTTGTTTTTCTTCTGTTTTAATACGATGTTGGTTTTCCTTCATAATTATACTGTGAGTATATATCAAGAGTATCTTATGAATACATATCTTCTGAGACCTGAGAGACTTTCGTAATCGAGGATTTGTATTTCGCATTGAATACCAAAATACCATGTTGCAAACTCACGACACATGTTATGTTGAAAATCCTTAAAACATAGAAAATTGAGCCAATGAGACAGTCAAACAAACATATTGAACCATTAAATTCGTTACTGGGAATCACTTTATACCAGTAACTTTCAAAACTGTTTTTTAATGGCAGGTTAAATTAGAGTAATATAGATTTCGGATACTTAACTTGCATAAAAATGTGGAGAATTAAGATTGATTGTGTGTTTTCATATAGAAGAATATTCATTCGACTGAAAACTCTTTCATACTTTTAAAGTCGGTGAGCGTCATTATTTCATCGAATTACGTTCTCACTCATTTAGCAATATTCTACACTCATGGGTGAGGCATTTTTGTAAACAGCCTGAAATATATGCGATAAAATGTGGTGCAGATGTCTTCTTATCCGTTCCAAAAGATGGACCGTAAATTAGAAAGTGGATTGGAGTGAAAGTAATGAGTATTTACCGATGATAAATCAATGATAGAGCGATTCGAGACTTCGAAATGGATCGTCGCTTCTTAGAATCGACCTTTTCATTTAACAAGGGAAAACATTTGATATTTTGTTATCCATGTCGTGGAATCAAATCCTCTTTTTTCGTTTCTGAGAATTATTTTCACCTCTCCTTATTATGCTTGGAAATGGGATATTTTATCGAAAGAATTTTCGAGAATCAACATTTGATTCCTTACCTACAAGTTTTCTTTAGGCGATCGACACAAAATTCTTGAAATAAATAATGCTCAAAGTAGGATTGATGCATATCCGTTAGTTATGTTTACCGAAATGAGCGATCTTTGATATGATATTTTCGCTAAAATATATTTTTAGCTCTACAATAAATTGAATATCTAGAACTTTTCAGTGGTCGCAAATATTAGGAATTAACCGTCTTAGTTGTTAATTTTCCCTTTATGCTAGAAATGAACTATTGAATAGTTCTTCCTTGGGAGCCTCAGTTGTCTTTATAGCTGATTAAGTGTTCTCATTTAATATAAAAAATGTAAACTTAATGTACAAATGTACATATTCGTTCTTTTCTGTTTTGTATGGTA
The DNA here is from genome assembly GCA_036926295.1 of Pachydiplax longipennis. Classification (NCBI taxonomy): domain Eukaryota; kingdom Metazoa; phylum Arthropoda; class Insecta; order Odonata; family Libellulidae; genus Pachydiplax; species Pachydiplax longipennis. The sequence goes on along the minus strand of JAVFKF010000050.1, from coordinate 3,246,026 downwards.
TTATTGGTATGCCATCTTGTGTTTTAAAGTCTCATTTTATCTAATGAAATGAAATTTAATTTCATCACCAAAAATAGTTTTCCTATCAGTAATAAGTAGGCTTCGTAGGTTTTTCAAACCACCCTTCTTGAGGGTGTTTTCCTGCAGTGGAATTTTTTCCCTAAGCACTTAGCTTAGGTTTTTAAATCCACCAAGTAGTGTGTTCCTTTTTTTCATCTTCCGTGTTCTTTTTTTCATTCTATCTCTTTTTTAAAATTTTTATGACGAATGGTTAGATGTAAAAAGAGATTTTATAGTCTGAATCTCGCCCTAAGTAAAGGCCATTCTTATTATTATTAAATAACATTGAATGTATCTATATTTAGGGATCAATTTTAACGGATACCTTAATTAAAAAATTAATTTCAATATGTTGTTTTCGGAATTCAAAAGACCAGAAATATAAAATCCTAAAGCTATCTGCAGAAAAATATGATTCGCCCAAATAAATCTTTAATTTCCATTTGCGATGAACTGAAGTGATGAACGTCACTGATGAAAGTGGAATTGGCATTGGCTCTTTCATTTGCTGAAAAGAGAAGAAATACGTCAGGGATTTGGTAGCCATCCTAAGTTTGAAATGTATAACAATTTATTCCTATATAAGATATACGTCCAGTATTTCCATGAATATTCAATACTAAAAAACGAGTACCGAATTAATAGATACAAAATAATCTAATGGATTAAAAAACAGTAAACACAACCCAAACGATACATGAAAAGTATCAGGTTGCTTTTACAGCTCTCATAGGCTCTTCTTATAACATTCATTGCACAAAGACATGTATTCGTCATTCTAGAATAAATTGTCTGATTTTCTTAATATTCCTTTCAACTTTTGTTTAGCCAGAATAATGATTCCGAATTACTAATGATATTGAGATTCAGTGAAAATGTTAGAAGAAATATAATGACGGATTTGTTACAATCGAATCGACTTGATTGGATAATATGTTTTAATGTAAAAATTTAAATGATTAGTATCTCCGTGTAACATTTTCAGTACAATAGCTATGTACGGATACCAGCTCTGATGTCTAACGACGAAAAACAAATATCGGTGATGGGTTGCGCTAGACTCTCGAATAGTCAAGTTAAATAGGTGAAATCTTTTATTCATTCTCCACTTCGCGTAATAAAAAAGACGTTGCTCCATTATTTTGGCGATAATGAATCTACATAGAATTTTTAAACGCTCGTTTCATGAACCACATTCTTCACATCCTTGGAGATCTTACATTTTTGCACTGGACTATTCACTCATTAAATTTAGGTTTCATAATTGCCATCCACAATTCTGACCATCTTGTGCAAATTGTCACCAATGGCCGTAGATTCGTTTATAAACTCTGTAGCAAATATACTCTCCTTAATTTCTTTACTAAAAGTACCACAGAAGTGAGACAGCTTTCGAAAGACATTTTAACTACTTGTTCAAAGAAGGAACTTGAATGGAACACAATCGGCAAATCGTAAACTGATTGGTCTATTTTCTTCGTCGAAGTTTGTCGTCAAAGAATCGGAAGTTGAAGAGGTTTCGAAGCAGCGTTAAAGAAGAAATGCAATTGTGCTCGTCCATATTGCTTCAAATCTGTCAATTGACACCTCATTTCGATGTTTTAGGACTTAAAGGTGTGCATCCGAGTTTTTGTTGGTAAGAAATAGTTTAATAATTCTTTTAATGTTGGAGAGTTACTATCTTAGCTTACTGGGGATTTTGTGATCTCGAATAGAGGAAATATGATTCTCTAAATCGTAAGACGTTAGGAATATTATTGCACCCAAAGCAAGTATATTGGTAAAAATCATCGCTAAAAATCAAAGCAAGAGCCATTTTAAGATGTGTTATCGATTTGGCTGAACCTTAACTTATAGATTCTCTCACAAATTCTCAATTTCTGAAAACCGATAAAAAATCCTCCGAGACCCATTGTCAGCCAAGGAAAACATCAGGTTTGTGTCAAATGTAATAAAAGGGCCACCTGAAGCGTGGGCAAGTGGATTGGAGAGACTTTTAATGATGGATGGACTCCCCTCCTAGCGGAACGTTTTGATTGGCCGAAAATCCGACATCTCCGATCGCCATCAATTTTCGGTTGCCGACGAATTAGGGTTGGATGAATTTTGAGGCGAAATGAAGAGGTGGCGGATTTAGAATTAGATGTCGCTAGATATAAACTCTCGATAACAATCTTAATTTAATGAAGGCACATTCACGGCATGTCGTTGTTTTACTCGAGGAAAAAATGAATTCGATGAAAAATGAACTCGATGACGGTTTCATCGAATATGTTACGGAATCTTCATTATGTAAAGTCTATGCATTCTTCTTTTTCGATGGAAACACTTCTGAACGCACTCTTAAGAAATAATTGAACTTTCTGTGGTTAGTACTTCTATGTGTCATATAAAAAAGTGGACGATTCTTAATGCTTCCTAATACATACTTGCGGTAAAAAAAGAGGCGTTGTGAGCTCAAGGTATCACTCCATTTGGCAAGCAGCCACAGTTCAATTCCTAAAATTGTAATTTTAGATTCAAGTGAGGATATCGAGAATCATCGATGTTTCATAAGTAAGTTGATTTTTTTTATTTGACGTAATTTATTAATTCGGGATTAATCCAGTAATTAAATTTTTAATTAAATGACGAAATGAATTGAAATATTGGATTAAAGCTTTTCCTAATCACGGGAAGTGAATGGTAATTTATGCTGATTATCCAATTGATCGTCAGAATTAACCACATGTGACGTATATGATTGACGGTTCATAAGTAAATAATTGTAATAATAATATTTCATATTTTTTCTCGATACTTTTTGAAACGTAGTTTAACATATGTAATGTATATGAATTTAATATACTGATACAGCACGCAAAGATTTTATTTGTAGCATTCCGTAAATAATTGGAAATTAATTAGATATTTCCCCTTGAATGATATAAAAGAACATGGAGATGACGATTTGATATTTTTATTAATGTTTTTAGTTAAAATTTAATTATTTAAGCTACTGTCATTTAAACGCTATTTAATAATAACAAATTATCACGAAAAATAAAGAATAATAATAATTGTTGTAATATGCGATATCCAGTCTTTATCCCTCATATTTCATATAAATTTTTGTATTTGTGTAAAAAGTTTGAGTTATCATATTTCCGTAATGCTTCATTGTATTAGGTTAACCTAATGATGCGTGAGGTGTTGATCCATGTGAATGTTTGGGAATGTATTTTTTCTGAGGTATGATTTAATTTTTAACCTATTAGATGTTATAGAATTGTCTCAAAGAAAAGTGACTATCTCTTTATTCATATTTTGATTTTTTGTATTCACATTAGAATTTGCTTTCCTTGATTTTTATGCAAGATTTAAAGCGAAAATGCACGAAAGACATTTTTCGTTTTAGAAATGAGTAATTATCATACATTTTTGATAATGTGAACAATCTTCGAAAAATATAATCCTTTGGAATAATTTTCATAGCAAAAAATAGGGATATCAAGTTTTAACGGTAAAGATACTTACTAAGGGTTAAGTTTGCTTGTAGAATAATAGTGTCTGAATGATTTCACCCTAAACAAAGCTATAGGAGTGAAATTGAACTTAGATGAGTTCATTATTATAATTGCAAACGTATCGAATACTGAACTCGTTCAAGGGACTGAAATGTCTGAAGAATATATGGCATACATGGCATGGTACATACATGGCAAATTAACGCAATTAACTTAATTACTGTTTCTCTGATGTGTTTTCCTTCGTAAGCTTTAATCACAAATTACTTAAACTCGCATTTACGCATTGGCTTTAGGATCGAATAAGGACAAAATGAAAATCTGTTTCTTTTTACATCCCATAGTCAAATATTCGAATCTAGATTAATGGAGGTTGCGTAATGTAGATTTAGCTTTTTGAAGATGCTATGAAAAGGAACGACTGAAACTGTATTCATCAAAGATATGGATTTATTATCGTACATTTCAATTTAGTCTGTTGATCAGTTGAATGTGCATGACATTCGTGCTATTGCATCTCTTGAGTAAATCGAGAAATATTTTGAGTTTCACAAGGAGATCAAATTTTATGAATGAATGAGTTACCTTACCCGGAGAGAATGTTCATTTCTTGATACTTACACAAATCGTACATAACCCGTGCTCTTTGGATGAACAATGCAAATATTTAAGAAGTGGATATTTTGGCTAAAATGACTAGAGAAGTAATAATTTAGCAATTTTATTTTATATAAATACATTCCTTTTATTTGTATTAATAATGCTTACAGCTATTTTAGTCAATAAATGCAATAGTTGGAAGATGATTATTTATTTAAAATTTATATGTTAATATGTTTAAACGAAAGTTGTTAAATATTGCAGTGTACATGATTCCTAAATTTAATACGGAGTACAATGGTCATAAATTTGAATAAAAGTTACCTATGGCGAACACAGACCTTTATTTTAAAAAGTAATTGTACCATCACTTTATTTACGAACACATTGTTCCTCTTTGCAACACACAGTTTGATTTAATGACACAACATAAAAAAGAGTGGTTTTATCTATTACTGTGTATTTCGTACCCTAATGTGCATTAACAATTAGCAGCGATTTAAATTAATAGGATAATGAACAATTTAACTTTATCCAATAGTTTATTTAGAATTAATTTTTATTCATAATTTATTTATCAACTCCTCTCCCATTTCTGAGAGCTAAAATTTTCAAGATAAGCAATAGTTAAGTTTTGCGAGAAATAATTAATTTTTCATTTAATGACAAAGTTTAATGAAGTGTGGAGCAGCGCTCGAACTTTGTTATGTTCAACGTAAATGATTTTTACGACATTTAACTTGTAGAAAAATTTATTGTGATCGCTAGACAAATTAAAAACGATTTTATGCTTGTCGTTTACTTTTTGTGGTGTTAATTTTCTCCGAAAACACTGATATGATACAGATATTATAAAATCTCGTCTTCTGCCCTGGGAATCATTTTAGAATCAAACGGATATACATGTAAGCAAATTATAACTAACCTATACTTATATTACAGGCCATTAAAGTGCATTAAATGAAAGTAAGAGCGATAAATGGCAAATATTTAATCGATGTTTTATGCGAAGCTCGTAAAATCTCTTCTATGTGCCTGTTAAAACCACCGTCCAGCCATTAGATTAGAATGTTTTGGTCGGAACAGTTACTGCCAACAAGGTATTCTGTCATAAAAATGAAGTTGAGGGCCGCTTGAAGTAATCATGTATGTATGTGTGTGTGTGTATATATATATATATATATGTAATTTTAGTTTCAAAACTTTGACGAAAAAATGGAAGAACCTTTGGGCAAGTACCTACGATGAAAAGACCAGAACAACGGAGTACGAAACATGGCCGACATTATAGTATTAACACAAGAGATTATCTTCTGAATACCTCCGTGAACATTCTCCTTCTTTTACTATTGCAACTGGGTTTCTGAATTAACTTAACTTTATTCCAATGGCTCATGATAGAAATATATTGTATGAGTATAAGGAAATAAACAGAGTAAATTACAGACATATAAGTGAGGACAGTCCAAGAAACATCAGTTTCATTATTTGACCGTATTGAAATGACATTTAAGGTGTTTGTTGAATTTTGAGAGGACGGATGGATTGATAGCTAGGTATTCAGAACTACCACAAATAATATCACAATTCTACGTAATTAAAAAAACGCTTGTGCAATTTACCACGAGGATACTACTTGTAATAAAAACTTTACCATGGCTGCAGCACAATTTCTAAATAAAATATTCGGCAAATTCTACACCAAATTTAACTCGGCAACGATTAACTTTATCTCACAAAGCACATGAATCATTGGTTTGCATCAAAACACGAGCCGCGCACTGAGTGCGTGGTGGGTCCGTTTTGTCCGTTGCCAAAACCACTCAACTGTTACTCGGTTATTCTAAACGTTCGCATCTTGGAAGTCAGATTCTGGGGAAAAGTGACATCACTCCCCTCAAATTTGTACGGCTCCATAAAAAGGAACAATTTGGTGCGTGCACCGCGGTTACGACAAGTCCCTATTCACAAACAACTTCATTCTTCGGTGCCACTCAGTCTTCCCTTGTGCCCCAAGATGAGTCCATACAAAGATTGGCCATTCAAGACCAGCATATTTTCATCTTTCGGCGTCTTTTTGCTGTGAGTCGCATCGCTCTTCGGGTTCCTCGATATGGTCTGAGCAGTTGTCTCTTTCTTTTGTTCGCCGACGTGAATGGCCGAGCGTCGATTCGATCCGACATCACCGTGAATGATATTTGCTTCCAGTTCTCCTGTCTGGGAGAGTACACGCTCCACATCCCTGTTGCGATTCCGTGAGAGGATTTTCATGGTAGCCGCAGTGGTAATTTCAACGGTTGGTTCTCCAGTGGTCGCCTCTTGGTTAGAAGCCATGCCGACCTCCTCAACTTTAGCGTTCTGCGATACCGTGGTCGGTAGCTCTGTGTGAATGCTGGTCGTAGTATCGATTTTCACCGTTGGGGTCGCGTTCTCCATCTTAAAATCCGCGTGAGTTGAGAGTTTGTTTTCCCCAAGGCACGGCTGAGCTCCGCATTCGCACATGTCCGAAAAGTCGGAGCCAAGAGGTGCTTCGTCTGAAACGAACGATTTTTAAAATGGATTATGCGTTTGGAGACAAAAAGTTAGCTCCGCCAGAATCTGGCCTTATTATTTAATAATATATGGTGCTCATGTATGTACATAATAACTATTGCTAGAAATTGCCGTAATTCTCGTAATAAATATAATTTTTCAGTTCTACTCATGGAATTAACTGTTATTTTGTTGCGTAATATTCACCAGCAAAATCGACAATGTTTGATCAGGATCTTTAAAAGTAGGAAATTTATCTAAAAACGAACAATGAAAATTAAAAATCAATTGGAAAGGAAAACTTCCATCGTAAAAAAGTTGGCGAATCATAGAAATGACTATTAAAATCGGTTCATAACTTTCGCATAAATTAAAATGTCTAATACTGAATCATGAGCTGTAGTGGACATATTCGCTTTTAGTGTTCTGAAATTGCTTACCTGCGTCGACTGCTTGTCGTCCGAACCAAGTGATTAGGTCATCGTCTGTGACTCCTGCCAAAAGGGCACTCTGAGTCCGGCTGGGGGCGTGGAAGAAAGCGTGAGCGGCTAAGTGGCCTCTTCCAGCGGGGTAAACCCGGGCGGAGGCGGGCCTTAGTGACCTCACGGAGAATCGCCCACGTGCAGTGAAACGAGCGCATAGTGCACAGCCTGGTCTCACCTGCTACCACGAGTAAGAGCACTTTATTGGTAAAGATAATTTCAATTTGCGCACACATGTTATTTCTTAACAAATGCCTTAGAATTTTGACTCGGAATAAACTTTTCCTTGTTTCAAACCTAGTTAAGTCCCTCGATAGAATAATTTTAGTCCCATTCGTTCAACATGATTTAGCAATCGAGCAATCTATCAAAGCAAACAGTTCGCATAACTGAAAATGCAATACAATTCATTAATAAAATACAGGGGAAGATGCTTGCTGCTTACAGGTCAGTCTAGAATTTCAAAACTCAAGAGTGCTAAAAATGGCCTTGAAAATTGTTAAATTGAGTCTCAGATTAAAAGATTCCGATAACATAAAGTGGTTATATTGGCATACGAACGATGAGTCATGCGACTACTTCAAACGACTGCGGGAGAGTATGCCAATGTTTAAGTAAAAGTTGGATTAGTACAAGAATTTATTTAGAAAAATGATAAATTTTTCTTAGAAGAAACTTATTACTCCATTTTTTATCCATTAAATTCATCTTAAATCTCTTAGAAATAAAAGGAATCGTGATAAATATCGACACATTACGTTTTTGGTCAGATATATTAGAGGTAGATTGTCAGAATGGTAACGTTACACATTGGACGGAAAGTTGGAATCATCATGTATGAGATTGAAAATGCTACAAAATTTTGCTAAGAATTCATTCGAATGTTCGTAATGATATCTCTATAAATATATCTCAAAAGGAATGAATATTTCCTTACGCTGTCAAACAAGAACCATATCCTTTCTCCCCTTTTGCCGTGAAGAAAATCGAGGCTCTTTCCGTCAGGACCCCATATTGAAGCGACGTTTTCGACTTCAAATCCCGAGAATAATGACACTTCTAAACGGAGCACTCCAGATGCACCTTCTCCTTGCCACCTGCAAAAATAACAAACACATGTATTCTTAAACTGACGTGAATGGTGATTTAGGACGAGTTTGACTGTTATCGATTGAATATATTTAACTTCGTTTCGAACGGTATTCGAAGGGAAAGAACGAGTAAGATAATACCTCTAGATAATGTAGAAAATCTCTAATTACAATTAAAATTAAAATTCAGTGGATTACCAAAGGGCAAAGTTTACTGGGATTTAGGGAAACTTTATAATTTAATTAATGTTTCGAAAATTGCTAAAACGTAACTTACGATACGCAATGGTAGAGAAGAAATAAAAATCACGTCTTTACTCGGACTATCCTATAAAACGCAGTTTTCCCGGCTGATCAGAGACAACTATACCGACTCTCCAAAAAATGTGTGATTTCTCACTATTATGGCTTGTCTTCTTCTCTTAAATTGATTTTCATAGCAATATAAAGAGGAACATTAAGAAGAAATTGTATTTCTAACTGTGAAAAAGACTAATATATGATAATCTTAAAATTTTTATTTGCAAGTGAAAATATTTTTCCTTTTTGACAATATCTCATATCGATAAAAATAACTCGCAAAGGTACAATAATTCGCTATCGTCGACTTCTTACACCAGAAAATATTTTCCTTAGGATTCATTATAATTGAAAAATAATATATTTTACATAAATAATTGGTATTTTTCGAAGGCTTGTTTCCTGGCATTTAACTTCAGAAGCAATATGAAAAAATCTATAAACAAAAATAGTAGAGATTTATATTATCAACAACTTTTTTATAAATAATTATTATGTATAATACTGCAGAAGAAATGGCTAAGAAAACAGAGCTTCCTTCCGTAATTAGAGCTTATTTATAAAATATATGTGGAAATCCAGCACAAGGAATAATAAAAATAAAATAAACCTTAGCGTATTCTCTTCGTGTACATACGAGGGTGGTCTGAAAATTTTCCGACCCCAGATTTTTCAGAAATCTTCAGAAAATTTTCAGAAAAATGTCGAGAAATGGCGAAATGTCGGAAACTTTTCAGACCACCCATGTGCATATGGATAAATACGTTTATTTTCTTTCGTACTATACCTTTCCTTGTAAAGCATATGAACAAATAATTCATCTCAGATGGAAATATCGATACCTTAAGTCGTGAATAATAGTTTGAACTTAAATGTAAATAGGGTAGAGTTTCAGCGCTTGTAAGAGGGAGACTGAGAAACCGTTTTCTTCGAAGAACTAATTAGATCGCCGGCAAATATGTGCTCTAAATGCAATATTCGTCCTATCATTTTACGAGGATATAATAATTTCCAACCACTCCTGAGATGGGCTCTTATTATGTTGAGGAGTAATGTTTACCGAAAGGTTTTGGATAACCGTAGGTGTCAGCAATTTTATGGTGGAATTGAGCTTAATTGAAAAGATTATCGAATTATTTTCCTCAATAATGGAGTCGTTTTATAATGGAAATCTCCTGAAATAGCGGTCATCCACTAATCCTCTAACCGCAACAATGGCTATACATCCTACGCAAGACTTTTTCTTTCGCCAACCAAAGGATATTGGCAAAGCCCTTGTCGAGAGGGTTTTGAAGAAGGAAAAAATGGAGAAAATTTTTCTCCCGGAAAACAAAGCCTCAGAGTTGAAGGAGAAGAGGATTACCTCTGTAATCAAATGGAGGGAAGAGGAGAGATTAATCGAAGTCTGCCGCTCAATCGGTTCCCAAATATAAAATAGAGCGGTAAATGTTATAAAGAGAGGAAAGAAAAATTAAATAAGTCGAATAAAAGTTTTCAGCTATAGTTTTACCTTCGTCGTTTCACTTAAGGAGTTGGTACGGGAAAAACAAGGCAGATGGAAAAGTGATTGGCGCTGATGTAATTAAAATCGTGAAAGCAAGGCGAAAAGAAAATTAATGCAGGCGAGCTAATTCATGCGGTGGAGGGGTAAATGGATATTTCTGATGGTGAGAAATGCTACATGTGACGGCAAATCTGGAATGTCTAGCGAAATGGAAGAGTATTAACGATGGAGAAATGCGACGAATCTTTAACAGGAATGTAATCAGTCGAAAGTATCGATGAGTAGTAGAAAATATTCATGAACGGCAAATACTTTGGTAGTGAAAGACTGATTAATGACGTTGTGCTATTAAGTAGGATTAAGAAGGTCACACAGTATGAAGATGGAAATAGTTTAAGTGATGAAGTTCAACTTAAATAATATTAAAGATTAGACGTTAGTGAGAAATGAAGTGAGATTATGTAAAAATCAAATTCGATTGAGGGATAAGCCATAAATAGTGTTCAATTCAAACCTCCCGAATATTAATTGATCACTGCAAAAGTTGAATTAAGAAATAATAGCAAATAAAAGATCAACTTTTAAAGTATGATCACTTAAACGTTGTTTCCTTACCCTCTATGCAGCACCAGATCGGCGAATCTAAAACAATAACATTTTCTATGAGAGATTTCGAAAGGAACACCGTGTATAGAAGTCTCCCCCATTCATAGCGTATCAACATTTGGGACTAATGGTGCTAAATATATAGCCTTACGGTGCGAAATGAACTCATACAATTACCCAGAGTTTTACCTTTTGTGGTCTTAAATACCCTAAAAATGTTGAAAGCCGCAGCTGGGGTTTGAAATCTGTGCCCATTAATGAATTCAATTGAAATCTCATGGCGATGTTAAATGAGGTAGTTCCATTTGGAATCGAACCCAGGATCGATTTGGACACAACGGAAAGCACTACCCACTTGGCTATTCGGAATCCTTATCTTAGAACAGAAATCAACATATTTGACGCTAGCATAGTTCGATGCCTATAAGTTATCATTTATCGTCAATTATAAACATGTCCAGCAATATCTACTACGATAAAATCCAGAGTTAAGAAGAGAGGAATACAAATATAAAAAAATCAGTTGAATGAATAAGGGAAACTTAATTGACAACATAACTCATTTCGTCTAAGATGTACATTAAGAAAGACTGTTAAACATCAGAAGGAATAAAAATCTCACAAGATACCAATTAAACTTAAAACCAAAACGTCAAAAATGGATATTATTTATCAGCATTCGAAATTAAGCGGGAACTTATTCAAAGACTGGAAGAGATATGAAGATAATGTGGAAGAATAATGAGAGACGCTTTAAAAGATGAAAGAATAACAGAAAATTTTAGATCCAGGAAAAGAGTTATGTAACCCATTTGCTGGATCTCTTACTCTGTCTCAACATTATTCAGTTGGATTTTAAAATTTAAACCTCAAAGCATTAGTTCTGATTAAGGAATGATGCTCACTAGGTTGCGTTTGTTTGACATAAATGACATGAAATAAATATTGAGACTAAAACCTAAATAGTGAAATGCGTTCACGTAATTGCAATATTATTAATAACTTTGATAGCATTCAAGACCTTAATAAATGACACTCTCTAAAATCATCTTCGGTATCATCGCAGCAATTAACAAAACAATTGAAGGGTACATTTCTATCAAATGAATCTACTGGACTAGGAAACGATTGAATGTAAGAAGCAATTGGAAGCAGTGAATACAGTTTTGAGAGAAGAGGTTAGGGATATTATCAAGACTTGATCCTAGGTTCGATGTTTTTAAAAAGAGAGGAAGCGATACCCGAGTAAAATTTGCCACTCCGCTGGAGCTTACTAAAGTTGAGTTTAATCCAAAATGAAATCGAAAAAAACATTGATAATACGCTTCAAATAAAAATTTCCGATTACCTGGCATTCCTTTCTAGGAAATAAAATTAAATCTCGCAGCTCGGTTTCCCACTCTCTACGGGACATGCGTTTACAAATATATGTGATGAATTTGTGCTGTCAATCTTGAGTTTTTAATCATATAATTTACTAAAGTTTATTCGATTTGCATAAAAAACATTCCTTTTGATTAATTCTCATCAATGCGGCTGAAAATTTTGGAAATTAAATCACTTTATTACTGAAAGAATAATTTGTTACATCCAGTGCAACTGTGATTTTTTTACAAAGCACAAAATTGAAGAAAATAATTAAAAATGATGCGATCGAAAAATGTATAGGTTTTTCGTTTGAAACTGCTATAAATGGAGCAGATGGAATTGAATTTAATGACGAGCATGTTTATAGGAAATTCCATTTATTTTTCATTTCGAAGCCGGTAATGTTCCTAAATTGCTCAAAGAGATATAGAAATGAAGGAGAAAAAGTCCACCGCAGCCAGGACTCGAATCCGGATCTTCCGCTTTCTGAGTCGTTGCTTTACCCAATTAAGCTACTAAAACAGAGCCCTTCAATTTCTGTTGCTATGATGGGACACAGTGTGCTTCGGAGGATCCTAACAAGGAGAGACTCTCACTTTTGTCTGGGAATTTTGATGAAACTTTTTGTCGTGATGCAGGAAGAAAAGTAGTAATGAAAAAGTGTAACGGCGTTCGTCTGAATGGGCATTAGTTTCCCTGCAATAATTAACTGAAAATTGAAAATCGGGGTATAGGCAACCCTGCAATGCACATCCGTGCTAGCCGAGTATGTAGGGGTAACGTATTGCTTTCTGGTATAACTTGTATCTTATTTTCATTTGCTAATTTTTTCTTTGTCACTTATTAATTGACTTATTAGTAATAATAAATAATATACATAATAAATAATCCCATAAAGGGGGTACATTACTTTCTCGACCAGATTTACATTGGTTTCTATAAAATTTTTGAGCGAATTACTTTTATTGGTAGAGAAAACCGTTTTTCAGATTTATATATGAATTTTAAGCATTAAAAAAATTAACATTAAAACAGAAATTCAAAAACACCTTTTGAAACCTTAAGTTGAAAGTAAGTGTAATGGATGAAAAATGATGCTCAAAAGTAAAACGCACCTCGTTGGTTCCAACAAATTATAACTATAAAATTTTTTACAGTATAAATTTATAAGCTTGTGATTCTAATCCGACGAGGCTGATTTTTGAAATTCAAAGATTTAGTAGTCTGAGAATTGTTTAAAGAAAAAATCGTTCATCTTTCACATGCTCAAACAGATGGTTTAATCAAATTTATCGATTGCCCAATAATTTATGCTAAATTATCTATCATGAGTTTGGCATGTTATATGATGCGCCATACTAATCGGAAAGCGAGAAAAAATGGGAAATAAGATCATAAAACAAAAATGAAATTCAGAAATCGAAGAAAAATAAAACGAATCGAAAGGGAAGAAGCGAAACGAGAAATTTCGCTGAACACTTAAGGCCATGATAGCAGTCCGTCTGAAAAACTAAAGCGATTGATAATATGAGTATTCAAGATTCGACTATTACTGGAAATAGAACATCTTTCTTCAATTTCCCTACGCTGTTCCCGCGTTCAATAAAACAGCTCCATCCCTTTTCACTTCTCGATACAAAATTGATTGATTAATCTTCTCTGCAACGTCGTTGTCATGGAGACAACTCAGCCGATTCCATTGTTCGCCGTCACTCACCGCCGTGATTTTGCCCCGCTAATGAAGTTACGAGAATTAACATCAGTGAGCGCTAATTTGAAAGCTTTCATTCATTTGAATCTACGCGCGGATTCTTGTCTAAAGAGCGAGAGTTATTATTGGAGTCACTTTGTCAATGCAGCAGAGACTTAAAATGTGGCTTGCATTACATGTAGCCGATCCCTCAAACAGTCTCTCTAAAATGGCGAGTTCGTTTAACCAAACACATCAACGGAAGACGGTTTATGTACCGAATCTATGAAATGACTTAACGTGTCAAAATTGAAATTTTGTTTCAGGTATTAGATCACTGAACTTATCGAAACGGACTCTCAGACAAGAGTTTTTGGTTAGTGGAATTTGATTACCTGAATTATGATTCGGCTGATAATATAATTTCTTTAATACTTTTATTTTAATTTTACTCTTTAATTCGATGATTCAGATATAAATGAGTCATAAGAAATCTATTTCAGAAATACGAAGGAGTCATCAAATTTTAAATTAAATTACGAAATTGAGAGGATAAAGAGTAATATAGGAATATAATATAGGAATACATGAAAAATGTTTAGCGTGCTCTTGTTGAGCATAAATGTGAATGAAATTCATATCAAGAACTTTAATTCCCCTTACCGCCATAAGTTAAGTTTCTGTGGGCAAAGAGGCATTCAGAACACGGATTGTGAGTTTTAACGAAAATGCTTCATTTTGTCTTCTGCGGGAATGCCCGCGAAAGCTGACACTGTTACTGAAGAGGAGCAAATTCACGAAAGACCTCAGCGTGTGTGCGGTTTGATTGCCATGGGATGAAAAGTGTGGAAAAGGATGCCAACAGATCCGATAGGAAACGAGCTCTCGGATGGCTGCTGGGAATTCAGGTCAAATTCCTTTCTTCGTTTAACCTTAGAAAATAAAGACAAGATGATATTACACGTCCCTCACCGACGGAAGATACTCCTTCAGATTTCCGATTTTTGTCTTCGATTCGAATACCCACTTTCATCGATTTCGCTATGTAGGCGTGGGTTTATATTTAATGCAATAACTATCGTAATTCCGTAATATAATTAAAAATTACTTCAAATCTAAAATCTGCTAACATTATTAAGTGAGCGCAAACAAATGGGTGTGTATTACGAAAATTCAATAGAATGTTCTATTTATGCTTGGTTTTGACCCCAATATAGACTAGTTTTGAACTGCCGATCTTTTTGTAGTGCTTATTGTATACCCCTTCAATTTTCTTCTGGAAAAACTATGCATATATTCCTAGATAATTATTTATTAGGCTTTGATCTGAAAAGTAGCGTTGAACTCAAAAAGGGACAATAAAAACGGAAATTCTCCAATCGTCAAATGCCGGCAACCGACGGGTGCCTCAGAAAATGATTCTCGCCAGGTGCAGCTGCCAGTTTTCAGGAAACTCTGGGAGTTGCTGAAAAAATGAGGGGAGTTTCTGAAAACTCCAATTTCCGTTTTCTCTTATTCATTGACCACCGAGTCCCATTTATTTTCTTAGGGACGTTAGTTTTATGAAATTAAAATCAAAATTTTTATTTAAATAGTGCGCAGTATTGTGACGAGATCATATAATTTTGTACACGCGGGCTTGTAAACATGGAAAAAACTCCTTAAAAATACCCTCACGACGCAAATTTGTGATTTCTCATACACGAACTAATCTTTTCCCCATATAATCTCGGGTTTGTACCTCGGATACTTTCGGATTACCGCGGAAATGGAAATTGAAAATCCTCTTTCGCGAAAAAAAAGACGAGGTGAGAAAGAGGATTAATTATGGGTCTGAGATGAGTGAGGGTGGAAATAGAGTTATCCGTTCCTAATCTAAAGGAAGACTCATCAAAATTATCAAATTAAAGCACATATACGTAAAAACAGAGATATTTTACAACCATACCATATATTTTTCCATAGAGATTGACCTTAAGATTTTGCTTCGTATTTAATAAAAGGTATATTATGAATCACATATATTACTACAAATGCATCGACAGTGGGATAGAAGCGTTCGGACGTAAATTCAACAACAAGCAATGCCTGGGAATAGCATTATTTATGTCCAATCGGTATAGAAACTTACACATTCATTTTAAAACCTCGAATACTTGGTAATTTATAACGAAAAATATTTTCTTTAAATATGTTGAACATTCAAAGTCTAATTCAAGAAAACGGTCCTTCCCGGGGAAAAAGGCCCGAAATCATCAGCGAACTCGATTTAAGTAAAGAAATTAGCGATAGAATTTATTAGAAGTAATTCGAGCATAAAACCCATGAAAGGGTCTGATTTCTATAAAAATTCATTGATTGTAGATAAAAATGAAGTAGAGGAGTTGAAATAATGTATTTAAATTTGGTTTCTAATTCATATTGTTAAAAGTCCATCGACAGCTGAGGCTTGCAACCTCTCTTGACAATTCGGAGTCCTAAATGTATGCATGGAAAGGGACCTTAGCTATCGAAGCACGTAACAAAGTGCCATTAAAATTTGAAAATGAAGCAATAAAACCCAAAGAGGAATACGAAAGATGACAATACAGACGCAAGAGAAATAAAAAGCAATTCATGGAAACATTTTGATTAGATAAACTAAAGATACACACATAACTGGATCATTATTTGAATTTTTGCAGATGATGCAGAAAGGGAGACACTGAGTTATAAATGGGAATGGCATTTTTAAATAAAGAGATTTTGATGATGATTTTCTTTAAATCATCTTAAGGAATAATGTCTCTATTTCAATATGAGTAACCTCCAATATTCAACTTGAAAACAAGGTCTTATGGTTTGTAGTATCCCATTGCTAGTCCCGTCTATCTTTAGTATCGTCCTTTATTAGTTAATGAAAATTCGAGTTACTTTTGATTCACAAATCAAAATAAACATCAACTCACAGAGCCATCATCACGATGTGAGTGCCATCTCGTGACGTAGGCGTGAAAACATCTCGACAGATTAAATCACTCAGAAGCAGCAAAAAAGTCGACACTGCGCCTCCAGCACTTCTGAATTTCCGTCACAAATAGAAATTTAAAGACGGAAAGAGGTTCGATCTCACGAGATCCCCGTCGGTCTCTTGGTCATTATTGAGAAATTTTAGCTGCTGTGAGAAGTTGCAAATATAGAAACAGAAAACACAAGATGCAATACATGATTTTTTCATGCTGCCTCTACTGTACGTAGCAGCACATACTTTTCGTAGTGAATTCATAAATTATAACGGCATCAGGAAAATTTTCAATCGGTTGGAATTCGACCCCAGCTTTGGCGTTGACCATAGATGAGCTTTTTCATTCAAGTGACAAGGGTTGGAATAACCCGTACTCGGTCGTCCTTCGCTCACCTGAAGCATGCCCGCACTCTGACGACGGGCAGCTTTCCTTGCAGTTCGTCGATGGAATTGGGCATGGGGTCCTCTTCGGCCTCGACGCGTGCCCACAGACGTAACGGCGGCTGCTTAGGCGTTGAGTACGTAGAATAGGTGACCCTGCCGCTGACGCTGGCGCAGCCCGCACCCGTGGCATAAATGAACACTTTGGTTGGAAGACTGGGAAGATGGAGGAGATGTGCGGAGTGGGAAGAGGCTGTTGGACGGTGGTGGGATCTGGGAGGCGAGCCCAACTCAATGGTATCGGTGAGTTCCATTCCGGAGGTGGCGAGAGACACGGTGAGGGAGCGGTGCGAGTCTGCAGCCAATGTGGCGAACGAGAAGAATGCCCGCGCCGATGGATACACCAACTGAAATTAATTTCATTATTGATATATATTAAAAGGGGATTCGACAGCTGCGGTTCGGCTATGATGGTCCCTAAGATGGGATTCTCTCATGACGACGGAATTTATTTCTAAAAATTTCGACGGAATCGTTGATTTAGTCCAGTTAACTCTTCGGCTGAGAACGATCCGAGGGAAAACGAACAAGTGTTGGAAGGAAATACTCGCGAGAACAGATAACTACTTCTTGTCTATTTTTCTGTGAACGTCAGAGAATTGCAACTAAAGGACAGGGATGCAAGTGTTTTCGTCCCACATGCCCAAAACGCTTTTTGGCGGCTTACAGGGTATGAATGTAATAATTGCGCGAACAAGAGACCGAACTATTTATAGCAACTCTATCGCTGATCGCTCGCCTTTTTAAACGAACTGCCCTTTAATCTAATTTATTTCACAACTATCGTTAGAAAAATCAGAGTCAGTAATATAACAACGAATACTCCATTGATAACAACCTAAAAGTGCTTTCGATTTTTCCTCTTTCTATTTCAATTTCAAGATTTTGAACCATTTATTTAAAAAGGCAATCTATTTATTGTCCATTTGAATGAATTTCTATAATTTTACAGAGAAAGTCTAAAATCACATTCTTGTCATTGACTTTTGTCTTTACCAACCAAAAACTGAACAGTGTATTCTCGTCAGGATTTTTTCTTCGTAAATTAAATATGAATTATAGGTACCCTCTTAAAAGAACTGTAATGAAATACCGTTTTTTAGTAAATAACAAAATGGAGATTAAAGGTGGTTTGAACATTTTGCGTAGAAGTCTTCCAATGGAATGGGAGACGGATTAACTGTTTACAGCAAATTCACAATATTTTAATTAAGCACCCTTAATAATTTATAATCTAATATGAGGCAAAAACCTTATTGTCAAGGTTGTTCCTTGGATACCCATTTGACTGAGAAAACATTTTCGATGGGCTCTTTTAGCGATTTGTGTACCAGTGAAATGCCATTCTACATCCATTGTTAACTCAATCTTCTTTCTTTATTAAGTATCGATTCTGCTCAAAACAAAGGAAATTATATTTATCTCCTAAAACTATTACTTTTCGTGAAATCACTATCTTCAAGTTGAAATATCAAAAATCATAAAAACGAACTTTGAATGAGTTTTCATTTTACTGAAAAAGTAAAGTAAAGTTCACTTTTCATCACTCTTCGATCGACGATTCAAAAACAATTTGTCAACAAAACTGCGAGGGTGTTGATCCGTTAATAAGTTAACGAAAACGTCATTCCATTAATATCTTGCTTTAAGTGGATGGAATGCGAACACTGTTTTTTACCGAACAGAATCTGCTCACAATCTGCAATTTTATAATTAATTTCAATTCACCTCACGGAGATACATGTTGAAATTTACAAAACGGAATTCCGTTGTCATCAGTCAGACGATGTTTTCCCTTTTCATTGATTGAGAAGTTTCTTTCGTTTCCATCCAATTGTTTGAATTTTAACTTTATTTTCCTTTGACAATCTTTATAGGCCTCTCTAAAGAACGGGCTTTTGTACTTAACGTTTCCATCTTATCCTTTAAAGATCGCCTGTATCGAGAAGTATTCCTACTTTTGTTAATTTAAGTCATATTTTAATGCGTTTGAATCCTTTTAATTCCTACATCTTGAAAGGATATTCTTTATCCTGTCTCACAATATTGATGAATGTCTTTACAATTACCAATCAACCGATTGGATTATCGTCATTCCCAAACGAACGTTGTTGAGTTTAACATAAAAGGAAAGCTCTTGATACTGCTCTTCTTAGAATAGATTGTCCAAATTGAATCCTCGAAGCTAATGTCACTGAATGTCAACTTAAAAGATATGCTCTATTGATAGTCACTCATTATCGCTTATTATATTTAATGGCGATGGCGTTTGTAATGTATTACAAATTTAAAACACGAAATATTCGTCAAGTTACGGAAACATCCTCTTCTGGAACTCCAAGTGATTCTACTTTTAGCTGTTAAAAGTGTCTCATTTCGTACAAATTCCTCGCTTTCACTCACCTCTATTCTTCTTCTTTTGTCAACAAATAAATTTATTCACAAAGATTCCTATTTCCTTTGTGTCCAATTTAAATTTCCTGTATGAGAATTTCGGATGGACCTCCGTTCGACATTTTGATTGTTTTATCAGTTAAAAACTTATCCACATCATGTTTCAAAATATTCATTTATTCATTCGATGATCGAATGGCATAATTAAGTTACTAATTTTGTATTTTTTTTACAAATTAAATAAGATAAGAATTAAAGGTAGTTTCAAACTTGAGGAACATCTCTATCGTAGAGAGGTCATAGCGCGATGTAATTCGTACAAAAATGATAAGCCTCATATTTAAATAAAAAGCTTTTAAATCGCTAAATCAAATAAAATTTTGTAAACATACTCATTAGAAATACTTCTTTGGAAAGAAATTATTTCCGTACATCACAAAACTGGGAAAAGTTGATACCGGTAGAAATAAACACGAAAACGCTGGTGACGTAAGCAGATTGACGAAAAGGGTTCCGTGGGAGAAATGTCGGACTGGTTGGAGTGAAAGGAGGGCAAACATTTCTTTCCGAAAGTATAGCTTGTCTCCTCTATATATTTATACTCCTGCTTACGTCTGGCTGTGGACGCAAAGAATTTTCGAGAAAAGGAAATCCGAATCAGAGGGAGATAAGAAAGAATTCGAGTACCAGAGGAACATAATCAGACGGGGAATTACACACACAAACACAATTTTCTAGTCATGAATATATAGAAACCTACCCTTAAGAAAAATCTTCCAGAAATTCATCTCGTTTGAGGTACTGGAATGTAGTGATGCAGAAGTGGCTCGTTAAATCCTTCGTCGTTATCGCATGGTGAACTACGTAGATACGTTTATTTCATTATATTGCATCGCATTTACATTCGGATATTGCAAAACTGCGTTTAAATGAAAGCTAGAATGAAAATAACTTTGCAAATATTTCTCAATAAATGTCGAATATAATACTGCTTTCTTTCCCTAAGCACCTTTCTTGCTTTGACTGCTTTATCTATGTCTGCGGTGTTCTAAAACTACCTGCGATGCGGACAACTAGTTGTTACCTGCCTCCTTTAACGTAAATTACCGCTTTTTTGGTCAAATTTTTTCATATTTTAACCGTCTCTTCAATCTCTCAAGTGAACACGAATCAACGAATTCGGCCACATTATAATTTGTTTTTTCTTTTAATCTCGATTAAGGAATTCTGATCATTCTTCTGTTCAATTTACATTATTAAAATATTTAAGTATAATCGGAGGAACAACAGAAGTAAAAAATAGCGACATGGTTGAGACACGAATACAGGTACTCTTTCAGGGCAACTATTCTAACCACTACGCTGTACCACTTCAGTTTTTTCCTCCATTTCTTCCAAACTAGCTTACCCTCTCATTATCCCCGATTTCATAATACTTATAGCGAAGTCTCGTTATTTTTATTTATATTTTTATTATATTATTATTTATTTTTCTGTGGGGACGGTCGAAGTAAGATTACGCTATCACGTTATTTATACTCGGTATCGCTGTAAATGAGCAACAGAAAGCGAATTTAGTATTTCTTTTGATTCGTTTGTAATCGAACCACGTCACTCATTCCTAAATTGAGTGTGTTGGAGTAGAACGTGCTTTAAGAAGAAAGGAATTTCAGGTAATATAATGCGACTTTCTATTATTTTATTTGTAAAAGAGTTTTAAGAATAAAATGTCGTAAAACATCACTAGCTTTGAGGAAGTTAGCAAAAGGAAATCTTTCCATTTTTCCGGCATTAAACCTCGGTTTTCTTTATATTTGCGTAAAAGGTTCGAGGAAACAAATGTATTGTAGGGGATGAACACTACATTATTGACTTACATGAGTAGGAACACGATGGAAATCTTCGAAAAACCTGCATAAAATTAGTCAATGACCAAATTACTTGAACTATTTCTGCTTATATTGGATTCTTATTTATGTATTAGAAAGCTATTTCCTGCTTTAAGTCCTCAACTTGCTTTCTAAAAATGCTCTTTTATGCTCTCAAAATGCTTTTTTAAATTCCTTTCAGTAATGTTGCAGTCACTTCTCTTTTCCTTATTCCCCCTCTTCTTTAAAATTTTTAGATGCTACTGTCTGTAGGTTTCGCAGGTTTTTCACGCCCCCCTTCCTGTGGGCGTTTTCCTGCAGGGTTCTATTTTTTCCTAAGTGTAGTAACTTAGGTTTTTTTAACCGGCAAACAAATCTCTTTATTATTTCCTTTTGTTTAAACCCATAATCTCTCTCTTTACTTCTTTCATACTATAAGGGTTAGGTGTAAGAAGAGGCTTACTAGCCTCAATCTCGCCCTCTAATAAAGTCGTTTATTATTATATTATATTATATCAACTTACTAATTTTCGGTACCATTCAAAAGACGGCTTTTGGGATTTCGTTAGTACATGTCTTCACGATGTATACTGGCATGTTAGACAAAAAGACCTTATATGGCCTTGCCTTATATGGCCCTCTATTCAAGTCAGGATGATCTTCCATCAGTAGAGGGTGTGATCGCTAGATTAACCTTAACACATTAGTGAACATGTCTCTTATATTTCCAACATATAATGTCGTCTTTCGTTCGTGTTTATGAACTAAATCATTTTTCAATGGAAATCTAAGAATGTGTATATTCACATCGATTCGAAGTGCTGAATGAAATGATAAACAAGACTAGACTAATATCCACAATTATTTACACCATTAGTAAAGTCTTGTTTTTCGTTTAAACAATAATTCCAACACGTTTCGCTGTATTAAGTTAATTAAGTCTTTTCACCTTTTAGAGTCTTGAATATTGTTAAAATAATTATATTAATATATATGTTATATAATTAGCAGTTTCTTTCCCTTACAGCCATTCTGAGTGGAGATTTCTCAATTTATCTCCAACTGATAGCGCTTCCTTCAAGTGTAATCTTTGTAATTCACTATTATTTCCTTCCAGAAAAGAAATATTTCGCTATTTTAATTCCTTTCTAAGATTTTCTTTTTCATTCTCTTTATCCAATATCTTACATCAAAGTGCATTTTATTCTCTTCCAAACTTACATCATCGTTTAATAGATGAATAATTATTCAAACATGACCAATCAAAATTTGCGAAAAAATAGATTTTGTTGCTTACGAAATTCAAACTTGTGTGAATATCTATTATCGTTTATTTATAGCTACTTCTCCGGATATACCTACATATATCTATAGGAGATAAAACCTCTAACTAGGTGCCATCAACGTGAAATTTATACGACGTACTAAACCCTACCCTGTAGATACTAGAATAATTCAGATTTTGACGCTAGCTATCATGGGATCGATACCAGAATGTCCCAAAAGCGCAATTTTCACATAAGAATGCATTGCGCGGAATTTGAAAATTATCTTGAGGCACTTATCGTTAAGATAAAGGAACCAAAATCTCGGAGGTTGAAGTTGAGGTAGTTTTCTATGGTTCACATGAAAGAAATGTTACCGAAAGACCGTGTGTTCGACTCCAGGTGAGTGCGAAATTCTTCAATAAGAAATGCATTGCTGAAATCTTTCACGATTTTTTTTAAATGCCTTCCCAATAAGGGAGAGTAATGCACCCCTAAGGGTGCATAATTCTCTGGTATAAAATGCATGGCGATCAATTTTTTCAAATTATTTGGATGTATATCGGATTACCGGGAATGATATAAAATGGATTGTACAGAGAGACAATTCATATGTTTCATATACGCTGTTCGCCGTTCCTCTGACGGTTCTTGGTTCGATGCCTGAGCATCATTTCTATTCTACCGTGTATTTCAAAGGGGGATAGCGTATTTTTATTTTGGGGAACTTCCTCATAGGATATTGAATCGAAACTTTGGAACAGATCAGAATGGCTTTTATCTAATATTAATATGCAATTGTGACGCCCGATCGGGGCCTTTGTTCGACGCCCGGCGGTCATTTGCGAAAAGTTTTGAACATTGTTTTGAGGCCTTTCTTGGTACGATACTGCATTCAACTGATAGCTTGCAGTATGCAAGCAACTTTTACTCGTACCTATATATATTCGAGTAAAAGTTTCTTGCATACTGCAAGCTAATTGGTGAAAATTTACAATAAGTTCCCCTTACGGGTGTCAACTTCGAAGCTTATCCAGCAAAATTCTTAAAAATTGCCGCAATGCATTTCTTACGTGAGAATTTTTCATCCATCTGGAATCGAACTCACGGTCATATGTAACCTTTCTTCCACTGGTTCTATAGAAAACTACTTCAAACGCAAACGCTGTGGTTTGGAATAGTCTCCTGCATAGAGAAAGGCCTCAAAACAATTATAAAAAATTAGCGAAAATGACCGCCTAGCGTCGAACTCAGGACCCTTTCGTGAAATAAAATAGCAAAATAATATTAGAGAAGTGCCATTCTCGCAAGTTCCAATGTTTCGATTCAATGTCTTATCAGGAAGGTCCTAAAATAAGATTCCGTTTTCCACGTTATAAATGCATGGTAGAATAGGAATGACACTCTTGCATCGACCAAGGACCACTGCAGAAAGGCGAACCTCATGAAAGAATGCTCTCATACGCCTCTGTCACCATTCCGGGTTTCAGATTTTGGATTCAGTATCTTATCGGGAAGGTCCTAAAATAAGATCCGATATTCCCGTTTGAAATGCATGGTAGAATCGGAACGACACTCTTGCATCGAACCAAGGACCACTAGAGAAACAGTGGACGTCATGAAAGAATGTTCTCAAAGGCCTCTGTCACCATTCTGGGTTTTATCTTTCCAGTTTATCGGGAAGGCATTTAAAAAAAATCGTCCAAGATTTCACCAATGCATTTCTTACGGAAGCATTTCGCACCCACCTGGCGTCGAACACACGGTCATTTGCTAACATTTCTTCCTTTGGTACTATGGAAGACCATCTCATCTGCAAACACCGTGATTTTGATTGCTCTATCGCATCGAGAACGGCCTCAGAAGAGATTGCAAAAAATCGCGAGAATATTCGCGGTCTTAAATCTTCCATAAGATATCTATGGCTGGATACTGGAATTTTATAATGAGACATTTCCAAAGAAGATGAGGTCTCTAACCCGGCATGTAAGAGCAGAGTGAATTTGTTTTACCAGGGCAGCGTCCCTATGGTCCTTGGTTCGACGCCGTTTGGAATCTCCAATACAATTTAAAGTGAAATTCGGAATCGCAATTGAGATATCGGCTTGAAATTCATCATGTAGTAGTCTTTACTAAAATTTAGTCGGCGGCGACATTTACGGTAATGTACCTTGGTTCGATACCAAACTGGTTACATTTTCCCGTTTTGATATAAGCTTAGGTGAGCCTGGGATGCTTTTACAAGCAGTTCTGAGCATAGTTGTATATTTTAGTAAATATTTGCCGATTACCTTACAGTATGCAAGCACCTTTTACTCGTATTAATATAGGTACATCCGGAGAAGTAGCTATACAATAGATATAGCTATATAATAGATACACACACACACAGTGATATGAGCGAAAAATGCAAGAGAATGTTACTAAGCGAAATATCGATGTATTGATCCGTTTTCTATAAAATGAGGAATTTCAAGTTATAAATTTAAGTATGCAATTACGTAGGCGGACAATCTTAATTGAAAGAAATTGAGCGAATTTGAATTAATTAAATCTTATTGATTTCATACGGAATTTATCTTGTTTTGAATTCTCTGTAAAACTTTTATCCCCATCAAAATTTAGGTTATTAATGGAAGAAGAAAGTGACTTTGACATTGTGTTCATATGTTAAAAAATTAAAATAAACTATAAAAACTGAAATTTGTGTTTAAAAAGAGTTAACAACAAGTTTTAAGTGAAAAAGTTTATCATTTGATTGAAGGTGTGGCAAAGAGATCCATTTGATGGGCAATACGAGATTATTCCATTAATACGCCGTCAGTTCAGTTCGCTTCCTTTCAATGATGAAACGGATTTGACGTGCAGCAGATTGCCGGAAGTAGACTTTGAGTGTACTTTTTAATGTATTAATAGCGTTCTTTATACCTAGAATATTATAGACAGTGGTTTCTCATCACCAAATGGGAACATAG
Source organism: Pachydiplax longipennis (assembly GCA_036926295.1). Taxonomy (NCBI): domain Eukaryota; kingdom Metazoa; phylum Arthropoda; class Insecta; order Odonata; family Libellulidae; genus Pachydiplax; species Pachydiplax longipennis. The sequence continues at coordinate 3,220,340 of JAVFKF010000050.1, read as the reverse complement.
CCAGCGGAGATACAATGCATCGCTCATTCTCATTGGAAAGGAACCCCTAATAATATATTAAACCAAGAAGAAAATAATCATTGCGTTTACAATTAGTGAAACATTTTGGCTCTTATATATGCTAGATTCTCTATATATTATTTCTAAACATCTATTTTAAGTTACCGGGGCTTTTTTCCCTGAACATTCCATCAATGCATTCCTTCATTCCATTACCCATTTCCCTCCATTCCCCCTTACTTGATATTCCTCACTTCTATAGTTTGTGTTTTCCTACCTTTGCATTTATTCTTCTAATCTTTTCAACTTTTCACTCTGTATGTTTATAACGTTTTGTAATCGCCATAAGTTAACAGTTTTGTAAACTCCTTTGTAATAGTTTTTGTTCCTGATAGTACAATGTATGAGATAATTGCTATGTTGGTGACAATATGAATATTTTGCAACAAACAACTTCCCCCACTCCCCTCAGTCCTATTTACCCATCCCTCTTTCCATACGCTCACCAAATCTAATTCCTCTCCCACTGCCACCCCCAACTCCTCTCCTCTATGACAATACAATCTATTTCTGGTAATTTCGCCTTATGATGTTAGTCCGTAACGAAACCTAGGTCGTGAAAATTAAGTTTTTGTGGACTCTGCATAGTAAGGTTTCTTTGTGTGTGATCATGAAGGAGTTCCACCAGGTATCACCAAAAATGTTTGCTTAAAGTTAATTTAATCTAAATTGCAATTTGAGCTAAAGCGATGTTTAGCGGAATGGTGTGTATTATAAAACTGTTGACATCCCTGTTTAGCTCGATACCACTTATAGGATAGGAGATTCCTAGACTGAGAATAATTTTCAAAGGCGTAGTCGTGTGGTTTTTTTGAACAACGTTGCATCGTATTACTTATGCATCGTTTTAATTTAAGCAAACCATACTAAAAATTCGAATTGGGGCATCATGATTAGAATTTGGAGTATTCATAGAAAAAATTTGAGATTTTGATTCTGAGCCTTGGAGTATTCGTTCTACAACCCAATACAGATCACTATAATTAGGTCGTTGTTTTCCGAATATTCAAATTTATTTTTGGTGAAACTTTCGTCCGTTGCAAATTTTCCATGTACCTAAACCTGATATCAGATGATTTTTAGCTTTAATATTTCACACGCAGAATAAATAATATTCAATATTTATTCATATCTTAGAGAAAAGAAAAGAATATCATAACTGCAATTCCAGAAAACTCACCAGCATGTAATACATGAGTAACGAAACCCCAAATTTCCATGTATCACTCACCATCTTATTTATGCCAGAGACTTTCAAGGAATGCGGGGGCCATGGAACAGGTGGCCTTTGACAATGTATCACAATACATGGTCCTATGATAATACGGCACATTCCTCTACATAACTTCCCCTTTAGCTTTCCTTTTCCAAATTAGTAACATTCCCACTCATTCTATGCCGGCAGGGACGAAAAGCGTTCAACTGATCATTGCTGAATCTATGTCTTTCAGTAATTGAATAAATCTGATTCAGTGAAAGAATAAGATACAACTTAATAATAATGTGGCTCGTGGTAATCTTATGTATAAATCATTTTGTTGTTATTTTTCATAATTCATTCAGAGTTTTGAGAGCAAAAGTGTAGAGGACTCATACATAAAATATTTATTTGAAAAGAAAATTTTTATTCGTTTTTTGCGATTTATTTTAGAAAATTCTCCCAAAGATAGTTCTATATAATAATTGAATTACTTTTGGAAGCAGTTGAAATTTGAGAACGTTAGCCTATATTGAAACCTTTTAAAAATGAATTATTATATTTCAAACCTATTTCAAGGTTTATGCAGCTAACGGAAACAATAATATAGATTTTAATAATATACATAGCAATGTGGACGTTAACTTCAATAGAAAAGCTCCAACAAAGGCATGATGTCGGCATGAACATTTTGATTCCCTTCAATTAAAAATACACTCTAAGAAAAATCTTTAAAGTTATAAGAAGTAGAATCTCTGACGTTTACGTGAGCTGCTTAAACATACTAAAAGGTTTTCTCTAAAAGTGAGATTTCCAGGAGTCATTTAAAACCAGTGCGACGAGTGCCTTTTGTCATGTCAAACGGAGTCCTAATTGCCCCTCTCGATAGAATAAAGAATATCATGATAAATGGGATCGACAGAAAACTACTGTAGGAAAGTCCTCATTGAAAAATACAGGAGTGCGTGGGTAGAATATTAAAAAGGGATAGCAATGGGATTGAGAATTTTCATTTATATAGATCGTGTTGTACTACGTCTCATACGAAATGTATTTTGTAAATGAAGCCCCATTGCCACGCTTCGAAGAAAGAAACTATCCCCCTTCCCCATCTATGCTCCGTAGTTAATTTCTTCGAAAAGAAAGAATTGCGTCATAATTACCCATACTTAATAAATGGAATAATCATAAATGTAGTCAGTTTCTCAATCAGTCAGTCAGTTTCAGTTTCTTGGGATAACTCTTACCAATAATTTAAATTGGAGCACTCACATCCGTAAAATCTACGGTAAAGGTAGTAAAAAGCTCGGCTTTATAATGCGTATTGTCGGTAGATGCGACGAGAGAGTTAGAGAGCGATGTTATTTCTATTTGGTCTGGCCCCATCTTAAATACGTGGCAAGTATATGGGACCCAGCTGATGAAACGGGTACCCGTGAACTCGAGAAAGTTCAGCGCCAAGTGATACGTTTCGTTAAAAAATGCTACGAGAAAAAGGTAAGCGTCACGAAGATGCTCTCAGATACAGGTTGGGCATCATTGAAAGAAAGGCGGTTAGAAGCTAGGTTGCAACTCCTTAATAAATTTAGAGGAAGCACGTTTTCCCATGACATAGTTGATATTATGCGACCCCCCTGTTACTTCGGCCGATCCGATAATGAGAGCAAAATAAGAGAAATAGACGCTAGAATAAGTCGTTTTAAGAACTCATTCTTTCCGCGAACAATACGCGATAGTAATAGGCTAAAAAAATAGCTCAATCGTTTGGTGTTTACACCCCCTGCCACACGCCGAAAGGCGGCTTGCGGGATTTTCATGTAGATGTAGATGTAGATCTATGAATGAAGTTGGGTACGTAAACAACGGTTATAGAAATTACATTTAAAAATAAATTAATCAGAAATTTTGGAAATGAAAATAAACCACAAACAGCGCCATTATCGGGACAAAAATTCCATGAGAAACGCCCAAAGGATTTGAGAAATTCAATTATAAATTGAAATTATGAAAATTTCATCCGAGTGTAACTGGATTATATGATAGAGTTAAAATATTAAAAGGTAAATTTTAAAGAACGCCAAGAGGAATATCACTTGTACATGGTCAACGTGTAAAATCTTTAATTCACATATTTTAGCTAGTAATATATATGTAAAAGTGACTAAAAAGAGATTTCGTATTAGTGGAGCATAAATTTTGTACGTCCTTTGCAATATGAACTTACCTCGCGATGGGTATCCAGCAATTGTGATCGATAGAAGAGAAATCTGGCGACGGGCTCTGCCGATTGCAGATCACCTCTTGCAGTGTGAGTCCTCAAGGCGTTTAGAGATGCCACGAACTCATCCACGCTCGCTACAGACAGGAAAGAGATGGATTAGCCATAGATTTGCGGATATTAGAGTGACAAAGCTCACTAATTATGCATCTTTAATTTCCCTTCCGAACTCTAAAAAAATAGGTGTTTTACTCGAGTAAATTTCAGTGACTAAAGCGATTACCAAATTAATATGATTATACGAACTTATATACGAACGAAATTATACGAACACATATGATATGTTACTAAATTTTTAATAGTTAAATAATCTTAGCTGTTGAGGTATTATCAATGGATTTCATAACTGTTAATATTTGAAGAAATTCCAAGAAAAATTGAAGACGTTGACGTTGTTCCTAATTACTTCAGCTGAAAGAAGTCACCGTAAATTTCAAAATAGTCAAAGTAAACATCAGCTTTCAATTAGTTATTTCCACCATATCACGGCCGAGAGCATCAAGTTTTACTGGTGGAAGTCATTGGCGTATCGAGTCATCTTCTGCTGAATAAACGCACATTTTCTATCATTCAGAAGTTGCTCCGTATAAGCTAGACGTGAAGTACATTTTCTATTTTTTTTATCTTTTTGCTATTTTCTGTAAATTAAAAATAATGGCATGTTATTAAATGCCAATCTATTTTACTGAATCCTTCTTAAACTCTTTTCTATTTTAATATTTTTTGTTGCCCTGATCATAGCTTTGGGATAACAATTTATGCTGCGATATTGTTTAGTTTTTCTTCTTCGAAGTTCAATTCGGAAAAATATTAGCAAATGGAGCAAAACTAATAGCATTCACTAAGAGACAGGTGATGACAAATGCTGGGAAAAAGACATTACAGGTTTTACGTTTGTACGTTCATGTTTACTCAGTTATGAACCGACTCTTGTTCACTGTTCTAGATCTATGATTTCTACTTCGTTTCGTTTAGCAAACTGATTGCCTAAGTCAAACTCGGGGTCCCTAAGAGATCTGTTTGTGACACTGAAAGTGAAAGAATCGGTCTCTTGAATATTCAGTAGCCCCCTGATTCAAGGTTGGACTGAAGTGAGGGTTCAATAGACAACTACGACATCTTGAGATGGAAACTCTTTTCGGGTTTTCAGCGTGAAGCTGCCTTAATTCATCAATGTTGAGCACTGTTTAGAGTCCAGTCAATCCAGCTTTCAAATACACGACGGCCTGACAAGAAGAGTGACGAGGAAAGGCTATCTAAACGTTGATCCAAGAAACATTTTGATAGATTCGGTAATCATGCTTGTTTCGTATAATTTGCAAACGTAGCCACAGATGAACTTTAAAGAATAAAACTTTGCTGAGAGTGATCTTCAATTTTCGTAACGTGGCCACACAATTCTGCCCAAAAAGTTTTTCACTCGAGGATAACCGTCAAATAGAAGGTGCTTCTCATGTTCAGTAAAGCACTGCTTCAAATCCAACAAATCTTTTTTTTCCTCAACGATCACGTTCAGAATTAAGTTGAAATTTCGTAAAAAGACTTCTATTTATAACGCACTCCTTTTATCGATATCTTTAAATATAATTTTGACGACGAGTTCAAAATATTAAAAAATTTACTCCTAAAACACTTTTCTCAGTAGAGATAAATTTTATGATTATAGTGAAATCATCAAAGCTTTTCTATTACATTTTAATGACATTTTATGATAAACCAGGTAAATGAACCATCAATATTAATTTGTCACGTTCATATTATTCTTACTATATGAAAATTTCTCTCTATTATAGTTTTTATCAAAAAATATTTCGTTTAGTCATTCGAAGTCGAAAAGGTGGAATCCCATAATTAAGAAGATTGAGAATGCAGACAGATTTAATGCAGGATTTAATAAAATCTCAGGCACCGAATGAAGTTTGAAAAAAGTACGCTATCAAATATTTAAGCTCTCTCTCTGATGAGTTTTAAATTTTATTAAGTCACCACCTAAAACGAAACAATCATATATTTTAATTTTATATTTTGACGGATTGTTTGGACATAATGGAGTCGCATTCGAACGGTCAGCATTTATCAGTTAATCGCCGCACAAAAAATGTGTCATTCGATTGAATGGGCTTCCATTTACTTGGTCCTCTTCCTTTAGCCGCCCACCAAGGCCTTTTCAATTTCCTGAAGAATGCAAGAAGGGGTGCTAAGGTCCACACCGTGAAATAGCCGCTTTTCACCTTACAACAAAGGGCTGCGAAATGGCAGCACCTGCAAGACACACCCCTCCACCTTACGTTTATGAGATTTTTGTAAATGATGGTGTTGCGTCATGATTTCAGATTCGTCTCTCTGATTGGTGGGCTCTGAGGCAAACGTTTTGTGACGTCAGTATTGCTGAAGTCATCTATTTGAAGTAATTTCATTATATTGTTTATGAATGGCGGAGACTAAAATGAAGGCTTGCCGATAGGTTGGTCATAAAGACCTTATGTAAGCGTCACGAAGATGCTCTCAGATACAGGTTGGGCATCATTGAAAGAAAGGTGGTTAGAAGCTAGGTTGCGACTCCTTAATAAATTTAGAGAAAGCACGTTTTCCCATGACATAGTTGATATTATGCGACCCCCCTGTTACTTCGGCCGATCCGATAATGAGAGCAAAATAAGAGAAATAGACGCTAGAACAAGTCGATTTAAGAACTCATTCTTTCCGCGAACAATACGCGATAGTAATAGGCTAAAAAAGTAGCTCAATCGTTTGGTGTTTACACCCCCTGCCACACGCCGAAAGGCGGCTTGCAGGGTATTCATGTAGATGTAGATGAGTTTATGCGTTCTCGATTTTTTCAAACGATGGCTCATTATTTATCCTCCGGCAAAATGACATCTCTGATTTTGTAATTATTTTGAAAATTTGTCCCACATGAAATATGAGTGAGTTTCCAAAAGTTACAAGGTGTTATATTATTTTTATTCATGTCAATCGATATATTACAGCAAAAACTCATCAATATGAGCACCTCAATAAAATTAACAATACTTCAAAATTGACGATTATTTCGAGTATCCCTGCACAGATGAGTAAGCCTTATATATTTTCAGGATTTCATTTAGCTTTTCTCGTAAGTACTTGCTGCTTTTGATTCAGGGTGGATCCCCGAACATGCGAGGGATAGAATAGAAAGATGTTAAAAAATACGTATATTCCAAGCTTTAATTATCGTGTAAATGTAACGAAAGTTAATATAAGAACTTAATGGTATATTCCTCGGTATTTCCTATTAAAAAGTTGTGACATGTTTAAAAAGCATTTAGGTTCATATTAAAAGACGAATAATTACGCTTAGTACTTTTTTATTTAAAATATTCTAGATTTATACATATTGATTAAACTGAAGCTCACTTCGAATATTTACCGATCATCACCGTAGCTATTTTGTACTTTTCTCAAGAGTTTGAGCGCTATTATTTCCAAAAATGTACATTTGATTCATGATTCATTCATTATGATTCAAGGTAACTGAAGTATATGCATTAAAGAAAAACTAAAGCCGTCCATAGAGAAATCGATATGAAGGCCGGAGAACTCTGCTTTGGACACACCCACCTATGCCATACGTCATCAAACAGTTTCCACTTTGCTGTACAATTGGCTAATCATATTTGCAATGCAGTTGTTGTCTATCAGCTGAATTTCAACGCTTCCAAGATGTAATTCCTTACTTTGATCGCGTTAAATAGATCAGAAAAATCATAACCAAGATTTTAAGATTAGATTCTAGATTTAAAAGAAAATATCATTTGATAACTTATTATCACACTGTAGTTTTATGCGGTGAGATAATTTCCAAGTATAAGATTCTCACTGAAAACTATATGTAACATGGATTACGTAATGTTACTAAAATACTCAGCCTGAAGAGCTTTTAAACTTCACCGTAAAAAGCTATGAAATGAGAATAAGTGGAATGTACCTAATAGGATAAATAAGGCACTGCTTCCTCTACCTAATGGGAACTATGCGAGGATTTTCATATAAAATTATTAATATGATTAAAGGAGAATTAGCACCTGAAATCATTTAATGCATTACCGAGAGAACGAAAATTTCTTGCCTCTATTTTTAAATATTGAATGGAAAGATGTTCGAACTTTGAAATATTAGAGAATATGTTTGAGGGTCATACCACAAACCTGAGCATAAAGTTAATTACTTAGCAGGTAGATGAATGTGCAAATCAGTATCTCTAAAATCTGAAATCAAATCTCTAAAACTATCCCTACCTTACTGAAGCTCTTCTCGAAGGATTACAGATATGAAAATTAAGCTTTCACCTGAAGAATATACTCCCGGAAAGTGAAATTTTTTGATTTGTCTTGGGTACTTGCCAATATGTGCAAAATTTATATCTATACTTCTCTCTTCTCGCTGAAATGTGAGAATTACAAGATAAATAAACTAACTACTTAAGTGAGTTCAGAGGATTGTTCCAGCAGCTGACAAAGTTGATTCGATATTTAAAGTTAGAATCATTACAGTGAATCTTGAAACATACGAGGCACAGTTGTAGGTACCGTGGCTTATCTTAGTGTAACGCGCACAGGGAAGCGAAGGCAGCTATTCTTGACTACGATACAAGTCGACGTCGAAGTTGTGCAAACGCGAGATGTGTTTTCGCTCCCCCAACCAATTTCTCTCCGTTCTGCAAACATTGGCCTTCTCTCTCAATTTCCCTTGCTTAATTCCTTCAATCTCCACATTTCGCTTCCATTTGAAATTTACTATTATGTTACACATTCCTCTACTTTATGAGAATTTTCCCTTTCTAACTCTACAAAATAACAGCAGTTATAGCCGACCTGATCATTTTTATTCATATTCGGGTCTCTTAAATGAGAAGATTTTATAATCTATATATATATATATATATCTTCTATTATATATAGCTAACTCTCCGGATATACATATATATATATATACACGAGTAAAAGTTGCTTGCATACTGCAAGCTAATTGGTAAAAATTTACAATAACATCCCCTTACGGGTATCATCTTCGAAGCTTATCCAGCAAAATTCTTAAAACTTTCCGCAATGCAATTCTTACGTGAGAAATTTTCATCCATCTGGCATCAAACTAACGGTAAAATGTAACCTTTCTTCCACTGGTTCTATGGAAAAGTACTTCAAACGCTGTGATTTTGAATAGTCTCCTGCATAGAGAAAGGCCTCAAAACAATTTTTAAAAATTTGCATAAATGACCGCCTGGCGTCGAACACAGGACCCGTTCGTGAGAGACAATGGCATAAGAATGTTAGAGAAGTGCCACTCTGACGTGTTTCAAAGTTTCAATTCAGTATCTTATCGGGAAGGTCCTAAAATAAGATCCGATATTCCCGTTTGAAATGCATGGTAGAATCGGAACGACACTCTTGCATCGAACCAAGGACCACTAGAGAAACAGTGGACTTCATGAAAGAATGTTTTCAAAGGCCTCTGTCACCATTCTGGGTTTTATCTTTCCAGTTTCTCGGGAAGGCATTAAAAAAAATTATCCAAGATTTCACCAATGCATTTCTTACGGAAGCATTTGGAACCCACCTGGCGTCGAACTCACGGTCATTTGGAAATATTTCTTCCATAGAAACCATAGAAGGTTACCTCAGCTTCAACCTCCGAGAATTTGGTTCCTCTATCTTACCGATAAGTGCCTCAAAATAATTTTCAAAAATCCGCGCAATGCATTCTTATGGGAAAATTGCGATTTTTGGGACATTCTAGTATGGAACCCATCGCATCTAGCGTCGATGTCTGCATTATTCTGGCATCTACAGTGTGGGGCCAGTACGTCGTAAAAATCTGACGTCGACGGCGCTTGTGGAACATGGTCAGAATTCGTATCCCCTATATCTATATACTCCTTCTACGGACTACACCTTGACGTGGTGAAGGGGCTTGCGTGTTCCTATGACCTAGAGAGCTATACTGGCTGGAACTTTGTTCCTGGTAGGGTCACTCATGCCAGAAAGGTCAATAGGTAGGGGCCAGACGAAAGGTAGTCCACGCAACGTCTGTACCTCAGTGAGGCGGCTGCAAAGGCGTCTGTACCCCTGTGGGGCGGCCTATATGAGTGATGGTGTCACATTAATAACACTGTTGAGGAAGGCAAGGGGAGACCACCTCGACTATCTATCCCATGAACATGATGTGCCAAAATATGATAATTGTCCCTGGCAAAAACGGGACTCAGCCCACTAGGGAGAGTGTCGTGCCCGGCAGGGGTGGTGGTAAGGCCATCCCGGTCGTCATTCCACGAAATCCTTACCCAACGCCACAAGAAAAGAAGAAGAAGATGACCAAGGACACCAGAGTAGGGACCTGGAACGTTAGAACGATGCTTAGGAAAGGGAAGTTAGAAAACGTAAAGTTAGAAATGAAGAGGTCCAACATTAACATTCTGGGGCTATGCGAAGTACGGTGGAAGGATGGGGGAGATTTTTGGAGCGATAATGTGAGGGTTATATTCAGCGGAGGAAATGATAGCCAGAGAGGGGTTGCTATAGTGTTGGACAAGGGAGCGGGAAATGCTGTGATAGCCACCGAACTAATAAGCGACCGAGTAATGTCAGTAGAAATCAAGGCTGAGCCAATAAACACTGTTGTTGTGCAAGTGTACCTCCCTACTAGCGATTACACTGAGAATGAAGTAGATTTAGTTTATGAACAAATAGAAGAGGTTATTGGAAGGGTGAAAGGCAATAAAAACCTAATTGTAATGAGAGATTGGAATGCTGTGGTTGGGCAGGGCAAAGATGGGGACGAAGTGGGAGAGTTTGGACTAGGAAAAAGAAACGACAGAGGACAAAAACTGGTAGATTTTTGCATAAAGAATAACCTCTGTATCACCAACACTCTTTTTCAACACCATAACAGAAGGAGGTACACATGGAAAAAGCCGGGGGACACGGATAGGTACCAAATCGACTATATTCTGGTAAGGAAGTGGTTTAGAAATAGTGTTAAAAACTCGCGAAGTTATCCTGGTGCTGATGTAGACTCGGATCATAATTTAGTAATGATGAAGACCGAGCTTAGATTCAAAAAGATTTATAGTGCAAAAACCGCACCCAAATGGAACGTAGAAGCCCTCAGGGGTAGGAAAGCTAGAGAGTTTCAAGAGTCAGTCAACAGGGCTCTAGAAGATAAGGAAAGGGAACTCGCTATAGATGAAGGATGGGAAATGATCAAAACTAGCATTTAAGATAGTGCCCAAAGAACCATCGGGAGGGTCACACAAAGCAAAATTAGGAAACCATGGGTGACGGTTGAAATGATAAATAAAATGGAGGAAAGAAGGAAATGGAAAAGTGTTAACACAGAACACGGGCGTAGAATGTACAGGGCCTTAAACAACGAACTGAGGAGGGTAACAAATAAAGCAAGAGAATCGTGGTGGAAAGGACAGTGTAACGAAATAGAGAAGATGGCTGAAAGTAGGAGGGTCGACCTATTATACAGAAAAGTAAAACAATTAACGGGGAATAAAATTAGTAATAAAATGGCCACTATTAGGGATAACAAGGGAAACATCTTAAGGGAACCAGCTAGCATAAGGAGACGATGGAAAGAGTATGTAGAAGAATTGTATTCGAAAGACATGAAGCCTACCCACATAAAGATTGAGGGCATACAAGAAGTAGAGGAAGATGTTCTTGGGCCGAATATACTAGATAGTGAACTTGATAGAGCATTGCGGGACATGAAAGGGAAGAAAGCAACGGGTGTGGACGAGATTCCTGTAGAATTTCTGAAGAATCTTGGGGGAAAGGGTAAAAAAACAATTCTATAATCTATGTAGGAAAATTTACGACGAAGGAAAGTGGCCAGATGATTTTACCAAGTCTATCCTGATTCCGTTACAGAAAAAGAATAATGCCTTAGAATGCCGGGACTACCGCACAATTAGTTTAATATCTCATGCGGCAAAAGTTATTCTTAGGGTCTTGAATAGAAGAATCGAGGGAAAAACTAAGGAATTCATAGGAAATGATCAGTTCGGTTTTCAGAGAGGGAAAGGGACGAGGGATGCAATTGGGGTTATGAGGGTTCTCGTAGAACGAAGCTTAGAATTTAAAAGGGACGTTTGTGTATGTTTTGTTGATTTTGAAAAGGCCTTCGATAGAGTTCAATGGCCAAAACTAATGGTGATACTAAAGAAAATTGGTTTGGATTGGAAAGATAGGCGTTTAGTGCAAAATTTGTATTTAAATCAGACCGCTCGAGTAAGAGTTGCTAACGGGGAATCGGAATGGGCAGAGTTAGGGAGGGGAGTAAGACAAGGTTGTCCTTTATCACCATCTCTTTTTAACTTATATGCAGAAGAAATGATCAAAGAAGCTTGGGATGAAATAGATAAGGGAATAAAGGTTGGTGGGGAACTTGTGAAGTCAGTAAGATATGCAGATGATAAAGCTATTGTGTGCGATTCGGAAAAGGGTTTGCAATGCCTAGTAAATGCACTAAACGATAAAGCACAGGAGTTTGGGATGAAAATCAATGTAAGGAAGACTAAGATTATGAGGTTTTCAAAGGGAAAGAAAGCTAAGTTAACAATAATGGTGGATGGGGAAAAACTAGAGCAAGTAGATCAATTTCCATACTTGGGCAGCCTTCTTTCTAAGGATGGAAGATGTTCGACAGAAATTAAAAAAAGGATAGCATTGGCAAAGGAAGCTTTCATGAAAAGAAGGGAACTGATGACAAAGGGACTTGATAAAGGAATCAGGAAGAGATTGGTAAAATCCTTGGTGTGGAGTGTAATGTTGTACAGGTGTGAAACGTGGACGTTAAGGAAAGAGGATGTCAAAATATTGGAGGCTTTTGAGATGTGGGTATGGCGTAGAATGGAGAAAGTAAGTTGGGTCGATAGAAAAACGAACGAGGAGGTTCTAGAGATGGTTGGGGAGAAAAGAGTAATGATTGATGTAATTAAAAATAGACAAAAGAAATGGGTGGCTCAAATATTGAGAGGGGAGGGATTGTTAAAGAAAGCGATCGAGGGAAGAATGCTAGGATAGGAATGTGGGGGCACATGAACCTACCGAAAGGTAGAACACTTTATATATATATCTATATAGGTATATCCGGAGAGTTAGCTATATATAATAGAAGATATATATATATATATATATATATATATATATATATATATATATATATATATATATATATATATATAAGGGAGAGAGTAAAATGAAATTGAAGAATGACAGACCAATCAGCCTAACTAGCGTAGTGTGTAAGGTTTTTGAAAAAATGACAACGGGCTATTTAAAACAGTTTTGGGTGTCAGAGGGATGGCTGAATGAAAAACAATATGGGTCAAGGAAAGGTTTGACATGCGAGTCACAAATATTATGTCAAGACTTGATAGGGGATAGGGATAGGGGAGACCAGGTAGATGCCAATGTTGTGGATTTATAGAAGAGGTTTGATGTAGTGGATCACAGTTTATTGATACAAAAAAATGAGTATGATGGCCCAAGGATAGTGAAATGGCCTTTATTTGTAACGCAGAGAATCAAAATAGGAAATAAACAGTCGGACGCAATTAAAGCAACTTCAGGGATAGCGCAGGGTGGAGTACTAGGGACCGTTACTATTTTTTATTTTTATTAACGATATGCCGAACGTAATAAAATCTCGTTTACGATTATTTGCTCACGACTGTATAATTTCTAGGGTTATAAGATGAACATGCGATTACAACGAGCTACAAACTGGTATTGATGGATTTGGGTCACCTCGAACAAATTGGCTATAAATACAGAGAACTGTAGAGTCATTAGCTTTAATAAGAGCAATTTTTAGTATTCTTTTAATATCGCTGGTAATGTTTCAGTGAAAGAAAATAAAATAAAATACTTGGGAAATACTTTCAGTAGAGATTTAAAATGAAATGCGCACATAGAAAATATCGTAGGCAAAGCCAATAAAACGTTAAATTTTGTGATACGTACTCTTAAGAAATCCAACAGGAAAACAAAAGACCTATCGTAAGTTAGGCCTATACTAGAATACGGTGAATATTTTGGCCACCCTTATCAAGTAGGAGTTAAGAAGGAATTGGAAAAAGTGCAACGAAGGGCGGCTAGGTTCGTGTTAGGGAGATATGAAAAGCGTAGCAGCTTTACTCAGATGATAAAAGAACTAAGTAGAGACAGTCTAGAGGACAGGAGAAAGCAAAAGAGACCATCAGTTTTCTATAAGACATTCATGGGATTCCTACGTTTAAGGAATTGAATGATAGAGTAAAAGAGGAAGATCACTTGAGTAGGCGCGATCATAAATGCAAAGTAAGATGTATAAAACAAAGAACAGATAACCGGAAATACTCTTTCCTAAATAGAACTGTTAAGGATTGGAACAGTCTACCTGCCTACCAGTCTACCTTCGAACCTTTCCCAAAAAATATTAAATTTTTTAGTAAGGATGTAAGTAAAATTAATGATTTGACGAATGAGTCTGTCGATAACGAATTGCGAGACATATTTTGTAATATTTTTTATGCAAGTTAACGTTGCCACCAGTCCTTGCGACGGTTTTGAGCAATAAATAAATATATGCGCCATTTAGAATAGAGGCAGAAATCGCGAGAAAGATCTTCATAATCTGGCGCATCATTGATAGCATAGCGAGTCTTCGTAAAAACTAATTCCCCTGCGTACTCTCTTATGTGCGAAAGGTATACCAACAAGTTTCCGCAATGTCCATCGAAATCTTACTCTGTCTTACGGAGAATTTTCTTTTCTGATACTGTACCATATACCCATACCGCTCTAAATAATGCATAACTTTTTATTTTCTTTTAATATTTTCGAGTCGTCGGTGAAAAAAACGTCCCTTTTCAAACGCCTCTTAAGTTTTTTCCATGGAGTTTTACAACTTTTTAGAAAGAAATCTATGCTCGGAACATACACACATCTATCATTTAGAAGTTAATGCAATGAGGCTATAAAAATTAGACAGATTGTGCCATTAAAAATAATTGCCTTTGATTCTATTCATGAGTAAGCAAACGAATAAGAAGCTTACGTCCAGGGAGTGCGCCGGTCTCGTCCTCTTCATAGCCATCTTCTTGAGTCCACTCGAAGTCGCCTTCGTCGTCTGTGGACGCTGCCCGGAGCTTCTCAAGGGCCTCCGGGGATGACGGACTCCGGGAGAGAGTGAGAGCCATGGCCACCGCTGCCACTGCCCTCGGCGCGCTCACTCGAGCTACACTGCGCTCTAGAAATCCTCTAGCCTTCATTATAGCTTCCGAATCTCCCTGTGAAATTCAAATCACCGTCTGATTATTTGTCGATGCTCAGTGGGTGAATTGTCTTATAATCTCCGGGGAAATATTCTGCGCCATGGCTATTTAAAATAAGCCTTTCGCAGCAAAACAAATGGTCGCATAATGAGTCATACTGATTCGCAAGTTTTGTATGCGTATGAAGGCGATGATTACCTGTCATTTTATTTGCTTTACGTAAACTTGAGACTGTGGTTTCCCTGTGGAGATACCGAAGCGGCAGTATCCGAGATATTAATTCATCATCAATAAGATATACTAATTTCAGTTATTATGTCGTTGACACCTTCGGAGATGTAGTAAAACTATCATTTTTATTAATTCTATGTTTAGGAAAAACGAAATTATCTCATAAAATAGATTTTGCGTTTACATTTATATTAATTATTCACAAATTAGTAAATTTTCCTCTATTTTATTTAGTGTAGCTTTTTAAAACGTACAAGATTGAAGAATTGAAGAAATCTACCATATCTGTGCGAAATTCCGTAGAAATGAAAGCAATGGTAATCTCCGCGGAAAAACGCTAAAAGTGAAGGAATCAGAAAGAACTCAATATATTGCACCAATTACACCCATTATCATCTGAAATACAATAGATAAGTGCTTGATTTAATTGATAAAGAGTGGAGTGAATGGTCTTCACCTCTGATTCGACATTGATTTGCAGCAGCGTGTACACAGTTTCGGATGTAAATTCAACGGCCCAGTTGAAGGCGCGACTTGCGTCTGGGCTGCGATCTAACGTTCCGTTACGTGAAATAATCACTCCATCTTTGGGTGAAGCTGAGAAGCTTCCATCTTCCTGCTGGCGACTGTGGATCCATCTTTTGGCGGACAGGATAATCTGCGGATCCACGCTGATGTACGCCTGCGCCTTGGACAGCACTTCTATCGCCAATAGCGTGTTGCTAAATGAGAAAAGAAGTTGGCGCCAAAATTCAAAAGGACACTTGGCAGCATCATAATCGAGAGCATCTTGTGAGGTGCAATTCCTATTTCTGCAACATTTACTATTGCTTTTGAATTATAAGGGAAACAATATCTTGCGATATTTATTAAGGCAATTCTTGAAAATTATTAGTAAAACCTGAGCATCAAGACGTATTTTATGGATTGAAACATTGTATGCGCATAATGATTTCGAAGCAAAGTGGGGTTGAGGTAATTTTATCGTAAAAATTTCGGTTGTACCAAGAAAAGGATATAATAAAAAAATTTCAAAATAGAATAATTTCGAGTACATGTTGATCTCGCTCAAACAAGAAAAATGCTACAAATGATTAAGGGTTACTTGAAAATGTTTTTTTTTTAAGTTCAGCCCGGGAAGCATCCCTTTGAGCTGTTTTGTGTTATCTCCAAAGATAACTGCGCAATTTGCTGAGCAATTTTTACGAGGTAAAATGGAGTTTCATAGTTGCTTTTCGTTCTGATACTTCAACTAAAGAACATTGATTCCAACGTTTCCGACACCGAGCACCAAGCTTTAGAATAGCTTAATATAGACGTTCTTTATTTGCAGAACATTAAGAGCATGAAAAATCTATTTTCTTATGAGTTTATTTCTAATATAATGCCTATCAAGAATTTGTAAGGATAAAATCTTTCAGTGGAGATACTTCTCGGTAGAAATCGAGGAGACAAAATTGGAAAAAATAAGAGCGTGGGATTAATTAATGAATATTTTGGGCACATTATTTCCCAAAGAGGAAGGAGATATTTTATTAGCCATAAAAAGTGATCGCATTAAAATTTCCCAGTAAAAATTTTCTATATATCAAATTTATCTATAGAATATCATGGGTATATTGTAGAATATAATGAGTGGATTTAAAAAATGAACTGTGGGATTACCTCTATCAAGAAAACCGATGTCTTCGTACTTAATTATTTAATAACTATCGGTATTTAGCATTCCATGCAATGAAGCGATCTATTACGGTTGCATACTTGGAAGATGCTTTTGGTTGACTAATCGTAAAGAGTCATAAACAATCAAATTGCTAGTCACGGCTAAAATATCTCGCACTAAGTAGGAATGATCCTCACCCGTAATGAGGCACCCTCGGGTGGTCCCCGAAATACCCCTCTTGCACATTGCGGAATCCTAGGAGCACCTGCACCCTGAGGGCCAAGAGACGTCGAACCCTTTGACGGCGAGCAGCCGAAGCCTCCCCGATGGCCTCTTGGTGTTGCAGACGTACAAGAGGAGTGAAGGCAGCGATGGACTCGGAGAGATCTGGTCCTGCAGAGGCTGGTCCCCCTTCCCACTCCCACTCTTCGTCTCCAGGGCCAACTTCCTCTCCAGCCTCGTCCTCCTCTTCACCACTCCACGCACCATCGCTCTCCTCTTCCACACCGGACGTCCTCGTCGAGTCTCGGTGAGGAGGAAGGAAAAGCCCTCCTACAATTAGAATTACATTCCTCTCATCGTCTCTCAATTTTGCGCTCTTTAGGAGTGAAATCCGCATTACAACTGAAGTTTTATTTATTTTAAATTACAAAACACGAGGAAGGTCTTTTTGGTTCTTTAGTTTTTTAAGTAAGTGCTATAGAGCTTAAAAATAAACGAGAATAAACTCCTTTAGTTTATATTTTCAGCTATGGCGAGTAAATCAAAGAGAGTCCGCGAGCTTGTCTCTTCGCAATTTTTTAGGAATCGTCTGAAATCTCGGAATTGCTGTATATTTTCACTCTCCGTTGGGACGTATTTTAAACAGGGCATTTTAAGCGGGTGAGATGTAAAAGGATTTTATTGTGCATCGCCATTACCTGAGATGTTCAACAACCACTCCCATGGAATAGATTAATGGAACTTCTTTCATGACTAAATATTGTAGGATATTGAAGAGGATGGTGGGGCTATGATGAAAGAAATAATATCGAAAAGTGTGAGACATCTTTATTTATGTATTTCGACAAAACAACACTTACTTCTATGTATTTCTATTTCGGATAGTGTAACTTCCATTTCCATTTATAGGGTCAGTGCCTTTCATTCCTTGGAAATACTCAGAATATTTGGAATGTAACATTACTATATGTAAAGCTGCTTTATGAATTCAAATCCAAGGTTATACGAGTGTGAAAAATTATGACTTAACTGAGACTCAAACAAAGGTCTCCCACTTTACGTGGATTAGAATACCTGCCCGGAAAGTGGGAGACCTGGGTTCGAGTCCCAGTCAAGTCACAATTTTTCACTTCTCGTACAACCTTGGGTTTAGTCGCACAACTTTATGTGCTAAATCAAATTTCATTTCCATCATTTGTAAATATAAAATAACAATTTAATCTATAATAGTTAAAGGAAAGATTTGTAAAGAGACCAAATGGAATAATCAGGATTCTTCAAACAAAATTATGACTTTAAAGAAAAACATTTCACAATACTCATTAGGGGTGAAACAGAATAAACTACCTCCTTCGCTAGTTTCGTTAAGGAAATATAAAAAAGTACATTTTTCTTTTAATATCTACCCTCAGAAATCAAAAGAACGGTTTCAAGAGTTTGAGAATATAAGACTGCTGGCTAATTCCGCTTTTATCACTGAAATTATCTTTTTAAAAGATAGATTTATCCAAAATCAAAGAGCATTTAATTAGGTCGTTTTCGGAAATGAGTTCAAATGTTAATACTCAGAGATGTAAAGTCGATGGTGTGGGCTGTTGCTTGGTGGAATTCCATAACAAGAAGCAAGTTGCGAAGATTTAATTGATTTATACTCAACGACAAAATATTTTATATCTATTTTTTATAGCTAACTCTCCGGATATACCTATATATAGGGGATACGAATTCTAAGCATGTTCCACAAGTGCCGTCGACGTGGAATTTTTACGACCTACTGGCTCCATCCTATAGATACCAGAATAATTCAGACTTTGACGCTAGCTATCATGGGTTCGATACCAGAAGGTCCCAAAAATAGCAATTTTTCCATGAAAATGCATTGCGCGGATTTTTGAAAATTATTTTGAGGCATTTACCTGTAAGATGGAGGAACCAAAATCACGGAGGTTGAACTTGAGGTAGTCTTCTACAGTACCAATGGAAGAAATGTTACAAAATGACCGTGAATTCGACGCCAGGTGGGTGCAAAATTCTTCCGTAAGATATGCATTGCTGAAATTTTTGAATTTTTTTAAATGCATTCCCGATAGGCTAGAAAGATAAAACCCGGAATGGTAACAGAGGCGTTTTTAAACATTATTTATATGGTTCAGCGTTTCTATAATGGTCCTTGGTTCGATACAAGACGGTCATTCCGATTCCACCATGCATTTCAAACGGGGATAAGGGAATCATATTTTAGGACCTTCCCGATAAGATATTGTATCGAAACTTTGTAACAGGCCATAGTGGCACTTATATAGTATTAATTTGCAATTTTCTCTCACGGAAGGGTTCTGAGTTCGACGCCAGGCGGTCTTTTGCGCTTTGTTTGCAATCTGTTTTGAGGCCTTTCTCGGTGCGATAGAGCAATCAAAATGCCTGTGTTTGCAGATGAGGTGACTTCTATATTACCAAAGAAAGAAATGTAACCTAATGACCGTGAGTTCGATGCCAGTTCGGAGCGAAATTCTCCCTTTAAAAATGTATTTTTGCGATTTTTATGAATTGTTTGGAATGCTTTTGCGATAACATGGATAGATGAAATCTGGGATCATACATACGTATAGGAGAATAATCCGATACTTATGGTAAACTTTCACCGATTAGCTTGCAGTATGCAAGCAACTTTTACTCGTGTGTATGTATGTATGTGTATATATATATATATATATATATATATATATATATATATATATATATATATATACATAGTTGAAAGTAGTTGAGTTGTATTTGAAAGGATACCTACCTGCCACAAATAGGGAACCTTGCTCCGTCCCTGGGACAACTGATTTAGGGACATCCAAATGTAAGACTTGAGAGAATCCTGCCTCATCGTTGAAGTTCCAAACTCTGTAAATACAAGATTTAATTCTCAAAAATTAATAAAGACAATCATTATGTACAATATGCCTCTATCAAATGAAACCTTTTTCTAATTTCAATACTATTTGCTAGGAAATGAAAGCAAAATTTTGCTTCTAACTTTCCAAAGTCTGTAAACTCCTCATTGCTTTTTGATAGGAATGCCATTCATTAAAAGTTCACTCGATGTTATTCGATTCTATTTTATACTATTTTTTAATACTATTTTATTATTATATTAATTAAATACATTACCTTGATGATAATATACAGAAGATATCCAACTAGGATTAAATTTAATTTCCACCATATTTCAGTCAATACCTCTTAACTTTATACATAAGGGATATTTTCAGATGTTGGCATTACTATATTTCTGATCGTCAGTTTAGTCCAATGGTAATAATTAGGCAATTGATTCTATAATTTGAGAAGCATTAACATTTTTGTAATTTACAGCCCATTAATGATTAATTTTTACCAAGATTTTATGTTTATGATAAATAGGATAGTGCACGATAAATAAAGTTCATTTTACTCTAAATGCAAATTATCGAAAAAGTCAACTTGTAAAATATTCATTAATGTCATACAGTCCCTTTTCCTGGAAGAAGTTTTTGTTATTTGAAATACCTGAATTCGGCGGGTTGTCCCCAATCTGAAGCGAATCCAAGTTGTCTCACTCTCAATGTGGGATCTGCTTTCACTGATAGAATTGTAGAATTGTGAAAAACATGCCCTAGGCCGACTTCCAATCTGCCTGAGCGTTGCTCCCAAGTTGCCCAGAAGGTGCGCAACTCTTCCGAAGATAGGATTTTGGGCGTCTGCGCGCTGCCCAAATGGACGCCGTTAACTGGAATCAATTTATATTTGGACATTTATTTTTTTGATAATTCTCAAATCTGATTGACACCATTTCAAAACATAGCGAAAGACGTTTTACAAGTAGTAGATTTCTCTGTGAAAATCCATACTAACTTAAAATTGTTATAAAAGTTTTCAATAGACGGTAATTCAGTCAGCTCTCGATGGTAAGCCTTTTTCTTTCGACGAGAGGATAAATGCGTTGATTATTACGATAAGAAACTCAATAATTTCTAAATCAAGAGGAATTGAAATGTTTGTATTACTAGTACATGTGGCGAAATATGTTTGTTAGGAAAGTGCATTTTTTTTAGCTCAGGAGCAATTTCGAATGAGTGGTAAGTGACTGTGAAAGACAACGATGTTCACAAAGCATATCGAGTTGTCGCCCCCTTTCTCTTTGATATTTGCTCAATCATTAGAAGATCGTTATTTAAATACATGCGAATTTTTAGTGAGAATATTTTTCTCAATAATTAGCATTAATCTAATTAATTAAGGTTATGTCATTATTATTACTAAAATTATCATCAATATAACATTTAAATTTAAAAGAATTGATTGTTTCATAAAAAGAGTACGCACTTTAACCATGAGTAATTATGTATTATCATAAATTATCCCAGTGATCGACTGATTCCTTATACAACGATGGAAATGTAATTTTTTACTTAGCACATGAAGTTGTGCGACTAACCCAAGGTTATACAAGAAGTGAAAAATTGCGACTTGGCCGGGACTCGAAATCCGGGTCTCCCGCTTGCCGGGGATAGAATACCTGCCCGGCAAGCGGGAGACCCGGGTTCGAGTCCCGGCCAAGTCGCAATTTTTCACTTCTTGTATAACCTTGATTCCTTATACTTTATATTCGGAATTAACTATAAAATTTTATTTGAGAAAAGTCAATACTGTTATTATTAAATGATAATATGACAAATTGATTTATCCGTGGCCTCTTTTCATCATATCATGAAGCGGGATTTTCACGAAAAAGTGTTTTGTACAGTTTTCTCGCTATTGTAAGTTTGATTTGATTAATAAAATATCACATTAAAAAGAAATTCATAGATGATTGTTGAGTAGTTGAATGCGGAGTAAAAGTATTCCGTTTCGGTACTTGAATTCAAAATTTGACGTTTTTAACCCGATATTCGTCATAGAAATCTTTTAGCGCAACGTTTTATGTTTGACTTTGTTTCTAAATGTTGCGAAAAATCTGCTGAAATGAAAAATTAAAGACTTATTTTAAATGGGTGCGTCTGTCGTTGGTTTTACTCATGAAATTAAGCGGTCGAGAAATCATTTCTCCGAAATAGAAAAAGACGACAGTTCGTTTAGCGATCCGAAAGGATTAGGTTTGATTGATTGGACGGGTGACTTGAAATATGTGAATGGGAAATTCCAATTTGGAAAATGGTGGAGAAAACGCGCGGGTGAATGTTTCTTTGGACGAAATTGTTTTTCCAAGTTGACGGATCCTTCGGTAATGAGATAGGAGGGCAATGAATGATTGTTTCGAATGTGTTTGGGATAAAAAATTGCCTTTCCGCATCGACTTGATTGCGGATCATTTATAACATTAATGTCGACGTAAGTGCAGAGAAAAACTGCCATCTATCTTATGGTTTTGGAAATTAAAATTCGAAGTTGAGGCGAGCTGAGGAACACCGAAGGGCAGAAATCTTACTTTATATGAAAGTGAGGAGCGATTATTTGCTCATTTCACTGGCAAAAACATTTGAGTTCACCTCTTAAAATTCGCATTTGCTTAGACGAATCCTAAATTTCAACTCAGAAATGTTAGAGAGGTGAAATTGTTAATTAAAACTAAGTATTGCACCAAAGTTTTCTTTTACAAATACTGAGATACAATTACAAATAATCATACAAAGGAAGAAATACAAGTCTATTATTCATTCTCACAAGAATGAATGAAAATACGATATACTTCAGAACTGAGAGATATTAAATCCCTTCTATTTCCAGTAGAGTTGGGCAAATCCGATTCGATCTACTTCAAGATCGATTCTTTTTACCCGATTCAAAATTATTTCCAATCGATCTTTCGATCCGATTCGATGCATCCAACCGATCTATGCGAATCGATGTATGCGATAGAGGCCTGTGTGGGCAAATGCTGCGAAGTAATCATTAGATAAAATGAACAGTTCTTCGAAGTTTATTTTCAAAGAAGAGGCCTTCTTCTTTATAGCCTTCATGCATTGTTTACAGTTTTTCCTCTTTTACTATTATATTAATCTTCCAAACTGTATTCTAAGTTAGTTCTATAATTCCCGTATATTAATTTTGATCAACAATTCAATTCGTTCAAAATTGCACATCAAAGTTATTCTCTAAACCTTTCGGAAATCGCACCACGAAGAAAACTCATAGATAAGTTATATATCTATTAAGGTTTTAAGTAAATGTTAGATGTCTATCCAATCCAATTGTAAACTACACTTTTTGATAATGAAATCAATGATTATTAAAGGGACCCAAGCAAAGCGCCGACACAGGGAATTTTCCAACGTACCTCTCATAAGCAGTTGACTAAATATTGCCCCATTCTTTTGTAATGCAAATAGCAGGTATTGACTACGAAGATAGTAGTCTAATTTTACAATTCTATTGAGAATCATACATAAATGGATGTAAATTGTTACATAATTAATGGTAATTTGAAGGACCGCCTCTAGAGGGCAGACTGGGGGGACTCGGTGTCCCTGAGTTTTCTTTTGACGCGGAGACACTTCGCCTATGTTCTTTTTCGGAGACGTATCCCAGACCACGGGAAAACGACGAGTATCGGAAGAGGTGTAGCCCACCTTGCAGATGAATTAAGGTGAGTCTGCCACCAAGAATATCCCCGTTCGTGTCTTTGATTTTGTTATCAATCATACAGTCCATTCCTTTAACATTTTTTGGTCCTTCGGGCCGGACGACCGCAAGTATCTTTGCATATAACTATCAAGTGTTTTTGGAAGCAGTTGTCATATAATGCCGGGAGGAGAGCACAATAAAATGCCCAACTAGAGGCACGTGTCACACGGGCTCTTAAGCTCACTAAGGTCAGGCGTGATGCGGTGTATCGTAGGATAGAGCGAATTTTCGCTCTAGCAAATTCTTTTCAAGTTGAGACCGACGCGGAACAAGTAGCGGAATTTTCAAGTCGAATGTCATCGCTCGATGACGATTACAAAGCCTTAGCTCAGTTAACGGATGAAATCCGCGAATTAATGGCTGATTCTGATCTTGAAATTGATGAGGGCGAACTATCTATTGAGGAGGAAGTTGAATCTAGGTTCCATTTCACTATGTCGGTAGCAAGTAGAATTTTATCTAAATCCCCTTCTCCCCAATCAAATGAGCACACCACAACAGCTCAATCGCCGCGCTTACCAAAAATTAATATTCCTGTTTTTGACGGCCGGTTAGAAACTTTCAAGCAATTTTACGACCTTTTTCATAGTCTGGTGCATTCTAACCCGCGATTATCTGATATTGAAAGATATCATTATTTAATTACGAGCGTAAAGGGACAGGCCTTATCCGTGGTTTCTAGTATCCCCTTAATTTCAGATAACTATCTAATTGGAAACTTTAGTAAAAAAGTATGATAATCTGCGTTTGTTGGCCTTTAACTATCTCAATAAATTATTTAACTATCCTCGTATGCAGGGGGAGTCGGTTTCATCATTGCAACAATTTATCAACACGTTTTCAGAGAAAATTAGCGCATTGCAGGCGATTGCCTCTAGATCTTTAGATAAGGATGTTCTAAAACAATTTGAAATTGAAAATTGTAATACAAATTTCCCATCATTCCACTTACTCTTGGAATTTGGCCGCAAGTACGTAAATATTTTACGGTCATCGGGGGCAGAACGAGTTCCTATCGAAAAGAGTCATAGGACTATCTCGGGATTTAAATCAAAGATTTCTAAAACTCCTCTTGTCGCTGTATCTTCTGATAACTCTCATTGTTTAATAAGGTGTCATATGTGTGCACAGGAACATAGATTATATCAGTGTGCTCAATTCAAGGCATTATCTTCAGATCAGAAAAGGGATTTTGTTAAATCTAAGAATCTTTGTTTTAACTGTATGGCTGCTGTGCACAGGGCTAGTTTTTCTAAGATTGTCTGTAGAACTTGTTCTAAGAAACATAATTCCTTTTTATGCAATTTGACTGGATGTGCTAGTGCTGATTCTAAGTCCCATTCTCTGGGCACTAAAGAAAAAACTCTTCCAAAGAAGGTTGATCCAACTAAATCGGCAATCCCATTAAAAAGCGGCCAATCGTCTACTAATGATGTTTCGGCAGTTAATGAGATATCTATACGCTTCTTCTGAACATTCGAATCAATCAAATGTACTACTTGGCACGGCTAGAGCTCTCATAAAATCAAGATCTTTGAAAACATTAGAATGTTAATCAATCCTGCCTCTCAGGCGAGTTTTATCACTACTCAATGCCAACAAAGGCTTCCTAGAGAAAATGCACATATCACTTGCTTCGGATTGTCTGCTTCCCCTGTTTCCACTATTAGAGAAATTGAATAGTATTTTAACTCCCCCGTTCTCCAAACTTTGGTAGGCTTTGGGAGGCTAACATTAAGAGTGCGAAATCTCTCTTGTAAGGGATAATTGGGCCCTTACATTTGAGGAACTGTCGACGGTATTTTGCCGCATAGAGGCCATATTAAATTCTTGCCCCCTGACAAGCCTCTCTACAGATCCTCATGACTTGGAGGCGTTAACACCGGGACATTTTCTAGTTGGCACTCCGTTGTTGACCGCTCCTGAGGAAAATTTAATTGAGGCAATTTCAAATCGATTAACTCGCTGGCAACTTCTTAAGCAAGTGTCGCAGCACTTTTGGCGGAGGTAGTCTAACGAATATTTGACAACCCTCCAAGCGAGACCAAAATGAAGCACAACAAAATGTTCTAGTCGGTGATCTGGTGGTTCTGAAAGAGGAGAAATCTGGACTGCAAAATTGGCCGCTACAAAGAATCCACGCAGTCCATCCTGGTGGAGACGGTACGGTGAGTGTCGTCACTCCACACGGTCTTTTGAAACGTCCGACATCTAAGGTAGTGAAACTACCGACGGACGACCAATAACTAAACACAGTCAACTTTCAGTTTAATTTAGGTTTTCTTTATCTTTTATTTAAGCATTTTTGTGAAGTATCTCAAGAGTAGAATTTTATTTTCTTTCCATTTTTTACCTCTCCATGGGCTTCCTATCCCCCGTGAATAAAGTACCTGGTGAAAGCCCTCTCCAGGTTGAAGACATCGGGAAACTTTCCCCTGTTTCTGTATTTTTTATCCTTTCGTTATGTTGTGCCGTTGAGGCCAAGTAACTATAATTTTTTTGAGTGTAACTGCTTCCAAAATACTGGTGCTGTTAAAATTTGCTCCAAATTTTGGGAGGCGGTTATGTTACGTAATTAATGGTAATTTGAAGGACCACCTCTAGAGGGCAGACTGGGGGGACTCGGTGTCCCTGAGTTTTCTTTTGACGCGGAGACACTTCGCCTATGTTCTTTTTCGGAGACGTATCCCAGACCACGGGAAAACGACGAGTGTCGGAAGAGGTGTAGTCCACCTTGCAGATGAATTAAGGTGAGTCTGCCACCAAGAATATCCCCGTTCGTGTCTTTGATTTTGTTATCAATCATACAGTCCATTCCGTTAACATAAATGGATGAAAAAGGGGCCAAAGATTAGGACATATCTGTTCAATAAGTTAATTGAGGAGGCGACTAAAAACAGGGGTAGTGAAATTGATTGAACATGGCGTACGTTTTAAGGATGATATAGTTTATCTTTTTGAATATTATTTTATGATAATACTCATTAAAATCCTGAATTATATTGAAATATAGGTGATCAGGTGTTACCTTGTGGAAAGCCATTAGAGTAATGAAGTAAACTTGGAATTTTCCACTCTATTTTTATTAACTGCCGGTTTCGCTACCCGGAGTAACATCTTCCATCCACCAGAAGAAAAAAATAATGTGGAAAATTAGAAGTTTACTTCCTCTTTACTGAATTATATTATTTAATGATATTCTCCTCAGTTATTACCTATTTCTCATTACAAATATATCTACAAATATATTTCTAATTAATTAGTAACCAGCGCTGCAGAAACAAATATTTAATTGGTAACGCTGTTTGCGTATAATATATATATCGCCTCACGGATCTTTAACTGCGTACTCGAATTGGTTATCTGCAATAAGGTTTTTGAGTAGAAGTATAATTTTCACATTATTGAATCGTATCATCTTGTTTTCTGAAGAGAAATATTAAGATTTTCGAATGGAGAGTTGGGCTTAGTAATTAGTAGAGAAGTAGGTAACATAAACTTGGAGCGAATATGTGAGTTGAAATGGAAAATTGAATTAGGCGCGCATACCGTGATTTCCTCTTCCAATCCAAGATACCGTGTTGTCCGCATCTCCCAGCGCCACTCTGTACATATTCGACGAAGCTTCTCTGACGTCAGAGAGCGCCAAATGAACGCCGGCGGCAGCGCGAACTTCAAAGACGACGCCCTCGCGGGATCTCGGAGCGCCAACCCATTGAAAGCGGGAGGTGTCAGCAGGTGAAATGAGGACGTTTTCTGCAAACAAATGCAACAAATTGATATTGATACTGCGAGGGAGACAATATTTATCCATA
Source organism: Pachydiplax longipennis (assembly GCA_036926295.1). Lineage (NCBI taxonomy): Eukaryota > Metazoa > Arthropoda > Insecta > Odonata > Libellulidae > Pachydiplax > Pachydiplax longipennis. Next base: position 3,192,914 of record JAVFKF010000050.1, on the reverse strand, counting down.
AATATAGACATCAAATTCCGTGGAATTGAGATTTATTGGATTGCCTAGAGGATTCAGCGAGATGGTGGATTAAAAATCGACTCCAGTCACTGAAAGAAGATAAAAATATATTGGCATATGAAGCCGTTTTAATGACTTTTTCTAACACACACACTCATATATATTAATCTTTTAATTTCCTTCAGTGTACTCTTACCCCACCATTTCAAAATCATATTTATTCTATATTCAGATAGCGCTATAAACGAGTTAGGCTGCCTTCAGAAAGGTATTAATTTCTATTTATTACTCTCACTCTACCCTTTCTTTGAATTCGTCCTAAATTTAAATCGTTTATTACATGTTCGCTTATTTCAACACTTTCAGCTGTAAAGAATTTAGTTTGAGTTAGGAAAGATAAGAATAACTAATTTCCATAAATAGTTGATAATTAGGTTTCTCTAACATAAGCTCGAGAGGTTATTAAAAGGGCTAAACAATGACTCCACGTTTACAGTAATCATAGAAATTCCCACATTTTGGCTTCGAAATATCTTCGAATCCTCTACTGACCGTTGGCACAGAAGTATGCACTCTCCGTGGTTGTCTTGACAATGCCTTCCGGATGAACCAACATGGCTGCAGAGCGCAAGGCTGTCACGACGAGCGTATCGTTGCCGTAATTGGATTCTTCGTTTCCACCGGCGGCGCGGCAGTTGTCGCTTCGAAAACCAGACACTTCAGCTGAAACATATGAGGCATATCTAAGAAAAATACAATATTGATGGAGGACCCATATTTATGTTTAAAACCATTGCTTTTCGACAATATTACCGTATATTTTCGTACTTCCTTCAAATTGAGTAGGTCAAGCTTCAAATGATGATTCATGTTCTATAATCTCTTGAATAGATGATAAAGTTAAAATAATTTTTAGCCATTGAATCATTGAATATTTTCAACATTTTGCGGAAACTGAAAAAATAATCCTCTTTCTTTTCTAAGAATTAGACCACTTTGATAAACTTGATTCGCCCTTCCTCGTCTCTTTTTGTCTTTGGTTAATCATAATTCAGGGGTAGAGAATGATTATAGCATTCGTGTGAATATACCATTCAGTATTTCAGCTTTGAGAACAATTTACAAACATTATTCTATATATAAGAGTACTAAAATTAATTAACTGGGTTATTTATGGGTAGATTAATTGCACGCGGAAAAAAATTAGTGAAAAATCGTAATCTGGCATTTACTAGCTATAAATTACTATCGAAATGTGTTTAGTTATTCTTTTATTAATAAATTAAATTTTAAGAAACAAACTAATTGATTCGAGTGTACATTTAAAACTGCAATGATCTTTTAGACAATTTGTTTGAACCAATATATTTAATATGAAGAAATATAAAAGATTCAAGTGGACTAAAGTGCGGAAGATAGTAACTGAGGAGTCGTAAAAAGAGGAAATATACTGATTGGATGCGTTACTTGTTTCGAAAATCAAAATGGTAGGTAAATTTTGACACCATGTTAAATCGATTATGAGGTATATTCATTAAATATTTAGTAATATTCAGAGAAGATCAAAAATTTTAAGTCATCGGAGTGTAAAAAAGGCTTGAAATGTATTTAAAAGGAACTGCAATATTTAGCCTATGTTGTGTTAAGAGATCCAACAACCTCATAACAAAATTTACCGTATGCATTTTTGGCGAAATCCAACGTAGTTATTTTCCTAAAGAAATCGATAGGACTAAAACTAAATGGAGAAGTAGGTATTTCGCCTTGAATTAAATTATATCTCAGTTCTGTTGATTTGCCCCAGATATATTCAATTTAAAAGGAAAGGTTGAGCAGGCAGACGGAGTCGGAAAATCTCGTGTCAAGAAGTGAGATTAATAGAATTCGAAAGCCCATCCCATGAATTTCATTGTTTAAATATGGCCTAAAATTGTCTCTAATTAAATTGAATCCTTAAACGTGCGAAAGGCTCGGAAAAATAAATATGAATTCTTTCATTTGCCTTTCTCTACCCCACCTTTCAAATGTAGCTAGTCTGTCTATATATATACGAGTAAAAGCTGTTTCCATACTGCAAGCTAATCGGTGAAAATATACCACAACTGTCCGGTTATTCTCCGGAATAAGTCAGAATTTGACGTTAGCTATCATGGATTCGATACCAGAATGTCCCAAATATCGGAATTTTCCCATTAGAATGCGCATTGCGCGGATTTTTGAAAACTATCTTGAGATATCTATCAGTAAGATACAGGAACCAAAATCTCGAAAGTTGGAGTTGAGGTAATCGTCTTTGGTACGAATGGAAGAAATGTTACCAAATGACCGTGACTTCGACGCCAGGTGGGTGCAAAATTCTTCTCTTTTCTCTAATTTTCTCTATTTTGTACCAGAAGACAGAAAAGATCCCTCAGTCGCAAGCAGAACGAAAATCCGTTTGCTCGGATATGCAGAAAATATCGGTGAAATTCATTGTCCTTTTTTCGCTTATTAAATGAATTTGATCTCTCTCAATTTAAATATATATTATTGCAGTCAGTCATGGACGTTGTATGAAACGCCCCTCTGTTGAGAACCGCCGGTATTCATCCCGTGGACAAAACATCCACTTCTACGGATGCATTCGAAACATTCATACTTCCACAAAATGGCCCTCATTCTAGATCTTCTTTCGTTTCGGGTCGCGTCTAATAACCTCTTCGCAATCATCTTTTTTTTCTTTCTTTTGGTATTTGGAGACGGGAGGTAATTTCCTCGACGGAGAAATAAAGGGGAGAAAGTTAATAAAAAGAAAGGGCAAAAAGGTTTCTCTCTCTTTAGGACTGTAGGATGTAAAATGTCGGATCTTGATGAAAGTGGCGGGAAAGAGTAACTTATTTCTCAGATGTGAGATATATTGCGATGCGGTTATGTGGAACCAAGGAAGTTCCTTCTAAGATTAGTGCCGATATCATTCTTGGAAAGCGGGCTGCATACAATTGAATCGTTCCTAGGGTTTCTTATTCATAATGAATCCTACAAAGAATCAGCGAAAAGCACGGAGAAATGTATATTAAAACTTTAATTGTAAACCAATAATTAATTTTAAAAAAGATGAATAAAATCCATCCTAAGTGGAAATTACCGCAAACAATCACTTCTAAAAAAAAACTACTACATATGTTGATACTCGCTGCACATGTCTCTATGTTGGTGAATGTGGCTGCTAATCCTGGATAAAAATTCAAAAGGCTGTTTTGTTTGTAAATGTTTCTTCAAGTATATGATATAGGCAGATTCCGTCGGATACATGGAATCTCTGCTTTTAAATTTAATGTAAACATTCTTATTTCCTTGTTTTAGCTGATTTCTCATTTTCTTAGCATGTTTGTGATAATTTCCTGCTCTTGAATTTCCCAGAAGCACAACTGTAGAGTATTCCTGGGCTAAGTTCGAAGTATAAAATATGTTCTTACGTTTGATTGCGGGAACAACCTCTTAAATTCTTCGGTTTAATTTCATTTCGCTAACAGATTAAGTGAATAACAGATGTCGCTATATTTAGGTTGTTTTTGTTTTAGGAATAGCATTGAGATTGTGAGATTGAAATTTGAGTGTACATAATTTACCATCACTAAATTTCAATGAAAATCGACCTCTTTGACTGGTTCAGCACCTTCTAAAATTAGAATTAATTAATCTAAAATTAATCCCGATCCGGAGTATTATAATAAAAAGATACGTAAGCTCAAAAGAAACGTTAGAAATGCGCATAAATACAGAAGAAATGGGGATAATAGTCTATTAAAGTATAAAAACTTGTTAAAGGAATTAAATTCAGCTAAACGGGAAGCTAAGAATAAATTTTTAGAAAATATTCTCGATAAAACTCGTTCAAATGACTTTTTAAATACCTTCGAAGAAAAAAGGACAATACACAAAATATAATTCGAGATGAAAACGGAAAGAAAATATTTGATAACACAGAAAAAGCGGATTATTTAAATAAATGGTTCGGTAGTACATATCAAACTTCAAGGCATGACGATGACAAGCGTGTAAATAGGGTCTCAGAAACAGACATAGAACTTACGTCACCAAAACCTATTAGCATTAATGGTAAAGATATTTACAAAAAAGTTATGAAGTTAGGAAATAATAAATCAAGGGGGACGGATGATAATGCTGGGGAAGCTCTAAAGATGGGGGCGGTGGAGATAGTTCCTTACTTAAAACTGATATTTAATGCTTCCCTGAACAATTACTGCTTACCAACAGATTGGAAAAAAGCTATTAGCTATATAAAATGCTAATACCTATTCACAAGGATGGTGATCGGACACAGCCTAAAAATTATAGACCAGTTACTTTAAATTCAGTTGTTTGTAAGATAATGGAGAAGATTATTGCAGATTACCTGTAAAACTTTTGGATTGAAAATTGGCTTAGCCAATGCTAACATGGATTTAGGAAAAGATACTCATGTGAGACACAATTGTTAGGTTTATATCAAGACATAGTTGAGGCGATAGATGATAAAAAAAACAGTTGATACTATCATAATCGATTTTGCCAAAGCGTTTGATACGGCCCCGCATAAATTAGATATGTTAAACATTGACAAAAGAATAATCATTTGGATTAAAAATTTTCTTAGAGACAGGAGTTAGAAGGTAAGAATTAATGGAAGATATTATAATGATATTAATGTAACATCGGGAATTCCACAAGGGAGTGCATTACCCTCACAATTTTTCTAATATATGTTAACGATCTACCCTCGAGTACCAAGTCCAACATTCGTTTATTTGCAGATGACTGCATATTATATAGAAGGATTATGAACAACGAAGATAGGGAAGTATTACAGCAAGATTTAAATTCGTTAGAAGAATGGGTTAGAAAGAATAGAATGAGTATTAACACAAACAAGAGTAGGTGCGTCACCTTTACAAACAAGAGATCGCAGCTATCGTCTTAATGGTGAATTAATATAAATTTCCGACCACTGCAAGTATTTAGGAATTACATTTGATAAAAATCTGAACTGGGAAAAACATATCAATTCAATCGTAGCGAAGGCGTTCAAAATGCTGCATTACGTGATGAGGAATTTACATTTACATTCAGACCCTGGAAACCGCCACTGGCGCATGGCAGGGGGTGTAAAACACAGAATATTAAAATTTAAAGGGATGTAGCCGAAAAGCGAAAGAAAAGGGTTATACGTCACTCGTAAGACCAATTCTTGAATATGCAACCACCGTGTGAGATCCGTATCAATGTTGTCGAATAAAGAAAATAGAAAAAGTCCAGAGAAAATCAGCTCGATATGTAATGGGAAGATTCAGAGAAACGGATAGTGTCACCGATATGTTACATATTCATTGATAGGATACATTATAAAAACGAAGAAAAATAAATAGACTATGTTGAAATTAACATATAATTGCAGGAACGGATGGGTGGGATGGTTTTAAACATTCAATCGAGAAACCGGAATTCCTCGAAAAAGGTTGTCGTGAATTTAAAATTAAACCTAGAAGGCAAAGATCGGACATAGCTAAATATTCATTTCTCGATAGAGGTATTTCTGAGTGGAATAAGTAACTTGGATCACTCCTAGGGCCCTTGGCTGAAAATAAAAAATGTTTCAAAAAGAAATGTTTTGTATGCTGTGTAATGTGTACTAGTAATATAGGGACCTCTTGAAAAGTAAGGGATTGCATGACAGGGTGATGTACGGTGGGGTTTCTACCCCGTGACCGCTACGGTAGCCGAGAAGGACTGTCATGAACCCAGGAATCCAGGAAAAACAGTTACAAATAATGTTATAAATTCATTATTTAGTTGTAAGATAAATACATGTATGAAATCATTCTGTGGGAATTGTATGTTTATTGTTATTAAGTAGATTGTTGCAGGTAGACTGCTAGTCTGGTGGTAACATTACAAACAACTTCACTAATTTTCACAAATATAATTAAACAACTCAGAACAAACTATATAATACCCTCACAAGATTAAACACTTACATACAACTACTTTACATGATACAAAACTCCAATACAACACAAATTCCCAATTACTAATTCCCTTGCAAAAAAATGTTCTACTAATACTACAACACTTATTCTCTGAAAACACAGATACTCCCTCAGAAACAATAGACATTCATTAATTAACCCCTGGCCCCTCCCAAACATTCACCCTCAATCGTACAGGTTTCTTTAGGGTTCCTGGTAGGCCTTCAAGGCTACCGTAGCGGTCCCCACCGTACATCACCCTACCAGACAATCCCCTACTCCACCTGCAGATCCTTACTGGCAAGCTCCCCATGTCTACTAAATCTTTCTTAGAAACACTATGATTTTTAGGAAAGGGCTCGAAGACTCCTGCAGGCAAATTATTCCATTCTATAAGAGTTCGATTTATCAAGTATGTATTTTATGTCAATTATGTTTATCACTAATATATATGTATGTAGGTATAAAAAACTGCAGTTTGTGTAATAATAATAATAATTGCAAAATTTGATTAAATGAAAAAAATGGCGTAATAAAGATTGAACTCCCAAATATTAGTAGGTCCACCTTCAGAACGACTTCGAATTGTAAGCAATTCTGTGGATATTTATTATTCAAATAGGATTTAATTAAATTTCATTATTGCTGCGACTGTAACAGTTACGGTTTAATTAAAATGTAAAGAAGTGCGAAGCTATGACGCGTCACCTTAATGTCACCTAATATTTAGAGATATCCCATGGAGTACGTAAGTCATAAATATGTAACACCCAATAATAGTTGTTCCTTCAGAGAGATTATTTGTAGTGTTATAGGCAAGGCGAACCGGATACAAAGATTATTCAGTAGACTTCTGAGGGGATGCTTATCAAGAGTAAAAAAAACAGCGTCTCTCCTAGAATATTATTGTGCGATTTGGAATCTTCACGAGTTGAGATTAGTTTTGGATCTAGAGATGGCTCAACGTAGAGCTGCTTGAAATACCAAAGATTTCAGATTTGAGAGCAGTAATGGTTTCGCTTAAGGACAAAAGACTCGATTACCGACAGAAGTTATTCGAAAATTTATTAATCAATAGATCACATCGACGAGGTAGTTGATCTTATTAGTCCAAATAACAAGGTTCGAGATATCCAAGAGAAAACGAAGAAGTGTTGGAAGGAAATAATAGCAAGAACAGATAGCTACTTCTTGTCGCTTTTTCCGTGAACTTCAGAGAATATAATTGCAACTAAAGGACAGGGATGCAAGTGTTTTCGCCCCACATGCCCTAAACGCTTTTTGGCGGCTTACAGGGTATGAATGTAAATATTAAGTAGGCCTACTCTGGTGTCTATCACTCAATAGTTGTGAAGCTATTTGCAATTAGAGCGTCTAGTTATGTCATTGATTATTATGTTATGTTAAAATCTTTGTCACAAATATTTGACGCCCATCTGTTTAACAAATGGAAAGATCTAATTTTCACTTCTTCGGACATGCAACATAAATCCTCGTCAGTCTTACAATATTTTCCTCAACATATATAAAATGCCAAAGAATTCGATGAATTGGAAAGACGAATCGGCAACCGAATGGCGTGCTCCAAAGGACGAGTTGAAATAAGAGCGGAGATTAAATCGCTCTATGCGATTTTACGGGCGAAACGAAAATATGAGAAGATTCCGAGAGATCCCTTTAAAGCAGAATAAAGGATACATGGAAGGAAAGGAGAATGGTTAGAGGAGAAAAGCGTTCAATCAAACGAAGGCTCGAAATAATTTTAATGCTCAAGCACCAAGGGATTATAAAATTCAGAATATACATATATATATTTTATATATATGTATATATATATTTTAGGCACCTTCTCGGACCTCTACCTTGCACATTCATTCTCAAACAATTTTAAGCATTTGTACGCAACTCGGTCTGATGGCCTTCTTATTCTTATTGGGGCGTTTCTGTCGCATTTCCTTCCACTCATATCACTATATATAACTCTATAGAAAGAAGCTCACGCGCAATTTGTTGGAAAAACGCTCAGCAATGATGTGTTTGCCACACGCCGATTGTAGAGGTGGATGAGTATTACTGTGAGCGATACTGAGTATTATAAAGCATTTGATAAGTGAATCTGGAGGAACTTCTTACTGCTAACGCGGAGATTTTCTAGGTATTCTTTCTTCATTCGATTTCTCAGGTAGTCAGATTATGATGTATATGACCACCCATTGATATTGTTTCTTCAGTAATTGTCCAATGAATTTATGCGATAGTATAGTGAAAGACAATATATTTAAATAAATACCGTTTAAAGTAGAAAAGCGATAATTTGAGCGTCTTAAAATGTTCATTTCATGCACCAATTCTTAATCTTTATGGCGTGGATTTACGAATAACCCACGCTCTTTACATTCCTTACACATGTTTTTTCTCAGTATAAATGAGATATGTCTTACCCTTCATTTATTTTCCAACATCTTATTTACATATAGCGTTTATTTAGCGCAAAATAATTTCAGTAAGATATGGATATTGTTCAGAAAAAGCTAAGGTGGCTTCTATCGTCAAATTATCTAGGATGCATCTCTTGTTAACGATTAACATCGTTGCCTTCCTAAGGGAACAACTCGTTTAGGAACTTACTTCAGATTGGTTAAAATGTGTATCACCTCAGATTTGAATCTGACTGAGGATAATATTGCTAACAAATCCTTATAATGAAAATAAGCCATTGAGTTACTTTATTCTTACTGTATTTCAGTATGTCCATCAGATACAGGTACACACTATTATATGCTAACTATAAACATAATATACTTTTTCGTCCAAAATAGGCCTGCATTAATATATCTTAGGCTGATTTAATTTAAAATTAAATTAGAAGTGCAGAAAATCGACGTTCGATTGGTTAACTTCTTCATAAAATAAGGAAAGACTTGAAAAGTCGCAATCAAAGAGAGTCGAATAATGACTTTAATGAGTAAAATTTTTTGTGTACTAGAGTGTAATTACATGGCTACAATGCTAATCTTTTGAACCAATCTGTACGTGGAAAATGTAAGTTTAACAAATAAATAAGAGGGGGTTTTCTGCGGATCGATTGAGAGGTCATAATGTTGAAGAAAATCACATTTAATAATTAAAATCCTTTCCAAGCATAATATTTTGAACTACGAGTAACCTTACAACTGTCATTTTTATAATTCATAAAAAATTCACCTATCTCGTTGTACTTGAATTGTTTTCAATTCTGTTAAATTGTCTTTTTTGCCAGGTTAAATTATTAATTTAAATTATTAAATCAATAATAAACTGTGGATCGTTCTTCGTGGTTTGAAGAATTTTATCTATAGAACGCAACTTGATCTCTCAATCGACCGAACGGTGATCATTGTATTCTATGCTAATCCTAAGTTTCTCTTTCTCATCGTACGAAAAATCAACTGCCAAGAAAATATAATGTGATGTTGTAACCACCTTATATAAAATGTTTTGCAGCATCTTCTTTTGCCTTCCTCTTTCATACCATCTTAGTCGCTCTTACAGTTATATCCGCTTATTTGGAATATCCTCTTCACGCAAAGATATTTCTTTTGATTCGCTCTACCCATCTTTTCCTATCTCAAATTCTCTTGCTCGACTCTTTTCGATGATTCTCTTCACGCATGGGTTCACAATGTGCCGCTTTTTATTCCTTTATATCTGCCGATATTCTTTGGGGCTCTTCAAAATTTGCTCCTCTCATCTCACTTTGGTTAAAAATAACCATTTATAATCGCGTTTGACCTTCCTGATTTATCATACAGCCATCTTCCCTTTTCCCGGAAGAAGAAGTGATGAAAACGACTTGAGGAATCAATTGGTGAAGTGACAAGCCACGCCTTAGCTAAACTTTTCAAATCATTGACTCTTTAGGTGCTGAACACAGTAAAACTTTTTCTGTAAAGTTTTTCTGACTTCATTTCGTAAATTGTCAATATGATTAGGCGTAACTTTGTGAAAAGCCATAATAATAAATTAATAAGCTGGTAATTTTCCTCTGATTTTTATTAAACAACGACCGGTTCCATAAGAAGTTCTTATACTTGAATACCTTATAGGTTACACCTGAATATGTAATTACGAAACCGGTCGCTGTCGCCATAAAAATCAGAGGAAAATTAACAGCTTATTAATTTATTAGATTTAATTGAATTAACGTAATCATCTCATTTTTGTAAACAATTCAGTTTCTGATTTCAATATTCGATTATGATCGTTTAGTGTTGCTATTCATGAGTTATAAGAGTTTAACTGAAAATGCCACCTTGTTATTGACTTTGCGGCCGTAAAAAGTTATCTCAAATATCTCACTTGGCTCCAGACTGTAATATTAGGTCGCTAAACTCAAGTAAATCGCTCGCAGTTGATGAAAATTAGTCTTCTTGCTTAGTCTCGCTAATTTTCTCAAATATGTGTACTTATTCATTATCCAATCAATGAATGATTATGAAGTGATATTAATGATAAGATGAAAGAGTGTGAGGTATTTATATGATGATCGTTCAGAATCTGCTATAAAAGACGCAGGAATGGGCAGTATCTCTTCCGTAGCTCTAGATAAGTACTGCTTAATATATATAAGCATTTATGAATCCAAATTCAATGCACCAATAGTTTTGAAAGCTGAATAATTAAGAATGGTAGATAATAATGTAATGTTATCTGATGAGTCAATTCTAGTGTCGATTGATATATCCTCTGTAAAGAGAAATAATGAATTCTATTTTTACATCCAAAGCAAAGATAACCACCCTTTTACGAAGCACATGTTCTATATCTGTAACTAAAATGAATTTGTTCATAATAAAAATAGCAAAATATTCTGTTAGAGATTGAAAAGGATTTTTCAGGATCATCTTGGTACACCAACAAGCAACAATCAAAGAGAAGCGATTCCGTTTTCGGCAATAATCTTTCAACATAGCCCTTAATGTGGAGATTTCTCAAGTGTTTTTTCTTTTCAGAATTTCTACAAATTTTCCTTGATTACGCAGTTCTTTTCATCTTACGATCCTGTATAAATACATAGCGTTTTCCTTTTGAACATTTTCAAAGATGTTTGGCCTCATATCGCTCACTTCATTTCCCTTCGCCATTCTCTCCTCCTTCTCCTCATGCACTCTTCTTCTAATATATCCCCCCTCTTTTCACTTTATTTTTTTTCTCCTTAAAATTCGCGCATCCATCTCAGCAAGCTCTTCGAATGCAAACAGCATCACATATTGACAAAGAACAACTCTGCGTTTGATTCAAAGAAAAATGCCTTCCGAATAAATCTCCTTCCCCTCGGTGCATCATTTGCTTCACATGGGGGAGAGATAAAGAGAATACACATGGGGGAGAAGATGAAATATGACGGAGGCGATCGCTGAGAATCGGTAAAAAGTATAGAGAGAGGATTGAATTGAAAGAGGAGTGAGTATGCATAGCTGAAGTAGAATCTAACACCTTTAATGTACTGAGGGTTTTGGAACTTATTTGTAAAATGATGGGCTCCAATAAGTTTCATGCACTTAGCCCTAATATGGAGTTAAGAACATTTTATAGTCGTTTTGCTTAAGTTTATTGTGTATATCAGAGGGTTTAGCTTAAAGAAGCGGATGCGGTAGGTTAATGTTTGTAGATTTTTCGGTGAAATTAACGCCGAAAAACGAAGCTACTATATTCTATAGCTATACTTGTGTTAAAAAAGCTTAAAGATACTTCTTCGATACTTATTTTCTTACTTTACTTTCTTTTTTGTTTGTTACTTTGTTTTGCCATTCGTGAATTTTTAAATGTTAATTCATTGTACCCAATTCTCATACAGGAAAACAACGTTTAAGATATTTTTGGATGCGTATAAAATATTTTACCTTACTACCTTAGCAATAAATATTGTTATCAATGGTGTTAATATGTCTGAGCTTCTCGATCCTCATATATATTAAAACATAATAAATGATAACAACCTTGAAAAGCATTAAGTAACTTCCGTTTGCATAATTGACAAAATGTGTGATAAGTCCTCAGGCCTATTTTTCTATGGTTTTAATGATTATTAGAATAAACTATTAGAATGAATAATTTGAGTGAATTATTAGAATTAGAATAATTATTGGAATTAAAAAATGTAAATAGTCGCGGTGCAAAGACAGGCACACGTAAGTAATATTTGAAGAAAATTAATGTTTATTGGCGAAGGAATAGACGGCTAAGTTATGTAAAGAAAATGAGAAAAGTAAATCCAAAATCGATTTCCTTTCGGAAGGAGAGAAACGAAATTTAAGAACGAACCAATAAAGTTCACTTCGGAAATTCTGATCATGGCTCCTGACTCGGAGTCTTATCCATGGTTTTCCGATTCAACACTTTAGAGTTCACTTTTTATTCAAATTCAAAGAAAAGCAACTGGCTCAGTTTAAAGTAAAGTGCCTATGATTAGGGTTTATTGATTTAAAGCAGAATTTGGTTGTTGTTTATAGATTGATATCCCATATTGTGGAAAATAAGGAATTTTGAGTTGAATCTTTGTGTTATTCTATTTAATGTTGTGGATAGAGGTGAGATTTTATGGAATTTATATATATCGGAACTATTGGTTTGAAATGGAACGTTTAAAATTCTTTTGAGTGTTTTGCTTTCGAATCTAAACAGCTTTCATATATAGGTTTATTATGTATAATGCCAAGTAGGTGATGCATAGGTGATCATTTTCGTATAATTGATAGATACGTTAGGTGTTTGGTTTTAATGTTTTCTCGAGATCTATTAAATAGTATACCAGATAAGGCGAATTTGGTTTTTGTTGCATTTTAACGTTGTTTTCAATATTTTCCTTCCAGGTTAATTTTTCATCAGTATGACAGCTAAAACTTTTTCGGATTTCTTGCTTAGAAAATATTCTTCCTTCCATCTGAGATTTGATGCGTCTTTTTTCCAATTGTTCCCACGAAAATGCATACGCGTGTATTTTTGGGGATTTAAGGTGAATTTTCATCTATGCGCCCCGTTTTCCACAAGGTAGATGAGATGAAGTTAGCCAATTTTGAGCTATCATCAGCGTACAAAAGTAGAGTAGTTTCTGTGTGGTGCGGTGTGTCAGCCGTGAATATATTAAATAGGATTGGAGAGAGTATGACAGCTTTGATCGGTATTTCTCGAGACTTGTTGACCAAAGCGATCCTGTTTTCCAATATTTCTGATTTTGTTGAAAATTTTATTTGTATTTTTATCTCAAAAATTCTTTAAGTATTTAATACTTGACGAAGGCATTAATTTATGCAACCGAATTTGGCTGTTTTATGTACGTATATTTCTCGTGTCATAAATATTATTGTAATTATTAGTATGAATAATGTATTACGCTAAATTAAGCTATCGGTAGGAAATTATTAACAAAAGTGGGCAATTGATAGAAATAGGTTGGCTACTGGTCTTTCCCGTGAAGAAATAGAGATGAAAATCAATTATTAATCCACACTTCCGAGTAACCACCCGACCGATAGGTTAAATTTTCACGATCACAAGATTTGATTGTAAGCAGGAACTTCGTTAATTGGGTAGCATAGGAAATTCCACGCAGGAATCAGAAAAAATCCCAAGGAGAAATGGACTTAGTATGATGACGGGACCAGGAGAAAAGTTCCCAAAATGGCTTGAGAAATTGTTCTGATCGGATAGATTTGGGTAAAGCAGCCTCCCGGGTTCGTTTTCCGGTCCCGTCAGACTTTTTTCAGGTCCATTTTTCCTCAGGAACTTCGTGTTGTTTCTGAGAATTAAAATATTAATCCTTGAGATATATTTGTGGACGGCAATGAATGTGATGAGTTGCCGTCTCTTTATCGAATGGAGTTAGATTCGGTGATTAAAGCGGGAGTGGGTAATTTAGAGTATCTTCGGAATGAGGTGACGCGACAAGACTTGTCACAAAAATGCCGGAGGAATCAACGACTTTAAAATTTTTCCTATAAAAACCATTATTTATCGAAAAATGTTTCCTCTATTGTGTCCTCGAAAGATGACTCAAAGAGTCCAAATTTGGGAAAGTATTGATTTAAAATTGAAATGAGGGGGCCGAAACTAATACGAACATTTATCTTACTTGGGAGTTGCTTGACGAACCGCGGAGAAAATTACCAACAAGGGATTAATACAAAACGAATAAGAAAGATGTTTCCTTTGCCACGGGCAGCTCTTGAATGTAAAACTTTTCCTTTGCATACATTTTCAATAAATTACGATGTAGTTAATTGGGAAATGGCTATTAGTTTCAGTACCAAATATGTGAAACTATCGGAATATTTGTAATCATGTATGTACATTATATATAAATAGAAGGATGTTAGGTTACTGTTCCTTCTAACCTCGTTGGCCTTCAATATTTGCAAGGAAAAATAACGAATAAATCAGTTGGATAGGGGGAAAAATCTTTATAATAACGTTTAATAAAAAAGATCACATAATGGGTTAACAATAAGTGAGATGAAGAGTGAAATACCCTCCGAAAAGATACAAAAATTTATTGTGAAATCCAGCGAAAGTGTAAATATGAACTAAAAGAAAGTTAACAGAATTCATCCAAAAAATCGCACTGAAAATAGAAAGTACAGAGGAAATACAGAAATATTAAAGAAAAACCAGAGAAAGAAAAGAATAAGCGCCTTAAAACACTGAAACATAAGTTAGGGAAAAATGGAATCAGAATTAAAGTGTGCACCTTCACATAACGATTTTCACAATTTCTTTCGTAATATTGATACTGTGCGATACATTCTGTATCTTAAAGGTATTCGTCTTAATTTTGGTCGATTGATGTAATTATTTCTAGGAGAGGTTGTTGATTCATTATCTTTTCCCAATTGGAGTAGAATCAAGAAGATGATGATCAGATTCCCAAATTAGAAGGCCAAACACGTTTTTATTCATGAATAGCTTATAGAGTGAGATGGAGAATGATAATGTGTCGGACGAAAGATAATCACAAACGAAAAGCGACTAACCAACGAAAGAGCTTCGCGGCCAAAAATCTAATTTGCGATGCAAATGATATTTGAAAAATTTCCGGAGTTTCATTGGCATTTCCTCCACCTTTTAAATTTCAGATATCTTTTTAATCCGGCAAATTATTCAGCTCGCCGACAAAATAGAAGGCGGACTACACTAAACCGGGAATCCTTTGTGGTGCAGCGGATTATCGCGATGACCCTCGAAAAAGGAGAAGAAAGAAAAAAAGGGGGAAATGATGGAGAGAGAGAAAGAATGGAAAGAGACGGGGGATGATCGTGGAAGGACAAGAACTTAATTTATAAGTCGATATTGAGTCCGATCCATACTTTCCTTTACCTACTTTGTGAAACAAAGTTGGGAGTAGTTGGAGTTCTAAACAAAAGATGATTAAGAGACTTTGATCGAAATTTAGAAGCCATTTCTGTGAGACGAGGAATCACAGCGCGATTGATATGAATTGTGATGAAAAAAAGTCACTTTCGGAAAAGTTGCAAAGGAAAGGTATAGAGGAGTGGTCTACACTATTGTGAAGGACTTCTCAATCAAACTTTAGTACATTTGAATGAGTAATTAAGTCTAATTATCATAACAGAATAGCAGATATCTGTATAACAAAAGTGGATTGACGTATATACCTGGATTCCTAATTCATCTGGCATAGCAGGAAACCTTGTGTCCTTGGAATTGTAGAATTGCTATTCCTTTCGCTATTTATTTTCAAAATAAGTTTTTTGAATTTATTATTAGTTGAAATTCATAAATAGGGAATTAGTTTTTCGAATTTTCATCTTATAACACCTAATTTCAAAATAACTAGGATGGTAAGCCCTGTAATACAATGGCCTCTACTAAATGTTGGAATTTTTTTCATACTTTTCTATGATATTCAAAATCCTGACTTAAGTTAGAATTATTTAACAAACCTCTAAGTGAATTTGTTTAATTGAAGCGGAATGGGGTTTTACTTCATCCAGAGAGAATTTAGTTTAATAATTTTTGATGTGTATCTTTTCTTCATTGAACTAATTCATAAAGAGTATAAACCTTTATAGATATCTTCTTTTGGAAACGTTGAAGTAAAGGACATTCTGGAGCAGTGATCAGGTCTTCTTTCAACGGCAAGGAGGAGTGACTTTTTCTGCCTTTTGTCAATAGAAAGGCGACGAGAAAACGCCGATGAGAAAGAGGAATTCCCTCCTCATTTGGATCGACTGCGAATCTTTTCAAAGGAACGAAATGGATGCCTCTTGTTGGCAAATAGATTACGCTTAAGCACAAATATCGAACGAGGCCTGGCGAAGTTGTAAATTTGGGTGGGTATAGCACGTGGGGGATGAGTTCCAAAAGGGATAATCCCAAGTCGACGGGGGAACATTTGCAAAAAGCGCTTTCAATTTCTCGACGGTGGAGGTCAACCCACTCTTTTCATTTACAGAATGGCTTTCAAATTCATCGGGGAGGCGCTTTGACGTCCCGTAATTGGTAGGCTTTGAAAAATATTAATCAGAATGAACAGATATTAAAAGAGATGGAATTAATGCTTTTACGCGGGAGTATACGTAAATGTAGTTTTGACAAAATCTTATTTTTCGTCGTTTCACTAAATTTTATGGAGAATTTTATATGTTTAAATCAGGCTTTCGTATTTATACCAGAAGCAGATTTCATCGACTACGTGGTATCATTTTTAGGCAGTGTCTTTATAAAGGACTTATGACTCAATCTTCATTGGTTTGTTTCTTTGGAAAAAGATCTTTCTTATTTGTCATAGTTTGTTTTATCGCTTTGAGTTTACCTGTCATCTAAGAGACGAGGGTGCTCCAAGCGCCGAACGCGGCGACCATCTAAGGGCGATTCCCGGGAAACGGATAATCGTTTAGCGGTCGCAGTTATTCAGAATCCCTAATGCGCATTTCGAAAGCAAAGCTTGGAAAATGCGACCGCTAAACGATTTATCCGTTTCCTGGGAATCGCCCTTAGATGGTCGCCGCGTTCGGCGCTTGGAGAACCCTTGTCTCTTAGTTCATTGACCGCCGAGTTCCTTTTTCTCTCTTCTTTACCTGTCATGTTTTTGAGTCCTGGACGGGTGACGACTACCTTGACGACCAATGAAGTGGCTCCATGCGGTCCCAATCTCAATTTTTCCGTCAGGTAAAGGACTCTGTTGCTTAGAAAGTGGGCTCCTTCCGTTAGAGCCAAATGGGCAGTTATCTGCGAATTGGAAGGTAAAAATAATAATATTTTTTTTCGTAATTATACTCACAGTTACAATTTCACAGCACAAGATAGGGCGAGAAAGCTGTTCCAAATATTCCTATTTATATGTTTACAAATAAAAAAAGGTGAACAAGCTTTGCCGCTTATTTTTACTTCGAAATATGGAATTCAGTCAAATTGCACCTGGTAAGATAAATTAATTTTAGTAGTGGTGAGACATGAACAGTATTCCATCAGTATATATAAAAAGATTTAAAATAGTGAGACATATTTATGTTTAAAATCAAATTAATGATAATATCAGGATTAATTGAATTTTAATAAATTCAAAAGATGAGTAAATTAAATAACGCACACACATTCATATAATCAATCGACATGATGAGATTTGAAGAATATTTACTTCATGCTAATTAAAGAATGTGGCAGCCATAATAAATTACCAAACATGTTAACCACATCTAAAAGTTATTTTCAAAAGGCATTACTTTCGTTTTACTTATTTGAATTATACTGTTTAATTACAAAATTTGGAGATCTTTTACGTTGGTTTCCGTAATACTGTCACAAATGTAAATAAATGCTTTTCCAATGGTTACCCATCGTTCATTTCTATCCGTATCATTTCTTCATCATTAATATCAATTGGAAAGACAATCAAAATGCAGGTTTGCCGATCGCATACTAACATCGAGGCAGGAGTTGATGTTGTTTACAATCTTGACGTCCACTTCCAAAGCTTCTCCAACCCTGAGGCTGGAGGGCAGGCGGAAGTGCGTGGCCAACGGACGGAAGGCAGACACTGACAAAGGGGGAGAAACACGTATACCCCATCGTCTAGACAGTGCCACTGCTCGCAGAATCCACTTGCCGTTCTCCGGAGGTGCATTCAAGCGGACGGTCAATCCTCCGTCGGAGCTGACAAACAAAGCGGACGGTCAATTTAAAGATTGGGCTTTACATCTATATTAGTTATTTAGCTTGCACACCTAGAATTTTACGAAGACAAATTATAATACAAATATTTATTTTTCAACATTGCAGATTATTTCCTTCGTCAGGATTTTGATTCAAGGATTTGAGGGATTTTTAAGGATTTTGGCTAATTCTTGTTTAATTATAGCGAAACACCAAGTTTGTGATTTTAACGGCTGTGTAACTCATTCAAAGGTTAGAGAAAAAGATAACTAAGGAATTAAAATATTAATGATTTCGTTCTCATAGAAAAATCAAGGGGTTTTAAGTTAGTGAAGAACTTAAAAATGCGTAATAAATTAAAGACGATGGTTTTCCAATTAAGTATAAAAAGGCCATTGGAAGACAATATTTTATGTCGTTTGATTCTTCACTATGCAAGTCGGTTGTTTATATTACCTTTCCGAAGATGATATATTTTCTCCGGATACTGTTGAGTTGAATCCAAAATTTATGTATTCTCGAATAGTTATTGCCTCAATTTTTAGAAAGATTTTGTTTTCGTTAATATATAGCTCTAATGTCAAAATTAGATATGAACAAGAAACTCACGATGGTTTTAACAAGAATCTCGAAAAATATAAATCTTCTTCAGCTGAAATTTTTCACGCGTTTTATCTGAGCTGAAGTTTGTAAAAATTATCGAGTGTTCAGAAATATAAACATGTTGTTCGGTTTTACGTCATTTCACAGGGCTTGAAAGCGTCAGGATGCGTATTTACGAATGTAATTTATTTCGGTATCAATATTGACATTTATGTTTTTTTGGAACCGTCTTTAGGGATTTTCTGTGTGATCTCTGTAAAGCGATAAATACTGCCAAAAAGCGGATTAAGGGCTCAGAGATAACTAACACACGCATTTTTCCCTATATAAATACTCTGTTTTATTTGATGAAATGGATTTTGAGACCGACTTTTGGGAATATGCATATGTATATTTACTTGGGATCCATTGGGAAATGGGACTGATAGAAAAATCAATCATAAATTACGGAGTAAATAGAAAAATATTGGTTATGTTGGTGGTGAACTATCTAGATTGGTAAGAATCTTATTGCATTTCTATTCAAACTGAAGGTAGATATATTTAAAATGAGTTCCCGAAGTTGACGTTTTGGTTTGAATTTCGTGAGAATATTCGTTTTTAGGAGTGAGAACTTTTACCAAAAATCTTTTATGTATATAGTAGAGACGGATTTATTGAAATATGCCAATAAATTCATGTCATTGGTGTATGCTTGCTACCGAAAATATATTTTAAAATGCTGCAATCAATAGTTACTACGTGATTTATAACTTGCACTAACGAAAGTAAACTGTAAAATTTTTCAGTGGGATAAGATTAAGCATCTGTTTTCCGGTTTATTATTCTTTTTTTTATCCTCCTTGGGAATGTTTCATTCCGATTCATCTTATGGTGGAATCCAATTTAAATATTCTCATTTATTATGCAATATTCCAATATTGTAATGAATTTTAAATCGCATTTATATTTCCTAAGGAGTAATTATCATTCACAAAGTATGTTATATATCTTCTGTAACAGTATTTTTAAAGTCTATTCTAAGAAATGCAAAGAAAATACTATCTAATTCTTCCAAATTACGTTCCTAGAAAAGATTCGAAGAAAGGGGAACTTATGGCACGATGTGCTTATGTTTCAAATACCGTTTCATGTATTTTCGATAAAGAGTTTTCCATTTACTTGGGAAAAGGAATATGATATTTAACGATAAAAAGTCCAAATAAATAAAATAAATCCATCGAGAAACTTCCGTAAACATTTTCGCTCCATATTTAGCCGATGCTCAACCTCATTCTCGATGATGCTTCATTAGCAAATAGGAGGCAAAGCGTTAGATAAGCGTGGATTATCATACCTGTAGTTGAAACATTTCCAAACCCAAAGTTGCTCCAATGCCGCTCCCCTGACCACTCCTTCCAGTAGTTTCTGCTCGATTCTTTTCGTCTTCGGATGCTCTTTCCGCTTTCCTTCCGCAGAGACGCATCTGGCGTACCCTATTCCTGCCTCCTCAAAATCCATCTCCGGATTCGCCGTCATCGGGATCATATCCGGCTCTAGCGAAGGCACCAGCGACCCTCCCTTCGCCACCATCCCCCCTTCCTTTATTCTCGCCTTGAACCTCTTCTTCTCATCCTCTTCATCCTCCTCTTCTTTCCCTGCCCTTCCTCCGATCAGACACACCGAAGTGCACTCTTCTGCAGCCGAAACCCTCACTACCATCTCCTCCGACACCAACCACAGATCCTTGGGCTCTTCCTGCTCAACGCTTACCTGCCAAAACAATCCACGAGCAATGGTGATGAATAAGAGCGTATCAATCCTAGTATCTTAATTCTAGTGTCAGTATCCTCACATTTACATGTATACGCTTACATTTTAACAGCTAAATATCGCACTTTTACGCGAATTAAGTAGATAAATATATAAAGTGACGTTGATAGCAAAATATAATCTGAGAAGATTATTTTTCACTTTATTTAACGACACGAACAAGATTGGAAGACAAAGAGCAAATAAAGCGCCCTTCACAGAGCGGACCAATTTTCCAGGGAAAAATTTATTCCCAATCGATACAACATTAGGAATTGTTGCTTGAAAACAGCGTTATATTGCGAGGATATGAAATAAGGGAGTGCCTGAGGTGATTTCGTACGTGGGCTCCCACCGGGAATCGAACCTGTTTCGCCGAACGCTCAGCCCACAAGGCTATTCCATGAAATAAGGTCACCTTTCAATATTTGGAGGGAGGAATACAATTAATGTGAAATAATTGAAATTTGGAGGTGAAGAGAGAGAAGAGAAAAAGGCATTTTTTGAGAAGGAAGTGCAATATGTAAATGATGAATAGCATTTATAGTGTGTGAAAGAGATATGAAATGATGAAAGAAATGGTAAAAACAAAAGATGTCGAGGAAATTCCCAAGGATCGGAGGATATCAAAATAAACCAATTCAATGATAATAAATTAATCAGCTGTATATTTTTTGGCATGAATAAACGTGAAATGGTTGCATAACGTTATTATGCACATACTACTGTTTTACTATTTTTCACAATTGACTCGATACAGAAGACTCGGATTTAGCTAGGAATGTTTATACTACTGAATGAAAGATTTTGAATCGGTAAAAATAATAGCGAGGCGGAATATTGATGCGATGTTATTATAATAAAAATATTCACATTCAACTTTTGAAGCCGATATGAAAGATAACTACCATTTATCTACGATCTGCGCGAGTATTTTCAATTATGCATATCATTATTCAGTTGTTTTTGTCCACACTAAACTCCACTGATAATAAAAATGACTGAAGAAATATTGATCCTTAGGATTTGAGCATGAAGTTATTTCTGTTTCGGAAATCCAGCAGCAATGAGGCATCTCTTCTCCTTTAATATAAAGTGTATATGAGTTTGATTGCAGAGCATGTTAGGAACTCCATTAAATTGAGAAACATTGTTCGAACTGGTTGTACATTCTTCCTTGTATTTACAAATCCAATGCGCGAGTTTATCTGAATTTGGTATTTTATTCCACAGGGACCGACGTACGTGCGACCAGGACGATGGTGTCTATGGTTAGGTAAGTTGAAACTTTACCTCTTTCTGATGTAGATTCACGTCGAAGTTAACTACGTCGCTGATTGGTTCTCCCTCATCAGTGATGTAATAAACAAGGAGGTGGCTCACTGGCGCCATCACGGTCTCGACTGTAAAGCTGAAATTAAAAGTGAGCTAATAATATTTAGCGCCCTTTTCTTATATTCCCGAAACAAAATAACGTTTAAATATGAGAGCATTACCTGAAATTCACTCTGCACATGGCGGATCCCTCTATGTTTCGGCCTACGGCTTCGTTCTCTTCGCCCACGTGCCTCTCGTTCCAGTAGTTCACTTGGCCGTTTGTTGTGACAACCATTTGGAAGGTTTTGTCGCATGGGCATGTTGACAAGATGGCGGCGAAGGCGGTCTCTCCAGGCTATGAGAAGGGAAGTGTATTAAGATGATAAAATCTATTTTACCGAAAGGCTCTTTGCTCTATATGTATACTTCAATGTTGCTTGTACCTGACTGCATAGTTGCAAAACGTTCCCTTCACAATCAAAACTATTCAAAAATATTCTACAGATTTACCTTAAATCAAGTATTTAAAGGGAATAAACTAGTAATTGTACAAGTCCTGATCTTTGAATTTCTGCATATTTTTGCCGCAATCTTTACTTCAAGAGTCCTTAATGTTCAATCTTTTATATCGAGACTCGTTGTTGAATAACTTTTACTGAACCGCAAAATAATATACGACGACAATGGATTCGTAGTGTAACTGTATCATCAATGGTCCCTCGTTGTATCTCACAAAGTTTAGCCATCGCTTGAATCTTTTATATATTTTTCTACTCTCAATATTTAATTTCCTATTCCGTTATAACGCCTTTTTATCTTATAAATGTTGATTATAATGTTTTAGTGGACGTACTTTTAGCTTCGTAATGAACGCTGCTTGTGTTTAATCGGAGAGATGTCGTGTTTTGTGATTTTGATATTCTGCCGAAGGATTTTCTTAGATGTTTCAACCCGATTTTGTGAAATTTTCAGGATACCATACGGCTTTCTCGTGCATTGCTTTGTAAAGATAAAAGATCCTCATAAACGTTACTTTATAAGATCATTGATAGTTTAATGAAAGAAAGTTGTATAGTTGTCTAAATACACGTCTCACGGTTACCAAATTAATGGTGATATAAGAATTCAATGATAGAGCTGTGGAATAGTAAAAAATGCAATTAAATTTATCTAGTATGAAATCTTGGACCATCCTTGGTGGAATTAAACGCTTAAAATCGATGACACCAGAAAGACTAACGAAAACGGGTATTAGCAGGGGATCGCAACATTGTGTGTGTACACACATATACATGTGAAGATTTGCTTACCTCCATCGTCTGTTCCATTCCTTCGATTATAATGTAGCAGTCAGACGAAGAGTTCCACTTCCGAATCGGTTCACGAGCAAGTACGTAATGGCTGTCTATTTCCTTTCCTTCTACGGATACAAGTTCAGCCTGAGAAAAGTAATCGGATTTTAAACATTACTTATAGATTCATCTCAGTGAAATAAAGGAAAACCTATTAGGAATCATGTACATGCAACAATATCTCGAGACTTTTAATCATGTTTTCTTCGATGAAAAATTGAATTTTTTAAGATTTGTTACAAACATGCGTTAACTCACTGAAGACAAAATTGAATATGGTTAACTATTCATGTAATAATCTATTCATTACATCGCAGTTATTTCACGTATGATCAGTTATTATAAGTACCATGTCACGAAACTAATTTCATTGCAAGGATAATTTTGAAACGTTTTTGTAAAATGGGGTAACCTTTTACGAAAAGAATGTAATTTACCTTCAAAATATAGCCCCAAAGATACTACTATTCGTAAATAATATATTAAAACTAAGTACTCATTCTTTTTGATCCCACCATTTACATTAAAATTTGTCTTTAAATCACAAATTTCAAATTTAATACATTTTCCTGGGTGATTTATACTAGAGTGAGTTTTATATAAATTTGGTTATGTAATCTTTGACACTTAAATAATAGTGATAATATGTTTGAAATTTGATAATGAATGTTTGACATATGATAATGAATGTTTGTCATGAAAACCGAAAATGTTCGCAAATTAGCAGCGATACTCTAAATCAGTGATACTCAAGTATGATGATGTGTTAATATTTTTATGTTTACCTGGAGGATTATCACTTCACTGTCCGCTAAAATTGCCGGAACAATGAATGTCCCTTCTCCAGAAGTAATCTCTATGTCTTGACTGTAGATGGCTGTTGTATTGTCGTAAACTTTCACTCGAACTCTGACTGAGTTTTCCGTACTCACAGCTTCAACCTTCAAAAATGGAATTGTTTGAATGAAGGAGAGAACGTCAGAAAAGTCATGTAAAGATTTTTCACTTCTTCTTTTCTTAGAAATTTGCGCTCTTTTGTCAGTTGAGGATTATAGAACTTTATTTTGTTTATCTCGTTCTCTTATATAAGATGATTGATATTTTAATTTTATTTTTATCGTCTAAATACATTTTAGATGAAACTGCGTAAATTTGAAGGAAGATGAAAGACAGATATATATATCAGGGTAAAGAGACTAGGTATTCTTTATACAGATATGGGCATGAATACTTTTATTGGCACGAAAAATGTTTTTAGAAATACTCAATCTTATTGCAGCTCTAAGGGCGTAATACCAATAATTTGCGTTATTCGTACCACTGCTACTTCCCACCTACTTCTTCGGCGTCTAGGAATGATGAATAAAGATCGAAATTTTCCTAAAAACTGACAGCTGCTCGACTTTGAGGATTAATTCTGTTAAGGAAGTATTTATCAGACACGTGATTTTCTTCTCGTAACTTTGGAAACTGCGGGGTGTTACAAAGACTAGCGAAATTCCCACCGCCGAACAAACTTTCTAATTCCTTTCGAATCATTCTCTTCATACGTCCTCGTTAATAGTATTAACTGCTCCGTCCCACAGAATCAATTCGTAGTTAATTGAATTTCCGATGTTCCTGAAGGCGAAACAGAGATTTGGCTGATATAAAAAGTCGATTGAATGAACCTGTATTGCTTTAATTGAAATCAGAGTTTCGTTGATAAGTTATCTTTTAATTTATTTCAAATATTGATGGCATTTAACTTTATTCTGAAAATTTGTGATTAAAATCGTATAGCAAGTTGCTGAGTCTGTTTCATTACAAGTTTGGTATTATTCAATGACTCACTGAATTTTTATTACCGACGTCAGTCGGATCGACGAATAATTTTTAATGGAAATTGAGTGAAACATGCATCTATATTTACATATGAACCTAAAATTGCGTGTGGCAGGGGGTGCAAGCACCATGACTCTACTTTCCTAGTCGATTATTTTCGCGTATTGTTCTCGGAAAAAAATGAATTCTTGAATCGACTGGTTCTAGCATCCATTTCTCTGATCTTTCTCGCGGTATCAGAACGGCCTATATAGCAAGGAGGGCGCATAATATCGGCTACATCTTCTATGAACGTACTCTGTCTGCATTTATCTAGTAAATTGAATCTCTGATTCAGCATTCTTTATTCTAAAGATTTCCATCCTGCCTCCTGAAGCATCTGAGTAACACTTACCGATTTATCATAGCAATTTTTTACAAAGCCTATTGCCTTTCGTTGTATCTTTTCTATCTCGCGAATACAACTCTTTTCAGTTGGGTACACTGCATGCATACTCGAGGTGAGGCCTAACTAGCACAAAGTAACATCGCTCGCGGACTTTTTCTACCGACTATTCTTTTGACGAAGCCGTAAGAGCTCGCCCACATATGTTATGGATGTGGGTACCCCAAGTTAAGTTATTCGTGAGGGTTATTCCGAGATATTTTACCTAATCCACAGTTTATGTATGATATTTTCCCTCGAAGGCTATGTGAATTATTATTGGCAAAGGATTTTATTTCGAAAGAATTAACTACCGAACATTTGTCTACGTTGAGCTCCGTAAATAACCGTGTCGTCCGCAAATATCCTAACTTTACTGTCGATGTGTCTTTTAAGGAAGTTCTTTACCCAACTTATTACTTCTTCGTTGATACCCGCAAGTTTTAATTTGTATAACAATTTATGATGTGGGAATTTATCGAACGCTTTCCGGAAATCCAAAAATATCGCATCAACTTGTCTTTTACTTTGGACAGATTTCAAGACATCGCGAATTAATAACGCTGTGACTCGCAGGATCGTGTCTTACGAAAACCATGTTGATTCTTAACTATGAATTTAGAGGT
This sequence comes from Pachydiplax longipennis, assembly GCA_036926295.1. NCBI lineage: Eukaryota > Metazoa > Arthropoda > Insecta > Odonata > Libellulidae > Pachydiplax > Pachydiplax longipennis. Next base: position 3,166,822 of record JAVFKF010000050.1, on the reverse strand, counting down.
TTCAAGAAAACCCACTAAAGAAATAGTAATTATATGTTCCATTATTTTACCACTCAATGAAGTTAACGAAATGGGCCTATAATTCGATGAATCATCTTTTACGCCGCTTTTAAAAATTGGAGTGACCTTCACAATTTTCCAATCTTTCGGGACCTTAGCTTCGCTCATAGATTTTTCAAATATTACTTAAAGAAAAGGGCCTACCCTTTCTGTTAATTCTTTAAATACCTGGGCTGGTATATCTTCAGGACCAGGAGCTATATTTGGCTTAATCTGCTATAAACGTTTAATAATTCTGTCTTCCCTGAATGTGATTTATCAACTTCTGGTAGATATCGGATGTATATACGCTGTGGAAATATTCATTTTCGCTTTTTCCTTAGAATCATTAAAAATAAATAGGACGCTGAATATCGGCTACATCTTCTACCAACGTACTCAGTCTGAATTTATCAAGTAAATGAAATCTCTCATTGAGCCTTCTTTCTTCTAAGGATTCCAATCCTGCCTTCTGAATCATTCAAGTAACGCTCACCGTAGTATAAAACGCCTTTTCTATTATCTCTTTTAATTTGCGAATACTACGATTCTCGATACTGTACACTGCATGCATGTACTGGTGCATAGTATGCACCATACAGTATGTACACTGCATAGTATTATGCAGTACACTGCATAGGTTACAAAATAACATCGCTTACGGTCTTTTTCAATCTGATAATGCACTAGTGAATTCCATCGTAAAAATTGAAGGAAATTAAATTAATTTATAGAAAAATGTACAACCATTATCGCTTATATCTGATGTATGTCAAACTTCTCCCTCAAGAATTTCAATAATTAATTAGAAAACTGTGCCTGTCATATTATCTGTCATGATCTGGCATGTAGTAGTCAACCAACGTTTTTGTTGAATTATAATCTACATCAATCGTGTTCATCAAAATGGCCGAGTGGTTTGGGTATTTAGTTTCATTAAAGAATATGTATAATTTCCAAAGTTTAATTAAAAAAATTATTATTAGTGGTTCGAATCCTGATTCGAAGATTAAGTTTCAGATTTTATGAGGGGTGAAAAATAGTGACTTGATTCGGACTCGAACCCAGGACTCCCAGTTTTCGAGAAGGTATTCTAACCAATGAACTACCAAGCCACGTTATCTTCACTTCTGTAAACGGGAGCTTTTATGAGTTTCAGATTGGCTAAGTAGTTTCATAAGAAGAGGCTAAGAAATTCCCGTAAGGTTTTTGTTTTTCAATTGTTTTAATAAAGCGATTCCCTATTTGGTTACTCAGTTGTTTTTAATGACGTACAATTACATATACTCGTAGGTATTCATAAAACATTATAATTTAGTATATTTCGTGCTCTAAATTCCATATAACGTTTACTTTAGTTATTTCGTCTCCATTCTTCATAAATCACACGTTGCCACGGCTTGTTTACATCAACAAAGCAATCCCCCTTATTGAATGAATTAATAGGGTACTTTTATTATATTTAATAATCCATATACCTACATAAGTAACCTTTTTGGGCATACGGCAGGTGGTGAGCGCTGGTTATGTAAAACCGCGAAATTGCTAGACATTTTCGTTAATTTAAAAAAAATTCTCGCAATTTGGAATCCAAAACAATAATTCACAACAAAGATAAAAATTTTTATTCAATTAAATTTCTTTTGGCTCTTACCTCGATTTTGTAGGACCATTACTTCTAATTTGATTCTGCAAAAGAAAAAGTGTCTACAATCGATCGAAATGTACTTAAATGTGCATTTCTCATGAGAATATTTTCGAGTAGTCCAGAATCGAACCAAGGATACTATCGATAGAATAATATCGGTGTGTGTTAGGTGACTGATCGTCTAATGAATCTTTAAATTTTATGTTTCTATAACGTCGGAAGTACGTCATGTTACTTTCCTAAGATTTCTCCCATGCATTTCTTACGGGAATTACTGAAATCGGATAGATAAATATATATACATGAATGATGATTACATAAGACTAGCTGAAATAAAATATTGATGTCGATGAATTCCTCTATGCATGATAGAGAGTATCATCCATTGAATATTCCAACTTATTTCACCTATATATTTTGGGTCTATGATATAGGAGGTAAAGTTTCTCAATCGTTACTCTGGACCTCAATTTGATGATTTTTTTAAAATAGAGTCAGAAACAGAAACGCCTCAAATATATTATGAAGTTGATAAATTTATGCGAAGATTTCTGAAAATATTTTTCAAATATCGTTAAGAAAAGTAATTATTGGCCAACTAAACTCAATTAACTTTCCCAAGATATATCTTATATTTACTCCAAATGTGTCATTAAATTTTTTAAATATGTTATATATTGCCATGTTAATGCGATATTTGTCTGAAAATTAGATCCGCAAGATTAATATTTTAAACGTTTCTAAATGAAGTGCCCCTTAACTCTAAACCGAGATGATTACGAAACTGACAGCAACGATGAATCTTGATTAAATATTCTTATTATGAAACTTTTCACAAGCTTTGTACGATGATTCTTTTGAATTATATTTTTCTATAGAAATATAGCCTGAAAACTAATAAAATGAACTCTATTTGCTTTCATTACGTTAGATTACGCTTTGATTCACCTGGGACAAATATTAGAGATGAAAAATTTTATTCACTCTAAAGGAATGTATTTTCATTATATGCATCTTTAAATGTTTTACTAATTCTGGTTCACGAGTTTGAGGTGAATAGATAAACCCTCACCCACACCCAAATTACTATAGTTTCAGATTAGGTGAAGTTGATTCTCAATCTCATGTAAACGTAGATAATTACCATAAATTTTCGAATTGCTCCACCCTTGATAAAATAGGAGATAGCTAAGTAACAAAAGAGACGTGGAGTTACGTATTTACTCGATATACTACTACGATATGTGACATAAACTACTGAAGCATGCTATGTAAACTCCCTGCCACACGCATTATATCATATGTGAATAGCCTAGACAAAGTAGAGCTGATTAAAAGAAACAACTAAATGGTCCTTCCCTGCAATCCCCTGTTAATCGATCCTGAAAATTGCTCGTAACTGGAAATGCCATAATTCCAGATATATTAGAAAAATTTTCAAATCTAATATGAGTACCTAGATTCGATAATTAATCGCTAGAGATCGGTCGACAGTGTTAATCAGTCGTATGTATGGCGAACCTTGCCCACGAATGGAAGGCCGGGTTTGTAGAGTCTCCTCATCTCTGGTCCGAAGCGAAGTTCCACGAAGTGTTCTTCGGCCATCGCGATTTCGGGAATCTCTCCTGCCTTCTCCTCGAGAGTGACGTTGATTGCTGCGCTGAAGGATTCTGCACCCACGCCCACTCGAACCGCCCACTCACCGATCTTCGCAGCGTGGGACAGCGGGTAAAAGAAAGTTTTTGCACCTGAAAGGAAACTAACCTGAGGAACTATGCGAAGAATGGAAATTTCATCTGAACAAATGGTTGATTGGATTACCTTGGTCAAGAGGCACTTCCTCCCACACGGTGACGGTGTTAGCGACGGGGTCTTGCACGGTCACTCTGCCTAGGACATTGGTCGGCACACGGAGGTCGAAGTCCAATGCCAGCACCCAGAACACGACTGTAGACAAAATAGGCTCATTGTGCAGAAGTAGACCACAGCTAGGTGGCAACATTATTTATACACATAATATCACAAGATAAGTAAAATTGTAAAGTCATAAAATGGTTATGTCGTCGATTTCTAATCTAGACATGGAACATATTAAGTAAAACATAGAATCTCGCCAAAATACTTTCATTGCATATCAGTGAATATTGAGTAATGCCTCATTTAGTATTCCTTAATATTCGTTACCTTTTCTTATCCGAAAGACTTCTTTACTCTCCGTTCTGTGTTTAAACAGAATTTCAAGCTTCAACGTATAAATATTAACATTCCACCTAAGAGTTTGTACTCAGCAAATTGGTGTCTCTAATTAACTGTAACAATTTTATGTGAATGTGATACTTGTAAATTTTGTAATGTTACAGTTATACATAATATGTATTTATAAGGATACCGTGATATTACGAAATTTATTATGATAGATAATATTAGAGGTTTCCACGAACTAATTTGATATATTTTGAATTATATTTTGATAATAATAATTTGATATATTTTAAATAATATTTTAATACATTTATTTCGCTCTCAAAGGTTTCAAATTCATATTCTAAATTAAAGCAGTTCCTCGTGCGTCGTTCCTCTGGTTGATGAATATTCATAATTTCTGCAGATTTCTATTCATATATGTATGTACGTCTCAAACTCTACGATGAAATTCCGTGAATTTCGAAAATGAAATTCGAAAATAAAACAGAATTAAATGAATGAATGTATTAGAGATGCGAATCTCCTGTGTATGCTTTGATGCGTGAGTCACAATTTCTTCTTTTATTTGAATTTGACTCCTCTGCACGGATTGGCGTAGGAGTGACGTCACATATCTTTTTCTTCCTTTCCATCATCTTCAAGTAACGGAATAAATCCGCCATTTTCCGTAGCATTCCAAACTCGAGTCTCATTTCACCTGTAGGTTGTATGCAAAATACTCTCTGTCATTTTTTACTCAATGCTATTGAAAGTTGAAGAAAAATCCAGCATCCTTAAATTTTTCTAGTCTGAAAATTTATAATAAGATATTTAGAGTATATTTAATCCAACAATAAAAATTATAAACGAACGTATCAGGTAAAAAGCGTTATCATAGTAGATATTCTATTGAAATAATGAAGAATCGTTAGCGCTTATTTAATGAATAAAACTTTATTCTCGAAATTGAGTATTATTACTTAAATGGATTAATTATCCTCTATTTTTCATCAGCAACTGCGATAGAATACTCGATATTTAATATATTTTATTTAATCGGGAAAGGATTCTCTCGAACAATTTATATAATATTTACAATGTCATTATACTTTGGAGAAAAGTGTTATGGGTAAAGTATTTCTGAAGTAGCTCTGAAGTTGAATAATAATTACAGTATATATAAAAAAATACAGCAAATACAATACCACCTGTAATACTGTATTGACATGGCATTAGTTGTATTTTGTGAATATAAAAATTCCTGAATATATTCATTGAGTATTAGAGATATTATTATAAAATTTATTTAGTGGGTCAACATACCTAATGTGTTATTGAGATCTCAAAATTGTCCTAAGAATGATACCAGCATAAATTTGGTTTCAATAGGTTCTCAATAAATTTCTATTTCTATGCCAAGGATGAGCCGTTAGTCAGGGCAATATCTCTGCTTGGGATCGAATGCCCTACATCCAGCGCATAACCAATATTTAAAGGAGCATAAAGTGGAGATCCATGTTTGTGAATCCAATTAAATCCGAAGGGCAGCGCATGCCTTGCTCCGCTCAAGGATTGCACTTTCTTTGATGAAACCCGTGAGTTAATAATTTCAAGGACCGTTCACTCGGAATTTTTTCCTCGTACGTTTGGAAATATGAATGATTAAAGAGATGCATTCGTTGAATTTAAGCTTTGGAGCCTTTCACTAGGCATTCCACTCTCTGAAATCCTTTAAATATTATTTACTCGTAACTTTTGAAGTTCTTATCGTAGTAAGCAATGGGAATCTGTAATCTATCATAGCTGTCTTTTATATATCATTCAACCATTCCTGTTTCCACTAGAAGGTGATTCTTAATCATGTGATTGACTTGGAAGATGAAAATTTATCTATTTTATTTGATTTGTGTTCATTTTACTATCTCATTAATAGTAACGGCAATATTTATTATCGTTCCATAGCAAATTCTCTGTATTACCTGTATTCAAAAGACATGAAGCCTACCCACATAAAGATAGAAAGTATACAAGAAGTAGAGGAAGACGATGTTGGACCGAGTATACTAGATAGTGAACTTGATAGAGCACTGCGGGACATGAAAGGGAAGAAAGCAACGGGTGTGGACGAGATTCCAGTAGAATTTCTTAAGAATCTTGGGGGAATGGGTAGGAAGCAATTCTATGATTTATGTAGAAAAATTTATGACGAAGGAAAGTGGCCAGAGGATTTTACCAAATCTATCCTGATTCCATTACAAAAAAAGAATAATGCCCTAGAATGCCGGGATTACCGCACAATTAGTTTAATTACTCATGCGGCGAAAGTTATTTTAAGGGTCATAAACAGAAGAATCGAGGGAAAAACTAAGGAATTCATAGGAAATGATCAGTTCGGTTTTCAGAGAGGGAAAGGGACGAGGGATGCAATCGGGGTTATGAGGGTTCTCGTAGAACGAAGCTTAGAATTTAAAAGGGACGTTTGTGTATGTTTTGTTGATTTTGAAAAGGCCTTCGATAGAGTTCAATGGTCAAAACTGATGGTGATACTAAAGAAAATTGGTTTGGATTGGAAAGATAGGCGTTTAGTGCAAAATTTGTATTTAAATCAGACCGCACGAGTAAGAGTTGCTAACGGGGAATCAGAATGGGCAGAGTTGGGGAGGGGAGTAAGACAAGGCTGTCCTTTATCACCATCTCTCTTTAACATAAATTCAGAAGAAATGATCAAAGAAGCTTGGGATGAAATAGATAAGGGAGTAAAAGTTGGTGGAGAAGTAGTGAAGTCGGTAAGATATGCAGACGACCAGGCTATTGTGTGCGATTCTGAAAGGGGTTTGCAAAGCCTAGTAAATGCACTAAATGATATAGCAAAGGAGTTTGGGATGAAAATGAACGTAAAAAGACTAAAATTATGAGGTTTTCAAAGGGAAAGAATGCTAAATTAACGATAAGGGTGGATGCGGAATAACTAGAGCAAGTAGATCAATTTCCATACTTGGGCAGCCTTCTTTCTAAGGATGGAAGATGTTCGACAGAAATTAGAAAAGAATAGCATTAGCGAAAGAAGCATTCATGAAGCGAAGGGAATTGAAGACAAAGGGACTTGATAAAGGAATCAGGAAGAGATTGGTAAAATCCTTGGTGTGGAGTGTAATTTTGTACGGGTGTGAAACGTGGACGGTAAGAAAATAGGATGTCAAAAGATTGGAGGCTTTTGAGATGTGGGTATGGCGTATAATGGAGAAAGTAAGTTGGGTCGATAGAAAAACGAACGAGGAGGTTCTAGAGATGGTTGGGGAGAAAAGAGTAATGATTGAAGTAATTAAAAATAGACAAAAGAAATGGGTGGGTCAAATACTGAGAGGAGAGGGATTATTGAAGAAAGCGATCGAGGGAAGAATGCTAGGGAAAAAACAGAGGGGAAGACAAAGACAAAAGTTTTTAGACGAATTAAGGGGTGGGATAAATTACCGGGAATTGAAGGAGAGGGAATTAAATAGGGAATGTGGGGGCACATGAACCTACCGAAAGGTAGAACACTTATAAGTAAGAAAATTTTCTCGTGAATTCCTTGAAAAACTCAATTATGATATGATAAATTTCGTTCCAAATCGCCAATCTCGACAGTATTAATATTATAATTATTAGTATTAAGTGGTTCGTGTGAACTATACCGTCTTCTGTTTGAACAAACTTATTTCAGTGCTTGTCGACCTGTGATTGTACGTATGATTCGAATTACTCTTTAATGGAATCAAATCGTGTCATATTCCGTGCCCTCCCTCATTCACCGCTTCTTACCGTATTTATCATACTATTTACGTGAAAATTTCTTCGCTTTCGACTCTCCAAGTGTTTGATGGATCCATCGTCCTTTTCTCAACCATTCTAATAGTCTTACAAATCGTCCGACTCAATGAGGGCCGGTTTCTATAATCTCCAAGTTAACCTCAGAGTAGTAAATCTGAGGTTAAAATTTACTCGTCGTTTAAATTTTTCCCGTTTCTTCAACGTCGGGCAGATAAATTAACCTCCAGTTATCTAATCTCAGAGTAACTGCTCAAACCATCCCTGCTGGTAGTACGATTTTCAGCCATGGCGTTGGCGTGCTATATATGAATCGAAAGGAGGGAAATCGTATCAGCGGATTTTGTTTATTATAAATTATAAGAGGAATTTTTAAGTTTGAAACAGAATGCCTTATCTGTAACCTATTAGATATTTGAGAATGGTTGAAAGCGTAAGTTAGTATTTGAAGTATTTCGCCGTCTATACATAACAGAGAGTTGTTTGATACCGAACTATTAAATTATAACAACTCTAAATTCAGTATACGTTAAGAGGGGCGTTAACCAAACTTAATGGACGGCGACGTCCACGTAGTTGATCTTGGTTCGATACCAGACGGGTTATATTTTCTCGTTTTGATATACACTCAGGCGAACTTGGGAATGTTTTTACAAGGGGTTCCGAGCGTAATCGAATGTTTTGGTAAATATTTACCGATTAGCTGGCAGTATGCAAGAAAATTTTACTCGTGTGTGTGTGTGTATAATGTATATTGTAGTGGTGCTACGCGTGTCTGGAGTTCTTCATTTTGACGGCATAATGAATGTGTGGGTAATGCTTAAGTCTCCATATATTTTAATGTCCAATTATGTAAGTAGCAGGAATTATATTGACAAATGTACATGCTGCAAATGTTACTTTTTCAGTTCGTAAAGTTTTTTTAATGTTTTTGAAAATTAAGGAGAAGGAACTTCTTTCGCTGTTATGCTGTATTAATAATGCAGACGTTGCATGCTCCTATTGTTTATAATTGTTTTCTCCAATTCCAATGAAAATTTAGTCACCCTGCTGACTAGAAAATGCCGAAAACTGCTTTTGCATAATTAATTGTGTTTCGACAGTGAATTTGCGGTGTGTGCGTTCAAGTGCGTGCTTCAACTACGCGAGTGTAATGTTTTTCGGTCCCTCGATGAGGTAAGAAAAATACCTTCTTATTACCTGGCGACGGACGCTCTCACTCCACATTCTCACTAAGGTGATTCACTGAATTAGGCAGTCTCACTGAAGACCAGAAACGGCTGATCGGCGACCCTTCTGTGCCCATTCACCCTGTTTCCCTGGTATGGACTACTTTATCACAGGTGTGCCTTTAGAAACTTTTCTCTCGTAGAAGAGAGTTATCACAGTTTAAATTCGTATGCCATACATGCTTCTGATGTGACTCAGAATACGCATCACTTTTTACAGGAAGTAAAGGCTACGTAACTTGTATATTTTAAATTTTTATTCAACTAAGAAATTCGGTTATTTGTGCATTAATTTTGTTTTTGGATTATGCAAAGGGGCATTCAAATGTTATAAGAATTTAGAGGGGATGGAAGGATGTATATTGTAAAGGCTTATTTCATAATAAATTGCTTGTTTTGTAAAAGTGATAAAAACGTAATTACGCTTTCAAAAGGGAACGCACGTTACGTTTATTGTGCCATCGGATCTTTTGGGCGCATACATCAGATCAGTGCGATAAATACGTTGTGCCCGTCAAAGTTCTTTTGTATCTCTTACGAAAGATATAGTTGAAGATGACAGGAGCGTTACAATTTTGATACTGATGAGGTATAACTGATACAAGGTATGGCAGTGTGATTTATAGGTCTATCTTAGTATATTTATTTTTATCTTGCCGATAAGTGCCTCGAAATAGTTTTCAAAATTCGCGCAATGCATTATATGGAAAAATTCCGATTTCTGGGACCTTCTGGTATCGAGCCCATGATAGCTAGCGTCAGTCTGAATTATTCTGGTATCTACGGGTTGAGGCCAGTACGTCGTGAGTACGTAAGTGCCACTCTGACGTGTTTTAAAATTTCAATTCAGTATCTTATCGGGAAGGTCCTAAAATAAGTTTCCGTTATTCCCGTTTGAAATGCATGGTAGAATCGGAATGACTCTCTTGCATTGAACCAAGGACCACTGGAGAAACGGTGAACCTCATGAAAGAATCTTCTCAAACGCCTCTGTCACCATTCCGGGTTTTATCTTTCAGATTATCGGAATGCATTTAAAAAAATCGTCAAAAATTTCAGCAATGCATTTCTTACGGAAGCATTTCGAACCCACCTGGCGTCGAACACACGGTCATTTGGTAACATTTCTTCCTTTGGTACGATGGAAGAACATCTCATCTGCAAACAACGTGATTTTGATTGCTCTATCGAATGGAGAACGGCCTCAAAACAGATTGCAAAAAATCGCGCAAAAGACCGCCTAGCGTCGATCTCAGGACTCTTCCGTGAGAGAAAATAGCAAATTAATATTAGATAAGTGCCATTATGACTTTTCTGAGGAGAGTTTCTTAAGCAATAAACGATCTGAGCGTGTTAGTTGATCACACCAGAATATTTTGTTGACGTTGGACTAATGCAATTAAGATATTTCCGTCCCTCGAATGAAGTCGTTTCTGACGCAGAGGAATTAGAACGGAATATTAATTGTTTAGAGGAACGAAATTACTTCTCGTTAGTAGAAATTAATGCAGATATCAATTTCGTTGAAAATGACTTGAAAGAAAGAATTCCGCAGTGGAATATCCTTTCTTTTTTTAAGCGAGTGCACGGATGAGTGTGTAGTTAAATAATTCGATCTTCCTAATTGTCGTTACGGTGTCGTTACGTAGGTTAATAACTTTAATGGAATGATTCTGTTCCTGCTGAAAGAATTATTTGCAGCTCTCAGTAAGTGATGGAGATTGGAATAAATAAAGGTTTGGCTTGCAGAAATAAAATTGGAGATTGATGCATTAACCTCTCAAAATTTTTCGGCTTGAATTAAATGCGCCGAAGAATCTTTCCAAAGCCATTCAGTTACACTGGAATAGCATTAGGGCGTATTTTTTAAAAAAACTTTCAACGATCAGCTTTATTCCAAATTTAGTTTGGAACATGGAATTTTTATCAATCCAAAATAATTTTGCTCGCAAATGCACTAATTTAGTTTGTAACCAACTTAATAGTTTCCTAATGTAACTATGATTGTTCGAATTTTAGTTTTTGAAAATATTTTTTATTTTTTTCCTATTCGATTTCTTGCTCCCAATTCACTTATTTTTCTCATACAGTCCGGCTGTAGTTTATTCGTTGTGTTGTGTTTTTTCCAACCCTCTCTCTGCCGCCCTTCGCAGAGCCTCCGCTAAAAAAAAAAAAAACATTTCTAATGAATATTTTTAATACAGAAAATTTGTCAGTACTAAACACATCAGCGATGCATTGTTTGAATGTTTTAATTTAGGAAATGATAAGAGGATGAAAAGTTCACAGTGTCCCATCGTAGCTTTAAAGCGTAATTTGATAATGATTGGGGGGTACTCGTGTGTAAAAAAGGAATATCATTAATAATATTTTCCCGAGAAGAGCGAACAAGAAAAAAACCGTATCTCTCACCTTCTGGGCGGTTGCTTTAGCCAACTATGCTAACAGGCTTGCATAGTCGGCCCAAAAAAAAAAGAAATAATAATGTAGCATGTAAAGTTGAACGCTTCTCGTTTTAGTGTACTTTAAAATTTATTATGTATATTGTATTATATAATGCTTTATTTATAATTTATTTTATATTGATTATATACTGGGATATTTTTTGGATTGTAAATTAATGTTGAATGTGTATCCATTTATATGTGTAAGTACACGTAAATGTGTATTTATTTATTGTTAAGAATTGAGCTGTCCACGGGAGGTTTTTGTAGGGGTTTCTCTCCCATCCTTGAGTGAATGCTGGACAGACGTCATTATTTTTTTGTCCCCCATCTCCATTGCTACCTGATCCAAATTGCAACGTTTTATGTTAAATAAATAATTTTGTAGACTTTGTGAGCAAGGGGGAGTGAGTTCTTACGACTAGTTGCCAGTAAATTTCATTGGCGTCAATATGTAGAAATACAACCTTGCAGCTAAGTTTACAGTAAGCATACTTTCCAGCAAAAAATGCAAAAGTTGAAATTTAAGAATGAAATCTGTCGGAATTTTTAGCCCGATAGAGCATATAGCGCTTAATAAGCAGCGTTATTTAATTTGGCTTTCAAAAATTGCATAATCTAATAGCACGTTACATCACGGAAGGAAAAAGCCCAAAAAATGAGCATATGGAATAACTAAAAAAATCTGACAGTAATTCTGCGTAATTAATAAATATTAATATTATAAATGTGGTGTTTTTACAAAACTAGGTTCTCGATAAAATTTTCTATACATTCTCTTATAGTATTATGAGCTCCCGTATATGAAATGTTCTTCCAAAAATATTCTATATGAGCTAAGGTCCTTTAGAAATGAGTTTGTTGATTGAGCATGAAAAATGTGAATCTCCATTTCCCCAACTAAATGTTCTCAGAATGATAAATAGAAGGCAATACATTTTAACTGTTAATTTGTAAATATACTACACTATGATATACACTAAGCTATGCTAATTTTATTTGAATGAATAATATAAAGGTATCAAAAATAGTCATCTTCCTCAGTTTCTCACTTTTCAAGCTGAATGAGCCTAACTCAATCATAAAATTTTTATCGATTTTAGTTTTAAAGGTTATAACATTTTAGGAAAAAAATGGATGGCCTTTTAATGATAATTAAGTATTTGAAGAAGTAAATCTTTTCTTACAAGCCGTAAACACGATGCAATTTTGGTTGTACTTTGTATGGTTATTTATAACTGCTCACCATGTCTGATACCACTCATCATTTTGGCATAAATCTACATGGTGTTCAATGGTTGTCTCTTAGATGGTGAGCAGGTTGGAAAATTTATTTGTTCGAATGCATTGATTTCATTTAAGGTCTTTAAATCTGCTTCAATAAAGCTCTTCTTACCACTGAAATCTATTTATCAAAACTTAGATTTTTTAGCTTGCGTATAATATGTACATACAATACCATCGATTAACGTAATCATGAGTTTATACCATTTTCAATTCTATTTTGCTGTCTTTCCGATTCGCTGGTTAGGCTAATACAAAATGATTTTTACACAACAGGGTAATGATAATATTAATATTAAACTGAGAACGAAAATCTTTCAATAGATACGTCATAAACTTATTAAAATCAAATAATCCTCTATATATCATTTTAAAATATAAAAATTCTCACTCCACCAAAACATATAAATCAATGACCAATTGAAAGCACTTATTCCTGCTTCGGTACCATACGGTCAAAAACTCGAGTTAATATTTTTATCATCGGGTTACGTCCTAGACGTAATGATACCCGAATTGCTATATTCAGAATTTTTTATTTACAAAGTTACGTTTGTAAATAGTCTTTATAATAGGACAGTGATATCTATATTTGGTCATATATGAAAGTTTGCGTCACGGTAGTATCGTTTTGTATGTCTGAACAAGACTGCGTCGTATTACTTCCCGGTAGTTTTAATTTAAGATCGGCCATATTGAATAAATTTGATTTGGGGTATTATGATTAGATTTTGGTGCATTGATAGAAAAATTGGGATTTTAGTTATGAGTCATACATTTCATGAGTCATTTTCCGAGTATTCCAATTAATTCTGGTGAAACTTTCGTCTGTTGCATATTTTCGATATACCTAAATCTGATATCAAACGATTTTTAGCGTTTATTTTTCACTCGCAGAATATATAATATAGACACATAATAACATAGACAATGTATAGACATATCATTGCCGGTGTAAAAGGAAGTGGAGTTTACGTAAAGCAGGCTTTGTATTTTTGTCTAAATTCATTATGTGATAAATACATTGAATTAATTGAGGTATTCGTTATAGGATAAGATACATATGTGGTTATAGTGATGACGCGCTGTCTTCGTGAGTGTAATGCTAAAGAAACTTTTTAAAACATTCTATAACATTTATGCTCTCTAATGTATTAGGGATTTTCTTTAAGTGGCAAGGCATCAGAAAAAGCTAGGCTGAATTTTTCCACAGGGTTGGAAGCGTAGATATCGATGCAAACGAGGTATACCAAAACGGACACAGATACGGAATGCAAAGGTAAGATATTTAGGAATGTTTGAGTTTTCGTTTGTGGTGATTATTTAGACTGTTTATCGAAATGTATTTTGGTGGGGAAACGGAGTATCAGTGTTAGTCTGCGAAATTTTCGCACAGGGCAACTAGTAATTATTTTAAACTGAATTTTTTGAGAAGTGAGCATATAAGTATATGTAATCCTTCTGTTATATGCTCACGTTAATTAGTATAAAATCTCGCAGTGAAACATGACCTCATTTTAGGAAGCTTCATGATCTAAGAGTTCTCAAATGCAAGTATTTCGAAAAGAAGGCAAAGCGGAAATTCCGGTTTGATGTGCACGCAACCAAGTAAGCGCATGTTATAGTCAGTCATAGAAAATAGGTCACTCATCGACATCGAAGAGCCTCTTATCGGAAGCAAGTTAGTTTCAATGAGAACAAAGACAGTTTGATATCACCCTGCCGAAATTAAAGGCAGGGGTCATCATAAAGAAGGGATCATCTGCGAAAGAAAATATTGGAGACAGCTGTTGAAAACATGTGATGGAGCTTAGCGGATACAAAAAACAACTTTGAATAATATACTTTCATGTTTAGGGATGTTTGTTTGAAGTGGGAGTATGTTCTAATATTTTTTTGGGCCGATGATGCATTATCTGAAATAAAATTCAAATTCTGTTAAAATAGGTTGTGTAGCCATGTTTAATTGGTATTTATGAAATGCGTTAGAGATTCTCTTGATTAATTAATAGAACCAACGGTATAGAATAGTGAACCTACACTATCGCATCATCTTGTGGTCTTTTCTTTATCTAAAAAATATTCTTTTTATTAATCACAGGTTTGAACTTAACATCATATTCTTACTTTCTAGTCATTAAATTGCAATTTTCAACGGATATCATTATTCAAAATCCTTCGGTTTCAAATTTATCACAAATGTTACGTTTAGGTAGTAAAATTAAAATTTCTCTGAGAATTTATATCGATACTCTACTGAAACTGATCTATTACTGAGAAACATAGTTTCTTTTTGAGTATTCCATATCTATCACTACCGAAAAATATGTAACTGATTTATATTTATATGCACACACACACACGCACGCACACACACACATGGGTGGTCTGAAATGTTTCCGACATTTGGCCATTTCTCGACATGTTTTCTGAAAATTTCTGAAAACTCTGGGATCTATACAAATATATATAAACTCTATAAAAGTAAATATATATTTATATCCAAGAAGAGGAGAAAGCTCAAGATATACATACTATTATGTCTTGTTTTTGGAAGTGACGAATGTTTAGATTAGAAAGTTATCAAACGTTGGAAGTCGCAGGCAGGCATTCTTGAAGTCTTAATATCATTCAATTCATTATTTTTCGGTGAAGGAATGGTAGGATAGTTACATTCTTATCTTTGTCACTAAAATTTCTCGACTAGAGAAATACCTTTATAATTAAAATAAATTCTTTATAATATTAAATTTTAATTTGTTTGTCAAGTCGAAGAGAAACGATTTTTAACTGTACACTCAAACTTTATTATGCTGCTTCTCACAGAACATTAATGAAACTTACCAGAGCGAACCCAAAAATAAAAATAATAGACATTATATTAAGATCCTGAAATTGAAACGCATTAGAAGCTATTAATTACATGTAAACCTCTTGTGTCAAGGAAAATAGCACGAAAATGAGTAATGAAATGTGCACGAATGAGAATAATTTAACATAGTCGTTCATTTTAAAGAATCGAGCAAATTGATGACTCGTAGAAGAGAGGAAAAGTGTGAGGGAAGAGAACTCGGAAAGGAGAAAGAATGTGGGAAAAATGAGTGAGTCAATCACCTGAACAATCAGAATGAAAGTCTACTGTTATCTGACCTTCGTTGCTTCAATCAAGGTTGTGATTTTCCTTCTGACGAGGTTTCAAAGCGGTTTAAATTCGGAAAAAAAAACATTTTAAATCTTCTTTCGCTGTATTTCTCCGGTCTAAGAATTGGATTCTATGTGGCCGAAAACGAATTGCATGTTTAGAATCGAAAAATCTCCTGATAAGACTTATTTTTGTATTTAGTACTTTCCTCTCATATTTAATGTATTTTGGTTCTCATTTATTTTTAATAAAAATTATTACTTTCTTTTTAAACACATTAAGAATTACTGAATAATTTAATGATATCAAGAAAAATTTTAAATTAAACATTATATTAAATTATGTATCATATAATATTCAGGGAGTAATAATTATGGTGGAATAAAATATGTATGGGATCAAGAATTCTTATGAACGGAAGTCTTAAAATACTCAAAATCAACTTATCATCATAAAATCACAGGCTTCTTTCATGTGCAACCAATCAATTATTAATTACGTTTCAACAGTAAAAACTTTATAAAGTTGAAATCTGTAATGAATAGGGCGAGAAAAGAGCATTTCATGCTACAATATCTTTCCCTTACAAGCGCTTTTTAAGGCTAATTAAGGCTCTTTTTGTCTCCTACACCGCGCACAACTCTTTTCATTAATCTTCATTCCCTCATATACAGGAGTTAAGTTTCCGACGTCATCATCCAATGGATTGTTGCTCTCTCATCTCTTGATTCTTTTACCTCAAACACTTCAAAAAATATTTCAAATATCAAATATGCGGAGAAATAAAGAAATAAATTACCAAGTAATTTGCGAGGCATCGGAAAATGCGAGTTACGGTTGAATAGCATTCAGAGTATCGTGAAATGCAATATTATTGATATCATCACTTATCACAACTTTCTTTAATTTAGGATTTTCTAGGGATTCTCCATTAATATTAATTGTTTGCTGATATCATTCCAAAATTCTCAGGACTTAACGTGCCTCATTGGAACTATTTCTTGTTGCCACCTTTTTGTTACTTATTGTGGCATGAAAATTATCGGAAATTTTGTTTATGAAAATAAATGGGAGTGCCCATAGTGAATTATGAAAATTAAAAGTAACAGACGAGGGCACGTTGACTAGGTTACATTTCTAATAAACTAACTTCCTTCAATTCTGGATGTTTACTGATTAATTTAATAATAAAGGCTATATTAATTACGCTATCTTATTTTAGGACCTCCCCGATCAGATATTGAATTGAAACTTTGGAACGGGTCAGAATGGCACTTATCTTACATTAATATGCAATTGTTTCGCACGATTGGGTCCTTAGTTCGACGCCAGGCGGTCATTTGCGCGAGGTTTTGAACATTGTTTTGAGGCCTTTCTTGGTACGATACTGCATTCAAGTGATAGCTTGCAGTATGCAAGCAACTTTTACTCGTATATATATATATCAGAAAGTAATGGAGAAATATAATAACTTCTGGTTTTCATTTTATAACATTTTGAGTCTCAATAATAGGAGAGACAGGAGATTATTTTATTCCACTTCTACAATGGTTGAATGAGCACCCTGTTTTCATAATCTCACTCTCTCTGTCATTTCTCTGCCGTTATGTTAATGAATAGGAGATTTTTCGTCTCAATCTCGCCCGAATGAAGACAACTTATCGTTAACAATCTTCAATGTATTCGAGTTGATTTTAAGATTTGTTTTAGAATTTAATATCAATAAGCTTAGCTTTCTATTGAAAATCTTCAAAATATGATCACGTGGGTTCACCTCTACATTGCTCCATACACGTGATCTACAGTCCGCATATGTAACAGCTTCTGCATGCAACAGTCTAAGCTGTTTTAGTTGTTTGAACGCGCGTCTTACTTTATCATAATACACGCGTGCAGAATATTCACACGTGCTTGTGGAACGAAAATCGTAGAATTTCCTCCAACTTTATACTAATGGAACTTAGTCATGGTTTTATATATCAAAGATGGTAGACTTCCAAGAGAAAATTGAAACCTTAAAAGGGCTCCAAGACGCCATTCCTTTCAAAGCATTTCTTTTATCTCCTCCTCTCTCTTCCAACGAAACTTGGCCCAGAAGGAAGTTGAGGATGCGATTTCGGTGCTCAATATGATACCTTAACTTATCCTTGCGAACTTCCGTTCCGAGGCTTCCTCGGTAACTCATCGAAAGGCTCGCTGTGATGTGCAAATATATGATTCTCTCTGTTTGAAGGGGATCGTGTGTGGTGGCTAAAAGTCTTTTTCTTCAAAAAAGGAAATGAATGGACAAACATCTTCGGTTCATGAATTTTTACGTAAAGTCACTGCATTAATGTAACTCATTCTGTTTCGGCAATTTTGGCAATTATATTTAGTAACACTCTACGGAGGAAGTTATTCCATCAGAATTCCTGAACGTGATAAAAATTGGCCTTAAAATGAGGTTTATACATTGAGTCTCATTCATGCGAATACTCGTTAAGTGGAAAAGGAAAGCAAAGGGAAAGGAAATACAAAGTAATATCTACCATGTTAGTAAATCTTGTTCTGGGAGCTTTTTCAGGGTTCCTGATAGGCCTTCACGGCTACCGAAGCGGCTACGAGGCCCACGAAGTCCCCACCGTACATCACCCTATCAGGCGATCCCCTACTTGTCCCACATTTCGTCATCGGCTGGCTCACTCGTCATGTTATTTATTTTACAGATACCCCTAATAAAACATTTCACAATTTTTGGGAAAGGTTCAAAGACTTCTGCGGGTAGACTGTTCCATTCCTCGATAGTTCTGTTAAAAAAATGTATTTCCAGTTATCGTTTCTTTGCTTTACGCATTTCACTTTGCATTTATGACCGTGTCTACCTAGGTAATCTGCCTCTTTTATTCTATCACTTATTTCCTTATGCGCAGGAATTCCTACGAAAGATCTAAAGAATACTGATAATCTCTTCTTCCTCTTCCTGTTTTCTAAACTATTTCAACCTAATTCTTTTAACATCTGAGAAATGCTGCTACGCTTTTCATATCTCCCCAACACGAAACTCATTTACTCTTGCGAAACAGCTATTTATTTGCATATAATTTGGATTTGAGTTCTGATATGGCGTTTAGCAAATTATGCATTGTTTACTGCGAGACATTCCTGACGTGTTCGAATAACGGAAAGTGCTCTATGACAGTTGTGTTTTGAGAGTCAGAAATGTTCGGAAACGCTCGAAAATGTTGACTTTGATTTCGTAACTAAGTGAATAATATTTTGTTATTGACCCAGCATTGCCCATCAGAACGTGAAATCATTCAAAAATCGGGAATTCCGACCTCGTTCGGTGTTATCTTCGACGGATAAATCTTTTCTTGGAGAAAACTCTCCTAGAAAAATAATTGATTCCTACGATGCATTCCTCGTACATTTCAATATCGGGGAGGTAATTTTTAGAACTCTTTCGAAGGAGAACTACGCTTGAAAATGAAATTTTCAGAAGGATAAATAAACTGCCGTTCAACGGCAAATCAACCGAGTGAAGTTAAAGATAATGCGCACAAATAGAAATATTATTTATTAAATAATAATTTGATAAAATCGAAACTTGTAATTTAGTTCAATTGTCTGAGATACCCGATTTAAACAGGAATCCTCCTTATTTACTTACAAATTAACTTACTTGTTATATGAAACTATAAATCGAAATCCCTCAAAATCACTTAAATAGAGGCAGAAGAAGGGACACTCGAATGTTATGAGAATATTATTGTTTCTGATACCGAAATTTATCATACGTGTATCCGATTTCTATTGCGCGTAAATTGTGAAAACAGTTTTAAAAGAGCCAATATAAAGAAGAAAAACAGATTAAAGTAAGATAAAAAATTTTTAAAAATACTGTAAAGCATTATATACGGTAAATCATATATTACACTTGTTAAAATTATCAATCGTCTACATGTATTACAAAAGCCTTAGTCTTTATTAGTGACATTCGTCGACATTATAAGTCGCAAGTAAGATATTGCATGCAAGATGAGTATTTTAGCTTTAACTAAGACGTACAATATTTTCCTCTCCGTCTCTCTGATTGGAAGAAGAAGTATACTTCAGAAAAATCCGAGAATATTCTTCAGGATTTTAAGTGCGAAAATGATATTGTCAAATCGATCATAGAGGGAGATTAAAGGTCAACAGTATTCTTCCTCTCAATTCATAAAACAACATGAGGTCCTCATTTGCACTTGATTCCTCTCCTGAGGAGCTTTTATTCACCCTAACTCTGCTTCGTTTTCGTTGAAATCTTTCGTTATATTGTGCTGAGAGGAACATCTTGCTCATTTTCACGATAACTTCAATCATCTTCTATTCAGGTTTTCCCAGAATTAATTAATTATCTAAACTGATATCATCTTCCAGGAAGACAGGATAGTTTATTGTATATTTTCTTCGTTGAAGCGCTATATCTTCCCCTTCGCTTTTTCTGGTTGGGTTGCTTCAATGAGGTGCCTTTGCTCATGAAACTTTCGTCAATGGAAGTGAAATCGTTAGTTTAATTAAACCCAGAAAGACACAACGTCCCTTAAGTTTAAGAGTTTGAATAACCCTAAAAGCTACTACAGTATATTTATTAAGTGAAAGTGTTTTGTGAGGTAGTGATGGTGTTTTTTTGGCATTTTCTCGTTGTCAAAGTAGTTAAAAATGTCAGATTAGAGTTAAATGATTTCTGTTACCCTGTTCTGTTACCGCGGCTTTTTGTATGCTTTTAATCATAATTTTCCCAGGTTTTTTTTTCATCCACCTTATCCTCGTATTGGTATGCATGTGCTATTCTCACTTCTTCGCAATCTGTTTCATATGAATTACGTCATGGAGAATTTATGTAGTTCTTTCTCCTCATCTCCTTTTCACTTCAGACGTCTATTATGGTAAAGAACTTGATATTAATATAGCATATTTTCAGTGCAACTCAATATGAGTAGGACAAATACTTGAAATCTTTCGTTTCGGGGAATCGCTGGCCGGTAACGTGATCTGAAATGTCGATATTACTCGTGAATTATTACTTTCAGGAGTATTCGCATGGTATTGAATCAAAAACTTTTTTTCTTATTCTTATTACGAACTCGATCTACTTGTTAAGGTTGTGAGCACGATCAGTTTTGACTCCGGCATCTTATGCATCCCGCTGAACTCAGTTGTATAGTATTTTGCATGCATTCACGGGAATTTATGTATTTATAAACCTCTATCTTTTCGCAGTTCGTTTGCAACTGAATAATCAGATTTGTGATTTATTACTTTTAGGAGGGTTCAAATTGTACTGACTTAAAAATGTTATATTTTCCTGTACGAACTCGATTTAAGTGATTTGTTTTAAGGTTGTGAAAACTATGAGCTTTTGACCCGAAACAGACTCCAGAGTGGACGAATTCATTATCACTCAGTGGCTTTCATATTATCACATCCAAGAATAAGGGTCAGATAATAGTAAACGAAAGTTGAATTTTTCTGTGCTAAAAGACAAATGAAAAATTTCCATTCATCAGGATATGGTAGAAAAACCGTTTATTATCTCAACCGGGAATATTACTTCAGTTTTATGGAAAAGTTATTTAAAATATTGTCCTTGAAGGTTAAGTTTAAGAAAAATTAAAATAAATTGATGTCAGGAGAAATAAAAATAACGTTTTCCAGGTTTTACCTAAAATCCTTTATTACTTTTACTAGAAATATAGGTACCACTTCAACTTTTCACAAACTTTATGATAAGGTATAGAAGCTACCGTTTTTATTTCCCTAAATGATGTCTTACACTGAAGAAAATGTAATAACTCTTGATTATAAGAAAATGTAATAGAATGTTGATAGAGTTTATAAAAAAATTTATCGATATTTACAAACGACGAAGAATGATTGGTAAATGCAGCATAAAGCTTTGAATAATAATAACATAGAATACTATGGGACATGAGATATGATTTTTAAAATACTTCAATCGTTAGAAACAGAAAAGTTTAATCGATTAAACGCATCAGTCATAAGGGCGCATCCTAATGTCATTCAAAGATCGAGTGGAGAAAGATTTTATTAGAAGAAAATGCACTGTAATAACGAAGAGCACCGGATGTTTCATAGAGTGAAGTTTCTCATACTAATGAAAGGAGCTTTATTTAACACTCGGACTGTCTTACACCTTAGGAAACCCAATGGAGTCACTCCATTGATGATTTTCTTACCTTTAGATTAATTGTAATCACTGATAATTATTATAAGAATTTTTCCTTAATCAGATGGTAGAAAGAGTTTTCTGGGTATTTAAGACATGGATATATACTTGGAGAAACATAATTTTACGGAACAATATATCATTTTTTAAGGAGGCCTCCAAGAATTGTCATATCAAGTATTCTTCCAGTTTGAAAAATTGAAATACAAATAATGTAAACAATGTATTGGTAATACATTTCTATTTAAAGATTATATGTTAATTATCTGATTAAATTTTTATTTATGACTACAGTTTGCGCAACAGTGCACAACTTGTCACACACAGGTCCCGCTTTTGTTGCATGCCTCGCAAAGACCAATAGTCCGACTTTTCTTGCATTTTTCCTTGATTTCACAATACTTAGTTCTCTTTGATTTTGGATTTGTATCTTTCTCAATAAAATCTATTTCTATTCTACTTCTCTTTCTTGTGATTTTAGCTGCTAGGTCCTCGGATAATTGCTGGAGAAATATTATTGAGATTTTTCTTTTGTTTTTCTTTCCTTTATAAATTACTCAGGCGTAATGAATGTGCTTGCCAACGCCGAGTGCAAGATCTTGCTGTGTATATTCTTCTAACTTTAACCACTATATCAACTCCATATTTTGTATAATTATAAAACTTAACAATTTTATAGAGACTTTTCTCTACATTATTTGCAACATCCACACTGGGAGCTTATAAGAGAGAATAATTGTCTGAGGTAGCATTCCTTCCTTTCTCCAAGTATGGTTCAATTATCTTCATGACTTCAGACACTAGCTCATCTCTTGGACGACTGTCGTCCTTTCCCAAGTTAGGGAAACCATTTATGAGGTATTTGCTGTCTTTATCCACTGTCAGCTAATATGTTTGGCCATACTTATCTGGTTTCTTAGCCATAATTTGAGTAAATGGACAATGGGATATACTTGGGAATAGTTGAAATGTAGTGACAATAACAAACAATGCAGTTGTCGATAAAACGATTCCAAATATTTGAGAATAGAGCAAACATGTCATTTCTGAACAAGTTGATATTCCATCCAAATGTAAATATTTCAGACTATCTGAAAATTGATTCCGATTGGATATTCCGGGATGGAAGACTTAAAATGTCGCAAAGTGACTCGTCGTGTCGCAGGAGAGTACATTTATGCGGAAATTACGAAAATCTCTCAGAATTGCAAGGAGTCACTTCATTCGAGGTAAATCATGAAATATTTCAACAGTTTATGAATGAATGTTTTTTATATCAGACGGCCAACACTAACCACAAAATGACTAAAAGGCACGAAAGAAAAGATTCGAATGTATTACCTTTTCGAAGATATACCACTCCGAAAAACTCGAGGAGTCATTCTGACTCCCACCGAGTGCTAAAAAACTAAACAGGTGTTAAGAAATTGGCAACACCGCAAAAGCATGAGTTATTCTTCGTGATACGTCCAAATTTTCGATCTAAATCTTTGAAATTGTGCTATTTGGTAACTAAATTTAACAATAGTAAACAATTAATGAATCGTTAAAAATTGTAGAACATTCTATGCAAAACTGTTGCTTTGATTTTTTCAGAAAGGAAGCGATATTGATGATAATTATTAATATCTGATTGAGGACAATAATAAAGATCATGCAGAAGTAAGCATCCAGTTAGAGGTGACTCTCTAAAATCGAACAAAATATTTCGTACATATAGTATCGGAAAGAATCCATGAAAGAAGTGAGGAATTAGATGCATTTACTGAATAGTCTACAATGACAAATGCCCGACCAATAAAGAGACAATTGTCCACCCGAGTCGAGCGCACTAATCAAAGTGTTTCTTTTCCTTACGCTTTAAATTCCTCTTTTCGCAATCCATTTTAGGTTCAATTCAATTTTTAGCTTATGCGTTGATTGCATATTTATGAGCTTTATGAATATATATAATAATAAAGTATTTCTATCACTTCTACTCAATTACCGCGGTTTAGTATTTCCATCATTGTCAATTCCGGAATTCATTTCGATTTTGTATTTTCCTTTCATATCCTTAATATAGAAGAATTATCTACCTTTACTGACGGCTTTAAACTATCGTTTCTTAAATGTTTATAAAGATACCCTCAATTTTTCTTGGGTAAAGGGGGTAATAGTACCGTGTATCTTAACACATACCTTTTGTTCCCTTTATCTTTACCCTTGGGTTTATTTTTATGAGTGTCTCCTTAAAAATTATGCATCATTATTCACGAAATATACTTCCATGTAGCGTCATAAATATAACTCAAGGCGATTTTATAAGGTCGGGACAGCATAAGACAGAGGATTGCTGATTTATTGTGTGTTACCGAAAGAAGTGGCTGTTACGGAGCTTCTAAGGTTACACTTTTGGATGATTATAAACGGGAAAGGCCTACTTTAGAGACGAATAAAAAATTGTAAGACATTTGAATATCTAAACGCAGTTTACGTGGAAATGTCATTAGTGTTTGAATTTCTTGATGTCAGAAAATAACGATAATGACTTTTATTCACTTTACATCCAGAAAAGTTAACCATTTTGAAGGAACTCTCATGAGTAGTATCAAGTAACAGGTAAGGGAAACAGTATTCTTGAGTTATCTGTAGTATCTAACTACGCATTGACAGTTCGCACGTGACTTGTCAACTGGATCACGTGACCTGAATCTGGGCCGAGATCTGCGGTTTGGAAATCTCCATTGATTCACTCGTGTAATTTTTTTATATTAATTAAGTTGTAACGGATTTTCTACGATTGATCAGTCTTGAGTTCTTGAATTTTGCGAATATGTAATCAGGTATTGCTCTGTATTTTTAAGAAAACTGTGTAGCACCATAAAAAATTTTCTTCGTGGATATTTGTATATAAATGTATATATGATACTGAAATTTCGGTTAAAATCGTGCAGAAAAAAGATAGAAAGCTGAAAATAATTTTAAATTTCCTAATATTTTTTAATTAGTCTATGAGTGGATGATAAAATTAAACTCATAAGATATTTATATATAAATGAGAAATTTTTAAGAATAGAACATATATTTATGTGATTGTAAGGAAATATATACTTTCTTATTAGAATTAATTTCACTCATTGCTCTTTTAAAATTGGAGATTTAATTGTGAAAACATAAATGCTTAGGTGCATTAAACCATTCGTGAGAAGTGTATTACATTCTACTTCAAAATCATATTAAAATGATACAAAAACAGGAAGCACTAATAAATATTACTTTTCTACAAGAATGGTTGTTTCTGCGCACAAATTATTCCTGAAAATGTGATTTTTCTTTTGTCATTCAGTTTTCAATATCCGATAGAAATCAAATAATGTTAATAAAAGGGTGACTAAAATTAATTCCAATCAATAAACATCCGTGATCGCAATTTATTCGTAGTTTAAGAGAAATAGATTTGGAGCTTTGTTTTAATTTACTTGTCTGATCATAACAGAATGTAACTAAAATTCTTTGCGTCCTTGAGTTTTGAATTCTTACCGTAAATGAATTATACATATAACACAATCATCTTATTGCTAATTGTATGAACATTGCGTTATCGTACCATAATACCGATGTCTATACCTCATCTTACGAAATCCCACTTGACCATGCATTCAACTGAGAAAGTTTTTTATCGATTCTCATTTTAGGCACTACTGCATAGAGGGAAACAAAATCGAAACAATAAATACAATATTAATAAAGAATCGTTTATTCGATGGAAATATTTTGTTTTTATTAGGTTGTTCTCCTTACACTAAACTGAACTGAAATTCCATTGTATAGGGGATTCATCTTCTTAGATGACACAGTGTCTGTTAAGAATGTAATGTAAGCCACCCACACTGTCAATACGCAAATTCTGACCTCTGACTCTCAGCTAAAACTTGCTCGCATAAATATTATTTTATCATTAAAAAAGGTTCTTCTGCATGTCCGTTTTCGAGTTTTTCTTTTGAAAATGTCTACTGATGCTGAATTGTTTACTTATTGAGGGAAAGAGCCGTATCGTGTGAATTCATTCCTCGCTTTAGCGATGCTTATTTGCAGCAAATTAATTGGCAAAGCAACGTGAATGTCCTTAAGTTCTTTTTGAGAACTTTAATTAGATATGCTACCACCACTTGTAAACGGCCTTTATATGATTGTGTCGATGGAACCTTTGAATGAAGAAACGCCGAGGCTTTATACATTTTGTATTAAAAGCATGTAAGGGACACTAGAGAGAGAATATTGCATATGGAAGATATCCCAGTGGTACCAAAGAAACGTAGGCGTACTAAAAATCCTTCAATTGAGTGAAAAATATCTCTGAGGCTACTCTGTGGAAATCAGATGGTAGCAGAATGAGATTCTCTCGTTTCTCCGAGTAATTCGATCTCTTTTCTTACATTAATCGATTCGGGACTTTTTGCATCTTTTCTTTGTAAATATTTCTTATTTATCTGTTAAAGTACACATTTTTTCTCATGTCTTCAACACGAAAGAACTTAAAAATTTTGAAAACATAAATATCTTTGTTCTGAAATATTAGATTTCCATTACTTGTTCACATTTTCAAAGCATGTATCTATCTTTTTTTGTAAGTGAAAATAAATATGATTATTATAACTTTTGCCCTTCTCGTAACTTTTTAATCGTCCTGCTTTCAGCAGTGTAAACGTAAGGGAGTTTTTACATGAAGGAATGTATTCTGATTACTTCGCGACGATTCGAGAGCAAGGCTCGGAGAACTTTCTAAACTTAACTATCAATCGTTCTTATTTTTCAGGAAACTTTAAATTCCGTGAGGAATCATTTTCACTGAACATTCGTAACTGAATCACAGTTCATAAATTGCTAAACCTTAAATTTATTTCTTTGGGTTTTTAGGAATACATTATCCTTACCGAATTACGTTGTTCAACGTTAATGTTAAAATTGTGTATAATATGAAATACTTTTAGATATAATTATTCTCTGGAGCAGCATGAACTTTCATAATCCACTTATATGTATGAAGCTAAAATCTATCTTAAAAACGAATTCAACTCTTTAAATTTAGAATCCAATTCCTCGCATTGTTTTTGCAATCGAATAATTCGTTTATCAATTAATGCTGCAATTCTTCGCCTGCTCGAAGTATTCATTTTCATAAATATCTGCTATTTACGATACGTGCGAAATTAAGACAATTAAAAAATTTTAAGTTTGGAATGCGGTTTATTTTGTTCGAGTCACTTTTTCACTCCTTCATAAATAATATATATAACTGTAGAGCTCTCATTTTACGCAGTAAACTTATTATGGAAGAGCTTATTTTCACGTAGGCCTAATCTTAAGTTTAATCCTCAACATTCTGCGTTAGGATGTATACCCAAGTGTATCCACGGAAAACCTCAAGAAAAGAAAACTTTCACAGCTAAAATTTTCAGAAGAAATTTAGCTTTAACATTAAATTTCTAAAAACTAAAAAATAAGAGGATTCTAATAGAAGGAGATTACTTACTCGTTTCTCCAGGTTTGTAGTAGTTCTTCGCTGGTCTCACTATGACGTCACGTACGCGTCCAACCAATCGCAGCTTGGAAAAGCTCTCCAGCGTGCAGTTAGTTCCTTTCCTCGACATGTCGGCGCCACAGTCAGCGTGGACGTGTAGAATACATTGGCCTGGATGCGCGTCTTCAGGAATGGACAGAGTAATGATGCCGTTCCCTGGGGAATGGAAATTCATTCGTTGCCAAAGGGCACTTCTTGGAAAGAGGTTCACTGGTGAGAAAATCTTCAGCCAAGTACTGAACCTCACTTTCTTTCCTTAACGTTTCATCCCTTTTAAAAACTCGAGGATAGATAAAATATATGTAAAAATATCTAAGGCCAATATTATGCACCCATTTCATAGGGAAGCAATGTCGACAGTAATTCTTGTAATGGACATTAGTGCTCGATCATGATAAGAGGGCTTTCGTATTGACGAAGATAAATTTTCTTTCGCAATGAAATGAATTATTCCTCGAGCTTATTTCATTTACAGTAAAGCCCAAGTCATTTCACGTATTATTTTATGCTCAATCATTTTTAGAATCTATCCAAGGCCTCACGATAACGAACGTAGAGAATTAATGTTTAAATTATTTTCATAACATAATAGGGTATAGGAAAGGAAAATAAAATTTGTTTTTATTAAGATGTAACCTTCGCAACTTCGCTGCAAGTTTGTATTTCATAGGAGATACTACAGTTTAGAATCAAAGAAAACATTTAGAAATAGATTCTTTAGCTCCTCCCAAGTGTGTAAATAAAAGTTGCAGTAATACCTAATTTACATACATTTTCTAATTCTTCTACTTTAAAAATTTTCTTTCCAAACTTGTAGATTGCGGTATAGAAGTGATAAGTTTCCCATAAAAATATTAAATGGGCTTTAATGCGCATAAATGTACGTAAATAATCGAATATACGATTAATAATTCTCACATTAATAGGGAATACTGTCACATGCAGACTCATATAGAGAGATCAATGGAGCCACGACTAAATTATCAGCGGTTGCAAGATGAACAGAAGATGTCGCAAAATCAGGGTGTTTTTCGTGTGAATGTGTGTGAGACAGGTGGCGCCATGCCAACGGCACCCCTTTCACCGCCTGTAGTCATGGCAACGTGTCGATGTGGAGTGCCAAAGATATTGTCCCTTGGTTAGCCACTCCGACAGATAACGAGCATTGATCTCTTTAACACTGAAGGAATCTCAATTTTGCCAACCAATTTTACTAACTTTGTTTTACGTATCTGCTGAAACAAGTTTCACGATAAATAAGGGTGCATTGGGCAATATTTATTTTCGATACTCAATTAAAATAATCGATTGTTCACTCACTGGGACGATTTGCAATATTATGAAAGAATATCTGGACCAGTTATATCGCACCGCTATCATAAATTAGGCATTAACTGGCGTTACTAAAATTCTTGGAATCACTGAGTTTACTAATTGATTTTCATAGCCTGGATTCAGATGATCCCGCCCAATAAATATTTTACGTAATATACCCGAAGACTAGGTTGAATATTATCAGGTTTAATTGATTTTATTTTCGGTCGGAAAATTTTTTATTCGTATTGACTTTAATAAGAATTTAAAATATCAACATTTCGGCCAATAAAGATGATTTTCCTGGTAATCCTCTATATATTATTTTATAACATCCATTTTTGGTGACTGGAGCTTTCCTTCCTTCTTGCACCATCAATACATATAAATTAATGACCATACGAAAAGAACGTTTCCAGGTTCCTGCTTGAATAATGAAAACTGTACCATTTTTAAAAATTAAGTTAATATTTTAAACATCGCTTTTCGTCCTAGACGTAATGATACTCGAATTGCTACAAACAGAATTTGTTGTTCACTAAGTTACGTTTGTAAATAGTCTTTATAATAGGACAGTGATATCTACTACGAGTAAAAGTTGCTTGCATACTGCAAGCTATCAGTTGAATGCAGTATGGTACCAAGAAATGCCTCAAGACAATGTTCAAAACTTCGCGCAAATGACCGCCTGGAGTCAAACTAAGGACCCAATCGTGAAAAATAATTGCATATTTATGTTAGATGAGTGCAATTCTGACCCGTTCCAAAGTTTCAATTCCATATCTTATCGGGAAGGTACTAAAATAAGATGACGCTATCCCCCTTTGAAATACATTGTAGAATAGAAATGACGCTCAGGCATCGAACCAAGAACCATCATAGGAACGGCGAACAGCGTATATGTAACATATGAATTGCCTCTATGTACATTCCATTATATATCATTCCCAGTAATCGGATATGCATTCAAAATAATTGTAAAAATTGACCGCCATGCATTTTATACTTGAGAATTTTGCACCCACTTGGCGTCGAACTCACGGTCATTTGTAGCATTTTTTCCTTTCGTACTATGGTAGACCATCTCATCTCCAACCTCCGCGATTTTCACTGCTCTATCGCTCGGAGGAAGGACTAAAACAATTTTCGAAAATTCGCGCTAAAGACCGCCTAGCGTCGAACTCAAGACCTTTCTGTGAGAGAAAACAGCATATTAATATTGGATATATGCCATTCTGACTTGTTCCAAAGTTTCGATTCAATATCTTATCGGGAAGGTCCCAAAATAAGATTCCGTTTTCCCCGTTTGAAAAGCATGGTGGAATCGGAGTGACGCTCTTGCATCGAACCAAGGACCACTAGAGAAACGGTGAACCTAAAGAAAGAAGAATTTTAAACGTCTCTGTCACCATTCCGGGTTTTATCTTTCAAGCTTATCGGGAAGGCATTTAAAAAAATCGTCCATGATATCAGCAATGCATTTCTTACGGAAGCATTTCGGGCCCGTCTGGCGTCGAACACAAGGTCATTTGGTAACATTACTTCCTTTGGTACTATGGAAGATCATCTCATCTGCAAACACC
The DNA here is from genome assembly GCA_036926295.1 of Pachydiplax longipennis. Taxonomy (NCBI): domain Eukaryota; kingdom Metazoa; phylum Arthropoda; class Insecta; order Odonata; family Libellulidae; genus Pachydiplax; species Pachydiplax longipennis. Next base: position 3,136,374 of record JAVFKF010000050.1, on the reverse strand, counting down.
GAGATTTTGATTGCTCTATCGCATCGAGAACGGCCTTAAAACAGATTGCTAATAATTGCGCATAAGACCGCCTAACGTCGAACTCAGAACTCTTCCGTGAGAGAAGATAGCAAAATAATATTAGATATGTGCCATCCTTCCTTGTTCCAAAGTTTCGATTCAATATCTTATTGGGAAAGTCCCAAAATAAGATTCCGTTTTCCCCGTTTGAAATGCACGGTGAAATCGGAATAACGCTCGTGCATCGAACCAAGAACCAAAAGAGAAACAATAAACCTGATGATAGAATGCTTTTAAACGCCTCTGTCACCATTCCGGGTTTTATCTTTCCAGCTTATCGGGAAGGCATTTAAAAATCGTCAAAGATTTCAGCAATGCATTTCTTATGGAAGAAGTTTGCATCCACCTGGCGTCGAACTCACGGTCATTTTATAACATTTCTTCCGTTCGTATTATATAAGACTACCTCAACCTCAACCTCTGAGATTTTGGTTCCACTATCTTACCGATAAGTGCCTCAAAATAATTTTCAAATATCCGCGCAATCCATTCTTATGGGAAAATTGCGATTTTTGGGACATTCTAGTATCGAACCCATGACACCTAGCGTCGATGTCTGCATTATTCTGGCATCTACAGGGTAGGGCCAGTACGTCGTAAAAATCTGACGTCGACGGCGCTTGTGGAACATGGTCAGAATTCGTATCCCCTATATATCTATTACATATAGCTAACTCTCCGGATATCTGTTATATATAGCTAACTCTCCGGATATACCTATATAGATATATATATATATTTCCGTTCTTCCCGCTTGAAATGCATGGTAGAATCGGAATGACGCTCTAGCATCGAACCAAGGACCACTAGAGATGCAATGGACGTCATGAAAGAATCTTCTCAAACGCCTCTGTCACCATTCCGGGTTTTATCTTTGAAGCTTATCGGGAAGGCATTAAAAAAAATCGTCCAAATTTTCACCAATTTATTTCTTACGGAATAATTTCGGACCCACCTGGCGTCGAACATACGCGCATAGGAAGAAATGTTACCATTGGTAACATTTCTTCCTAAAGTACTATGGAAGACCATCTCATCTGCAAACAACGTGATTTTGATTGCTCTATCTCATCGAGAACGGCCTCAAAACAGATTGCAAAAGTTCCTTGCATACTGCATGCTAATTGGTAGAAATTTACAATATGTTCCCCTTACGGGTGTCATCTTCGAAGCTTATCCAGCAAAAATCTTAAAAATTGCCGCAATACATTTCTTACGTTATAAATTTTCATCCATCTGGCATCGAACTCACGGTTATACGCAACCTTTCTTCCACTGGTTCTATAGAAAACTACTTCAAACGCAAACGCTGTGATTTTGAATAGTCTCCTACATAGAGAAAGGCCTCAAAACAATTTTTAAAAAATTGCGTAAATGACCGCCTGGTGTCGAACACAGGACCCATTTGTGAGAGACAATGGCATACGAATAATAGATAAGCGCCACTCTGACGTGTTTCAAAGTTTCAATTCAGTATCCTATCGGAAAGGTCATAAAATAAGATTCCGCTATTCCCGTTTGAAATGCATAGTAGAATCGGAATGACACTTTTGCATCGAACCAAGGACCACTGTAGAAACGGCGAATAACGTGAAAGAATGTTCTCAAACGCGTCTGTCAACATTCCGGGTTTTATCTTTCCAGCTTATCTGGAAGGCATTTAAAAAAATCGTCCAAGATTTCACCAATGCATTTCTTACGGAAGCATTTAGACCACCTGGCATCGAACACAGGGTCATTTGGTAACATTTTTCCTTTAATACTATGGAAAACCGTCTCATCTAAAAACACAGGGTTTTTGATTGCTATATCGCATCGAGAACGGTCTCAAAACAGATTGCAAAATTCGCGCAAATGACCGCCTAGCGTCGAACTCAGGACCCCTCCGTGAGAGAAGTTAGCAAAATAATATTAGATAATTGCCATCCTTACCTGTTCCAATATCTTATCGGGAAGGTCCTAAAATAAGATTCCGTTTTCCCCGTTTGAAATGCATGGTGGAATCGGAATGACTCTCTTGCATCTAACCAAGGACCACTAGACGAACTGTGAAATTTATGGAAGAATGTATTCAAACGTCTCCGTCGCCACACGGGGTTTGATCTTTCCAGCTTATCGGGAAGGCATTTAAAAAAATCGTCAAAGATATGAGCAATGCATTTCTTACGGAAGAATTTTGCATCCACCTGACGTCGAACTCACGGTTATTTTGTAACATTTCTTCCATTCGTAATATAGAAGACTACCTCAACTTCAACCTCCGAGATTTTGGTTCCTCTATCTTACCGATAGGTGGGTCCGAAATGATTCCGTAGGAAATGCATTGGTGAAATTTTGGACGATTTTTTTAAATGCCTCTCCGATAAGCTTCAAAGATGAAACCCGGAATGGTGACAGAGGCGTTTGAGAAGATTCTTTCATGACGTCCACTGCTTCTCTAGTGGTCCTTGGTTCGATGCTAGAGCGTCATTCCGATTCTACCATGCATTTCAAGCAGGGAAGAACGGAATCTCATTTTAGGACCTTCCCGATAAGATACTGAATTGAAACTTTGAAACACGTGAGAGTGGCACTTATCTAACGTTTCCATGCCATTGTCTCTCACGAACGGGTGCTGTGTTCAACGCTAGGCGGTCATTTACACTAATTTTTTAAAAATTGTTTTGAGGCCTTTCTCTATGCAGGAGAGTATTCAAAATCAAAGCGTTTGCGTTTGAAGTAGTTTTCTAAGGAACCAGTGGAAGAAAGGTTACCTTTGACCGTGAGTTCGATGGCAGATGGCTGTAAAATTCTCACGTAAGGAATTCATTGCGGTAATTTTTAAGAATTTTGCTGGATAAGCTTCGAAGATGACACCCGTAAGGGGAGCTCATTGAAAATTTTCACCAATTAGCTTGCAGTATGCAAGCAACTTTTACTCGTGTATATATATATATAAATTATATAGCTAACTCTCCGGATATACCTGTATAGATACGAGTAGGCGGTCTTTTGCGCGTTTTTTGCAAACTGTTATGGGGCCGTTCTAGGTGCGTTAGAGCAATCAAAATCACGGTGTATGCAGATGAGATGTTTATCTATTGTACCAACTGAAGAAAGTTTACCAAATGACCGTGAGTTCGACGCCAAGTGGGTGCAAAATTCTTCGGTATAAATTATGACATTTGCTTTTAATGCTTATCCGAAAACCGGGAATGATATAAAATGAAATACACATAGAGGTAATTGATGTGTTTCTTATACGCTGTTCTCCGTTCCTCTGACGGTTCTTGGTTCGATGCCTGAGCGTCATTTCTATTTTGCCATGTATTTCAAAGGGGGTAGCGTAATCTTATTTTAGGAAATTCCTTAAATGATATTGAATTGAAACTTTGGAACAGGTCAGAATGGCACTTATCTAATATTAATATGCGATTGTTCCGCACGATCGGGTCCTTTGTTCGACGCCAGGCGGTCATTTGCGCGAAGTTTTCAAAATTGAATTGAGGCATTACTTGTTACGATTCTGATTTCAACTGATAGCTTGCAGTATGGAAGCAACTTTTACTCGTATCTATATAGGTTTATCATGAGAGTTAGCTATATATATATATATATATATATATATATATATATATATATATATATATATATATATAAACTTTAGTAAGGGAGTAAAGGTATAAATATATAAGGTTTAGTAAGGGTGTGAAAAATTTCGTTTAAGTCATTATATTTTTGCAGATGGTGTTTTAGGATTCAAATTTTATTAAGAATTTGGAGATCTTTTCATAATTATACTTAGGCGATAATGGAATGTTTCAATTAGCCTCCTTTCTATGCATAGTTTAACGTATATTCGCTCATTCAAATCTCTCCCATTCATCTGTTTTGTTTTCATTACATTCCATAAAAGAGAAATTTATTTCTCATAGAATTAGCAATTTTCTCTCGCAACGTATTTATAATTTTCAGGCTCTCTCTCAGGCGTTTTCTTTGAACCCTTTGAAATTGTGAACTCTTGATATCTATTATCCTTTCTTAAGATGCATCAGATCATCGTAGTACATTTGTGCTTTCTGGGTTAATATGTTACGTGAGGAATCACAAGGCTCGTGTTGGTGTGGAGATAGAGAAGGATTGATATTACAGTAGATTTAGATGTGATATTTTGAATGGTTATGCGAAACAGTTTCTAGGTCAAACACCCTGCTCTCGTAATTCAGCTAAGACACGAAAAGAATACCAATGACTTAAGCGGGATGGACTAGTATTATGGTAAAATCCCAAAGAAGACAGTAATTACAATTTTTTCAATATTCCTACCATAGCATATATTGTCCGTGATATACACATTAAGTTGATCAACTAAAATTTTAACGAAAAAATTCCTGTCAGAAGTATTCGTTGAAACGTCCATATTCGCTTGATAACTTGTAATGTCGAATTTTCGTCAACGATAGAATGGATCTTGCATATGAGACGAAGTATGAATTAGAGATATAGTTATGAAGAGAAGATAAGGAAGAATAAACGAATGAGGTGCCTCGAAGAGTGCTAATGAAAGGAAGATTGCGCAAAGGAAGCAATTCCAGTGAGAGCTTCTCTTCATCGGCTCACAGATAAGAAAGGATGGTGAACCAAAGGACGGCGGAAGAAAAAGGGTATCTCTTTGATGTGGCGAGAGAGGTGCGACGACCCCAATGGACCTTTATAGAGGTGTCCTTCACTCCAAAGACCTGTAAAGGCATTTCTTAATACTGTCTATTTGCATTTGTAGCTATTTCCTTATCCATTTTGTCGGAGGCGCTACTCTGATGTTCCTCTCAAAAACCTCAGGCGTTCCATCATCCCTGAAAGCTCTGTTCGTAAAAACCCTAATCAGGAAAATCATTCATGATCTCTTCGGAGATATTGTCTACCACTGAATTATCCAATTGAGCTACAGCGAGCTCGAAACGCAGCCGTAAGATTCACCTAAGAAAATAGATCATGTATCTGAAGCAGTACTGCACTGGTTAAAACTAGATTCTCGCATAACGATTTTCACACGCGCATGCTCCAGAATATATCGCTAATGAACTTAGATTCAGTGTAACACAAGAGGATGCATAATAATGCTCATTCTCCCTCATATAACTCAGGTATTTCGCGACTCCTACATTAGAACTGCAATGGGATACTCTTCCTTTAGGTCTTTAAAATGACATGCTCACCTGCAGAGTATTGGTTCTTTGACTCCGCTTAGTACTGTGATAACTAAACCTCTTGAGGGCGTCTTTTTCACTCACTATCCTGGCTGTTCGTTTCTCCATTCCTATACTTTTTATTCCGAATTTTCTTTCCCTGAAATCCTCTGCCCTGTAAATTCTCTTATTCATGTATAATTTTCTTTTCCTTCTCTGCATAATGAATTCTATGTCTCTGTATATATAATTGTATATTTTCTTTGTTATTTGTTTTATGTAAAAGATTAGCATTTATGGTTGTATTCATTATTTACTGTTACCTATAGCTATTTTTTTCTTTTTTTATTTCATCATTGTTCATTTGTTCATGTTAATTCAATTTTGTTATTTTAGTCTGAGAATATGTCGTTACCCCTGGTATAATTTAGTACACTTAAGTAAATAGTGTCTTTATATTTTTTTCATTCCTTTGGTATCTTTTGTTTCAATTTTATTTTTACCGTTATTCGTGCTTATTTTTGTTCAACATCAGATTTCTGTCTACATTTCATGTATGTCTCTGTTTTTATATATTTTTATCATTTATACTATATTATAACATTACCCCATTTCCCCTTTTATCTTAATTTTAAATTCTACTTCCAGCAAGTTTTGCAGGTTTTTCACACCATTTTCGTGGGTGTTTTCCTGCAGGGTTTAGGTTTTTTCTTAGAAATTACTTAAGGTTTTTGTAAACGCAAAAAAACTTTCTCTTTCTCTCCTTTTCTATGAATGAAAATCTTTTTGCTCCATTAAGACATAGAGTTAGATACAAGAAGAATCTTATAAGTCTCCATATCGCTCTGAAGTAAAGAAGTTTTATTATTATTATTATTGATATGAACAGTCGTATTGAAGAGGGAGTGTTACAGATATATCTATTTCAGTTTGGAATCTTTCCAGTTGCAAACATTATAAAAAAAGTATATTGTCGTAATGCCGGAAATGGAATTAGAAACAACACATTATCCTTAAGAAAATATAAGGTTACAATGACCAAATCATGGCCAATATTAAAGGTCTCATATAAATAAATATATCTATTATATATAGCTAACTCTCCGGATATACCTATATAGATATATATAGGGGATACGAATTCTGACCATGTTCCACAAGCGCCGTCGACGTCAGATTTTTTCGACGTACTGGCCCTACACTCTAGACGCCAGAATAATTAAGACATCGACGCTAGCTATCATGAGTTCGATGCCAGAAATTCCCAAAAATCGCAATTTTCCCATAAGAATGCATTGCGCGGATTTTTTAAAATTATTTTGAGGCACTAATCGGTAAGATAGAGGAACCAAAATTTCGGAGGTTGAAGTTGAGGTAGTCTTCTATGCTTCTCATGGAAAAAATGTAGCCAAATGACAGTGAGTTCGACGCCAGGTGGATGCAAAATTCTTCCATAAGAAATGCATTGGACGATTTTTTAAATGCCTTCCCGATAAGCTGGAAAGATAAAACCCGGAATGGTGACAGAGGCGTGGGACCTCCCCGATAAGATATTGAATCGAAACTTTGGAACAAGTAAGGATGGCACTTATCTAATATTATTTTGCTGTCTTCTCTCACGATCGGGTTCTTAGTTCGTCGCCAGGCAGTCTTTGGCGCGAAGTTTTAAATTTGAACTGAATCAGTACTTGGTATGATACTGTATTCAACGGATAGCTTGCAGTATGCAAGCAACTTTTACTCGTATATATATATAAATTCATGTCCTATCGTGGTATTCTAACACTAAACAGCTCAGTGGAAAGAAACTTTTAGATGCGTATATAATATAATATAATATAACGAGCTGAGGCGCCCGTTGATTCTCAACGGGAATATATAAATTAGCAGTAGATAATATATTAGGTAATAACTTGTGAAGAGGAAAATCTAGCATCTCTCACTTAGCTTGGATCAATGAAAATGTTATCCTAAATGAAAATGTTTTATTTTTTCTAACTTCTTATCATTTGAATGCAAATATGGAACTCACGATAATAAAATGAATCGTCTTAGATTTTCTTTCTTTAGGAGTTGCCTCAACTGTGTATGATGATTCTTCCTCGGGATTTTTCCGGGGTGCACGTCGTCTCATGTAATAATTACCCATTTCCTTATATTTTAAATTTACTTATTAAGATATTATTGCTTAGCTTCACATTAAATCCTATAAGAGAGAAAATTTTGATGGAGACAATACTACTTGCGGTTTGCTCACGAATACAAAAGATCGCCCGTGTAAAAAATGAGACGTTTGATTAAGTTATCATTTATTCGAAATGCTAATGTAATACACGGTATTAGATGATTAGGGAAGTAGAGTCATGGTTCAAGCACCCACTGCCACACGCCAAGAGGCTGCACGCAGTATACATTAATCAATTTAGTAGCTTCATTATATTCAAATAGAGTTGGCACAGTCGAGGTGATAAAGAAACTTTCCCTAAATGATCATACGATGCCTCCTGTGAATCAACGCTGCAAATTGATCGTAAATGCAAATGCTGAAATTTCAGAATATTGCTTGCTAAGTACATATACTATCATTCGTTTTTAATCATTACTTTCATATGGAGCTAAAATACCCTTTCATTCATATGGGAAAACGCCATACCTCGGTTTCAACAATCGCATTCGCCGTCAAGGGGACTCGTTGTTTATAGCCTCAAAATTTCACGAAATTTCCGTTTATTTTAACCGAATTCTCGCCATTTCGACTCGATAATGATATTTCACGACCAAAATAAGAATCTTTATTCATTCCTCTTTCTTTTGGTGCTTATCTCGATTTTGTTGGCCTATTATTTCTAATATAATTTTGCAAAAGAAATGTGGCCTGCAACCGATAAAAAACAAGTTTACGTGTATTCCTTATAAGAACGGTTTTTCTTGTCTGGGTTCGAACTGGGGACCTTCAAGTAAATAAGAAGTAGCCTATTATCTGCGCAGGGAGTACATTTAACAATCGTGAAAGTGAAATGAAATTATATTAGATAATAAAATAAGGTGTGTGTGTGTGTGTATGTGTGTAATTATGTGTGTATGTGTGTATGTATGTTCGCCTAAAACTCGAGAACCATAAATGGCACAACCTTCAAACTTTCAGGATTTTTAAATGTACTCCCTGCGCAGACAATAGGCTACTTTTTATTTACTTGAAGGTCCCCAGTTCGATTCCAGACAAGAAAAACCGTTCTTATAAGGAATACACGTAAACTTGTTTTTTATCGGTTGCAGGCTACATTTCTATGGCAAAATTAAATTAGAAATAATAGGCTTACGAAATTGAGAGAGGCACCAAAAGAAAGAGAAATGAATGAAGATTTTCATTTTGGTCGTGAAATATGGTTATAATATAATAGGCTACTTTTCATTTACTTAAATGTCCCCAGTCTGTCTGTCCATCTCCACTTTTATTTTGGAAACTATTTGTCGTAGAGCTATGGGACAAACAGCATTGTATTTCTAATATGCTGAAAGTCCCACGAAAAATTTTCTCATCTTTATGAAGGCTCGGGTTCGGACACAGGACTCTATAATACGTTCCCATTAGGAATTCACGTAAAGTTCGTTTTTGGACCCTGCAGGCTTTGTTACTTTTACATAATTAAATTGGAAATAATTCTCCTACGACGCCAAAAAAATACCAAAGGAAGGCAAATTAAATGAAGAATCTTATTACTATCGTAAAATATAATTTTCGAATCTAAATTATGAGAAATATGACAAAATATACAAATTATGTAAAAATTTCGCCGTAGTAAACAACCAGTCCCCCTGACGACCAAGGTGATTGTTGAATCCGATACATTGATTTTCCCACAAGAATACACGTTTATTTTAAGTCCATTAGGAATTAATGGTAGGAACTAACGTCAGAATTTATGAAGAGGAGGCAATTTACTGAGCGAATGTAAACTATGATATTTAAATAGCAGGAACAGAATTACAGCCATTTTGGAGTTTTTCTTTAACAAACCGATTTACAGAATAACATTTATTATTTTAGAGGGACACGAATATTCGAAGGTACATTGCCGCGTGCATCCCTTTTTCTCCTGTCTCCTTACTTAATACTCCTCTAATATTGCCGAGAAATTTAAAGAAAAACCAGCGATTTCGTTTCTCGGTCGCTATTTGCAAATCTGAAAGTGAATTTCAGTGGTCCCTGCAAGGTGGATTCTCATTCCTCCTTCCCTGAGAATCGAATACAAACAGTAATTGCAAATGTTGATAATTGCGACTGTTTTTGGGTCAATCATTGATATTTTCTGAGTTCTGGGTATTATTAATCATTCAGTAATTACTTATGGGCTCTGTTTTCACTTGCGGAAGAATCATCGAATACATAAAACACACCTACGAAAGTCAGTAAGTGCGCAATGTTTTCTTTGATAACGCATTGCTTTTGTTCCTTGATTTTTGTTTCCACACCAAAATATAGCAATTTCATTGATGAATCCAGCCAAATCGTTACTCATTTGAAGTATTTAAGTATGGAAAAAAATTCGAAGGTACGTACAGTGGGGGAATAAATTATCGCAACACTTTGCGAGCGCTTTAGTCGGAATTCTCAGAAACTACTTGGAAAACTACTTAACACGACTGACTGGCAACATAGAGAAAAGCCTCGAAAAGCGGTAATATTTGAGTCGGAGCCTATAACGTACTCAAAATTTCTCTCTTTCGATCTCTTCTTAAATCCTTCGCGCGATCTCTCCTTTAATTCGTCGTGTTTATCTCGGCATTTCTCTTTCACAGATATTTATCATATTTATAGAAGGAGAGTTTAAAGATATATTAATTACTATTTTAATCTTACATCCACAAAAATATTTGGATAATAATTGGGACTTTATTTGTAAATAATGTTCGGTTGAAACGTAGAAATAAGGACGAATTAGGTTAGAGTGGGAAAACGCGACGTCGTGATTCTTATCTTTAGCGAACGCGATATTTTCGATCTGGAGAGTAAAATATATATTTTACCAAATTATAGCGAGAACAGATGGACTGTATTAGTCTCTTTTTCTGGATAAATTAAGGTGCGCTAATAAGACAGTTATCTAGGTAGTTTGGTTTTTCACACGGCCTCACGTCTTACAGCTGCTCACTGTATATTAATGTAAATGTTAATCTTCCTACGTCCAGTTCAAACATTGGATATTCATTTACTGAGATCGACTTTCCGAGGGCAATTTTTTATTACACGTCTTAAGTTTTTCATTCAACGATTTGAAATCGTTAAGTCGTCAGAGTAATTACTGAGATGGCACATTGGCACAAAGTAAAATTTGTATTTTGTCAATGGAGTATAATTTTTCCATAATTTAGTCCTGCACTCGAAGGAAATTCTTAATAGAAATTTATTTACACCATTCGTTTCCTAGAATACGTGAAATCTTTGTATGTCCGGAATTGAGAGGAAAAATACCAATTCCAAAGTTAAAACAAACAGGATTGCATAAAAACCGAATATATTTTGCGCATATATCGGACTTTTCTTACATTTTGCATCAGCGAGATCGGTGCCCTCGGTCATTGCGTCATTTGTTTTCTCGTAGAAATGCATTCAGTTTTCGATGCTTCGCGAGGAAAGTCTTTGACCATATATTGAGCACTTCAAAGAATTGCAGGCGCGTAGCTTTCCCTTTCGTGCTTCTATCAGCTGGACTAAGGACCCTCCCGTTTACAGTCACCCAGTGGAAACTATCCTGTGCCTAATTCAAAGCTCCTTCCTAACCACGGGGCTAAGGAAATTAGATGTTATTGCACTCGTAAAAAATATTCCCAAATAATATTGTGATTTTAGCGTATTTTAGTCAGTGAGGACATTCTAACAGACGACCCAATTATTTAATACAGAAACGTATTTTATGAACGTCTGACTGCATTAGCCGTATTATACTGCCATAATAAAATAATAAACTGCTAAAATGGACTTCTCAGTTTGTTGGAAAATGTCATAATTATAACCCATTCCTAATTAAGAGTTCATTATGTAGCTGCTTGACGCATCTTATTGGAGTATGAAGGGCACGAGTTCGAATTCCGCTCAAATTAAATATGCATGTCAACTTAATCTTCTCTTGTTAGAGAAATGAACGAATGTAACATATGGTTGCCAAATATATTTATGCACCCCTGTGATGTATATATATTCATCACAGGGTGCATATATATATATATATATATATATATATATATATATATATATATATATATATATATATATATATATCGGAGGAATAAAATTCACTATGGGAAAATAATCATTGGGTTTGAAGGATTCGGAGCCGATAATTCTAATTGTCGGTCAAGAACATGTTTCATGTGTCAGCGGAAATTCCTCTTCTACCACGAATTCGAAGTCCTTCGCTAGAAAGAAGTGTTTTATTTGACAGGGCTTTCTGATTTCTCGAAGCACGATGAACTTTTCGCTTCCATTGCAGCGGGTTTTCGAAAGCCTATGCGTCACTCACAAAAACAAACTGGTCATTTGGCAAGGCAAGGAGCTTCACTCAGGCTTGTTATTAATATCACATCATTGATGTCTTCATGTCGAGAGACGGATAGCCAACAGCTCAAGTGAATCTTTTTCATTTTTAAACTTTAAACAGAAGTATTGAGAACTATTGACATTCTTTTGTTTATTAATCATTGTTGTATTAATCATTTTTCGCCTACAACAAGGTCAATTCGCGAGTTCACAATTTCCAATGTTCTCAGCGGTGATTCCATACCGATAATATAGATTTAGATATTAGATTTAGATGTATATCCCGAAAGCTACCATATGCGTGAGGTAGGAGGTGTAATAACACCATCATCACTTATTCTACTCTATTAGTAATTATCTGTCTTTGTGATTACTGTAACGATTTTTCAATGGTCGTTACTGGTACTAAAATTTCATTTACTTCGTCTTTAAGTTGTAAACCGAAGAAGCTTTTGAAGAGCTTCCGTCAGTTATTAAATCTTCTCACCTGGAGCGAATTCCAACCGAGGGACTCTAGTAAAGCCGTAACGCCGCAGTCGAACCTGAAATCTTCTCCAGCGAAACGAGCAACTCTACGCTGGACCATCTCTAAATCTGAGTCTAAACCTACTAAATATCGGTTCCAAACCGCAGAACAGTATTCCAGACTCGGTCGAGTAAAAGAAAAATAAGCTATTTCTTTGAAACTCGATGGGTGTAACAGAAATAGCTTATTATTCCCTTAAATTCTCTCAGCTATCTACGATCTTTGCACTCTATTCTCACTTCCTCTCGCATTTCGAATATATTCATTAAAAGATAAGTTACTGCTAAACTGACTTCCATGTATTTGTTGTCATGCACTAACTCTACTGGATGTTCCGAAATTTGGTACTGTGCCAGAATAACGTTTTTGGAACCCGTGAAACTCATAGCAACGCATTTATTTATTTTTAAATCGATTCGGCAAATAAACCAATCTTGCTCCTTACATTAAATGCTAGGTCGTTAATGCTAATTATAATTTGTAAAGAACATTCTAGAAAATGAATCTACATTACATAAGTATGATAAGAGCGTTAATTTAGAAGGTTTTAGGCGAAGAAGGTTTTCGTTTCCATGGTCATATTGACACTTCGTTCAAAAAATGATTCTTTAGCAAATCGACTGCAATAATATTTAGGTTTGCGTGAAGGTCTTCGATTTAGTTTAGGCATTTCTCAACCAAAAGCTGAAAAACGTTTTTAAGTCCCGCAGTTATCGGCCAAAAAGGATAAAGTAGTTAACCTAGAGGCCCGGCTCCTCCTTTCAACAAACATTATACCACATCATGTTCATTAATTCTTTTGGGTGAGGAAAACTATCGCGCCCATAAAGGTCATATGTTTGTTTTTGTGGGATACTCTCCGCCGGGGAAAACTACAACAGGCGCGAAAAGGTGAAAAAAGTAGATGGTTCGAAAAAAGATTCCCAAATAATAATAATTTGTCATTATTTATTGGGATCGTTTCAGTCTAAGAAGTTTATCTGAAAAAAAGCTCAATTTCTAAAAGGGAGAAGTATTTTATTGATCTCTGACTTTATAAAATGTATAAGCCGAGGATTTACTAACCTAATAATATAAGCTAGTAATAAAAATTAATATTGAGTTTTCAATTTGTGGGAAAATATCATAAATGTAGCTAACTACTATGTAAGAATTGGTTGTGCAATTGCCAGACGTGTCTGATCGGTAAAAGAAGGGTTCCAGTTCCATTTCCGCTTGTTTCTTCCATTAAATGAGTTTTTATGCTATTTTTTTAATTTGCAAAATTAGCGAATGTAAGATATGATTGCTACATACCATAATGTAATCCTTTCCTGAGTATATAGATTTATCATAGGGATGAAATTCAATACGAAAAAAATCATTTGGCTTGAAGGATTCGGATCTGACTCTCGCTATCGTCTGTCAAGAATGTGCTTTCCGCGCCTCAGCTAATACCTCGTCTTCCAAGGATTCGAGGCTCAGTCGTTCACTGGAAAGAAGTGGCTTTTGGCTTATATTTTAAAACCACATGCATTTGACAGGGACTCCTGATTTCTCGAAGCACGATGAGGCTTTTCTTTCAGCGCAGCGGGTTTTCGGAAACCCATTCGCCATTCACAAACCGGTTCTAACGAATGGTAGCTTTTCACGTGCTTATTGGTGAGTATTACTTCATAGAGGTTCACGTCGATAGACAACGAATATATACAGTGCGAGCAAAGACAGTAGTTTTGTATTTTTAGGTTGAGAAAATCCTACTGTGAGGAATTAACGTTTGTGGATGATAGCTAACGCACTAACGCTTTAGATACGTCATTCATAAAAATTGCTAGTTGCGTCCCACAAGGTCTACCTTTATTGAATCTGTACTGAATCTGATTGATTGCTACCTTTTTGTAAGAAAGTGCATAATAAAGCTTGCTATCATATGCTCCATTATTTTGCAAAAAAACAAAGTCTATGAAATTGATCTATAATCATCTGGTCACTCTTAAGCGCCGGAATGACGTTTGCTTTTTTCCACGACATTGGGACCGTACCCTCATTAATTATTTTCCGATAGAATTTCTTGAGAAGAGGAGAAAGCTCATCTCATAAGGTTTTTATGAAAACAGCGGGAATACCTTCTGTACCGAGCGTCTTTTTCCTATCAATCTGTTGCAATAAATTTTCATTTTCATCAACTTATATCTCTATGGGACACATCTCTGAATCGATACGCAAGAAGAAATCGTTAGCTTGGCCATTTTCTACATTGAACCATTTCTGATAGTGCCGATTAATTAAGTCAGCCTTATCTTCCGATTTATTTACGTTAATTCCCTCATCGCTATGAGGCTAGGCACAGAAAACTGACCTCCACGAGTCTCACGCACGTATGACCAAAATTCTTTCTGATCGGCTCCTAATGATTCTAACAGGGTTCGAGATCTATATTCCTGGTATTCTTTTCGCGCTTCTTCCTTAACTAGCTTTCGCACTTCTCTATAATTTTGTCTTCGAGCTCATGGTTATCTCCGCATGTTTTGAGTTTTCTTAATCGCCAGTGAATGACTCTCTTCTTCATATGCAATGCTTAGTCTTCGTCCTTCGTGGCTCTTTACGCACGCTTTTAGTCGAAACGTATTTATTTAAACCTTCTTTGATTTTCCGAAGGAACTCTATCCAACTATCACTTACTGAATTTACATCCGCAAAGAGAAAAAATCTTCCTTGCACTCGTTAATATAACCCTTAACTCTGAAAGATTTGCTTTGCAAATTAAATATACTTGCCTCTATGGCTAAAGAGATTTAACCGTAATTACTTTCATCCCTATCATTATAATACCATGGTCTGAAATATCGTTAACTATATCAAGAGTAGTTATAGTTAATAGTGGATAGTTAATCTAAAATGTTTGCTTGACCCGCACGAGTCGTTCTAGTTTTCATCATATTTACATTATCTATAGCATGCTACAAAAAAGTATGAATTAATTTTTGTGAAATTTTTTCTCTCTGCTAGTGTTGGAGCAGCAGCTAGATATTTTAGATAATCCCAATTAAGATGTGTTATGTCAAAATCTCCTCCTACGGCAATGATTGGATCTTTTAAATGTCTCGCTTAAAGCAATATCTTCGCCTAACTAACTTTTGTCTTGTATGATTCTCCCGCATGTGCTCGTCGTAATGTTAAAGAATGCCGCCTTTTTAATTACGTAAGATCTTGGAATTCACAACAATTATTATTAGATTTCTCAGTTCGCACATTAAATCCTAAATTTGGAATAAACTTATCCTTTTTTAAGTGAAATTGCTTTTCACCGTTGCAATTGTTTCTATTTTTTTGGAAGTAACCTCATGCATACCATTTTGCCTATTTATGTGGGTTTTTGTAACTATTCTTACTGTTGAATTACAAAAGACCTTTGTCTACGTAAATTCGCTCTCATTTAAACCGCTAAATTACGTAGTAAACGACACTATAACTACGTGGTCGGTCCTCGTGAAGGGAAAGGGGGGCGGGAATTTTCCGGAACAGTCCGTAAAGTGGATACTAAGTTTATTAAAGTATAGAATAAAAGTTGCGTTTGACGCTTAATATAAGTATGAAAATAGCCTTGGAAAATATTTAAGCGTAGAGAAAGCGAGATCTATCAAATTGGAAGCGAAAATATTAGTCATCGCTATGGAGAAATAAGAAAAATAAATCCCGGTCTCTTAAAAACTTTTTGCATTTGATGACCACATTCATCCGACTCATATCTAGTAAACGATTCTTGCTACAGTATAGTAGTAGAGTCGTGCATTTTTCAGATATGAATTAAAATTATGCTAATGAGTATTTATCACTCAGTCTAAGCATCTACTATAATTTGTTTTACGTATTCTGAACGATTGAAGAGACATTATGAAACTACTTTCGATTGCATTAATCCTCACCAATTAACTTACTGTAACTATCTCTTATAATATGTTGAAATTAATCGTGAATATTATTTCCTATTACGAATTATTACATAATTTCATTTACGTACAGCCTGATGGAGCTGAAAAATGTTGATTACCGTTTCCACCACCTAAAAGCTAATAATAGTGATACTAATTCCTGTCAATACTTTAATTGCTAAGGAGCACTAAGAAAGAATAAACTCCCTCAACAAACAGATTAGATTTTATCGAAAGGATATATTTTCTATCTTATGCCGTGGAAAACTACACTGCTGGAGAGAAAATACAAATGTAAGAATAGGACATATCCTAGTGATTTCTGTATTTGTTTTCTTAAATGGTTAATCTTATTCGCGAGAATTATTTTCCATCAAAATTCAAAGTATTAAAGTATTTAACCTTTAAATTCGCAAGATAATACCGGAAAATGTTCATTTACTGTCTGATATTCCACCATCAAATACTCTTGTTTGTCATTATCCCTCAGCGTACTATAATGACATTCTAGATAACTATTTTGATCGCGACTAGCTTTGAATGACAAATAGCAAAAAATAAAGGCAATGAGGCAAAGCCAATATTAGGAAATTTCGCAAAGGTGATCGTAAAAGTTTGAATATTGCCGGTTTTTACTGGCTCGATTCAGAGTTGCCGAATTGTCAGCGGTAGAGTGTTTTCAGTTAGTTCCCGCGTAATCCGCTCTCTGACGCCAATTGGTGTTGCGATAATTGTTTCCCCCACTGTACATTGCCGCGTGCATACCTTTTTCTCCTGTTCAAGTACCAACGAATACAAGCACACACACGAAGGACCGTAAGCGGGTATTATTTTATTAGACAGTGTGTTATTTTCGTTAATTAGTTGATGTATCTCTATTATTGCCGAGAAATTTAAAGGAAAACTGATAATTTTTTACGATTTTGTTACTCGGTTGCTATTTTTGAATTAGGTAAGATATTTCAGTGGATCCTGCTGTGTGGAATCTCATGCCTTCTGTAAGCAATTAAATACAACTATCACATACATGTGTTGCGAGATTTATTTGATTTTTCCTTGAGTAACTTTAATTAATCTTCTTTAAGAAATGAACGGGATACACTGAACTTTCTTCGATACTCTTCCCTAATGATTTCTGCACTAGAAAGTTAGAGGAGACGCTCCCGTAACATACAATGATATCTATCGAAATTTGTATGGGTTCGACTACAGACCATAGTTTGCATCTCTCTTAAGATATATCTTCTCAAGGCATGGAGGCGAACTCAATAATGTTTTTTGCGACAATTTCTTAATAATTGGTTATCGAATCCTATTATGATGATAGCATAAATGATTTATGTACATCTCAGCACTCTATTTTCCAAAATAATACGAAGTTCACTTCCAGGAGATATAAACCCCTCCGGATTTAAATAATGTCTAATAAGTAATGTGCAGTAACTGTGGAATGGGAGTAATAGGAAACAGTTGCTTTGGAATCTATCAGTAAAGGTTAGGGACCTATTTGGGTCCTTAAAGCTCCTTTATCTTCTGCATTCGTATAAAAGCAACTTAAATCATATTATCATTAACATTAAATGCATAGGAATAAAATTCTAGAGTTGTATTGGTAATTATGTAGTATCCAAACATTATAAATATCGTTCCTGGTTCATTTTCATTGAATGAAAGCTTAAATGCAAACCTATATGCAAACGGAGGGAGGGTCGAAGGGTCTTGAACCCTTAAATTTGCTTCTAAAATCTTTGGAGAGGATAATTTCACTTCTACACAAATAGCATTACTAATTTAATCCTACATCTATTTTCCCCGTTGAGAATAAATGGGTAATTCAGCTAGTAATATAATATAATCCTCTATATATTATTTTAAAATATGCTTTTTTGGTGACCGGGGCTTTTCTTCCTTGTTACTCTACCAATACAGATAAATGAATGACCATTTGAAAGGAAAAGTTTTCAGGTTCCTGATAAAAATAGTTAATTATCCATTTCTTAAACAAAGTGAATTAATATTTTAATCATCGCGTTGCGTCCTTGACGAAAAGATACCCTGGTTGCTAGTATTCAAACTTTTTTGTTTACTTAGTGACGTTTGTAAACAACTTATAAAATCAGGTAGGGATAGCTATCCTCGGTCTTAATGTAATGTAATGTATACATTACACGGACAACTTTTCGTAGTAAAGGTACATCATCAGGTGATTGACGCGACGATAACTGAGTAATTTAGTTCGTAAAGACAATTAGAAGGCAATGGATTCTATTCATTCATCTGAAAGACCCCATGTATTGTTTTCTCCTTCTGCAGCATTGAATTCTTTTCCTCAATCGAAGCTTTGACAAAATTATAAAAAAGTGAGTGGTTAATAGCGCTATATATATATTAGAAATATTTGGTGATGGACGGGAGATTTTCGTCAATAATAAATTCGAAAAATGTCAAATCGCAACGTTTAATGGCATTCATTTGATCTCTTCTTATTTATATGGGATCACACTCGTGGCCTTAATGTACCTCATTCATTCCCACTCTTCCACCAATTCATTGGGAGGAAAATATACGGCCTTAATGCTGTGCAAACTTCGATAGCATTACATATATCATATTAAATTACAAATTTTATTAAAGTTAAATATATCACTTCACGTATTACATTAGATGTTAATCTATTAAAATTCAATCAAATTTGAGCATTTATTTCGATTGATGGACTGGCTTCGTGTAAATACTGCGCACAATTCTAATTAACAAAGCTTTTATTGTGAGCTTAAATTTAATTTAAAGTTTCATTATTTTGAAAAGGAGCAAGATAGAATGCCATGTTCATTCATTAGTTTAGCTTTTAGATTCAATAACGAGCGTTAATAAAGAGGCAATTAAAAGACAGAAAATTAATGTGAAAGGTCACGTGATCCAAACATGTCCGCCTAAACGATGCGAAAGCAACATTTTCACGTAATTACTGAGTGATTTATAATTTCCACTCACTCAAATTATTTCAGTGATACTTCGAGCACACGAATCAAACTTTTTAAGGGTTAAATTAGTTTCGCTATGCGAAATATCCAGCAAATAACGTACAATCTTGTTAAAATTTAAAAATGTGGGTGATGTAATATTAAATAAAATGAATGTGAAATTTGAGCAATTAGAATCAATTAATATAAGATCAATCATTGGTATTATGGGAATATTGGGAATCAATCAATTAATTGGTATTTTCAGTACTTTGACAAACATGATGAAGTTACGCCATGGGGCCAGGGGATTTTAAAAAAATGAATTTAAGGGTAACCGGAAACTAGAGGGAATATTATGCAATACGAGTTTAACTTCTTGCAAGCTAATCGGTGAATATTTCCCAAAATATCGAATTGGAGCATAAACATTCTCATCTGAGATCCTACTAAGAAAGGCTTCGGAAGATTTTCGCCTGGCGTCGAACTCAAGACCCATTCGTGATAGAGAATGGCATATTAATGATAAGTGCCTTTCTGAACTTTTCCAAAGTTTCGATTCAATATCTTATCGGATGGGTCCTAAAATAAGATTCCGTTATCCCCCTTTGAAATGCATCGTAGGATCGAAACGACGCTTTTGCATCGAAACAAGAACCATTAGATAAACGGCTGCGTGTATGGAATGTACGATTCACCTTTATGTACTTTCCGTGTTTTATATTTCCCTGTTATGAGGAAAGCATTCAAAATAATAATCGAAATTTATCACCATGTATTTTATACGGGAGTATTTTGCACCCACCTGGCGTCGAACTCACGATCATTTGGTAACATTGCTTCCAGAGCTACCAGTACCAGAAGACTACCTCATCTGCCTAGCCGTGATTTTGAGTGCTCTATCGCACCGAGAAAGACGTCAATACAATTATGAAAAATTCGTGCAAATGACCGCTTGGCGTCGAAATATGAACCCGTTTGTTAGGGACAGTTGCATGTTAATGTATAATAATAAATGAAATTTTGACCTGATCCAAGGATTCAGTTAAATATTCCTCCGGGAAGGACCTAAAATAAGATTCTGCTATCCCTGTTTGAAATGCAGGGTAGAATCGAAATGACGGTCTGGCATCGAACCAAGGATCTTTAGGGAAACATTGTGTTCTGCGCATATGATTACTTTTCACAAACGCGTTTCACATGATGGGTTTTACGTTTCTATGTTATCGTGGATTGTTTTTAAAATTCCTAAACATTGCCTCAATGCATTTTAAATAGGAGAAATTTTGTTACTACCTGGTGTAGAACTTACGCTCACTTGGTGTCATTTGTTCCACTTGAGCTAAAGAAAACCACGTCATCTCCAACCTCCGAGATTTTGGTTCATATATCTTACCGATAAGAGTCTCAAAATAATTTTCAAATAACAGCGCATTGCATTCTTATGGGAAAATTCCGATTTTGGAACCTTCTGGAATAGAACCCATGATTGTCTGAATCATTCATGCAGCTACAGAGTGGGGCTATCCAATGTACGAATTTCACTTCGATAGTAATTGTGGAGCACAGTTTGTATCCCCTATATGATGTATTTCCAGAGAAATAGCTGTTTATAATACATATGTACATCTACATATTCTACTAACATTCAATACATTAATGATAAGTCATTTGATTATTTACACCAATTAATGAATTATTCATACTTGTTTGTTTTCTCTACTTTGGAGAATATGATGAAGATATGACTTACAATTATGCGAAGTATGAGGTTCTATATAATAAAATTTTCGGTACAAATTAACGGCATCTCCTCTGCACTCAATTAATCATATCTCCGAAATTGATTTTGCTTTGCATGGAGGCTCTTCTCTAATGCATCAATAATTTTCTGAGAGCTCATGAAAAATAAATGAAGATAATGATACGATGATTGTGCAGAAAGCTTTTAATTCCGTTCACACCAAAACAGAAGGGACCACACCCAAGTCAACCACACCCTCTCTCCATTCCCTCTGTTTCTCCTTATCAAGCCCATTCCTTATAGTTAGTACTTCACACATTTATCATCGCATATTTATAATTTTTACTCCATTAATAGAATTTGATTTTCCTTTAGTTTTTCTCAAACCTTTTTGTGTTTGTTTTGGTATAGTTTTGCTAATTGTCACTTCATTGTATTTAACTGCTGTTGTCTAAATTATACACTGAAATGTGTCGACTTTCAAGGTAAGATGTAATCATCACCTAATTCGATTCCACAAAAATGAGGGTAAAAAACCATGCTTTTATCCAGAGAGCAGTGATACTCGAAACTACAGCAATGATAAAAAATGTCCAATAGAAATTGTGTTTACGGGGAAATCGACATCTTGGAACGAGTTGAGAATTCATTATGATAGAATAAAAAATATCCAAGAGAGAAATAGTCATTCTCTATGAAATAGAATATTCACATCCTCGAAAATCATCCATTAGAAAAACAGGATAAGAAAATTTATTTATAGACAGTATGCAAAATATTAACGTATAGAAAGTTAAAGGAACTCTATTAAATGACTTACAACATTGATTTCAAGAGGAAACATAAGAAAGAAATTAATAATAATTCATTATAATTTGTATTATTTTTCTATCTAAACCTGCCATATGCAACTTGGGGGTTTTGAACGGAATATATAAGATAGTAAAAAAGACTAACTAAGACTTTTATTTTCACGATTAAAAGAATTGCTACCATTTTAATTTCAGATAAAAACCTTGATTCGGTGCTTCCGGAAAATCAAGTGAGTATATTTCTACTTTTATAAGACTCCTTTTCCTTTTTCATTATGCTTTCTATAAGCAATACTTTGTGCGATTACTTGCGAAAGGTATCTGCTAAATCAAATGAGATTTGGTTGTATTTCCTTGCAGCAGTGTTTGCTTTCGAATTTAATATGAATAAGTATGTTAGCTGATCGCTAACATACTTATAATAACTATGTTAGCGATCAGATAATCGTTTTATTTATGACAGCTCCTCATGATTTACCACTTGCGCACACCCTATGTTGACCGAATGAATACACTTGATATGAGTTAGAGTATAGTGTTGTATATGGTATGGTGTATGATATGGTGTTAGTATATGAGTTGGTCGTTTCCCTTTATCAATCGCTCAGAAAACAGTAGAATTTAAGGATATTTCTCTGAATTGAATTTATTACAATAAGATCAATTTCGTAATGATGCTCATTTATATACAAAATTGTGTTTTCTGTTACATATATTCGCTAGCTATTCCATGTTTTGAAGGAAAAGAGAATAGTTAGTAAACATTAAATTAATTATTGATATCGTCTCGTTTTTTTAATTCCATCGCTTACCAAAATAAACGTATCTGATCACGCAATTCTCTCCCTTTCATCCAATTACGCGTCTTCTTTCCAAGTAAACGACGTCGGTCCTAACATTCACTTCCTCTCTCTCTACCTCCACTTTTATTGCATTCTGTTCGTACTTTCATAGCTCCTCCTTTTCCCTACTCGCTTAATTAAAATTTGAGTGCAAACAGTTCTTTCTGTCATCCGGCTTAATATCCACCTTCATGACTCCCCTTCAGCGCTCCCACTCGGCCTGCAATAAGCACAGCTCGCTCAGCAACCTCCTCATTAGATTGTGTATATATATATATATATATATATATAAATATAAATATATATATATATATATATATATATATATATATATATATATATATATACGAGTAAAAGTTGCTTGCATACTGCAAGCTAATTGGTTAAAATTTACAATAAGTTCCCCTTACGGGTATCATCTTCGAAGCTTATCCAGCAAAATTCTTAAAAATTGCCGCAATGCATTTCGAACGTGAGAATTTTTCATCCATCTGGCATCGAACTCACGGTCATATGCAACCTTTCTTCCACTGGTTCTATAGAAAACTACTTCAAACGCAAACGCTGTGATTTTGAATAGTCTCCTGCATAGTGAAAGGCCTCAAAACAATTTTTTAAAAATTAGTGTAAATGACCGCCTGGCGTCGAACACAGGACACGTTCGTGAGAGACAATGGCATGGAAATGTTAGGTAAGTGCCACTCTCACGTGTTTCAAAGTTTCAATTCAGTATCTTAACGGGAAGGTCCTAAATTAAGATTCCGTTCTTCCCGTTTGAAATGCATGGTAGAATCGGAATGACGCTCTTGCATCGAACCAAGGACCACTAGAGAAACAGCGGACGTCATGAAAGAATGTTCTCAAACGCCTCTGTCACCATTCCGGGTTTTATCTTTCCAGCTTATCGGGAAAGCATTTAAAAAAATCGTCCATGATATCAGCAATGCATTTCTTACGGAGGCATTTCGGACCCACCTGGCGTCGAACACACGGACATTTGGTAACATTTCTTCCTTTGGTACGATGGAAGACCATCTCATCTGTAAACACCGGATTTTGATTGCTCTATCGCATCGAGAACGGCCTCAAAACAGATTGAAAAAATTCGCGCAAAAGACCGCCTAGCGTCGAACTCAGGACCCTTCCGTGAGAGAAGATAGCAAAATAATATTAGATAAGTGCCATCCTTACTTGTTCCAAAGTTTCGATTCACTATCTTATCTGGAAGGTCCCAAAATAAGATTCCGTTATCCCCGTTTGAAATGCATGGTGAAATCGGAATGACCCTCTTGCATCGAACCAAGGACCACTAGACGAACGGTAAAATTCATGGAAGAAAGTTTTCAAACGCCTCTGTCACCATTCCGGGTTATATCTTTCCAGCTTATCGGGAAGGCATTGAAAAAAAATTTCAAAAATTGCAGCAATGCATTTCTTATGGAAGAATTTTGCATCCACCTGGCGTCGAACTCACTGTCATTTGGCTACATTTTTTCCATGAGAAGCATAGAAGACTACCTCAACTTTAACGTCCGAAATTTTGGTTACTCTATCTTAACGATAAGTGCCTCAAAATAATTTTCAAAAATCCGCGCAATGCATTCTTATGGGAAAATTGCGATTTTTGGGAATTTCTGGTATCGAACCCATGATAGCTAGCGTCGATGTCTGCATTATTCTGGCGTCTAGAGTGTAGGGCCAGTACGTCGAAAAAATCTGACGTCGATGGCGCTTGTGGAACATGGTCAGAATTCGTATCCCCTATATCTATATATATATATATATATCTATATAGGTATATCCGGAGAGTTAGCTATATATAATAGATATATATATATATATATAAATATATCTTCATCATCAGCCATTTTCAATCCGATGTCGGATGTAGGCCTCCCCAAGCGCTTTCCAATTCTCTCTATTCTGAGCTTCTCTTTGCCATGTCACACCTAAGTACTTAATGATGTCTCTGTTCCATCGGTCCTTTGGTCTTCTTCTTGGTCTCTTCACATCTCTTGGTGTCCAGTTCAGAACCGCTCTGGTCCAACGGTTGTCGATTCTTCTCGCCACATGTCCTGCCCACATCTATTTCAGTGACCTTACTTTATCTATGATGTCTGTCACTCCTGTCATCATCCTCACCCAGGTGTTGCGTTTCCTGTCTCTTCTTATGATCCCTAGCATGCATCTTTCCATACTACTTTGCGTTGTCTGAAGTCGCTGGGTTATTGCTGCGTTTAACACCCAGTTCACTTCCATATGTCAACACTGGTAGAATGCATTGGTTGAAGACCTTTCTCTTGAAGACCATTGGCATTTGTGACTTTAGAATGTGTGCATTTCTTCCGAAGGCACTCCAGCCGAGTTTAATTCTTCTGTTTACTTCGTTAATCCTGTTGTTCTCTTCTGTGGTTACTAGTTGTCCTAGGTATGTGTATTCTGAGCAGACATCCAGAGGCGTCCCTTCAAATTTGATTGTTTCTTGTGCTGCAAAAGAGTTACATATTACCTTTGTTTTTGTTAAGTTTATCTTGAGTCCTATCTTCTGTCCTGCTATGTTCAGTTCATGAAGTCTTGAAGCTAGATCTTCTCCGTTGGTTGCGATGAGTACTATATCATCTGCAAATCGTAGATGACTGATGTGCTCCCCATTAATCCGCAGACTTTTCTGCTCCCAGTCCAAGGTTTTAAAAACTTCCTCCAGAACAGCTGTGAAAAGAATTGGGGAAAGGCAATCTCCTTGTCTAACTCCCTTCTCAATCTTGAATTCTTCAGTAACTTCGTGTAGCATTACTGAGGCTGTGGCATTTTTATAAATGCTGCGTAGGAGTCGGATGTACTTTGTATCTACTCCCTGTTTTCCAGAGCTTCTAGTGTAGAGGAGGTACTTACCGAGTCGAAGGCCTGAGCATAGTCCACAAAGCATAGTACTAATGGCATCTCATATTCATTCGTCCTGCTGATTATTTCTTGTAGTGTGTGGATGTGGTCCATAGTACTGAAGCCCTTCCGGAATCCTGTTTGCTCTCTCGGCTGGGCAGATGATAGAGTAATCTTTATCCGTTCAGCTATTATCCTCATGAATGTTTTGTAAACAACAGGAAGGAGAATGATGGGGCGGTAATTCTTCAGCTCTTCCTTGCTTCTTTTCTTGTGCAAAAGAACTTTTCTTGCATGGTTCCAGTCCTGGGGGATTCTTTCTTGTTTCAGGCAAGTAGTGAATAACTGCGCTAAAACGTGTGCAACTTCTGTTCCACCAAGTTTTAAATATTCTGCTAACACTCCATCTATGCCTACTGCTTTTCCGTTCTTCGTCTGCTTTATTGCTACAGTTTCTTCTTCTGGGAGAATAGAGAGGGGATCTCGTAGGTTTTGGCTTTCTTCTTGGTTTTCCTCTTCAGCATTTTCTTCCTTCATGTATAGGTTGCCAAAGTATTCTGCTACCGTCCTTAGTATTGCTTGTCTGTTGCAAGTTCTTGTACCATATTCCTTCTGTATGGCTAAAATCTGTTTTCTTCCAATTGCTAGGCGTTGTCTGGTCTTCTTCATACTTTTGCTGTTTACTATAGCCTCTTGCACAATTCTCTCATTGAATTTTCTCACGTCTTCCTTAATTGCCCTTTTAATAGCGTTACTAAGCTCGACGTATTCGATGTTATCCTTTTGTGTATCTGAATTCTTCAGTTCCTTACGTCGTTTCATCATTTGTCGGGTGCTGTCACTTAGCTTTCTATCATTAGCTCTTCTTGGTGTGCTTGCTACTTCTTCTGCTGCTTCCTTAACAGCTTGCATGACTTTGGTTTCTAGTTCTTCATCTTGAAGTGCTGAGAATCTATTTTTTAGCTCAAGCTGATATTTATTCTTGTTTTCTTCTAGTTTTTTGATGCTTATTTCATGTTTCTTGCATAAAATCAACTTCTTGCGTTCCATTTGGAGATTAATCTTCATTCTGCATCTTACGATCCTGTGGTCACTTCCAGTGCTAAAGTTATTCAAGACTTCACAGTCTGTTACTGTGTAGAGTTTATTAAACAATATGTAATCTATTTCATTTTTTACTCCGTTGGGTCCTCTCCAAGTCCACTTCCTTTTTGGGTTCTTCTTGTAATATCAGTCAGTCATCATCATCAGTCGGACGTCAGACTTTTACGACGTACTGGCCCCACCCTGTAAATGCTAGAATAATGCAGACATCGACGCTAGGTGTCATGGGTTCGATACTAGAATGTCCCAAAAATCGCAATTTTCCAATAAGAATGCATTGCGCGGATTTTTGAAAATTATTTTCAGGCATTATCGGTAAGATAGAGGAACCAAAATCTCGGAGGTTGAAGTTGATGTAGTCTTCTATATTACGAATGGAAGAAATGTTACAAAATGACCATGAGTTCGACGCCAGGTGGATGCAAAATTCTTCCATAAGAAATGCATTGGACGATTTTTTAAATGCCTTCCCGATAAGCTGGAAAGATAAAACCCGGAATGGTGACAGAGGCGTGGGACCTCCCCGATAAGATATTGAATCGAAACTTTGGAACAAGTAAGGATGGCCCTTATCTAATATTATTTTGCTGTCTTCTCTCACGATCGGGTTCTTAGTTCGTCGCCAGGCGGTCTTTGGCGCGAAGTTTTAAATTTGAACTGAATCAGTACTTGGTATGATACTGTATTCAACGGATATCTTGCAGTATGCAAGCAACTTTTACTCGTATTATATATAGCTAACTCTCCGGATATACCTATATATATATATATATATATATATATATATATATATATATATATATATATTGTTTTGAATGCATATCCGATTACCGGGAACGATATAAAATGGAATGTACATAGAGGCTATTCATATGTTTCAGATACGCTGTCCGTCATTACTCTGACGGTTCTTGGTTCGATGCCAGAGCGTCATTTCTATTCTACCGTGTATTTCAAAGGGGGATGGCGTATTCTTATTATAGGACCTTCTTTATAAAATATTCAATTGTAACATTGGAACAGGTCAGAATGGCACTTATCTTACATTAATATGCAATTGTGTCGCACCATCGGGTCCTTAGTTCGTCGCCAGGCGGTCTTTTGCGCGAAGTTTTCAAATTGATTTGAGGCATTACTTGGTATGATACTCCATTCAATTGATAGCTTGCAGTATGCAAGCAACTTTTACTGGTATATATATCTATATATATATATATATATATATATATATAGATATAGGGGATACGAATTCTGACCATGTTCCACAAGCGCCATCGCCGTCAGATTTTTTCGACGTACTGGCCCTACACTCTAGACGCCAGAATAATGCAGACATCGACGCTAGCTATCAGGGGTTCGATACCAGAAATTCCCAAAAATCGCAATTTTCCCATAAGAATGCATTGCGCGGATTTTTGAAAATTATTTTGAGGCACTTATCGTTAAGATAGATGAACCAAAATCTCGGAGGTTGAAGTTGAGGTAGTCTTCTATATTACGAATGGAAGAAATGTTATAAAGTAACCGTGAGTTCGACGCCAGGTGGATGCAAAATTCTTCCATAAGAAATGCATTGCTGAAATCTTTGAAGATTTTTTTGAATGCCTTCCCGATAAGCTGGAAAGATAAAACCCGGAATGGTGACAGAGGCGTTTGAGAACATTCTTTCATGACGTCCGCTGTTTCTCTAGTGGTCCTTGGTTCGATGCAAGAGCGTCATTCCGATTCTACCATGCATTTCAAACGGGAAGAACGGAATCTTAATTTAGGACCTTCCCGTTAAGATACTGAATTGAAACTTTGAAACACGTGAGAGTGGCACTTACCTAACATTTCCATGCCATTGTCTCTCACGAACGGTTCCAGTGTTCGACGCCAGGCGGTCATTTACGCAATTTTAAAAAAATTGTTTTGAGGCCTTTCTCTATGCAGGAGACTTTTCAAAATCACAGCGTTTGCGTTTGAAGTACTTTTCTATAGAACCAGTGGAAGAAAGGTTGCATATGACCGTGAGTTCGATGCCACATGGATGAAAATTTTTAACGTAAGAAATGTATTGCAGCAATTTTAAAAATTTTGCTGGATAAGCTTCGAAGATGACACCCGTAAGGGGAACTTAATGTAAATTTTACCAATTAGCTTGCAGTATGCAAGTAACTTTTACTCGTATATATATATATATATATATATATATATATAGGGGATACGAATTTTGACCATGTTCCACAAGCGCCGTCCACGTCAGATTTTTACGACGTACTAGCCCCACACTCTAGGTGCCAGAATAGTGTAGACATCGACGCTAGGTGTCATGGGTTCCATGCCAGAAGGTCCCAAAAATCGCAATTTTCCCATAAGAATGCATTGCGCGGATTTTTGAAAATTATTATGAGGCACTTATCGGTAAGATAGAGGAACCAAAATCTCGGAGGTTGAAGTTGAGGTAGTCTTCTATATTACGAATGGAAGAAATGTTATAAAATGATCGTTAGTTCGACTCCTGGTGGGTGCGAAATTCTTCCATAAGAAATGCATTGCTGCAATTTTTGACAATTTTTTTGAATGCCTTCCCAATAAGCTGGAAAGATAAAACCCGGAATAATGACAGAGGCGTTTGAAAACATTCTATCACCAGGTGTAACGTTTCTCTAGTGGTCCTTGGTTCGATGCAAGAGCGTAATTCCCATATCACCATGCATTTCAAACGGGGAAAACGGAATCTTATTTTGGGACCATTTTGAATGCCTTCCCGATAAGATAGTGAATCGAAACTTTAGAATTAGTAAGGATGGCACTTATCTAATATTATTTTGCTATCTTCCCTCACGGAAGGGTCCAAAGTGCGACGCTAGGCGGTCTTTTACGCGATATTTTGCAATCTCTTCTGAGGCCGTTCTCGAAGTTATAGAGCAATCAAAATCACGGTGTTTGCAGATGAGATGGTTATATATTATATATATATATATATATATATATATATATATATATATATATATATATATATATATATATATATATATAACCTTATTTTTCCCCCTTCGACTTTATTCGAAGCATTTTATGAGTTCGTAATTATCCGCTGATTTTCATTCTGCGAGCACCGCAGTGCCTATTATTTCGGATTTGAGTTTTTGCGCCAATCTGCGGCGTGGTTCTTTTAAGAGTTAGCTAGGTTTCTTTGCCGATCCCCTCGCTGGTATTAGATAAGCTATATATTGAGACCATCGCCCTTCTATCTTTTTAAGACTCATTTGCTAATTATGTAGCGACGCTGTTATTTCCTTTGGATTTTATCATCCCATATAAAATGCGACGCGAATATTATTGGTCACCTGACTCACGTACTGACTGAATCGTAAAGGCTGGTATGTGATCACGTGATCCGGTTTAACCAATCCACAGTTTCCGTTAGATGGAACTGTACTGAAGGGAAAACTGCGAAAAGGTGTGGTCTGATTATAAAGACGAAATTCATCCCGTCCTGAATTTAAATATGCCGAATCTCATTCGAATGCATTGTTCGGATGGCTGACAAAGTTTTAATTTTGTTATTGCTATGATTCAACTTGTATTCTCTTCTTATATAATATTGGTATACGTGAAATAGTTTATCTATCGAGTTGGTCAACAATCTAGTTTCATTGATGTTTTCCTTTATCTAACTAACCTAGTCGGATAATCTTCTATATCTCTATCCTTCATATTTACGCTGTTGGGATTATATATACTTTACATTCATATTTACTCTGTTGGGATTAATTCCTTAAATGGAAGGATATTGAATGACGGAGATTCACAGTAATCCCTTTATAACAAATACTTCTATAAGGATATTTAGCAAGTATTTCTAAAGTCGATTAAGGCAAAAATTCGCTCTAAAGTATAGGGAAGGAATATTGATACGCAAAGTATGCAAATACTCTACTGCGATAATTATAATCAACAATTATGAAGAATAGAAAACACGTTTATGACAGAACATCATATTCTACTCGACGGTATCCTTCAGAAAATTCGGAAAGGGCTTGAAGTTGGAGAATTTCGAAAATCAAAGAGCGGCGTTTTCCGCGAAATTTATCAACTTTGACCTCTCGTTTAATTTTGTTCCGCAAAATATCAACGTAAATGACTTGAATAGATGTATACAGGAATTATTTTCAAAGAACGAACTTTTAAAAACCACTTCTGTTTATTTGGTCAACTTATTTCTAACTTATTAAGCCATTTCGACGACGTCTTCCGCGACGAGGCCAAGGAAACGTTCTCCTCTAAACCTTTATTTGTAATCGCCTCGAAGGAGCATCTCCAAGTCATATATTCCAATTTTTCGATGGTTTCACTTTCTTCCTCATTTCCTCTAAAGAGAATCCTTCTCTTTTTCCCATTCTCTTTCTCTTTACATTCCTAAACATCGGCCTTTTCTCCCCTCCCGACACGAGGAGAATGACGGTGACGTGAGCACGACCGGAAGGAGCTTGAATAATTAAAGGTGAGCCAGAACGCGTGCGATATTTAACGAAAACAAAAGAAAGGGGTCTGAAGCACGAGTAGGGGGCGAGAAACGGATTAAAGAGGAAGGAACGATGAGGGGGCACGCCTCAATTTGGCTATGAAAATCAAGTTAGCATACGCTGGGGAGTTAATGACGGATACAGCGGTGGCGAGAGCAGGTGCTTGAGGCTGAGTTAAATTTGAGCGCCATTTTGAATCGAAAAGTTGGGAATTTATATCAAATAATATAGATATTGGATCGTGGCAATGCATTATCCTTCCTTGGGCAAAGTGTAATATTAAAGCCTTTGGTTTTATTCCTTAGTAAAACTTGTCGAAAATAATAGCGATTGAAATAGAGTATTAAGTTTCTTCAAACCGAAGGTATGATTTATTTCTTTATCAAACTTCTAATCAAGAAGTTTCAACGTGAAATCAGGCGCTCTCTCCGAGAATAGCTGGAGAAGGTTATCTGGACGGGAAGTGAAATATAGATAATTGAAATCAATCGGTCAATCTTTTAAAATTACATCAATTTCTATTAGTGTTAAATATGACGATAATACGCACCACAGCCACTTTGAAATATTTCTAGATTTTCGAACCGTAGAATTTAAACAGCACCGTCGTGTTGTTGCAACCAGTTGGTGAAAGTGAGTGGGTTTTCTTTATAAACTTTTCAAAGATTATTAAATTAACGGTGAGATTTCTATGATGGTTAAATAGAAGGAGTAACGTGTTGACCTGCGAAAATTATTTCATACAGAGGATCATGATCTATGCCTTTTCATTATCTATCTAGAATAGTAGTGTATCTAATAAGAAGTGCTGGGATGAAATACTCATTACCATCAAAGTTATTTTTCTAAATTTTATTTGATTACGTTGTAACTGAAACAATTAGAAAAGGAAAATTTACTCTGCTCTCGAAGGTCTTGAGAGGTTCTTGCAAGTTTGCTCATAAAACAAAACTCGCCACATGTAGTTTAGTGTACATAAGAGAGAATGAGATTTGTGTATTTTAGCTGTGCTACATTTTAATAATATCTTTCAATTAATCCCTTTAATTTGCAAACGATGTCAAACTTTTAGATTTGGCTCAAACTGTAATTTCCCTGCGGTTCTATTTGAATTCATTAACTTTTAATTGGAATTTAAATCAACAAGAAGAGAAATTCCGTGAGATTGTTTACTGTTAATGAATAATGCAATTTAACCAAACGCAGCTTATTTCCTAAAAGGTGAATTGATAAATTTCATTTCTGCTTCTAGCGTTATAA
Source organism: Pachydiplax longipennis (assembly GCA_036926295.1). Classification (NCBI taxonomy): domain Eukaryota; kingdom Metazoa; phylum Arthropoda; class Insecta; order Odonata; family Libellulidae; genus Pachydiplax; species Pachydiplax longipennis. The sequence goes on along the minus strand of JAVFKF010000050.1, from coordinate 3,104,058 downwards.
ATTGAGAAAATTTTTTTGACGATTTACAAAAATCTGAAATACCTCCATAAGATTAAAGGCTAACCAAAGGCGAATTTAAAAGGAAAATTTTTATATGGAGAAATATGTAAAATGTAGATTCGTATTTCTGTTGACTTTTTATATCATCTTCAAAAAGCATCGAATAAGAATTTAGTGACCATTGTCGCAACTTCACTTCTGCATCAAATTTTATTTTCATTATTTCTTCTAGTCTTTTACGCTCCTGCCAAGTAATGGTCATTATTCATCTTTTGCAATATTGCCATTATAAAATTGTCTACATTTCAAAACAAGAAATAATCATTATCCTTTCACCGTTTTAATAATATGAATTAGCCAATCAGAACAACAGCTAATACTTACCCTAAAATAATTTTCTATGCATTATTCCCCAAACTATCACTCAGCCCTCTTAATCCCCAAATTATCACTCGCCTGTCCTCTTATTCCCCAAATTATCACTCAGTAGCTCTCTTTTCCCTAAACTATCATTGTTCCCGACACACGCTTTAATTAAAGCTCTTTGTTGAACGTAAATAGCTAAGCGTTCCCTCCAAGTTCACTGTCTTTGATGTGCAATATATTTGATGTATTGTATTTAATCTGATAGCTGTTGATCGGTTACTGTTTGTAATCCCCCTTTGGACAGGAAGTCTTGGAGTAGGAAATCTTTCGTCTTGTGAAACGGTTGCGCTCAAGCCTCTGATGATTATTTTTGAATAAGGCTTTACCCTATACCCACTCTATCGTATCGCACATTTTTATTTTCACATCTCTTGTAATCATTGAAGCTTTTACTTACTCAATAAAGTAAGAATTATAATTGTATAATTTTATTCATAGAATCCATGGTAGATGTTCAATACTACAGGACAGTACGCAGGACGATCAAGAAACGAATAGATGTTCAAGAAAAACAGGACTTCATATGTGCCACTTCAAAAATTTCGAACAATGAGTGATGGAAACCAAAAGAGAAAATATATATTTTAATATTTAAAGATTGAAAATTTTTTTTAGCCAGTTCTGACTTCTAAGATACGAAAAATTCTTTGTTGGATATTAGATTAGATAAACTGCAGAAGATTATTGTTTAATGACACTACTTAACAGCTATTTAGGATAGAGTTATCCTCATTTCCACAAAATCTCTCAGTGTAAGTTACCTACCAACTACTGTTTTGCTAACTCACGTTTTCGTTCTTTTTATGTCGTGCCCAAAGTGATGGCGAAAGAATTATTTCTTATGCTATGCATCTAATAAAACCTTACGTGGCATCTAATAAAACCTCGTATATCCAAGAGGATGTGTTAAAAAGAAACAAGAATATAAATCCACATAAGAGAAAATATACATTTCCTAAATTATGTCGCCTTGACAACAGCCATCATAACCATTAGTTACCTTTATAAGTAGTTTCAGCGGTTTACAATTAAGTAATCATTTAATCACCACCTTTAAGTGAAATATTCGGTGAGGATTAATGTGAAATTTAGTATATTTAAAAGGTCCCCATTCATCCTATTATATCAAAGGTATTATTTTACTGCATTCAAATAAATCGCGTTTAAACAACTTTTAGTCTTTATTTAAGCGATAATAATTATCATTGCATACGAACCTTGAAATTTATTCTTAACGTACTTCTGAGTCTTTGCGAATTGAAGATATCGTCTAAAGAAATCGGAAGCGCAGCATTACACACTCTCCGGATATTTTTCATGCCACTTCAAATCGCAGCGTTCTGCACTCCCCCAATGATTTGACAAAGACATCGTCGGAAATTGATTTCACCGTTATTTTTGTTTCCCATCTCAAACCCTTATCACGTTTTCTCGAACGTGAAAGAAATTCATTGTCTGTCAAAACGATCGATTTCTTATTTACCGAAGCCACGCCCCTTTGGGCGCACTTCCTTCCGCATTCGTTAGGTGCCACATGTAAATATGATTTTTAGATACCTTCTTTGATGTCAAAGGGGAATTGAAATAGGCTCTTCGTTGCGGTGGAGAGAGGATTCCGACCGAAAAATAAGTAAACATACTCTGTATTTCGTACGGTGATGTTTCTTCGCTCTTCCAAGTGCGTCAAAATTGTTTTTTCGGACCTTCATTCAAAAACCACAAGTATCTTATCATTTCCATTCTGACTTGAATCCTATGTTCATATGTGGTATTTTCAGAAATTTACATAATTCCTCCCGTAAATCTTTGTACGAAATTGAATAATTTGGATTCGATCGGGTAAAATCAGTGAAGAGAAACATCACGTTCTTTAATTTCTGAATTTTATTGGTTCACAAGTAAGGAATAGATTTATCTGTGCTATGTTAAATATTTTATCCGATCATTGAAATTCTAACAGTGAATTTCCTGCTTAGTGCGTAAAAACTGTAATTTGAATCAACAATGCTGTAATATATGTCTATTTAAGTTATAAAACTGATTTTCAATTGACTACTTACTTGAATTTTTTATTTTCATTGATTTTTTCATTAGCGACGAAATTGGGAAAAGTCAGCAACGGAATCGCCTAAGCAGTCGATGATGAAAATAAGTAAACATTAGCACTTCCATTTAAATTGAATTAATTTACGCATATGTTACGTTCTCAGATTTAATTGGATACCTCAGTATTTTTAGCTCTGAGTGTGAAGAAAATTAAAGCGGGGAATTAATCTGATGTTCCTTTGTGGGTGTGCTTAGCATAAATGGGCGTGCCGTCAATTGATTTCACTTTTTTCCCATAACTTATTCCTGCTTGCGGAAGAAAAATCGAACCTCGGACAGCTTTCATCGGACAACTACTACCTATAATTTAGATATAATCTCTGATGCGTTCCAGTTTTCTAGTCAGAGATGTTATGTTTAAAGGAATGAATCTCTATGAATTTCTTCGTATCGCAAGAATATCCTCATTCCGGGTTCTATATATGCGATGTTCTCAATTTGGCAATTAATATTTCGATTCATCTCTTACATTAGAATACTTCAACTATCAAAATGGCAACAGAAACTGGAATACACAATATAGGTTGACAAACCTGAACTGTATTTTATAAAACTGGGTAGCCCAACTTATACCGACTTAACCTGTCAACCACTGTCAAACGAAAAGATAACCACGCACGCACGCACGCTCTCTCTCTTGGTGGTCTTCATTTTGAGAAAATTTGCATTTCTTTCGGGACGCCCCCTGAAATTGCTCCATTTAGCTAGAAAATAAATTTTGTAAAATGTTATTAGAATCAGATAACGGAAAGACGCGCCACATCGCACTTGAAGTTTACATATTTCATCAATTTTAGCCTTAATTTTCTACCAGTTAATTCGATAACAGGCGTTCTGAAACTTCTTGAAGAGAGGGACATTTAGACCTGAGGACTTCTCAAATTTTTCATCGAAGACACTTCTTAAAATAATTTCGTATATGCCGTGTCTTTATTGTAAAAATAGACATCCATTTCAATTTACGTATTGCTCTATAATAAGAGACAGGCGCCATTAGTTCTTCTATTTGTTGCAGTAGTGTGGCAAGAGAATGCTCGGACCTTATCAGTAAGGCCCCACTCTTCTATCAACTGGTGCACAGCAATGGTGCTTGATCTCTACCACTCCTAGACGGTATGCTGGGAACCCCAAGAATATGCTCAGTTCTCCTACAGATAGCGATTAATGGCTCATATACAACTTCTTTGTTCACCAAAGAAGGAAACATTTTTCCGCCCTAGTGTTTGTTTACTCTGTTTTGTTTCTGCAAATGCTACGTGGAGGTCAGCCACATATTCTCCCCGTGGTCTCCCATGGAAGCCACAAAGAGATGACCGATTGATAACTGATTCATCGACATTTAGTTTTGTTTCCACTGCTGCTGTTAAAGTATGAATGCGTCTCTATCACTTGCTTTTGCATTTGACGAAAGATAATTTTTGTCGATATAATAGTTCGAAGAACTCTCATCTTTTTCGGACTTCGAATGCCACTCGATGAATTTTCTATTACCGAAGTAGATTCTTCGATTTCTTTGACGGTACTTACAATTTTTGTCAATGAAACCACCTAAGCCATAATTTAGGTAAGGAGTACTCTTTGTACAAATGCATTTGGAAATGCTATGAATTTTAAGTATGCAATGAATATTTTCCGTTTGATTTTGATCGTTCGATTAAAATAAAAACGAATATTTACGAAAATATTAAATAAAGGTTTAATTCTAGCTTCCATTTTTTACTAGAAGAGTAAAATCATTGTGGAATTCCTCGAGGTGAGTTGCCTGTTGCAATTCCTGTAGCCAGTGCTTTGCAAAAATTAGATCATGAAGGCTTTCCATATCGAGAATTAACTCTATATTCCATTTTTTCATTTAACATGTATGCTACGGAGACATCGCCTGGATTTTAATCGAATATGGTATAACTATCTATTCCTATTGCTTAGAAGTAGATAGTGATACCATATTGGACATTTCCCGTAACTAGCATTCACCTATTTGAAATTTGGAAGGATTTACACATGTTTATCTACATACATTTACAATAATACTCCCAAAAACAAAATTAATTATAAATTTTTAAAACAAAAATAGGGTAATAAAAAAAGAGATACACGGCGATGAATTCGAGCGGAGGCGCCACTTTCACGACGCGCGCTCACTAATAGGATCTCGGCGCGGATATAATCAATATTTGACAAAAATTACATTTAATGTCTAATAATGCATTGATGAAATAATAGAGGCTGCTCAAAAAGAGAAGCTTCCAGTCCTAATCGCCAGTGACGTCTGAAAAAAGGCTAAAATTAATGAAATTTATAAACTTCAAGTGCGATGCGGCACGTCTTTCCGTTATCTGATTCTAATAACATTTTACAAAATGTATTTTCTAACTAAATGGAGCAATTTCAGGGGGCATCCCGAAAGAAATGCAAATTTTCGCAAAATAAGGACCACCCTAATATACACATAAACGAGTAAAAGTAGCTTACATCCTGCAAGCTAATAGGTGAAAATTTACCCTAATATACACACAATATACCCTAATTTACCCTAATATACACACAAACGAGTAAAAGTAGCTTACATCCTGCAAGCTAATAGGTGAATATTTACCATAAGTATCCGATTATTCCGCGATACTTATATATGACCCCTGTTTACATTCCGGATTTCATCTTTCCATGTTATCGCAAAAGCATTCAAAACATCTTAAAAATCGCAAATTTAAAAGGCGGATCCACATGGCGTCTCATTCCGTGACATTCCTTCCGCTGCTGCTATAGAAGACCACTTCATCTTCCGTGATTTTGAATACTCTATTGTCCCGAGAAAGAACCCAATACAGTTTTCGAAAATTCGCCCAAAAGATCGCCTGGTGTCGAACTCAAGACACTTTCGTGAGAGGGAATTGCATATTGATGCCGGAGCGTCTTTTAAAGTCTACCATGTATTTCAAACGGAGATAACAGATTGAATTGAAACTTTTGAGCAGATCAGAATGGCACTTATTTAATATTAATATGCAATTTTCTCTAACGAAGGGATCCTGAGTTCGACACCTGGCGGTCTTTCGGGCGATTTTTTGAAAACTGTATTGGGGCCTTCTTCGGTACGATAGAGTATTCAAAACACTGAGTTTGCAGGTAAAGCGTTCATCCAGTGCATGCAATGCTACCAAATGAGAGTTGGTTTGGCGCCAGGTTATACTCCCTTTGAAAATGTATTTCGGTGATTTTTAAGAATAGTTTTGAACGATAACATGGAAAGATGAAATCCGGAATGTGGACAGGGGTCATATATACATATCGGAGAGTTATCGGATATTTTGGTAAATTTTCTTCGATCAGCTGGCAGTATGCAAGTAACTTTTACTCATCTATTATATATAGCTAACTCTCCGGATATACCTATATATATACCTATACGAGTAAAAGTTGCTTGCATACAGCAAGCTATCCGTTGAATACAGTATCATACCAAGTACTGCCTCAGTTCAAATTTAAAACTTCGCGCCAAAGACCGCCTGGCGACGAACTAAGAACCCGATCGTGAGAGAAGACAGCAAAATAATATTAGATAAGTGCCATCCTTACTTGTTCCAAAGTTTCGATTCAATATCTTATCTGGAAGGTCCCACGCCTCTGTCACCATTCCGGGTTTTATCTCTCCAGCTTATCGGGAAGGCATTTAAAAAATCGTCAAAGATTTCCGCAATGCATTTCTTATGGAAGAATTTTGCATCCACCTGGCGTCGAACTCACAGTCATTTGGCTACATTTCTTCCATTCATAATATAGAAGACTACCTCAACTTCAACCTCCGAGATTTTGGTTCCTCTATCTTACCGATAAGTGCCTCAAAATAATTTTCAAAAATCCGCGCAATGCATTCTTATGGGAAAATTGCGATTTTTGGGAAATTCTGGTAACGAACCCATGATAGCTAGTGTCGATGTCTGAATTATTCTGGCATCTAGAGTGTAGGGCCAGTACGTCGTAAAAATCTGAAGTCGACGGTGCTTGTGGAACATGGTCAGAATTCGTATCCCCTATAAATATATATCTATTATATATAGCTAACTCTCCGGATATACCTATTTATAGGGGATACGAATTCTGACCATGTTCCACAAGCGCCATTGACGTCAGATTTTTTCGACGTACTGGCCCCACACTCTAGATGCCAGAATAATTCAGAAATCGACGCTAGCTATCATAGGTTTGATACCAGAATGTCCCAAAAATCGCAATTTTCCCATAAGAATGCATTGCGCGGATTTTTGAAAATTATTTTGAGGCACTTATCGGTAAGATAGAGGAACCAAAATCTCGGAGGTTGAAGTTGAGGTAGTCTTCTATATTATGAATGGAAGAAATGTTACATAGAGACCGTGAGTTCGACGTCAGGTGGATGCAAAATTCTTCCATAAGAAATGCATTGCTGAAATCTTTGACGATTTTTTTAAATGCCTTCCCGATAAGCTGGAAAGATAAAACCCGGAATGGTGACAGAGGCGTGGGACCTTCCCGATAAGATGTTGAATCGAAACTTTGGAACAAGTAAGGATGGCACTTATCTAATATTATTTTGCTATCTCCTCTCACGGAAGGGTCCTGAGTTCGACGCTGGGCGGTCTTTTGCGCGAATTTTTGCTATCTGTTTTGAGGCCATTCTCGATGAGATAGAGCAATCAAAATTACAGTCTTTGCAGATGACATGGTCTTCCATAGTACTTTAGGAAGAAATGTTACCAATGGTAACATTTCTTCCTAAAGTACTATGGAAGACCATGCGCATATGTTCGACGCCAGGTGGGTCCGAAATGATTCCGTAAGAAATGCATTGGTGAAATTTTGGACGATTTTTTTTAATGCCTTCCCGATAAGCTTCAAAGATAAAACCCGGAATGGTGACAGAGGCGTTTGAGAATATTCTTTCATGTCGTCCACTGCTTCTCTAGTGGTCCTTGGTTCGATGCTAGAGCGTTATTCCGATTCTACCATACATTTCAAGCGGGAAGAACGGAATCTCATTTTAGGACCTTCCCGATAAGATACTGAATTGAAACTTTGAAACACGTGAGAGTGGCACTTATCTAACATTTCCATGCCATTGTCTCTCACGAACGGGTCCTGTGTTCGACGCCAGACGGTCATTTACACTAATTTTTTAAAAATTGTTTTGAGGTGTTTCTCTTTGCAGGAGACTGTTCAAAATCACAGAGTTTCCGTTTGAAGTACTTTTCTATAGAACCAGTGGAAGAAAGGTTACCTTTGACCGCGAGTTCGATGCCAGATGGATGAAAATTTCTCACGTAAGAAATGCATTGCGGCAATTTTTAAGAATTTTGCTGGATAAGCTTCGAAAATGATACCCATAAGGGGAACTTATAGTAAATTTTTACCAATTAGCTTGCAGTATGCAAGCAACTTTTACTCGTATATTAAATGTACAAGTTTCATATTAGCTTTTAGATGGGTTTCCTGACGGCCATGTGGGGAGCGTAAATCAGTTAAGGCGATTCCCTCTAGGAGGCCACGTGCAAAAATATGTAACATTTCGTAGCATTTTCAACAATAATACTATATACTAGTCTTCGCAGAGAGCACCAATCTTTGTTGGCTCTAATTTAAATGCTATTTCGAAAATAGTTGATCAACTAACGTAAGCCAATCAATCAAAAAAGTTTGCCATTAAAGCGAGAGTCAATTAAATGATGAATTCATGATCTTCACGTTAATATTGCCGACCTAAACGAAGCACCGATCATTTGTTGTCCGAGAACTTCTCAATTTCCCGAAAAAAGCCGTTCGCTTTGAAAAACAGCGCTCAGACGCCCAAGAATCGATCCTCCTTCCCGACCGCACTCGAGACACAGTCTTTATCTCCCCTCCCTCTATTTTCCCTCGTGGGTAAAGCGTGTGCGTCACTTCACCCAACTTATGTTTTCATCTAAGGATTTATTCGCAACTGTACTTTGCATCTGGTAACGACCACTATGCAACGACGCGTGTAATGAAATAGCGCCAAAATTAACGAATTCACAAATATTTCTCGTAGTGCCGAATTCTCGGAAAATATAATTGTCCCTTTTGAGGAGAATGGAATGCTTGTCATGCATCTTATTTTTCACGTTTGCAACTCTACTACGACACAGTATAAAAACACACGTCAACACTTGGAGGACTCAACAACTGGTCAAAGATATATTCAAGCTGGCAGATCATTATATTAATCCTTTTCTCCGCTATGGATGTTGAACTTTAGTAGTTCCTGAAAAGTATTTTGTTCTTCGGCTATTATAGAAACGCTGCAAATGTGGGAGAATAACTGCAATGAAAACTATTTTATTGTTTTTTTTAATTAATTTTTTAATATTCAGTGTACACAAACACTTGCATGGGTTTCCCTAAGATGGACGTACGTTACATCGCTGCTTTTATTTCCGTGTGGGTGCAAAAAGATCCTTTTTATTCCCTCAATCGACGTAGTCTTTCATCATCACTCATTTCGAATCCAACAACTCGTGTGTTGCATTTTTCCCAGTCGATTCTTTGTCCCCTTTTCGGGATTCTGTTATTTGATTCGAAATCGTTTCAATCTGATTCATTATCTCTCCGATCATGCCTTAGTTCGTTAACCGGCGACGATGAATGAAAAATTCACGCAATGGGAGATGCGCTCTCATCCAAGACTTGATTGCAGCGACTTGGAAGGATGGCAAAAGACTCGGGAATTTGATCTTAGATTTGCTTAAATTTAATATGGAATAATCTTCTCCGTTGTGAATGAAGATTCAGTATTTATATTTACATAAATTCACAGTAAGTCGCCATTTGGCGTGGGGCAGGGGATGTGAATACGTTTGAGCTACTTCCTTAGTTTGTTGTTATCGCCTATCATTCGCGGAAAGAATGAATCCTTAAAAAGATTTGTGTTAGTCTCTTTTTGTCTTAGTGTTTTTTTAAATTTTATTGTCGGATCGATTGAAGTGGCAGGGTTCGCATAATCCTCTGTAAAATTGCTCCTACTTAATCTCAATCTAGCTTCTATTTTCCCTTCTTTCAATGATTCCCAACCTGCTTATGAGAGCATCTTTCTTACGCTTTCCTTTTTCTCATTTTTTAACAAAATGTATATCGCTTTGCGCTGCACTTTCTCGAGTGTACCCGTTTCATCTGCTGGATCACATATACTTGCCGCGTTTTCAAGAAGGGGACTGGCCAAGGAGAAATAACATCTAACTTATTCATCGCATCTACAGACAATAAGCTTTATAAAGCCGAGCTTCCCATTTGAATCTAGGATAAGACTCAAATGCATAACCCGAGGTAAGAGTACAAGTAATTGGGGTACATCCAAATTGCTTATGACCCTTATTGTGTACGAATAATTGTCAGAATCGCCCAATAAAGATGCTTAAATTTTATTTCAACATTTCTTGTTATGCCATTCTCCATCGCTTCCCCAAATGAGAGGGATTTCAAAATGAGTTTGACATTGATTGATCTGGACATCGTAGGATGAAGCATTCCTTTGGGATGTCTCGTTAATAATAATGAATTAAATTATCTACAAAAATGATTGTTCAGGCGCAAAGAAATAAAACTCTGGAGTAAGGAAACAAGTATATTTAGAATATTTCACAGATATATGCGAAAAGGCGTAAATGTATAATTCCGCTATTTATTGAATTATTTTACCAAAGGAGTAATTGATTTAACATCTAATTGCTTTGCATTTGACATTTTGAAAATATTACAATCGATCGAAAGTCTATTAAAATACTGTATTAAATACAACTTCTTGTTCGGAATCAAACATAAAGCTGGTGAAAGAGAATTTTATTTGCTAATATGAAAATGTGAGGCAGATTTTTCTCACATATCCAGTATTTCATTCCAAATCGTTGAATTTGCATATATCATATCGTCGAAATACATATAAAAATATATATAAAAGAGCGACACAATTTTTGGAAGCAGCAAACAAGGTAAAAATTAACCGCATCCCAGAAGGAGCTTCATCAATAAACGGTAAATAAAGAAATTCGGCGTCAAGTTCGGGGCATAAATTTCGCCAGCGTAAAGTTGAAAGAACATAGAGGGAAACAGGGGAAGGAATCTGGTGGAAAGAAAATAAATACGAATGAAAAAATAAGAAAAAAAGCTCCTTTTTATAATTTCCCTTCCTTCCACGCCATGAATTAGTGATGATTGGATATCCAACAGCACTCTCCGTGACATCCAAAAGAGAATATCCATATACTCTCCTTTATCTTCGACCGTAACCCTTCTCTCTTGCACCGTTTACCGTTCAGTTTGTTTATCTTCTGAGAATACGGAAGTTTGTTTCTGCCCAACCCTTCGCACTTCATCTCACACCTATTCGCCCACTCACCGATGCTGTATTTCTTAAGCGCTGATTCGGCTCTTAATCCATCAATCCTTCTTATCTAAAGATTCCATTCATTAACACACAGTGATTCGGATTTTGCCGGCGAAAGAGGTATTGCCGAGGGCGGAGAATTTTCCCACAGATAAAGTCATCTTGTAGAATAACTGTACTTGAAATTATGGAGAGTAAATCTAACTATAAGATGAAATTCTCACTTTTACCTATAATTTAGTGAATATATTGAAAACTATTAATTCTCATTTAATTTAGTGAATCTATCTTACGAAGAAATTTAAGAACATGAATTTCATTATTATGTGATTCTAATTTTTCTGATTTGTTTACCATGAATTTACTTCTGTAATATATCTTCTAAAGAGACGAAAAATAACCCCAAGACATTTTTAGCTCTTTCAGACTTTAAATTCAATTAAATATAAAATGCAAGTGGTATGCTCAACTGTATATTTCAGACATATATATATATATATATATATATATATATATTAATTTTTATTATCATTGATCAATTTAAAGTTTTTTTTCCAGTGTAAATCACGCGTAGTAGCTTCATTATTTTCAAATAGATTTCGCAAAGTCGAGGTGATAAAGAAACTTTCCCTAAATGATCATACGATGCCTCCTGTGAATCAACGCTGCAAATTGATCGTAAATGCAAATGCTGAAATTTCATAATATTGCTTGCTAAGTACATATACTATCATTTGTTTTTAATTATTACTTTCACATGGACTTAAAATCGTCGTGTATTCTTAAGGAAAAACGCAATAACTCGGATCAACAATCGCATTCGTCGTCAAGGGGATTGGTTGTTTACAACCTCAAAATTTCACAAAAGTTCCGCTTATCTTAACCAAATTCTCGCCATTTCGATCCGATAACCATATTTCACGACCAAAATGAAAATCTTCATTCATTTCTCTTTCTTTTGGTGCCTCTTTCAATTTCGTAAGCCTATTATTTCTAATTTAATTTGGCAATAGAAATGTAGCCTGCAACCGATAAAAAACAAGTTTACGTGTATTCCTTATAAGAACGGTTTTTCTTGTCTGGAATCGAACTTGGGACCTTCAAGTAAATGAAAAGTAGCCTATTGTCTGCGCAGGGAGTACATTTAACAATCCTGAAAGTTTGAAAGTTGTGCCATTTATCGTTCTCGAGTTTTAGGCGAACATACACACACACATACACACACAAACATATTATTGAGAAGTAGCTTCCACAACGGATCTTTATGCGATTGGTTTGGCCAATGTATCGCCATAATCAAGATTACAAAATGAAGTAATCTGAAGACCTGAAGCCGTTTTGCAAAAATACGCCACACGAATTAGTACTGTAATATAGACTCACAAATTCTTTTATTTGTTAAAAATCGTATGAAATCTCCCCTTCACATAACTAAAAGCTCCGTAATATGACATCTTAAAAATATTTCTAGCGTTAATACCGTTACTCTTGAACTCTTAAATATAGTAAAGGTATCTTATACCTCACTTAAACCCGAAGAGATACAGGTCATATTATTTTAATAGATTTTACATTCCTATTGAGATTGAGGTTTCAATCACTTCTGATGTCTTTTTAGAAGTAAGTTGGGGAAATAAGTATTAGAATATGCGACTTAAGATCATATTACATACGACGGTTATTATAAAGGACGATTAGTGCAATTGAGAAGTAAAAAATAGTTAATCATTTCCCTTGCGGCTCATTAATGTGTTATGCAGTAACATAGAAAAACAATTGCTAAAAACCTCACCGAAATAGAATCTGAGTTTTGATTGAATGTGTTGTATACGAAAAGAAAATTCGTCTATAAAATATCATATCATCTATAAACTGAAATATTTGACACCGGTCCTTAATCCCTGGAATATACACAGTTCACTTATTTAGATGTATTTTTCCACCCTTACCGTATATTTCTCTCGTGACCTCTGCCAGCACCTGATGTTGCTTCTGGAATCTCTGTGGAGAGGGCAGTAGAAGACGTACTGTAGCGTTCACTGTGGCTGTCCACGGTTCATCGTGTGACTCTCTGTGCACCGTAACCAAAATCGCTGTGGATTTTCCAGGAACTGCCACTTCAGGAGACACCACGGAGAGACCTCTGACAAGAGACACCAAATTATTATCATTCTTCCTTCAACACCGATAAAGATTTGTGGTTATTTATATTTAAATATATTTATAAATAATTATATTTCCTTATAGTTAGTTTTTTCACATCATCATTGTTTTTGTGAAACACATTTTCCTTAATTTACAATTCACGAAAAGAAGTATTCTCCATATTTTATTTTAAAATATCGATTTTCGGTGACGGGCTTTATTCCCTTCTTACTCCATCAATACATATATATGAATGACCATTTGAAAGGAAAAATATCCAGGCTCCTGCTGTAAATAGTAAGACAAGTCAATAACAAGTTAATCTTTGAATCATCGTGTTTCGTCCTGGATGTGTAGATGTCGGGGTTACTATTTACGGAATTTATTGCTTACCCGGATACCTTTGCAGTAGTAAGTAAATAGTTTTCTCATCTCCTCATATTCACTCTCTGGCTTGAAATGATTGAAACAGTATTCGGAAGTAATGTATATAATCTCTATAAACGAAGACCTCGATAGATATCGTACGCAACCATAACACTTCGTGGAATGGAAATCATGAAAAATCTTAATTTTCATCGTAGAACGTCGATCAAAAGACGCTTGTGGATCTCTTTGGACGAATGAGACGACGAAGATAACAAATTGTTGATAATTTGAATTGTTTATTACTTTTTACTCCACGCGGTCATTTTTCTCCTGGACCCCCGTTGTTTAGAGGGTGAGCGAGGATTACGACGGAGTCCCTTCGAAATATTATCTGAAAAACCATAACGGGAAAACCCCCAGAACCTTACCATTAACCCATTTTTGTGATAGAATTACGCTTAGTACGAGTAAAGTGGTGATGACTTTGTTGGTAAGGAAATTTATAAGGCTGTCTGAACGTGCTGGTTCAAATTTCGCAGAATTTGCCTGTGATTTGTAACATGAGCAGAAAGGGAAAGCTATTAATTTTGAAATAAGAAAGAATAATATCTATCTAAATACAGTGCAGGCTTCATTGAAAACATTTTAATATATAAATCTGATTTGTATATGTTAATGGATTTGAAATTATTTACAAGTATATTGTTAACGTGAAACTAAATTTTCTCTCATTTAAATGATGAAATGAAGTCAGTAACGAAAAAGATCCAGCAAAATCCTTAAATGTAAGTTTTGGAAGAACTCATTCAGAATTTAAGCAAAACTGATAGTAAACCTTCTCCTACAGACAAGTTTACCGCATAGGATCCTCTTTTTCTCATCATTTTCACATACGTTAATTGTTTCTAACTAATTAACTGTGTGTTTTGAAGTGTAATATTTTCTTCTAACGCACACTCCAGCTCCCCCCAAATGAACTTTAGTTCCACAAAAAGCTTTCATCATCTCAGCAATCCTCGTAATACATTAATTAGTTCCGAAAGCATTTCTTGCTGCCGCCGTAATCAAATTTCACTGCGCGCTCAAACATTTCAAGCATTCCATATGTCAAAATCGCGGAGCAAAAAGTCTCAATGGTGAGAGCGAAACACGCAATGTTCGCCATTTATACCTCTTGAATAATTTCTTGCATAGCGTAGAAATTCTGAAGAAACTCATTTTGAAGTTCGAGGATCTCCTGAATAAGGTTTTTTTTATTTCGGTTTAATTTTGAATTTATTTCTAATTGATCGATTCTTTATTTTCTCGTTCCTTAGGAGATCATGTTATTCTACATCCTGTTGATTCAAGAGTAGTATAATTGAAGAGAAACCACGATATTATGTGTTTTGCAAGAAATCAAATTACATCTGATAGAATTGTGAATTTGGAAGTTATGAAAATATACGGAAGAATCTTGACCGAAATTTAAGAAAACTAGGCCGAATTGGCGAGTTTAATGAATATTTTGGGAACCAAAAGCGGCAGGTTTTCAATGATCGTCAATCTCATTAAATGAGGACCACGATATAAGTACCGGCTACAGATCGATCACTAAATTTAAACATTACTATTCAGTTGTTAGCTTAAGTGTTCTCTTTCGGCTATAATTCGCTTAATGAAGACATTATTTTTATATCCGAGGAGGTGTTTTGTTATCATTCATTCAGCATTCATCATATCAGCATTCATTACACCCAGATAACACGACGTGAAGCACAAGCGTTCACCGTGTATATATTGTGCGGAACTCAGATGCATAATGCAGCCGATCATGTGTCATCATAAGAGCCGAAAAGCCGTTACTTGATGTCACTTTGTCACCTACAGCACCATGAAGATGAATATTGTTTTGAAATAAAGGAGACTGGAGATTTTCTTAGTCGTTGAAATGAGTACCAACTGAAGCATTAAAATTGTGAATAATTTTTCCTTTGTGAAACTAGATGAAGCCGAATCGTCGTAAACGAGCTATTACAAAACTCATTTGTCCCAAAAGAAGTAAACATTCAATTCTTTTGGAAAATCACAGAAATCAAAATCTTCATTTTTGTTTTAATGATGTTATTTTTCTAAAGTCACGATCCATTTTTTTTAACGGCCGATTCGTATTTGGAATTCCGTGATTTACTTCTTAATTTATGCAATGCTTACATATTCTTTCGAGGTTGGTATCTTCATCGTGTGAACTATTGAAAAATGTACACATTTCACCACTTAATTTGTTGGCATTTGCTGTGAAAAAGTAATTCATTAATTTCTGCGAGGATTAAGATGATTCACATTCAAATTATGCTGAACTTTACCAATAACCATACTACGAGATGATGGCATTTGAAATGGTCTAAATTTTCTTTGAAATCAAAATTTACTCAACCTTAATAATCGGCATCCTATATTAAAATTCATTACTAAGTGAAGGATTGCTTTCAGATTAAATTCTAATTCTGTGTTGATTTTGGGTGTCTTTGAAACTGTGCGGGGTCGTAATTTATAATAGAGGTGGAATTTCTAAAAGTAAATGAAAGAGTTACTGAGTAAGATGAAACAGCGATTTCCACTCAAAATGACCTCAGATTTTACGGAAGTTGGGAAAATTTGAAAGGAGAAAAATAACTCCCGGGTGAGTGGGGTTTTACATTTTGTACATATTCCCTCACTCTCTCACAAGAATTTACTCCTCGATAAAAATACGGCTCATCTATTATGCTCGGCGCAAAAAATACCTCATCATATATTGCCATACGATACCTTACTTGCTATTCTCTTCGGAGAATTGAGATATCGGCGCCAAGAGAAAAGGATGAGTGCAAGTTAGTGGTCCGGGAATGTTTATAAAAGGAGGTTATATTTGAGGCAGGCTTCGAAGGTAATTGATCGAAAGAGGATGACCAAATGTATTTACTCGTATATTATTTTCTGCAACTCAGCACTTGGAGTGAATAGATTGCTGAGCACTCAAAAATTACGGAGTCTCCTTTTTGAGGGAAGAGCAATATATGTAAAAATTGCTAAACTGGGCGCATTCACAGGAGAAAATATCTTACCTACTGAAATTCAGTCGAAGTAATTTTAAGAAGTATATATATTGTAAGAATATAGAAGGCAGGTGTACGGAAAATGCAAATTGGCTAATGGTATTTATATATCCGAAAGGATGGAAGAGAAGAATACTCTCTCTTTCTCACGTCTTTTCGTTTTCCATTATATTTTAACAAATAAAAATACAGTTGAAATGGGACGCTTAAATGAGTTTCGCAATCCTTGCTCAAAAGAAAAACGTAGCCCAAATATATATTGTTATAATCTATTAATAAATTTGGAACTATTAGATTGTACCAATAACCTACTATATAAATTAAGTCAGTTAGTTTGTATGTACTGATATATTTTTCTAGATAGAAGATAATTACTCACAACACGTTTTCGAAGTAATACTATGATTCAAAAGCGTTGGGTGCCGTTTTGGACGACATATTATACCGATACCTGTAAATCTCGAGGATAAGGTGTGAAGATTTATGAAAATTCTTTTACATGTTAAAGAATAATATACGAGTAGTTAAAGATAATATACAGTGGATGGCGAGCAGTATTAGAGCGCTGAGGAAAAAAATAGCTTGGAAAATGGATGATTAAGCAACTATGAGAAAAGAATAGAAATGATTCGAGAAAAGCAAGTAGCTATGAGAGTAGGAGAAGGTGTAAGAAGATATTTATATTGCTGTTGATAATTTTCACCGCTAAAGTAACTTAAAAAAAATTTTAGGTTCCACGGGCGGAAATGTTAAGAATTCAGGTATCCTCTTTCTATGGGAAGAATTGCGGAGAAAATTAGTGAGGAAAATACAGACAGAACGGTTTAGCAATCGATTTCAAATTAAAATCGGGTCACGGAGGGAACTTAAGATTAGGTAAAGTAACTATATTGCAAGGAAGGACCATAGGTGTAAAATATCTTCGTAGAAACAATGGAGAGACATGCAACTATTCCTTCTTAAATTAGATGATTGTAGCAAGTTACTGGTAAAGTTCTCTCATGGGATCTCAGAGCATAAATAGGACAATATATATCTATATACAGTGATACCTCGAGATACGAGTTTAATTCGTTCCGTAACCTTGCTCGTATGTCAAATTGCTCGTATCTCAAAGCAATTTTCCCCATTGAAATTAATTGAAATGCCATTAATTCGTTCCAGGCCCCAAAATGCCACCCCAGTTGTTCTTGTTACGTGTTTTTGAATAGGAAAAATGTATTTATAAATGACAAATACTGTATAAAAACATAATAAAAGATAACGTAAGGAAATAAACTGGCTTTATAAAGTGTATTTGTATTTTGGTCACTAAAATGCCACTTACACACAACTTAAATGCTGCTGTATGATTAATTTTAGTTACTGCTTTTTTCTTCACTGGTCTTTGCCTTTTTTCGCCGGATTAAATAAAAAAAACATGTCCAAGGAGGTTTGTTCCTTCTTCCCTTTCAGAATGTTGCGGAATTGAGTAGGGCGATTCGTAAGTCGTTATGTAAGTCCTATTCGGCATCTTCTTCCAGAAAAGCTCCGTCTCGTCATAGTTGAAGACTTGCTGGCGGATGTGTCCTTTGGCGTCTATCGGTTCGGGCAAAGTTTTGAGGTAATCCTCAGCTGCCTTCAGATCCGAACTTGCAGCCTCGCCATGATTGACAACGGAGTAAATGCCGGTCCTTTTCCTAAAGTTGTCAAATTTGCCTCGACTGGCTTTAAACGAGTCTTACGATGCCTCGTCCGTGGAAGTGCGCGGGGTCTGATTCAGCAAATCACCGTAAATTGCTCGTGCTTTCTCGCATATGATGCCCTGTGTTAAAATATCGCCTTTAAGCTACTTCTCCGTAACTCAAACAATTAGCAGTTTCTCCATCTTTTCATGGAGAGAGCTCCGGAGCTTAGATATTATTGTAACGCCCTTAGCTGGCGTTATACCCTTTATTAACTCCTTCTGTTTAAGCACAGTACATATCGTTGAAGTACTACGCCCGTACTACCTCGCCAAGTCAGCTACTCGCACATCTTGCTCATTTTTTCTATGATTTCACGCTTTAATTCAATAGACGTCATCTTCTTTTGAGCATTGACCTTTCCTCTCACTTTCTTCGGACCCAAGGTTATAAAAAGAAATGTGATAAAGTATTTAATTGCACAAAAAGAACAAAGCCCTAGAAAAACTTATCAAAGATGCTTCGACAGCGAGGTAAACAAGTATACTGGGGGGATGCGTGGGATAATGCGAGACGCACGAGGCACAGTAAACTGGTAGGTCGTGTGCCTCTGGCCGTTCCTCGTATCTCAAATGTTGCTCGTATTTCAAAGCAAAACTTCGCTCGCTCGACGGCTCGTATTGTAAATATCTCGTATGTTGGGGCACTCGTATCTCGAGGTACCACTGTAAATACGAAGGTGGTCTGAAAAGTTTCCGACCCCAGATTTTTAAAAAAACCTCAGAAAATTTTCGGAATCCCAAAACAGTTTTAAAAAAATCGCGAAAAAGGCCGGCTGGTATAGAACTGAGGACACGTTCGTGAGAGACAGTTGCATACGAATGTTAGATAAGTGCCAATCTGACTTGTTCTAAAGTTTCAATTCAGTATCTTATCGGGAAGTTCCCAAAATAAGATTCCGTTATTCCTGTTTGAAATGCACGGAAGAAACGAAATCACGCTCTTGCTTCGAAGCAAGGACCGTTAGAGAAATGGTGAGCTGCGTAGAAGAATGTCTTTAAACGCCTCTGTTCTCATTCCGTATTTTATCCTTCCAACTTGTCGGGTAGGCATTAAAAAAATTATCAAAAGTTGCAGTAACGCATTTCATATGGAAGAATTTCGCACCCATCTGGCGTCGAACTCACGGTCATTAGGAAACATTTCTTCAATAAGAACAATAGAAAATTACCTCAACTCCAACTTTCGAGATTTTGGTCGCTCTATCTTACCGATAAGTATCTCAAAATAATATCCAAAAATCCGCGCAAAGCATTTTTATGGGAAATTTCGATATTTGGGACCCTATGTTTTCGAACCCATGATAGCTAGCGTCGAATGCTGAATTATTCTGAGATCTACAAAGTGGGGCCAGATCATCGTAAAAAATTGACGTCGATGAGCTATATGCGTAACAGATAAGTATATCATCATCATCGGCCATTTTCAATCGGAGGCGAATGTTAGCCTCTCCAAGATCTTTCCAATTCTCTCTATTCTGAGCTTCTCTTTGCCATGTCACACCTAAGTACTTAATGATGTCTCTGTTCTACCGGTCCTTGGTCTTCTTCTTGGTCTTTTCACATCTCTTGGTGTCCAGTTCAGAACCACTCTCTTAGAGAAGAAACGGTTGTCGTTTCTTCTCGCCACATGGCCTGCCCACATCCATTTCAGTTACCTTACTTTATCTATGATGTCTGTCACTCCTGTCTTCATCCTCACCCAGGTGTTGTGTTTCCTGTCTCTTCTTATGATCCCAAGCATGCATCTTTCCATACTACTTTGCGTTGTCTGAAGTCGCTGGGTTATTGCATCGTTTAACACCCAGGTTTCACTTCCATATGTCAACACTGGTAGAATGCAGTGGTTGAAGACCTTCCTCTTCAAGACCATTGGTATTTGTGACTCTAGAATATCTGCATTTCTTCCGAAGACACCCCAGCCGAGTTTAATTCTTTTGCTTACTTCTTTAATCCTGTTATTCTATCCTGTGGTTACTAGTTGTCCTAGGTATGTGTATTCTGAGCAGACCTCCAGAGGCGTCCCTTCAAATTTGATTGCTTCTCATGCTGCAAAAGAGGTATACAATACCTTTGTTTTTGTTAAATTTATCATTAACCTTCTATGGTTCTTATGAAAGAAATGTTGCCAAATGACCGTGAGTTCGACGCCAGGTGGGTGCAAAATTCCTCCATAAGAAATGCATTGCTGCAATTTTTTGAATTTTTTTTCAATGCCTTCCCGATAAGCTGGAAGGATAAAACCCGGAATGGTGAGAGAGGCGTTTGAACACATTCCTTCATTAATTTCACCGTTCGTCTAGTGGTCCTTGGTTCGATGCAAGAGGGTCATTCCGATTCCACCATGCATTTCAAACGGGGAAAACGGAATCTTATTTTGGGACCTTCCCGAAAAGATATTGAATCGAAACTTTGGAACAAGTCAGAATGGCACTTATCTAATATTAATATGCTATTTTTTCTCAAGGAAAGGTCCTGAGTTCGACGCCAGGCGGTCTTTTGCGCGATATTTTGCTAACCGTTTTGAGGCCGTTCTCGATGTTATAGAGGAATGAAAATGACGGTGTTTGCAGATGAGATGGTCTTCCATAGTACTATAGGAAGAAATGTTTCCAAATGACCGTGAGTTCGACGCCAGGTGGGTTCCAAATGCTTCCGTAAGAAATGCATTGCTGAAATCTTGGATGATTTTTTAAATGCCTTCCCGATAAGCTGGAAAGATAAAACCCGGAATGGTAACAGAGGCCTTTGAGAACATTCTTTCATGACGTCCACTGTTTTTCTAGTGGTCCTTGGTTCGATGCAAGATTGTCATTCCGATTCTACCATGCATTTCAAACGGGAATAACGGAATCATATTTTAGGACCTTCCCGATAAGATACTGAATTGAAACATTGAAACACGTCAGAGTGGCACTTATCTTACATTCCCATGCCATTGTCTCTCACGAGCGGGTCCTGTGTTCGACGCCAGGGGGTCATTTATGCAAATTTTTAAAAATTGTTTTGAGGCCTTTCTCTTTGCAGGAGACTATTCAAAATCGCAACGTTTGCGTTTGAAGTACTTTTCTATAGAACTAGTGGAAGAAAGGTTTTAATTGACCGTGAGTTCGATGCCAGATGGATGAAAATTTCTCACGTAAGAAATGCATTGCGGCAATTTTTAAGAATTTTGCTGGATAAGCTTCGAAAATGATATCCGTAAGGGGAACTTATTGTAAATTTGTACCATTTAGCTTGCAGTATGCAAGGAACTTTTACTCGTATATCTATTTAGGTATATCCGGAGAGTTAGCTATATATAATACGAGTAAAATTTGCTTGCATACTGCAAGCTATACGTTGAATACAGTATCATACCAAGTACTGCTTCAGTTCAAATTTAAAACTTCGCGCCAAAGACCGCCTGGCGACGAACTAAGAACCCGATCGTGAGAGAAGACAGCAAAATAATATAAGATAAGTGCCATCCTTACTTGTTCCAAAGTTTCGATTCAATATCTTATCTGGAAGGTCCCACGCCTCTGTCACCATTCGGGGTCTTTTCTTTCCAGCTTGTCGGGAAGGCATTTAAAAAAATCGTCAAAGATTTCCGCAATGCATTTCTTATGGAAGAATTTTGCATCCACCTGGCGTCGAACTCACTGTCATTTGGCTACATTTTTTCCATGAGAAGCATAGAAGACTACCTCAACTTCAACCTCCGAAATTTTGGTTACTCTATCTTAACGATAAGTGCCTCAAAATAATTTTCAAAAATCCGCGCAATGCATTCTTATGGGAAAATTGCGATTTTTGGGAAATTCTGGTAACGAACCCATGATAGCTAGCGTCGAAGTCTGAATTATTCTGGCGTCCAGAGCGTAGGGCCTGTACGTCGAAAAAATCTGACGTCGATAGCGCTTGTGGAACATGGTCAGAATTCGTATCCCCTATATATATCTATATAGGTATATCCGGAGAGTTAGCTATATATAATACGAGTAAAAGTTGCTTGCATACTGCAAGCTAATTGGTAAGAATTTACAATAAGTTCCCCTTACGGGTGTCCCCTTCGAAGCTTATCCAGCAAAATTTTTAAACTTGCCGCAATATATTTCTTAAGTTAGAAATTTTCATCCATCTGGCATCGAACTCACGGTCATATGCAACCTTTCTTCCACTGGTTCTATAGAAAACTACTTCAAACGCAAACGCTGTGATTTTGAATAATCTCCTGAATAAATAAAGGCCTCAAAACAATTTTTAAAAAATTGCGTAAATGACCGCCTGGCGTCGAACACAGGACCCGTTCGTGAGAGACAATGGCATATGAATGTTAGAGAACTGCTACTCTGACGTGTTTCAAAGTTTCAATTCAGTATCATATCGGGAAGGTCCTAAATAAGATCCGTTATTCCCGTTTGAAATGCATGGTAGAATCGGAATGACGCTCTAGCATCGAACCAAGGACCTCTAGAGAAGCAGTGGACGTCATGAAGGAATCTTCTCAAACGCCTCTGTCACCTTTCCGGGTTTTATCTTTCCAGTTTATCGGGAAGGCATTTTAAAAAATCGTCCCTGATATCAGCAATGCATTTCTTACGGAGGCATTTCGGACCCACCTGGCGTCGAACACACGGACATTTGGTAACATTTTTTCGTTTGTTACGATGGAAGACCATCTCATCTGTAAACACCGAGATTTTGATTGCTCTATCGCATCGAGAACGGCCTCAAAACAGATTGAAAAAAACCGCGCAAAAGACCGCCTAGCGTCGAACTCAGGACTCTTCCGTGAGAGAAGATAGCAAAATAATATTAGATAAGTACCATCCTTACTTGTTCCAAAGTTTCGATTCAATATCTTATCGGGAATGTCCCAAAATGAGATTCCGCTTTCCCCATTTGAAATACATGGAGGAATGGGAATGACCCTCTTGCATCGAACCAAGGACCACTAGACGAACTGTGAAATTCATGGAAGAATATGTTCAAACTCCTCCGTCGCCACACCGGGTTTTATCTTTCCAGCTTATCGGGAAGGCATTGAAAAAAAATTTCAGAAATTGCAGCAATGCTTTTCTTATGGAAGAATTTCGGACCCACCTGGAGTCGATCTCACGGTCATTTTGTAACATTTCCTCCATTCGTAATATAGAAGACTACCTCTACTTCAACCTCCGAGATTTTGGTTCCTCTATCTTAACGATAAGTGCCTCAAAATAATTTTCAAAAATCCGCGCAATGCATTCTTATGGGAAAATTGCGATTTTTGGGAATTTCTGGTATCGAACCCATGATACCTAGCGTCGATGTCTGCATTATTCTGGCGTCTAGAGTGTAGGGTAAGTACGTCGAAAAAATCTGACGTCGATGGCGCTTGTGGAACATGGTCAGAATTCGTATCCCCTATGTCTATATATATATATATATATATCTATTATATATAGCTAACTCTCCGGATATACCTATATATATATATATATATATATAGATATATATATATAGGGGATACGAATTCTGACCATGTTCCACGAGCGCCGTCGGCGTCAGATTTTTTCGACGTACTGGCCCCACACACTAGATGCCAGAATAATGCAGACATCGACGCTAGGTGTCATGGGTTCGATACTAGAAATTCCCAAAAATCGCAATTTTCCCATAAGAATGCATTGCGTGGATTTAAAAAAATTATTTTGAGGCACTTATCAGTAAGATAGAGGAACCAAAATCTCGGAGGTTGAAGCTGTGGTAGTCTTCTATGGTTCTTATGGTAGAAATGTTGCCAAATGACCATGACTTCGACTCCAGGTGGGTCCGAAATTCTTCCATAAGAAATGCATTGCTCCAATTTTTGAAAATATTTTTCAATGCCTTCCCGATAACCTGGAAAGATCAAACTCCGTGTGGCGACGGCGGCGTTTGAAAACATTCTTTCATGAATTTCACAGTTCGTCTAGTGGTCCTTGGTTCGATGTAAGAGGGTCATTCCGATTCCACCATGCATTTCAAACGGGGAAAACGGAATCTTATTTTAGGACGTTCCCGATAAGATATTGAATCGAAACTTTGGAATAAGTCATAATAGCACTTACCTAATATTAATTCGCTATTTTCTCTCACAGAAAGGTCCTGACTTCGACGCTAGGCGGTCATTAGCGCGAATTTTTGCAATCTCTTTTGAGGCCGTTCTCGATGCGATAGAGCAATCAAAATCTCGGTGTTTGCAGATGAGATGGTCTTCCATAGTATCAAAGGAAGAAATGTTAGCAAATGACCGTGTGTTCGACGCCAGGTGGGTTCGAAATGCTTCCGTAAGAAATGCATTGGTGAAATCTTTTATGATTTTTTTAAAATCCTTCCCGATAAGCTGGAAAGATAAAACACGGAATGGTGACAGAGGCGTTTGAGAACATTCTTTCATAAGGGTCAACATTTCTCCTGTGGTCCTTGGTTCGATGCAAGAGGGTCATTCTGATTCCACCATGCATTTCAAACGGGAATAACGGAAACTTATTTTATGTCCTTCCCGATAAGATACTGAATTGAAACTTTGAAACACGTCTGAGTGGCGCTTATCTATTATTCGTATGCCATTGTCTCTCACTAATCGGTCCTGTGTTCGACGCCAGGCGGTCATTTACGCAAATTTTTAAAAATTGTTTTGAGGCCTTTCTCAATGCAGGAGACTATTCAAAATCACAGCGTTTCCGTTTGAAGTAGTTTCCTACAGAACCAGTGGAAGAAAGGTTACATATGACCGTGAGTTCGATGCCAGATGGATGAAAAATTCTCACGTTCGAAATGCATTGCGGCAATTTTTAAGATTTTTGCTGGATAAGCTTCGAAAATGATACCCGTAAGGGAAACTTATTGTAAATTTTCACCAATTAGCTTGCAGTATGCAAGCAACTTTTACTCGTATATATAATATCTATTATATATAGCTAACTCTCCGGATATACCTATATAGATATATAGATATATATATATATATATAGATACAGGGGATACGAATTCTGACCATGTTCCACAAGCGCCGTCGACGTCAGATTTTTTCGACGTATTGGCCCTACACTCTAGACGCCAGAATAATGCAGACATCGACGCTAGCTATCATGGGTTCGATACCAGAAATTCCCAAATATCGCAATTTTCCCATAAGAATGCATTGCGCGGATATTTGAAAATTATTTTGAGGCACTTATCGTTAAGATAGAGGAACCAAAATCTCGGAGGTTGAAGTTGAGGTAGTCTTCTATATTACGAATGGAAGAAATGTTATAAAATGACCGTGAGTTCGACGCCAGGTGGATGCAAAATTCTTCCATAAGAAATGCATTGCTGAAATCTTTGAAGATTTTTTAAAATGCCTTCCCGATAAGCTGGAAAGATAAAACCCTGAACGGTGACAGAAGCGTTTGAAAACTTTCTTCCATGAATATCATCGTTCGTCTAGTGGTCCTAGGTTCGATGCAAGGGGGTCATTCCGATTCCTCCATGTATTTCAAATGGGGAAAGCAGAATCTCATTTTGGGACCTTCCCGATAAGATATTGAATCGAAACTTTGGAACAAGTAAGGATGGCACTTATCTAATATTATTTTGCTATCTTCTCTCACGGAAGAGTCCTGAGTTCGACGCTAGGCGGTCTTTTGCGCGAATTTTTTCAATCTGTTTTGAGGCCGTTCTCGATGCGATAGAGCAATCAAAATCTCGGTGTTTACAGATGAGATGGTCTTCCATCGTACCAAACGAAGAAATGTTACCAAATGTCCGTGTGTTCGACGCCAGGTGGGTCCGAAATGCCTCCGTAAGAAATGCATTGCTGATATCAGGGACGATTTTTTAAAATGCCTTCCCGATAAACTGGAAAGATAAAACCCGGAATGGTGACAGAGGCGTTTGAGAAGATTCCTTCATGACGTCCACTGCTTCTCTAGAGGTCCTTCGTTCGATGCTAGAGCGTCATTCCGATTCTACCATGCATTTCAAACGGGAATAACGGATCTTATTTTAGGACCTTCCCGATAAGATACTGAATTGAAACTTTGAAACACGTCAGAGTAGCTCTTCTCTAACATTCATATGCCATTGTCTCTCACGAACGGGTCCTGTGTTCGACGCCAGGCGGTCATTTACGCAATTTTTTAAAAATTGTTTTGAGGCCTTTCTTTATGCAGGAGACTATTCAAAATCACAGCGTTTGCGTTTGAAGTAGTTTTCTATAGAACCAGTGGAAGAAAGGTTGCATATGACCGTGAGTTCGATGCCAGATGGATGAAAATTTCTAACGTAAGAAATGTATTGCGGCAATTTTAAAAATTTTGCTGGATAAGCTTCGAAGATGACACCCGTAAGGGGAACTTATTGTAAATTTTTACCAATTAGCTTGCAGTATGCAAGCAAATTTTACTCGTATATATATATATCTATTATATATAGCTAACTCTCCGGATATACCTATATATATATATATATATATATAGATATATATATATATATAGGTATATCCGTTAGCTATATATATATATATATCTATATATATATATATATATATAGATATATATATATAGGGGATACGAATTCTGACCATGTTCCACGAGCGCCGTCGACGTCAGATTTTTTCGACGTACTGGCCCCGCACTCTAGATACCAGAATAATGCAGAAATCGACGCTAGGTGTCATGGGTTCGATACTAGAATGTCCCAAAAATCGCAATTTTCCCATAAGAATGCATTGCGTGGATTTTTTAAAATTATTTTGAGGCACTTATCGGTAAGATAGAGGAACCAAAATCTCGGAGGTTGAAGCTGAGGTAGTCTTCTATGGTTCTTATGGTAGAAATGTTGCCAAATGACCGTGACTTCGACTCCAGGTGGGTCCGAAATTCTTCCATAAGAAATGCATTGCTGCAATTTTTGTCATTTTTTTTCAATGCTTTGCCGATAACCTGGAAAGATTAAACTTCGTGTGGCGACGGAGGCGTTTAAAAACATTCTTTCATGAATTTCACAGTTCGTCTAGTGGTCCTTGGTTCGATGCAAGGGGGTCATTCCGATTCCACCATGCATTTCAAACGGGGAAAACGGAATCTTATTTTAGGACCTTCCCGATAAGATATTCAATCGAAACTTTGGAATAAGTCATAATGGCACTTACCTAATATTAATTCGCTATTTTCTCTCACAGAAGGGTCCTGAGTTCGACGCTAGGCGGGCTTTTACGCGAATTTTTGCAATCTGTTTTGAGACAGTTCTCGATGCGATAGAGCAATCAAAATTACGGTGTTTGCAGATGAGATGGTCTTCCATAGTATCAAAGGAAGAAATGTTAGCAAATGACCGTGTGTTCGACGCCAGGTGGGTTCGAAATGCTTGCGTAAGAAATGCATTGGTGAAATCTTGGATGATTTTTTTAAAATCCTTCCCGATAAGCTGGAAAGATAAAACCCGGAATGGTGACAGAGGCGTTTGAGAACATTCTTTCATGACGTCCACTGTTTCTCTAGTGGTCCTTGGTTTGATGCTAGAGCGTCATTCCGATTCTACGATGCATTTCAAGCGGAAAGAACGGAATCTCATTTTAGGACCTTCCCGATAAGATACTGAATTGAAACTTTGAAACACGTCAGAGTGGCACTTCTCTAACATTCGTATGCCATTGTCTCTCACGAACGGGTCCTGTGATCGACGCCAGGCGGTCATTTACGCAAATTTTTAAAAATTGTTTTGAGGCCTTTCTCTATGCAGGAGACTATTCAAAATCACAGCGTTTGCGTTTGAAGTAGTTTTCTATAGAACCAGTGGAAGAAAGGTTACATATGACCGTGAGTTCGATGCCAGATGGATGAAAAATTCTCACGTCCGAAATGCATTGCGGCAATTTTTAAGATTTTTGCTGGATAAGCTTCGAAAATGATACCCGTAAGGGAAACTTATTGTAAATTTTCACCAATTAGCTTGCAGTATGCAAGCAACTTTTACTCGTATATATATATATATATATATATATCTATATATCTATATAGGTATATCCGGAGAGTTAGCTATATATAATATATATATATATATATATATTTATTTATTTATATGAGACCTTTAATATTGGCCATGATTTTGTCATTGTAACCTTATATTTTTTTAAGGATAATGTGTTGTTTCTAATTCGATTTCCGGCATTACGACAATATACTTTTTTATAATGTTTGCAACTGGAAAGATTCCAAACTGAAACATTAAACCCCATAATTTATAACCACAGGAATGGGAAAGAGGTAAAGAGTAGATTGAATTCTTCTCTGTTGTTATCATTTTCCTTATAAAGCAATTTCCAAAACTTTCTTCTTCTACCGTTCCTTGAATGTAGATAATAGACACCTGAAGAGAGCGGTTCAATAAGTACCCGTGTTTGAAGACAAAGGACGTTCCTGAGGGAAGTTTGTGTTGCCGTCGTGTGCTGCCATCTAAGAAACGGCCCCAAAACAAATTTCAGACTGATTGATAGGTTATTTTGGAATTGGCAGCCATTCGAGTAAGACGTGTTTCGTGATTTTCGCTAAGATGGAAAAAGAGCAGTATCGTTCGGTAATTCGCTTTTTGTTTTTTGGATGGGAAAAATGCGAGGAGATAAAAGAAAAGTTGGATGCTGTTTATGGGGACTCTTCGCCATCTATGAACAGAGTTCCAGAGTGGGAAGGGCGTCATCCTCATGGATTTTTTTTAGAAAAAGGAAGAACGATCACTGGAAATACTACAGTGAGTTGGACCGTTTCGACAAAAAATTGAAGGAGACACGGCCGCCTTTGGCGAAAAAGAAGGTGCTATTTCACCACGATAACGCACCAGCACATTCATCCGCCGCCAAACTGCATGAATTGCATTATGAATCGCTGCCGCACCCCCTGTATTCACCCGATCCCTGCGACTTCTTCTTGTTCCCTAACATGAAGAAATGACTCGCGGGAAAAAAATTTAGCTCAAACGAGGAAGTCATTGCCGAGGCGTATTTCGGAGAGTTCGACAAATCTTATTTTTTTGGAGGGGTTAAAAAAATGGCAGGAACGTGGGAGAGGTGCATCTTTCTAAAAGGGGACTATGTTGAAAAAAAAAAAATTGAAAAAATAGTGTCTTCATTTCTAACACGGGTACTTATTGAATCACCCTCTGAGAGGAGAAGCACGGGAGGGGATGGATTCGGTTAGAGCGGTATTTTGTAAACAGAGGAAGATGGCGGAGGAATGGCATGGTAACAATCGCCGTAAGAATACGCAGCAGCAGCAACGAAGACCTCTGCGGTGGCAGATGGATATTATAAAAAAGGCTATTTCGGAACGATTGTCTTAGCAGAATGATAAAATGTGGAAGAAATGAAGAATAGGTTGAACATGAGGTGAGAATGTGCGGTATTGAAATGAGGAAAATCAAAATGAAGGGAAATTCGGCTCGAACGGAAGATCTTCACATACGAAGAGGAAAAGATATCGTTGGTCTTATGATCAGAGTTATTCGCTATCTCAAGATAAAGAATGTTTTGAAAAAAATTGCAGTTAAACCTTAGCAAGTAAGATTTCAATTTTAGCTGATTGTAGAGAGAACGTCGGTTGAGAAAGACAAACCGGAGGATATAATGGAAGGCGTTGCCTCAGGAATAAAAGAAAGGGCAGGCAATAAAAAGTTAGCAGCGGAAGAGAAAGTTAAGGTGGGCAGAGGATAGGAAAGGAGTTTGAATGAAATAAAAGGAGAAATGGAAAGGCTGTTGAGAAAAGGCGAAACAAGGAAGATGGGATGAGGTGAGAAAATTATACTGATTTATTAATTAATTTGAAAGGTCGTCAGGTCAAATCGCTAACCATTAATATTTATAACCTTCCTTTAATTATTCTGACAAAAATACCAAAGAGCTACCGAATATATTTGTGAGGTGTATTACTTACGTGGAGATTTAGATCGTTTAGTTTATTCGGCTATTTTATTAAACAGTGTTGGCAAAATTCCATGGAATCCTGAGAAATCAGAAAAAGACTAAAAACATCATATCATATTTTATTTAGATAAGATGATATAATTAAATATTTTTCTGCATTATTTTGCTGGAATTTCACTATGATGTTTTTCAACCGATAAAAGATAATTGAAAAGAAAAAAATATCCATATGAGAGTATATACAACAAAAATTAGAAAAAGGAAGTTACATCAGACTAAATGAAACACCTGTTTGGTTAATTCCTCGTCTAGATGTTGGAATATTATTGGGATTTATTTTAAGTGTTCGAGAGAACGGGAGGATGTGAAAAGTACGGAGAAAATTTGACTTGGCTTTCCACGAAAGATGGCCAAATAGTGACGCGCGCCTAATCCTCCGCTAATCATAAGGAAACGCAATAAAGATGATCAAAAATATTCTTGGCTGTATGCAATTGCGGATAAAGGAAGATATTCTTGAATAGATAGGAATGGAATTATAAATGAAGCGTATTTGCCTCGATTCGAGAGGAGACGTGGAGAGGCTTCAGTGTTAATAGAAAAATGAAATATCTCTATAAAAATCACCCGCGCAACTAGGCTTCCATGGTCCCATTGAAATGTCAAAATGACAGAAAATATTCCATCCAAAGTTCTCCCCTTTTTCAAAAGCGAATCCACTCAGCATTCGACTGCATTGCCCACATTCCAATCTCGTGTAATTCCTATCGCCAAGACATCTTCTGCGCTGTCGTGAGTCTATCAATAAGGAGGAATATCATCAATATATTCAAGCAAGGTTCTTGAGAAAAATTGAGCCAATTTCACAGGAGGTTAATTAAGATAATTTCACTTCGATGTTATTTGGCCGGATGAAGTAAATAATGATCTTCACCCGCATTTTGTGCTACCATCCTCAGGGGGTCCTTCGCGAAGCTGATTGTCGATTAAAATTCACTCACTCAGTATTAGTTCCTCTATTGGGTTGGGAATAATTTGCACACCAGAAGAATTAATTAAAAAAAACAATATACATCTTTTTTCCTTGATAATCGATGAATAAAGTGTAACACACCTTCGTAAAAAGTACAAATCTATCTCTAATTAACTATATGTTTTATTTTTCCTAACCTAAAATCATGAATTCGCCACACCTATGATGAGTAAATACACACACTGTGGAAATCAAAGATAACTAGAAAATAGATAAAGATATAGTATATAGATATAGAATATTTTACGTTAGATAGTTTTCTTTATTTTTCTAGTTTTATATGCACACGCACACCCTCTTTCAACTGAAGTTTTGCATTGCAATTGGGCTGAATTATTCTAAAACAAGTTGATTATTTTCTATGATTGAACAATGACGACTGTTTGCCATAAAGGAGAAGTATACGAACAATTACTGCTTACCAACAGATTGGAAAAAAGCCATTAGCTATATAAAAAGCTAATACCTATTCACAAGGATGGTGATCGGACACAGCCTAAAAATTATAGACCAGTTACTTTAAATTCA
The DNA here is from genome assembly GCA_036926295.1 of Pachydiplax longipennis. NCBI lineage: Eukaryota > Metazoa > Arthropoda > Insecta > Odonata > Libellulidae > Pachydiplax > Pachydiplax longipennis. The sequence goes on along the minus strand of JAVFKF010000050.1, from coordinate 3,072,372 downwards.
GTTGTTTGTAAGATAATGGAGAAGATTATTGCAGATTACCTGTAAAACTTTTGGATTGAAAATTGGCTTAGCCAATGCTAACATGGATTTAGGAAAAGATACTCATGTGAGACACAATTGTTAGGTTTATATCAAGACATAGTTGAGGCGTTAGATGATAAAAAAAAACAGTTGATACTATTATAATCGATTTCGCCAAAGCGTTTGATACGGCCCCGCATAAATTAGATATGTTAAACATTGACAAAAGAATAATCATTTGGATTAAAAATTTTCTTAGAGACAGGAGTTAGAAGGTAAGAATTAATGGAAGATATTCTAATGATATTAATGTAACATCGGGAATTCCACAAGGGAGTGCATTACCCTCACAATTTTTCTAATATATGTTAACGATCTACCCTCGAGTACCAAGTCCAACATTCGTTTATTTGCAGATGACTGCATATTATATAGAAGGATTAGGAACAACGAAGATAGGGAAGTATTACAGCAAGATTTAATTTCGTTAGAAGAATGGGTTAGAAAGAATAGAACGAGTATAAAGAAAAACAAGAGTAGGTGCGTCACCTTTACAAACAAGAGATCACAGCTATCGTCTTAATGGTGAATAATATAATATAAATTTCCGACCATTGCAAATATTTAGGAATCTCATTTGATAAAAATCTGAACTGGGAAAAACATATCAATTCAATCGTAGCGAAGGCGTTCAAAATGCTGCATTACGTGATGAGGAATTTACATTTACATTCAGACCCTGGAAACCGCCACTGGTGCATGGCAGGGGGTGTAAAACACAGAATATTAAAATTTAAAGGGATGTAGCCGAAAAGCGAAAGAAAAGGGTTATACGTCACTCGTAAGACCAATTCTTGAATATGCAACAACCGTGTGGGATCCGTATCAATGTTGTCGAATAAAGAAAATAGAAAAAGTCCAGAGAAAATCAGCTCGATATGTAATGGGAAGATTCAGAGAAACGGATAGTGTCACCGATATGTTACATATTCATTGATAGGATACATTAGAAAAACGAAGAAAAATAAATAGACTATGTTGAAATTACAATATAATTGCAGGAACGGATGGGTGGGATGGTTTTAAACATTCAATCGAGAAACCGGAATTCCTCGAAAAAGGTTGTCGTGAATTTAAAATTAAACCTAGAAGGCAAAGAACGGACATAGCTAAATATTCATTTCTCGATAGAGGTATTTCTGAGTGGAATAAGTAACTTGGATCACTCCTAGGGCCCTTGGCTGAAAATAAAAAATGTTTCAAAAAGAAATGTTTTGTATGCTGTGTAATGTGTACTAGTAATATAGGGACCTCTTGAAAAGTAAGGGATTGCATGACAGGGTGATGTACGGTGGGGTTTCTACCCCGTGACCGCTACGGTAGCCGAGAAGGACTATCATGAACCCAGGAATCCAGGAAAAACAGTTACAAATAATGTTATAAATTCATTATTTAGTTGTTAGATAAATACATGTATGAAATCATTATTGGTAATTGTATATTTATCAAGTATGTATTTTATGTCAATTATGCTTATCACTAATATATATTAATGTGGGTATAAAATACTGCCACCATGCTTACAGTCTACTTGCAATTTGAGTAATAATAATAATAATAATGATAATAATAATAATAATGATAATAATAATAATAATAATAATAATAATAATAATAATAATAATAATAATAATAATAATAATAATAATAAATTTGTCCGGAACCAACATTTTTCCGTCAATATGGCTTCTTTTGAAAGATGAAATTACTTCAGATTACATGGAAACTTGTAGACGAATAATAACTTTTTGCGGAAGAGAAATCGGGAAACGACTTATTTGGCAATCTCTGCAATTTTTCACATCATTCTCTTCACAACTTTCAATGTCCTTCTAAATCGCCTCCTCAACATTTCTCTGCGATATTAATTTTTGGAGGAAGATGAAAAAAAGGAAACCTTTTGTTCGACTCTTCCCGTTACCCTGGAGATACAATTTTTTATTTTCTTATGCGTCATCGTTTTTTATTATCAAGTGCGACCCCATTAAAAATGAGAGGCTCCCCTCTTTTAATTCACTCGTGCTTTTCTTTGATGAAAGATAACTGGACTAATTTTGTGAGGATTCGAAGCTGCGTTGTTAGGCGCATATTTCTAGCAAGTGAAGGGAAAGATTATTATTTGATGCGAGCACTCGGTCGATTGTGAGCGACTGCGGTGTTATCTGACGAGCAATTAATCAGTGCTTATTGAAAATAATTGCGGGTCACTGGAGCATTAAAAACTATGCGAAATTGGATTAAATTTCAGAATCCAAGTAACTGATTAGTATCCGAAACAGAAGGAATGTAACTATTCAGCATGAGATTTGTATTTAATTGCTATCATTTTCGATAACTCTTTTAGGTTGAATTGTGGCATAAGACAAAATCGATCATCTCAATTAAGAGAAACATATTTATATTTTTATATCGTAAATACTTTATTTCTATTGAAAGGCAAATTACATTTCCACCCGATACTTGTTCTACTTTTAATGCGTTTCATAGTTATAACAATGTAAGGATTCAATTAAAAATCTGGAGATTTTAAAATCAGTAGATTTTGGAGGAAAGTTATCTTCATGAGAAGGAAAAATAGAAAATTTGGAAATTCTATTTACATAAAATGAGTAGTCTGAGTGGACGGCTCAGTGTCTAAAGAATGACAATTACTCGTGTTTGTTCCCTGCTTCTAGAGTTAGAATATAACTTTGTAATGAACACACATGGTTATACAACTATAGCAAGACTACTACCAGTAGTAATCCTTTCCTAAAAGAAAGCAATTTAAGAAGAAATATGGTATTATTACATAGTTGTAATTAAATTTGAAAGAATGGTTAATTTAAGAGACGAGAGGCCTATCAGAGGAACGTATTTACTGCAGTATGAATGTGATAAATTTTATAACAATTATAATTTACTGTATTAATTCATTGTACTTATAAAGAAACATTTCTGATTAACCTTTATTAACTATTGTAATTTATTGAGCACTTTAAAATTTCTTCTTAATTATTGTATAACTCAATCCGTTGTAATTTATGTATTTAAAATTAATGTCTTATTAATTATTGATTAGTTATTCAATCATAGTAATTATTGTAGACCATTTTTGAATTTTAAAAATATCTTATAATTATTTTTGAATATGAATTTAATGCTGCGACTAGACTTCCGTCGAACTGCATCTATCATAAATAAAAGATATCAATCTGAACTCCAGCCTACTCTTATGACAAGGTTCAACGTACATGTCATTTTTTAAATTTTACATACCCAACTCCTTAATGTGGTCAAATTTCTTATTTCATTCTCCTGTCATATCTGTTACTACTAGTGGATTCTTCCGTCAAAAATGGCGGGACTAAATTAAACTTAAAAAGCGTGTATAAATATCTGGTCCTTTTCCTTGATCTTCAAAAATAAAAATAATCCCCCTAAATTTTAAACAGCCATCGAAATAGAATCTGAAGCTATAAATACGAACGGAAAGCTTAAAAATAATTAAATATCATTGAGTCTAATACATGGGAATTAATTTTTTTTAAATATCAAGTAACCAAGAAATATTATTGCTGTTTAGTACTACATTTAATTTAAAATAACACAATTTTAAGGAATCCACAAAATAAAAGAACGAATTATTTGTGAATATATATCGCTAAAGTTAGATTTACAGACTTTACTAACGCTTTTCTTACCGTGAAATGTCGGCTCTCCTTCCCCATCCTTTTCATATCTATATACCTATTTACATTCTTAAGAGAGTTGAATTTGACCTTCGTTTTGTTTATACCAGCAACACTGCACAATTTTTTCGTCACTTCTATAGGAAACCTCGTAATTTAGACTCGAAAACTATGTTACGTGACCAGAATAAGACAATATCGATTCTGTAGAATGATGATTACTAATTTAATTCCGCAAAAATTTCATAGGTATGAGAAGGTTTGGTCAAAAGCAACGAAACTGCTAACAAGGTAAAAATGTCAAAATTCTCGTCTAAATATATATATATATATATATATATATATATATATATATATATATATATATATATATATATATATATATATATATATCTATTATATATAGCTAACTCACCGGATATACCTATATATATATATATATATATATATATATTTATAGGGGATACGAATTCTGACCATGTTCCACGAGCGCCGTCGACGTCAGATTTTTTAGACGTACTGGCCCCACACTCTAGATGCCAGAATAATGCAGACATCGATGCTAGGTGTCATGGGTTCGATACTAGAATGTCCCAAAAATCGCAATTTTCCCATAAGAATGCATTGCGTGGATTTTTAAAAATTATTTTGAGGCACTTATCGGTAAGATGGAGGAACCAAAATCTCGGAGGTTGATGCTGAGGTAGTCTTCTATGGTACTTATGGTAGAAATGTTGCCAAATGACCGTGACTTCGACTCCAGGTGGGTCCGAAATTCTTCCATAAGAAATGCATTGCTGCAATTTTTGTCATTTTTTTTCAATGCCTTCCCGATAACCTGGAAAGATCAAACTCCGTGTGGCGACGGAGGCGTTTGAAAAAATTCTTTCATGAATTCCACAGTTCGTCTAGTGGTCCTTGGTTCGATGTAAGAGGGTCATTCCGATTCCACCATGCATTTCAAACGGGAAAAACGGAATCTTATTTTAGGACGTTCCCGATAAGATATTGAATCGAAACTTCGGAATTAGTCATAATAGCACTTACCTAATATTAATTCGCTATTTTCTCTCACAGAAGGGTCCTGAGTTCGACGCTAGGCGGTCATTTGCGCGAATTTTTGCAATCTCTTTTGAGGCCGTTCTCGATGCGATAGAGCAATCAAAATCTAGGTGTTTGCAAATGAGATGGTCTTTCATAGTATCAAAGGAAGAAATGTTAGCAAATGACCGTGTGTTCGACGCTAGGTGGGTTCGAAATGCTTCCGTAAGAAATGCATTGGTGAAATCTTTTATGATTTTTTTAAAATCCTTCCCGATAAGCTGGAAAGATAAAACCCGGAATGGTGACAGAGGCGTTTGAGAACATTCTTTCATAAGGGTCAACATTTCTCCTGTGGTCCTTGGTTCGATGCAAGAGTGTCATTCCGATTCTACCATGTATTTCAAACGGGAATAACGGAATCTTATTTTATTACCTTCCCGATAAGATACTGAATTGAAACTTTGAAAAACGTCAGAGGGGCGCTTATCTATTATTTGTATGCCATTGTCTCTCACAAATGGGTCCTGTGTTCGACGCCAGGCGGTCATTTACGCAAATTTTTAAAAATTGTTTTGAGGCCTTTCTCAATGCAGGAGACTATTCAAAATCACAGCGTTTCCGTTTGAAGTAGTTTTCTATAGAACCAGTGGAAGAAAGGTTACATATGACCGTGAGTTCGATGCCAGATGGATGAAAAATTCTCACGTTCGAAATGCATTGCGGCAATTTTTAAGATTTTTGCTGGATAAGCTTCGAAAATGATACCCGTAAGTGAAACTTATTGTAAATTTTGACCAATTAGCTTGCAGTATGCAAGCAACTTTTACTCGTATATATATATATATATCTATTACATATAGCTAACTCTCCGAATATACCTATATATTTATAGGGGATACGAATTCTGACCATGTTCCACAATCGCCATCGACGTCAGATTTTTTGGACGTACTGGCCCTACACTCTAGACGCCAGAATAATTCAGACATCGACGCTAGCTATCATGAGTTCGATGCCAGAAATTCCCAAAAATCGCAATTTTCCCATAAGAATGCATTGCGCGGATTTTTGAAAATTATTTTGAGGCACTTATCGCTAAGATAGAGGAACCAAAATTTCGGAGGTTGAAGTTGAGGTAGTCTTCTATGCTTCTCATGGAAAAAATGTAGCCAAATGACAGTGAGTTCGACGCCAGGTGGATGCAAAATTCTTCCATAAGAAATGCATTGCTGTAAGTTTTGACGATTTTTTTAAATGCCTTCCCGATAAGCTGGAAAGATAAACCCGGAATGATGACAGAGGCGTGGGACCTTCCCAATAAGATATTGAATCGAAACTTTGGAACAAGTAAGGCTGGCACTTATCTAATATTATTTTGCTATCTTCTCTCACGGAAGGCTCCTGAGTTCGACGCTGGGCGGTCTTTTGCGCGAATTTTTGCAATCTGTTTTGAGGCCGTTCTGGATGAGATAGAGCAATCAAAATCACGTTGTTTGCGGATGAGATGGTCTTCCATAGTACTTTAGGAAGAAATGTTACCAATGGCCGTATGTTCGACGCCAGGTGGGTCCGAAATGATTCCGTAAGAAATGCATTGGTGAAATTTTGGACGATTTTTTTTAATGCCTTCCTGATAAGCTTCAAAGATAAAACCCGGAATGGTGACAGAGGCGTTTGAGAAGATTCTTTCATGACGTCCACTGCTTCTCTAGTCGTCCTTGGTTCTATGCTAGAGCGTCATTCCGATTCTACCATGCATTTCAAGCGGGAAGAGCGGAATCTCATTTTAGGACCTTCCGATAAGATACTGAATTGAAACTTTGAAACACGTGAGAGTGGCACTTATTTAACATTCGCATGCCATTGTCTCTCACGGACGGGTCCTGTGTTCGACGCCAGGCGGTCATTTACACTGATTTTTTAAAAATTGTTTTGAGGCCTTTCTCTATGCAGGAGACTATTCAAAATCACAGCGTTTGCGTTTGAAGTAGTTTTCTGTAGAACAGTGGAAGAAAGGTTACCTTTGACCGAGAGTTTGATACCAGATGGATGAAAATTTCTCACGTAAGAATTGCATTGCGGCAATTTTTAAGAATTTTACTGGATAAGCTTCGAAGATGACACCCGTAAGGGGAACTTATTTTTAAATTTGTACCAATTAGCTTGCAGTATGCAAGCAACTTTTACTCGTGTATATATATATATATATATATATATATATATAATTTTTCAAATTGATTTGAGGCATTACTTGGTATGATACTGCGTTCAACTGATAGTTTGCAGTATGCAAGGAACTTTTACTCGTATAGATATATAGATATATAAAGGGTATACGAATTCTGACCATGTTCCACAAGCGCCGTCGACGTCAGATTTTTACGACGTACTGGCCCTACACTCTAGATGCCAGAATAATGCAGACTCCGACGCTAGCTATCATGGGTTCGATGCCAGAAATTCCAAAAAATCGCAATTTTCCCATAAGAATGCATTGCGTGGATTTTTAAAAATTATTTTGAGGCACTTATCGGTAAGATAGAGGAACCAAAATCTCGGAGGTTGAAGCTGAGGTAGTCTACTTTGGTTCTTATGGTAGAAATGTTGCCAAATGACCGTGACTTCGACTCCAGGTGGGTCCGAAATTCTACCATAAGAAATGCATTGCGGAAATCTTTTTAAATGCCTCCCGATAAGCTGGAAAGATAAGACCCCGAATGGTGACAGAGGCGTGGGACCTTCCAGATAAGATATTGAATCGAAACATTGGAACAAGTAAGGATGGCACTTATCTAATATTATTTTGCTGTCTTCTCTCACGATCGGGTTCTTAGTTCGTCGCCAGGCGGTCTTTGGCGCGAAGTTTTAAATTTGAACTGAGGCAGTACTTGGTATGATACTGTATTCAACGGATAGCTTGCAGTATGCAAGCAACTTTTACTCGTATATATATATATATATATATATATATATATATATATATATATATATATAGACGAGAATTTAGAAATTTTTACCTTGTTAGCAGTTTTTTTGCTTTTGACCAAACCTTCTCATAAATAAGAAATTGCAAAGTGCTTCTTCCCTTCCATTTGCTCTAAGAGGGTCTTTGATGTGGTTTATGGACTGATTGCTGGATGGATATGCTGTACCTCATCTTCTTGTTTTCTACTTTGCTTCTCTTGTATTTTTCCTGCTGTTCAGATTTTCATTCAAGTTCTTGTATTTTTGTACTTCTACTTCCATTGGCTCTACGATTGGCCAATTTCCTGTAATTTTGTTTCATATCTTCTCTTTTATATGCTTTACTAGTTAGTTTACTAGTAGTTATTTTAAGAGATTATATATATAATATATATAATTAAATATCTATTCAAATTTAACTATATTTGGCTTCCGTATAATACCACTTTTGGAGAGCGCTTATGATTTCAACGTAGCTTTGTCTTAAAAGTGTGTATCTGTTTGTAAGAAATTGAATCTCTTAGTCGTTGTTCATTAGATTACCCTGAATCTCCTCACAGAAAAGTCACCAAACAAGAGTTAACCCTAATGAAACATAAGAATGGTCTTTAGTTGAGTTCTTTTTATTTGCGAGGGATTTTGATTTCGAATTCCTCTGAATACTTGAGCGCTTTTTTTCATTGTAATAAATTCTGAGCGATATTATTAAAAAAAAATAATATCGCTGAGAATTTATTACAATGAAAAAAAGCGCTCAAGTATTCAAAGGCATAGTTATTATTGCACGACTAATCCGAAAAATCAATGTTGTTTGATCAATCGCTTCCATTTGTTTCTCTTCCACTCTTTGCTTCACCCGATATTCTCTTTGTTTTCCGCCCGTTTCTTATCAATGTGTATTTATGCCTAATATAAGGGATATAAGCAGAGAAGGAGTCAAATGTAGAGATGTATCATAAATAGATAACAACTTCAATTTACACGAGAATCTATGGCGCTGTTCTCCGCGGAGTGTTTCATTTTGTATCATGCGAGAAGTACAGCATTAAACATTAAATGACAGTTATTATATTATCATTAAATAGTTCTCATTTTTGCGGCAGTATTTGCTGTGAGGAAATCGAATTTACTTATGAAATCACGCAAACAATTTGTCTCCTCTTGTTCCGTTTCGTTCACGTAAGAAGTACTGTTTTGACTTGTAAGGCCATTTGTAACTAATTTAGAAAAAAAGTGTTACTAATTCCATTCATATCGATCAGATGATAACTCCATTCTTTACTAGCCAAATATCATTCTATATCCTGCAATGATTTACCATTTATTTTTTTCGTGAATTTGTCTTTCTTTGTAAAGTATTTGACTAATTAGGATGACGAATAACTCAGTTTTGAGATGTCGTATAGAAAATAAGGATACATTTGATATTTACATGCTTATATTTAATGATCAACAAGATTATACAAATAGATATAAAATTTGGCAGGTGGCATACTGGCCATTTTTACGAAAATGAACAAAAAGGAAGAAGTTAAAGTTATCGCATTATGTTCTCTTTCTTGATGTGGAAGGGAAGGTCCGAAGCTTACTTTTCATTGGAATTCGTGTTCCTTTTTCCAACTAGAAACAAAATTTTTGTTACGACCTAAAACCGTAAAATATGATTTTTGAGGAGACTTTATTTAGAAAGAATAGAAAAGCTGGCCGAATAATGGAGAGGAAGAGATACGCGTTTGTTCAGCCGATAATATTTTTCTTTTTTTCGAGAGAGGTTTTCACAGTCGTTAACTTACAAAAATGGCGATAAAGCGAGCGAGAGAAAAAAAAGAGGGTCGCTCGGATGAACATTGTTTGGCCGTCGCAAACGAACGTTCGCTCTTTCGGGACACACGATATTTCGCTCTCATTAGATCTATAATTTCAAATTTTGCTCCCTTACATCTGCGGAAACGGCCGAACACTTTTCTGTTAGACGATAAAGGTTGCTCCTGGTTATTTCTTGATTTTAGCTGCAGCTGTGATGAATCGCAAATATTATTGAAATCTCCCTTCAAATATGATGGAACTTAATAAGAGACACGGGATCTCTCGTCGGGGGCAATGAAAAGGATTATCACCGTCATCAAGGGGGGTTAAAGTGTAGAAAAAGCGTTTAATCGCGAAATTTTGAAGCACACAAAACCTATCGAAGTTAGTGATCGATGAAAATAATTTGTGATCACAATTATTATCTTCTATGTGACGGTAAGTTTATTTCGCGGAATGCCCCATCCTTTATGTCATTTTTATCGTCTTTCCATCTATCTTTTCCTTCTTCAGTAAATCGCTCTCCTTTTCATATTTACTTCTATTCTGAGGTCAACTTAGAATCCTTTCATCCTCTTAACAGCTTAATGTTTCAGCTCTACGGCTCACATCGATGCCCTCATTTTACGAATATATTTATCATTAATTGCACGAAGGATGATTCTGTCTGATGATATATCCTGCTCAGAATAGATAATATTCAACATTTATTCATATTTCTGAGTAAATAAAAGGATATCATACCTACGATTCCAGAAAACTCACTTGCATGGAATACAGCCGTAACGGAAGCCCTTTTATTCCCAATCGCTAACCCCTAAGCACATAAAGGTATTATTTTGCCACATTAACGATGTAAGAGTAGTGTTTTTGAAGTAATTATTAGCAGAAATTACTTTTCCAAAAACATTACGAGTTATTACACCCGAAATGGAGAATGACCGAACGAGAGCTTCAAGAAATGCGTGGGCAATGCAATGCGCATTGAGTGTATGATCGTATGAAAGTGAAACATTCTTCTCATTGAAAGTTCTTCCTCTAGCTTTCCTCTTCCAAATTAGTAACATTATCACTCATTCTACGTCGAAAGGGACAAAAAGCTTTCAACTAATCATTGCTGAAGGTACGTCTTTCAGTAATTGAATAACTCTGATTCAACGAATGGATAAGATGCAATTTCACTACAGAGGAGTAGTAGTTATTCTTATATTTCATGTACGAATAGAAGAACATAGAAAATAAATAGATAAAATGGATGCAGATGGTACGTTTTGTTGTTTTATCTTTCTTATAAATATTAAACAAGAATCCCAAGGAAGAATAGACTTGAAAAAAGTCCGACGGGACCGGGAATTGAACCCGGGTCTCTGCGGTCGGGTGCTCTGTCCGTTGAGCTATCTCAGCGGAACATTCTCTTAAGCTATTCGGGAGACTTTGTGTGCAAGGAAGTTGTGATTTCGTCCGCATGGCGGCGTCGTTCACAGAAGCACCGGCCATACAAAGATTTCTCTTGTGAGCACGCCATCTTGTGCAAAATCACCTTCACCCATTCCTTGCTTATTAAATATGAGGCCCTAAGTGACTCATAACTGCCGGTATAAAAGAAATGACTTTTAGAACGACAGAGTTTACGTAAAGCTGGCAGTGATGTTTTGTATCATTTTCTAAATTCATTTAATCATAAATGCATTGAAAGAATTGAGGTATTCAGTATGTGGGATATAAGATATCGTCATATTGATGACGCGCACTATTCGTGATGATACTACTAAAAGAAAATTTTTAAAACATTCGATAATATTTATATTCTCAAGCTCTCTAATGTATTAGGGGTTTCGTTTGGGTTCATGAGATAAGGCATTAGAAAACGCCAGACTTTAAATTTGCCCATAGAGTTGCGTTACTGGATGCGTAGATAACGGTATCTATCGCTACAATAGAGGTATATCGAAACAGACACTGATAAAGTGTGTTTTTTAGGTATGGTTTAATGTTAAGTATGCTTTGTGCATTCGTTTGTAATGATTCAAATGTTTGTTGAAATGTATTTGGGTGGGGAAATTGAGTATCAGTGTTCGTCTGCGAAAATTTCGCACGAGGCAACTGGTTTTCAATTATTGTGATCGCTGTCAAAGCAACAGTGAATTATGAATTATGATTGTACTAAAATAAGTTTCCTTGTACCAATGAATCACTTTGCGCTAAATAACACCATGCATTCATAAGCAGTTACTGAATCGCTCTATTCGGCCGCAGGAAAATTTCTATCAGAAAAGAAATGATCTTGCGGAGTTTAAAAGAGGAATGGAGATTAAAAAGGAGCGCAGGCTCAGTGGGAAATACACATTGAAGAGGGCATAATGGGGGATATCATAAGGGCATCACATGACATTGAAACGTGAGACAGGAAAAGACATAAAAATGCGGCGAAATGGAGTATCATTTGTGTGTGGTAAAGTGGAAGTGAAGAATAGGATGGGACCTATACAGAATGGAACCAAAGAAGCGTTGCATTTTTTAGGACTCTCTGGGAATTTTTGCGTATCTCATTCCAGTTGAGAACCTATCTACAAATAAACACAGCGACGTATTCAGAAGAAAGAAATTCAGTTTTGTAGATACATATCCAAGATTCAGACCAAGGAAGACTTTTACTAACAAAACGATGTGATCCTATGCCTTCATTATTAAATTTACTGTACTTCAAATTGAAAAAAATATAGAATTGTAAAAATTAAGAATACTTTCAGAGCAGAACGAATATAAGGATCAGGGCACATATGAGTGTGTGACCCAAGAGCCCATATTGCTCTTTCCATCTGGTAAACAAATAGTTTCTAATGAGTAATTACTCAAACCTTTTACATGTTTAATTAATTAATTTCATATCATCTCGCTCATCACATCGAATGGCTTAGGTAAGTATTTAAGTATGAGAAATCCTTGTATTAATTTCTTATTGACTAATGCAAATATTGAAGGCTTCTTTTGATGTATCTTAACTACAAATGATAATTTAGTAATAGATAAGTATACTTACATAGATTACTTGAAACTGAATGTTAGAATTCCTAATTCAAACGCTTGTTTCAATACATTTCCAAGTTATGGCATTACAATTTTAAAACTGCTTGAATTTCCTTAGTTAAATCGAGTATAAAATTTTTCTAGAAAGCTTCACATACACGTTCATTAACTAACATATCAATTTTATTCATGTTGTTGCATGATTTGGATATTGGAAATTACTATGTAAATTATATCAATTCTAACGAGAAAATTAGATAAACACCAAACTACTATGAAGTACGAGCCCTGGCGTACAGTATTGATTTACCTTTAAATGGATATTGATGAACTATTAGCTTGTCTTTGAAACGTTCATGTGAAGAGTTACAGTTTAAAGTAAATATTATTGCTTGACGCCGTGGAAACTTCTCAATTCATTGTATGCTGTATAAACTTAAATATTCAAAGTAGACATTGCGAAAGATTTAAGATTTTGGATTATTTTAGAGGTGAACTCTTTTAAATTCATGTAAGAAATTATTAAGTAAATGATTATGGAAATCAGATTTGTAAAGATTAGAATTAGGTTAAGGGATTCTAACTAATTTCCTTTTTAAACACTTCTATGTCTTGTCAAAATGTGTGAGGCTTTAAAAGGTGTTATTTTTTTCTTGCTGCAGCACCACATCCATCCGTAAAGGAACTAATGTTGGTCTTCATAATATTCAGAGCAGTAAGGTGAGTGCTCCTTTTTTAATCATTTCTCTTAAGAATGTAATGCTAGAATTAATCGTAAATGTTATCCTATTTGATTAATTTTTGGTCCTAATGAGAAATATTTTCCTTAAATATTTGTTTCGATTTATTCGATGTAAGCGTAAATTTCGACTCTCTCGAGATGGGAAAGAGATTTGCAATTTATTTCTAATCAGTAAAAATACTGAAACCGTTACAGAAACATACGTAAATTTAACGGCGATTGTTTCTACATACGCCTTTTAATGTTTTAAACTTGGTTATTAAGGTTATGGTAGGCTTGCTTAAGGTTATTACAAAAGAAGGATTAATTGGGAGCAGTACCAAATATAGAATATATTTTATATATTATGTATAATATTTATTTAATCTCTAAATTCATTGCCTCGGGAATTCTCACGACGGAGGAAATGCAGTGATTAAATATATATATATTTAAGTATAAGGAAAATTTTACATGACCACCCAATTCCATACTAGAGTACAGGAGGTCCCAATATAGAATAGCAGAAGCTCCTTATGTGGAGAATTGTTCTTTAAAAAGGTCTACGAAGTACTTGAAATTGAGAATTAAATTGTATTTAACAAAGAACACAATTTCAGAGAAGTTTTTACTAAAAATTAACTATATTAACAATACGTAAGCATAAATGACAAATGTAGATCAACTTACTGTTATTTACCATCAATATACTTAATATCATACTCGCCCATTTGATGTGTGGTAATAAATTGAAAATATCTCACCAAAACTCGTTAAGACTGAAAGATGAAAGCGTCATCAAAGCTTGTGTATTCCTTCCAGAAAAGTAAAAGACTCTAATGAAGGCTAACATTTTCATCGGTTTCAAAAACGAATTGACGTTCAGTAGGCCTTGTCTTTCACATTAAGAGCATATTCCATCACACTCACCTTATTTAATTAAAGGAAGATTGCTTTTCCAACGTGAATTTAATTCTTCCAAACCCATGCTAACGGGAGTGTAGTTTATTTAGTGTAAGTTGGACTAGTACCTGGATATACCACTTTTGGAATCAGGTTTAAGTTTCACGAATCTAGTTTGCTCCGAGTAGATCGTATTTTTCTATGCGACAGATTATCTTGACGAGAGTTCCCTCAGTATCACTCCAAGTCGAGCTGTTTGTTCTACTTACTGAGTTCTTTTTCTGAACTATAATTGCATTAGGGTAGGTTCTGCCAATTTTTAAAGATCGGACTTAAAGAAATTAAATCGCTAGGAACCATAGTGATTTCTCTAGTGAAAGAACAGTTTTTCAACTGTATCTTTAATAATGAATCACGTAGCATGGATATTCGATTAAAACCTTATTTGAGTGCTATTAGTAAAATGAGAATTTTCAACGTTATGAGATTTTTAAATTTCCAAAACCAGAGCAGTCATTTATGTTTCCCCTCCGATTAAGATAATTCCTCATTAATACGGTGGGATTTCTTCCTACGGACTCATTCAGTTTTCAGGGAAATTCTCTTTTCCTGCAAAACAGAAATAATTAAAAAATCCCTGAATAGTTTCTAAATTTAACTTAGGTGAATATATGGGGAAAATTGATTCATTTAAAAAGTGAGAGGCTAATTAGTACGGTAATAATGTTTAGTTTATCCATAGATGGATACACCAGAAGATCGCCGGCAATGAAAAATACATAAAAATGATAGAAAATTTTGAAATTTTGGAATGATGAAGATTCTTCATACACTATCTGCTGAAATGCTGCCAAATTAGTCAAAAAATGACCAGAGTAATTTATTTATTTCTATTTATTTACTATATTAAAAAACATCAACACACAGCTCAAGGTCAATTACAGCAGACGATAAAAAATATTATAAATGAAATCAACGATTAAACAATTATGTAAAGTATCAAAAAAGAATAAAGAAAAGAAACAAAAATTACAGAATGAATGAATTGACGAAGACAAAGGATTTTAAATGGTAGAGAGAAGATAGAAGAGTAAATCCTCAAGAAATTCATGTTGCCCTTAATAGAGATCACTTTGATGACGATTTTAGTCTTAGAATTGATTTAATAAATGGTGAACACTTGCGATCGTTCGCGAAAGGTATTAGTATTTCATTTGGCGACAATTCAGGCAAATAAAATCGATGTAACTGAAGTCATGAAAGGGTCAAAGAAATAGGAAGAACATTTTATAAAGTATATCTTAAGAGGACATATTCAACACGATTTCAACAAGACTCTCTCTTAGCATCTACTAAATAACTTGCGAGTAAACAATTCTAAAAGCAAAAAGCTTTATCTAAATATACAGATACTATATATCATTAGAACACGCACAATCTTTAACTCCTAGGCCTGGTATAAGAATATCTATTCAAATAGTCCGATCTTGTTGTCAAGTAACTTAAGGATTGAGCTTAAAAACTAGTTAGAGGCATGAGACATTATTAGACAACGTCGTTAGAACATTTTCAGTTAATAATTATCATACCTGTTTCCCAAATGTTTCCTTGAACGATGCCGCATCGTAA
The DNA here is from genome assembly GCA_036926295.1 of Pachydiplax longipennis. NCBI lineage: Eukaryota > Metazoa > Arthropoda > Insecta > Odonata > Libellulidae > Pachydiplax > Pachydiplax longipennis. The sequence goes on along the minus strand of JAVFKF010000050.1, from coordinate 3,056,526 downwards.
TACTTATCCGCGATATTTTTTGTTTACCTCAATGATGGATTGTAATAAATCTTATGATAAAAAGATTTGAAATTCCCTCAATTCCATAGCTAACCATCATTTTAACCACCAGTTAAGACTTAACTATTGATTATAAAACAGTTATTCAAAAGGTTAATGTTAAAGCAACTGTGTGTGTATATGCATAGATATATCTATAATATAAAGATAAATCTCCGGATACACCTAAATATATACGAGTAAAAGTTGCTTGCATACTGCAAGCTATCAGTTGAATGCAATATCGTACCAAGAAAGGCTTCAAAACAATGTTCAAAACTTCGCGCGAAAGACCGCCTGACGTCGAACTAAGGACCCAATCGTGCAAAACAATTGCATATTAATATTATATATAGAGTGTTCTACCTTTCGGTAGGTTCATGTGCCCCCACATTCCCTATTTAATTCCCTCTCCTTCAATTCCCGGTAACTTATCCCACCCCTTAATTCGTCTAATAACTTTTGTCTTTGTCTTCCCCTCTGTCTTTTTCCTAGCATTCTTCCCTCGATCGCTTTCTTTAACAATCCCTCCCCTCTCAATATTTGACCCACCCATTTCTTTTGTCTATTTTTAATTACATCAATCATTACTCTTTTCTCCCCAACCATCTCTAGAACCTCCTCGTTCGTTTTTCTGTCGACCCAACTAACTTTCTCCATTCTACGCCATACCCACATCTCAAAAGCCTCCAATATTTTGACATCCTCTTTCCTTAACGTCCACGTTTCACACCCGTACAACATTACACTCCACACCAAGGATTTTACCAATCTCTTCCTGATTCCTTTATCAAGTCCCTTTGTCATCAGTTCCCTTCTTTTCATGAAAGCTTCCTTTGCCAATGCTATCCTTTTTCTAATTTCTGTCGAACATCTTCCATCCTTAGAAAGAAGGCTGCCCAAGTATGGAAATTGATCTACTTGCTCTAGTTTTTCCCCATCCACCCTTATTGTTAACTTAGCTTTCTTTCCCTTTGAAAACCTCATAATCTTAGTCTTCCTTACATTGATTTTCATCCCAAACTCCTTTGCTTTATCGTTTAGTGCATTTACTAGGCATTGCAAACCCTTTTCCGAATCACACACAATAGCTTTATCATCTGCATATCTTACTGACTTCACAAGTTCCCCACCAATCTTTATTCCCTTATCTATTTCATCCCAAGCTTCTTTGATCATTTCTTCTGCATATAAGTTAAAAAGAGATGGCGATAAAGGACAGCCTTGTCTTACTCCCCTTCCTAACTCTGCCCATTCCGATTCCCCATTAGCAACTCGTGCGGTCTGATTTAGATACAAATGTTGCACTAAACGCCTATCTTTCCAATCCAAACCAATTTTCTTTAGTATCACCATTAGTTTTGGCCATTGAACTCAATCGAAGGCCTTTTCAAAATCAACAAAACATACACAAACGTCCCTTTTAAATTCTAAGCTTCGTTCTACGAGAACCCTCATAACCCCAATTGCATCCCTCGTCCCTTTCCCTCTCTGAAAACCGAACTGATCATTTCCTATGAATTCCGTAGTTTTTCCCTCGATTCTTCTATTCAAGACCCTAAGAATAACTTTTGCCGCATGAGATATTAAACTAATTGTTCGGTAGTCCCGGCATTCTAAGGCATTATTCTTTTTCTGTAACGGAATCAGGATAGACTTGGTAAAATCATCTGTCCACTTTCCTTCGTCGTAAATTTTCCTACATAGATTATAGAATTGTTTTTTTACCCTTTCCCCCAAGATTCTTCAGAAATTCTACAGGAATCTCGTCCACACCCGTTGCTTTCTTCCCTTTCATGTCCCGCAATGCTCTATCAAGTTCACTATCTAGTATATTCGGCCCAAGAACATCTTCCTCTACTTCTTGTATGCCCTCAATCTTTATGTGGGTAGGCTTCATGTCTTTCGAATACAATTCTTCTACATACTCTTTCCATCGTCTCCTTATGCTAGCTGGTTCCATTAAGATGTTTCCCTTGTTATCCCTAATAGTGGCCATTTTATTACTAATTTTATTCCCCGTTAATTGTTTTACTTTTCTGTATAATAGGTCGACCCTCCCACTTTCAGCCATCTTCTCTATTTCGTTACACTGTCCTTTGCACCACGATTCTCTTGCTTTATTTGTTACCCTCCTCAGTTCGTTGTTTAAGGCTCTGTACATTCTACGCCCGTGTTCTGTGTTAACACTTTTCCATTTCCTTCTTTCCTCCATTTTATTTATCATTTCAACCGTCACCCATGGTTTCCTAATTTTGCTTTGTGTGACCCTCCCGATGGTTCTTTGGGCACTATCTTAAATGCTAGTTTTGATCATTTCCCATCCTTCATCTATAGCGAGTTCCCTTTCCATATCTTCTAGAGCCCTGTTGACTGACTCTTGAAACTCTCTAGCTTTCCTACCCCTGAGGGCTTCTACGTTCCATTTGGGTGCGGTTTTTGCCCTATAAATCTTTTTGAATCTAAGCTCTTCATCATTACTCTTCATCATTACTAAACTATGATCCGAGTCTACATCAGCACCAGGATAACTTCGCGAGTTTTTGACACTATTTCTAAACCTCTTCCTTACCAGAATATAGTCGATTTGGTACCTATCCGTGTCCCCCGGCTTTTTCCATGTGTACCTCCTTCTGTTATGGTGTTGAAAAAGAGTGTTGGTGATACAGAGGTTATTCCTTATGCAAAAATCTACCAGTTTTTGTCCTCTGTCGTTTCTTTTTCCTAGGCCAAACTCTCCCACTTCGTCCCCATCTTTGCCCTGCCCAACCACAGCATTCCAGTCCCCCATTACAATAAGGTTTTTATTGCCTTTCACCCTTCCAATAACCTCTTCTATTTGTTCATAAACTAAATCTACTTCATTCTCAGTGTAATCGCTAGTAGGGAGGTACACTTGCACTATCACAGTGTTTACTGGCTCAGCCTTGATTTCTACTGACATTACTCGGTCACTTATTAGTTCAGTGGCTATCACAGCATTTCCCGCTCCCTTGTCCAACACTATAGCAACCCCTCTCTGGCTATCATTTCCTCCACTGAATATAACCCTCACATTATCGCTCCAAAAATCTCCCCCATCCTTCCACCGTACTTCGCATAGCCCCAGAATGTTAATGTTGGACCTCTTCATTTCTAACTTTACGTTTTCTAACTTCCCTTTCCTAAGCATCGTTCTAACGTTCCAGGTCCCTACTCTGGTTTCCTTGGTCATCTTCTTCTTCTTTTCTTGTGGCGTTGGGTAAGGATTTCGTGGAATGACGACCGGGATGGCCTTACCACCACCCCTGCCGGGCACGACACTCTCCCTAGTGGGCTGAGTCCCGTTTTTGCCATGGACAATATTCATATTTTGGCACATCATGTTCTTGGGTTCTAGGTGAAGGGATTCCCGCAGATGCAGAAGAAGGAAATTAATGTGGAAAGAAATTAATGATTTAAAATTGAACGCACGTTAGAGGGAGAAAACTATGAGCCATGAAAATACGGCATTATTAAAAGAATTGGGATGTAAGCGATATGAAGGGGATAAAGATGACGGAAGTTCGAAAGGATTCATAAATGAGCTTGAAATGTTGCTAACGCGAAATTGGATCCGCAATAACTGAATCGAATAAATTAGGAATCAAGAATTTTAATTTTTATTCGGTAGCAATGCTATCAAAGTCGTCTTATAAAATATCATGGATCTTCAAATACCGGAAGATAAAAAGAAGCTGTTTTTAAAATAAGTATTAGGCTTAGTAGAAATATCTGGCTTAGGGGAACACAGAGTTCAAAGCTTTCCTTCACATTCACTAAATGACTTTCTTATTTTATTTAGCATGTTGCACCGATAAATGGATAGGAGAATTTCAATCATTTAACACCACTTTAAAAGTCTCGTCTTTCATATTATCTTTCACAAAGAAAACTTCTCAAACATTCGGCTAACTAGCCAACATCTAGTGTTGAGAATGTGTTGAAAAGCGTTTTATTTTGATTTTAAAAGCTTGAGAAACAATCAGATTTATTGGTTCCATTGAAAAGTTGTGATAGCAGCTTCCAGGACGGCAAGGCATCGAAAACTTTAGTTTAATTAAACTTCTCCTCTCCCAATAGAAAATACGCAGCTTTGACGAGGATATTTTATCATCTGGCAGATGTAAGCGTGGTTACTCTATAGAGAGCAAATGAGATAGATAATGATGATAATCCATAGTGAGGGATGAATAGTAAATTGGGGATGTATGTATTCTGGGTTAACATTAGGTGAAGAAGTTTCCTCCAAAATGTTTCAAATTAGATTCCAATCTGGTAAAATTATGTTTCTCAAATTTAAGATTTTGAATATTACCGGAACGAATCGTTTTTTCTATTAAATATATATATATATATATATCTATTATATATAGCTAACTCTCCGGATATACCTATATATATATATATATATATATATATAGATATATATATATAGGGGATACGAATTCTGACCATGTTCCAGGAGCGCCGTCGACGTCAGATTTTTTCGACGTACTGGCCCCGCACTCTAGATGCCAGAATAATGCAGACATCGACGCTAGGTGTCATGGGTTCGATACTAGAATGTCCCAAAAATCGCAATTTTCCCATAAGAATGCATTGCGTGGATTTTTGAAAATTATTTTGAGGCACTTATCGGTAAGATAGAGGAACCAAAATCTCGGAGGTTGAAGCTGAGGTAGTCTTCTATGGTTCTTATGGTAGAAATGTTGCCAAATGACCGTGCCTTCGACTCCAGGTGGGTCCGAAATTCTTCCATAAGAAATGCATTGCTGCAATTTTTGTCATTTTTTTTCAATGCCTTCCCGATAACCTGGAAAGATTAAACTCCGTGTGGCGACGGAGGCGTTTGAAAACATTCTTTCATGAATTTCACAGTTCGTCTAGTGGTCCTTGGTTCGATGCAACGGGGTCATTCCGATTCCACCATGCATTTCAAACGGGGAAAACGGAATCTTATTTTAGGACCTTCCCGATAAGATATTCAATCGAAACTTTGGAATAAGTCATAATGGCACTTACCTAATATTAATTCGCTATTTTCTCTCATAGAAGGGTCCTGAGTTCGACGCTAGGCGGGCTTTTACGCGAATTTTCGCAATCTGTTTTGAGACCGTTCTCGATGCGATAGAGCAATCAAAATTACGGCGTTTGCAGATGAGATGGTCTTCCATAGTATCAAAGGAAGAAATGTTAGCAAATGACCGTGTGTTCGATGCCAGGTGGGTTCGAAATGCTTCCGTAAGAAATGCATTGGTGAAATCTTGGATGATTTTTTTTAAATCCTTCCCGATAAGCTGGAAAGATAAAACCCGGAATGGTGACAGAGGCGTTTGAGAAGATTCTTTCATGATGTCCACTGCTTCTCTAGTGGTCCTTGCTTCGATGCTAGAGCGTCATTCCGATTCTACGATGCATTTCAAGCGGGAAGAACGGAATCTCATTTTAGGACCTTCCCGATAAGATACTGAATTGAAACTTTGAAACACGTCAGAGTGGCACTTCTCTAACATTCGTATGCTATTGTCTCTCACTAACGGGTCCTGTGATCGACGCCAGGCGGTCATTTACGCAAATTTTTAAAAATTGTTTTGAGGCCTTTCTCTATGCAGGAGACTATTCAAAATCACAGCGTTTGCGTTTGAAGTAGTTTTCTATAGAACCAGTGGAAGAAAGGTTACATATGACCGTGAGTTCGATGCCAGATGGATGAAAAATTCTCACGTCCGAAATGCATTGCGGCAATTTTTAAGATTTTTGCTGGATAAGCTTCGAAAATGATACCCGTAAGGGAAACTTATTGTAAATTTTCACCAATTAGCTTGCAGTATGCAAGCAACTTTTACTCGTATTATATATAGCTAACTCTCCGGATATACCTATATATATATTTATAGGGGATACGAATTCTGACCATGTTCCACAAGCGCCATCGACGTCAGATTTTTTCGACGTATTGGCCACACCCTGTAGATGCCAGAATAAGTCAGACTTCGACGCTAGCTATCATGGGTTCGATGCCAGAAATTCCCAAAAATCGCAATTTTCCCATAAGAATGCATTGCGCGGATTTTTGAAAATTATTTTGAGGCACTTATTGTTAAGATAGAGTAACCAAAATTTCGGAGGTTGAAGTTGAGTTAGTCTTCTATGCTTCTCATGGAAAAAATGTAGCCAAATGACAGTGAGTTCGACGCCAGGTGGATGCAAAATTCTTCCATAAGAAATGCATTGCGGAAATCTTTTTAAATGCCTTCCCGATAAGCTGGAAAGATAAAACCCTGAATGGTGACAGAGGCGTGGGACCTTCCCGATAAGATATTGAATCGAAACTTTGGAACAAGTAAGGATGGCACTTATCTAATATTATTTTGCTGTCTTCTCTCACAATCGGGTTCTTAGTTCGTCGCCAGGCGGTCTTTGGCGCGAAGTTTTAAATTTGAACTGAGGCAGTACTTGGTATGATACTGTATTCAACGGATCGCTTGCAGTATGCAAGCAACATTTACTCGTATATATATATATATATATATATATATATATATATATATATATATATATATATATATATATATCTATTATATATAGCTAACTCTCCGGATATACCTATATATATATATATATATATAGATATATATATATATAGGGGATACGAATTCTGACCATGTTCCACGAGCGCCGTCGACGTCAGATTTTTTCGACGTACTGGCCCCGCACTCTAGATACCAGAATAATGCAGACATCGACGCTAGGTGTCATGGGTTCGATACTAGAATGTCCCAAAAATCGCAATTTTCCCATAAGAATGCATTGCGTGGATTTTTTAAAATTATTTTGAGGCACTTATCGGTAAGATAGAGGAACCAAAATCTCGGAGGTTGAAGCTGAGGTAGTCTTCTATGGTTCTTATGGTAGAAATGTTGCCAAATGACCGTGACTTCGACTCCAGGTGGGTCCGAAATTCTTCCATAAGAAATGCATTGCTGCAATTTTTGTCATTTTTTTTCAATGCTTTGCCGATAACCTGGAAAGATTAAACTTCGTGTGGCGACGGAGGCGTTTAAAAACATTCTTTCATGAATTTCACAGTTCGTCTAGTGGTCCTTGGTTCGATGCAAGGGGGTCATTCCGATTCCACCATGCATTTCAAACGGGGAAAACGGAATCTTATTTTAGGACCTTCCCGATAAGATATTCAATCGAAACTTTGGAATAAGTCATAATGGCACTTACCTAATATTAATTCGCTATTTTCTCTCACAGAAGGGTCCTGAGTTCGACGCTAGGCGGGCTTTTACGCGAATTTTTGCAATCTGTTTTGAGACCGTTCTCGATGCGATAGAGCAATCAAAATTACGGTGTTTGCAGATGAGATGGTCTTCCATAGTATCAAAGGAAGAAATGTTAGCAAATGACCGTGTGTTCGACGCCAGGTGGGTTCGAAATGCTTGCGTAAAAAATGCATTGGTGAAATCTTGGATGATTTTTTTAAAATCCTTCCCGATAAGCTGGAAAGATAAAACCCGGAATGGTGACAGAGGCGTTTGAGAACATTCTTTCATGACGTCCACTGTTTCTCTAGTGGTCCTTGGTTTGATGCTAGAGCGTCATTCCGATTCTACGATGCATTTCAAGCGGAAAGAACGGAATCTCATTTTAGGACCTTCCCGATAAGATACTGAATTGAAACTTTGAAACACGTCAGAGTGGCACTTCTCTAACATTCGTATGCCATTGTCTCTCACGAACGGGTCCTGTGATCGACGCCAGGCGGTCATTTACGCAAATTTTTAAAAATTGTTTTGAGGCCTTTCTCTATGCAGGAGACTATTCAAAATCACAGCGTTTGCGTTTGAAGTAGTTTTCTATAGAACCAGTGGAAGAAAGGTTACATATGACCGTGAGTTCGATGCCAGATGGATGAAAAATTCTCACGTCCGAAATGCATTGCGGCAATTTTTAAGATTTTTGCTGGATAAGCTTCGAAAATGATACCCGTAAGGGAAACTTATTGTAAATTTTCACCAATTAGCTTGCAGTATGCAAGCAACTTTTACTCGTATATATATATATATAACTTCTCACTACTATTTCTAATCAAATTAGATATAGAAAAACAAGTAATTGGATCGTTTAATCTATTTAATAGTCAATTTAATCGTAAATTTCCTGTATTTTATGATTATTTCCTACTTGTGAGATGGTTGAAGTTCCATACTCTGTGTAAAATCAATAGTAGTAGTGTTTTGAAAGTTCGACGCCACCCTCGTCAACCCTCTAGTATTAGTTAGAAACAACAGTTGAGGAAACTGAGTTTTTTTTATTAAATTTTTAATAGAAAATGAAACATGTTTCATTTTTCTATTAAAAATTTTTGCAAAAACTCCCGTTACTCAATCCACGAGAGAAACCTCCCTCACTTCCAGCCCAGCTGGGTTTTCTGTTGTTGGTTGTTATTTTACTGGAAGCGGGGAGGTTTTTTTGCTCCTTCTTCTCCATCTTCTTCTCCTTCTTCTTGACGTCGCTAGCCCCTAACTGAATAGGGGTAGGAGTCATCATTCCATACATTCAGTCTTCTTTTTTATTAGCTGGTTCAATTCAATATAGAAAATTTTGTGGCCACAAATGAGGTTCGAACCCGAGTTCTCTTACTTATGAAGCCAGCTACGTACCGCACAGACAACGATACGCAATGAAACGAGAATTCAAGTCTATTTGATTTCATCATCTATCAAGAGTCGAGCGACCTTGAGTTGAGTGACGTCTAAGCGCTATCTTCCATATGTTATGATAAGTCAGTTAGCTCGATGCATGTGAAGAGGAAAGATCAAACGTAAATATATCTCACTTATAATTTTAAAATTCTTCAATAATTTTTTCGTTTATTACATCATATGTTAAGTTCTTCTCACCAATTAGTATAACATAACAAATAGTATCTTTAGGAACGGGGGAATTAAAGTCAATCAATAATTTAATATTCGTTCTGTTGTTGACAGTCACTTGTTTTCTTTTCGATAAGTTAAGTACATACATCGGCCTATATTTTATAAATTCTGAAGGTGTATAAAACATTTCAGTATTTTTCAAGACGACTCGTTTAAATGAAGTGTACGCATCATACATTTTGAAATAAACATCGTTGTCAATATCTAAATTCCAAGATTCCTTGGGAAATATTTCGTTTCTACCATTTCTAAAACTTATATTCTTAACATCACAATGATCAAACAGGCTAGAATCTTTTAGTTGGTTATCTTTCCTTTCGGTTTGAAACAATACAATTACAAAATCGGGCATATCAAATTGAAGAGATTTAAATTGTGTTGTTACATCAAAATCGAGTATAGTTCCAGAAATTCCTGCTTTTTCAATACAATGACAAGCTGTGAAAGAGATTGGTACCTTAGGGTTATCTAAAAAGTTCTTTCTAATAATGTCAGCAGTACTTGGACTATATTCTACAATCGGCATTCTAATTTCCATACTTAGTATAACTAATTCACCTGGATCGAAAAGGAAATAGAATGTTTGTAAAGTGGTTAGGATTTGATGATTCACATAATTCATGGATTGATAAGATAATAAACTAGAATTGTTTTAAATCATCGATATTGACTTTTATTTATTAATAAATTTGAATTGTTTCAAATTTTAAATATAAAATCTTTTTCTTAATAAATATAAAATCTTTTTCTTAATAAATATAAAATCTTTTTCTTAATAAATATAAAATCTTTTTCTTAATAAATTTAAAATCTATTAAATGGAGACCCTAAAACAGATCAACCAAACAACAGTTCGAGAGCTGAGAATATTAGCTAGAAGATTAAGAAATAGATATAAACTCGACTTTGCTGGATATTGTGATTTGAGAAAAAATGATTTATACAATTTAATAAATCAAAGGTTGAATGAATATAGAGAAACACAATTTGAAACAGAAAACAACGAACTCTTTCAATTTCCATTTCACAATGTTCAAAACTTAAATAATGAATTACATGATAGAGCAAGAATCCATCGGAGGGAAACAGCTTTTCAATCACGATTACAAACATTTGTAATTGAAAATGTAGATAATATAAAGGATCCTGTTGAATTTTTAGACAAACAACAAGATCTTGTGTCGAATAGAATTAGAAATTATCTTAGACAGAGTAATTTAAAAGTAAATCTATTTTTCACCTGTTTGTATTCAAGACATGATGTCTTGCAAGAAATGAATTTTAAAACTGAGAATGCGATCATTTTAGAATCAACAAATCTTGAAGAATTTTATCAAGCAGCAACTAAAAATATTTTGGACGAAATGGATAACTTTGAGGGAGCTGGTTCTGGATGGGCCTTAAGTGAAGTTCTGAATTTAGAACTAAGAATTAATAGATATACTCCACTTGGAGGTTCTTCTTATATTGAATTACCTTAGAAAATAAAAGGTAAACAGGCTTGCATAAATGTTAAAAATGAGGATCAGAAATGTTTCATTTGGTCAATAGCCTCCGCTTTAAACCCTATTGATTCGAAAAAACACCCATACAGAATATCACATTATAAAGTTCAAGTGGATGAATTAGAAAAATTGTTAATGACTTAAAAATTGATTTTCCTGTCAAACTAACAGATATTGAAAAATTTGAAAAGAAGTCTAACATATCTATTAATGTTTATTCCTTCGATGAAGGCTGCATTGTTTATCCTTTGCACATTACAAAAAATAAGGAAGATAAACATGTTAACTTATTATACTTTAAGTCTGGTGAAAATTCTCATTATTGTTGGATTAAAAATTTATCTAGATTGATATCCTCCCAGAACTCAAAACATGATGGTAAAGTATTCGTTTGTGATAGATGCTTAAGAATTTGTTATTCTGAAAACAAGTTAAAAGAACATGAAATAGATTGCTCATCAAACGAACCTGTGAAAATAGAAATGCCGTTTAAGGATAGTTCAATTAAGTTCAAAAATTATAATAATTCACTAAGAGTACCTTTCGTTGTCCATGCGGATTTTGAGAGTTTATTAAAGAAAATTGATACGTGTCAACCAGACCCAAATAAATCGTATACATTAAAATATCAAAAACATGAGCCAATTAGTTTTAGTTATTATGTTAAATATGTAAAATGGATATTATAAGAAACCCATCACATATGTCGGAGAAGATGCTGCTAAGGTTTTTATAGAAATGTTAATAAAAGAATCTAAAGAAATCAAGAAAATTTATAAGAAAATAATACCTATGAAAAAATTAACGAAGGCACAAAATCAAGAATTTAAAAAATCAAAAGTTTGTAATATATGTGAAAAAGAATTTAAATCTGGTGAAAATAAAGTTAGAGATCATGATCATCTGAGAGGTGAATTCTCACGAATCTTGTAATTTAAATTATAAAAATCCTAATTTTCTTCCAGTTTATATTCATAATTTAGCTGGTTATGATGTTCACCTATTTATAAAAGAATTAGGGAATGATAAAAACGATATTGGGCTAATTCCAAATAATGAAGAAAACTATATATCATTTAATAAACACGTAGCAGATGGTCTCGAATTACGATTTTTAGATATGTTTAAATTTATGGCTAGTAGTATAGATAATTTATCGAAAAATCTTTCAAAAGAAGATTTTAAAGAAACAGCTAAACATTTTTCTAAAGATGAAATGGATCTGGTAATTAGGAAGGGTGTTTATCCATATGATTATATGGATTCGAAAGATAGGATGAAAGAAACTAAACTACCCCCAAAATCATATTTTTATAGTAAACTGAATAAGTGTGAAATTTCTGATGAAGATTATGAACATGCTAAAAATGTTTGGAATACGTTCAAAATTAAAAACCTAGAAGAATATACTAAATTTTATAATGAATCTGATGTTTTAATCTTAGCAGATATATTCGAAAATTTTAGAAATGTGTGCTTAAAAACATATAGATTGGATCCTTCTTGGTATTACACTAGTCCTGGATTATCGTGGGATGCAATGTTAAAATATACAGGAGTAGAGTTAGATTTAATAAATGATTATGATATGATTTTGATGATGGAGAGAGGGATAAGAGGTGGAATATCACAGTGCTGTAAAAGATATACTAAAGCAAACAATAAATATATGAAAGAATATGATCCAAATCAAAAATCGAATTATTTAATGTATTTGGATGCAAATAATCTATATGGTTGGGCAATGTCTCAATATTTACCTTACAAGGGGTTTGAATGGCCGGAAATTTCAAAAAATTTTAATGTTGAAGAATTGGTTGAAGTGTTAATGAATACATCAAATGATTCTGAAGATGGAATGATACTCGAAGTGGACTTAGAGTATCCTAAAGAATTGCACGATTATCATAAATATCAACCGTTGGCACCAGAAAGAAAACATAAATTGGTTACAACATTAAGCAATAAAGAAAAATATGCTGTCCATTATAGAAGTTTAAAACAATATCTATCATTGGGTTTGAAGTTAACAAAGGTCCACAGAATTATAACATTCAAACAGTCAAATTGGTTGCAAAAATATATTGATCTCAATACTGAGATGAGAACTAAAGCTGCCAACGATTTTGAGAAAGATTTTTATAAACTAATGAATAATAGCGTGTTTGGTAAAACAATGGAAAATATTAGAAACAGAGTAGATATTAAATTAGTTTCTGATGGAAAAAATGTGAAAAATTAATTTCTAGACCTAATTTTAAACATCGAACTATATTTTCTGAAAATTTGGCAGCGATTGATATGAATAGAACGAAAATATTATTTAACAAACCAATATATGTTGGGATGAGTATCTTAGATTTATCTAAAGAATTGATGTATGATTTTCATTATAATGTTATGAAGAAAAAGTATAATGATAATATTGATTTGGGTTATCAAGATACTGATTCTTTCATTTATGATATTAGAACCGATGATGTTTATGCGGATATGAAGTCTATGATTAATTATTTTGATACGAGTGATTACAAAGAGAATAACATATTCAGAATTCCTAGAATTAACAAGAAAGTTTTAGGAAATATGAAAGATGAAAACAGTGGTAAAATTATGACAGAGTTTGTGGGGTTAAGATCAAAGTTATATGCATTAAAAGTAGAAGATAAAGTTTCAAAGAAGGCTAAGGGGATTAAGAAATCGGTTGTTAAAAATGAAATAACATTCGACGATTATAAAAACTGCTTACAAACTAAGATAGATAAATATATGAAAATGAATTTAATTAGAAGTTATAAGCATGAGATATATACAATAGAAGTTAATAAAATAGCTCTAAGTGCAAATGACGATAAAAGACATGTTTTAGATGATGGGATTAATACGTTACCATTGGGTCATTATAAGATAATTTAAAACTGTTGATATGAGAATATGAATTTAATGTGTTGACTGATTGTGCTGAATTAGCGTGTCGATGTTAAAGCTAATTTTAAAAATTAGCTTTAACTAATAGAAAATGAAACTAGCTAAGTCAACACTTAATGTGTTGACTTATTGTAAAGCTAATTTTTCATTTTCTTTAAAAATATGTTTCTATTAAATGAACCGCCAAACCAACTTCAACATTACAAATAATTTTAAGGTTATTATTAAAGATGTTCGAGAGAACACAACGATTGAATTTGTAAATGGTGACAAAAAGATTGAATTGGATACCGATAGATGGACCGAATTGTTTAAAATGATTTCCTCTCTTAATGATGAATACTATAGAAGATTTAACTATCAATACCGCGGTATTATCTAAATAAAAAAAACTCAGTTTCCTCAACTGTTGTTTCTATGGCGTATTGTCTAAATAAAGAAAAACTCAGTTTCCTCAACTGTTGTTTCTATGGCGTATTGTCTAAATAAAAAAATCTCAGTTTCCTCAACTGTTGTTTCTAACTAATACTAGAGTGTTGACGAGGGTGGCGTCGGACTTTCAAAACACTAGTACTATCAATATTTCGGAAAATCAAAATTACTTTTAAGTAACACGGCTGAAAAGAGTTCAACTAAGACTGTGTGACTATAACGTAAATATGTATAAAATTAAATTTTATTTAAAGTGTAAACATTTATAAAATTAAATTTCATTTGTACTTCAAGTGAGGCTGTCAGTGGCTCACAGAGGATACTTTTCTATATTAATTAGATAAAATGTATCTTTTAATACTATGATTATATACTATAACTATCTGAAGCGCCCGTTGATTCTCAACGGGGATATGTAAATAAGCAGTAGATAATATATTAGGTAATAACTTGTGCAGAGGAGAATCTAACATCTCTCACTTAGCTTGAATCAATGAAAATGTTTAATCCATTCAAAGTTCTTTTAATTGGAATCCAAATCTAGAATCCACGATAACATAAGGAATCGTCTTAGATTTTCTTTCTTTAGGAGTTTCCTCAACTGTGAAAATGATTCTTCCTTGGGATTTTTCCTGGGCCCACGTCATTTCGTGCAATAATCACCCATTCCCTTATGTTTCTTTTAAATTTATTTACTGCATACCTTCACATTGCACCCTTTAAGGGAGAAAATTTTGATGGAGACAATACAAATTGCGGTTTACTCGGCTCTCAAGAATACAAAAGATCGCCCGTGTAAAAATGAGGCGTTTGATTAAGTTATCATTTACCCGAAATGCTAATGTAGTACGCGGTATTAGACGATTAGGGAAGTAGAGTCATGGTTCAGGCACCCACTGCCACACGCTGAAAGGCTGCATGCAGTATACATTCATCAACTCAGAGTTTTCCCGGTGTAAATCACACGTAGTAGCTTCATTATCTTCAAATAGGGTTGGCAAAGTCGAGGTGATAAAGAAACTTTCCCAAAATGATCGTACGTTGCCTCCAGAGAATCAACACTGCAAATTGTTCGTAAATGCAAATGCTGAAATTTCAGAATATTGCTTGCTGAGTACATATACTATCATTTGTTTTTAATCATTACTTTCACATGGACTTAAAATCATAGTGTATTTTTAAGGAAAAACGCAATAACTCGGATCAACAATCGCATTCGTCGTCAAGGGGACTCGTTGTTTATAGCCTCATAATTTCACGAAATTTCCGTTTATTTTAACCGGATTCTCACCATTTCGACTCGAAAACAATATTTCGCGACCAAAATAAACACCTTTATTAATTTCTCTTTCATTTGGTGCCTCTCTCGATTTAGTAAGGCTATTATTTCTAATTTAATTTTGCAAAAGGAATGTAGCCTGCAACCGATAAAAAACAAGTTTACGTGTATTCCTTATAAGAACGGTTCTTCTTTTCTGGGTTCGAACAGTAAACTGAAATTTACCTTTAGGTAAATAAAATGTAGCCTATTATCTGCGCAGTGAGTACATTTAACAATCTTGAAAATTTGAAAGCTGAGCAATTTATGGTTCCTGAGTTTTAGGCGAACGCATGCACACACGTGTTAGCGGTGAGAAATGTGACGTCACGCGGAGGTACATATTTGTGACGTCAGGGATTGCTCCGCGGGGGTAAATAGTACCCTGAGGTCGGGACACCGATTACAATATCACCGCAGAACCGCCTCCTGCTACTTAACGTAGAGGTCACGAAAATCCGGTACCTTTGTTTCATTTGGTGTATCTTAACTTTTCGAGCTAACACACACACACACAGCCGCCTTTCAGCATCTGGGTGTAAAGACCGAACGATTGAGCCACCTTCTAAGTTTTTTACTATCATGTATTGTTCGCGGAAAGAATGAGTCCTTAGAACGACTTGTTCTAGCGTCTATTTCTCTTATTTTTCTCTCATTATCGGACCGACCGAAGTAGCAGGGGGGTCGCACAATATCAATTTCGTCATTTGTAAACGTGCTCTCTCTAAATTTACCAAGAAATCTCAACCTATCTTCTATTTCATTTCAATGATTCCCAACCTGCGTCTGAGAGCATCTTAGTAAGGCTTGCCTTTTCCTCGTAGCAGTTACAAAACATATCGCTTTGCGATGAATTTTTTCGAGTTCACCATTTCATCCGCTGGGTCCCATATACTTGCCGCGTATTTAAGATGGGGCCTTACCAAGGAGAAATAACATCGCCTTCTAACCATCTTATCGCATCTATCGACAATGCGCTTTATATAGACGAGCTTTTTATTTGCTTTACCGCAAATTTTGAGGATGAGAGTGCTCCAGTTTAATTTATCAGTAAGTTATCACATGATATTCGACTGTTTCGACTACGTTTGTTTTTATTCCATTGATTATGTACGGGTAATTATGACGCAACTCTTTCTTTTCGAAAAAATTAACTACGGAGCATTTACTCACATTGAGCTCTTTTTCCATTTTTCATACAGCCTTTGAATCCTAACTAAATCGTTAGATAGAGAAATACGATCATCTTCGGTAGATATTTCTCTATAAATAACCGAGTCATCCGATAGGATAAAGGTACACCCTTTTTGTTATTAATATTGGTTGTTGAATTTATCAAAATTGTGGAATAGTGTCGTAATATTTTTATATTTCCGCTTAAATTTACTCTCTGTCATTCAATAGCATTCACCAAGTATTTGAAAACCAGCACAAAGGTCCACCAAATAATCTCGCTCTCTTTTTTCGCTCTCGAGACTACTTTCAGGTCAACGGACGCGAGTCCTTCATTTTGCTCCATCCGCGTGGGAGTGCTTTCTTTGCTGGATGGATTTTGCTCCAGAGGATGCATAATATGTGAGGCTGAACTTGAATGGGTCCTATGAAGGAGAGTTGCGTTTACTTTACATGCTGCAATCGAGGGCTTCAGTTGATGACTGTGGAAAATTCAGAAATTACTTTCATTTTACAATGTTTCACGAATGGGTATTTTTATGAACCCCGCTTATTCGTTCGTGGTATTTATTTCTTCGGAATTTTCATAAAAACGCGCATGACTAAATTCAATCTTTTGGTCTAATAGAGGGTCTAATAATATATATTGTAGTCTTAAATAATACAAATCAGTTGAAACCTACACGGCAATGAAGATCCGTATGGCACACAGGTAAAAAGAGTAGATGCACGAACTTTTTCCTGTTTATAGTAAAGCTCGTTGTAATCTAAACTTTTAAGTTATTCATTAATATGTTTTTTAAGCATGCGAATCGCTAATGTTGTTAGGATTTGCAAAATCAGGAATTTTGGTGCATTACACTACAGGATAACCCGGATGACACGCGTCCCATCGCGTTATAACCGCGAGTATTATAAATTTTTATTTCCATCAGAATATGATATTGAAGGACTTTCGGCCGCTCAGTTTTAAATAGGGGTTTACGAAGTAAAAATGTAAAGGAATATTCTAGTTTTCTTTACTTGCCACAGCTGTAGATATACAGTGGTTCTGCGAACTAATGTTGCGTAATATTGGTTTTGTTTTCCTATATTATTCGTGTATTTCATATTTTTATAGAGTGGTCTGCTTTTTGTAGAAAAAGAATGATTTTATACTTTTTATTTCGATCATTTTTATCCTACTAAGAAGCTATTTTTACTAGATAGACAATTATAGAAGATGAAGAATTTTCTAAAAACACCGTATACTTCATTAAAGATTCACTTAAGACTTTGACTGCATGATTTAGTAGAAATTTAGCATTATCGCACGAAAGTAAACTAATGTATGATATTAATATCACTGACGTGGTCCCATGCTTTGAAGAATAGCCCATTTAATTTTTTTCAATTATCATCCTACAAGCAATGGTGACTTTCTATTAAATATTGATGTCTAAGATATGTACGAAGTATAATAATGATTAAAATCTACAAGAAAATGAATCAGAATCGTATTGGTTCGTTGTTCCTCTCAAAACACGAGAGCGTAACGT
The DNA here is from genome assembly GCA_036926295.1 of Pachydiplax longipennis. Taxonomy (NCBI): domain Eukaryota; kingdom Metazoa; phylum Arthropoda; class Insecta; order Odonata; family Libellulidae; genus Pachydiplax; species Pachydiplax longipennis. Next base: position 3,038,624 of record JAVFKF010000050.1, on the reverse strand, counting down.
AGGACGGTTCTCCGCCGCGCGGATTTGGCCCTTGTAGCGTTAGAAGAAAGAAAAAGGAACTCGGCGTTCAATGAACTAAGAGACAAAGGTTCTCCAAGCGCCGACAGCGGCAACCGTCTAGGGCGACTCCCGGCATTGGACCCCCTATGAAGATGGAAGCATTGTTTCCGAAATGCGCATTAGGGATTCTGAATAACTGGTGACCGCTAAGCGATTATCCGTTTCCCGGGAATCGCCCTAGACGGTTGCCGCTGTCGGCGCTTGGAGAACCTTTGTCTCTTAGTTCCTTGTAGCGTTGTCGGAAAGTCGATTTTTTTATTATTGGGGCAAATTGGGGAAAGATTTTATTTCAGATTCCCATTAAGGAAGGTCCATAGCTTACTGTGTAAGTAACCCCGTGTCACACGGTGTCTCAATCTACTATTTTCCTCGCTTTAGGTAAAAATCTGTTCCAAAATAAGGGTCTGCCATTTTTTAAAGTATATTAATATAATGCGAGCCGGCGGGAGTTGACGCCGAACCCACCCGCAATAGGTTCTCAGTGGTGTAAAGTGCCGATTCGGGAATCCAAGCTTGCGCCTCCTCCCTCCGTAGCCCGAGGGAAGTTGGGGGGGAATTACACTGATAAGGAGCTCTAACGTCAAGCGGATAGTGGCTCCTTTGCGGAGAACGGGAGGGAGGGTCACATCCTGGTGTGTACCCTCAGGGCAAGTGGCACGGGTGCGGCGGTGTCGAGTTGTTCTAGTCTGCGGGTGGTAGCCCATGTCAAAGAGCGTCTCAGGAGATTTTAAATTCTTTTGAGGACTTGAACTCCGAGAATGGAATGAAGCTATCTGCAGCATTGCACCGCGGATAGACTGCGGCTATGGCGTTTGGCGGAGGCCCTAAACGCGAGGCAGTGGGAGTTCTGCAGGGAGGCTGAATTCGTAGACCTTCGGCCGACGCTCAAATCTTGCCATGTTCCTCTTAACCGCTCTGAGGTTCACTACACTGCATCGGGTTCGAGACGGGTGGCTCGTAGGATATATGAGCACTGTAGGTATATTTTAGGGTAAAGAATAGGTCAGATAGTGGGATTTTGGGAACAAAATATTCGTCGAAGCCAATTAGGATAATAGTAGAAACAAGCGAAACAGATAATAAGCGAGCTTCACCGTCTAACCCACAGCGAAAATATCAATTGCGATAGTTAAGGCTGCGCTCACAGAAAAAGCCGCATTCAGACTGTTGTTGGCTTTGCCGTAATTACGACGTTCTACTAATAGATAGAAGAATTCTGTTTTCACCATCCGACGCATGAAGGATGTATCTAGCATACAGATATTTCCATTCATGCATATCGCTAACCAGATTTGAAAAAATAATTGGTAAACATACCAAAATTGACCATTTTCATCGGACTGCTACTTGGCTATAAGATGCGATAGCGAAGTCACTCTGCGTTCTAGCCGTATCCTTCATCTTTGAATACAGATACTACTCAGAAACGGCATATTCACGAATTACGAGAAATCTGGGCAAAAGCGGAGTGTGTTCAGAGCTTTTTGAAGGCACAAATACAACTGTCAGTGGCGTTACCGACAGCAGTGAGGCCCCCATTCCACCTTTCCCCTCCTTCCCCACCTCCAACCCCGGCGCTCGGAAATCTTGGCGACGCGAAAATGTCAGATAACAGCCAGATATGAGGGTATTATCTTAATCTTCAAATGGAAGTAAAACAAGTGAAGCAAAAGCAGAGGTATAGTTTGGCCGTCGGGAATCTCTTCATATCTGCGAGCCGCCAGTGGCGTATGGCAGGGGGTGCATTTCTTGTATTCCGTGTCATCCTTCCTCTCTGACGCTTCGCGGAATGATCGATCAGTTATTATGTAAATAGATTGCAGTGCAAATGTTTATGAGAGGGGTTTCGTAGTAATTACCCAATTGCGAGACTGCTGTATCATTTAAATCATCTTTGTCCCAACAGAGGAGTTTTTTGGGTAATGTGTTCTCACATTTTAATGTATCAAAATAAAAACAGTTTCAAATATCTGTTAGGAGCCTTGTAAATCGTTGGAATATATATAATATGCCGATAATATTCCTCGGTGGTCGCAGAACTGTTAATTCGTCCAAATCTCTTTAGTTGCCATTTAGGTAACGAAAGCCAGCACAAAAATAAAATCGTACGTATTTGCTTGAAATCACGTTCGATACAACTCCAAGGGAAAAACCTCTCCAAACTTCCTTAGCCAAAAGAGAAGAGACAGCGTTGCTCATATTCTATCAGCAATGTATTAATTTTTTAATGGCAGAGAGAGATGAAAATTCTATCAGATACGGATATCCTAGCAATAAATCCCATTCCACAGGGCCCAAACGATTAGCTTGGAAGGATGGAAGGAGAAACTAAAATTATTACGAAGCAATGTTTGCGTATGCGTCGTATAAACGAAAATGAAGTCAGTAGTTTTTATCAAAACAAATTTACTAAAACACATTCAGAAGATAGCAGGACCAACAGGTGATTAATATTTTTGTGTCTTTTCTTAGTGAAAAACCATTTAGCAAAAAACCAGCGTACAGTTAAGCTGAGTTTCCAAACAAAATGTAAACATCAAATTATAATAAGAATTATGCATCATGAAAAGTATCAAAAATTGACGATAAATTATAATAGCATCGTTTTTAATAAGTAGATTATTCACATTTTTATTTGCCAAAAACTATAATTTCAAAGAAAATGCAATATATTATAGCAAATTTAACAATCTTCTACGTAAGGGCTAAAAAGTCCTAATTTCACCAACTGAAGTTCTTTAATAATAATATATCAGACCGCTGCTCTCAGAAGAATTTGGAGTAAATTTGCATAGGTTGATGACGTTCTTTCATTCCAACGAGATATTTCATTCAATATCTCTGTAATTACTGCAAAGTGCTCATCAAACATAGTGATAGTGTTATGCCTTTCCATCCACGGAATCTCTCACAAGTTTCCCGACTTTCATCCCATTTATTTCTTTAATATAATATTACTTTTAGGAGAAAATGAAAGAAACTCATTGCTTCGCGCATTAATCCAAAACATTTCATAGCTTCCAAAATTTCACATGACTTATACTTACTAAAATGAGAAAGTATGTCATGGAACTCAGCTGCGCATACAGTAATCTTACGGATTTGAAAATCAGTGATATAAAGAAATAGACAATTTTCTTCTCTGCTTCTTTATGGTTGTGTTTGATTGAAGTTTTGTCTTTAATGTATTTAATTTGAAATACAAAAATATCATGAGTGATTTTTCTCGTTTTCTGATTATTTTGCCATCTTCGGAGTGATTAGTTCCATAAATATCATGAACATGGCAAAACTGATTCCAATATTATTGCAATTACCAGCCTTGGTGGCAGAGTGGTGCAATGCTATAGTTCTGACCCCAAGGTCCCGGGTTCACATCGCGGCTGATCGGATTTTTTTTACTATCGAATGGTTGTATGTATTCGTCTATTGTTGCTGTTGCCTTGGTGAAGCACCTCTTGATAAGTTCCAAAGAGGTAAGGAGGACTTCACCAGTAAGCAGCAAAGGTAGCACAGCAAAAAAAAATGTTGAACATAGGTGCTCCAAATGACCTCTGCGTGACAATTTAAGCCAATTCCATGATGTTTATGACTTTTGGCCAGCTATATCCGATTCCGTCCCACTCTTCCACGTTTTTTTACAGTTGATGCTCTTGTAACATCAGATGGGAAATAATTCCGGCGCAATCTTCATTGATTTGAAAATTTTACGATTTTTTCAAAATATCAAAACTCTGTTTTTGTCAATAGCACATAACAAGTTTTACTGCAAAAACATTCTCTGCTCGATTATTGTTATATGATATTATACTAAATGGTTTCTGACGAAATTCCGGGAAATCGGTGGAACTAGATGGTTGAAAATAAACACGCTAATTTTTATAATTTCAAGAAATTCATCAAATTTCCAAAAATAACATTTAGATATTTTTTAAAATCAAGTATGGTATACTTAATTAATATTGGAAACGAAAAATTTTAATACAAATAAATTAATTTAAAATTATTATTTAATAAATAAGCGATACCGAAATATTCTCTAGAGATTTTAATATTTACCACCGCGATCGTAAGAATAAAACAGGGGGCGGAGTCTTTCTTGCGGTCAAATCTTCTCTTCAGAGTAAAGCGCAGACTCCGAGTGATAAAGGCATAGAAAGCGTTTGGTGTACGATATGCCAAACAAATAAACCAAACATCAATGTATTCGCGATGTATCGGACACCGAATTCTTCTTGACAAGTTTTACTTAACCATAACGAAGAAATAAATCAATGCACTAGCAAGAAAAATCAAAGTGTAACTATCATAGGGGATGATTTTAATCTTCCAGATATCGACTGGCAAAATCATAGCGTAAAGAAAAGGGCCAAAGATACCAACTTATGCTAGATACTATTAAATTTACTTCAGAAAAGTTCATTACCCAAGCCTACTAGAGGTGAAAACATTCTCGATCTTTTGTTGATTAACGTTCCAGAGAGCTTAAAGAGTATCTCTATTGACGAAAGGCTTGGCGATCACAAGGGCGTATACATAGACATCGATATGAAACTAAACAAATTTAAGAAACCTAAACGTAAGATTTATCTATACACCAAAGCAAATTTTGAGGGCTTTAAGGCATCATTGAACACAGATTTTAATAATTTCGAGTCGCGTTCAACTAATATGCCCTCCGAAGAAACCTGGAAGATTCTCGTGGAGTCAATGCAGAAATACGAGGGTGGTCTGAAAAGTTTTCGACCCCAGATTTTTCAGAAATCTTCAGAAAATTTTCAGAAAATATGTCGATAAATGGTGAAATGTCGGAAACTTTTCAGACCACCCATGTACATAGACCTCTATATACTCTCAAAATACTCTAAAAACGATTGCGAACCTAGATGGTATAACAGCGAGGTCAGAAAGGCTCTTCGTAAACAGAGAGCACTACATGGAAAAGTAAAGGCTTTTGTGGATAAAGATCAGCCTGATTTGAGTCCAGCGATATCACTTTTGTTAGTAAAACACAAAAAAGCGAAATCCGACACCAAGAGAGTTATTTATAACAACCTCCGTAATTTCAAATAGAAATATCTTGGGGAGAGCCTGGAGGAGGACACTAGGGCTATCTGGTCTCTATGTTAGAGAGGTACAGGGAAAGACTCAAACAGTAAGCTCACTAAGAGATAGTGAAGATAATTTAACTAGCAATTCGAAGAAGAAAGCGAACATTCTAAACGACTTTTATCGAAGCGTATTCACGTCCGATAGTATAACAGACACCCTCCCGGAGATTAATACATCCGTGTCGATGCCGAGTATACGTATCCTTCACCGAAGATGGGATCATTAAACTCTTACGTAAAATTAAGCCAAGTAAGTCGCCAGGTCCAGAAGGTATTCCGGCTACAGTATTAAAGGAACTGGCAGAGAGCATTGTCCCGTATCTCAATATTATATTTTCCAAGTCAATAAACGAATGTTATGTCCCGATAGATTGGAAGTTAGCGAATGTAACACCTGTTTATAATAGTGGATGAAATGGACCCAGGAAACTATAGACCCATCTCATTAACTTCACTATCTGAAAAAGTTAGGGAACATGACTTTGTCAGCTCACTCATGAAATTTTTAAACAATAACCGTTTCCTCAGTAAGAACCAGAACGGTTTCAGAAAGTCGCGATCGTGCGAAACAGAACTTGCGCTATTCGTTCACGACATCTTAAAGTCTGCCGAGAGTAGAAAGTAGACGCAATTTATCTCGATTTCAAGAAGGCTTTCGGCAGAGTCTCCAACTATAAGTTAATTTATAAATTAACTAATTAAAATAGTTGGAATTAATAAAGAAGTAATTGACTGGGTTAAGGATTTTCTTTACGAACGGGAACAACAAGTAGTACCTGATGGCATTATTTCGAACATAGTCAAAGTTACCTCAGGCGTACCTCAGGGCAGAGTAATTGGACCTCTTCTATTCTAAATATACTTTAACGACTTGAGGGAAGAGATAAATATCAATGTGAGGATATTTGCGGATGACTCGGTCATATATAGAGAAATATTTAACGAAGACGACCGTATTTCTCTATCTAACGTTTTAGTTACTATTCAAAGGTGGTGCGAAAAATGGGAACTAGATGAGAGAGAGAGAGAGGCTACGAAGATGATTTTAGATACAGGTTGGGAATCATTGAAGGAAAGGAGGCTAGAAGCTAGGTTGCGACTCCTTAACAAATTTTGAGAGAGCACGTTTACGAATGACGTAATTGATATTATGCTACCTCCTGTTACTTCGGCCGATCCGATAATGAGAACAAAATAGACGCTAGAACAAGTCGTTTTAAGGACTCATTCAATCCGCGAACAATACGCGATAATAGCAGACTAAAAAAGTAGCTCAATCGTTCGCTGTTTACACCCCCTGCTACACGTCGAAAGGCAGCTTGCAGGGTATCTATGTAGATGTAGATAATTACCAGATAAGATGAGGAGTGAGATATTTTTGTGGGTTGCATTTTTGTAATTTCCCAACAGTTTATGCACCACATATTTATAGGTAACCCCTGCTTCTCTTTAGTCTTACAATTAAAAAACATCAAACAAAAGTTTAGATACTTTCGTTCCTACTAAATCACCCTTTATCAACTTTACCTCAGGCAATTTGGGGGAACCCGGAGCACAGGTATTTGAAGCATTTCCCATCTATTCGTAGAGATTTCATGATTTGATAAATAAGAGAGTGCTTCAGTATGATGTGAAAGAGTGGTAACAGAAATTTTTCATGAGGAGTCAAGCTTTCACGGAGGACGGTTTTTCATCTAAAGTAGAATCTTCTCAAAGAGTTCTTTCAGTTTTTGTCAAAGGAAGATTTTCTTCTTGATTACCACATAACCGCAGGAGTTATGGATATTATTTATAACCTGACTAATGTCTCACAATATGGTTCGTATTTTGAAGTCCCCATAAACAACCAAATTAATAGATTTCCTCCGGAAGGTCTTTGTTTTTGAAGAACCTAGCATAAGCGTCACTGGGAAGGTTAATGTTCTCTTTTAAATTGTCTTATGAGCCCAGGGACACTGCAGAACAGAGCAGAACCAATTTCACGAATATGACGTTCCGGGTGATGGAAAGCTTTTATTCCTGAGATTTGATTACATGAATTCTGCAGTATCTGTTGACATACCTAAGTCTCTGAGAAAACCTTAGGAGTCCACATCAATTCCCAGCTTAATCTGAATCGATGTAAATACAATGAAAATACGGCAAATTCGCGAAAATTCCTGATTCTGTCAAGTTTCAAGTCAAATCACCCCATTGCGGAATAACGAACATGTGTAACAAACTACATTAAAAACTTGCCATGCAGTTTTCGGTCGCAGACCTGTAATCGCTACCGTTTGTGAGGATATATTCGCCGGGGAATTGATAAGACGACTATATCGCCATTAATTGCGCTCCTTATTGGACGGAATTATGGTTAAGCAGAGAAACATTTTGGAGAAAAAACTTAATAAATTTTACAATGATAGTATTTTTACGATCGTCTTGGAAATGAAAATATCCACGTCGTCATATATTATCTCTGAATCGAAAGTATAAAACTTCTCCAATAAATCAAATAGGCTTAAAAAAGGACTTCATTTCCAAATTTATGAGACAACCCGCTTATTGATTATCGTTCTCTGAGGGGAAAAACTTTTTGGAAGAGCCAAAAATCGCCCTATTAATCCCTTTTTCAATTATTTTCATTCCCTTCTCTCCATTACTTCTTTTTTCCTCCTCCCATTCAGTCTTCTTCGCATTTCCCTTCCTCTTTATCGACTCCCTCTTTTCCTATTTATTCTTCTCCACTTCCTTCTCTGTCTTCCATTCCAATTTTCTATTCTTACTCGCGGGTTATGGATTTTATCTAAAATCTTTACTACGGCTGTAGACGAGTCACTAATTCTGGTCAAATTTCGTAGGATGATGGAGTCCTAAATACCTTACGATAAATTACATCTTCTTCATATGTACACGGCTTGTGGTCTATTCGTGGATATACTTTTATTACTTTTTGCGCATGAAAAGGATTTTTAGTAAAACTTTTTAGCATCATTTTAGAAAGTGAGTTTTGAGCTTTTCAGTGAGAAAAAATACGCTGAACAGAAACAGGAAAGACGAAAATAATCGACTGCGTTAGTTAGGCCAACATTTCGTTTATAAGGTGAACGAGTTTGAGACAGGAGAGTCTCCTTTTCCCCTCTCACACAAGTATTGGGTGGAATCATCAGAAATTCGGCGGTAGATATTCATTTAGGCCGTTGTAATATTTTAGACATAGGATCATTTAGTTACTTATGTGGACTTTTTCAAATATATCATTCTGATACCTAATCAATGAGATAAGCAAGGGCAAATTACCTAGATCCTTATCGTGTCTAGTAAGTCTCATTAATTCTCTAGAGATTTTCGGGGAATTTCAGTTAATTGTAGAGGGCTTTGCTGTCATTCACAAACAATATTAAGGTAGATATGAGGAAAAGATTTTCATTGTATTGTACGCACGGTTGCGTAATATGGACGAAGAGAAAATTACTTGGAAACATGGCGAAGATTGGATGGAGTGAAGAAGTGCTGTGAATGATTGGAGAAAAAAGGAGTAGTTTGAGAGAAATAAAAAGAGCAAAATGGATTGAGCATTTTGTTAGAACTTGACAGATTTTGGTGATACCTAGTGGAACTCTTTCATGATCACACACAAAGATGAGTCCACAAAATAGTTTTGTGGACTCTACATAGTGAGTTATCTTTGTGTGTGATTTTGTTAGAAGGTGCGAAAATTCAAAATAGAAGAGAAGAGGCAAGACGGATACTCAAGAAGAAGGAGGTTATGAAGAGAGAGATTAAAACCTGTCTAAGCAACAAAGAAGAAGAAAATGAAGTTCAACGCATAGATAATTTTCTCCTCCTGTAAGGAAAAGGGTCGAGAAATGGCAAAAGTACGACCTCCGCAGCCTCCTGTTTATCACGCACTTTTTGCTTCTTTCTAGTATAATCCGTTCGCTCGAAAAGAAAATGAAGAAAGGATTCGAACTCACGTAAATCAGCTCACCTCCTCGCATCAACTAATCAAGCAGATCTTCAAGAGAAGATTCAATAGGAATTCTCGAAACGGAACGGCAAGCAGAACAATAGCTCGTTTTGACAAAAATGTTCTTCTAAAGGTGGTTTTCGACATTTTAGAATTCTGAATAGAGGGTCAATATAACTGGCTGGTATATCAGGACTGAAGGAAGGACGGAATGCACTTATAGTGAGGATTGTTGTAAAATTAATTAAGTTGTTTGTTTTCTAAATAATTCAATATACTGCTAGAGACACCATTTTGTGGCGGCAAAATCAGTTCATCATTCCCAATCCGAAATCTTTCGAAACATTCAGTTAGCTCACTTTTCAGAACTGAGTTTCTCTATAGCTATGATAACATGAACTACTGCCGTTACACAATTATTACCAATATCTATTATATATAGCTACTTGTAACTAAAAAAATTGTCAAATATTGCAGCAATATATTGTTTGCCGGAGATTTTCGCACCCACCTGGCGTCGAACACACGTTCATTTGGTAACATTTCTTCCTTTGGTACTATAGAAAACCACCTCATCTACCAACCCAGTGATTTTGATTGTTCTATCGCATCGAGAACAGCCTCAAAAAATTACCAGCTGTTTGAAGTAATGAGGATAAATACTTTGAAAGGGAATGCCGCTATTAGCTACTTTACAGGAAAAATCTATAAAACCCTAACATATTAGATAGGCCTCATTGGAACCACATTTATTACAACTCGAACTATTATCTGCTATGAAACGATCAAATACGATCAGGAAATAATTGCTCCCTTAAGGTTAGACGGACGTAAATAAAATAAAAGGGAATAATGGTAAGAAATAAAAGGCGACGCAATAATGAAGAGGAAGGAAAACACGTCAAAGAGTGAAATGAAAGAAGAAGAGAGAGTGGGGAAATATTGATTGAAAGAAGCGAATTTACTTTAAAAGAAGAAATCTATCAGTTAAATCACTTTTAAGGGAAAATATTTGCATTGAGCATAAAGTGGGTTGTCGTGGTGTGAACCAGGTAGGAATCACTCATCCTCGGTACGGCAAACTCAGGCAGAGAACTCTCTTTTTGCAATTTAAATCAATTTTTTGCATAGCAATGATACTCATAACCAATGCTGAAAGATTCAGATTGGACCCCCTGCGATCATAAAAGCATTGCTTTCGAAATGCGCATTAGCGCTGAATAACTGGTGACCGCTAAGCGATTATCCGTTTCCGGGGAATCGCCCTAGACGGTTGCCGGCGCTTGGAGAACCTTTGTCTCTTAGTTCATTGAACGCCGAGTTCCATTTTTTTTCTTCTCAAAATTATAGCTTTGAAAATACAGAAGTTATGCAGGCGCAAAGGTTCGAGCACTACAATGTAGGTAATTCATCTATTATGACTGATTGTAAATACATTTTCTACCTTTACAATTTGGTAGTGAATACTCAAGATATTTTAAGAAAAAGCCCTTTAGTCATAAGGCCTGACACTTTCGCCTCACACACACATCTGGTAAAACATATCTTTGTCGATCTCTCGTTGCTGTTTTCTATAGTAAACAGCCTTATATCACACTATGGTATGATGTCGTTGTAAATTAAAGACTGTGAAAATTACATTGACCATCCCAAGGAATGCATAACTTGATATCGTTTTCAATAGGCGAGCGAATGAATTACCAAGATAAACTGATGAAACTATCGACTCTGACCCACTTTCGAAATTCTAGAAAGGTTATCTTTGCGCGATTTATCTTAATGTTTAGAAATGTCTTCTTTGATTGTAAAAATCAAAGCTGTATGCTAAAAATATTATTGATATTTCTCTTAGGTCTCACAGCTTGAGAATTGGGGTTTGAAAGGACTGTAATTATAACTATATTCCGCTAACTATAATTTATCGACTCAAATAACTTGAGAGAATTTAATAATTGCGGGATCTACACGTATGGGTAAAATGAGAAGGAAGTATTGGTTTCGTTAAGTTTTAATCCTATAGAAGACAATTAATGTTACTCGATTAATCGTTTTCGAAGGGTGCGGGAAATCTCAGCTTAATTTTATTGAAGTACAGAAAGAGCTCATGAATTTCATAAAATAGTCCTAAAATACTGAAAAAAAAGTAATTGGAACAAAAATGTACTTCAAAGATGATTTTCTTGTTGATGGACACCGTGGTGATGATTTTCTCGTTTTAAATTAAAATTATTCAGCAGTTTGCACTTGTGACTTTCTTCGATGTCCTAGAAAGAGAATTTAATTTCTTCCAAAGTATCGTCGCAAAATATTTGGACCAAGAGAAGTGAGCGATGGTAATTCAATGAGGGACGGATTCAGTATTATTCTTTCTTATGGTGGGGAGTAGGAAACGAACGGAAAATCCGGGAAAACGAATAGTGCAGGGACTATAAATCGAGGTTCTTGTGAATATACGATGTGAAAATTGAAGTATAAATTGGAAATTGAATTTCGTTTGAAGGAAGGAGTTTTCTAATTAGTGACAACAAAGTTTCTTCCGGTGGGCTCTTCATTAATGATCCGAGTTAGAAGCTCAAGAGTCAAGGAACTCTATTTATAACTAACTGACGAGAAAGAGGGCAAGAAGCAATTTCGACGGTAGGGACATATTTTTGTTTAACTTCGCCTGCGCTAAGCAAAGCGGTCCAAACTAGAATGATGAGGAAAGTAATTATTTCGCATGGGAAGACTTTTTCATCCAAGACGACGTATCCGAATTAATTTCGACGGTACGAATTGGAGACCGTCCCATACTCTTACATCAATAACTGGTTGAATTAAATGGCTGTTCTGAAAAGTAAAAATTTTCTGAAAAAATCTGGGGTTGGAAACTTTTCAGACCACCCTCGTATATTTTCTCGAGTAAATTCCCTTGAAGTAATAAAATATTTCTACATAAAGTACGTAGTAATCTTCTTCTTCTTCTTAGGTTGATCCTTCAGTCGGCTCTAATTTTAGTTCTTGAGGTGCAGTTCATATTTTCCAATAACTGTTTCGCATAATCAAGTCGAGGTCCCCTCAGTCTTTCCTTCTAGTCTTTATCGTGCCTCAAAATGAGCCCTATCCTCCTGTTCTTTATACTTCTCTTTAGGTTATTTTCTTCTACTATTATCTGATAAACTTCTTCATCTGTTATTTTATCTTGGCAGCTAATCCTTAGCATCCTCCTGTAGTACCGATTTTCAATGGACTCAAGTCCTCTTCTCTCTTCTTTCCCATACAGGGCAACACTCCACACGCACGTTTTTAATAGTTTTTGTAGTACTAGTACTATTGGTAAAAGTGCCTCGACAGCTGAGGCCATTTTGCACGTGGCTCCCACCGGGAATCGAACCACCCCCACCAAAGGAACTGTTGGCTATCCCTTCCTACGTATAATAAGTTCAAATCCTTGGATCCTTCTTTGAAATTAATTTTATTGCAACTTCCATTCGATTTCATCATATATAGTATGAATAATAGACGAGATCTTTGATTCTTTATTGGTTTAATTAGCGCTGGGTGAGGAGGGACGGTCACATCAGAGTTAACTCCGTTACTTAACTCATTTCCTCTAATTATATAATGTAATTTTTAGGAGAAGGGTATCTGTAACGCTTTGAAACAATTTTATGGCAGGATTAAGCAACATCCCGGGTTTGATTCCCGGTCCCGGAAGACTTTATAAAGTTGTTGACATTTGAAAGATAGAAAATTTCATCGATCACGAATGTCACTTTGATTCCTTCCTCACCTTTTAGCACTTCTCTCTCCATTCTGACAGTTCTTCTCTCTCTTCCTTCCTCACCTTTTAGCACTTCTCTCTTCATTCTGACAGTTCTTCTCTCTCTTCCTTCCTCACCTTTTAGCACTTTTCTCTCCATTCTGACAGTTCTTCTCTCTCTTCCTTCCACAGATTTCTCTCTTTCGTCTCCATTCTCTTTTAATCCAAACCATTTCAAATGCTTTCTAATGGCTACGAAAGCTTTTTGCATTTCGATTATCGTTGGAGTGAAACTTTGGCAAAAGGAAGATGGTGGCAAATGGGAGCAATACGTTTGGTGGCACATTACAGAGGAATGTCGTTTTCATTGCCTTCTTTCGTAACTGAAACTGTCATTCCCATTCATAATAACACACTGATACAGATATAACGAGTTGATAAGTATTAAAGGAATGAATGCCTAATATATGCAATTAATAATATTTTCATCCAGTGTAGCATCATATAAAAGGGGAATGTTTACTTTTGCGATTTGTAAATTTAACAAACTAGTTGCCTCGTGCGAAACTTTCGCAGACGACACTGATACTCAATTTCCCACCCAAATACACTTCAACAAACACTAATCGCTACAAAAAATACACAAAACTAAAACATACCTAAAAATGAACACCTTCATATTCTATCTATTAAGTGTCTGTTTCGATATACCTCGTTTGTAGCGATAGCTATCGCTATCTACACATCCAGTAACGAAACTCAATGGCCAAATAAAAAGCCTTGCGTTTTCTAATGCCTACCACATGAACCCAAACAAAATCCCTATTATATTAGAGAACGTGAGAGTATAAATATTATCGAATGTTTTAAAAATTTTCTTATAGTAGTATAATCACGAATAGTGCACGTCATCACTATAACGATACATGTATCTTATCCTATACCGAATACCTCAATTCACTCAATGCATTTATGACTAAATGAATTATGGTAAAGATACAAAATATCACTGCCAGATTGACCTAAATTCTGTCGTTATAAATATCACTTCCTTTTCTACCGGCAATGAAGTGTCAAATAACCAAGATAAAACAACGAAACATACCTTCTGTATCCATGTTATTTATTTTTCTATATTCTTCTGTTCATATATGTAATACAAAAATAACTACTACTCGTCTGCAGTGATCTGATCTGGGAGAGGAGAGCTAGAGGGGAAGCTATATGTCACACTTTCACACGAACACACATTGTGTTACATCGTCAAAGCGCATAGCATAGTCCCGGCATTTATTGAAAGTCTCTGGTGAGTTGTCTGAAATCGCAGGACATCCTTTTCTTTACTCAGAAATATGATTAAAAGTTAAATATTATCTATTCAGTAAGTGAAATATAAACACCATATAAACAAACATATATTTGATAGAAAATTTGCAACAGACAAAAGTTTCACCAAAATAAATTTGAATACTCAGAAAACAACTTAACGACCTAATTATTTTGATCGCATGACACATAATTAATTTCTCTTATTTTTCTATGGATACTCCAAAATCCAATCATAATAACCCAAATCGAATTTTAAATATTGTCGATCTTAAATTAAAACCACCGGGAAGTAATATCATGCAAAATTATTCAAACATACCACACGATAAAACCGTGACGCAAACTTTCATATTCGGCAATGTTCATGTTTCTTTGGCCGTCGTTCTGCTCCCGCAAGATGCAATGTGGCTTGCTTATTAAACTGTTGTGGTTGCGTACGACGTCGAAGTTTTCGTTCAAGGAGATTATAATATTTTTTGCTAGAACAGCTTCAATCATTTTATGACCGAGAATAGGTTCTTTTATCCGATTTTAAACTTGTTTACACTCGCCACTAAGTAAACAAATTTATAATCTGTATATAGCAACCCGGGCATTTTTTTATCCAGGACGCAACGAGATGATTAAAATATTAATTCAATTTGTCTAACAAATGGTAGATTTTTCATTTGTCTAACTATTTTTAGCAGGAACCTAGAAATGTTTCCTCTTAAATGGTCATTTATTTATATGTATTGGTGGAGTAATAAGGAAGAAAAGCCCCGATAACCAAAGAAGCATGTTTTAAAATAATATATACAGGATTATTGAGTAAATTATTGAGTCATATCTCAGAAACTATAAATATCACAAAGTTTTCTATCTTTATTTTAGCGATTTTCGACCCAAAGACATGGGGGATAATATATAACTAATATAACGATAATATTTTGATTGAAATTAGAATTAAAGAGTAACTTTTGGCTCACTCCATTGAAAACGTATCTATATTAATATTCTATTTAATTCTGTACAGTGTGCTTACTCTGAGTCAGGGTCTCTCGTACCAGTAATGTTAAGACCGTTTGGCATACTATCTCAAGTCATAAATAACTACTTAAATTCAAGTAGTATTAATTATCAACGATATTATTCAATTATTTGGGACATTTTGGCAGTCAATAGTGTTATCTTTACTTTAGTGAAAGACACATTTTTCATTTGTTAACCCAAGTAGGTTTTTTTTACCAATGTATTAGTTCAACTCATTAGATGTATATTATAAATCTGTTGATGCGCTGTAACGGCTTAAGGACAATTGTGTTTTAGCCGTGTTTTGTCGAATTTTTCGTTAGTATTTTTTACAAAAGGATTAGTAATCACATTTTCGTGAGTGTGAACCATTAATGCTCAAGAAACGTCTTAATTTTTTTCCAACGACTTTGCATTACTTTTCTCATTGGAAGAGGAAGCCTTAAATTGCAAAGCAATCCACATTTTCCTCTCTAAAATGCGAACAACTTCCCACGCGAGTCGATTTCGTTCGAATTTTAATCATCTTCCCCTTTTCACGTCTCTTTTTCCCGTGTTATATCATCTGCAATAATTTTCGTCCATTATTATATCCTCCATCTTATATTTATCACACCTTCCTTATCTCCGCCATTGACCTGAGAATATTCCTCATTTGCTCTCAATTAGATTTTCGTCGAATCGAAGGAAATCGCTCCTTCATTACACCCGAGTGGTCTCACTAGTTGAATTAGCACCGATTTTATGAATCAATCGGAGAAGTGCAGCTAATATTGGTTCTGGAGGATCCGTCTTTTCTTCATCCTCTTAATTCGCTCCCCCAACATCGCCTATTTGCGCACCTTTTCATTCTTTGTCATTCCAAGTACATTTTCTTGTACGGCATTTGAAGGTATTAAACCAGAATTTCGTTGAAGAGGATTTATGCTTTGTTTACGAAAGTGATGAATTAGAAACGATAGATGGGATGCAATGGAAAAATGAATACATTTTCACAACTTTTCTGCCATTTAATGGAGTGTTGTATTCTTTGCAAGCTGTAATGCACTGTAATGAAGGATTTATTCTGTAGGGATTGTAAAAATATGTAATTATATATTTCAGCAGAGATATGTTATTCATGAATGCTTCACAGTGCCACCGGATAAACATCCACTTCCACTTATCCATCCTTTTACTACAGAAATTATACATAAATTTAACGCAGAATTATATTCAAAGAATTTGAGAGCAAAATGTGATACCAAATTTGTAAAAATTGTCCAATTTCAAGGATGCTTCATTTAAATATGACCTTTAAGTTTTCGCTTCCTTCTTCGCAAATATTTACTACTTAGTGATGAAACTTTAGACAGAAGATAAGATGCTTTTTAAAGAGATGATTGTTCAGTCGTGGCGACTTAAAAATTTCGCAATTTAGAATGTATGGAGTTAATTCATATCAAACTGTTAGCGTGTATTTTGTGATTCGAGTAAGCTACAACAAGGTATTTTTTTGGTAACCTACCTGTATATTTGATACCTGTATATTTGGTACCTGTATACTTGATACCTGTATACTTGATACCTGTACATTTGATACCTGTATATTTGATACCTGTATACTTAATACCTGTACATTTGATACCTGTATATTTGATACCTGTATACTTGATCCTTAAGCGACTCTTTAAGCTTGCATACTCATTCGTCTTACGAGATCTAAAATATAATCGTGCAGCAGCTGCATTCTATATTTTTGTTCAATCGGCTGAATTTTATTTCTGTTTTTATTTTATGCTGAGTCTATAGCATTTTCCAGAGTATTTTTTCATTTCCGCGAGATACATCCGTGATATAGGGCGATAGCTGTATGTTAATGTAATGTTGCACACACCCAAGGAAATATTGCAAAAGGTTTCCTCTCCGCAATATACTTTTCCTTTTAGTTTATCTTATATCCTCCTCGTGATTCCAATCTGCAACTGTAAACAATTTTAATGTGCCACCGGAATTTCTCAGCGGCTCTTCAATTTTATCCTTCTATATCCGCTTCCAAACTTGAACTCTTACATCTTCTTTATTTCCTTTCCACTCCTGTCCAGACCCTAGCTCTCCATTTTTTAAGTCATTCAATATAATTTTCTTCTTTCTTTCCCATTCAGTTTCCTTCTTTCATTCGCTTGCTTCCACGGTAGAGAATACAACCCCTGTGGACCAACGATTGAAATTTTCTCATGAGAATTCCAATTTATGAAGATTTCGTAAAAGAAAAAAGACGTAACGTGTGATTTATCATTATTTTAGGAATCAAATTTTCTTTCTCGGTCTCTCTCGTGACGGTCGGGGTTTATTTACATATTTAAACAGTCCAATGTAAGTTAGACGGAAACGGGTAAAAGCGTTCGATATATGGTGCACAAATAACCAATTTGCGGGTTTATGAAATGCGTTCGAAGAAGTACTCTGATTGGGGTCCGATTCATTACAGCAATTTTTCCCTGAATGGACGAAAACGGCGTGGAAAGGATGCGGTGCAAAAAGGGCGGCTTAGATAAATCCATTCGACGATAAACATTGCATAATGTATCTTATTATGGCCTCGGAACAACTATGTTAAGATTTCCTAAATATCTAAGATACCAAATGGAGTGAAAATGGAAACAACTATGGGAGCGAAGACTTCAAATATAAAATTATATTACGGCAGGATTCCAAATACTACAGAAGGAATCTCATTACGTAATTATTTATTTGTGAAATTATTAACACAAGCCAATCATTAATTGCCAGCCATTTTTTAATATTTTATTGTTATTACTACAAGATTTATACACTGACTAGTTAACAAATAATGCTCAGTTTACTTCAATAATAATAAAAAGTCTATTTCAGGGCGAGATTAGGATTTATTTCTCCTCCAAAATTTTAATTAATTTACCATGTATGTTCATAATAAAAAGTTAAACACGTGTTGTATGGTAAGTCTGGGGTAGATGCCTAAATTTTTGTTTATATAACTCTGGAATGAAAGAAAGGATGTCTATATCAGCAGAAACAAACTAGAATATAATGAGTGATAGATACGCCAGATGCATTTCGTATGATTCAGGTTATCAGATTTTCCAAAAAAACATGTTTTCGAGAAAGCTTACACTAGAGGCATCTTCCCACATAGCATTGGGGAAAGATGACAAGGCTTGTAGAAGATTATTAATTCTTTGAAAATATTGCACAGTTTAAAATTTATTTAGTTTTAAATTACAGAAGTGCAAATTAATGAATGAACTCAAAGATTTATTTTTAATAGCTAAGTTGGAGTTCACACAAATGTCTGAATCACTTTATAATTAAAATTTGCTTCAATTTCGTCAATTTATCGATTAATTTTCTCTGCTGCAATTGGGGATTTTCCCCACGAACTCAATCTTTTCATCTACTTGTATATACATAGCCTGAAAGCCGCATTTCGGCGTGTGGCAGGGGATTCAAGCACTATAACTCTACTTTCCTAGTCGATTATTTTCACGTATCGTTCTCGGAAAAAATGAATTGAAATTCTTGAATCGACTGGTTTTAGCATCTATTTCTCTGATCTTTTTCGCGGTATCAGAACGGCCTAAATAGCAAGGAAGGCGCATAATATCGGCTACATCTTCTATGAACGTGCTCTGTCTGAATTTATCTAGTAAATTAAATCTCTGATTGAGCCTTCTTTCTTCTAAAGATTCCCATCCTGCCTCCTGAAGCATCTGAGTAACACTTACCGATTTATCATAATTAATTTTTTACAAAGCGTATTGCCTTTCGTTGTATCTTTTCTATCTCGCGAATACAACACTTTTCAGCAGGTTCTTATACACTGCATGCGTACTCGAGGTGAGGCCTAACTAGCGCAAAGTGACATCGCTCGCGGACTTTTTCTTCGCTTTTACCGACTATTCTTTTGACGAAGCCTAATTTCTTAAGAGCTCGCCCACATATGTCATGGATGTGGGAACCCCAAGTTAAGTTATTCGTGAGGGTTATTCCGAGATATTTTACCGAATCGACAGTTGAAAATGTTTTCCCTCGAAGGCTGTGTGAATTATGATTGGTAGAGGATTTTCTTTCGAAAAAATTAACAACCGAACATTTGTCTACGTTGAGCTCCAATTGCCAGTCTTCGCACTAATTAAAAATTTTATCTAAATCATTCGAGAGGCTTAATCTATCGTCATTACTTTTTATTTCTCTATAAATAACCGCGTTGTCTACAAATTTTCTAACTTTACAGTCGATATCTGTGTTAAGGTCGTTAATGTATAATGGTTCGCTTTCGCTACATTGTGTCACTTAGGTTGGAAATAATACCATCCTATGTTACTCGTTGTTCTCGGATTGATTTATCCAGCTTAACTCTTTTTGTGTCTTTATTGTACTTTTTCTCCTAATTCTAAAGTTAAAACTTAACGCAAATGATGGAAATGAAATTAGCTTGGCACATTAAGTTGTGCGATTATACCAAAGTTATACCGTGAAATATTGTGACTTGACTGGGACTCGAATCCAAATCACGCACTTTTCGGGCATCCATTGAACTGTGAAGCCACGCCTTTCATTTCCATCATTTGTGTTCATTCCTTGAGAGAGATTCTCTCTATAACGTCGCTTTGTTAGGTGGTTGCCTCAACGAGGACCTCTGGCGGTGGTTGGTGCCACTAATTGGAGCACAACTTCCTGCTGATATAAGCTCCCGATTACAGAAGTGAAGAGGAGTGGCTTGGTAGTGCAGAGGTTAGAATACCTACCCGGAAAGTGGGAGACCTGGGTTCGAGTCCCAGTTAAGTCACAATTTTTCACCTCTCGTATAACTTAAAACTTAACGAATACATTTACAGTTTGGTTAAGGGAAGAGAGGCCAACCGAACTGTGCTTCGAAATAGGCCCATTTCAACTTCTTCATTACACTCTCTTCTGGACACCGCTTCTTAAGAGGAGTTAATCCTGGAATTCCCGTTCTCCACCTTCTTCTCATAAGTGACACCAGCAAACCCCACCCCAAAACACCTCTCCCACGACAAACAGTTACATATACCTCAATCTCCACACTTTCTTATCATTATGCATTCAACCCTCCTTCATGAGAAAGGCACTGTCTCCAAAATGCGCATTAGGTGTTTCTGAAAACTGGCCGCCGCACCTGGGGTTAATCCTTTTCTTAGGAATTGCGCCCGATGGTTCCCGGCATACAGCGATTGGAGAGTTCTTGAATCTCCCATTCCCCAAAATCATTTTCCTCTTTTACCTCATCCCGATGATTATTAGCGTTTCAATCATGAAATGGATAATTTCGCTCATTTACTGAGGGATACCGATATCCTAAAGAACATTCTAACCCTTTACCGTTTCGAGTGGTAATACTCTTTCTCTTCCACTATAATTTCCATCCCTAATACATTTTCTATATCGCCCCGCTTAGGATGGATAACTCCGATGAAATTAAATATAAGTGACTGAGATGAGTAGAAGACTGAATCTAGTCGACATCGTGATGCTTATGTTACTTACACCTTTTAATTAAATAAGCTACTAGTAAGTCTTAAATGATAGATTTTTCGAAATTCGTTTCTTGCTATCTTTTCTAAAGTAAGTCCCCCTACATACATAAGAAAACAATTGGTAAAAATACAGATGAAACAGGATGTTGAGAAAATTGAGCTGAATTTATTATGGGTTGAACTTCAAGTTTTAGTTAAAAATACAATATATAAAATAAGTACGATATGAAAGGAAGCAAAACTATAGGGTTATTCGTACTGAATAAAACGTTTGAAATCAAATAAATAGCAGTTAAAAGTTAAGGTAATTCGTAAAAAATTTAAGACCCTAATGAAAATTTTATTTTTAGGCATAGCGTTATTTCGACTGAAATAAGAGCTCTAAATAAAGTACCATGGATGTGTTATGATTATGCATACGAAGTGATACTTAATGAAGGATAAAGTCAACCGTCTCTAATGGCAAATGGTTCATGATTTAAATGAGTTAAACGAAATAAGCATCAGGAAAAGGAGAGACTGTCGGAAGGGAGTTAAAGTGTTTAAGGGGATTCAACTACATAACTGGGATGAGAAGAAAAAGGAAAAACATGTATTCCAAAGAGAATTTTTCCGAGATACATTTCTGAAATCCCCAGACGCTCTCAATGAGGTAAACCACTTGTGTATACCATATTCTTATTTTGTTGAAATATTATCCGGCCATCAGAAGACAGCGACCTTCCTTCTCAATTCCGCTGCAATTCTGCGAAGAATGAAAACTTTACCAGAGAATTCCGACATTACTATCTCTGTTGTAGGCTGACGAAATAGCTTTGGTTCTCAGGATTAAAAATAACTTAAATCGAGAAATGAACGGGTTTGTATAAGAAAAGCTCGAAGATGAATATAAATTATAGCGGAAGACATGTTACCAACTTGGATATTTATTGTAATGATTGGGCCAATCAGAGCGGAGCACTCGAGGGCTTTTAATGCCAAATAAAAGATAGGCTTCCAGAAAGTCATTTGAGTATTCTACCTGGATGAAAGCGGTCCCGGTGGGAGACCACGTGTGAAATGACCTCCACTGTCGAATCCCTTTTAACAATACTACTCATAAAAGCGAGAAATAATGAACGCTGAGTGATTAATATGACTTGTTTGATTGTGATTTCTTAGGACAATCGTAGCATAAATATTTTACTGCATTAGTTTGTGTAAATATATGGTTTCAGCAAGTTCGTAGCCCTCATGCATTTTAAATATGATATTGTCTTTTAAATACGAAGAACGTCATTTTAAAAATGATGAGTTACTATAGATTGAACCTTTATGGCTGCTATTTTCAATCCTGACGAATTTTGCGCGATTTAAATATGACATTTCAGGATTCTCTTCCTGCTATTTGAAAGCCTGAGTCAGGACATCCAAGGGCAATTTGATCGATTCAGATTCTTAATTCCTTTTCTTCGATTTAACGATTAATATTATTATATAAATTAGTTGTAGACCTCAATATTCAAGGGGGCCGGAAATTACATGAAGGTGGAAAATATTGGTTCTCGAAATGAATAAAGAAAAATCTGTTTCTAACTAACAGTCACTACCCTTTAAAATTATAATTCCTCACGATCTACCGAAAAATTCCCAGCAGTTGCTGATATCGCATTCCTTTAGACCTCCCGATAGCAGCTCTCCCCATCGGACGGAGATTAGGCACATGGGTACGCCCCGGCTAAGGCAATATTCCGGTGTTGCCAAGTGTTAATAGAAGGACGGGTGGAAGGGGTAAATCCTGGAGTTTGAAACCCCTAAATCTTATGCACCACGGAATACACCGTTCGATTTTTAAGTGGCGAACTGTACATACAATCATAGCAGTAAAATATGATTAATACGATAATAACTATTGCGTATACGATGTTTGTGCACACGCGCATTCACTTTCACCCTAACAATTTCAGGTCGGTAACATGAAAGTAAATGAAGTAGCGAAAGTAAATTAATCGCTCTCTTCTCATTATCACGGGAGAAATACGCCGAATATCCTTTATATTCATCGGAATCGCTGAAATTCCATTCAAAATGTAACTCATTGTAATTGGATTGCTCAGCATTTCACTTAAGCAAAGTTCTTATGAAACCTTCAACAAAGAGTATCGGAGGGTGAATCCTTTTCAGCGTATTTCAGTACTTCGAGTCGATTGTGGCGAAAAACAATCGAAACGAAACAGTGTCGACTTATTCGTGCTATCGGAATATGTAAAGTGTTGAACGTATTTCATTGCTCAGATACATAATGCCACAGCACCATACAGGACAATAGAATGGAAGACAAAAGATCGCGTAATTTATCACTCTAGTTTTTAAAGTTCGTCGTCGACAGCAGAGGGAAAAATCGCCTTTACACTCACATATGGTTTTTTACGCGTTCTAGAAGTCGTAAAGAACTCGAAAAACGGGTTTTTCTTTTCATTTTCTGGAGAATATTGCGGGAGCTCTGTAGAAAACATTGGAGAATGTTAAAAATGACACTTTTCTAACCCTCGTGAGAAGGACAGCCGCCGAATATTTTGGCAAATGGGGCGTAGCGAATGATCGAAGACAAGAGAAAGGGAAACGAGAAGTATATGGAAAGATAAATCGAAGTCGTGCTGGAAATCGGTTTCTTTGGCAACGTTAGATGATTCATTTTCGATCTTATCTCCGTTCGAGGAAAGATTCCCTCATTCTGGGATATTTCCCAGAATATCCCAGAATATGGAACGGAAGAGTTCGCAAAAACAAAAGTATCTTTCGTGATCTTTCTGGAGAGAATTCAGCCGAGGACCGCTTTAAATCTCTCCATGATAAGCTAACCAACTTTAGGCAAGATGAGGCAATTTTCCCATGATTGAGCCAGAATCCCACGAGTGAAACACTTCTGACACTCTGATTAACACATTCATAGCATTCAATGAGGAGGAACAAAGATTATAGTTAAATAATTAAGCATTCGTTCTTTTGTGGCTTTCGTGTTATCAGAAATATGAACAGGACTCAGAACAGTGTATGCTAAAAGTAAATGGCAGCAAAAGATTTTCTGTGACAAATTGCGTGAAATTAACGCTCTAGTTCGCCCATCATCAAAATTCATCGGCCGAATTTTTTAGAAATTACTAATGAAAAATGTAGATGAATTGTGCGTTCTTTTTCTGAATTGCTTAAGAAAGAAATGGATCATTAAATTGATGCAATTTAAAAGGCAGATGGTTATTACTCGGGAATGAATTATCGCAGTTCACGGACATAAATACGGTGGTAATTACTTCCGTTAATTAGAACGTCGTGAATGTAATTTGGCAGTAATTTGGCGTTTATTTCCTAACCTTCATCATAATATATTTTGACGTTCTTTGATTGCGATTCCATTAATGAAGTAATTTAATATTTGAACTATAATATATATATTTTATTTTTATGATGTTTATTTAATTCTCATTTACCTTTTCATTACGTATTATGAAAATGGTTTTTAACGATAATTAATTTAACGCATCCAACGTGCATTCAATCTTTAGACCTTTCTCCTACATTCTGACAATTACACATCGAAAATTTACGAAGTTCTGGTAGTTTCGAACTGAAATTCATCATTAATTTTTAAAATTCGTTTTCTATGTCCATTTTTATCGCCTTTTGGTGGTCGCACAAATATTTTAGTGCATTTATTGTACCACGATGGCATTTATAGCCTAATATCTATTTCTATTGATGAATTGGAATAGCGCAGAGTTCTATTTTGGGGATCATCATACCTATACGGGAAATTGGTTAACAGATATTGAACAGTTTGAATGGAAAAATGGAGAGAAAAATATACCAAAGAAAATGGTGTCGAAAAAAACTAGCAGCAACTCTGGACAATATAAAATTAGCAGAGGAGCAAAGATAAATGTTTGGGAGAGAAAATAAATAAGAGGAAAAAGAGATTGCGGGTCGGAGCGGAAGAAGAGGAGATGGAATAGTGGTTCAGATGGTCATGAAAACATCCCCGGATTGTGGAATTTCCCTTCGTATGCGAGTTATGGTCAGCCGACCATTATTTCCCTCCTTTCCTCCAGCAATAACAAAAATCAGCCATTTGCGCAAAAAGACCTCAGTTCCCAGGGGTGTGCTTTTAATTTCTGTTGCGATAAAAGGTTTGCGGCTCTAGAAGAACATTTTCATGCACGAAAATACCGCTAAGTTCGAACTTATCTGTGTAATGGTAGGATATTATTAATACCTCAAACAGATATGTTTATATAATTTTTGTATCCTTTTCCATTTCATGAGAAAAATGTTTCAGCGAAATTATTATTATTATTATTATATTGCTACAGTTTGACATTTGTCAGGTGGCAGCCACAAACATTGTTAAATTACACACCCTTTTACACTTATAATAATATTATTTGTAACTGTTTTTTTCTGGTTTTTTCGGAGTTCATGAGAGGCCTTCTCGGCTACCGTAGCGGTCACGGGGTAGAAACCCCACCGTACATCACCCTGCCATGCAATCCCCTACTTTTCCAGAAGTCCCTATATGACTAATACACATTACACAGTATTTCACAACATAACTATAACATAAGAAAGCATTTCTTTTTGAAACATTTTTTATTTTCAGGTAAGGGCCTTAAGAGTGATCCAGGTAACTTATTCCACTCAGAAATACCTCTGTTAAGAAAAAAATATTTGGCTATGTCCGTTCTTTGCCTTCTAGCTTTAATTTTAAATTCATAGCAACCTTTTCCGAGGAATTCCGGTTTCTCGACTGAATTTTTAAAACCATCCCACCCATCGGTACCTGCAATTATATTGTAAATACAACATAGTCTATTTATTTTTCTTCGTTTTTCTAATGTATCCCATCCAAGAATCTTTAACATATCGGTGACACTGTCCGTTTTTCTGAATCTTCCCATTACATATCGAGCTGCTTTTCTCTGGACTTTTTCTATTTTCTTTATTCGACAACTTTGATACAGATCCCACACGGTTGTTGCATATTCAAGAATTGGTCTTACGAGTGACATATAACCCTTTTCTTTCGCTTTTCGGCTACATCCCTTTAAATTCCTTATCACGTAATGCAACATTTTGAACGCCTTCGCTACGATTGAATTGATATGTTTTTCCCAGTTCAGATTTTTATCAAATGTAATTCCTAAATACTTGCAGTGGTCGGAAGTTTTATATTAATTCGCCATTAAGACGATAGCTATGGGAATACTGCGATCTCTTGTTTGTAAAGGTGACGCACCTACTCTTGTTTGTGTTAATACTCATTCTATTCTTTCTAACCCATTCTTCTAACGAATTTAAATCCTGCTGTAAAACTTCCCTATCTTCGTTGCTCCTAATCCTTCTATATAATATGCAGTCATCTGCAAATAAACGAATGTTTGACTTGATACTCGAGGGTAGATCGTTAACATATATTAGAAAAAGTAAGGGTCCTAATACACTCCCTTGTGGAATTCCCGATGTTACTTTAATATCATTTGAACATCTCCCATTATCTCTTACCTTCTGACTCCTGTCTCTAAGAAAATTTTTAATCCAAATGATTATTCTTTTATCAATGTTTAACATATCTAATTTAGCTAAAAGTATATCATGCGGGACTGTATCAAACGCTTTGGCAAAATCGATTATAATAGTATCAACCGTGTCTTTATCATCAATCGCCTCAACTATGTCTTGATATAAACCTAACAGTTGTGTCTCACATGAGTATCCTTTCCTAAACCCATGTTGGCATTTGCTAAGCCAATTGTTTTCAATCCAAAAGTTTCTCAAGTAATCTGCAATAATCTTCTCCATTATTTTGCAAACAACTGAAGTTAAACTAACTGGTCTATAATTTTTAGGCTGTGTCCGATCACCATCTTTGTGAATAGGTAAAACTATAGCTTTTTTCCAATCTGTTGGTAAGCAGTAATTGTTCAGGGAAGCGTTAAATATCAGTTTTAAATAAGGAACTATCTCCACCGCCCCCATCTTTAGAGCTTCCCCGGGAATATCATCCGTTCCCCTTGATTTATTATTTCCTAACTTCATAACTTTTTTATAAATATCTTTACCATTAATAGTAATAGGTTTTGGTGATGTAAGTTCTATGTCTGGATACATGTAGGAATTCGAGTCGAAGGATACAAGGACTTAATTATCTTTGGAATGGCACTTTACCGTAACACTTAGATATCTTCTTATAGAAAGATGATGTGGAGGAGACTCAAAGAAAGTGAAAAAAGCGGGACTCTAACGTTCCATATTTAGGGCATTCCGCGTAATTTCCGCTTAAAGGGGGCAGTATTTGGTGCCGGAGCGCCTTCCTCAAAAATCAGACAGAAGTGGAAATGATACAGCATGGTAGTTTGAACACCTGCCAGAAAGGTTCCCAGTCATGAAGATGTCTTTCTTTCTTTTGGGTCCTAATGTCAACTTTACCGAAAGATTTCCTGTGATGAGGACCTTATTTTTAGAAGGACTGGCCAGTCAGCTCAACTTTGGTGAAAGCGGTCGCGGGTTCGATTCCCGGTAGCGGCTCAAGGGCGAAATTACCTCAGAGCTGTAATGAAGCACTACTACTGCTACATTTCTTAGGAATGTCACTTTCATTTACAGTTCCCAGGAGCTTCCCAGGAAGCCATTTTCTGTAAAAATACTTCAGATTATTTCCATCACTCTCACTGTGTCACTACTGCTGTATCACTGTGCTCTGATTTCAGAGCACTTATAAAATGCACAGAAAGATTATCATTTCTTGTGACCTCTTCCAATGCCTATCCAAAGAAAAAATACAAAACTATCACAGTGGGCTATGGAGATAGTAACCTATTGTTCCTCAATCACGCAATAACTTGTAAATAGCTAAGAAATTGTAAAAAAACAGTTCCAGAGTCGTTAGAGCAGAAAGAATATTGCAGCCTTAGGATTAAATTCAATTATGCTGTAATTATAAAGAAGAAAAAGCTTGCTAATGAATGCTCCGTTAGAACATTACTGGAAATATGCCTCCGATAATAGTAAATACCAAGCGTTCGTTGGTTTCTCCATTCGTTTATTTTTGAATTCCACCATTTTCGGGTCCGGCTGATGATTACGCCGGAAATGATTCATAGAGATGAACTCTAGTTTAGACGCATTTATCGAATGCCCATCCTGACGCATATTCTGCTTGTCGCCGCGTACGAACCAAGAAAGTGGACAATGAAGCCAACTTCATATATAATTAGAAATCTCCTCTTCTCTCCTCATTTGTTTTTCCTTACAACACAATTTAAACATGTGGCTTATAATTCAAATCATATCAAACAGAAAGCCCTCGTAATTTAATTTAAAAACTTTAAAGCAGTTAAAAGGAGTGTTTCTCTACCTGAAGATTCAAATAAGCTTGCGGTCGTGTTTTAGTTTAAATGGAAAATTACTTACCCTTTCTATTTGGTGATGTATCACCACAACGCCTCCCATCATCGATCTCATCATATCCTAAAATTATTTGATAAGTGTTTTATGTTTGAATCAGGTAGGATGATTTTACTCGGATATAATAAGTACTTTTATAAAAAGTACTTCGATAAGTAACGTTGAAACTTATTCCAGATATATATATATATATATATATATATATATATATATATATATATATATATATATATATATATATCTGGAATAAGTTTCAACGTTACTTATCGAAGTACTTTTTATAAAAGTACTTATTATACTGTATCTTTTTGTGAGCCATCACGATTCAGGGGCCTCTTTCTCATTCATTTGCCAATACGGAGGCCTTTTGCCTTCGAGTTAACTTCTCATTGGATATTTGAATACTTTGAAAGGCAGACTAAGAGAATTACTAATTATTCTCTTTGACATTGGATTAGATGATCTTCGGATATAGGCGTGGGATGCGTACATTAGGAGGGGGCAGGATTCATACGTGCCGAAGCACTATTGTGATATAAAAGAGGAAATTATTCCATCATTTATTAAATGATATACGAATATTCGGAACAGAAAATGAATGTCGCATTCTAATAAATTGACACAGGATCGGAAAAGTCGCAAAAAGAGCAAATTTGTGACAAAAAATGACATCCGAGGATAAGAGTGATAAACGGCGATATACTGGCACTCAATTTCAGAAGAGATCGCATTTGCCTCGTAATTGGATGTAATTATTACGGAAAAACCATTTATCGGAGCTGAGTGACGTCAACGCATGGATTTTGGGTGGGCGAAGAAACTGAAGCGAATTAGTGCTTTGGTTAAAAAAAAAGAGAATCGAGGTGAGGGATTACCTATGGAAAATTTCACCGAAATTGGCGCTATTTTCTCGCGTATTAATCGCCTCCTCCAATATTAGTTCGCAAAAATGTTCGTTATCGACGATAATCCACTTTTCGCAGAAAAATACATTTATGAAGAAAACCATACGGACTGAAATTTGAATTCCATGTTTTTGGTGACCTTAAATATTTTAAAACTTTTGACTGAAGCGTTTCTTCTCAATCGTTCTGAGATAAAGAGAAGAAAAATCTTTCTGAAGCATTGCTACTATTTCTACTTATTTGTTTTCTAAATTATTATTCCGATCATAGACCAAGAATCTTCTCGCTAGGTAAGCAATGATAGTAATTGCTATTAAAATATGTTATAAGGTACACCGAAACAATAGGATACATCAGTGCGGATAAAATTGTGAATTAGGAGTTCTCACAATAGCTCCCTTTTGTGGTTAATCCTTTGTCTGCTCCTAGTACACAGAAAGAACATTTTTTATAAATTTGTAAATACCACATATATTTCGGCCAAATAATCTTGTAATTTTCCACCTTCAGCCTTCTACGTAAGTACTAAGTTAAAGAAATAAATGTGAAAGATAGCTGAAATGTTTCTAATTTCCATCTAAAATTTGCTGAAAGAAAAGAAAAGGGGCGTTCAATGAATAAGAGACACAGAAATTTGGGTGCTTCTGAAAATTGGCGACGGCTCGAGTGATAATCCTATCTCGAGGAATTGTCCCCAACGGTTTGCCGGCACTTGGGAAATTCCTGTGTCTCTTATCAAAAATTTGATGGCCGCAAAATTTGTTGGGCGGCATTAAAAATACTATGCTGAATCCTAGAGACATTCTTTTTTTTCAAATTTAGCTGGTAACATTCCTTAAATAAACGGTTACTTTTTCTAGAGGAGTCGCAATATTTAAATTACACTTATTCTCGAGGAATAAATGGAAATATCGATAAAAAATGACGAAGGAATGCATTCCAATCAATCTAATTTTCTTCTAAGAAATATAATTATTCTATTTTCAAAGCATACATTTTTTTCATTTGGTTTAATTCTGATGCAGAACATACCTTGTTCTTCTGTGATGCGTATACTACAAAATTTTTAATTCTAGAAATACGATATTGCTATTTTAAAGCTATTTTGTTGTAAGGAAAAAAATGGAACCTCTCGTCAACCAAAGCCGAGTAAAGATACAGATGTTCAGTAAAACTCGTTTAAGACGCTTCTGCTTAAGAATCTATCCCCAGTAAGGCAGGATTTCAAACGCATGGTATATATACCGCTTAAGAGGCTCCGTTTTAGACGAGGATGTCCCTAGATGCACTGCAATACGAGCTCTAAGATAGACCTATCTCTTTTTCCTCAGGGCAGAACATAGATTGAAAAGTTGCTTTTCAATTTTTCCGTTCGTCACGGTGTTACGATGTAAAGATATCGAAATATACAGGAAAGTATAGTAGTGTTTGTTGGCCCGGACAGATGTCTTCTGTGAAAAATATCATTTTTCTTCCCTTGCTGTGTATCTGTTTCATTGTAAATTGACCAGAACTGAGTAACTAAGACTCACTATGTGCAGTAAGCAGACCATTCTTCAGAAATCGGGCTATAACGCTTGAGATGCCATTTTTTCCGCGAACCTGGTTTGTTCGTACTTACATTACTCATAGAACCAAATTTCTATTGAGAAAGCTGTCGAGTGATATTTCTTCGTCGCCTTTGACATCCGAGTTCAGATCCTCCGCTGTTAATGAACTCATTAACAGAATTTTTCTCTCTTGCGCGAGTCCTCATAAAATTTCATGGCGTTAAAGGGATGTCTATTTGAATCGCCCGCAGAAAGGGCGACCTTTAATTACATTCGCAATAATTCTTTTAAAGTGCCGTAAGAGAGTGGCATCAGACTGCCATTAAACGAAAGTTCGCATCCATCCTTTTGGGCGGGGATCCCGAAGAGTAAATAACCCCTCTCGAAACAATCATTAGTCGTTTATTTCAGAATATCCGTGATGAGCTGGCAGATACTCGTCCCAGTGCACCTGATTAGCACATTAAAAACAAATTGCTCTTCCTTGAAATCAAAGACGCGTGCTCAAAATACGGGAAACTGTTATGGACTAAACTATGTTCTGGAGCAACTATTTTAATCTCTGCTATTCCATCCTCATCAAGAGTAAAAAGCGGACGTGAGTATAATCGAAACGTGCCAATCATTATTAATGGGATTTTAGAAACAAAGTTAATTTATACATAATGTTAATTTTCGAGTGAATTAATATCTTTATCATTGCTCAGTTGATTCCTCCTGCGTACTAGAATTTCTTATATATTTATTTGAAACAATTCCTTCTTCCGAACTGAACTACAGGTTCTTTCTGCAAAAAGGATTTTTAAAATATGAGCGAACAAATTAACGATTTCAGGTCGGAATGAACTTTCAACAACTCCAAAAAAATTTAATTTTCTAAAATTTCGATGTATTCGGAATCGAAACATCGTTATGCATCGAAATATTCTCGATTTACATTGAAAAGTTGTAACTAATTCAGGAATTTGAGAATGTACGGAAATTGTTCATTTTATATTCGTAAATTCTTAATATCTGTCGAAATATTCTATACATAGCTGATTTAGGCATAAAATAAGCGCTTATTGATAATCAAGAATCCGTGATTGCCAGTAGCAACAGAAACTATGAAAGAATTCTATATTAATGATAAAAATGCAACCTACAACGCATTCTCGACTCAGAAATGTGAGTTCAGTAATTCTAGACTCGAGAATTTCGTTCAGATAGAGGTAAAGGAAAGAAAGTACATCAGAGATAAAATATTCAGTACGTATTCGCTGCTCGAATCGCAGGTGATTATCTCCAGTAATTGAAAATAGACGAATCTAAACTGAAAAAAATGTGTTTAAAGATTTCGGTAGTTTTCACCGTTCTGGTTTAATCGTCCGTGCATTTGGACGGAAAGAACGCAGATCAAAAATATGTTTCCGTGATTTACACAGCGTAGGAGTTAATCGCGTCGGTTCATTATTTGCTTTGAAGCCGGAGAAAACCGCTTTCCGATGCAAAGGAATTCGCACAAACAAGGGAGGTAATCATTAATCGACTGCACTATTGATGAGATCGCTGATAATGGATCCATGTTTGCGTAGGTGTAAACATCGCAGTCCCAATCGCGGAAAGTTCGTGCATCATTTCCAGCGATGCGATATTCGCCAAATGGGGTATAAAATTCTTAGTACGCGCATTTCGTTTTATGGACAGAATTCCTTCCTTTGTTGGGTTCAAAAAGGGAGCGGATTAATCCAACAACTGCTGACACCCAAGTTTTTTTCGTAACTCTACTGGAAACGTTAACTTAATTTTTTCATGTTCAAAGGCGATGTGCTTTGACTGAAGCCATTTTTTCATTTGGCTCGATTTTCCGTTAGATTTTTCTAGTTACCCTTTACTAAGTTATACTTATAGACGCAAAATCTTTAACTACTATTGGAATTCCGTTTTCGGTTCGGAGATTTTTGGAGCGGAGATCTCAAAAAAATGTTTTAACATTTTATTGTGATTTTTATTACATGATTATGATGGTTCTCGTAAATACTTGCTGAAGTAATTAGTCCCTTCCTTATTTTTTAAATAATTGTGTATTTTGTTAAACTATTTGAGATCCCTTTCTGAAACCGAGCAGGTGTGTAATTTAAAGGTTTATTCCCTTTCTTATTTCTGAACTTATAATATTTTGGTTTGATAAAATATTTTCTAGTTGATTGATTTATTTAATCAACAAAATAGGCAAGGGATGCTATAATTCTAAAAATATTTTGCTCATTTTTACTTCTATTTTGCTTAAATAAAAATAATTTTAGTTCAGAGATACTATGAAAACACATCTCATATGCGAGATAGTTATACATATATATACGAGTGTGCCAAAAAAGTAAGGTGACTTTTCAAATTTCGCGGGCTACGTCCGTTCGATTTTCGATTTTTTTATGTCATGTTGGTACACTTGTCCCGAACATCTGTACAAATTTTCAAGTGTATAGCATGTTTAGTTTGTTTTTGACAGATATAAAGGTTAGACGTATTTTGGTGTGCTCGGCGATTTTCTGCTCTCAAAAAAAAAAAATTGATCAAAGAATCTGCATCAAATTTTGTGTAAAAAATGGAATAAAGTGCTCCGAAACACTTAAAATGTTGACAGTGGTATACGGTGAGTCTACTATACTGTGAGTAAAAAAACCTTTATAAGTGGCACAAGCTCTTTCAAGATGGCCGAGAAGATGCCAATGACGAACCTCGCTCTGGACGCCCCAGCACGTCAACAACAGATGAAAACGTTGAAGCAGTGAAGAAAATTGTTTTGAAAAATCGTCGAATCACTATCAGAGAAGTTGTTGAGGATGTTGGTATATCGGTTGGCTCGTGCCATGAAATTGTTTCGAATATTTTGGGCATGAGACGTGTGTCAGCGAAGTTTGTTCCGAAACTGATTAATTTTGACCAGAAGAATCGTCGCATGAGCATCGCTCAGGAGCTGCTTAATGACGTCAATGATGATCCTGATTTGCTCAAAAGGGTTAAAAATGGTGACGAATCATGGGTATATGTTTATGACATTGAAACCAAAGCCCAATCGTCCCAATGGAAGAGCCCAGGAGAGCCAAGACCGAAAAAAGTACGCCAAGTTCGATCAAATGTCAAGGTTTTGCTCACTGTTTTCTTAGATTACCGTGGCATAGTACATAAGGAGTTCTTACCACAAGGTCGTACGGTCAATAAGCGGTATTACCTTGAAGTTATGCGTCGTTTGCGAGAAGCAATACGAAGAAAACGTCCGGAATTGTGGGAAAACAACTCATGGCTTTTGCATCACGATAATGCACCTGCTCACTCATCGTTGCTTGTGAGAGATTTTTTGGCCAAAAACAACACCACAATCGTGCCTCAACCACCATATTCACCGGATTTAGCCCCATGCGGCTTTTTCCTGTTCCCAAAACTGAAGAAACCTATGAAAGGACGGAGATTTGCAACGATTGAGGAGATAAAGACTGCATCGCTGGAAGAGCTCAAGCCTATACCAGAAAGTGCTTATCAGAAGTGTTTCGAGGATTGGAAAAAGCGTTGGCGCAAGTGTATTATATCTGAGGGGGACTACTTTGAAGGGGACAACATGAATATTGTTGAATAAATAAATAGTTTTTCATAGGAACATAAAGTCACCTTACTTTTTGAACACACCTCGTATATATCTTAAAAGATATAATGTTTATACTTCAATAGTATAATGAAATATGATGATGGAGGAAAATAAAGGCGATAAATTCCTTTTCAGGAACGCCAAGGAAACCCTTTAACCCTTTAAGTTGATAGGGAAAGTATTTCCTAAAACGAGCAAACGTAAGGCGGAATGCCATAGGAGGGGATTGGAAGAGAAGGGCAAGCAAACGCGGATATAAATAAAAGAGGGAAAATAATGAATATGACGCTTGATGAGTCTCGAGCAAATCTTAAGATATTGCATGTTAGTAACTCCTTTATTCTTTATGAACCTTCGAAGTATTAAGTTTTTACTACTTTTTGTAGCACTAATATGCTGGTTTGGCCAATTTTTGTAGTCCTTTGTTATTTCCTTCTTCTGAATGAATAGGCATCTCTCTTCCATCTATTCGTATCTTAGAAAGGGTAATATCAAATCAAGTCAATTGTGAATTTCAAAACAGATATATCCAAATTATAAAAGCTAAAACAATTTTTCTTCCGTGACATAAAATGAAAATAAATCCATTAAGTATTTGTAACTCAAAATGATTTATGTTCTCGTCTGAAAAATCATAGAAAATATTAGCAATTTATTAGGTCTTAACATCCTTCGAACATCTCGCCGGAACTTTCCTCCTTGCCCATAATGTCTCCCGAATGGCTTGAGAGAATTTTCCGCTGGAACATTCTCTCTCAATGTTCTCAACGGACAGAGCACCCGACCGGAAATCGGAGGAACCGGGTTCGAATCCCGTCAGACTTTTCTTCCTTGGGACTTTTCCTGGGTGTACGTGCAAATATCACCCATTCCTTGTGGACTTCAATCGCAGACTCGATCGTTCTTAAACATTTTGATTAAAAAATAAATTTTGTGGTATTCAAACTCGCTTGTTCCAATTATCATGGGCATTTAAAGTGATACTTATATAAATGATTTTCTTCACTTTTCTATTAATATTCCATTAGAGCTACAACATAGTCAAGAGGGCAGCGCGTTCGATTTTGGTAGGAGCGGTCCCGGGTTCTATTCCAGGTGGGAGCCCAAAATGATCCGAAATGATCTCAGCTGTCAAATTATTTGTTAAAAAAATGCTAGAATTACATAAATTGTAGTAAAAATATCTTTACATATGAAATAATACAAGAATAGCTTACTAATCTGAGTCCTGTTTTAGTTCATTCAACTAGGATTCTACTTCTTATATTCATTTAATTAATTTAGAGGAATATCTAGCCGCATATAAATTAAACATATCTGAAATCAGTCGCTTCAACTTCCTTCTAATTTTCATATACTGTTACGAAGAAAAATTTAAAAGGCCTGTTAAGACCTTCAATTAGTAACACCTTCTGTTGGGAGGCATTGCAGGAATATCACCGAAAATATTTCCACGTCCTTTAAAATTTCTCCTTTTTCAACAAAAAACCTTTTGCATAACGCCTCTCGCCCGTAACTCCGCTTTAGGTGACCATTTCTAGTGCAAACACATTTGTGACCCAAAATTCTTTTCGCTTTTTTTGGCGTCCACAGATCCCTTCTACCGCACCTGTTAATTTACATTCTTTGTCCCCCATTGTCTCTATTACAGAGTTATCAAGAAGGGAAAATATAAAAATCTTTAATGCTCAAACTGTACGGATTTGTTAATTTATTTGTACAGCTAGTTCCAAAAAAAACTTACCACCTAAGCCGCAACCCGCATAACAGGCAGTGGATTTCCTCCGAGCGAGCCTTAAGAAGTGAGAGAGAGAGAGAGAGAGAGGGAAAACATGGCGGAGATGGTCTGCTTGAGTCATAACTCCGCCTGCAGAGTTGAAATGGATTTATTTGCTTTATTAATATTGCAAAGATTTATTAGTATCCTGAGTTTGGTGGCATTGGCCTAGCAGAATAGTATCATAGCAATACGGATGTCGTAATGCAAGAATTCAGTTATTATAAAATGGTTATAACGAATCAGTATATATTCTAGCATTGCTTCTCGCACAGAGGGAAATGTCGCACACGAGGTCCCGTTATTCCGAGGATACCGAGGCAAACCTCCTTCCCTTCCCTTCCTGTCATAAAATTCGAGTCTGAGAGGAAAGGCACGAGCAGGCTGAAGGAAATTTTCGCAAACCCTGCCTCTGAGCCGCTCTGAGCTTATGTTTAGCACTGAGATGGGAGAAAGAAAATTTCCGCGCTGTTTGAATCAGTGTCGGACCAAAAATATATAGACCTCGAATTTGACGCCTTCGCTTCCAAAACTCTGCGGTTATAATGGGTTATATTACATAATATATTGGTAAGTAATACTATACATCGTTCAAGAGAGCAGTTATTAGCCTTTGAAATTATATACGTAAGGAGTCCATATCGATCACCTGTTTTATCACAGCCTATGTGAATGCAATCTACACAAGTAAAGTAAGGCAAACTCATGGCCATATCTAGGCTATTACTTTAAATACATTAAAATATCTATAAGTAAATATGTAGTATGAAGTCTCGAGGCATTCTCTGTGTATTTTAGATAAATTTTGTTTCATTTGATAAGCATCAAAATTAAAACTCGATCGGTAAAAAATCAGTAAATTTTATCATCTATGCAGTTGGTATTTTTAATATACCGTCCAAATCAATTGAGAGAAAATGTGCTAGGATCGATTTTCCTGAATTAATAAAGATGATGGATACGAGACTACCATCTTTCACATTAATTTTGAATTCATTTATTAATTATTTTCGGTGTCATTGAAGAGTGAATCGAATAAACTTGATTTCTTCTGTGGATTCCTCTTGAAATGGTTGCAGTCACAAACCATTACGTTCTTAAACATTCTTCTCGCTATATTTATCACCTTTAAAAGTTCTAAAATACACAAAAAGATAGTGCGAATGAGGTTTGGTCATAATACTCATTGAATGCTACTGTTAGCTATGAATGTAAAATTTTCAATTAATTTTGAATGTATACAAAACTACCTACATTATTTATATTTCAATTGTTTATTACAACGTTTGCAATTATTATAATGTAGAAAACGTTAAAAATACGCAAAATAATAGGGACTTGGTGAAATAGTTTTTCCCAGGGCCTTTTTACCTGTAATTCCAACTCTGTAATATCACATGGGGAAGCGCATATGAGGCTATGTTGAAATTTTGCTCCCCTCGGTTGATGGCTGGCCCTGCGTAGCTCTCATATTTTTCGACAGAATTTTAATGATTGAGATGAATGGGTGGTGGTTTGGTATGGCTAGTCTATCTACATATTTATCGCTTGGTGATATTGAAAATATTCCTTCGTATTTAAAATGTATTGGCTATGAGAAACTTTTTATATCTCCTCATTCCATGACAAATTTGAAAAGCAAGATACAGGAGTGATTTAAGAAGTGAATAAAGCAATGAATTCACCAGGACTTCAAGAGGGAGACTGTTTTGATCGAGATAGGGAAGTGAGAAGCGACGGCAACAGTAATGCATACACTCACATGGATTTAACAACCTAAAGTGTAAGAGGTATGTTAATTCCAGATTTTTGGATAAATCACAATAGGTAATGGCATTTCTTGCGTTCCTCCTCGACCAACTGATTACTTTGAGTAGGAGCAACGACCTCTTTTAAAAGTATAACGCACTCACTCACCTCAATTTTCTCATCCAACATATATTTTTTCCGTTTATGACAGCCTCCAGAGAAACTACTCATTTATCCAATTTAAGTAATATCTTAGTCAAACATGGTTAACATTCAAATATAAAGAATATAACGTCTATGGCATACCATACTTTTAGAAATTTCCTTCCGATGCATGTTCATTCCTAGGATTCCGAAATTGTATACAATAGCGATGTTCAATGTTTTGTAGCAACCTTCTTTTAGTTCTATAAGAAAATTCGAGTAGTTCACTAAGCCAGTAGCTAAATCATCTTCTTATCAGCAATTTATTTTGGAAAGAGATTCCGAGGTCTTTTCAAACCGATAGAAATTGCTAACATTAGTATTGCTATCTATGCAAGCCAATGGTTTATTCTAAATAACTTTAGAGATATAATTTATCGGTAATTGGCGTATAAACTTCAAGTTTCTACGACATTGAATATGCGGAGTGTCTACAATTCCGTATTTACGTTTCATTTCATATTTTAGTGACATGATAATAGAAACTTTAGTCGAACTAGTAAGATCATCTTCAACGCTCTATCTATTTTGTATCATAGATGTTATAAGAGAAGTTAAACGATTTGGTTCTCGTAAGCGTAAGGAATAAATATTAGATGGCATTTCTCTAGTTCATTGTTCATTTCTCAAGTTATTACAAACTACGAAATTTTGAGCTCAATATAGAGACAAAATAAAGCATAAAAAACAATATTTATAAATAAACAATCATTGACGAGGAGCTTGATTCATATAAATTGACGATAGGCAGCATTACTTATTTTTTCATTTTTGTTGTTGAATTAGTTATTTAGTATAAGCTAATACAGTTTATGCCATTCACTTTAAAAGCAGAATATAGAGATACGATAATTCTGATATTATACACCCAAACATTGTCAACTTTATGTTATCGTTCAGATTTTCCGAAGGTCCTATTTCAACTAGAATGATCTTCCTTGCATTACTATTTTTTAAAATTCGAAACATCTTCGCAAAGTTCGTAGAGAATTATGATGTGCCTAGGATGAAGGATGTTACGAAAGTCCTTGGAGTGAATGTTGTAATAATGGATTACATATAGAACCAAGAATATTTTAACAGCTAAGGTATGAATCATGAGAATTAGAGGAATATTCTCATGTAAGTCTGTTTACAATCCGTTGGTTTCTATTTTTAACGTATTCTTCCATGACTCATATTACTCATCATTCATAATTATTGGCGGTGATTTTTCTTTTAATCATTATACATATTATGCACCATTCAAACAATTCGGGTTATATACTTTACTTGAGGCATTCAGAAACCGAAGCAGCGATCATTAATCATTAGTCTCACTTTCACCTAGCGCATAGTTCTGAAAATCATTTCAGTATCACAATGGAAATCGTGTTGTGGGTGTTTTCACACCCCCTGACATACGTCATACGGCGGCTCGCGGGGTATTAATGAAAATGTAAATAAACCAGGTGTTAACGTGTAAATCTGCAATATGCAAGTATAGAAAACATGGAATTTATATGCAATATGCAAATCAGTCTTAAGGTTCTGATTTTCCATACTAACTGTTGTTTCGTAACCATCTTAAACTGTATTCCTTGCAAGAAGTCCTGAAAGGTCGTCTACCTCAAAAATAGAGTTGAATATCTTCATTCCCTAAGGGAATACCCGCGGCGAAGATTTGCAAATCGCGGATCCACCATTTCCCACCTTACTTGTGATCAGTCGCCGCCACCATACCCTAACCTTAGATACCTGCTCAGCAGGGGTGCGGTCGGTAATCCTCATTAGCGCTTTCAAATTCGCTACCCCGGATACATACGACCATCCACAATATACCGAAAAGGGGGTTTTTCTTCTCAGAGCGGAGTTGACCTTCACCCATCGGCCGTTTTATGGTTCCTTTGAGAAAATAGACAATACCTTTCGATGGACGAAACAAAAGAAAAAGAAACAACAAAGGAATGAATAGGGGATACTCCTAGGGCCAGGGTGGAGGGCCTCCCCTCTCTCTGAAAGACTTAGTAAAACCTCAGACGCGAATTTGTCAGAAACAGCCAAATCTCATCTCAATATCATAATGCTTCATCTGATACCGTCATCACGATTGCCTGGTGGAGGAACAGAATGACGTGTTGACACATATATTCTAAAATGCCTAATGCTCCGTTATTTGTCGTATCAAGCAAATTTTATACTTCTCTGTATTGCAGAATAATTCAACAGCAAAGAAATCGAGTCAAAATTTGCACCACGGGGCAAGAAAGAGATTTATTATCAGATAAAAGTTGGGACAGCATAATTTCGCAAGGAACATGAACTTGATTTAATTAAAGGGATAGTTTTTCTGGGACTGGCAATGAACAATATTTTCGGAAAAGTGTTACGAGATGCTGGCGTTAATTTCGTCGTAAACAATTTTTTTTATTCTATACGTGAAAAATTTTTGTAGTTCTCAGTATTTAAATAAAGTGTGCTACTATTCTAATATCTATGTTATTCTCTAAAATACTAAATTAGCAATTTGAATTTTAAACAATTACATTAGAAAATGATGATAGCACACCAATTGATATTTTACTTTCTATCAGTTGATTTGGTGGTATTTAAAATTTTTATAATATTCGATGTAATTATCTGATTTAGTTGATCGTAATTTACTTGGTTTACTTTATTGTAATAAGTTTTGGGTCTAATTTTCAGAGCTCTTTACCAGGTCGACTTAAAATGATTCTTTCTCAGTGTATTCGCCCAGATAAAGTTTCTTTTCATCTTTGCTTTCCTTAGTAGGTTTCGCAGTTTTTTCATGCTCCCCTTCTCGATAGCATTTTTCTGCAACATAAATCAGTTGAAATACAGTTGATTGTGTTCTTATTCATAATTATTCTTTATCTCCTTACAGAGTTTTCGTTCATATTTATATATGAGTCATAGTCGTGGATTTCCTCTAAATAAATTTAAATGTTCGTCCTGTAGGCGTCAAGAGCATTAAAAACGTAAGAATATAATCCTTTTTAATCTTGCAATGACATAATTTTTTATTTGATAATAGAAGCAGCTAAAGTAAGTTTACCCGATGCCTCCAGAAAAAGGTGAATTACGCAGAAATCTCTGGCCAAAATGAGGAAATCCGATTTTCATTCATTTTTTAATACTATGCTGCTGACATAGTGAAAAGTAACACTAAATTTAAACTAGATTCCGTGCTAATAAAGACGGTACAAATACTTTCAACGCGTTTCACAACGGTTTAAAAAGGCGCCTTCCTTCCAAGAGCCAATAGAATTCATGGAAAACTCTAGACTCGCTCTCATCGAGCTTCACGTCTGTTATGCGGGTTGCGGCTTAGGTGGTAAGTTTTTTTTGGAACTAGCTGTACCTCGAGTGATGTTATCATTAAAACTATTGCTCACATTACAAGTTATAATCGTTTAATTCGTTCTAAATACCACGTAGTCAGTTCTGTCACTCATTTTTCTGCACCTACATATCGATGAAAAGGATATTTTGGTATAAAACGGAGAAAATCGTATATCTTATTTACATTATTTTCAGTCAGATTGTAAAATGGATGTAATTTCGAACTCCAAATCACTATCATATTATAACTATCGAACGCTGAAATGGTCACGAAATGAAGGAAAGAAGAAATAGTTTTATTTCATTGCTCAAAAACGGGTGCTTGAGAGCTGCTCAGAGTGAAAATTTGCGGTATCTGTGCCAAGGCGGATTAGTCTGCGAAAGATATTTAAAAGTGATTCACGAATACCTGAAACATTCGTAAGGACTCACACGTGATTTAAGCATCACTTGAAACAGCTTGATTTTCAGTTATGGCTAATACTTGCAAAGGTGGAGTTGCTTCTACACTGTAATAGAGGAATAATTATGCCATAAATAAAGAGCATATTTTCTTTAAAGTAAAATGTGTATTTCCTGAATACTCAATATGCCATAAAGTTTCCATTATTGGGCAAAGTTGAAACTCTCATCTTCTCATCAAAAATATAATAAAAAGTGAAAATATACATGTATTCAGATTTAGAGAAATTTAGCATATTTCTTTTGTTAATATCAGATAGAAGCTGACAACGCAGTCTGTTCTCAATGATAAAGCTTCATCTTCAGAAAAAAACAATTTTTTTGACGATTTTTAGGCTCGATATTCACACATTGTATACCTGATCGTTTCTTTTAGGATATCTCATTTATTAGAGTATAAGACATAGTCTAAATGTCATGGGATCGGATCAAATTCGTAAATAAAGTAATCACTGAGTGGAAATTCGTCGCTTCCTGAAAATGTTTGAAATTACATACGTTCACTTTACGTTCACTTAAAATGCATTCTGACTGGTTTTCCGCACCGAAATACTCTGGATGTAC
Organism: Pachydiplax longipennis; assembly: GCA_036926295.1. Lineage (NCBI taxonomy): Eukaryota > Metazoa > Arthropoda > Insecta > Odonata > Libellulidae > Pachydiplax > Pachydiplax longipennis. The sequence goes on along the minus strand of JAVFKF010000050.1, from coordinate 2,996,288 downwards.
TAATAGCGATTATTTTAACTAACAGAACTGATTCCTAAAGCAGTTATAGAATATATTTATAGTGTCTAAATTTTAGGAATAATAGTTAGTTGAAGGAATGATATTAGTTACGGATTTAAGGTGAATTCCATCCATTCATCATCACTTCTGATTCTGGTCAGAAGCTCGTCGGAAAATTGACCAAACACAGGTTTCAAAATTTAATTTAAATCTATAAGAGTAGGCTCTCTTCATCGCTGGATACAATGCCGAAAAATCGCAAAGATATCAAGGATAGAATATCAGGCAGTATTTGATCGTTTCAACGTGATATCGAAGATTAAATGCAATCAAATAATGAGTCCTCATTTGTTTGTATTTAATTTCTATTGCTCCGGAGAGTTATTTTGTGACTGTTAAAACTTTCATTTTCTTCGGTCCTTGATTAAGCATCACCTTGTTTGAAGAACAAACTTGACATTTTTCTCTACAACACGGTGGAAATCGAAATGATAATTAATTTCGCGAAATGGAGTCGTGTTCGGTGGAAGTAAGCGCTGTTTATTTATTCCTAATTATGCTCCGAATAATTAATAAGCGGTTAAGTTCGCAAATGGAATAATTAAAATAAAAGAAGTCGGGCGGTTTGGTTGCTTTTAAAGCGTGCTTTTGAATCACCGAGATTACTTCGGACACCGAACATTTCGTGATCACGCATCCATCTAAAATTCTATGGCTGTGCACGAATCCCTAAAGATGTTGCGTTCTGTATTTTAGATCGTATTCGTAATATTACTTCATGTGAACTTTGAAATTTGTATCCTTTCCTCAGACGACTTCATCCTCCCATCGTTATTATCTTCCTACATTGAAAGTATATGTAGAGGACACTTTGTATTCTTCCGCAGATTTTATTCTTGTGGCGACATGTTTTGCTAGGAGTACTACTTCGCTAGTTGTATTTCCCATTGTCAAAGATTTCAAAGAAAACATTTGCTTACACGAAGAGGAATAAATTCCTTAACCTCCATCTGTTATACGATTGTTTGTAAATCTATTGAGTGTGAGTCCGATCTGTGAGTACATAAAAATAAGAGCTGACGTCGCATTGATTGTTAAAGTAATGCATGGAACGGCTGACTTTGTATGAGTTTGATTTCACCAGCGATTAAAGTCGAAAGTTGTTTTGTGCCGCAACAACTCGGATTCATACTCATTTATTCACGCTCCTTATTAATTATAATTTAAATCATTCCGTTCAGTTAACGTGCCATATATTACGAACTAGAATTCTTTATTTCTTATTCCAGCTGTATGAATACGCAAAGCGTAGCAAAAGAACGATGTTGTTCCAGTAATTGAACTATAAATCATAAACCTAAATCTAAGAATAGACAACAGAAAATAAATGAACCTTTGTCTGTAAAATCACGGAAATTACTTCAAAGTTGAGTATGAATTATATTATTACGAATTAATTAAATTGAAAAGAAAGAGGATGAAATTTTCAAATATTATCTCATCATTGGTAACCGGAGAAACAATGCACAAGGCCAAAAATATCACATCTGTAAGAAGCGAAGGATTTAAATTTTCTAACAAATTTCGTTATTATATATTTTCGCAACTTTCCCAAACGACGAATTCTCTCACATGTGATAGAATGTGATAGAATGTGCATAATGCGAATTTGAACAACGTTTCGTATTTTACAAATATATCCAACTCATGGGTGAGAAGGGAAGTTTGTTTCATTCTTTGGGAGTCCATTTCAATCGTAGTTGTTTGACATCCAATTTCTGAACGTAATTCACTTTTACGTCCAGAATGAGATGAAACGCGTTGTTCACAAAATTGAAGGGGATGGAGTAGAAAATTTACAACTGTCGAATTAGCCCACGAATAGAAACACGTGGATTGAAATGAACTTGAGTTCTAAGGGATGTACTTACTGAGAGCATTCCTTCTCCTGCGCGACAGCAAATAGAAGCAATGGGATGGCAAAGTAGATCCACCATCGGTGAGACGTCCCCATTTCGATCTAGTTTCGATGTCCCGATCTCAGTGTTCCATGATGTCTTCTGAAGGCCTCTGGGGAAGGACAATATGAGATTAGCTTTCCCGTATATTGATGAAAGAATAAACATAATATGGATTCCGCGAAAAATGTGATTGGGCTACTTGATTAGTGATTGTTTCGAATTGTGACATCTGATTAAAAATGTATTTTCCCTTCAGTTTGATACATTCTCTATTCAATCACTTCATTCTCATCAGGTCAAAGTTAGTAAATTCTCTCCTAAAGGCAATTTACTACGATATTAAACTCAAGTTGAGTTAATATGCCAATTTAAAGGCTCGGTAATGCGAAAAATAATTCAACATGCTCAAGCCATTATCATAATTAATTACATAATACTAATGCCGGTACTACATCATCTGCACCGATATTCTTTTACGTATTTTATAATTTCCTCGAATAAATAATTAATTAATAATTCGGAATATTTCTTCGATAAGATGTACTCTATTTTAGAGAACTGATTATTATTCCAAATTTTGTTCTTCAGAGACATTATTATTTTGATCTTACTCTTTGACTTTTTATTGTATATTTTAGATGGTTTTTTAGAGAAGAGGATTTCGATAAGAGAATAATAATGGAGAGAATATCCTGTCAGTAAAAGTGTTTTTTTTTATTGGAGCAGCAAAATCGGACTTTAGAAATGAGCTCCCGGATAGCCAAGTAGTTTTCAACCTTTGCGGATTTCGATTTCCGGTGTGGGCAAAATTACCTCTCGCATCGATTTTTAAAATACGCCTTCACAAAATGAATATCAGAACTTTTTCATTGATCATGCAATATGCAATGGAGGAATTCATTTTCAATATTAGCTGACATTAAAGTCAAGTCTGCAATGCTGTCTTCTTTGGAATTGAGGAGCTAAACGAGAGCTCAGACGAAAAAAGTAGCCAATTAGAGATGACCTTTGTTATGATCGTCAAAATAATATCAAATGGAGCGTAACGAAGGCTGGGATCGAAAAGGGGATTAGAGGATTTGAACCCGCTCGAGTTATCGCATGAGTACGCACCGAAGCACATGAGAAACTCCATTTAACTGTGTAAGAAGATATGTAAACACAGAAATGAAAATTGGAATTTCAACATCAGCATTTCTGTTTCTTCTTACTACAACTAACGGTGCATTTATTGAAATTACGCCACAGAAATTGTTATTGGTCATGAATATTGCCTATTAATTTAAGCGATTTCTTCAGCGGAGATATTTTTATTGAACGTTTCAGGGAATTGCACTTATTTAATCTTACAATTTTGAATTCCCTTTTCGTGAAGGGGAATGAGATAGATTTATTTTTGAAGTACTTTTCATAATTTATGAATTATTCTGAGATTATGCGTATTCGATCTTTCCTCCGATTTTGAAATGGCTCGCTTTTTATATAATAAGGACGAAAAATAAAATATAAGAATATAGCAACTACGGGATTAGTTAATGACGCAAAATAAAACTTAATCCATTTACAAACTCTATATTCACTGCTAAATTTTGAAAAACGGGTAATGCCAGTGAATGAATTCGAAATCAGGTTCGCCTATTTTAATTCAAGATAAGTTACTGAAGTATATGCAATTTTCCTAAGATTTTCTCAGAACGCAACGAGTTTGACAGTTTCTTAATTGCTACACCGTTGTGTCAATAGGAGGGAATGATAAAAATAAACAGAACTATTACTAAAAAATAGCCTGTCATTAAAAAATAAAACGTAAGATTTTACAACTCTTTGCGATCGATATCCTATAAAGGTAGCATTTCTTAATTGCAAGTATTGGGCTAAGAGTTTAAGGATTAAGTTCCCCTGCTTTAGGCTGTGTTGCCTTTCCAGGGAAATGACGAATGACGAAGGTCGCTACGCTTAGCTTTATAGCCTACCTGACAATTTTTCGTAAACTTTAAGTTCATTTTCCGTGAAAACTAACGCTCATAAAACCCAACTTTGGGGGTGATTCGTCAATTTTGACTCGATATCTATCAAATTACCGAGTCTTACCACTTAAATCGCGTCCGACGGTGTGTAGTCTCCTTGTTAGATATTTAAGAAGCATTGATATCCTGCAACTTATACAGAGTTCACCAACGTACGGACAATGCATGTTGCATAATACGCAGGATAGCAATTTCAAGGAAGGCTACGTAAATAAGTAATTCATAGAATTTTATGAGTTTAACGTTTCCTTTCGTATACTTTCTACTCTCTGAACTATTCACATTCAAATTAAGACATAAAGCAAGAGCGTCAAATTAATCATGAAAATCTTCCAAAAGGGAATAAGAAAAGAGTTTACTCGAATAATCCATTGTGCTATAATTAAAAATTATTGATTTGTTTCGCGCTGTAGTGAGGATGCCTTCGCAGGGTCGGATTAGAACCAACGGGGGAAATAAACAGAGAGCATCCTCACTTCTTCCCCCGCGGAAAAATGAGACAAAAGCAGAAAGATTGCGAATTATTCTAACGAGTAACTCGCGGTAAACGACTTCATAAGCCCTTCAGCGGCCCAACTGAAGAGACGCATCACTGTATGAAAAGGAAGGGAAGGATCGTCCCTGAATTCAGGGACTGCCCCCTAGGGAGCAGTGCATGATCATAACAGAGGGGATCGATGGGAAATAATTCATCCGCCCATTGAGGGCACAAGTTCCCTCAATTTTGGGCGGAAAGGAGCCGCCAAAGACAGGTTCCATCCATTCCGAAAGAGGAAACCGCGAGTTCTATACTGAGGCGATGATGTCACTTCTACCGTCTAACCGAAGACGAAGATCAGTGCGGAGAGAGAGCGGTCTGCAGACTTCTGAACTTCCTCAATCTACACCTACTAAATCTTCAGCGGACTCAGGAAAAAGTAGGAGGAGAGCCGAAGACATTATGAGAAAGGAAGAGGGAGAGGAAGAGAACGCTCAGAAGAGATGGTGCCCACAGCACCATGGAGTTGGCACAACGGACCGACCGCATGAGCTAACCAAGTCATCGCTGAGAGAGATAGCGGAGGGAGCCAACACGAGGGCCAATCGGCGGTCGGGGATGATTATCTGCGAAAGAGACTGAAATTCTGTACGCGTACTGAAAGCCAATAATTATCGTGGTCCTCCTTATTCTCCAAATTCTGAACGGAGTTAGTCTCTCAATGAGAATGAAGGAGTGCAGCATCTCTTATTAGACGGCTGGAGGGGAGGAGGCGGGCAAAGATTCACCGAAGTAGCAGTGATACTGGGATGCGACAATTTCTCGGAGAAGAAAGCGAATTCTCGGAAAAACGAACTAATACAGGAGATAAGGCAAAATTATGCACGTACTTGATACAAGTGAAAACTTAAAGGTGTGACATGAAAAGGAAAGGTTTATTTATATGATTTAATTTTGTATCATCGCTGTATATGATATGCGGGCGTCCTTATTGAAATGATAAAGACACCTAAGGTTGATTTCAGTACCTTTTGGTTGGTTTCTTTTGAGTATTACAGTTCAATGATGACTGTTATGTAGTTGAACTTGGCGAGCGTAATGAACTGTGTGTGTAGGTATTGAAGAAGTGGCCTAGGAGGTGAAGAAGGTGGTGTCCATGAGCAGTCTTCTCGTCCACTTAGGGCGTCATCTCACCGAAGACTGAAACTCTCCATGAACGAAGCCAGGGTCATAGCAATCCCTAACATTGCAGTCTGAGAGCCGCCAAGTACGGACACTAAACGTAATAAAGGTTGAACTCTGAACAAACAGAACGGACTTGAATTTGAATTATTTGTCTCTAATGTCACGACGACAGCACCTTCATTCTAAACATTGCATTCTTTTCTGGTAAATTGAGTATCGCACTTGTGTTTATTTTAGTATTTGGTATCATCTCCTCAAAAAGTTAGCCCCTTTAAAATATAGATAGCAAATTTATTGTTTTTGCAGTTTAAAAGGATGCTAAATACTAAAGTAGCATTCAATCATGTATTCTTACACATATTTTATGGTACCAAGAAAGTTATTAATTAAGATAATGAAAAATAATCACTCCTTTGAATATTTTATGACTTCTGTAGGAATCCTTTACAGTATATTAAGTATAGTTCTGTGGGTAGAAGTTCCGTTTTCTGTTCGAATTAGTGGCAAAAACATAGGCGGAGGAATGAATCATAATTTATGCATTTAGAGAGCGACTCGCATTATTCCGTCGCTGCTTGCATTAGAAATGATGCGTGCATTGGGAATCATCCGGTGGATATTGTCCATTCCCACTCAGCGAATGATATATGTCACAGTTAATTCAGATACCAGAAGAGATTGACATGGCTTCTTATTATCTTTCAGTCACGCGACCATAAATATTATAAAATGTATGTAATTTGCACTGGCTCGGAACCTCTTATACTCTACTCATAAATAATTTGTGCAACAGATCTTTTCTTAAGAATGTTGGTTTGGTTAATGTAAAAGTTAGAACTAATATTCACCTACAATTTTAACCAACCTTTGTTTGACCTTTACATATTCAATAACATTATAGTTCGATAAAAATCGATTATTAGATCAAGAGGTATTTTCATCGCGCATTTCGATTTTTGCTGTTTTTGACGTATGATCTTATTGATGTGATTTTCAAGTTATTCACAGAAAATATTCAATCAAGCTTTTCAATACATAAAATTGTACAGAATGATATGTGCGAAAATATGTGTTTTTTCTACTTTTTCAAAAATCCAAGAGTTGTAAAGTCGTCGAAATTACCATGCAAATTGATTTTTTTTTTAATAAATCGAAAGAAAACATTTGATGTTGCTATAGATGGTGTGATTGCTTACGCTCGATTTTGCGATAATTTGAATAGGTCTGTTAACAAGTTTATTAGTACTTAAACACCGCCCAGAAACACTTAGTAGGTATTATTTTATTCTATTTCCTTATTAAAGGCCGGGGATATCACATAAGGATACTTAAATTTTAGCTGCGAATTACTTCGTATAACTGGAGGATCTTTCTCTTCAAAGGCTTCGTATGAGTCAATTAATTTACGTCGCAAATAATAAAGAATATTAAATATTATACATAGTATCATATATCATATAACATACTATCATCTTTAACTGCGGTTACAAAATACTGGAAATCTCGGAAAACTTGATTGGAGTTGCGACGTATTTTATCCGTAGATTTCCATTGTCTTAATGAATTGCTTGAAAATATCCGTGAGATATTAATATTTCTCGTGTTTTAACTTAGGGCAATCGGAATTGTAGATGAATATTAAATTTGTAGAAATTAAACATTTTATGAATTCATGCACGCAAGGAATAAAATAGTATTAACAAATAGATCAGTTTATTTTTAATGAGGTACTCATTCTGCCTTCAATTTTTTATTTCGTTTATGGGATAAAAATGCCTTAAATATTCTTCAGCATGAATTAAGTCTGTGTTACCGCTTCTTTGACCTGGGGAGACAAAGAAAGATGCGAATCAAAACGGGAATCATCTCTCCCCCATATTTCACATATTATACATTCCCAACTACATCTATCTTCACGTATGTTTGAAGGATAATTAGCCAGAATTTAACATGAAAGAGACCAATCGTTAGACTTCGTATCACCAAAAGGACAGCGAAACTGCATTCGGGGATTCCACGGTGGTGAGTCGGAACGCGCCGCGCTAACGAAAAATCGACTTAACTCCCAAAACAGCACCTGAATTGAAACAGTTTCTTCGGATTCCACATCTAGACACTTCCGACTATGACGTGATATAAGAGACTTGATGCATTAGGGCCGTTTTCCTATTTATATTCCTTACTTTATCTCGAAAATTGTCCGAAAAAGGTGTCCGCCATTTTGTTGCTTCAAATGAGCAAAAACTCATTTTTGTAAGCGGTGATAGCAACCAGTCAAAAGATAAAGAATTGTTGTAGATCATTGCATCGTTGTTTCTTCCAAAAGTATCTATTTAAACCCTCTATAAAAACGCAAACTTGAACGTTTATCCGAAAAATTCGCGACTGCCCATTTCTGTGAAAATGGTTCAGGTTTGACGCCATGTATCTTTTTAACGCGTAAAGATATCGAAAAACGACGAACGGGAACATAAATTCAATCTTTTCTTAATATATATGCGAAGTTTCAAAACCCGCACTCAAAAAAACCATTTTTGGCCTCTTGGCCAGCTTTTTTCGATTCTAGCCCACTGTGCGGTCTTAATTCCTCCATATAATATGTGCGGTGGGGAATTCTTATATTTTTAAGAAGCACATCCCGAGCAGATGTAAGAGTATATTCGGTATACCAGTATACCAGTTATTCAGAATCCCTAATGCGCATTTCGAAAGCAATGCTTTCATGATCACATCTTTCATGATTCATTCAGCATTGGACCCCCTGTGATGATGAAAGCATTGCTTTCGAAATGCGCATTAGGGATTCTGAATAACTAGTGTCCGCTAAGCGATTATCCGTTTCCCGGGTATAGTTTCCCTAGACGGTTGCCGATGTCGGCGCTTGGAGAACCTTTGTCTCTTAATCATGTTTATGCTTGAAAATGCAGTTCACCGTTTCCCTACTTGTCCTTGGTTCTATGCCATGGTACCATTTGTATTCTACCGTACAACTAAATGGGGAACAAGGGATTACGTTTGATGACCTCTTCGATGTGATATGCATTTAAAATTCTGGTTACTTTAAGGAGTTAAGGAGTCCTTTCCAAATCTGAATTGGCTACGACCTCTACGGTAACGTATATGGGTTCGATAGCATGCCACTTAAATTTTACTGTTATGATATACACTTAGCCGAACAGGGATATGTAATTAAAAGTACTTCCGATAAGTCACTGAGTATTTTTGTAAACTATTCTCCAATGAGCTAGCAGTGTAAATTGAATAGAGCTTGAGGATTTAAGAAAATCCATATTTTGATTTCACTCGCTGCTTCTAAATAAGAAACTAATAGGAACCTTTTAATGTGTCAAACTCATGCATCAGATTCTAAGTTATATGTAAAGTAGCCAATGTAAGACGAATTCGACCGGAGAAAAACAACATCGTCAGTTTGGGTTTTCATTTTATCTTGTGGCATCCCTTAAAGGAATAACTATGCGCCGTGGGTGTCAGAGCATCGACTTTATTTCACCGGATCACGTATGTTTAAACAAATTTCATGTATTTTGAGCTATCAGAATGCCTTCCTGTTATTGATATAATAGGTGAATATTATTGTTGCGGGAATCTAGTCATAGGTGAACCCTTTGCTGATTTGGTTTCGTTTAAATGTCGAAAGATGATAGTGATAATCGCCTAGCATCTTTCAGAATAATAAAGACATAATTGTGAGGACTTATATATTTGGGTACGATTATTTCTTTTTAAGCATACGACATTAAAGAATGTAAATGAATACTTATGAATGATCGGTAGCCTTGAAATGCGGACAATATGATGGCAAATAACTACAGATTTTCATTCTTAAATTATAAGAAACTGGCCATGTTGGCATAATTATTCCAGCGCATACAGTTCTATGCTTACGATAAAAATGTTTCATACGTTTATTTTCGTCTACTCAGTTTAAAAGCATTAATTCTAGACCAAATTCCATGCCAATTCAGTTCAAAGACTGTGCGAATACGCAACAATTCCTAACTTCTCTCTCTGTTATCTTGCAGAGATTCAAATTCTTAGGTGCTTTTCTTCTTTTTAGTATCCAATTGATCACAAAACTTGATCTTTAGAAATACATGAATCCTTGGTTCTACTTCCCTCATCTTTTCTTCCAGTGGTTTCATTTTCAGTGCACTTGTTCACTTTCAAATGTACCTTTTTGTGGGGATTCGACCGCTTTTCTTTGATTCCAAGTACTTCTGCAAGTTCTTCATTTCTCCCCCAATTCTGAAAGTTGGTTTATTTCACGAAGAAGAATGAAACCGTCGCGACGGTTGTACGTCAAGGCTTTTATATGTCTTTATATGTGTTGTATGCATTGTGTTTTCACAAGTCATTGTGAAAGTTATCATTCCTGTCTTGAATTACATCACGAGTTTTAACTTCTTCCAATTAGCAAATAAGCTCGTGAATTCAAATATTTCAATATATTTTTGCCTTATTCGAAGACTATTTTTGCTGCTTTTCGCGACAGTCATTATGGAGTTGGTTTAATTCCAACAACAATAGACATTTCGGATTATAATTGTAAGGAAGAAATGCGAAAGGCTTTTTTTCAAGTCTGTTTTTCTTTGGAAGTTTTCATATTATATCTATTTTTGTTGTAATTTCTTATAATTTAGATTTGGTGTTAGATACCGCCGTTCAATTTAACCTCTCTTGAAGTAAAATCTTCTCCCAAGAGGCCTATATATACTTTTCTAAGCAGTTAACACGAAAATTTGTGACTTAAACAGAGGGTTAAGTCATCAAGTTTGGTGCAAAATGAAATGTCAAATATACTCGAGTATCAGACATAGATCTAACAAGCTTGAACACCACTTTTAAATCATCATAATTGAATGATGATAAGTTTAATCTTCTGATATTCCTACAAATTACAAGAGATTTAGAAGGTTGTTACAAATATTTCATACTCCTACGTTTTGGAGGGCTCTATTGAAATAGTGCTTGCTGAAAAGTTCTTCTATGAAATGCGTCCAGAATGGCAAATATAGGTACTCATTCGGAAACTGTTCAAGATTTTTATATTGTTATTGCACCTAAGTGATCTTATCTTTGCGAAAACTGAAAAATCCGAAACATTGTTAATTTCAAGGAATTAGTATCTGGAATTCTCCATTCACCTCTTTATATAATCTTTCCCTTTACTGCACGCTATAATTGCTATTTCAGATTTTGACTTATATTAATTAAAATTTCCATAAACCTACGTTAGTTATTAAAGTTTTATAAGTTCGGGTTTGGGTAAGTTTATCTGAAATGGAAATTAATGGAAATGTTTCGATACTAAGGAAATGCCTAAAAATTGCATTTTCGAGGATATAATTCGTGATAACAAGATGCGTGCACTCCCTTACCAAGGCTGTTTAATTCCCTATCTACCTAAACCCGTTACCAAAAACTAGGTAATATGTTTGCTGTTGGAGAGAAAGAGAGAGTCACGGCGGTTAGAATAATATCCACAGTAAGGTACTCCTTAACCTGTACCATTACGGCTTCAGGAGTACCTCACGAGCATCCGAACGGGTGGTGTTTTTACGTCCGGATCATTAGAGAAGCTCATCATGAAAATTGTTTGCATTTGGGGGATAAAGGACAATAATTCTTCAGGCTGTCCTACTGCCTGTGACCTCAATTTGTTATGCGGCACAAATCCCATCTGAAGCCGGTCATTCTCTAGCACATCAGTTGTTCACTTACAATGTTAATTATTGCTCTGAGCTCAGGAAAACAATGGCGCAACAAACTTTGGTGAATCCACAAAAGAAGTCAGAAGGTCCGGTGATCGTAGGAGTGATGCAATTGGCTCATCCACTCACTTGGAAAGCGGACTCTTATGAGAGGCCATCTTGCATAAAGTACACGCTGCGTTCTTTGTCAATCTGGAGGAATTAAAAAGTTTTCCAACTACACTGTTCATTTGATACTGCTCTCTTGAAAATGACCGTAAAATTTTCTCTTGCACATTGCGCACATAGATAGTATTTATTTTGCAGTGAATTTTCACTGCCCCAAATCCTGTCTTTGTTAACTTCACCTCATCGGTGAAATATCGCTTCATCACTACAATAATCTTTAGAATGAAATCCAACCTATGTTACATTTCCGCACAAAAGTTCTTCCGAGCAATCCTGTCTTTTAGTTCTTGCTTCATTCTAAACTTGTATAGTTTTAGATGCTTCCTCAACACATGCCAAGTATGTGGGACGCCTCGAGAAGCACGCCGGGTCGATTTAGTAAAACACTCATAAATAGTAGGTCGAGAAGGCGGATCTTCACCAAGGTGTGTAGGAAAATTACGTTGCACAGTTGTCGCAGACTCTTCAAACCAAAAAACACAGCGTACACGCTGGAGACCGGTAAAAGCGGCCATTTTGTTTCCAATTGCCGCTAGTGCTTACGGTAAGAAGATTATATACTACACGTGAGACAAAACTTTGTCTATCTTCCTTCGTCATGGCAGCAAAACTAAATCTGTACGTCGTATGATTAACCTTTGATGAATTTTCAAAGTTGTAAAGTCCTTTTTGAAACACCTATATAAGTATAATATAGGTGTTTCAATATATCTAATATAATAAAATAGGGTGTGTGTGTGTGTATGTATGTTCGCCTAAAACTCGAGAACCATAAATGACACATATTTCAAACATTCACGATTGTTAAAAGTATTCCCTGCGCAGATAATAGGCTACTTCTCATTTACTTAAATGTGCCCAGTTCGAACCCAGACAAGAAAAACCGTTCTCATAAGAAATGCACGTAAAACTCAGTTTTATCGGTTGCAAGCTACATTTATTTTGCAAAATTAAATTAGAAATAATGGGTTTACGAAATCGAGAGAAGCACCAAAAGAAAGAGGGTTGAATAAAGATTCTTATTTTAGTCGTGAAATATCATTTATCGAGTCGAAATGGCGAGAATTCGGTTAAAATAAATGGAAATTTCGTGAAATTTTGAGGCTGTAAACAACGAGTCCCCTTGACGACGAATGCGATTGTTGAAACCGAGGTATTGCGTTTTTCCGTAAGAATACACGGGTATTTTAGGTCCATGTGAAAGTAATGATTAAAAATGATTGATAGGATATGTTCAGGATGGCACTTATCTAATATTATTTTGCTATCTTTTCTCACGGAAGGGTCCTGAGTTCGACGCTGGGCGGTCTTTTGCGCGAATTTTTGCAATCTGTTTTGAGGCCGTTCTCGATGAGATAGAGCAATCAAAATCACGTTGTTTGCAGAGGAGATGGTCTTCCATCATTACTTTAGTAAGAAATGTTACCAATGGCCGTATGTTCGACGCCAGGTGGATCCGAAATGATTCCGTTAGAAATGCATTGGTGAAATTTTGGACGATTTTTTTAAATGCTTTCCCGATATGCTTCAAAGATAAAACCCGGAATGGTGACAGAGGCGTTTCAGAAGATTCTTTCATGACGTCCACTGCTTCTCTAGTGGTCCTTGGTTCGATGGTAGAGTGTCATTCCGATTCTACCATGCATTTAAAGCGGGAATAACGGATCTTATTTTAGGACCTTCTCGATAAGATACTGAATTGAAACTTTGAAACACGTGAGAGTGGCACTTATCTAACATTTCCATGCCATTGTCTCTCACGAACGGGTCCTGTGTTCGACGCCAGGCGGTCATTTACACTAATTTTTTAAAAATTGTTTTGAGGCGTTTCTCTTTGCAGGAGACTATTCAAAATCACAGCGTTTGCGTTTGAAGTACTTTTCTATAGAACCAGTGGAAGAAAGGTTACCTTTGACCGTGAGTTCGATGCCAGATGGATGAAAATTTCTCACGTTCGAAATGCATTGCGGAAATTTTTAAGAATTTTGCTGGATAAGCGTCGAAGATGATACCCGTAAGGGGAACTTATTCTTACCAATTAGCTTGCAGTATGCAAGCAACTTTTACTCGTATATATATATCATCATCATCATCATCAGCCATTTTCAATCCGATGTCGGATGTAGGCCTCCCCAAGCGCTTTCCAATTCTCTCTATTCTGAGCTTCTCTTTGCCATGTCACACCTAAGTACTTAATGATGTCTCTGTTCCATCGGTCCTTTGGTCTTCTTCTTGGTCTCTTCACATCTCTTGGTGTCCAGTTCAGAACCGCTTTTGTCCAACGGTTGTCGTTTCTTCTCGCCACATGGCCTGCCCACATCCATTTCAGTGATCTTACTTTATCTATGATGTCTGTCACTCCGGTCTTCATCCTCACCCAGGTGTTGCGTTTCCTGTCTCTTCTTGTGATCCCAAGCATACACCTTTCCATACTTCTTTGCGTTGTCTGAAGTCGCTGGGTTATTGCTGCGTTTAACACCCAGGTTTCACTTCCATATGTCAACACTGGTAGAATGCATTGGTTGAAGACCTTTCTCTTCAAGACCATTGGCATTTGTGACTTTAGAATGTGTGCATTTCTTCCGAAGGCACTCCAGCCGAGTTTAATCCTTCTGTTTACTTCGTTAATCCTGTTGTTCTCTCCTGTGGTTACTAGTTGTCCTAGGTATGTGTATTCTGAGCAGACATCCAGAGGCGTCCCTTCAAATTTGATTGTTTCTTGTGCTGCAAAAGAGTTATACATTACCTTTGTTTTTGTTAAATTTATCCTGAGTCCTATCTTCTGTCCTGCTGTGTTCAGTTCATGAAGTCTTGAAGCTAGATCTTCTCCGTTGGTTGCGAAGAGTACTATATCATCTGCAAAGCGCAGATGACTGATGTGTTCCCCATTAATCCGCAGACCTTTCTGCTCCCAGTCCAAGGTTTTAAAAACTTCCTCCAGAACAGCTGTGAAAAGAATTGGGGAAAGGCAATCTCCTTGTCTAACTCCCTTCTCAATCTTGAATTCTTCAGTAACTTCGTGTAGCATTACTGAGGCTGTGGCATTTTTATAAATGCTGCGTAGGAGTCGGATGTACTCTGCATCTACTCCTTGTTTTTCCAGAGCTTCTAGTGTAGAGGAGGTACTTACTGAGTCGAAGGCCTGAGCATAGTCTACAAAGCATAGTACTAGTGGCATCTCATATTCATTCGTCCTGCTGATTATTTCTTGTAGTGTGTGGATGTGGTCCATAGTACTGAAGCCCTTCCGGAATCCTGCTTGTTCTCTAGGCTGGGCAGATGATAGAATAATCTTTATCCGTTCAGCGATTATCCTCATGAATGTTTTGTAAACAACAGGAAGGAGACTGATGGGGCGGTAATTCTTCAGCTCTTCCTTGCTTCCTTTCTTGTGCAAGAGGACTATTCTTGCATGATTCCAGTCCTGGGGGATTCTTCCTTGTTTCAGGCAAGTTGTGAATAACTGCGCTAAAACGTGTGCAACTTCTGTTCCACCAAGTTTTAAATATTCTGATAAGACTCCATCTATGCCTCCTGCTTTTCCGTTCTTCGTCTGCTTTATTGCTGCAGTTACTTCTCCTGGGAGAATAGAGAGGGGATCTCGTTGGTTTTGGCTTTCTTCTTGGTTTTCCTCTTCAGCATTTTCTTCCTTCTTGTATAGGTTGCCAAAGTATTCTGCTACCGTCCTTAGTATTGCTTGTCTGTTGCAAGTTCTTGTACCATCTTCCTTCTGTATGGCTAAAATCTGTTTTCTTCCAATTGCTAGGCGTTGTCTGGTCTTCTTCATACTTTTGCTGTTTTCTATAGCCTCTTGCACAATTCTCTCATTGAATTTTCTCACGTCTTCCTTAATTGCCATCCTGATAGCCTTACTAAGCTCGGCGTATTCGATGTTATCCTTTTGTGTATCTGAATTCTTCAGTTCCTTACGTCGTTTCATCATTTGTCGGGTGCTGTCACTTAGCTTTCTATCTTTAGCTCTTCTTGGTGTGCTTGCTACTTCTTCTGCTGCTTCCTTAACAGCTTGCATGACTTTGGTTTCTAGTTCTTCTTCTTGAAGTGCTGAGAATCTATTTTTTAGCTCAAACTGATATTTATTCTTGTTTTCCTCTAGTTTTTTGATGCTTATTTCATGTTTCTTGCATGAAATCAACTTCTTGCGTTCCATTTGGAGATTAATCTTCAATCTGCATCTTACGATCCTGTGGTCACTTCCAGTGCTAAAGTTATTCAAGACTTCACAGTCTGTCACTGTGTAGAGTTTATTAACCAATATGTAATCTATTTCATTTTTTGCTCCGTTGGGTCCTCTCCAAGTCCACTTCCTTTTTGGGTTCTTCTTGTAATATGTATTTGTTATGTACATATTGGTGCACTCAGCAAACTCTACCAGGCGGTGACCACGTTCGTTTCTCTGGCCCAGTCCGTATTGTCCTGCGACGGTGTCATCGGCTTCCTGTTGACCTACACGAGCGTTAAAATCGCCCATTATTATTTTATAGTAGTGGGCTTCCTTATCGTGCTCAGTGCCGAGAGTTTGGTAAAATTTTTCAATTTCTTCTTCGCTGCTTGCTGCTGTTGGTGCGTAGACTTGTATGATCTGAACAGAGTAACGCTCATTTATCTTTAGTATGAGCTTGCAAATTCTCTCAGATATACTTTCTATCTTCTGTACATTGTTTTTCCATCTCTTGTTGATCAGGAACCCGACACCTCCTAGTCTTCCATCCTTAGTACCCCTGTAATAAAATAAATTACCTTCCTTGAGTGTAATCAAGTCTTCTGATTTTCTTCTAACTTCGCTGAGTCCGATGACGTCCCAGTTTATCTTCTCTGCTTCATTCAGTAGTTCCAGTAGTCTGTCTTCACTCTTCAAGCTGCGGCAATTGTAAGTCGCAAAGTGGAGGGTGGTAGCTCTTTTCCTCATGATGGACCTCTGTAATGCCACCACCTCCCGGACATCCGAATGGGTGGTGCTTTTACGTCCGGATAAATTTCCATTACAGAAGCTCATCATGAAAATTGTAATTGCATTTGGGGGATGAAGGACATTAATTCACCAGGCTGTCCTACTGCCGGTTGGTGAATACCACTTTCACAATTTGGCCGGAGATATTGTTGAAGCCTTCTTAGCATGGTTGAACCTGGGCTATGCATCGCCTCCAACCTCCGTTAACACCCCTCCGCCCCGTTGAGGCAATGAACTGTGGCAGTGTGAGGAGGGGCGTATATATATATATATATATATATATATATATATATATATATATATATATATATAGGTATATCCGGAGAGTTAGCTATAAATAGATATATATATATATATATATATATATATATATACATATTTTTCAAAGTAAATTCCCGCAAAATTCTTCAATGTAAGGGCGATCTCTTTTCGGTACTCTCCTTTAATTGGCAGCACACACATCCTTCCTCTCGAAAGGCATCCGATTTTTTTATTCTCAGAAAGATTTCCTTTCGCTAAAGAAGAATGGATGATTTCACTCCGAGTCGGCGGAAGAATGAGCAAAAATTAATTCTATCGAATATTAAGAGATAAGAAAAGAATTTTATTTCAAATGGATTTTGGGAAAGCGATCTGAATTCACTTTATGTAAATTCCTCTGACGATTTTACCTTTCCATATGAAAAGTTTTAGCGTGATTTATGTTTAATATATTGGACTTCACGTTTCGCAAAAAAATGATTGAAATATTGCCCTCTAAATGGTGTTCCTAAAAGCTTTATAAATACGCGAACGTTATTTAAAGCTTTGCTTATGATAATTAAGTCTTTTTGGCTTTATTTCTTTGGTTTTTAATCTAAAGGAATACAACCAGCCTTTATCGAAATCGAAACCATGCCCTACGTAGACTTCGAACCCCCGACCTTTCTGTTGCTAATCCAACTACTGTGTCATCGAGGCAAGATTATTGACTAAAGAAGGGGAAAGGAAACTAATTTTCCAGATATAAAAATGTCAACGGATCTGAATTTTAAGACGGCTCTTTCCGAAGGCAGCGATTTCTTCCTTTAAGTAATTTAGAAGTCGTTGAACAAGGAGAGGGGCATCCCTTCCTTATGGGGGTATGAAGCTCTCTATGGATCCTCGATATTTGAAGAAACCGCCATCACATCTTTTCTTCCTAAACTTTGACTGTTTCGCCGTGTGCTTTCCATTATCGGATGTTCGTTTTTATTTCTTCCCTCTTTAATTTCCAGTTGTTCATCTCTTTGCCTTCTATTATCTTCTAATTTTTAATTAAAAACCGATTCTGTGAATATTTTAATGATGGCTACGAGAATATTGCACACAAAATATCTTTCGTTTTAGATGATAGAATTTAGAAACAGTTATCCGCTGTAAAAAATTAAATTAAGCTTCGATAAAAATATTTTAATTTCAACCCACAGGCGCGCATCTGCTTCGGGTTTTTTTTAACTATAGTATGTATATACGTACGAGGGTGGTCTGAAAAGTTTCCGACCCCAGATTTTTCAGAAATTTTTCAGAAATCTTCAGAAAATTTTCAGACATTTTCAGAAAACATGTCGATAAATGGCGAAATGTCGAAAACTTTTCAGACCACCCATGTGTATACTAGATAGTACTACATAACTACATACTACATACATACAT
Organism: Pachydiplax longipennis; assembly: GCA_036926295.1. NCBI lineage: Eukaryota > Metazoa > Arthropoda > Insecta > Odonata > Libellulidae > Pachydiplax > Pachydiplax longipennis. The sequence continues at coordinate 2,978,094 of JAVFKF010000050.1, read as the reverse complement.
AACTATCGTACAAACAGCAGGTCGATCTCACTCTGAAAATATATCCTTCCCCAATACCTTGCTATTTTTCAATTTTAATGTACGAAGTAATCTTCATTAAATTTCCTCAGGTAGTGGAACCGTGGAATTAATACTGTTTCGCAATATGTTTTGTTAATCAGTCTTTACCTAGTGTATGTCTTAAAAAAATCCATTGCTGCCAAATAGGAACTTATATATAGACATCACCATATTATAATATTACTGAAGAAATTTATATAAGTCCAAAAGGAGGCAATTTTATTACAACCGGTCGCCGCAAGGAATGTATGAAAGAAATGCGTTTTCAAATTGTAACACTACGTACTTGACATTAGAGAAATTGCTGAACATTTCTTTCCTTAGAGATAAGAATACAAAGACGATCAAGGAGTCAGTTTCGGCGATTATTCAACGATCAGGAAACAATGCAGTACTTTCTCACTACTTACAGATAAGAAATCAATAACTACTTTATCTTCCTTTATAATCATTCGATTTCCATGAAGAAATTTCAAAAAACTAAAATTCATTAAACCTAGATCACCTCAAATCAGTCGGATTATTAACTTGATAAACTGCATCACGTTTAAGCAATGCCTAAGCAATACTGCTTTCCTTTAGATTCCTCAAATTCACAATTTAATATATTTATATTATCTGACAGTTACATTTAATTTCTATAGTGACAAATATCAATAAACAATTATTATTGCTACTTATATGTATGTTGTTGTAATTGACAAAGATAAATCTCTCGAATTATTGCGATCAATTAATGATGTTACAATTCATGAATATTGCTGAAATAAAGAAAATGTTGAAAGCATTCTTCACATTTTCGATGGATAATACCTATGATGAAACCGCAACGCATTAGTATGGAACATGCTAAGACGAAATTTAAAGTTCTTTAGCTGCTTGAGCTTCCAAATCCTCTTTCACTCCACTTCTCTTCCTTCTATTGTTAGTTCCTTTCCCCCTTCCGGACATTATGGGCGACTCTGGACCTAACGTACGCTCCGCTAGTCACAGCCTCTCACCGGAACGCCAAGGAGTTTTTCATCCGAGGAAAGGGTGGTCTTAAAGGAGAGAGTGAAAGAGGATGAGACATGGCGGCAAGTGAGACTTCCAGCCTGTTCAATTAACTACGGCATTCCACTTTTAAATTAAATGCTTAATTTTCGGCGGTTTTATTTTTTCTTAAAGTTATTCAAAGAGCGAAGGCAAATTTCAATCGATAAACATCGGTTTGTTGGAATTCGATGAACTGCGTGTTAAAAATTGATACTATACACAATACAGAGGATTAAAAATATTGTTCAATAAATACCTTAACTAATTCTCTGGCGATGGATGACTAACTTCCGAGGTCCTGTACATGCATTATCACGTTAGTTTGACAGTTTTACCTTTGTATATATTATGTCATTATTTTGTATTGAATTAATTTTCGCATTTTTCTTCCGCTTGCTATTAATTTTGAGCCGATGAAGGATAAACTTGTAGATTGTCCGTGTACGATGAAGGACGTTGTACCTTAATTGACCATCTGTAATTATAATCTATGGACCCCTTAAAAAGAACGTTAGAATCTGTAATTCCTGACCAATGGTAAATACTGGAAATATGAGTGCGCGGAAAACACATTTCTCCGATATTCGACCTTTTGTCTCTAATTTTTACCAGATGACATTCTTTCCTTCGCAGAGAAATATTTCTCGTGAATAGCCATTCTTGCATCAAAGGCATTCAGACCGAAGAAATAAACTATCCGTTTATTTCCCCGTAAATAAATTCCGGAGGATTCTATCCAGCGACTCTTTCAAGATAGAGAATTAAAAGCTCGATAAAATATGTTGGGCGAAAGATTCCAGAAATAAGACCTCCGCTTCTTTTATGCATCAATGGCAGCATCTCTTTGAGAGAATACAGAAATCATGTGAGAGAAGGGGACGTTCGAAATGGATAAATAATAGACGAGGTCTTCCATTCCCTTTTAAAGCCTGTAATAATTTCCATGAAAGTTTAATGAGATATTTATAATGGTTTTTTAGAGAGGAATTTTCGAATCGGATTCCTTTTCGATAAAATCTTGAAGCTTTAATAATTCACAGTTGTACGAGAAGTGAAAAATTGTGACTTGACAGGGACTCGAACCCAGGTCTCATTCTTTCCGGGCAGGTGTTCTGGTTTCCGGAAAGTGGGAGACCTGAGTTCGAGTCCCTGTCAAGTCACAATTTTTCACTTCTCGTACAACCTTGGGTTTAGTCGCACAGCTTCATGTGCCAAGTAAAATTTCTATTCCATCATTTAATAATTTAGCTTCTGCACCCGTATTCTTCCGCGAGAGAACTATCTATATTGTGATCATTAATTCTTCCTCTGAGAACGCTATAAACCTTCCGCTCGCTTTATTTCTCCCCATATTGTGACTTACCGCATCGTATTGATATGTTACATGACAAGTGACCTTTTCTCGCGAAATATACAACAATGGAAGGAGTTTCATATTTTACGTGACTATTTTTCTTGAGAAAGATGAAAAAATAAAACGGAGAGGAAATGAAAAAAGGACTTTCTTAGGCCGCTTGAATGACCCACGATTTATTTCGCTTTTATTCGCATGATTCTTGGACGATTATTCTCTCTGCTCCGGGGAGGGAGTAAATGAAGTATTAGAAAAAGGTGTCCATAAAATAATAACGAAAAGGATAAGATAAAGAGGCGTTCCGGAAGAGGGTCGAGTAGGACAGAATTCAGCAGGACATTAATTAATAGCTCCTCCGAATTGGTGAAATTAAAAAAATCTTGGGCTCATTCGAAGCGTATTTCGAACGGATTCGGTACTTATTACACGGTAAAAACGAGTTGCAATGAACTGTGTGATGAAGAAAGCATGGATCGTTCAAACATCGAATTATGCATGCTGGTTGAAAGGAGAAAATTGTTTGAATCAAAATTATACTAAATTTTAATTCCTGAATTCCTTTTCAGGAAACCAGAATTCTAGAAATGAGGAAAGCATTCGCAAGGGACGGCGAATCATTTTCGCAACGGCGAATTGAGGCTCTCTCTCTGAAGTCATGATTACTGAACATCTTTCATTGTAACATGCAATGTAAATTTTATTTTATATACAATTAAACAAGTAAACACAAAATATTTTTAGGAAAAAATCCTGAACTGAGAGAAATTGGAGTGAAAACACAATAAAGGATGAAAAATTGGAATTACAACGGGTGAACGAGAAGCTTTTGGTTGAAGAATGTCAAAAAAGAATCGGTCTTTGCCTATGTAACAAGGAATTAGAAAAGTTATTTAAAAATTATAATACATATATACAGAGAAATATGCTCCAAAGTGTTTAATTATCGCCGGTTATATTTGTTTAGAATCTCTTAGAAAGACCGGTATAAAACGTTTCCATGTACAAATAGAAGAAGCCGAAAAATATAAGTATTCAAAATCTATTCAAAATTTCGCATGTCGCAAATAAAATTAGAATAATCGTGTCAAGGGAAAATACAGCTAACGTTCTTCTAAGAATTCTAGTGGAAAAGGAGATGATGTAGGGATGGAATGAGCAGTGGGTTAATAGAATAGATGAGAATTGACCGGTGATGTAAAACCGCTATTGTGGCAAAGGAAGCAATGTTGGCTCCATAAATATCTCCTATAGTACTTAGTGATTTGTTTCCTTTTACGCCAAATAAAACTTAGTGTGCCAAGAATATGCTGAGATGTATTACTTCATAACGCTCCAAAATATATGTCTGCCTATAAATAAATATTCATCCCTGAACGAAAAGAGTCTTGCCGATAAATTATTTACAATCTGTTTGGATTTAATAAGTAGAGAATGATAGTCAGAAGTGCGTAATGATAAATTCTATAAGATATACTAATGGTGTATTGAAATGGGGCCAAAACCTGTTTTAGATTAGATATCATATTTTTATCTTAGAAACGATTAATATTAGATAAACATCACTTTAATATCTAGAAAATCTTTGTGGCTATATAAAATCCGCACTTACTTGATAGAACCAATTAGATGTGGGAGAGTAGACGAACGAATCTGCTAAAAGCAGATGAGAATTATTTCAAATCACCACTATGATTAACTCATCAGATAAACGAATAAAAGAGAATCAGAATCATATCTTGAAGATTTGCTTCATCGCCCATGCGGGATTAAATTTTAATTTCGTCGATAAAGCAGTGCATTCTGTAATTTTTAGCTTCTATATCGAGGTAATTGATAGCCAAGGTTTTCACGGTGCTGCAAAACAGTGATGATTACGAAGGTGTTTTCTTTCCTTTCCTTAATCGCGCAGTTCGATGCAAATTGAAAGCAAGTCTTAAGAAGCACTCGAATCGAATCAAGGGTTACTCTACAAAATAACCCTCGAAGCTCATTAAAGATTTATTCGTCAGCGCGCTTTGAAATCAAATTGTGAAGGAGAAAGCTTTCTTCCATAAATTGACTGAAAAAGCACGCCGAGTGAAAGAAGAGTTGCTTATTTTGTTAAAAAAAGGCCCATTCAACAGTGTCGTTGAAAAAACAAAATAGGCTGTTCTTCATTGTAGGCAATAGAAAGTAAATCTATACATTTATTGCATTGAGACGAAATGAGCCTCATCTGAATGCCTCTCCTTTGAAGCAAAAGGGAGGGTAAATATTCTTTCTCTGGCGATTGCGGCAATAAAAAGGAAATTGATCTGACTGACTGTGCGATTTTGTAGACTAAGTACATACAAACTAGTAGAACAGAATCAACAGCAGGAGATATTTTAATAGGTTGCTCTCTCCCTGCTTAGTAGTTATGATTAATTAAATATGATAAGTTTTTTAACTTTCCCCTCAAAATGTTTCGTATTTTACATCTGTGTCTTCCTCCTATATTTACTTATCTTTGTGCGCCTTATTCTAAGGAAAGAGAAACCAATTATAATTATAAATTCTAAGCGTTAAATGCTAAAGAAAGAGATGCAAACAGATTGGAGAATTAAGTACACATAGAAAATAGGGATTTTAGGCAGAAAAGTTAAAAAACTTGTAATTTTTAAATCCTCTAAGCGGGTAGAGGGAAACTTAATTTTGATCACCCCTCAACTAGTCTCGTTGTTATTTCCACATCTTATTTCACTGGACACCTTTCGGTTTGCATGGCTTACTGTCTTGCCATCTTGTGTCGTTCAGAGAGACTACATTTTAATTCATTCGGTGACTAAATCAAAATTCTTCCCCTAATCACGCTTTGCGACCGATGGAAGAAACGGCAATATTTTACCAAAAGAGCTGCGGATGAAGCAATTGTATGAAGTCGATGACCATTTATATCAGAAATAAAAAAGTCTTTTGATGGTAAATTTCCCTCCGTTTCAATGGAAAAGTAATCAAATAAACATCTCATCGTAATCAATAACGGAAAATATGCAAAATGTATTCTTCATCTAATGATGGTATGACAGCCATCTGCAAACGCAAAACATTTCTTCCAATTCTAGTAATTGTAGGGTTGTAGACAAGTGAGTGCTATCGATATGAATTAATTGAGATCAGTGACATTTGGTTTCATGGCGGGTTTAGACATATGATTCAATCTTATACGAAGGTTAGGGAGGATTAATCTTGACTGATACTAAACGCTGTGAGCAAATTTTTCCTTTCATTACGGTACGTAAAGGTTTTTTGAACACGTGGAATGAAAACACCAGTCCTTCAAATTTATCGCAGACCTTGTTGAATCATCTCAATTTTCTATATCTAACCATCTATATGACTATCTTTGAAGTTTCTTTCAGCATTGTTCGTTCGATAACACAAGTAGCAAGTTTTTGAACGCCTAGGTAAAACTTTTTAGACGAATATTATATCGAAGATAAGTATTACTTAAAAATGAAAGAAATCATCCTCAGAAAACGATCCTCAAATCGGGGAAATGTTTAAGGCTGTTTCGGAAGGAAATTTCAGAGGTAATCTTTCGAAAATCGCTCGAGTAAGAGCTTTCTTCCAATAAAGAAATCGAATATAATCAAAGGAATATAGAAATTCATGATAAAGCACGGCAAAAACGTTCAACCCAAGGAAAAAAAGGTCTCCAAATTTTTCCAAAATGATCGACAGGCAATGCTAAAAGGAAATTCCGCTTCGATTGCGAAATAGGAGGAAAGCAAATAAAATACGAGAGAAATATAATTAGGGAGTGAAGGCAAAAGAGAGAGAGAGAGAGAGATGATTCCTAAAACAACCAAATCGTGAGGATAACGCAGTCCGAAGTAAAGGAAGCGGTACAAATGACCGCAGAACGTATGAAAGGTGTATAAGGAACGTATATAAGCGTTTCTATCCTAGCATAATGCGTTGTTTCTAATGAGATGTGACCCTGCTCTCATTGAAAGGCATTCTCTCCTCGAAAGCTCCCCTCTAACGTGGACTAGTTAGAGGAAAATATGATATCTCCACCATCGAGACGATTTCGAGAAATGCATATCAATATTCGAAAATGGAAAATTATTAAAATAGGCTGCAAGGTCTCGGATTATTATCCCACGAGGGCTTTATTTTTATCTTGGCTTTGCTGAAGTGCTATTACTTTCTTTTGGAAAAGGTAGAAAATCGAATCGTTATGAAGGAGATGGATTCTCCATCACTCAGTTTACACTGCATTTTTCCCTAATTTTATATCACTTCTTTCCTTCGTCTTTTTTCTCTTCTTTTGCGCGGCGTTCGAAGTCATTGTCGCAGCGCTCATATTTTTGAAGCTAATTTGCCCCAGATTTTCTCCTCCAATATAATACATCACTTTTAGGCTCCTTCCGAACTTTCGAGTAATTACGTGAAGTTTTGGAAGGAAGATTCGGATGTTTCCCTGAAATGTTTTGCAAGGAAATAAACCAACAGTAGTAAATAAAGAAGACCTGAATTTATGCATGCGACACTTTGGTTATCTCATTATACATATATGATATCACTCTAGTACTATAATATTTATCGCCACCTCAAAGACTCAATAGAGACAAAATGAATATCATCTTGTGAAAAATCTATTTTAAAAATTAAAGTGCGATGAAATATTTTGAATGAAATACCTTTATTGTATACAGTTTAAGAAGTTGAAACATAATATGCTCAACCTTCGAAACTGGGATGATATGATATGGATATATTGATGCAATGTCAGTCTTAATTCTTAGAATATTATTGCCTACCTTATTTATTAATAAAATCAGTATATACTTTTTTCATCAGAATTTAACAGTGAAGTTCTTAGTATTAAACTGTAAGAGAAGAACAAATAAATTTAATTTGCCATTGTAACTATACAAAAACAAGTGAATAACTAAAATATTAACCATATATTCGCAGGGTAAGGTGGGATATATCTTTTCCAAATACTTTAATGCGTCGATCTTTGAAGTTACATTTGGGGAATATAAGGAGGCTTCATGCGAGTGCGGTCAAGTATGCAGATCAATCAATCTTCCTTCGTCTCAAAATACAATCACATATATTCCTGTTTTGGGAACTCAATGACTCCCTTCTATGAAATGTAAATTGCATTCATCATGGACCAGTCTTTTAAATTCGATAAAAATGCTAAATCAAGACAGATGTTTCCCTTTGATTAACAAGCCGCTGATAAATTATATTCAAAGGCATCGCCGTCTTGTTAGCAGCCGCACTTTGATATTCGAAATAGAACAACGCCTAAAGACTTGTTTGCCGTTTCTTCTTCAGCTGAACTTTTCCTCCATATTGACCCAGTTACACGATGCGGAGGACCACTGCTATGTCTAAATCCCGCCTCCTTCATTTGCTTTCTCATCTCCATTTTGTTTCTCCCAGCATTTGCTCTTTGTTATACTGTAAACTAATACATTCTTTTGTAGGAAACCATCTTCCTCGGTAGAGATTATTACCTTAGACATAAAAGGAGCCCGTTTTCAATCAACTGTATGCTTATAAGAGTTTTTTTTATTAGAAAATGAAGTAATCCAAAAATATAATATTTGTTTAGATTGAAAAATTAAAATATAAAAACGGATAGAACTTCATAGATGTACAAAGTTACCTACGTCTTAATTTGTTAGTTTATTCCACCATAAATATATTTGCAATAAATTATTAAATTGTAAGCATGAATTCATCATCATCAGGTGAACAAATGACAAGATGAAATCGGTAGTAGTCTCTATGTAAGTCACGTAAAAGTTAGGAAAATATATCAATCATTAAATATTAATTGTCACGATTTTTCCAGTTAGGTGTGATAAAATTCATTTTCCGCCCATGAAAATTATCCTTCATTGTGAGTTTTACGAAACGAAACTAAATATTCCCAGTAACAGAATTTATAAATTCTCGTATATTACGAGAGATCATGTTATGCGCGCTTTACAACTCAATCTTTCATTTTTTTGTCTTTATTCAACTTTATTAACCTCTTATGTTTTAACAACTGAAATTACGCAATTTTCTCTTTATTATGAGTGACATGAAATAATAGGTCATACTTATTATTACTTATTCATAGAGATGCAAATTGTAAAAAAGTTATGATAAATACTACAAACAGTTGTAGCAAATCATAAATCAGGTGTACCCGTTGACGGCGATTGATCGAATATCTGAAGAGGAAGCTATTTACGTGATTCTTAACAAAGTCTATGATCAATTGAGGTAGCCGTTACTTGGTAGAACTCCATTACAGGAAATGATACAATCACTTGGTAAAGTTCTACTGAATTACTAACTCAGGACTGAATTACTAATTCAGTAGAACTTTACCACTGTACCAATACTGACTGTATTATTTCCTCTAACAAAGTTTAAATTAAAATAAAATATCGTTATATATTCTTAGATCTTTTAAGTTAATTAAACTTTAATACCGCATTTTTCTTCCATTTTCACTTATTGTTAATTAAAAAATACCATGACTATATTTTCATTTAATATTACGAAACTCTTTTTTTAAAGGTTGTATGTATTTTTGTAACTATATTTACTTTTTATTATTACTAGTTACCCCGTGCGAAAATTTCGAAGACGAACACTGTTTCTCGATTTCCCCACCGAAATACATTTCAACAAACACTCCAGACGAATACACAAACACTAAAACATACCTAAAAATACACTCCTTCATATGCAGCGTCTGTTTCGATATACCTCGTTTGTAGCGATAGATATCATTATCGTTATACATCCAGTAACGAAACTCTATCGGCAAATTGCCATATCACTTGAACCTAAACGAAGTCTCTAATACTCTTATATTCGAGAGGGAGAATATAAGAGTTACAGAATGCTTTCAAAATGTTCTTTTAGCATTATAATCATGAATAGTACGCATCATCACTTAAACGAATTTTATTCCACACTAAATACCTGAATCCACACGATGGATTTAGCACATAATTCTACAAAAATACAAAAGATAACTGCCAGCTTTACGTAAACTCTGTCTGTATATCGGCAATGATGTGTCACATAAAGCTATATGTTTAACATAATTAACCAAGATAAAACATCTAAAAATACCCTCTACATACACGTTACTTATTTATATTCTACTCGTATTTATTATTTTCATACACGGAATGTGAAAATAGCTACTACCGCAGGGTAATTGCATCTTATTCATTCGCTGAATTCAATTACTGAAAGATATCCATATAGCAATTATCAGTTGCAAGCTTGCTGTCCTGCTGTCGTAGAATGAGAGAGAATGTTACTAATTTGGGAGAGGAAAACAAGATAGGGAAGCATATGTGGTGACGTCTCACTTTTACACAACCATACATTGTCAAAGCGCATAGCAAAGCCATCAAACAAATTTCCCCTGCATTTCTTGAATGTCTCTCATAAAAATTTTTGGCCATTCATACTGCACGTAGGGTATGGCAACCTATTCACAGAAATTAGTTTTTAAAACACGTCATCAACGCAAAATTTTTCCGTCTTTTTGTGCTTCGGGCATAGTGAATGGGAATGGAAGCTTTCGTTATACTTGTATTCTATGTAGGTGAGTTTTGAATCGCAGGTATGATAACCTTTTCTTTACTCAAGGATATGAATGAATGTTGAATATTATGTATCCTGTGAGTGAAATATAAACGCTAAAAATCATTTAATACCAGGGTTAGGTATATAAAAAAATTCTCACTTATTTTTCTGACTGGGGACACTTTTTCCCTCTCTTTGGCCATTTTATATGTGGGTGAGCCTTGACGTCTTGCTTTCTCACATTATTCTTTTACATAATATCTGTAAAATGTAACCCTAAAATCAAAGTAAATTGTTTATTCATATGAAAGAGATAACTTACTGAAAGGGACTAGTGTTTTCCATGCCTCAGTAATTCAGTTAAATAGAGAAATTTCTGGAGAATAAAAATTGAAACAATCACATATCTTTTGTTATAACGATTCGTAAAATTGACTTTCTGTTAATTTCTATATTTCCTTTCCAGGGCAATAAGTTTCCTTGACCGAAGATCATCAAAGAGAATAGGAGGGGAAAAGAAGTTGTCCATGTATAGTTTGTGACCAACTCCTTCCTAGTAAGTTTTCTATCTGTTGCATGTCTTTCATCTCTATTTACCTGTCTTTCCTCGAGTTAACTTTCATGTCGTAAGCATAGCCGCTCTTGCTGCACAGTTTGTAGATTCTTGCACCAAAATTGATTGTATAAAAATCATTCGTGCTTTATGGGGATATACTGCTTAGAGTCTCCATTAGAAGTGGGTGCCGATTTCCGCCCGCAATACACGGCACGCCGCCGCCGCCAGAAATTTTATCCGCGGCGGCGTGGATTTAAAAACAGTCCCACAGTCGAAAATGTGCTGACAAGTAGTTCGAAGAGATATGCTTTGAACTGATGAAACTCATCTCGGGTTTTCCATCAGGGCGCTGAGTTATACGTGATATCGACACGTGTTACGTTTAGGATTAATTTCCGCGAGCACACCACTCTCACTGCCAGTTTGCTTGCTTCGTGTGTCCGCGCAGATTCGGTTGTGATTTCGGAATAACTTAGAAAGCCCCTGTAGCAGATGTTAAGGAACAAAATTTAGTACAGGGTGGGCCATTTAAATATTTCTTTTTAAAAATGCGATTATAAGAGCGTACATAAATACTTTTTATTGATTTTTTGTTCGAAAGTTGTAGTCTCCGATATAAGAATCAGAAACAATCTCGTTGAAATGACTCTCTCCGCTGGCCTTACAGTAAGTCTTGCTGTCACTCCAATTCTTAACGCGATCGTTTCGCCGCCTATCTCACCAATAACAGTTATGTTTTAAAGCTGTAATTGTATCTGTACTATCCGCATAACATCATCCCTTAACGGAACACCACAAAAAGAAGTCTAACGGCCTCAAATCGCAGCTGCATGCAGGCCATGCGTAGGAGATCTTGTCATGACGCCGTATTGTTGAAACCAAAGGTCGTCCAAAGGCGTCGTAGTAAAGCAATAAAAATTTGGTCAACGTAGATCGCCATTGACAGTAAAGGTGTTTCCAGCACCATTTTCGAAGAAAAATGGGCCAATTATGGCACCACTCCAAAAGCACACCTAAATGTGACTCTTGGAGGATGCATTGGCCTCTCTACGTGTGGCTGTTCCGAACACCAAATCCGGCAACTCTGCTTGTTTACATAGCCCCTGAGATGGAAATGCGCTTCGTCTGAATGATGATGTTTCGAGCAAAATCGACGTCATTATTGAGCTGGCCTACGGCCCACACAGCGAACTGATATTGAAGCGAATGGTAATTTGCAACTCCTGAGTAATCTGGACCTTGTAGGCGTATAATCAGAGTGCAGTATTCTCCTCAGGCTGGTGCGACTATGTTCAATTGCTGCGTTCGGTGTCGAGTTTAAGACCATGGATTCTGTCTCACACTACTGGCCACAGCCTTAATATTCTTGGGTCTGCGGTCTGGGGCCACTTCTGTGATCCACTAGCTCAACCACTAGATCTACCAGTCACAAGAACTCTCTTCACCAATTTGCGTACAGCGTGGTACTGCGTACGGCTTTATCACGGCCGAAATTTCTTTTTAAAGTTCTGACCACGCAACAATGACTTTGAAAATAAGTTTTCAATATTTAAAACGCTCCTCAAGTGGAAAAATTTTAGTTTCGAGTCGCGGAAGGTGTGACTGATGAGCTGTCAAAAATTTGGCTCTACAGCCCGTATGGTGTTATCATACGAGCAAATTAAGAAGAAACCGACAGATAACCCACCCTGTATATGGTTGAACCGTTGTACAGCTCACAAAAGACAAGCTTTACCAGAGTTGATCTGCAATCACAATTGTGTAAATATGCCTTGCCGTGTGGCTGTTAAAATGCAGTTCATATTCTTTTTTAGAAGCAGAATATCATCGGTCCAGACGAATCTATGCCCTCACGCTCTACTGTCTCTCTACGGGAAGATCGCCATGGTCAATTCTCATGGCTGGCGACTGCGGCGCGCAAGTTCTTGTGTATCCCTGCCACCAGCACTCCTATTGAGAGGAGTTTTAGTATCTGTGGGCTCACTCTCAATGCTAAGAAAAGCAGACTAGAGCCACAGCGTTTAAATAAAATGGTATCCATACCTATGCCTTGCGCAAAGATTTTGTTCACAGAGCGTAGCCTATTGCTGTCTTTATTAATATATTTATTTTTTACACTCCTCTTATTAATTCATTTGCTTATTATTCTTTTAAGTTGTTTAAGCCAAAATTTTTCGATTTGCGTTCATCATTCATATATTTTTTCATTTTGTGGAAATTTCGATAGAACGTCTATGCCTGGATTCCATACTTGAAGAGTGAGGCGCAAATGTGATGTTAAAACTAATTCGCAACAATAGTTCTTTCATTGATCGACATTCTACTGGATGGATGTGCCCAATTTGTGATACCACTCCTTAAACGTTATTAAAGTAATGTAGCATAATTAAAAATAGCATGCTTTTCTCAAAATAAGGAAAGCAACGTATTGCTAAATTTTGATTTGCCAAATTAACCACTTTACGGCGCACAGCGAGCTAGAATGGAAAAATGGGTCCAAAATTAAGAAAATAATTTTTCTTTGAGTGCGGACTTTGAAACTTCGCATGCCCATTCTTCAATATGTTCAGCATATAACAAACTCAGACAGCGTCTTATAGGAGCTCGTTTTCCTTAGAACGGATGGTCCGAGAGAGGATTAGAAATACAACTTTAAAGACATGTTGCATGAGGTGGCCAACTTTATCCAGATGGAATTGAGGAATTGGTGAAAAATTTACTTTTGTATAACGGATAAAGTGTGGTGACTTTTTATTCATCTTATCATCTATTCGTATTTAGTTAACAAAATATTTTCTTTTAAGCTATAAATACCCGAAAAATAAGCATTCAGAAGCACGTTCGCCCGTAGATTCTTTCAAAAATAAGATCACCACGGGGGGTGGCAATCCACCGTCAGGATAAGGCAACCCCAACGAAAAGATGTTTATTTATCGGCGTAGCAAATTGTCACAGGTTTTTATTTCAATTACTCTTCATAGAGATGTGATGAAATTATTGTCATAAGTTGGCCCGTGTAAATTGTGGTAGGTCACTACTATTTTCCTCGCTTTATGTGAAAATTAGCTGTAAAACAAAAGTTCACCATTCTGTTGAATTAATAATTCAAATATTCAACTGTGATCACTTAAACAAATCATAATGAAGCTTAAATATTATTTATTAACACTGCATTTCTTTTTACCCGATGATTGTGCTCATCTGGGTTCAGTATTGAATTTAGAAGTTATAATTAGAAATTATATTTAATATCGCTGCACACCGAAATCAGAGACCAACTCTTTGTTTGACATAAAAGGACCGTTTTGTTACAAAAGAATTTCTTTCCTCGTAAGAATAAGGAAGCATCTTTCAGACAACTGAGATATATTCGGAATGAGAGATGGGCAGCGTCTTTGAATGCGAATCGAAATGACTCTCGGACATCTAACCAAGGACCATTAGAGAAACAATGAACTGGGTGAAAGAATGTTTTCAAACGCTTCTGTTCCCTTCCCGGGTTTTATTTCTCCATTTATCTCTTTCTTATCGGGAAAGCATTAAAAAATCTTAATAATTACCGCAGTGCATTTCATACGGGAGAATTCCGCCATGACCCGACAACTGAGCGCTACGACAACTGAGCGCGTCTCAGGCGTTATCAATTGAACGAATAAACGGAAAATAATATCAATTTTTGACGCTGAAACAATTGAGTGGTAGCCCTTCTCAGTTGTCGTAGCGCTCAGTTGTCGTCCGCTACCCGTCTCAGTATTGCTTGTCCGTTGCAATTTGTCTCGTTTTATCTTTCTTCTGTAAGGCTAAAGTATGTTTCTTTCCCATGTATACAGGAAGAGATGTGAAAATACCAAAGGATAGATGAAAGAGAGGATTGTTTAAGTACTTAGGAATTACTTGGCAAAGAGATGCTCAGAATAGAGTTGGAAAGCGCTTGGGAAGGTCAACATCGGATGGAGAATGGCCGATGATGATGTATATACATACATACGAATATTTCGCGAGAACAATTTAAATGTAGCGCCTTATTTTCTGGATCGATCGTCACTTTTCTCCGTCCTGTTGATCACATCGCAGCTCTGCTCAAAGTGAGTCTCCTCGGCGGGGCACCTATTAGTAAATGCACCCAAGTGTGCAGTCGGTAATTATCGAATTACCGGCAGAGTAACACTGCAGAACGCATCCAATTAAAAGCGCGCGGAAAATGCTGTTCCGCGGCCGCATTTTCTTTTTTCTCAGCCGGGGAAGCAAAAAAGAAATCTGTTCTCTCTAAGCCGCGTTATCTACCGCATTTCCGTGAGATTCATACTGCGATGTGGTGGAATATCCTTATGGCATTTCAAACAAACGAATGAGACATCGAGAGAGGTTTAATTTTGAAGAAGGATTCCAACTGAATGCGGTTTAAGATTGATTCGTGAAGTGAATGCCCTCAGCTCAAGTGTTTTCATCATCTCATTTAAGTAACCACTTGAGAGTTTCTAATAACGGAGATGCGACGTCAAGGAAGGAAAAGCTACGAATTTATAACTTACAATAGTTTATATGATAATTTCAAGCTTGTAAGTTTGAAGCTATTAACTGATCGCACTATAGTAAGTTTTCTTACTTGAAGAAATGAACTAACACGACCGTAGAGATAATAATAAACGCTATTATCGTAAGAATCATTCGTTTAAAATATGAGCATTCAAATTTACGATGAGATACTACTCATATTACGGTGTGTACTTGGTATACAAGTATTGGATTGAAGACAAGCTTTGACGGAATGTTGCAAGAATTGAAAATCGATTTCCAGTTTAAAGTTTCTCAGATTTGCTTCGGAGGGTGATCTAAATAAACAACTAAGAATAATTGTTGGTCTACAAACGCCACGGTCCCCTTGTGAGTCCCGGGATATTAAATATTTTCTTATCTCTGAGATTGTCTTTGTTTATTGCTCTCCTTGTAATTGCAAATCACGAATATAGTGGAATAATCTCTAAAAACCGCTCTTACAAATTTATTAACGACGCAAACGACTGGGTGCTCATCAGGATCCTTGGCTATCTAAGTCATTTTTATCTATCTAAGTCCTGTGAATAAAGGAATGTGAGCAGAGATGAATTGATAAAGCTAAAACAAGCAAAACACAATAGAAACTTATGCTTCCAGGAATAGTTGCGCGTCGTCGGTTTTGGAAGAGGGGGAATAATTTAAAATGGGGATATCACAAGGAGAGCGCCTTTTTTTAAAAGCGAAAAAAACTTGTCGTTTAAATGATTTAAAGAGAGAAAAATGAGAGTGGAATTGTATGTGCAGCAGAGGGATGAATGCAGGGTTTGGTGAGTGGGGGAAGTCGACGGATGCAGCGATGCGGAAAACAAGCACGGCGAAATATCGTGGTTCAGTGGCAGCGATAAGGGAGAGGAAAATATAAAGGAATTCCACCGCGGAACGGATTTTCACTGATATACCAGCGAATGCCATTTCTACAATATGCCAGTAAATTTAGATTCCGTCTGTTAAGTATCAGCTTGGTTTCAAACACTTGGCTTCCGGTTTATGAGAATAACATGCTAGATGGTGTGAATGCCTCCGCCCCAAGAGTAAATTACCAAAACATACGCCATGAGTCTTATATGAGGTATGAGCCTGTCAGTTAAAGATACAGATCAAAGGTCCTCGTCCTCTTTACCATTAGCTATCGAGAGTTAGATGAGAGGAATTAGGCATAATGAGGTAGTTTGCCAATGATTTATTCGCCAAGCCAGAATGCTATAATAAATAATGCGAGTGAAGCACAATGAGTTACACTTTTCATAACATTCCTTAAAGAATTAAGAGAGCTTAATTATTACTCAATTCTCAATAGCGTTCATATAATCACGGCCATGATTAAGACTGAGACTTTCTCCTTTATTCTGTACCTATAGGATCACATTAATCGGTAGTAAATCAGTATCTTTCGTAGTATCATAGCCATGAGCTAGACTAAAACATATGATAGATGCTGTTTCTGTTATAATATCCAAATAAAAGGAAAATTTTGGAAGAAAGTATTTTGTTCCGCGTCTCAGATGACGTCAATTATTTTTTCCGTGATTGAGTTGCCGTTTCCATAGCTAATAATTATCAACTAAATTCATTTAAATTATTAATAACTATTCATTATTTCCAAGCTTGCTTGAATTATTTCCACAAGTATAACTATGAATATAACTGATGGCTTCAACATATTATAATTTATAATTGTACCGGGTTCTTAGAAAGTTGCCTTTTTGTGAGCATTGTGATGGTTAAAAGGAGTAGAAAACGATTTTGCAGAGCTATTTATCCAAAACTTTCGGTTGACCATCCCAGCGTATATTCTAACTCTTGCAAATTACAGAATCAGTTTTAGAATCATTTCCTTAATTACACTGAATAACGACACCAGCGATAGCACAGGTTTTGTCTTGAATACATTGTCTGAGAGTATATTTTAATTCCTCATTAATTTGACATTTCACCGGAAAATATCTCAAAATGAGTGTCTTCAGTTCACTATTTTTATAGAATGTCTCTTCACGGAGGTCTCCGTCTATAAACGTATTATTTTCCTAATTTCGTTGCATCCAGTTTTTGATTTTCTTGGAATTGTTGTAAGTAATTTAAGTTACGAAACCGAACGCATTTCCTTTTTCCTGTTTTTGCTTTCAAGTGGTGCTTTCATGGTGTTTTATTTTTTGAATTAATTTTCAAAAATACTTTTTGCGAAGTCTGGTTAGTGCAATACTCACATTCAATATAGATTCATATAACTAGTTTACATAATGTAACACGCATCGTTTTCATGTTATCATAAATATTATACAAAAGTTTACAAATGTTGGTTAATATGTAGATTATCATTTCAGATAATAATGCAGTCAAAATTTTAGTTATCAATATTCAAATTATCATTAGTATTAAAATAGGACTCTTACTAGGAATGAGTAGCGATTTTAAATGGCGCAAATTAGAACGTGTATAGTTTAGAGGCTCTCTGGTTATAGGAAGAAGAGGGAGAACAGCGATTTGGTGAAATTTGTAGCATAAGGAAAAGGAAAGAATGAATGGAATGAAACACGGAATTCACCGCGGAAAGGAAAGTTTTCCAAAAGAAGTAGAGCTAAGACACTCGGTGTAACACTTACACCTTGTTTGTTACTTAACTTAATTCGAAGATGACTCAACTTCCAAAGTAAAATGAGCCAACCCTACCTTTATCCTCACAATAGTATTTAAAGTAAGTTGAAAATAAATTAAAATAATTAATTTTTATTATTAAATAATTTACTAGTTGCATAAGCATTTGAAGTTAATAGAATTTTAATTTAATATACGAGAATATGCAACGTAACGTTTCCAAACGCTTGCAATATTAAATAGGTTATGAACATCTTAAATATAATTTAGGCGGATTTGATTTCAATCACAGTAATTTCTTATTAAATCGTAACACGTGGACTACAATCAACTGTTTTTAATTCGATTGGTTGGAGCGTAAAGGAACCTTCTCTCACTAGATTAGCGATGTCCCTCGTTGAATTGAACCGCACGCAGTTCAGACAAGAAATTCTGAGAGCACACGGAGAATTTCCAGTGCAGTATTTTCACCAAATCAACTGCCAATCAATGCCACAGATCCCTATGCTCATTACGGGGCTTCTACGGATCGGAGCTTTATGGCAAGTAACAAACCATCTTAGTGCAGTCAGAGCGGTTTAAGCACAGATGAGGGGAGTGCAGTCTATCGTTTAGAGTGTAGCTTTGTTAAGTAAGCCAAGGGAAAAGTTTTTAAATGCTTTCCCTTGGTGTGGATAAAATAACGGTAGATTGACTTTCACGTTATTGGATAGATTTGAAAATCACACAGTAAAATTTGATATGATTTTTATAAGATTTGTATATGAAGAGTATTCGATAATACGTATAAAGACCACACGAAAATGCACATCATTCAGAGTATGCATTGCATCTATGTCAAATTATCTGGCATTATCGAGAACTTCGTATAGATTCCACCAGTTCGGCCTTAACTTCGTGATAGTTCTCCATTATGGAAAAGTGAAGAAGAAGACTTATACTTGGAATGAAATAATTAAGAAAATAATTTAACCAATTGTAATATAAAAGGACGAAAAGTGGGCACGTAAAGGAATATAAAGATACAAGGAAAAACTTTCAGTTTGTATAGTTTAATTCTCCAGAGCTGGCTCCAAAAATGTAAAAATAAAAGAAATTAACCTTAAACTATGGTACTCATGAATTATTCCACAGAAGATAGTAATAATGAACGAATTTTATTAGGGAGGGAATAGAATCTTCTCACATCTAACTCTTCGTGGAATACAATTCAAGAAAAAGAGATTAATCAGAGATATGTGCTAGTAAGCATCACATAGAAATGAGAACACATAAACTCAGCTTCGGCTAAATAATCTTCGTTTTTCCCTCTTCTCTCTTCCTATTCTAATTTGATAACCTCACACACGTGCACTTCTCATTCTTTGCTACTTTCTCAAGGAATATATACGGAATTGCTTTTCGACGTTAGTCAAGGCTTACATCTGAAAACCA
This sequence comes from Pachydiplax longipennis, assembly GCA_036926295.1. NCBI lineage: Eukaryota > Metazoa > Arthropoda > Insecta > Odonata > Libellulidae > Pachydiplax > Pachydiplax longipennis. The sequence continues at coordinate 2,958,919 of JAVFKF010000050.1, read as the reverse complement.
TTTCTTAACTTATGTAGAAGATACACTGCTGTTTAATATATCTCTCTATAAAAACATAAAAAAAATATTTTTTATAATTCATGATTTTCAGGTTTGCTTACGATCCATGATACTGAAAGCGGTCGACAGGAAATATAGTAGAAAGAATCTTCGGAATCTATTCTTGATGGTTAATATCTGCAGAAAGGTTACTAAAATTCAACGGATTTTCACAATATGTGGATCCTCACAATACATTTCTCAATTAATTATCAGTCGAAGTTAGAAAAACACAATCAAAGCAAACATAATCAAAAGCTACAGAAACATAAATCAAAATGCCCAGAATATAGACGAGGGGGAAATGCGGAATATAAATTAGACAGAAAGAACGAGGTAAGGATAAAATGAAAAAAAATACGTCTTGGCGATGCAAAGAGGAAAAAGGGATGGAAAAGAAGGTTCATCCGTCGCAAGATGACAATAAGCAAAGAGTGGTACTGATGTTCTGTTGGGTAGAGAGGGAAGACAGTTGAAATGAAAAGAGAATGATATCCGAATGGAGGAAAGTAAAATATGGGGCGCAAGCGATGGATGTGTTTTGAAAATGGTATTTTACGTTAAAAGTCGCCTTTATGAAATTCAGTTTGAACGTAGAATAGCCCAAAAGTGAAATTTACATTTTAGTTGGCATTCCTCGAATGGAAGGCGCAATGAAAATAGAATTCATTGCAATTCACGTACGCAGAAGGGATTCGTTTTTTATTTCAAACGTAAATGTTCTTTTGGTGGCTTTTCAAAGCCAGGATGAATGGAATGATCACTGACATTTTAGGGGTGCTTGATTTTATATTATATATTGATGTTTCATGTATTTAGATTATAAGATTTCATCGCAAGATGAAATGTCTTAATGTAGGAAAGAAATGTTGGATTTTCCTTTCTAGTCGATGAACACAGGTAAGAAGAAAGGCTACTTTGAAGCGGATTCTGAAAGACAGAAAAGAAATTTTCACGGAAAACTCAAGTATATGATTTAGATATAAAAAGAATGTTCATTTGAGTAATATTTTCCTACTCTACGTATTTATTATATCGAAAAAAAACAGCTGAAAATCGAGTCAATTGCAATTTCATACTTTTGAAGAAAACAAATCCCAGCGAAACTGAACATTTGACTCTGTTTATCAATAAAAGCACAACAATAACTATAATTTAAGTTTTTAAATAAAAAGATGAGCTATTTCTTGAGGATTTAATTGTGCTGAATCAAATGACAAAAAAGGTAAAAGTTATAAAGGTGGGGATCCTAGATAGTCACGTGAGTTCGAAAGCGGTTCGATTCCCGATGCGTGTGATATGACATCATCTTTCAAAACACTCTCAACGACACTACTGTTACTTCTTTTAAAGACGAGTTATTTTTTACTTGTAACAACAGTCTTTCTGTCTTTTACTATCGGATGTAGGCTCTTTATGAGGCCGAAAGGCGTATTGCATGCATTCGAATAGTTGTGGTTGCCCTCAGGGCATCGACATCCATCTAAACGAAAATATTTGCCATTTTATCTCCACTTGATATAGTAGACGACTATGAAAAAATATTAAATAACTGTTTGTCTCGAGATATATAGGAAAGAGCTGCCCTGCTTCGATTCTCACTTTGGATCCGATGGATATCCTCTAAAATGATTGCCTAACTCTCAAACCGTCTTAGACGAATTCAGTTCACCTTCGTCTGAAACTCACGAATTACTGCCGCTCGAACGAAGACAGTAATTTACGTTCAAAGCAAATTCCCGCAAAGAATGAAGGAAATTCAGATTTGAAAGAGGTGATGCAATGAGCAAGGATATGGGAGGGTCGAATTAGATGCTAGGAAACGAACGGCTTTCAAATGAAATGGAGTGAGAAATTGTGGAATAAGTTGGCGGGGAAAAAATGAGGGGAATCCATGACTTATTGTTGGATCGGAAAGCCCCAATTAGTGGAAAAAATAAGGTGGGTATTTGGATTGAGGATTATGTGGGTACACGTGATAGAGCTCTTAATCAGTGTTTACTGGATTAGGTGAACCGTCGTCTCCACTGCAATGGATTAAATATTAAAACCTTCTACGCTTTTGTCTTGAGTCCTCCCTGGATTTCGGCTCATCTTTTATTAATTTTCTTCCGAACCGTCGACTCTGTAATATAATAAATTGAATTCTCTTTCAAGATATTGCCTTCGCTCGGTTCCATCATTGCACGTTCTAGAGAGATAAACACCAGGATAATGTATTTTAAAATGCAGTACCGCAATTAAAATCATTCTCTTCATTTTTCGGGACCATCTTGTAATGAAGTTGATTCACGATGGAAAATATCTGATTTGGATTAAAGCACCACCAAGTCAAGACGACCGAAGGAATGCTCTCCGTGGAAAATTCCATCCAAGTACAGGATAATGATTGACAACTCTTTTCATAGCATTTGATGAGCTAAATAAAAGGCTGAAATTACAGACTTCCATAGCGATGGCGTCCAGATCGTGTGTAATTTCAGTTCGGGTTTTAAAATGAAAGCCTTGTGAAAGTGACCCACCACGAATGGAACCAAAGGCGAACTACTTGGAAGTCCGATATAATATTAAGCGAATATTTTTACTAAAAGAATCTGAAAATTTCCTGATAAGGTGAGCCATATAGTAATTAAACCTCGATATGACCATTTCTGTAATATACTGTTTTGGGGGGTAGCAATGTTTTTACGAGTGTTTGATTTCCTGTTTGGCTGATTTAATCAAGATATCTTTGTAGTTAAATTTCATTATAGAAAGAACTGTGAATTCTCTAAAACGTACCATTCAAATCACATTCAAATCTAGTCATACGATCGCGGAAGTGTTTTGTCCATCATATGCGCCATTGTTTGGTCGTATTTTCCGTAGAGGTCAAGATTCATATCTATTAAATGCAATTATCTCTTTGGAAATATCTTACGGCTTTTTTCAATCTTTTGCTTGAGTGATGTAATTTTCAGGTTTAATATCCTCTTTGGTTTCCCCATTAATTTTGCTTGATTTCATCGCTCTTAAGTAGGATAAATTTACATTGTTCTTGCGAGTTTTAGAGAATCGCATTACATGATGTTTGCATCTAATACCAACCATTAATCACTCCATTTCTAAACAGGCTCATCATAATCGGATTAAGTGCTGCTGCAACCATCCTGTGAGTACTACAAGTTAATCACATTCAGATTATTCCATGTTGGATGGTAATCATAACAATGGAGAGGGATTAATTCAAGCCTAGACGAGCTTCAGAATAGAATCAAGCCCCAGGTTACGTCACTCAGAGAGCAGGTTTTAGATGAATTGAGCTGAGAGACGGTTCTCCTCATTACATCGGCTAGAATATAAAAATCTTTGATAGTTTTTTATGACAGAAAAGATAAGAAAAACTATAATTGTTTTTACAGAAGCCTTTTTTATACATGTAAACTAGCAGTTAGACTACAATAAAACATGCCTACTGATTTATGAATACATTCATATACTTGAAAACCTAATGTTGAATGAGTTTTCTCCGCATGTCTTGCATACTTTTTGTCCCAATTCTATTTAAACTGTGCACAAAGTCCAATGAATGCTTTGAAGAATCCCTCAGATAAGGTAATGAATTTTCAAATCATTTTTATAGTATTAATTTAGCATTAACCGGATTGTCACCATATTTTTCCATTTTGCCTTTAAATGCTAATTTATTTCTATTCTGATATTTGTTAGATATTTACAGGTGAAAATGAATACTTAAATCCGCTATAAATAGTACTATCCACTTATAGGTTAGCGGATCCATCATTGACCCTCCTTTGCACATATTTCCATACATTTTACACAATTAATGAGACATTTCCTTTTGTCATAGGGAAAGAAAGAATGTTATTCAAGCATCTCTCTTTGAAGGCATTTAAAATCCACGAAGGATATCTACAATTGAGCGTAGAACTTTCCTCGGATCCTGCGTCGGTTAAATAGGAAAGATTTAAGCACGACTGAGTATGAATTGTTGCCTAGAGATATATCTTATCATGGTGCAAAAGACTGCAGACCTTATTTTCTCAAATCCTCAAGGCAAATGCAATTGCATGAAAGGAAAGGGTTGGTCTACAAGAACTTTACTTCCCACCTTCAGATCTTTGCCCCTCTCCGTTCTTTTCATTGGCATATATTATGAATTCCTGTGGCAACACAAAGGAAGGCAGAACATTTTACGAAATATAAGTAATGTCTTGTGATATTTCGCAATAGAGCGATGATGACATGCACAAGATGGATCCAAGACGGCTGGATTCAAGGTCATCTCCTCTGTCATTAGACACTCATTTATAGCCACTTCCTCGTTCATTATTGTCGATTCGAATCTTCTAGCGGTCCCGGGTTCGATTCTCGGTGCACATATGTAAAAGATGACTTCGAAGCAACTTTTAATAATAATGATCTAATCATTTAGTTTCCTCCACTTCCGTATGAAATGCAGTTTTTTTCGGTGGTAAAGAAGGTAGCATTTTATGTATCTAAAAAGTGACAGAAGAATATGAGAATAGAATTGAGTTATAAATTTCTAAGACTAGTTGTAAATGCATGACAATAAATAAATCATTCCTTGCAACTTTACTCTTTACTATTTTGATGATCGCAAATACAAAGAAGATTTGGCTGTGATATTTTAGCTTCCTAAATCACAGTATATCATTACTCTTACGAGAATAAAAGGATTGATTGATCGTGAGCATTCGAACCACTATTACGTTCTACCAAAGTTTGGGCGAATAATCGAATAAGAAACAAAAATACCACTTCTTACGTTTTTGCTCTCCCAAAGTTAGATATTCTAAAAATACTATCGGATGAAAAATTAACTGTATTAGTATTCAAAATATAACCATTCATTAAACTGCGTGATAGATAAACAAGACTCCGTCCTTAGAAAATGAATGGAGGCAAGTGGCTGTGAGGCATCCGTGAGGTCGAGGAATGCGATATTACAAGGCCCTTATCGATTTTCTAAATTCCTCAGATGACCTCATGTTATCCCATACAGAGCAGCGGGTTATGCGAGGATTGCGTCTCCTCGGATAACGAGCTTGTTATTGATATAATCCTCTATATATTATTTCAAAACATGCTTTTTTGGTGATCGGGACTTTTCTCCTTTAATACTCCGCCAATACATATAAATGAATGACCATTTGAAGACAAAAATTGCCAGGTTCCTGCGAAAAATATAAAGACAAAAATCCACCATTTGTTACTCAAATTGAATTAATATTTTAATCATCGCGTTGCGTCCTGGACGAAAAAATGCCCGGGTTGCTATATACAGATTAAATTTGTTTACTTGGCGACGAGTGTAAACAAGTTTTAAAATCGGATAAAATACCTGTTCCCGGTCTGAAGATGATTCGCAATTAATATTAAAGTCTCCATGAACGAAAAATTCGATGTCGTACGCAACCACAGTTTAATAAGTAAGCCAGATTGCATCTTGCGGGAGCAGAACGACAGCCAAAGAAATATGAACATTGCCGAATATGAAAGTTTGCGTCACGGTTTTATCGTGTGGTATGTTTGAATAATTTTGCATCATATTACTTCCCGGTAGCTTTAATATGAGATCGAAAATATTTAAAATTCGATTTGGGGTATAATGATTAGATTTTGGAGTATTCATAGAAAAATAAGAGAAATTATTTATGTGTCATGCGATCAAAATAATTAGGCCGGTAAGTTGTTTTCCGATTATTCAAATTTATTTTGGAGAAACTTTCGTCTGTTGCAAATTTTCAATATATCTAAACCTAATATCAAATGATTTTTAATGTTTATATTTCATTCATTAAATAGATTATATTCAAAATTTAATCATATTTCTGAGTTAAGAAAAGGATGCCCTGCGATTTCAGAAAACTCACCAGCAAGGAATATAAACGTAACGAAAGCCCAAGCTTTATTCCCAATCGCTATCTCCGAAGCACAAAAAGGTATTATTTTTCCACATTATCCATGTAAGATAAGTGTTTTAAAAATTATTATTTGCAAAACTTACTTTAATGAATTTTGAGTTATTATATCAGAAATGGAATATAACTGAACTCCATATTTATATGAGAGACTTTCGATAAATGCGGGGACAATGCTCTGCGCTTTGGCAATGTAACACAATGTATGTTCGTATGAAAGTGTGACATATAACTTCCCCTCTAGCTCTCCTCTCCCAGATAAGATCACTGCAGACGAGTAGTAGTTATTTTTATATTTCAGGTATGAAGAGAAGAACATAGAAAATAAATAGATAAAATGGATGCAGAAGGTATGTTTCGTTGTTTTATCTTGGTCATTTAAGTGACACACCATTGCCGGTAAAAAAGGAAGTGGTATTTATAGCGACAGAGTTTAGCTAAAGCTGGCAGTTATATTTTGTATCTTTACCATAATTCATTTAGTCATAAATGTATTGAGTGAATTGAGGTATTCGGTATAGGATAAGATACATGTATCGTTATAGTGATGACGTGCACTATTCGTGATTATACTACCATAAGAAAATTTTTAAAACATTCGATAATATTTATACTCTCACGTTCTCTAATATAATAGGGATTTTGTTTGGGTTCATGTGGTAAGGCGTTAGAAAACGCAAGACTTTTCATTTGGCCATTGAGTTTCGTTACTGGATGTGTAGATACACAACCTAAAATCGAGGTATATCGAAACAGACACTGATAAAGAATATGAAGGTGTGCATTTTAGGTATGTTTTAGTTTTTGTGTATTTGTTTGTAACGATTAGTGTTTGTTGAAGTGTATTTGGGTGGGAAATTGAGTATCAGTGTCGTTTGCGAAAGTTTCGCACGGGGCAACTAGTTATTATATATTATAAAATATGCAAACACATTTTCGTTTAGGATAACATTTTCATTGATCCAAGCTAATTGAGAGATGTTAGATTCTCCTCTGCACAAATTATTACCTAAGATATTATCTACTGCTTATTTACATATCCCCGTTGAGAATCAACGGGCGCCTCAGCTAGTTATCTAGTAATATAACAAAATAAGGTGTGAGTGTATGCATGTATGTAAGTTCGCCTAAAACTCGAGAACCATAAATGACGCAACTAAAACTTTCACGATTGTTAAAAGTATTCCCTGCGCAGATAATAGGCTACTTCTCATTTACTTAAATGTGCCCAGTTCGAACCCAGACAAGAAAAACCGTCCTCATAAGAAATGTACGTAAAACTCAGTTTTATCGGTTGCAAGCTACATTTATTTTGCAAAATTAAATTAGAAATAATGGGTTTACGAAATCGAGAGAAGCACCAAAAGAAAGAGAATTGAATAAAAATTCTTATTTTGGTCGTGAAATATCGTTATCGAGTCGAAATGGCGAGAATTCGGTTAAAATAAACGGAAATTTCGTGAAATTTTGAGGCTATAAACAACGAGTCTCCTCGACGACGAATGCGATTGTTGAAACCGAGGTATTGCGTTTTTTCATAAGAATACACGGAGAAGCGTTTGCCATAAGAAAGTAGTTGTTAGAATAAATGATACGATATATAAATGGGAGACAATTTTAGGAAATTTTGGCGTTTAGAAAAATTCGTAATCAATAAAACTTCGAATAATTTCCTTAACTGCAATTCGCAATAAATTGGGCTTAAATAGTGAAATCACATAAAAACTTTCGTTTTCGATCCATTGATAGTAAATTTATAGCACTTAATTTTCAATATATTATGCTGCACTTTCCATTATGTTGTTAGTCAATTATGACTCAGCATACATAATATCAATGAGTGAATAGCAACTACCCAACAGCAGTTGTTTAGCAGTTAATTCCAGTTAATACATTCCTTGATATTACATTGTATTGCTCGCGCCGAATTGAAACCATAATTACAATCGAATCAGCATCTCAAACTTGAGAACGAAGGTGCTACATGACACAGACGCTTCGAATCTATCGTAGATCGTAGACGTTTCTTTCTTTGGTATGCACAATAGGGTGGATCGAAAAAACTTTTTTTTCGAAATCGGTATGCGACTACTGCTTAAAGTTTGTGGTTGGTGGTCCTTATAATCCATAAGAAATTTCAGCTCTATCGGAATATGTCCTGAGGCTGCGAAATTTAGTCAAAATTTTCAATTTTTGTGAAAAAATGTCAAAAATTCGCAATTTTTTCTGATGATTTTTCGATGTTTCTGAAGTGATTTAATGGCAAAATATTACATGTATTGCTTGTATGTTGCTTAGTGATTAACAATTTACTTAGTTTGAATGAGGCAAATTGATTTCTTAGTTCGCCAAAATTTGTCAAAAAACGCCAAATATACAGAGATGTTACGGATGTTGGGTAGGCAATAATCTGCTGCAGTAACTCGACCCCACCGACTTAAATTTATGAAGAATGATGAAGTTCCCCTTACGGGTATCATCTTCGAAGCTTATCCACTAAAATACTTAAAAATTGCCGCAATAAATTTCTTACGTTAGAAATTTTCATCCATCTGGCATCGAACTCACGGTCAAAGTTAACCTTTCTTCCACTGGTTCTATAGAAAAGTACTTCAAACGCAAACGCTGTGATTTTGAATAGCCTCCTAGCCTGGCGTCGAACATACGGCCATTGGTAACATTTCTTACTAAAGTACTACGGAAGACCTTCGCATCTGCAAACAACGTGATTTTGATTGCTCTATCTCATCGAGAACGGCCTCAAAACAGATTGCAAAAATTCGCGCAAAAGACCGCCCAGCGTCGAACTCAGGACCCTTCCGTGAGAGAAGATAGCAAAATAATATTAGATAAGTGCCATCCTTACTTGTTCCAAAGTTTCGATTCAATATCTTATCGGGAAGTACCCAAATAAGATTCCGTTTTCCCCGTTTGAAATGCATGGTGAAATCGAAATTACGCTCTTGCATCGAACCAAGCACCAACAGAGAAACGGTAAACCTGATGCTAGAAAACAATTTTTGCAATCTTTTTTGAGGCCGTTCTCGATGAGATAGAGCAATCAAAATCACGTTGTTTGCAGATGAGATGGTCTTCCATAGTACTTTAGTAAGAAATGTTACCAATGGCCGTATGTTCGACGCCAGGTGGATCCGAAATGATTCCGTAAGAAATGCATTGGTGAAATTTTGGACGATTTTTTTAAATGCCTTCCCGATAAGCTTCAAAAATAAAACCCGGAATGGTGACAGAGGCGTTTGAGAAGATTCTTTCATGACGTCCACTGCTTCTCTAGTGGTCCTTCGTTCGATGCTAGAGCGTCATTCCGATTCTACCATGCATTTCAAACGGGAAGAACGGAATCTCATTTTAGGACCTTCCCGATAAGATACTGAATTGAAACTTTGAAACACGTGAGAGTGGCACTTATCTAACATTTCCATGCCATTGTCTCTCACGAACGGGTCCTGTGTTCGACGCCAGGCGGTCATTTACGCTAATTTTTAAAAAATTGTTTTGAGGCCTTTCTCCATGCAGGAGGCTATTCAAAATCAAAGCGTTTGTGTTTGAAGTAGTTTTCTATAGAACCAGTGGAAGAAAGGATGCAAATGACAGTGAGTTCGATGCCAGATGGATGAAAATTTCTAACGTAAGAAATGTATCGTGGCATTTTTTAAGAATTATGCTTGACAAGCTTTGAAGATGACACCCGTAAGGGGAACTTATTGTAATTTTTTACCAATTAGCTTGCAGTATGCAAGCAACTTTTACTCGTATATATATAGCTTTATCCGGAGAAATAGCGAAATATAAATAATAATAATAATAACAGAGAAATATAAATAATAATAATAATAATAGAGAAATATAAATAATAATGTAATGGAATATCATCAGCCATTTTTAATCCGATCTCGGATGTAGGCCTCCCGAAACGCATTCCAAGTCTTTCTATTCTGAGCTTCTCTTTGCCATGTCACCCCTAAGTATTTAATGATCTCTCTTTTCCATCGGTCTTATTCTTTGTTTCTTCACATCTCTCGGTGTCCGGTTTAAAATCCTGAATTACATTGAAATAGGACTGATTAAATTACCATAATATTTGTTTTATTATTGTTTGTACACATTTTGAAGAAAAAGAATCTGAAGAGAATATGTATTGGCCAGATTTGTAACATTTGAGACTACAGCAAGTAGATATATCACGAGGAAAGGATTTCCTTCCTTAGCGCTGCTATAGTGCTGGTGATGTATCGTTAATTAAATTGGGTAGATTATTTTCTTTACATTATCATAACTGCTACAAATACTTACGTTTAAATTTTAGGATGAAGCAAAAGGAAGGATCCCGTTTAAGAGGAATATCATTGAGAGAAATTCACATTATGGTCCATCTAAAGTGAAATTTTCCCGTCTTAGCGTTGGTTTTAGATGTTAGAAAAAGTTTCATTATAAGAAAGGAGTGCAATAGACATCACTTTGAAAAGCACAGTTTTTATCTTGGTTAAAAGGGTGCTTCTCGGATCAACATAGTTCCAGCGAGTTATTACTCTCCAAGAATATCTCATAATTTTTCCTTTGTTCTTCCTTTAAGTACGTTGCGGATTATTTCGAAAAATGTGTCAGAAATAATTACTCCTTTTGTTTTACCACGGATTCCTTCCTGAAATGTAAAAAGAATAGTCGCTCCTTGACATTTGAAAAAAGGTAGATACAAAAGATAAGAAGGAATTACATTTGAGAGAGTATCCTGATAGAAATGAATAAGGGGACAGGAAGAGGGAAAAGAGTAATCGTGGTTGAAGGAAAGGAAACTCTCATACGTAGAAAAACATTCGATGACGGCACAAGAAAATATATACATAACATATGTGATAGCAAAAAGTCTCGATTGAAAGGGATTAAGTGTCATCGAATGGGGACTTGATATTCGAGTGATAAGATTCGTAAGATCGATTTAAAGGTAATTACGCGTGACTAGTGAGCTTTGATTCTCGGTGGAGGCCCTTACGTGCGAAACTATCTCAATCTCAGGTATTTTCAATTATACTACTACTATAGGTTTCCTCAATAACAAAAGTTTTCACCTTGAGAATTATTAAAGTTCTTCAAAATTGTATTCACTAAATCTTTTAAATGTTGGCAGAGAATTACACTTCACTGTGGCATTCCTATAATAGAATGCAATAATTTACGTGAAATACTTCGAGAACGTGACATGGCCTACAAAGGAAAGAAACTCGAAAAAACGTAGCTTTTCTCAACGACTTGGGAAAAATACGTTTGAGAAACGTAAAAAAAATATAAATTTACGATCCTAATTCCATTAATAAATCATCTTATTGTGTTTAATCAGGGTTCATACCACGGAAGTGGGGACCACCTACAGAGCGAGAGGATGCCTACTTATCCTTTATTATCCCGATAAAGGCAAACGGCATCGATTCCCGTTGGGTTCTTTGAAAAGCCGTCTCAATACTAACCAACGGGAAACACAAGTCTTTAGAGTGAGGGATAGGCTGATGATGTGCATTACATTGCATGCCCTCGATATTTTCAAAACCCCTTAATTCATACCTGCATTACTTCTCTCTCTTATTCTTTCTTTTCTTGAATGCTTTTGTCAGATCTTTAACTATCCCAAACGCCAGGAAGACTGATGACATGAAGTAAGCAAACATGATTAAAATAGAGTGGAACTGTTCATTGGACGCCAAAATGTTCTAACGCATGGCGTTCTTCCCCTAAAGCTGCTTGAGTAAGTAATGCCAAAATCAAATGTCGTGAGCAACTAGAGTTTGCTTGATATAGCGATTTCAATCTTCCGCCAAAAAGGTTGTAAAATTACGGGAAAGTGAAAGCATGAGAAAGTTACGATTTGAGATGGCACTATAACGCACTCTATCGACATTTGCTTCGTCACTTTTAAATATTTAGACATTATATCCACACGGAATACAATATCTCGGTACTGCTCCGAAGACTTGTCGTCCCTTTAAATTAACTTTTACACTTGCAGAGACCGGTAGGTTAGCTTCCTTCATGCCGTTGTCGCATTTGTGCATGTCGTATAAAGGTTTTTGATAATTCAATTTACCAAGGTTAGGATATATTATGCTCGACACCAAAATGTTCATTTAGAATATCTATCTATATATTATTTTAAAACATGCTTTTTTGGTGATCGGGACTTTTCTCCCTTATTACTCCATCAATATATATAAATGAATGACCGTTTGATGGCAAAAGTTGTCAGGTTCATGCGAAAAATAGTCAGACAAATCAAAAATGCACCATTTGTTAAACAAATTGAAATAACATTTTAATCATCTCATTTTTTACTGGACGAAAAAAGGCCCGGGTTGCTATATACAGATTCAATTTGTTTACTTAGGGCGAGTGTAAACAAATTTTTAAATCGGATAATGCATCTATTCTCGGGCATAAAATGATTCGCAATTAACATTACAGTCTCCATGAACGAAAACTTCGACGTCGTACGCAACCATAACAGTTGAATATCATTGCATCTTGCGGGAGCAGAACGACAGCCAAAGAAACATGAACATTGCCGAATATGAAAGTTTGCGTCACGGTTTTATCATGTGGTATGTTTGAATAATTTTGCATCATATTACTTCCCGGTTTCGTATGTTGCAAATTTTCTATACATCTAAACCTGATATCAAATGATTTTTATTGTTTATATTTCACTCATTGAATAGATAATATTCAACATTTAATCATATCTCTGAGTAAAGAAAAGGATGTCCTGCGATTTCAGAAAACTCACCAGCATGTAGCACAAGCTTGACGAAAGCCTTTTATTCCCAATCGCTATCTCCGAAGCAAAAAATGTATTATTTTGTCCTATTAACGATGTTAGAGACTTTCAATGCGGGGGAAATGCTATGCGCTTTGACAATGTAACACAATGTATTCGTATGAAAGTGTGACATTTAGCTTCCCCTCTAGCTCTCCTCTCCCAGATCAGATCACTGCAGACGAGTAGTAGTTATTTTTGTATTCCATGTATGAAGAGAAGAACATAGAAAATAAATAAATAACGTGGATGCAGAAGGTATGTTTCGTTCTTTTATCTTGGTTATTTAAGTGACACTTCATTGCCGGTATAAAAGGAAGTGGTTTGTATAACGACAGATTTAGGTAAAGCTGGCAGTGATATTTTGTATCTTTACCATAATTCATTTAGTCATAAATGCATTGAGTGAATTGAGGTATTCGGTATAGGATAAGATACATGTATCGTTATAGTGATGGCGTGCACTATTCGTGATTATACTGCTAAAAGTAAATTTTAAAACATTCGACAACATTTATACTCTCACGTTCTCTAATATAATAGGGATTTTGTTTGGGTTCATATGGCAAGGAATTAGAAAACGCAAGGCATTTTATTTGGCCATTGAGTTTCGTTACTGGATGTGTAGATACCGATACCTATCGCTACAAACGAGGTATATTGAAACAGACACTGATAAAGAATATTAAGGTGTGTATTTTTAGGTATGTTTTAGTTCAAATAAATGGTGGATTAAAAATCCAAAATTTGTTAAACAAATTGAATTAACATTTTAATCATCGCGTTGTTTACTGGACGAAACAATGCCCGGGTTGCTATATACAGATTAAATTTGTTTACTTAGTGACGAGTGTAAACAATTTCAAAAATGAGAAAGTGATTTTAATACTTGGTCTTACAATGATCGAAAAAGTACTCGGAAGTAATATATGGACTCCATAAACGAAGAACTTAAGATTGCACGCAACTATAACAGTTTAATAAACCGGCTACTTTACATCTTTTGGGAGCAGAACGTCAACTACAGAAACATGAGAATTGCCGGATTGTTAATGTTTGTGTCACAGGAGTATCGCTTGGTATGTTTGAATAACGATGCATCGTATTACCTCTCGGTCATTTAAATTTAAGATCGACCATAGTAGAATATTCGATTTTTAGTATCATGATTAGATTTTGGAGTATTCATATAACAAATGTAAGGTTCTAATTATGAGTCATACCCCATACCGATCAAAACAATTAGGTCGTTCAATTCAAATTAATTTTGGTGAAACTTTCGTGTTGCAAATTTTCTATATACCTAAACCTGGTATCAAATGATTTTTAGCGTTTATATTTTACTCACTGAATAGATAGTATTCTATATTTATTCATACCTTGGAGTAAAGAATAGGATATCATACCTGCGTTTCAAGAAAACTCACCTCTATGGAATACAAGCATAACGAAAGCCCAAGCCTCCATTCCCTTTCGCTATGCCCGTAGTACAAAAATATGCTCAACCAATTTAATAGTATGTTTAGTAGTAGACGTAAGAGTAGTATTTTAAAATCTAAGTTTTGTGAATGGGTTAAAATACCATGATTGATTACAATATTTGTGTGAGAGACATTCAAATAATGCGGGGCGATGGGTTTGCTACATTTGCGATACTTTACTTTGCACTTCGACAATGAATCACAATTTATGGTCTTCTGAAAGTGAGACACACCGCAGATGCTTCCCCCTCATGCTTCCTTCTCCCAAATTAGTAACATTTTCTCTCATTCTACACCAGCAGGACAACAAGCTTTCAACTGATTATTGCTGACTGTATATCTTTCAGTACTTGAATAAATCTGATTCAGTGAATTTATGAGATGCAATTTCACTGCAGACGAGCAGTAATTATTTTTATATTTTGTGTTCGAAGAGAAAAAATAGAAAATAAATAAGTAACGTGGATGCAGGAAGTATTTTTGTTGTTGTATCTTGGTTATATATGTTAAACACGAAGCCTTAAGTGACACATCATAAAAGGAAGTGGCATTTTGAAGAACAGAGTTTACCAAAATGTGGTAGTGATGTTTTGTATTTTTGTCTAAATTCATGATGTAATAAATGCATTAAGTGAATTGGGGTATTCGGTATAGGATAAAATGCATATACGTCGTTATATAAATGACGCGTACTTTTCGTGATTATAGTGCTAAAAGAAAATTCTCTCTACAAATCTATCACTACAAACGACGTATGTCGAAACTGACACTGACATGGAATATCAAGGTACGATTTTTTTGGCATGTCTTATTGTTTGTGTATTCGTCTGTAGTGATTAGAGTAGTTGCTGTAATGTATTTGGTTGGGGAAATTGAGTATTACTGATCGTCTGCGAAATTTTCGCACGGGGCAACTAGTTAATACTTATTCCTGAAAGTAGCTTCTCATAAATCAACGTTCGTTTAGTAAGAGAAAGATTAGTTACCTGTTTAGCATGAAAAGGCAACGCTGTAGGGAAGATAGCTGAATTCTTAGCCTCTCCAGAAGAGGCTTTTTCCCTTGCAGCGGACTTCAGAAGGAGGCAATTTGCCTAACACAATACTGGGCGAAAATACTCGGGATGACTGTCGGCAAAGTAAACAGAGTCCACCTTAATGACTATTTCGTCCTTCTTTTCACTTTTCGAAGCAAATTCACCTTCCTTTTTACAATGGGGGAAACTTGGTGCTGCTTGGCAACCGCAAACAGTCACAAAGTTAATAAAAACGTTGCAGATGTGTTCGATAGAAATTACACAATAGTATACGCAATAAAAGCCTAGAATAGCACAATTCCACGTAATACTTAGCAAGTATAGTTACGAAATGATAGTCAAAATAAACTCACATCTCAAAAATCCGCTCCAAAAGCAGCTTTAAAAGGGCTCTTATTCGACCCGTCACAATCATTTACTTATATAATTCATCTCTTATGTTGTTTTTAGCTCTGTTTCTGGATTAGAAACTGGTAGTTTTTAGTCTAGTTTCTTTATAATTTCTGGAATTCCACCTCTTTGATATCTTATACTCACTAGCTTTATTTTCTTTATGCAACTCTGTCAATAAATTATAATGCAAAATTATGTGTTATGAATATGGAAATTTATGGTTTTCAATTCAATTCATTATGATAGTACACGATGCATTCCTAAAATTGATACCTAGCTTTAGCGCTCGGCTGATCAAGTAACTTCAATTGACGGTTAATGGACGATTGAGGGCTATTTCTCCAATTACAGAGGGAATACATATCTTAAACAATGTAAAATATAAGAAAATGAAGTAAATGGTAATGACTCGGCCTTTTCGGGTTTTTGATTCACTTTGTGTTGGTTCTCTATGTCTATGCGAATAGAGTAGTTTCATTTTTCTCGATCGGGAAGTCCTTTGAGCTGTCCGAAAGTGTAATTCGATAAAAGTCGCGACAGAAAAAAGGCCTTTTTACACAAATGGAAAACGAGAGCTATAAAATATGAAAAATGAGAATCCATGTTGTGAACAGAGATTTATTTATTCATCCCGTTCGTCCATTTGTCCTTGACTTCCTCATCTCCTCCACTTAATCCCCCTTCCAAGTTTGTTTCCATGTAAAAAGTGAATAATTCACGGGTATAAATTCGTTCAGCGATGACGCAAATTCGTGAGCATCTTTTTAAATTATGTCACGTTTGCAATTAATACAAAACCAATCTGTCGTAATAAGAAAGGAATAACTCTCACGATAGGGCGATTCTCTGACTTCTTGTGATATGCATATGAACATATTCTCGTAATCACAGAAAATAAAATTTGCAATCGAAAAACAGAAAAAAAGTTCGTATTCGGACTTTCAAAAAACAATGTATTATTTTTATCGATTTCCAAGAATCAAAAATTGAACTTTGTTCATCGTTGGCAATGAAGTAAAATGATCATAGATTCATTAATTTTGTGAGGCATTCAAACTAAAACCGCTTCTTCGATCGAACGGGTCGTTTGAAATCAGAATAATGAGTCGCGTTATAACGAAATCGCGCTAAAAGAAGGTGTGCTAGCTATAAGTATTTGCATAGCTATAGAATCATTTTCCTATTTCTTAATATTAATAACTTGTTTATAAATAAAATCCGAGAACATATTATCCATGAATTAATCGAGTGAGTTTGACCTAACATTTACTCTCTTATTCTCTAATCTTCTAGTCTTCATAAAGGAGCATTTTGGTAACGTAAACTATTCGCAAACAACGCATGGGCATCTAATTCAGCGTTTATTTGCTCTTTCCAATATGAATTGTATGAATTCTTTTACAATATATAAGAGGCCTAGTTTCAATATTCATCCGAAATAAGAATCTCAATTTTCCTTCCTTGGGTCCGAATTTTAAAAATCATTACTAAGCTATATTCTCATCATCGGCCATTTTCAATCTGGATTAGGATGTAGGCCTCCCCAAGCGCTTTCCAATTCTCTATTCTGAGCTTCTCTTTGCCATGTCATCCCTAAGTACTTAATGATGTCTCTCTTCCATCGGTCCTTTGGTCTTCTTCTTGGTCTCTTCACATCTCTTGGTGTCCAGTTCAGAACCGCTCTTGTCCAACGGTTGTCGTTTCTTCTCGCCACATGGCCTGCCCACATTCATTTCAGTGACCTTACTTTATCTATGATGTCTGTCACTCCTGTCTTCATCCTCACCCAGGTGTTGCGTTTCCTGTCTCTTCTTATGATCCCAAGCATACACCTTTCCATACATCTTTGCGTAATCTGAAGTCGCTGGGTTATTGCATCGTTTAACACCCAGTTTTCACTTCCATTTGTCAACTCTGATAGAATGCATTGATTGAAGACCTTCCTCTTCAAGACCATTGGCATTTGTGACTTTAGAATATGCGCATTTCTTCCGAAGGCACTCCATCCGAGTTTAATTCTTCTGTTTATTTCGTTGATTCTGTTGTTCTTTCCTGTGCTTACTAGTTGCCCTAGGTATGTGTTTTCTGTGCAGACATCTCGATACTTGAGCGACGCTTGAACTTTCTTCTTTTGAAGAAATAAAACGGACGATGAATCCGTTCCATTTATCATATCACTAAGGGTCGGAATGTTAATTCCTCCCTTTTTAGATATTTAATTTCCAGCGAGTGACCACTCTCCGTCCCTAGAGTTTTCCCATTATATTTCTAAATTTTCATGAAAATGCATCCACCGTATGCAGATTGAAATGAAATGGTGGATTTCGAGGGCCAAGTATCGTTTATTTCCGAGAGCTTGTTGGCGGACTTCATAAAGATTTTTAGCTCTTTTCGAGATATGGCTTATGCTGGAATACGCGACTCGAAGTCAGGAAATTATTTGGTTCCATCTGATTAACATAACATTTTCCAAGTTTCCGAAATGTATTTTTACTGTCGTCTTCGTCGTTTAATATGTGAGTGGATGTGTAATAGGTTCAACAAAAAAACGCGATCTCTAATGGTATATAATTTCATTACTTCTCAAGACAAAGTTGTCCATATCTCCAAAGCGTTCGCTGGCGGAAGTCTTTCTATGAAAAATACTAAGAAAATCGTATCCATCACCAGCAGACATAATTTCTATAGTATTAATAAAATTAAGCATTAAATCCGTACGAAATTGTGATAATTTATAAGAGTAACATAATTGGACATAAATTTAATGGAATGCTTTTCCTAATATTCAAATAACAGAGCTTAAATTATAACAATTGAGTGATATATTTGAAAACCCTGTGACATTAGGCAAACTTGTCGAAATAAACTTATTTTATGTGAAAATCTGTATTTTCAAATTCTTGAATAGTTACTGATACACGGATAGTGTCGCTTATTCTGTTGTGAAAAATAGGAACTTCAATGAATTCATTTGATCCATTTTTGGCATGGATTACAATACTAATGAGTTTTGGTAGTCCCTATTAAATTGAAAATAGAACATTTACAGAAATAATAAAACGCCACCTGAACTGCCCGTTGAATCTCAAGTGATAACAGCGATAAATACCATATAATATGCAGTTAGCTGGACTCTGAACAAAATGAAAGATAGAAAATGTAACTAATGCGAGGGAGACGAAAATTAAACCGACAAAAAACACTCTGAAACCAATGAAAACAGTATGTTTGGAATTCAGTCTTTTTATGTACATAATGTACTGAACGTGATGGATTGTCATAAACACTTATTATTAATATTATGCTGCTTATAATTCCTTGTAATGATAACGTAAATAAAGTAACTTGAATATGTTGACCTTCTGATTCAGGGATGCGGGAACCACGATTCACTGCTGCTTTACTTTTAGTCAATTATCCGCTTTATCAATTGCTAGAATTGAGAAAGCAATTTCAAGTTTATATTGATGGGTTCATATTGTATATGAAATACAGAGTTACTCATTATCTTTACCTCTAACGAACCGTACGGTAATTTGGATCCAAGTCTTCCGTGCCAATTATTATCTCGTTTGATGTAGGCTACTGATCGGTTCAAACTTACAATGATCTGTAATCGCAATTCATCACGGTTATGAATCGATATTAAAGTGTACAGTAGAATGCAAAATGTAGCTCTGGCACCGAATCAAGGATCATTAGGGAAACGCTGAACTGTGTATATCGAAGGCATGTATTACTTTTGTTCACATGCCTGGTCTTACTTTTCCGTGTAATCGGGAAGGCCTTCAAAAAAATTACTTAAAATCTCCGCAATGTATTTTTAATAGGAGAAATTTGCACCCAAATGGCGTTGAACTCACGTGACATTCTTTCCATTTTCACTATAGTAGACTGAGTCAGTTTCAGATTTTGAATTCCGTATCCCACCGGGAAGCTTAAAATTTTTCTAGGAATATTCGCGAAGTGTATGGGAGAAATCATAATTATGCTCTTAGTTTCGGTCATTTCCTCAAATCCTATATATTTGTGCGTTATTCATTTACATTTTTTTATTGCGCTAGAAAGCTTTATACTTTCACTTTTCTGGGCTGTTTTGCAGTATTTTCGGATATCTTTCCAATTACATAGGAATAAATGCTCGCAGATATAAGTCTTACCATGCTCAATAAATAATCACTGAGAAAATAAAACCTGTAATGCGGTTGAAATCGGTAAAGCCATTATCCGTTTTCAACCGATTATATTGTGGCTAATTGAATCTTTTTATTATTGTGTTCAGAATCTTTTATATTTAGAAATCTGCCTGGGTTTTCTCCTGGGAAAACACAAACGGAAAATTACAAATTAAAATTCGAAAAAAAGCAATTCATCATTTACTCCCTACAGCACAATTCAAAAACACATTTTTGCGAAACATAAGCTCCCAATTACAGATCCCGCTTGGTAGTTCGATTGGTTAGAATACCTGCCCGGAAAGTGGGAGACCTGGATTCGAGTCCCAGTCAAGTCACAATTTTTCACTTCCTGTACAACTTTGGGTTTAGTCGCACAACTTTATGTGCTAAATCAAATTTCATTTCCATCATTTGTCATAAACATTGCTAAGGATATTTAATTATCTTCAAAGAAGGCAGTGCTAATGATTTGGAAATCTTTTTCAAAAAGAAATCCGATACGTTATTTGAATGCTTAATCGTCATAGAGAATGGTATGAAATTCATGTTTGTGGTTAACATAAAAATGTTGGAGTAAATAATTTTTTAGCGCGAAATGCTGAAAATTATAATCGTCCTTGATATTCACGCAAGTTGATAAGCTAATGTGAGCAGGAATGAAATAATCGGGACTTACTAACACCAACAACATTGTATCTTACGAAAAAGGTAAGTATAGTTACGTTGCTAAAATAGAAATTTCGATTGCCACGGAAAAGAAATAGGATAAATTTCTTTTTTGCGTAAATAACCGATTTATATACATGAGAATGAGGTATGGTTCTGACATCGCTCGAGAAAACACCTATGCAATTCGTTTTACGTACATCATACACGGAACGTAATAGATTTCTATAAGCATTCATTATTATTATATATCCTTTTAATGATAATGTAAATAAATTAATTTGAATATGTTTGCCTTCTGAGTCGGGGACTATGATTCACTGCTGCTTTACTTTTTCGCAATTTACACCACTCTCTGGAATTACCACCACTTTTATCTTTAGCTAACCGTATTGTAATCCCTATTCAAGTGTTCCGTGCTATTTACAATCTTTATTGACGTATCGCCTTGGCCTTAAATCTTACAATGATGTTTAATCGCAATGTATCAACATTGTAAACACATCCATGATGCATTGCGGTTAAAACAATATGGCAGATATTTATCGGCATTAAAATGTATTCTAGAATGCGAAATGGCGCTCTGGCATCGAATTAAGGATTATTGGAGAAACGGTGGATAACGTATATGAAATTTAATTATAAACTCTGTTTAAATACCGGGTTTTATCTTTGTATGTTAACGAGAAGGGATTCACAATAATTCTTAAAAATCGCCGCGATGTATTTTAAATGGGAGAATTTCGCACCCGCCTGGCGTCGAACTCGCGCTCATTTTGTGACATTTCTTCCACTGGTTCTATAGAAGACCACATCGTCTCTGGTCAGTGTGATCTCTATCCTACTGGAAAGTGTCTCAAATAATAATCTAAAATTCGCGTATCCTCAAGGGAAAATGCGGACATTTGAGGGACCGAACCCGGGCTCTCACAGTGATGAGAATAGTTTTCCCAGGAGTTTCTAACGCTTAGATATTCAATGCAATCGCATCTCTAAATCAAACCGTTTCCAAAATAAAGCGGGAGACAGACGGATATTCCGCTAATTATGTATGGGATTTTAATTTACGAGAATTCGCCAACAACATCATGATTATATGCTTAGTTTATATCATATTTTTGGGTATGAAATAAATCTTTGGATGCCACTAAATTGAAAACAAAGATCTAAGCGATTGAGTGGAAAAAAGCGAAGAACAGAGGAAATGGAGGCGTATGCTTACAAAATGGCGCGGTGAAAAAAGGGAAGAAAGTGGGCTGCCGTTTCGCCTCCAATTGTTTGATGATTTGAATTGTTTACTTTTCCGTAGGGGAACGGGCTTAGCAGCTATGTTTACCCATCCGCTCATTTGTTTCGAGTATTTTCTCTTTTTCCGCACGTTCTTTTGATTCCACTTTGTTGATCTACGACAATTCCAGCATGGACGAGAGATGGGCAATTTGGAAACATTGTTATACTATATCCTCTAGACTATATAAATGATACGATATTTTGCCGAAGAGATCTTGTGGCTATGAGTTAGGCAGTGTTAGAGGAATGAAATAAACATATCGTTTTCTAGCAAAGATAGAGAGAATGGCAAAGGGGTTCATTTACATCTGCAGAATCGCCGCTCTTATTTCAGTGTCAAAAGAGACTGTACGATTTGGGAGTTTGCGTCTGTGATGTGCTTATTAACGTACATAGCGAATTTTTTATTTGTAATTGTCGCGAAAGATTATCGTGATTAAATTTCGCCAAAAGATCGACCTTTTAAGAGATAAGTTAACTAAGGGAATTGAAGATAGGGAAAGAAAACATTCCCCTCTAATTCTAAAACTGGTTAAATGGTGAAATACAAACAGCTAATGTCGCATCGTATGAGGTGGAACAACTAAAAGGAATTTCATAATTCTTGCGGAATCGCAAATTATTGTACATTTCCGAGAGGGAATAACTATGACACTTATGAAGAATGTCCCAAAAAAGATCTCCATGCGCCCGTGGGAAATTTTTATTCCTAAAATTTACTACACCTGTACGAAGCATGACTTTTCCCTGCATATCCAAGACAAACAGATGAAACGCTTACTTTGCTTGTGACACGATGCGAGTCTACGCTCACTGTGAACTCCTCTCCATTACTCGTTTCTTTGATTCAAGGGGGAAATGCCAATTTCCATCCATCGAAAATAAACAAAGAGGTATCGAACGAGCTGCGTGTCAGCGAAAAATGTAAGGTTTTGGTTTTAGAATTTTCAGAGGGTTGGACGGAAGTTCATGCCAAACAGTGACATAATCTGCTCGGGGAAGTCATGGCAATCTCTTTTTGGAAAAAGGGTTCATCTCATCGCGTTAATACCAACCACATTCTACGCAGTATCTCTTACTGTGAGATATTGAAAAAAACTCAGAGCAATCCAAAATCGAAGATGCTGACAAAAGGGCCTTCTGCATGACAACGCTGGGCCACACGTTGCTCGTGACACAAAAGCTATTTTGGATGAATTCGGTTGGAAAGTTATAACCCTTCCCCCTAACAGCCCATACCTTGTCCATCGGACTTCCACTTGCTCTTGAGCCAGAAGAAACATCTTGGAAGAAGAAGGATGCATACAGACGAGGAAGTGAAAACAGAAGTCACTGAAAAAGGAGCTTTATTTTTGGGACTCGCCTCGTAATTAAGTAAAGAGTATTAATTTTTTTAATACATGGAGGTGTTACACTTATTTTATTTCTTCTATTTTATCTCCATTCCATTAATATTTTAAAGAGTGAAGGATTTCTGAATATGTATCTACCTATAATTATAGATTGCTTTAATGGTTAACATTAATTAAGACTTTATAACATTATTATGTTATAAAGAGTCTATGGAGGTGTGGTATATGGAGGCAGCGGTGAATAATAGTAATTTCTGTAACTATCGATATCATGTACACGTATAGCATATTTTTCGGTATAAGTTAAGGCTGTTATATCTAGATTCGTAATCATTCCCTATGTAATCGTTCCTATTTATTCTCTTTCGGCTTTTATCACAACTAAATGCAAATTTAGAGCTGTCTTAACATACGATTTTTATCTATGTAAATAATAACACGTCAATGGGTTTTTAAAAGTAAATAAATAATAATACGAAAACCCAGAAATATTTCCACACTGCCAAGAAAGATCTCGAAAACAATGAAAATTTTCAAAATTTAAGCACTCGTCCAAACAGTCCGACAGAATGCCGCTTCTTCAACGGAAAGAGAAACAGCTTTCGAGGGATCGAAAAGGGGGAAACGAATTCCATTGCACCGATCTCATGCGTCTCTTCAGAGGCAATCCTCACGGACGAATGATATGAGAGAAAGGGTATAAAAAGCGCAGCTAGAAGGAAGAAGCGAAAAATTATGGAGACGAATTCCTTGCTGTAGAAAGAAAAGATAAGAGAATTTAATTGGAATTCCAGAAAGAACACGAAGATGCTGTCTCTAATATAAGAAACTGTTTCGATCTGAATTGAGAAGTGCTCATCTCGAAGAGAGGAAATTGCACTCTTAAAGAAGAGTACAATTCCGCTTGAATCAAAAGAGGCATCATTCGTACTTGATGCCAAATGGGCAGTGACAGTTGTTCCGGGTTCGATTCCTGGTGGGGTTAATATGTAGGAAGCTGCATTTTTAACAAGATACACAGTAGCTGTCATTTAATCACAACTAAATCTCCGTCCGGCTTCAAAAAATTAATTAAACTATTCCATTATTCGGTGTTTTGCAGCAGGAAAAAACCGCGAAAATAAAAAAATCTTTTTCTCCAAACAATCTCTTAATCAAGTTCTCTCGATGACTTTTTCTTCTGTTGGCATGTGGAAGCATCTTTTCATTGCCAGTTACTGATCCTTCGTAAGTGATTACGTGAGTCAATTTCAAAGCAACAACATTCTTGACTCGTCTGTCGTTATTCTTATCAGTATTGTTGAAAGGGTACCCATTTCCTCTATTATATTTCATCCTCCTTTCTTCCAAAATCCATTGCAAAGGGTGGGGTTATAGCGATTATATAAAGGAGGATTATGCATAAAATATCAGAGATGTTTTACTAGTTGTAAAAAGAAACATTTACTCGTGAGTTTGAAGCAAACCGTGCCTCCATCTCTTTTCTAATTGAAGAGGTTTACTATGACGATGCTCCACTGTACATACGTAATCGCATGTATGAAAAGACACTTTGTGAGAAATTTAGATCCATCTTCGGAATCCTTCTCTCTTTCCATCAAATTTGCATCAGATATAGCACATTAAGCGTTTGGATTTCATGATTGACTTTAGAAGAATTAATTATTTTATTTATTATAAATATATATACTGTAATCCTTATTAATGCTTCATTTCTTCAATAAATCGAATTCAAATTTGAATTTGCACGTATATTTTCGTTACTGGAAATGTAGACATGGATATATACCGATATAAACGAGGTATATGAAAACGGACACTCTAATTTCGCTCCCAGATACAAACACTCCAATCACTACAAACGAATACACTAAAAAAGTCCCTAAAAATATAAAAACTTCGCGTATAAATCAATTACTTTCAATTTAATTGGGAGAAATTTTCGCACGGAGCAACTAATCAACGATGTTTAAAATTTTTGTTTTACTGAGGATACGAATTCCGAAAAATTGTTTTAGCCTATCTGCAGTGTTTAAAGTGTCAATAATAATAGTAATAATAAATGCTTAATTAACAATTTTCATCCTAAAAAGAGATGGAAAATGGTGGGTTGAATCATCCTTGCAATGACGTCATTCTTCTATGCGTGATTTTTTTCTCGCTCGCAAGACATCTTAAGGGTTAAAGATCATATGAATTTAAGACATGTCAAGGTATATTAAGGGATCGACATATTAAGGGTTGAATATCTTGGATAGGTTTAGGGAAATGAGCCGCGTGTGAGTAAGGAAGAAGAGAAATCAAGGAGATAAGGCTTAGAGACAACGCCGAAGAAACAAAAGAAAAGCGTTTGTGCCGATTAGGAAAAGGCGACGTTTACTCTTACGGACGGCTCTCAAATTCCGACACTCTAATAAACACAAAGGGTTAATTAAAAGCAAGTCTTTTGCGGCAGAATTGTGTCCGTTGTGCCCTCAATCTGCCGCCCGTCAAATTGGTTTTTCAGCTGCGTATGCATTCGCTCTACGTCTTTCGTTTGTTTCATTTTTTGACGTCGCTCTTTACGAGTCCCTCGAATGTGCACGTTTAATGATGTGCACTGGAGACACGGCGGTGATTACCATCTTCATTTGTTTATTTTGTTGTGATTGAATTACACTCGCTGATTTGACTTGCTTCAATGAATTAAAGCAACTCTTGTAAAATTTAAACAGTCGTTTTCATTCAAGTCCGAATGAAGGCCGGTGACACGAAATTCCTCAATAGAACTTGTCATGTTATTCGTGTATCGAATTTCCTGAATTTGCATTTATGGCTCTGTTGCGGAAAATTGATAGGGTGATACAAAATTAATGTGACTAAACCATACAGTTATTTATCTTTCCAGGGTTAATTTTTATAATCGCACATTGTAAACACAAATGAGAAGGTTTCACTTTGTTGAAGGCCATAATAATGAAATAAAACTTTTCGCAGACATCCGCAGCAGGTTTAAAATATTAAAAGTTTAATAATATCAGACATATTAACTTTTGTTTTTACGGAAGCTCGTGTTGAATATCCATATTCACAAAAAGTCGGGTGTTCGTAATTTACGTTCAACTTCTCCTTTAATTGCAGTAAAATAGTACTTGTTACTAAGATGCCTCAAATTTGATGAATGTCGATATCACTCAAAAAGAACGGAAAAATAATTTTATTCGTCTTAAGAAATTGCAAATTTCCGTTTACTTTACAACGTAATTTACGCATTATTAGATTGGAATCGCATAAACATGTTCAAAACAATTCCGTTTCATGGTAGAT
Source organism: Pachydiplax longipennis (assembly GCA_036926295.1). Classification (NCBI taxonomy): domain Eukaryota; kingdom Metazoa; phylum Arthropoda; class Insecta; order Odonata; family Libellulidae; genus Pachydiplax; species Pachydiplax longipennis. Next base: position 2,932,412 of record JAVFKF010000050.1, on the reverse strand, counting down.
GAGAAAAATGAAGAAGGAGAATATCGCCTACGTATAAGAGGAGGAGCTAAGATGCAGTTTATATGACCCACTTTGCCTTCCTCACTTATAAAGGATATTTCTTTTTACATTTTGCGACTCTCTTTTGAGGATAATTGTCGAACTGTGCGATTGTTCTGCTGAATCTTATTTCGGTATTCCGAAGTGTCCTCTGGTGCCATGAATCGTAGACCTACGGAGGAAAAGTTCAAAGGGCAAATGTGAAAAGAAGAATAGTAAGAAGCTAACATTTACGCCAATAGTAAAGAGTAAATAGAATTTCATTTCTTTGTTTTCATCCAGCTAAAATTAATCGGCTGAACTGTTGTAGAAATTCCGTTTTTGCTTGATGGCGTTTGTTAATATAAGATTTCTAAAACTTTTTCACTCCTACGATCTTCACTTCGATCGATTTATGTTTAATTTAATTTCTACAAGTGAAAAGCACCTATGAGATATTTTGCGCAAAAAATATTAAAATATATAGCATGAAACTGATTTGAATGAACTGTACTCCCTCATTAATACCTCTCTCATCTGTTCATATTAAATACATTCGATCGAAATATGCATCGAAACATCATAAAAAGGACATAATTCTGTGATGTATTTGCTCTCTTGTCGGTCATACAGAAAAGGTAGATTTTAAAGAAAACTGTATTTCCTAACATACGAGCTGGGTTTTGTTTAGTTACTCTCATGTTTTTCTTTTATTCATCTATTATCACAGTATCTAGAGATAGGCTTTATGTCCCATGGCAGTGAAGGAAGAATGGTGATCACTGTCAGAAGGAAGCTCCTTAACTACGCTAACAAACATATCAGAAAATTAATATTTTTCCTATTTAAATTAAGCAGTATTATGTATTCACTTTGTTTACAGCATATCTATTATATATAGCTAACTCTCCGGATATACCTATATAGATACGAGTAAAAGTTGCTTGCATACTGCAAGCTATCCGTTGCATACAGTATCATACCAAGTACTGCCTCAGTTCAAATTTAAAACTTCGCGCCAAAGACTGCCTGGCGACGAACTAAGAACCAGGTCGTGAGAGAAAATAGCAAAATAATATTAGATAAGTGCCATCCTTACTTGTTCCAAAGTTTCGATTCAATATCTTATCGGGAAGGTCCCACGCCACGCACGCGCGAATTTTTGCAATCTGTTTTGAGGCCGTTCTCGATGAGATAGAGCAATCAAAATCACGTTGTTTGCAGATGAGATGGTCTTCCATAGTACTTTAGTAAGAAATGTTACCAATGGCCGTATGTTCGACGCCAGGTGGATCCGAAATGATTCCGTAAGAAATGCATTGGTGAAATTTTGGACGATTTTTTTAAATGCCTTCCCGATAAGCTTCAAAGATAAAACCCGGAATGGTGGCAGAGGCGTTTGAGAAGATTCTTTCATGACGTCCACTGCTTCTCTAGTGGTCCTTGGTTCGATGCTAGAGCGTCATTCCGATTCTATCATGCATTTCAAGCGGGAAGAACGGAATCTCATTTTAGGACCCGATAAGATACTGAATTGAAACTTTGAAACACGTGAGAGTGGCACTTATGTAACATTTCCATGCCATTGTCTCTCACGAACGGGTCCTGTGTTCGACGCTAGGCGGTCATTTACGCTAATTTTAAAAAAATTGTTTTGAGGCCTTTCTCCATGCAGGAGACTATTCAAAATCACAGCGTTTGCGTTTGAAGCAGTTTTCTATAGAACCAGTGGAAGAAAGGTTACCTTTGACCGTGAGTTCGATGCCAGATAGATGTAAAATTCTCACGTAAGAAATGTATTGCGGCAATTTTTAAGAATTTTGCTGGATAAGCTTCGAAGATGACACCCGTAAGGGGAGCTAATTGTAAATTTTCACCAATTAGCTTGCAGTATGCAAGCAACTTTTACTCGTAATATTATATGTCTCTTAGTTTACAAATTTTACTTTATTCTATTCTTGAAAAAATTGCAGGAAAGGGGAAAAGGTTCGAAAACTTTTGAATTACTTTCTTCCATTCCCCTTTAGTTTAGGAAATGACTGTATGTAAATGTCTGTTTGAGTGTGGAGACTTTATGTTTGTGATTCCGAGGCTCTCTGGTTCTATAATTCTACGCTTCAATTCTTTCATGGTATAAAATTCACAGTCTCAGGCGATGTCTTGCGGAAATATTCCATAATGAACAAGAACTGATGGAGATCAATCTCCGAAACTAGACGTGTTTTACTGTCTTTTATTGTTTATAATAAAAATTTGTGGAAAAAGTACAAATTGTTCTTTTTCATCTTTTATGGAAGGTTTTTCAGTTATAGTTTACGTCTTTTTACTTATTTTTTCCACCCCATGGCTCATTGTTACGCCTCTTGTCTTTCCGTATTTTCTTGCTGCCCTTTCCGATCCTTCAAAACAGTAATCTTCAATTTAACCAAAAGCATTGTGCCTTCTTGTTGAAACTCGAAGTTTTTTAATCGTTTTTATGGTGTTAATCGTGTATAAACAATTGAAAGCGATTAGTTAATTATCTATGAAAATGTTTTGATAAGTACTATGGGATGTCTCTAAGCAATGTTATGTCTTGTTTAACAAAAGATTTTATGGAATATCGCATTTTTCCTCCGAGTAAAATGTGAAAGATGAATATCTATGCACATTTTCAATGCGAAGGATAAACAGAAATGAAACATGACTGGGTCTCGAAACCAGGTCTTCCGGACGGGTAATCTAACCACTAAAGTACCATGCGGCATTTCTGCTTATTTTTAATCATAATTACTGATCTTTCATATCAATAAAAACATAATTATTCCATATTTGACTAAAGAAAAAAGGTAACATCTCATACTGCGCAAGTTCTTTATATTCATCAAATATGCCGCAAAAGATCCATGGTCTAGTTTGCTCTTAGTCTGTCGCGCTATGGATTTCTAGAGAATCAGGTCACCTAACTACAATCACAGATATAAAAAGTTTTGGAATGGATTACCTAACAGTATAAGGAAAAGCAATTTATCTTGTATAAGTCGAACCCATTCTAATTATTAAAAACGTTATTAATTGCCAACGTAATCCTATACCCGGTTTTTTATTCTCATTTTCATATTTTCAGCGTATATTCGGCCCTTCTATTCATTTGATACATTCTCTGAAATTTTACATTTAATAATTATGTCTCACCAAATGATTTTCAATGAAGATAGAAGTATCCTGATCATAACCATTCGAATCATTATAGATTGCATAAAATATAATGTATTTTTTATCAAGTGAAGAGGAAAACAGAAATATTTAGGAGAATTATTCTAATTTCAAGAGCTCTGTACAATCTCAGATTGGATTTATATTTCCTTAATGGTAGACGATTCATGAGTCAGTATAGTATTATTTCAAGAAAGAAAGTTAATTTCGTAGCTTTTGCTCCCTCATACCACTTCTCTCTCAGTATGGAATGGAAGTGGATGAGCATCCGTTAGAAATATTCTTGAAAATACCGTAAGTTGCAATGAAGTACTTAGCAGCCAAATGCGAACGGAGGCCTCAAGAAATACCGATATAGGATGATTCCCTATCGAAGCATACGAAGAGAAATATTGTGTAAACATTTTCTTACACCGAATGGTGTCGCACCATGTGCAATGCAACTGCAACCTTGTTCAAACATACCACACGACGACGCCTATGAAAATTATTCTCCTATCCTATAAGTGGTATCGAACTAAACAGGGATGTAAACAGTTTTATAATGCACACTATCCCGCTAAGCGTCGCTTTAGCTTAAATTACAATTCCGATGAAGTTAACTTTAAGTAAACATTTATTATACCGGGCCAATGTGCGGCACAAACATTCATATTCGGCAACGTTTCTGTGGTTCTGCTCCAAAAAGATGCAAGGCAGCCGTTTAGACTGATATGATTGCGTACTACGTTGCGTAAGTCGAGGTCTTTGTTTATGGAATCTATATATTACTTGCGAAAACTGTTTAGATCAATTTAAGCCCGAGAATCTATGTCTGATGAGAAAAATGTTTATTTATCACAACAAACGTGACGAAGTAAGCAATAACAAATATGGCAACGCCGATACCCATACATCCAGTACCGATACTCGATGATTCAAATTTTTTCCCGGTGTTTTTGACCAAATAGTGCATTTTTCATTTTCATTGGTCAGACTATTTAAACAGGAACCGGGAAACTTTCTTTTTCAAATGGTCATTCATTTATATGTATTGGTGAAGTAAGCTGGAAGAAAAGCCTCGGTCATCAAAAATGGATGTTTTAGAATAATATATAGAGGATTTTTTACAGATTTTTGTTAACATTTTGGATGTATTTCATGAATTTAAGAAAATTAAGGCGTGCACCATAATGGGACGTATAATTATTAGTTTGCAACCGTCATGTTTTTATCTTTTTAAGGAAGGAAGTGAAACATTCAATTAATTCACATTAAGCGCTCACGATTTTTATACTGGTTTAGCATACTTCATCGTGATAAAGTAAAAGGGAGTCGAATTCTGATATTTCTTTAAAATTTGATCGATTTGAAAGAATTTATACTCACATAACGCTTTGTTGCTGTGATATAATTTCAATGAGGCATAAAAACACATGTTTACGTAAGTGCATCATAAGATTAATTTTATCATTTCGTTCTTTAAGCACCACGCTTAGTTCAATATAACGAACTGAATTGCCCATTGATTCGACGGGGAGTAAAAAGTTATAAATACCTTACTAATTGCAGCTTACTGGACTCTGAACAAAACGAAAGATAAGACTGTGAATTACATTAGCTCGACGAAGAATACTCTGACACCAGTAACCACGTTTTCATATGGGATTCAGTCTTTTTATGTGCATAATACACGGGACGTGATAGATTGTCATAGATACTTATTTGTATCGTGCTATTAAAACATCAATAATAATCTAAAAAGATTAATATGTTTACCTTTTGATCAGAAATAGAGTGAGCCGCTTTACTTTTACTGCCATTTTCGCTTTCATACTGATTACAATAGTTTTCCGAGGGATTTCTAACACGTAGAAATGCAATGCAATTTGTCTAGAACATCTAAATCATAACTTTTCCGAAATAAAAGGGGGGACGGATGAACATATAGGATAATAATAATATAATAATTATAATATAATTATATTTATATGAAATAATTATGAAATACAATGGAGTACGATAATTTTGCTCTTACAAATAATTTCCTCGAAAAAATCTTAGATCTACTCTCACTGCCGTTTACTCATAAATAGACGTAGATGTAGGAAAATGTGTTTTGAATTAAATAGTTTAAAACTGCGATTGTGCATGGGTGAAGCATATTTCTATATGAAGGAAGAAGAAAAATTTCTCGTTAAATTATTAGTATATTACTTATAATAATAATAATATAATATTAGGAAGAATTTCTCGTTAAATTTAGGAAAAATTCAACTGGTGCTGTTTCAATATCTTTACAATGATATCTCTTTATTTATGCCGAGACAGGTCTTTTTACCGTAAAAATCCCCCGTCCTCTCCACTCAATTTTCACCAAAAACGCTATTCTTCAGCTATCACTGGAAGGTGAAGCGAATCTCATCTTGACCGAGAGATCGTTTGATCTTCCAACAAAAGTAAGTTACCCGTGGAATACCTTTTTATGGATTGAGCTATATAATGCCGCAAGGAAATGACTCCGTTAGACTCTCCTTTCGTGTACCTTCTTTTGTGCCTACACAATATTTCGTTAGCTTTGTATGAACCCTAATTTTATAGTCGACGCGAAATATACACTTTTCCTACATGTAGAAAAATCTAACATCAGATTTTAATCGTCACAGAATTAAATCCACCACAATTGTAAGGTATTAAGAGATGTCTTCCTAATAGTTGTTGATTAATGGAGGTATGTCTTGAAATCCATCAAAAAACGGTAGAAATGGCGTATTTGGATTATAACCATTAACGAATAATCCGCGGATAAGTCCGTGAATATCTTTAGCTATTAATTAATCAACAAAATGAGTTGTAAAGATTTCTCATTCGAAGGAAAATAGTCCCTTTTTATACGAACTTCACGAAATTAAAGATACAATTAAATATATCTAAGATTTACACGAGATGTAATCATATACAGCAGACGTATCTCTCGAAAAATATAAATAAGAAATTATTATGTTCAAAAAGTAGGAAAAACTTGGTATTGCACATTTCCTTCTCCAGTCAAAGCCATGAACACATGTTTTCAACAGGAACGTATACGCTGGCTTGTTTTCCTGTTTCGTGGGAAGAATGATGGGTAAAAGGAGAAATTATAACGAGGGATAAAAGGAAGGAAGAAAGTAGAGAAGAGGCGAACGTTACGGCGAAAAGGGTTTGTTGGTCTGAAGAAAAATAGCCGATTTGCTTTATTCTACGGATCAAAATGCATAAACGGAGCGAATTTCCCTCGGTATGGCTTTCGCAGTGTTTTTGCGATTCGCGAAAAACGCTGTTTCGTGGGTGTTACTGCTAGAAAATGGACTTAAAAGACAAAATACTGATTCTTGGATTCCTATGATGAAAAACAGAACGTTATTACCTAGATATGGAGGAAATAACCTTGAGCTGACATCACACAAATAAGGCGAAATAATTACTTTTTTTAAGTGCACCATCACGGTGCCGTAATTTTATTTGCTTCAGCAGTTTTTAATGCGATCCTTTTCGTGATGTTTTTTAAAGGTGTAATATTATCGTAGATAACATGGAAAAATTATAAGAGCCGAAACTCCTCTTTAAGAATTAATTTTTCTGTTCTTTGTTCCATTGATTATATTTTCTCGGATCTCGGTGTGAATGATCAGCATCCTATTCGTAAACTTTTAATGGTTTAACATGGCTAGCATTACTTCCTCTACCATTTCCTCATGTTTATATATATTAGATATGTTATTATATCAATCTAAGGGAAGCGACTAATTTCATTGCTGCAAGATTTATCAGCCTAGTAATGTCTTTGCGCACTTAAACGACCACATACAAATATTCTATAAAAATTAGCACCGATATGCTTGCTTTTTTGCAAACTATACGAATGACGAATTGTTATAATATAAATCTCAGATGTGGAAACACTTATATTTCAATATTTTTCATTCAGTATATGGCCTGTAGTTACTTTTATGTTTGCCGTTTATCATTGAAACTTGCATTTCCTTTCTAACTTGTACTTTTCTTCATAGTAGATATATAAACAACATTTTTCTACGCAGAGTCCAATTCCAAGAAATTTTTTCTTAACTGTTATATACTTATTTAATTCTATTTTATTGCTATTTTCAACTTTCTTCGCTCTACTAATTACATATCTCTCTCAATCAACCAAAATTAAGTCTTCCGTTTGCATGTGATAGCGCATCATCGCGCGGTATTTGCCCTCTATCTTTAGCTTTTATTTTCATAATGCGACGCGAAGTTGACTGTTTGCGTTTATTCAATATTTCCCACGTAAATAAGCATCTGCCCGTTACGAAACCTTTATCCGATGGAGTCAATAGGCGATCCGAATGCTGTGTGCAGAACACTCCCAATCAAGCGGTGGAGGGGAAAAATGTGGCGAAAGAGACGAGAAAACGAATAGAGGGAATACTAACGCTTATGAGAGTCCCTTTTCTATGCTTTCCGCTCCATGCCTTCGCTGGCTCGATAACGTTTGCTTTGAGGAATATTCCATCACTTTTTCTTTCTACCGAGCCGAGAGTTCCGAGCCGAAGAGTGTGTGTTAAGTATTTTACGACTCCCGAAAGCTTTGCCCCAGAAATGCCTTTGAGTATAGTTTAATTATTCCGGTCTGCTTTTCTACAGAGCATGTCGAAAATTAGCCATGCCAGGGCGTTGGAATTTGAAATTCTTGCCTCAGAACAAGCTATAAATTAAACATTCACTTGCCTAAAAATGTACCAGCTTATACAAAATGTGTTACCTCCCCTCAAACAGAATTCTGCAGACAGCCGCTCTGACCAAGTCGACTTCATTAAATATTTGTGTTTAAATTTCATGAAAAAGCGGCTAAAACTTATCCTGCATTGGGAGGACTTATATTCGTTTTTTATAAGTAGTTAATAATGTAATTTTTCCGCCCTTCCTGGAACAACAGATACAGAAATCATTAAATTGTACGAAACGAATGAGTACTATTTAAATTCCTCCCAGTAAGTAAAAGAATTTACAACATTAACACGATGATCAAGATTTGTTCTGTTTCTTTCATCGGTGTAAATTTATTTAGATCCAAGAATCTCAAAGGAATCCGACATTCGATTTTGATCAAAATTTAAATGCTAATATTTTCTCACGAGAATCTAACTTTCATCTAACAATCCTTGAATTCTTCGTCGAACATCTACGTGACCCACACTAGAGAGCTTTGCGACGGAACGGAATCCAACTAATAACCTCTTACATATTCCTCCATCAAAGAAAAGGGTTTCTGCACTTCATTTTTATCATCTCTCTTTAAAGAACCTTTGAAGAGGAGCAACGGATCGTAAAATTTCGATTCCCTTTGAGTCGTCATGTGTACGTGAACGGGGGTTTGCACCCAAGGGTGTGGATAGCGTAGATCGCGTTCGCTCAGTGTAGCATCTATCGCACTAACAGATCGGTCCATTTAACATGGGGGACGTTCGCCTTCCAAGAACTCATTTCCTTCCAGTAATTTGAGCCCTGATTAAATATCTTAAGGATCCCTACGCTCTGGATCGCAAAAGATTCATCCACTCTAATTACTGCATTGATGCGAAGTGCTGAAAGAGAATTGAAATTTCGGGGGAAAATGTCTGTTTATCGAGAGGGCGCGTCAGATACGCAATGGCGCACTCACCGTTATCTCCTCCGGCACAAACGAACCACACTTCACACTTTGCCACAAACCACGACGAGGAATTCTTCCACACCGCCAATAACACACGCTCTATGTTTCAGCCGGGGGACGCTTTCGAAGCTGCAAAACGACCACTCGCGTTGTGACACTGCTGCAGACTGGCGCGCTTGCTCCTTTGCGCCGAAGCGCCCTCTAACGCCTGAATCCCTAACTTCCGTTTCGATCTCTTCTCTCCTCTTCCATCTACATGCACGCAAATATTTGAAATGGACTCCGTGGAACTTCGATGAAATGACGCGGGAAAAATTTAGTTTAGAGCAAGAAAAGGTCACATTTATTCTTCCCGAAATGCAAGAGAAGTATCTAATCAGAACTGCCGCTTGGGTACTCTTTTCTCCGTGATATTTTTGTATTTTCTTTGTTCTCCGAGGTGTATGTATAGATTCAAAGGATTATTAGATGAATGTGATCGCGTCATTAGCCTAATGAAAGCCTCTCGTTGTTGTGTATTTTCTGGTATTATCGGAAGGAGCTAATTCCGGACATTATGCTTGAAAGATACATCTCGCCCATTTAACGCTCACTAATTATGAAATAAACGAAGCTGTTTGAAAGAAGCGAAAAATCTATGATTTTAGAACATATCGATTAAAGATTTCTGAAGAGAAATAACTCTACGTGTGGAAACCTTTAAAAATAATTTCCTGAATGAATACTCTCCAAACACTACGAATGAATGGGATGATGTTAAACCGTTTACAACGCTCATGTTTAAGACTGTAGCCCGTTTAATATGTCTTTATCTCTGTCTGTTTACACGACTTACTTGGTAAAAATAATAATTAACCACTTATAATGTGGGTTATTCCAGTTGCACTACAACCCGCTATAGCCTATGGTTCGCTTCATTTGATACACCTCTCTTACCTTGTCTTGAAACTAAAAAGAAGCTCTTGAGAGTCATTCTTATTCTGTTGATTCATCAAATATAAGAAAACGAAAACATCTCATCCGATTGACCCCATCCCGGCTTACGTTTGAATTAAAATACCAAAATATTCGACGGAATTACATAAAATAAAATATTAAAATACAACCATATACTCCAAGACACGACGCTATTTTTATTCATTGAAAGCCACATTATTCGATTGTAAAATATACAATTTTCATGGATCCTCCATATACAGCAGAGTATTTCTATTTTAATTATAATCATCCCCTTTAAAAGCATTATTTTCTTCAAACGACGAATCCCCCGACTCTTTTTATCGAGAACATTCCATTTTAGCCCTTAGTGATAAATTTATGGGATTTTTCCCTAAATCTGCTCATTCAGTTCCCTCATTCCTGGGAAGATGGATCAAATCACTCGCTATCAATGTCTTTCATTGCCAACCACATCAAAAAGACTTCTTAGGTGCTGCTATATATTCCCCTCTTTGTTTTTATAACAGTCTTCACTGTGGCTTGTGAAAAGAAGATGACTATCTAATGCGTATCATTCCAATTCCAGAAGCTCTCTTCAACTCCTCATTGTATTAAGTTGTCCCTTTTAATACTAATTCCTCCGCAGTATAGTTTGGGCTCCATGATATCTATTACATATAGCTCTTTCGATGCCGCTCTCGGTGCGATAGAGAATTCAAAATCACGGAAATTGCAGATTAAGTCATCTTCTATAGACGAAGTGGAAGGACTATTAACAAATGAGTGTTGTTTTGAGGAATTTCTTGCTACGATACTGCGTTCAACTGATAGTTTGCAGTATACAAGAAACTTTTATTCGTATATATATACACACACACACGAGAGTAAAAGTTGCTTGCATACTGCAAGCTATCAGTTGAATGTGGTAACGTACCAAGAAAGGTCTCATAACAATGCTCAAAGCTTCGCTCAAAAGACCTCCTTGCGTCGAACTAAGGACCCGATCGGGCAACACAATTGTATATTAATATTAGATAAATGCCATTCTGACCTATTCTAAAGTTTCAACTCAATATCTTATCGGGGAGGTCCTAAAATAAGATTCCGTTATCCCCCTTTGAAATAAATGGTGGAATCGAAATGACGCTCAGGCATCGATCAAAGAGAATTACCATTAGAGAAACAATGAACTTAGTCAAAGAGTTTTTTCAATCATCTCTGTTACCATTCCGGGTTTTATCTTTCCAGCTTATCGGAAAAGCATCAAAAATTGTCAAAAATTACCGCAATGCATCATATTCGGGAGAATTCCGTGGTGACCTGGCGTCGAACACACGGCCATCTGGTAACATTTCTTCCTTTGCTACTATGGAAGACCATCTCATCTGCAAACACCGTGATTTTGATTGCTCTATAGCACAAAGAACGGCCTCAAATCAATTTTCAAAAAATCCTGCAAAAGACCGCCTGGTGTCGAACTCAAGACCCTTTCGTGTGTGAGAATTGCATATTAATATTAGATCAGTGCCATTCTGACCGGTTCCAAAATTTCGATTAAATATCTTATCGGGAAGGTCCTAAAATATGATTCCGTTATCCCGTTTGAAATGCATAGTAGAATCGGAATGACACTCTTGCATCGAACTAAGAACCATTAGAGAAACGCTGAACCGCGTAAAATAATCTTTTCAAACGGCTCCATTACCATGCTGGGTTTCTATCTTTCCAGCTTATCAGTAAGGCATTCAAGAAAATTTTCAAAAATTGGAGCAATGCATTTCTTATGGAAAAATTTCGCACCCACCTGGCGTCGAACTCACGGTCATTTGGCAACATTTCTTCCATAAGAACCATAGAAGACTACCTCCACTTCAACCTCCGAGATTTTGGTTCTTCTTTCTTAACGATAAATACCTCAAAATAATTTTCATATATCCGTGCAATGCATTCTTATGGGAAAATTGCGATTTTGGGACATTCTGGTATCGAACCCATGATAGCTAGCGTCCATGTCTGAATTATTCTGATATGTACAGTGTGGTGCCAGTACGTCGTAAAAATTTCATATTCATATATATATATATATATTAGCATTATTTCGATTCTACCATGTATTTCAAACGGAGATATCGTAACCTTATTTTAGGACCTTCCCGATAAGATACCTAACTGAAGCTTTGGAACAGGTCAGAATGGCACTCATCTAACATTAATATGCAATTGTCTCTCACGAACAGGCCCTGAATTCGACGCCAGCCTGTCTTATGGGCGAATTTTTAAAAACTCTATTGGGGCATTATCGGTACGACTGAGGATTCAAATTCACAGTGTTTGTGTTTGAAGTGGTTTTCTGTAGAACCAGTGGAAGAAAGGTTACAAATGACCATGAGTTCGATGCCAGATGTATGCAAAATCCTCCCATAAGATACGCATTGCGGCAATTATTAAGAATTTTTCTGGATTAGCCGCGAAGGTGACACCCGGGAAGGGGTACTTAATGTAAATTTTCACCAATTAGCTTGCAGAATGCAAGCAAATTTTACTTGTATACATACATATATATAGGTATATCCGGAGATTTAGCTTTATATATATTAGATACGATATTGCGTAATTTGTTTTACGTTGAACTTCCTTTCATCTTATCTTTCTCTTCACAGGTGTTAGTCAATTCAGTCGATTCTCGAAGTTCATTGCAAAGCAAAAAGATCTCATCTTCCACTATATTTGGAGAGGCAATATGTGAAGTGTGACTTTGCTTTCTGACAACAGCGGAAAAAGCCCACATTAATGCAGCACAATCATGTTTTCACACTATCAAATATGTAGATGTAATGATCCTAAGTTGATCTGAATGATGAGGTATACTTTACTCTCACTCGTATTTTTTTCGCAGAGATGAGTACAAAAATGAAAGTGTCAGAAGTAATCTTTGCCAATAACACTATAAGCAGTATATCACCCATACTTCTCTTTTGGTATTTTACACAAAGGCAGCAATTAGCTAATATTCCTTTTCTCAGTTGATTCTTTCTGAAGAATGCTAGAGTAAAAAGAAAAGTCCGATAAATTAGATTAGAAGGGAATTGAGGTGTTGTTAGAGTGAAGAGCAGGCTTACTTGATATTTTAACCTTATATATACACCACGGACAAAGGATTGTAAAAATAGAGAATATTTTCTTTACTGCAAAATAAAAATAATATGATACATAAAATTCCCACAAACTGAGGAATCACCACTGAAATACATCAAAATCAAAATTTACGTGGATTTTTATTAATAGTTCACTAACATAAACAAAGGCTTGGGAAATGGATGTCAATTTTGGATTGAAAATAATGGATTATCGAGAAGAATATTGCATGTTTGATTTGTTCACATTCGTTTTAGCATTCGAAAAGCGTAAATGAGAACTTGCAAATGCATATTGATGGATTTCAATCTAATCATATTACATATATCTCCATTTCCACGTGAATTCAGTGTTCCTCATTCCCTTTAAGTGGACGTTTCTCAAATAAAATCATCGTCTTTAAAGCCAGTTTTAGAATTTGAATCCACTCCATATATATTTAATAAATTAGGACAGAGCTTCATTATGATATAGATGCAGCGCTTGTTATTGGCATTGGTTCCTTCGCAAGTAAGTCTAAAGATTTAATTTGGAATGTATCTGTTAGCTTAATAAGTTCAGATGTTATTTTCATAATTAGGCTCGATCTTAATATACGCAGGTTACTAGCATTGATTCGTAGTTTTTTTGTAGACGAATATTTACTGCAACTCTGTTTTCTCATTCCATTTCGTCGTTTTTTCTATACTTAAGGGATGACCACCTTTCCCAGTATTTTATCTCAAAATTCACTTTGAGTAAACAATGACTTCAGAGTTTTGATACTCCAGTTTTATAATCCCATTTGTGCCATTATAGCTATTAAATATTTTTACCGAATCAAACGATGCGTATCCATTTTATCAGCCGAATTGGAATTCTGTGGACCAACATGGAAAGTCGATTTAGAGAGGCTCAGATGTTTTTCCAGTAAATGCCATTCTGTCATAAAACGGTTTCAAGAGGAATTTTCGTCACTCCTAAAATTAACGTTGAAAGTTGCTTACCCTGATTCCTTGGAGTTTCTCACTTAGTTGCGCCCTTCTCCTCTATAGGATCTCATTAATCAAGTCAAACAAAAGTTATTATAACTGCTTTAAACTAGATTGAATGAAACAAAGGTGGAGGAGATAATTTTTGGTATATCTTTTCAGAGGAACAGATATGATGTGGTAAAATTCTGTTCTTAGTGAAAGAAGAAAAGTGACGGTTGAGAATGTGATGATGTACGTTTCCCACTCATCTTCCTGTTCGAACTACTACTCCTCTCTTTATTCATAAATATGGGTTTATGTGTTTCATCTCAAAGAATGCGGATTACAGAAGGATTCTACTATTTCTCAATGAAAACTTTTTGACGATATAATTGTAATTTTCAAATATGGATTTCACTATATAAATCTACATAAAGCGTTCAGTTTGAGATATTGAGATAATCTTGAATAGACTGTTATTTACTGAGAATTTTTATTCTAAAAGGCTCTCACCTCTTTTCTTTCCAAGCTCGAAGGTATTGTTAAAATATGAGAATACTCATGAATTACTCATGATTGGGTTAGCTCAATTACTTTGATTAGCCTTAGATAAAAAGCATCGCAATTTCTAAATTGATATTTTATACATAGTACTAATCATTAATTCCTAATATCGCGAAATATGGAATATTTCATCATTAAACTTTCCTTATCAGCAGTAATCTTTCGGTTGAAATTACAGTCGCGCATGTTAATTCATAGTAACTGAGAATTTCCTCTGAGCACTCGGCGATATTTCATCATTTCAATTCCTTTTATCCCGTTGCCCACTTGCCGTGTTTTAATTTGTTAAATGACGACGGCTTCTTTCGTTTGATTTGATGGATGGGGAAGAAACTCGAGGTTTATAATCTTATATTTGCGTTCTGTTATGAATTTATGATGTTTATCGTTCCTATTTTATTTCCATTTTTCTCAAAAGCCTTCTTGTCGGACCTTAAAATGAATTTAGGGAATTCATTTATGACACATACGAGTACGTTCAAACGATTTACATACATGCCTGAATATGAATTTAGAGAGATTGTCAAACGCAGATTAATTTTCGTCGGGTAGTAAAATTAGAAATTGTAATTTTTCATTAAAAACATAGGAGTCATAATGTATGTTTCCTGATCTCAAACATCAAAGACATTTCGAGATTCGAACGGAAATTTATTGAAATATGAAAAGGTACAACCTTGCGTGATATACATCCTAGTTGGCAGGGAAATTATTTATTTCAAAGAATGAATTTCATTTAAGTAAAATATCTTATTTACAAATCAGCTTCTCGCTTATGCATGAGGTATTTGTGAGGATAGGTAGTAAGACAGTAAAACAATATTAAAGACAATATTTTGGTCTGTTGGTAACTTGCTTAAGAATTGTACGTATAAGATAACTTGAGATATAAATAAGATTTATGGATGAATATAAAAGTTTAGAGGGGTATTGGGAAAAGAGATTATTAGCTAGATTAGCCAGGTGGATTGATTGTTATGCATTAGTGGACGGTAGAATTTATATCTATTCATTGCCTCTTCCGAAGATTAATTTTTCAATTCCATTCTTCGTCCTCTCATTTTTAATCAAATATTGTCGTTGGAAGTGTCCTATTCTTCGGTGGATTCATTTCCGAATAAAGAAAATTAATATGAAATGAACGCCGCGACCCAGTTCTCCTTACGCTTATTGCTAACAACTGTTTACCCAAAAGAATGAGGAATCGCAATGCTCAAAAATTAGGGTTTAAATGGATTTAGGTCCATTAGCACTGCAAACATATTTTTCCATTTCAACCGTTTCCCTACTGTTTGATTTCGATTGTGAAATTCTGCAAACTCTTATTTTACTCGATCCCAAATTCTCTGTGATGTTTTTAACAATAGCGCGGTCAGCCAAACACGGAGTCTCCCACAATAAAAGAGTAACAGCTAAAGCTGAGATCACTGCCTATGACATTTGTATTCATATAGAGATCATATAGAAATGACGATTCTCGTGATTTATTCTTATGTTGGAATTTTCTTATTACTTTTACAAGTTCATATTACTTTTACAAATGAAGATCTATGGACTTAAGGACTGTCAAAATTCAACGAAATCATATTAAATAACCTAAATGACCATGAGCAAATCCTTCTCGATGTAGTGGTTAAGAATTTTTAATATTGAATTGCTTCGTAAATATTTTGAACATTAGCTGGAAGTTCACATCTTCAGAATGCTTTATTTAAATGAAATCTTTAAAACAAGAAATTGGATGAATCTATCTAGATGTGTAATTAACCATTACATAGTATTTTTCGTAATAGTCTTGCCTCGTGCACGAATGACTTATGAATTTAAAAAAATATACGTTGAAATTCTACTTAAACAGTTAACACTAATTAAAGAGCATATACGAACTATCATTATATCTGAGAAATATCAAAGTCGTGTAACTTTCAAAGAACTTTCATAAAGTACACCAATAGGAATGGTTGAATGTTTAAATGGTGGACATTTTTTATAGACGCCTCTTAAAAACAATTTCAAATTCTTCCACGAAAAGCCACTTAGAAAGAAATTTGACTTCATTCATAGCTCGTTCTTTTTATAAACTTTTCAAATATCTTTCGATTTTATAATTGTCATTCATCTAAATACCTCACAAACGTAAATTTACTGTCTCGCAATTGCAATTAGCGTGAATATCGCTACGTCAGACTTTTTTATCTTTGGTCAGATTCATATTCATATCACCTGCTGAAGATCAAATGGATAGCAAAATAATGCGAAAAAGACGAGTATAGAGATAACTCAGAATATTCTCCGAAGGAAGATGAGAAACATGCATAATGTCTGTGAGTATATTCAAAGAACGGTCTATTTCATCTTTCCTTATGAATTTCAGTCTCGTTTAGTTTTTGAACTATGCCCAAGTACTGCGTTTAGCTTTCAGCAAAATTATCCCATTATATCTTTTTAAACACATTTTTGCCTGATAAATGCTCAGCTGTTTCCAAATAATATCCAGAATCCTATAACCATTGTCCACATTACGCCGAATTAATATCCTGACCCTTAGTAAAATTTCATACTTATAAAATGAGGAAATTCAAGAAAATGGTATTATTTTGTATAAAATAATTCCTATTACACTATCGCATCCAGTCGAGAAAAGAGGTGTACATATAAGGTGTAGAGAAGTGGTCTTGTTGAATCAGTATGTTGTCTCTAGCTCCGTTGAAATCATCTCATTGCACTCTTTCTCACTCCATATTATATTTATCAAGATTTAGAACAAATAATGGAAAAATAAGAAGACGCTTGGAATTGAAAGATTTATTTTTCTCGTTTTCCACTCAAATTTATCGATAATTCTTGATTTACTGCGTATATTATACATTTCAGATATGTTACATTACTATGGTGGTCCTATTTTGCGAAAATTTAAATTTCTTTCGGGACGCCCCCTGAAATTGTTCCATTTGGTTAGAAAATAAATTGTGTAAAGTATTACGAAAATCGGATAATGGAAAGACGTGCCGCATCGCACTTGAAGTTCATAAATTTTGGCCTTCTTTCGGTCATCACTGGTGATTAGGAAGGCTTCTCATTTTTTAACTGTCTCTATTATTTTATCTGTACATGATTAGACATTAAAAGTAATCTTCGTAAAATATTAATTATATCCGCGCAGTAGTTTTCGAAATCCAACCCTAATGATGAGCGTGCGAAGCTTATTTACTGATTTACAAAAGAGGATATATTCATTTCCAACTATGACAGGAGGAAGATGGTTGTAGTTGACAATGGAAAGAAGCTATCTAAGCTAAGTGTGTCATTCCGATTCTACCATGCATTTCAAACGGGAATAACGGAATCTTATTTAAGGACCTTCCGGATAAGATACTGAATTGAAACTTTGAAACACGTGAGAGTGGCACTTCTCTAACATTCATATGCCATTGTCTCTCACGAACGGGTCCTGCGTTCGACGCCAGGCGGTCATTTACGCTAATTAAAAAAAATTGTTTTGAGTCCTATCTCTAAGCAGGAGACTATTCAAAATCACAGCGTTTGCGTTTGAAGTAGTTTTCTATAGAACCAGTGGAAGAAAGGTTGCATATGACCGTGAGTTCGATGCCAGATGGATGATGTTAGCTATAAATAGATATATATAAAGATATATATATATATATATATATATATATATATATATATATATATATATATATATATATATATATATATATATATATATATATATATGTATATATATGTACTATTCGTATCCCGGTTATCGGATAAGCATTAAAAATAATTGTCAATATTGACCGCCATGCATTTTATACCGGAAAATTTTGCACCCACTTGGCGTCGAAATCATGGTTATATGGTAACATTTTATCAGTTAATACAATAGATAACCACGGCATCTCCATTCTCCGTGATTTTCACCGTTCTATCGCTCCGAGTAAGGACTCAAAACAACTCAAAAATTCACGCGAAAGACTGCCTGTCGTCGAACTCAGTAGCCGTTTGTGAGAGAAAATGGCATACCAAAGTTAGATACATGCCACTCTGAAGTTCTTCAAATTTTCAATCTAGTATCTTATCGGGGAAGTCTTAAAATAATATTTCATTAACCCCTTTTGAAATGCATGATAGAATCGGAATGACGCACTGGCATCGAACCAAGTACCACTAGAGAAACAATGAACTGAGTGAAAAGGTGTTCTCAAGCGCCTCCGTGTTTGTTTCAGGTTTTATCTTTCCAGCTTACCGAGAAAGCATTTAAAAAATTGTCAAATATTGCAGCAATGCAATCCATACGGGAGAATTTCGCACCCACCTGGCGTCGAACTCACGGTCATTTTGTAACATTTCTTCCTTTGGTACTATAGAAGCTCATCTCATCTGCAAACACTGTGATTTTGATTGCTCTATCGCATCGTGTACGGCCTCAAAAGAATTTCAGCAATTCGCGCATAAGACCGCCTAGGGTCGAACTCAGGACGCTGTCGTGAAAGAACACTGCATATTAATATGGGATAAGTCCAATTCTGACCTGTCTCAAAGTTTTGATTCAATATCCTATCGGGAAGGTCCTAAAATAAGATTTCGTTATCCCCGTTTAAATGCATGGTAGAATCGGAATGACGGTCTTGCATCGAACCATGGACCATTACAGGAACAGCGAATTCCGTAAAATAATTTTTTTAAACGCCTCTGTTACCATTCTAAGTTTTATCTTTCCAGCTTATCAGTAAAGCATTCAAAAAAAATTTCAAAAATTGAAGCAATGCGTTTCTTATGGAAGAATTTTGCACCCACATGGCTTCGAACTAATGGTCATCTTGTAACATTTCTTCCATTGATGCTATAAAAAACTACCTCAAATTTAACCAACGAGATTTTGGTTCCTCCATCTTATCGATAAATGCCTCAAAATAATTTTCATATATCCGTGCAATGCATTCTTATGGGAAAATTGCGATTTTTGGGACCTTCGGGTATCGAACCCATGATAGCCAGCGTCAAAGTATGAATTATTTTGGTATCTACGAGTTGGATCCAATACGTCGTAAGAATTTGACGTCGACGGCGCTTGTGGAAATTGGTTAGAATTCGTATCCCCTATATATATCTGTATAGGTATATTCGGAGAGAAAGCAACCTCTATACACTTCTATGACGCCACCTTAAGATGACATCGCGATATATAATTTCCTCCTCCGAAATAAATTCTCTCTTTTCAGATTTGTAAATCTTCTCAAAAATTCATTCGCTTTGTAAGATCTTCAAAAATGATCACGGGTAACAGCACACTTTTTCTTCTCTATTCAAGATACTTTTCGTTTATTCCGTTTTCCTCTATTTTTAGAAATAACCATGCCATTAACATACCACCGATGTAAAACACCACGATAAAAATTATTTAGATTATATGATTATCTAAATTTGAAGTAATAGTATCGATAGATCATAGTGAGTTAACATTGTAAAAATATCAAAGGTCGATTTCCCTTCCTTCCTGAAGTTGGGTGAGAACCGAATTAAAAGATAATTCCGTCAATCGGAACACAGCCGCATGTCGTTTGAAGCGTGGATGTGTGCTGACCAAAGGGAGATTGGGATAAATTTGGGTTAAATATTTATCCCTCCATTCTGTCCTTTTATCGAACCTCCGTTTTTAATCCTCAATTTGTTTCCAAGATTTAGAAAGGAGCACTCTATGCTGAGAACTGGCCTTCCTCGAACTCTAGATAATCGACAACCATCTTAGACCAGATAGTGCGATTCTGTCCTAAGTTTTCTAAATTCGTTGAAGAATAAATTTTAGTCTTTCGATAATAACTACTAAAAACAATTAGCGCATCATATTTCCATGCTTTCTCGTGCATATATTTATTA
This sequence comes from Pachydiplax longipennis, assembly GCA_036926295.1. Taxonomy (NCBI): domain Eukaryota; kingdom Metazoa; phylum Arthropoda; class Insecta; order Odonata; family Libellulidae; genus Pachydiplax; species Pachydiplax longipennis. The sequence continues at coordinate 2,912,069 of JAVFKF010000050.1, read as the reverse complement.
AATAACCAACCAAATAGGATAACATGAAGATATAAATGGAGGTTCGTGATGATGAACTAATGGAGAGTAAGGATACGGTTGGTTTTATGGAATCTTTTCATGGCTGAGAAACGTAGCGTAAATCACCAAAGAAGACATGGAATGGGACGTAATTGAAATAAGAATGGGGAGGCAAAATGGGCGAAGGAATGAAAAGGACGGAGAGATTGATCACTGCTATGGTCGTCAGAGTTGCGCAGGAAAGGGGATCCGAGAATGGGTAACGAATAATTTATGCCGAACGACCTCCGAGCGAATAGTACCTGAGTAATCAGTGCCTTTTGACTTACGCGGCACACTTGAGTTTAAACTTGCGGCACGCATAACGAGAAACCCTTGGACCGAACTGATTCGACTTAGCAAATTTGAAAAGAAGAATGTTCAATTTATGTTATGAAAAGGTTCAAATTATAAAAATATGATTTCCGTACGGAATTTGTAACGATCACGCCCTTGTATGTCCGATGAAGAATTAAATTAACGATATTTGTATAAATATATGAGCTGTTATTCGAAATGATAAACAAAAATCGCCTTATGAAAAATCATGCCCGATGAAACCTTTGAAACTGATCGGCTGCGTTACTATTTTCTGTCGGTATCGTTAATTTTTGGTTACTCATCAAAAAAAGAATATAACTTTTTGTGGCATAGAATCACCATTATTTTACGGAATTCAAAAAGGGAAAAATATTACCGGAAAAGCAATACATATGAAAATTAAATTATATGGTGCTCTCGAACGCCATGCAAGAATTTCAAATCGGCACATTATAATTTCCAACAAATGTAATGACTACCAGGTCTTAGTTTCGAGCCAAGATCATTTACATGCGTGTTTACGCTAAATATATGTATGATTGCATAAGAAAGATTATACGAAATTGATGCAGAATCTGAAAAGGAAATAATTGACGCCTGTTTTCCATCTGATGAACAGACTGATTGAGTGACGAACAATGAAGAGATCTATGTTTTGCTCATCTCTTCACATTCTAAATTCACCGTTATCATGTCAATCTAATATTCTTCGGGTAGTCTTGTCTCTTTCTTCAAACTTTTTGCGCATTTGAGTCACAATAAATTTTAAGTATGAAAATTGGAGTCCTGAAATCTTCCACGATATGAACCATAGACTTTCTGAAAGGAGAACATCAAAGGATTTGATTTCATTCATTGAATTTCATTTTTGGCGAAAATGTTTACCACCATCATCGTATCAACGACGTGTAGATTTCCTGCTTTTGCGAATCCACTTTCCGTTATTTTGCACTGCGAAACCTTCTTTGTGACTTGAACAAATCGTGTTATTTTTTCACTCTCCTCCACCCGCAGCTGACGTCACATTGGCGTGGACCAATCATCGAGCGTTTTCATTTCTTGAAGGAATTCAAATTTTACGCCGAACTTTGACATTAAATTTCTTGTGCCTTATTTATGCAGGATATACTTCGTTATAAGGGTTTTCTCGATGTCCTCTATGAAATTCAGTCGTTAAAATTACAATCGGGGCCTGATGTATTATGCCTATTACGGGAAAGTGAAAGTACGAGGAATTTACGATTTGAGATGGCACTATAACGCACTCTGCCGACATTTGCTTCGTCACTTTCAAATATTTAGACATTATATCCACACGGAATACAGTATCTCGGTACTGCTCCGAAGACTTGTCGTCCCTTTAAATTAACTTTTACACTTGCAGAGACCGGTACGTTAGCTTCCTTCCTGCCACATTTGTTAGAGCGAAGAAATAAAACAGGTAAAGTCGTCGCTAAAGAATAAAAATATTCGACAGTTTAGGTTTTATAGTTTTCGGAGTAAAATGCTGCTGGTGAGTAAATGTAATAATGTCTGTACATATGATGTACATCTGCTGCTAGTGGCTGTTCTGACCATGGGGAGAAACTGTCCAAGCAAGGGGTGACAACCATTTGATTCCCGTTCGTGCGAAATTACCAAAATTTGAAGTAAAAACATTCAAATATACTACTACTATTATTTTCCTCGATATAGTTCTTACAATTCTTGCAAATTTTCCAGAAAAGTACACCAATGGGTTGCCAACAAAATGAAAATAATATAATAATACTTTAAAACATAACTTTTCTTGTCGTTAATAATGTCTGGAAAGGCAAGGTTCCCCAAGCATCAGCCAGGCTACAGATGTCGATTTTGGATCCTCCAATTACTGTAATATTTTAGATAAAATACATCTAGGATCGCTGAAAGCAGTTGCATACAATAGAAACAGAGGAAATAGTACGAACCAATGTAAAACCCGAACGGAGGGAAGTGTGCTATGAAAATAATTATGAAAATGAATTCGGCCGTACATTTTCCTCTGTGTACTTGGGATGTCTCCCATTCGGAGTAACACGAGCCATTCTGATTTCCCTCGGGTCGAATTCAAACAAGGCGTGCATCCACGGACATTTCAATTAAACGGCAAATCTGTCGGAAGGAGAGAGCGCCAAATATTTCGACATTGGTTTTGATGGAAATATTCCAATTAGGTCGCTCTGTTTTATGGAAGTACGGCTCATTGCTTTACTTGGTTCTCTCGATGACATTTGATGGCTATCGAAGGATAGGGCCCATCCCTCAAAAGATTCCTTCAGGGCACACATCATGCAAGGGCCCCCCAAATTTTCATCATCAGTCACCCGCATTTGCATTTATAGAATCAGCGGGCCTATTGTAGTCCGACTTTGCTCATGTACATTAACATTGACAGCTAATAATTGTTACTTTATCCATTATGATGAAAATTCAGACGAGATAATTGAGTATGACTTCAAGTGGTGCCTGATAGATAAACGCTGTATTCCGGCGAAGCTTTTTCATTCTAAATGGAACTCAATTTAATTTTATCATATCATAGGATTAATAGAAGTGAAAAAAAGGCTGGAAACTCAGGTCTCCAACATTCACATTCGCTGAAATACCATATCATTGCAAAACGCTTGTATGAGCATATATGCCTGTCCGTCAGTCATGTCGCTACATCTGTTTATCCTATGTGGTGAGATGGTTAACTTTTCTTGTAAATTTAATGAATTATAAGATCCTTCATTAATCTATCTCACTAAATAAAACAAAGGCATGATTAAGTTCATTAAACTCTTCCAACCTTTTTTTTAGATGCTCTACTATCTCTCGCTTATATTCTATTCTGATCATAAACTAATAGATTTGTAGTCCCGTACGGGGGCAGTTGAGATACGATGAATCCGAATAATGAATACTTGATTGAATGGAAGTAATTTTAGAGGCTCACATTTTGCATTCACTTGTTCTTGGAATTTTTATACGAATTCAGTATAATCAAATTCCTCACTCATTTGGAGATAAATTATCCTTATTTATCGGAAATCGTAAGCTATTACAATTCCATATTTTAAATGCCTTACTTGCCTCTGTACGGAAAAGGGAGTATATCCGATCGAAACGGAAAATCCGAAGCTGTTTTTTTGAAATTATATTATTAAATACTCGTTTTTTATCCCATTCCATCCGGAAAGTTCTCTTAATGCAAAAACTTCCAAAGTCAATTTTCCAGTTGTGATTGATTCCTGGGGAAGTTCCTCTTTCTTAGTCGACACACTTTGGAATTCTGCTCTAAAGAGACCAATTCTCTGCACCCACAGCACGCATCCCGGCCAAGATTAATGGTGCAGAGTCATTCGCCCTGGATTACGTAATGGGCATCCTTTTACATTTTCTTTTCTGTCTCCTCCACCTGAAGTCATCCGTCCAAATTAATCTTTTGCTTCCCGGATATTCGAGCTACCCCTCGGGCACTATGATATTTTGCATGTAATTCTTGAAATGTCCGTCTGTCCGTCCCACTAAACATAGAAATATGAGACAAGCAGGACTGTAGAAAAGATATTGTTCTAGTCATCGTTATTCTACGTTCTAGGAAAGGAGAACTATTATCGTCTCTGTGAAGGTTGAGACGAATTCCTCGAGGTGATTTTGTATTTTCCAAACATAGTTTTTATTGCTCAAAATATCTAAATATGAACGGAATTCCATGTCACTGGTAAAACGGTAAATTAACTTATTATTGAAATGTTTCAATGTGGTTTAATTGAAAAGACGCCTCAAATAACCGGATTTCTCTTCTGGGTGTTATCTCGTTGTTACTAAATAAACCCTCGCGTTTCAATGTTGTTTAAGTGTCTTTAGTTTCATTTATCGCAACCTGAATGCTTGCTGATGGTTTTGCGAAATAACAGTCTGAGAGGGTCAATTTATGATATTCCCAAAAATGATAACCGAACCTGTAAATAATATTACCTTAAATAGGTGTAGTAGTGTATTTAGTAAATAGAAATAATTAACGGCTTTAGTTAGTATTTATTTTCAACTTCGAATAGGCACATTATGCAACTAAACATTTATTGATAATTAAAAATTTTTGACGCACTAATACTCACTGTATTAAAGTCTGTACCATTTCTATAAGCAGAATAATTACATTGCATATCTACTATACGTAACATTCGAAAGGTTAAGATAGTAATTTATGAAAATTATTTAATATTTTATTTAATTGGAAAAGAATTTGAAGAGACCAACTTCTTCATATCGTAAAGGTCTCATTGAGGTCGCTGAAGATCAATCAGAAGTTGTGCCTTATAATCGATGCGTTAGTCAAGGGAACTTTTGATAGCTTAAAAACAGAATGTGTTAATGCGTGATAACTGTGGAATATAAATAGAAGAATTATGAAAAATCACTGATGAAAGAGATTTATAAATATTTCAACTATGGATATTTTGTGAGTCATATTTTCGAATTTCATGCTTTATTCTTCAAAAGTAAAAGACGAAAAATTCAAAATTTATATCTATATGAGAATTTTCAATCTATTATCCTACAATAGAAGCTATAATGCATTCCAATATATTTTCCGATAAGTCGTCAGCATGAAAGATGGTAGTATCCTCTATACCCCGATTATTAGCTGCTATAAGCATCAGAGAGAATAAATTTAATATTTAATTTATATCACGTATCCCCACAGCCAATGGACGCTCAAAAGGGGAATTCTGACCAAGAAACATGGCTTATGTCATCAAGAATTCTTTCCTTTACTTTACTCCATAGAGGATACAAGAAAGAGATATTCCACCGATGGATTAAACCGAAGGATATCCCACCAAGTGGTAATCACAAAAACGGGATTGCATGAGAACAAAGAAGGACATTAATTATACACAAAAGCAACTGTGGTTGCTGAACGAGCGAGAGCAAGAACTGAGAAACACCTTAAGTGAAAGATCATTAAATAAAAGGGTGAATCGACAGCTGGAGAATATATTCTTGGGTCTTCCTTTGAGGGAATCAAGTTAAAATGATGTTTTAAAATATGTATTTTCAAACGTATGTTTATATTCTTCGGTGGTTCGAAAAAGATGAACAATGAGTTGTAAGAAAAATTTACAATTATAAGGAACTTGTAGCACCGTGCGAAAATTTCGCAGACGAACACTGGTACTCAATTTTCACATGTAAATTCGTTTCAACAAACACTATAATCGCTGCAAACGAATACACAAACTCTAAAACACACAGAAATATGCACAATATATATATATATATATATATATATATATATATATATATATATATATATATATATATATATATACATACGAGTAAAAGTTGCTTGCATACTGTTAGCTGTAAGTTGAATAATGTACCGTACCAAGAAAGGCCTCAAAACAATACTCAAAATTTCGCGCAAAAGACCGCCTGGCGACGAACTAAGGACCCGATCTTGCTACACAATTGCATATTAATGTAAAATAAATGCCATTCCGACCCGTTCCAAAGTTTCAATTCAATATCTTATAAAAAAGGTCCTATAATAAGAATACGCTATCCCCCATTGAAATACACGGTAGAATAGAAATGACGCTCTGGCATCGCACCAAGAACCGTCGGAGTAAGGGCGAACATCGTATCTGAAACATATGAATTGCCTCTAAGTACTTTCCATTTTATATCGTTCCCGGTAATCGGATATGCATTCAAAATAATTGTAAAAATTAACCGCCATGAATTATATACTTAAGAATTTTGCACCCACTTGGCGTCGAACTCACGGTATTTGGTAGCATTTCATCCTTTCGCACTATGGAAGACCATCTCATCTCCAACGTCCGTGAATTCCACTGTTCTATGGCTCGGAGGAAGGACTGAAAACAATTTTCGAAAATTCACGCAAAAGACCGCCTAGCGTCGAACTCAGGACAATTCTGTGAGATAAAATAGCGAATTAATATTAGATAAGTGCCATTATGACTTGCTCCAAAGTTTCGATCTAATATCTTATCGGGAAGTTCCTAAAATAAGAATTCGTTATTCCCGCTTGAAATGCATGGTAGAATCGGAATGACCTTCCGTTAGATAAAATAGCAAAATAATATTAGAGAAGTGCGATTCTCACAAGATCCAATGTTTCGATTCAATATCTTATCGGAAAGGTCCTAAAATAAGATTCCGATTTCCCTGTTTGAAATGCATGGTGAAATCGGAATGACCCTCTTGCATCGAACCGAGGACCACTAGACGGACGGTGAAACTCATGAAAGAATGTTTTTAAACGCGTCTGTCATCAGTCCGGGTCATCTTTCCAGGTTTTCGGGAAGGCATTAATAAAGAATTTTAAAAATTGCAGCAATGCATTTCTTATGGAAAAATTTCACACCCACCTGGCGTCGAACTCACGGTCATTTAGCAACATTTCTTCCATAAGAACCATAGAAGGCTACCTCAACTTCAACCTCCAAGATTTATTTCCTCTATCTTACCGATAAGTGCCTCAAATTTTTTTCAAAAATCCGCACTATGCATTCTTATGGGAAAATTGCGATCTTTGGGACATTCTAGTGTCGAACCCATGACACCTAGCGTCGATGTCTGAAATATTCTGGCATCTGCAGGGTGGGGCCAGTACGTCGTAAAAATCTGACGTGGACGGCACTTGTGGAACATGGTCAGAATTCGTATCCCCTATATATATATACGAGTAAAAGTTGCTTGCATACTGCAAGCTATCCGTTGAATACAGTATCATACCAAGTACTGCCTCAGTTCAAATATAAAACTTCGCGCCAAAGACCGCCTGGCGACGAACTAAGAAGCCGATCGTGAGAGAAGACAGCAAAATAATCTTAGATAAGTGCCATCCTTACTTGTTCCAAAGTTTCGGTTCAATATCTTATCGGGAAGGTCCCACGCCCCTGTCACCATTCCGGGTCTTATCTTTCCAGCTTATCGGGAAGGCATTTAAAAAAATCGTCAAAGATTTCAGCAATGCATTTCTTATGGAAGAATTTTGCATCCACCTGACGTCGAACTCACTGTCATTTGGCTACATTTTTTCCATGAGAAGCATAGAAGACTACCTCAACTTCAACCTCCGAAATTTTGGTTACTCTATCTTAACGATAAGTGCCTCAAAATAATTTTCAAAAATCCGCGCAATGCATTCTTATGGGAAAAGTGCGATATTTGGGAATTTCTGGCATCGAACCCATGATAGCTAGCGTCGAAGTCTGCATTATTCTGACATCTAGAGTGTAGGGCCAGTACGTCGAAAAAATCTGACGTCGATGGCGCTTGTGGAACATGGTCAGAATTCGTATCCCCTATAAATATATAGGTATATCCGGAGAATTAGCTTTATATAATAGATATATAATTATATATATATATATATATATATATATATATCTATTATATATAGCTAACTCTCCGGATATACCTATATATATATATATATATATTTATAGGGGATACGAATTCTGACCATGTTCCACGAGCGCCGTCGACGTCAGATTATTACGACGTACTGGCCCCACCCAGTAGATGCCAGAATAATTCAGACATCGACGCTAGCTATCATGGGTTCGATACCAGAATGTCCCAAAAATCGCAATTTTCCCATAAGAATGCATTGCGCGGATTTTTGAAAATTATTTTGAGGCACTTATCGGTAAGATACAGGAACCAAAATCTCGGAGGTTGAAGCTGAGGTAGTCTTCTATGGTTCTCATGGAAGAAATGTTGCCAAATGACCTGGGGTTCGACTCCAGGTGAGTCCGAAATTCTTCCATAAGAAATGCATTGCTGCAATTTTTGAAAATTTTTTTCAATGCTTTCCCGATAAGCTGGAATGATTAAACCCCGTGTGGCGACGGAGGCGTTTGAAAACATTCTTTCATGAATTTCACAGTTCGTCTAGTGGTCCTTGGTTCGATGCAAGAGGGTCATTCCGATTCCACAATGCATTTCATACGGGGAAAACGGAATCTTATTTTAGGACCTTCCCGATAAGATATTGAATCGAAACTTTGGAACAAGTCATAATGGCACTTATCTAATATTAATTCGCTATTTTCTCTCACGGAAGGGTCCTGAGTTCGACGCTAGGCGGTCTTTCGCTCGATATTTTACTATCCGTTTTGAGGCCGTTCTCGATGTTTTAGAGCAATCAAAATCACGGTGTTTGCAGATGAGATGGTCTTCCATGGTACCAAAGGAAGAAGTGTTACCAAATGTCCGCGTGTTCGATGCCAGGTGGGCTCGAAATGCTTCCGTAAGAAATGCATTGCTGGAATCTTGAACGATTTTTTTCAATGCCTTCTAGATATGCTGGAAAGATAAAACTCGGAATGGTGACAGAGACGTTTGAAATCCTTCTTTCATTAAATTCACCGTTCGTCTAGCGGTCCTTGGTTCGATGTGAGAGGGTCATTCCGATTCCACCATGCATTTCAAACGGGGAAAACGGAATCTTATTTTAGGACCTTCCCGATAAGATACTGAATCGAAACTTTCAAACAAGTAAGGATGGCACTTATCTAATATTATTTTGCTATCTTCTCTCACGGAAGAGTCCTGAGTTCGACGCTAGGCGGTCTTTCGCTCGATATTTTACTATCCGTTTTGAGGCCGTTCTCGATGTTTTAGAGCAATCAAAATCACGGTGTTTACAGATGAGATGGTCTTCCATCGTACCAAACGAAGAAATGTTACCAAATGTCCGTGTGTTCGACGCCAGGTGGGTCCGAAATGCCTCCGTAAGAAATGCATTGCTGATATCAGGGACGATTTTTTAAAATGCCTTCCAGATAAACTGGAAAGATAAAACCCGGAATGGTGACAAAGGCGTTTGAGAAGATTCCTTCATGACGTCCACTGCTTCTCTAGAGGTCCTTGGTTCGATGCTAGAGCGTCATTCCGATTCTACCATGCATTTCAAACGGGAATAACGGATCTTATTTTAGGACCTTCCAGATAAGATACTGAATTGAAACTTTGAAACACGTCAGAGTAGCACTTCTCTAACATTCATATGCCATTGTCTCTCACGAACGGGTCCTGTGTTCGACGCCAGGCGGTCATTTACGCAATTTTTTAAAAATTGTTTAGAGGCCTTTATTTATTCAGGAGACTATTCAAAATCACAGCGTTTGCGTTTGAAGTAGTTTTCTATAGAACCAGTGGAAGAAAGGTTGCATATGACCGTGAGTTCGATGCCAGATGGATGAAAATTTCTAACGTAAGAAATGTATTGCGGCAATTTTAAAAATTTTGCTGGATAAGCTTCGAAGATGACACCCGTAAGGGGAACTTATTGTAAATTTTTACTAATTAGCTTGCAGTATGCAAGCAACTTTTACTCGTATATATATATATATATCTATTATATATAGCTAACTCTCCGGATATACCTATATATATATATATATATATATATATATATATATATATATATATATATATATATATATATATATATAGATATAGGGGATACGAATTCTGACCATGTTCCACAAGCGCCCTCGACTTCAGATTTTTTCGACGTACTGGCCCCATCGAATCGAAACTTTGGAACAAGTAAGGATGGCACTTATCTAATATTATTTCTCTATCTTCTCTCACGGAAGGGTCCTGAGTTCGACGGTAGGCGGTCTTTTGCGCGAATTTTTTCAATCTGTTTTGTGGCCGTTCTCGATGCGATAGAGCAATCTAAATCTCGGTGTTTACAGATGAGATGGTCTTCCATCGTACCAAACGAAGAAATGTTACCAAATGTCCGTGTGTTCGACGCCAGGTGGGTCCGAGATGCCTCCGTAAGAAATGCATTGCTGATATCAGGGACGATTTTTTAAAAGCCTTCCCGATAAGCATTAAAGATAAAACCGGGAATGGTGACAGAGGCGTTTGAGAAGATTCTTTCATGACGTCCACTGCTTTTCTAGTGGTCCTTGGTTCGATGCTAGAGTGTCATTCCGATTCTACCATGCATTTCAAGCGGGAAGAACGGAATCTCATTTTAGGACCTTCCCGATAAGATACTGAATTGAAACTTTAAAACACGTCAGTAAGGCACTTTTCTAACATTCGTATGCCATTATCTCTCACGAACGGGTCCTGTGTTCGACGACAGGCGGTCATATACACTTAGTTTTTAAAAATTGTTTTGAGGCCTTTCTCTATGCAGGAGACTGTTTAAAATCACAGCGTTTGCGTTTGAAGTAGTTTTCTATAGAACCAGTGGAAGAAAGGATACCTTTCACCGTGGGTTCGATGCCAGATGGATGAAAATTTCTCACGTAAGAAATGCATTGCTGAAATTTTTAAGAATTTTGCTGGATAAGCTTCGAAGATGACACCCGTAAGGGGAACTTATAGTAAATTTTTACCAATTAGCTTGCAGTATGCAAGCAACTTTTACTCGTAATATATATATAGCTAACTCTCCGGATATACCTATATATATATTTATAGACGATACGAATTCTGACCATGTCCCACAAGCGCCATCGACGTCAGATTTCTTCGACGTACCGGCCCTACACTCTAGATGCCAGAATAATGAACACTTCGACGCTAGCTATCATGGGTTCGATGCCAGAAATTCCCAAAAATCGCAATTTTCCCATAAGAATGCATTGCGCGGATTTTTGAAAATTATTTTGAGGCACTTATCGTTAAGATAGAGTAACCAAAATTTCGGAGGTTGAAGTTGAGGTAGTCTTCTATGCTTCTCTTGGAAAAAATGTAGCCAAATGACAGTGAGTTCGACGCCAGGTGGATGCAAAATTCTTCTATAAGAAATGCATTGCGGAAATCTTTCACGATTTTTTTTAAATGCCTTCCCGACAAGCTGGAAAGATAAGACCCCGAATGGTGACAGAGGCGTGGGACCTTCCCGATAAGATATTGAACCGAAACTTTGGAACAAGTAAGGATGGCACTTATCTAATATTATTTTGCAGTCTTCTCTCACGATCGGCTTCTTAGTTCGTCGCCAGGCGGTCTTTGGCGCGAAGTTTTAAATTTGAACTGAGGCAGTACTTGGTATGATACTGTATTCAACGGATAGCTTGCAGTATGCAAGCAACTTTTACTCGTATATATATATAGCTTACTCTCCGGATATACCTATATATATAGATATATATATATAGGGGATACGAATTCTGACCATGTTCCACAAGCGCCATCGACGTCAGATTTTTTCGACGTACTGGCCCTACACTCTAGATGCCAGAATAATACAGACTTCGACGCTAGCTTACATGGGTTCGATGCCAGAAATTCCCAAAAATCGCACTTTTCCCATAAGAATGCATTGCGCGGATTTTTGAAAATTATTTTGAGGCACTTATCGTTAAGATAGAGTAACCAAAATTTCGGAGGTTGAAGTTGAGGTAGTCTTCTATGCTTCTCATGGAAAAAATGTAGCCAAATGACAGTGAGTTCGACGCCAGGTGGATGCAAATTTCTTCCATAAGAAATGCATTGCGGAAATCTTTTTAAATGCCTCCCGATAAGCTGGAGAGATAAAACCCGAAATAGTGACAGAGGCGTTTGAAAACATTCTATCACCAGGTTTGCCGTTTCTCTATTGGTCCTTGGTTCGATGCAAGAGAGTAATTCCCATATCACCATGCACTTCAAACGGGGAAAACGGAATCTTATTTTGGGACCTTCCCGATAAGATAGTGAATCGAAACTTTAGAACAAGTAAGGATTGCACTTATCTAATATTATTTTGCTATCTTTTCTCACGGAAGATCCGGAGTTCGAGGCTGGGCGGTCTTTTACGCGTTTTTTTGCAATCTCTTCTGAGGCCGTTCTCGAAGTTATAGAGCAATCAAAATCACGGTGTTTGCAGATGAGATGGTTATCTATTGTACCAACTGAAGAAATGTTACCAAATGACCGTGTGTTCGACGCCAGGTGGGTTCGAAATGCTTCCGTAAGAAATGCATTGCTGAAATCTTGGACGACTTTTTTAAATGCCTTCCCGATAAGCTGGAAAGATAAAACCCGAACTGGTGACAGAGGCGTTTGAGAACACTCTTTCATGATGTTCACTGTTTCTCCAGTGGTCTTTGGTTCGATGCAGTAGCGTCATTCCCATTCCACCATGCATTTTAAACGGGGAAAACGGAATCTTATTTTAGAACCTTCCCGAGAAGATATTGAAGTGAAACTTTGAAACAGCTTAGGTTTAGCTCTATATATATATATATATATATATATATATCTATTATATATAGCTAACTCTCCGGATATACCTATATATATATATATAAGCTATATATAATAGATATATATATATATATAGATATAGGGGATACGAATTCTGACCATGTTCCACAAGCGCCATCGACTTCAGATTTTTTCGACGTACTGGCCCTACACTCTAGATGCCTGAATAATGCAGACATGGACGCTAGCTATCATGAGTTCGATGCCAGAAATTCCCAAAAATCGCAATTTTCCCATAAGAATGCATTGCGCGGAATTTTGAAAATTTTTTTGAGGCACTTATCGCTAAGATAGAGGAACCGAAATTTCGGAGGTTGAAGTCGAGGTAGTCTTCTATATTACGAATGGAAGAAATATTACAAAATGACCGTGAGTTCGACGCCAGATGGATGCAAAATTCTTCCATAAGAAATGCATTGCGGAAATCTTTTACGATTTTTTTAAATGCCTTCCCGATAAGCTGGAAAGATAAGACCCGGAATGGTGACAGAGGCGTGGGACCTTCCCGATAAGATATTGAATCGAAACTTTGGAACTAGTAAGGATGGCACTTATCTAATATTATTTTGCTGTCTTCTCTCACGACCGGGTACTTAGTTCGTCGCCAGGCGGTCTTTGGCGCGAAGTTTTAAATTTGAACTGAGGCAGTACTTGGTATGATACTGTATTCAACGGATAGCTTGCAGTATGCAAGCAACTTTTACTCGTATATAATAGATATATCCTGAGTTCGACGCCAGGAGTACGTATGTTGGTTTATCATTCCCCAACAGAAGTTCGATGTGCCTTTTTATGAAGAGATGATTGATTGGTATAAAGTCATTGACACCAAGCCACCACTTACTGTCAGTTCTTCCCCCGAGGATCTTCAAAAGATTAAAGATAATGTCAAGGAACCTATAAAGTAGCTTGCTACATCATTTGCCCTCCCAAATAATTCTCAAGCAATCGAACGATTCGTAAAAGAAGGCACAGAGGCCTCACGGTTAGTCTACGTGCACGATGGGTCCATAGAAGCGAGGATTCTCTACCTAATACCAAAAATCAGAACAAAAGCAGCCCTCAAAGACATAAGCTAGTTATCAGGTATGCGTCCACGGGTGTGGCTCTCTAGGTACCTCCAAAACTGAAAACTAATAGTTAAGGTAAAAAATACTCGTAGTGATAACTGTGATATCAAAAGTGGTGTACCTCAGAGTTCAGTTTTAGGTTCGCTATTATTCTTAATGTATATTAATGATATTTTCTCCTGTTTAGAAAATTGTAGAAAACAGGATTTAGACAGAGTAACTAAATGGTGCCATCACATCAAATTATTACTTAATGTTATCAAAACCAATATAATGAATATGAGCAACAGAATAGGAAAGATGCAAATTGTTAATGTAAAAATACATGGGCTACTTTTGTCTCCATTTCAATCAAAATAAAATGCAAAGATAACAATTATATGATGGAAGAAATTATGACATCAATTATTTTAAATGTATCTGAGAATGCCTCCAAATTACACCATTGTTGTTATTATTCATAGAAATTATTTTACATAGTTTTTCTTCTATGCTATTCAATGAATCGGTGTCAAATCTATCTGATTGAAAGGGATTGCCTGCTATTGGATACTTATACATTGGATTACATAATTATGAATTCTATCTGAATCCTCCTGATGATCTAATATGTAGCAAATGAGGAGCGTAATGTCAAATAGCGCAAAATATAGAATAGAATTGAAAATTTTTAATCCTTTAATTTCACCTTTTGATTTCAAATATACATTGTATAAATACTACTATCATAAGTATCAGAGGTTAATAAGTCACTTGTGTTGCAATATTTAGTATTATTTCTATTTTGTGAACAATCTTTTTATTGTAATTTGTGATACAAACAAACGACAATAAACATTATTTGATTGTTATTACATAACAATGTTATTGTAAATATCAGAATAATCACCAATTAGTATAATTTATTTATTTAATGTCGTTGCGATTTGGCCATTTGGCCAGGTGACAGCATTATGTGAAATGTTTAGTGATGTAGTTGAAAGGTAGTGTATATCGTTTATGATAGTCGAAATTCTGATTTTTCATCTTTCGGTGATTTGTTTTCTACCTTTAGGGTTTCCCTCCGACTTTGGACGAATACCTGGTACAGTCAGTGATACATACTGATTATTTTGAGGTTTAAAGAGAAGTTCGTAGTAATTAGTCTGCTAGTTATGGTGTCCATGGTTAGGCAGAAGGAATATCCTTCCGGACCAAAGATTGTGTTAAATCAACATTTGTTTGTCTTATCATACAGAGAAGTAATAGAAATTTTATTTTCTATACTGGTGTTTTAAAATTTGCTTTATTTATTTTAAATTTCCATAAAGTTATTTTATTTGGGGAGTTTCATTACATTACAACGTTTATCCTTTTCGCGCACCTCAAAAGGATGGCAGTTTACAAAAGATGATTGATTAATTTATGATTTTTACCTTTTAACGGAGTTAATCGAAATGATTAAGCAAAGAAGATGTTTTCTGCTTTTGAAACAGCGTAGTTAGAAAAAATGTCTGCGACTTCCAAGGAAACAGAGAAATACGGCCTGGAGTTTTTATATGTATTTCGTTACTCGATACTTAGTCCCCTACGCATTATATAACTCATTAATGTGTTTCTATCGAGTATGTATATGTGTTTGTATTGATTGATACGAGAAATTATTGTTGGTCTTTGAAGTTCTGTTGGGAGTTTTGCATTTGATGTTTGCGGATGTTTTTTTACTATATAAATGACCTGTAAATTCTGTTTTGTTTTTAGATCAACCGGAAAGTTGTCCATGTGTGACGTGATTTATCTATAATAATAATAAGACCAAAATCCCGCTCGAATAATAGTACTTCCGAAGGACGAATTTATTAAATGAACATGGCAAAAGTATGAGATTTACCACATTCCATGGCTTATCACTCATACCTCCGAATGGCCCAAAAGATTTTTCGTGACATTTTACTTAGACATTAGTTTAATATATAACAGTACCTCATGAGCTTTAATATATCCTTTAAATATAGTCTCAAATTTAGCCTGTATCATTCGCTGGGGACATGTGTTACTTAATTCACTACTTAAAGTCATAGCCGCTAATAAAGGTCACAGGATTTCATTCATCCTTTTGATAATGGCTTTGTGTTCAACGGACACACATTCTGCCACAACCGCAAAATCGATACCTGCCTTCAAAGGCGATCTCCTTTTTTCATTGATACCTTCGGAAAGAAAAAAAAATATTCGAGTACGAGAGAGCCTCAGTGGAGGCATGCAAAATATTTTCTTAAGTTAAATTTAGAACAATGTGCTTGAGGTTATAACGATGAGCACACAACTTCTTTAAAACTAAGATATCACATGTATATAATATATTACTGTTCCAAAATTGTAATAGCGTTAATAAGAGCGCTTGATTTCGCCAAATGTTTCGCTGTCATTGCCTGATTCAGTCACTTACTTAACAGTCCATTACTCCGAAATGCATTTCGCACTATGCGATGCATTCGCCTATTCGAGATAGTGAATAGCAAAAAAGAAATAAATGGTAAAAAAGAAGCGATCATTGAATATTTTCTGGAGCTTTGGAAGAGATAGCTGAACTACGGTATTTTGAAAATCTCAAAATCATGTAATTTAATGTCCTACCGATTGATTCTAAGGTCATTCTGCAAAAAGAGAGTCGATTCGAAGACAGCTTTCATAAAATGTGAACTTGTTACTTACATGGCTATCCAGTGCTTATTCTTGCTTTCATCAAGAGAACTCATAAGCAGTTACATTTCAGCCGATCCTATCCAGCTAGCTGCAATCAGAGAAGATTTAGGAAGATAAAAGCAGTAGCAATGATTGAATTTGTTTCACTGATGCCTTCAAGAACTGAAGTGAAGATTTTTTTATGATTGCCTCTGCAAAGGCATGGAAAATATTTGTTAGAATTCTTTTCCGCACAGCTTAAGAATTTACTTTTCTCGTTAGCCTAGCGAAAGATTAATTTTATGTTAGAAAGAATAAGCACCAGATGGCCTTGTACGCAACTTGTCCAAATTTTATGAAAGTCATTTTGAAATCGATTCCCGTTGGTTTTTTTATTTTGCGCGAAATGACCTTCACGGATAAGAAATTTCGTACTTCATCCCACAGCATATCCAACCGAAATTACGGAAAAGAGTCACCTTTCTTTTCTTTGATTAATTTATTTCCTTACCTGCGATTGCTCGATCTCGAATGCGATAGCGCCAGGAAGGCAATAATATACCAGTTGCGATTAAAAACAGGGGACTGCATTTCGGGGGTTATGGACTGTTAGAAAACTTTCATTTCAACATTTTCATTGCTTGGAGGAGAGGAGGAATAATAACTCACCAAAATTTTGAAATATTTGCGTGAAAACAGAAAAAGATAGCAATGATTAAAGAATCGAAGGGAATAAACAAAACTCAATTGCAATGAAAGTGATTTCGGCTTATTTGGAAGAGAAGAGATTTAGACGGGAAGTGGTTTGAATTCTAAGCGGCTGCAAGTGTAGTGGATCAATTAGCTTATTTAAAACAAAAAATGTAACTTTCATAGAGTTTTGTGGATATATTACGGATCACGGCAAGTTAAATGTCGTAAAAGAATACATTTTTACGATAGATTTCAATTTAGGAATATATATTTATAATATAAATATTATTAAATGTTCTTTGGTAGTGAGGTAATTTCGCACTGACAGGCCAACGGAAATCGATCCCGAGACCGCTTTCATCAAAGTTGAACGCGTTGCTTCTTTGCTACGCGGGAAACATACATATTAATAGACAACACATCATCCATTTATTATATAGATAACACATTATCCCATACCATAATAGATAACACGCATTTCCATTCATTAAATTCTCTCTCCGAATGTTGGAATACAAATAGTATGGTGAAATAATAAAGTTTTACACCATCTATAAGTCCATCAACTCCTTACCTCGTTATTCATGCGCACTCTTAATGGCGTCCTCGCAAAATTGCCACAAAAAATGACTTTTCATGCCTCAGATACGGCATCCCCAGGGCTCAAATGAGGGACCATGATTATTCCGCCTCAGTTGAGAGAATAATTTTTAAAAAATACGCATCTTCTCAAACTGCCGATCCCTTAGCTGTTCTCCTCTGAGCGCATTAATTCTCATTCCCCTTCGAAGGTATAAATCAACGCTAATCAGACAGGGGAAAAAATACACGCCCGGAAAGCTTACAAATTGTAATGCATATTTATGGATTTTAATTCCACCGCGGAAGGAATGAGAAGTCACTCACTATACGTGCATCGCAGCGTGCATTAATTTGCGTGCAGGTGTGAAGCATCTCAATGGCCGCTCTTCTTCACGTAAAATAGAACTCGCATTTACACGATAACAAGTGAACCATGGCGTTAGTGTTTCAATTTAAATTTTCGCGCAATTTGTAAGAGTCGAAGTTTTCTGGTTTTTAGTTCAGAATTTCCTATCAAGGGTGGCAGAATTGCAATACCATACCGAATCAGCTGAGTACGAAGAAATGATTTTATTATGAAAGTTTAAAATTACATGCCATAAAAATTTCAGTTCCGAAACAATGAACTACGCATTAAAATGTAAATATTATGCCTATCAATTAATGACTTGTGGAAAAACTTAAAGCAGCTATATGTATATGTAAAAAGTACGAGTAAAAGTTGCTTGGATTCTACAAGCTATTCGGTGAATATTTCCCAAAATATAAAATTATGCTCAGACCTACTTGCACAAACCGGACGAGGTCTGGAATCGAACCAAGGTCCATTACAGTTGACGTCGATTAAGTAAGCGAAGACCCCTCTAACTTTATGCTGAATTTCAAGTCGTTATCATATAGGAAAGGTCCGGAACGTACTTCCGAATTTAATTGTGCTGTAGAATGGAAACAACCAATGCGTCACTGCTTTTGTAGAACGTACTGCTGTTCACATCCCGGGTTACGGATTTCTATCTTTTGGGAGGATGCCTCATAAAAAGATTACAGTTTCCTGCCGTACATATCTTACGGGAGTATTAGGACCGCCTGGAGCCGAACCCAGAACCTTCTCATAACATAAGATTTCATATGACCATTTGCTAGGGGCAACACCGACAGTTTTAAAATTTCATGTCCATATCATATAGGGAAGTTCCTTAGCCGTAATGCAGGATCTCCATTCGAAATGCATGGTAGAATCCTAACTGAAAAGGCCTTT
This sequence comes from Pachydiplax longipennis, assembly GCA_036926295.1. Taxonomy (NCBI): domain Eukaryota; kingdom Metazoa; phylum Arthropoda; class Insecta; order Odonata; family Libellulidae; genus Pachydiplax; species Pachydiplax longipennis. The sequence continues at coordinate 2,893,175 of JAVFKF010000050.1, read as the reverse complement.
CCTTGATAATCTCGTGGCGATCGTGACGTGAGTGGCAGGAATGACAGATAAACTTTGGTGGCGGAGGGTGGCTCTCTTGTTCGCTATTTATACTGCATGAATACAAAAATTCTACGTGCACTTTTTAAATTCGCGGAAATACAGCCGGTATTGGATAGAATTGGCCCGACCGCCAGCCGGGAAGCTCAGCTCTGCTCTCAGCGCCCCGACGGCGAGTTTGAGTGCGAGTCCCAGATAGTCACGTGATTGTGAGTGCAGGCCGCGGAAGACAATGAGAGAGACATGTGTTCGTGTTAATGTGATAACGAGAATTTGGCTATTGCCGAGTAGACGTGCCAACTTTCTATGAGCAGATCAATTTTCCTTTGGTGATGTATTGGTTGAATTTCATTTTGTGTTTAATGAATAATATTAGTTATTATGCCTATTTTTGAGAGTTATTTTGTAATTGTGCTTTGTCGTCGATATCCTTAGCTAGTTGCTTTTCAAAGGGTTTTTTTTATGTCGGCAAATGGTTTCCGAAATCTGTTTAAGTTTTGGAGCCTAGTTCGGCTCAGCCTCATAAGAGATTTTTCAAAATTCGTAGAAAAGACCGCCTGGCGTCGAACTCAGAAGCCGTTGGTGAGAGACGATTGCATATTAATATTAGATAAGTACCACTGACGTGTTTCAAAGTTTCGATTCAATATGAAATGTTTCTTAAATACGACTCCCCGATATCGAAAGTTCGTCATCGTTAAACTTATTATCGAAATTAAAAGCAAAAACTCCAAAAACCAACAATAAATTTTTTTATTGATGGTTTTTGGAGTTTCTGCTTTTAACTTAGTAACCATCAGCGGCCAACCTTTTATTTTATTATCGAAAGAATAATAAGTTTAACGATGAAGTTTAAGCTCGTTCATCGTGGACAATGAGAACATTGAAGTTGCTGTGCAATGCAGCTCACGTTAGATGCAGAAAAATTCAACCACAAATTTTCCTTTATTCGTAAAACACGTTTGGAAGCGAAGAAGGATTGAATAAGGAGAAACATGAGATTCCAAGGATACCCTGTCATGGTATCAGCTCGTAATTAGATGAGGAATACATCCAATACTTCACGATAACCCAGTTTTTGGGGAAATTTCGCGTACGGTAGACGTTGATTAACATTTTAGCGTCGAAGGGCATCAAAAAGAAACAATCCTCTGCATGATCCACCTAATCATTTAAGCCGTAATGCTGGGCGAAATAGAGGGTGGAGTAAAAAAGTCTTAATTTAATGAACCCGCTAATTGTGGCCATGGGGATCCGAATTTAACTAAGAAAGACGTAACTGAGATGAGTCTCTCTTGCCTATCAATCCGTGCGTGATCATCATTACCCTGAATGAATCTCGCCCGAATAAAGACGATTTATTATTATAATTATTAATGTAACAGGGATTGTTAATTGAAATATATGCTCTATGATAGTATCCATTTATTAATAGATTATATAAATCCAATGATTACAAATTCTATAGGATACTTTTTTTTCATATATCTTTCTGGGTGGGTATTCTTATCATTACCACGTCGCACCAATTTCACTTCTGTTACATTTGATAGGTTAACAGCAATCCTCAATCGCGTGAATATTTGCCAAATGAAATATGCTTATGTGAAGTATCTCTTGTGTTACAATTCCCAGTCCCTCATGTTCTTGCAGCATCTACATACCCTGCAAGCCGCCTTTCGGTGTGTGGCAGGGGGTGCAAGCACCATGACTCTACTGTCCTAGTCGATTATTTTCGCGTATTGTTCTCGGAAAAAATGAATTCTTGAATCGACTGGCTCTAGCATCTATTTCTCTGCTCTTTTTCACGGCATCACAATCGCCTAAATGACAAGGACGCATAATATCGATTACATCTTCTATGTTTGCATTTATATAGTAAATTGAATCACGGATTGAGCCTTCTTTCTTCTTAAGATTCCCATCCTGCCTCCTGAAGCATCTGAGTAACACTTAACCATTTATCGTAGCAATTTTTTACAAAGCGTATTGCCTTTCGTTGTATCTTTTCTATCTCGCGAATACAACACTTTTCTGCAGGGTCCCATACACTGCATGCATACTCAAGGTGAGGCCTAACTAATGCAAAGTAACATCGCTCGTGGAGTTTCTCTTCGCTGTTACCGACTATTCTTTTGACGAAGCCGAGTTTCTTAAAAGCTCACCCACATATGTCATGGATGTGGGAACCCCAAGTTAAGTTATTCGTGAGGGTTATTCCGAGATATTTTACCGAATCCACAGTTGATAATGTTTTCCCTCGAAGCTATATGAATGATCATTGGCAATGGATTTTCTTTCGAAAAAATTAACAACCGAACATTTTTCTACGTTGAGCTCCGATTGCCAGTCTTCGCACCATTTTAAAATTTTATCTAAATTATTCGAGAAGCTTAATCTATCGTCATTACTTTTTATTTCTCTGTAAATAACCGTGTCGTCCGCAAATATTCTAACGTTACTGTCGATATCTAAGTTAAGGTCGTTAATGTATACTATAATGGTTCGCTTTCGCTACATTGTGTCACTTAGGTTGTTATTGTATCTATTATATATAGCTAACGGATATACCTATATATACATGAGTAAAAGTTGCTTGCACACTGCAAGCTAATCAATTGAATGCAATTTCGTACCAAGAAAGGCCTCAAAACAATTTTCTAAAATTCTCGCAGAAGACCGCCTTGCGTCGAACTCAGGGCCCTTTTGTGAGAGATAATTGCATATTAATATTAACTAAGAGAAATTCTGACCTATTCCAAAGTTTCGATATAGTGTCTTGATATCGGGAAGGTCCTAAAATAAGTTTCCGTTATATTCGTTTGAAATGTATGGTAGAATCGAAATGACGCTCTTGCATCGAACCAAGGACCATTAGAGAAAAGGTGAACCGCGTGTACTCAAAATTATCAGAGACAACCAAATCCATATCTCATTCAAACAATTACAGGTGGTAATTTATGGACTAGAATCGTGCGTATCTAAATAAAAGTTCTTCAAAAACAAGAGAGATAATAAGTTACCCCGACCTTCTTAAAGATATTAATTTTAAGACCGCTTGTTCTGCAACTCTATCTAGTGGATGTTCCTCAATAACCTCATCCATACCTAAGCATCGCTCATTCAAATTGCAACTTCTTTTGGAAGTTAAAATAACCCAAAGTGGCTTTTGATTTCAATTGCCTTAAATCGATTCATCATATAGAGTTTGATGGACCCCCCCTTAGTTTCTTTATATTATGATATAATAAAAGTTGAGTTTTCACATCGCCTGCCTTTTCCTTGGTTTGAAAGTAATACTACGAAGGAAATTGCATTTTTAAAATCTCATGTGGACTCTATTTCAGTTAGCAATTCTTTTCCTGATCGATATTTAGTATAAATAAATGATGAAATGTAAATTTAAATTTGTTGCACTAAATCATCTTCGACTACCAAATCAATTATTACCTTTTGCTTTAACACCGAGAAGTTTTCTATTCCTATGTTTGCAATGGTTTATCTGGAATCTACACTCATCTGACCGACTTTTCTCTCTCTTTTTGCGTGAATAAATGAAGGAAACCAAGTTTCAAAACGAATAATAATACATTTCCATCTTTTCAGAAGACTATGAGAGGAGAGTCTAACTAAAATCCCAATTATCCCCGCATTATCTTTGAATGTACGTGACTGTAATTTGACCAGTATGATTTCAATTTAGTGAGACAATATCCAATTAAAATCACCGTACTTCTTCGCCAGTTGATTCGCCGATGGCTTATGACCCCATCGGGATTACCACGATGAAAATGGAGAGATTGATCGTTTGAAGGAATGGAAAGTATGCTCTGCTTGTTCGCTCTTGGCTTTAATGAGACGCTAATCTACTTAAATTTCCCGCGCCAGAGAGCAGAAAAAATTGAAGATCGGCGCGCACTGCGTGTGATGAAGCCTCTAAACGATTTATAAACGGTTCCAAACGGAGGGAAAAATAATATCCCCGTAATGAAGAGGGGAAAACCGTTTTTCCGCAACGAAGGAAATCGGATTTTCGTGGTGGGGAAATATGCCAATCTGATTCGTCAATTTCGAGACATTTTTCAATGGTCTCCTTCGGTACCTCCATAATGAGGTGGCGGATTAATTATTTGTTTTGCGATGAAAAATGCCTTTTCCGCACCTTCAAAGAGAAATCCTTGGAAACGCGAGATCCCCACCACCAGTAGGACCTCACCTACTGCACAGTACAACTCGAAGTCAGTGGTGAATAGGATTCTGTTTATAAAATAATTTCCGTTAGTATTTTCAACTGGAATATGTGTAATTTCAATTGGAAAGCTGCTTTTTAGGTGCTTTTTTCCTCATGAAGTAAATTAAACCCGTATTTCTTCTAAAAATGTTCCGGAGAATCATTTCTATAACGGTTTGGAGTAAAATACAACACTGAAACCAAAATTAGAATTTTTTTACCCCGGTGTAAGATAATTATAATTTTTCTTTAAATTTACAGCTTCTACCAAGAAACTCGCTGTGATGCACAATGAATCCCTTTTTATGGTAAGAATTCAAGCTTTATCAAATTTATGAAATCATTAAATAAGAATTGTTGGGCGTGTGATTCCAGGCACTCGATATTTTAAATATCTATATAATTTTAGATACAAATCACGTAACCTTCTGTTGTACTTTATAATCATAAAATACGACTCTTTTCATTTCTGCAATGTCTTTCCAGGAAGTCACGTTCGCTGACATTGATTTCATTTTCTATTTATTTTTTATGCAAACTTATTTCTTTTTTATTAGCTGTGTAAAGCTAATAAAAAAGAAATATTATGTGCAAACTTATTTCTTTTTCATTAGCTGTGTACATGTATTGTTTCTCTTTGCTTTCAAATGACTCAACCTACCTTGTCTGTAGAAGTTCTAGTTCTCAAAAACGGCAGTTTTCTCATCCCACTTCGTGCGAGTGGTTTCCTGCTCTTGGAAATTTCTTTATAAGCACAAACTAACTAACTGGTTTTTAACCAATTTAATTTCTAATTTGAATTTACAGAAATAATGTAGCCTGCAACCGATAAAAGTGTAGTTTTCGTGCATTTCTTATGAGAACGGTTTTTCTTGGCTGGGTTCGTACTGGGGACATTCAGGTAAATCACAAGTAGCCTATTATCTGTGCAGGGAATACATTTAATAACTTTGAAAGTTTGAAATTTAAGGCTTTCGAGTTTCAACACACACACACACACTCACAACATTTGTTTGAGGCAATTCCCTCTAACACAAGAAACTATCCCGGTTTTCCACAATGTGTTCATTGAAGTGATTTGCAGCAAATATATTCTCAAGACAAGTAGTTGACAGACTTCAATCGAAATACTCACTGAAGATAGAGTTTGTCTAAAAATTGAGTTTATAGAGCTACAATTTATCTCTGATTTTTATTCCTTCGGAAAACGATTCTATGGAGCCTGTGGTAACTTAGAATGTTCAATGAAATGTTACATTTTGACATCCTCTCAGTGAAGTACCTCATCCCCATTTCATGTTTCCGATTTGGATTCATCTCGGAGTGAGCACGAATTTTATTTTCAAGAGCTCTGCGGACACTTACTACACTTGCCAAATTGTGAATGCCTGCCGAAACCAGTCGTGTGTGTGGAACACATATTCTGTGGAAGAGACACAGGAATTCTCCAAGCGCCCAAATCGGCCAACCGTCGGAGGAAATTCCTCGGAAAAAGGTTATCACCCACGTGGTCGCCAGTTTTCAGAATTACCCAATGCGCATTTCAAGAACTAAGCTCCCATCTTCATGGGGAGTCAAATGCTGAATGTGGAAGAATTGCCAAACTCGCAGGCAGGGGGATGAGTGAAGAGGAAGGAAGATGTAATAAAAGAATTGGAGTAAAACTCGCTACATCTCCGGCGAATTTTTTGGAGAAGAAATGCGTGTTTTCATTTCTAGAAAAAGATTATGCGTTTAGTGTAAGAGACGAAAGAAAAATTTTACGAAAAATCCTCGCGTAACTGACACTGAAAAACATTAGCAAACAATAATTTTATCATAAATGTTGCAAATCAAAAACAGAATATTAAAATTATAGTAAATAGAATAATTGTGAAGATAAATATGCAAAAATTTATTTTTCTCAATAAATAGCTAAAAGACCGACAGCTGTTATTGATAGTTAAGTCCAAGCACACTTATTCTAATACCATCGGAAGATTACCGTGACTGAAAGTGAAGCTTCTGTCACTTACGTTTAAGCGGATTTTTGTATTAACCGTCATCTGCAGATCCGAAAGATACCTGCTGATGATCAACGTCGATAACACGTTAATACTTAGGAAGGATTTCAAGGCATCTATTCAACTCAAAAGAACAAATGTTCAGTTTCGTAGTATAAGATTTCATTTCATTTTCCTTTTAGACCTCAGAATATTTTTGGAAAATTAATTCTCTGCCATACAGCAGTAGGCAAATATTCGTTCGCTAGAATATTTTTTGTAACTAGAATATTTTTAAGTGTTAGCTCTCAAAATATTATCCGCTTAAGAGACTAAAGGTTACTCACTGCCCATTTGATACATTAAAAGTTCTTTATCTCCTGATTAAGTTTCATGATTTAATGGTTTATTAGGTATTCCAGGAGCTAAAAGTGGGTTGAAAACAAATATCGTGCTAAAAAGATGCAAACCGGTAATATGACAAAGTAAAAAGGATAAAATTCACATGTTTGAGGGGAGAGATTGAATTAATACAAACATTTCTAAATTAAATGTCTTTAATTCTCACGAGATAACATTCCAGTAACCGCAAATCATATATGAAGAGCAATATGAGAACTTCAATCAACCCGATTCAATTGACATGATAATAATCACTAGAATTGTCAGGGAGCAAATATCCCCTTGAATAGCGCGAAAGTGAATTGGAGATTAGAAACGTCGATATCTCAGCCACAAAAACGAAGGGAAGATGTTTTAGAAAGCAAACAATTTTGAGCCTTCGAAGGGAGGACTCATAAACACACCTTTCTCATCTACACCCTCTGGAAAGGCCAACTCGATTCGTATTCAAGAAGCGGCGGAGGCTCTCTTGGGAAATCAGACTCCTTCCCTTCATGGAGTCCTAATTGAATCACCTTCTCATTGATGAATTTACAATATAAATTAGAGATTTGTCAGGAACATGAGCGGATCGCCCAAAGGGGCAGATGCATTGCCTTCGGTGACAGAATTTGATTCCCGGTGGAGGCCCGCGAAATTACCTAAACTAGAAGTAATATCAAATATACCACTAACATTTTTCTCGATAACAAAAGGTTATCTTGATAATGCTTAATTTTTTACTAAAATATATTCACTAAATCTTTTAAGTATTAGCAGAAATTTAAGTTAAGCAAGAAAGACGCTGTATCAGCAAAAAGGTGACCGTTTTTCAAACTTTTCAATGTGAATGAAGGCTCTTTTGTTTACTTTTCTTTCTTTAATAGAACACACACTATTTAATTGAGAATCCACCTCTTTTATTGAAGATCACCGTTTAGTACTAGAAAATGCAATCTTACTATAGATATACTAGAACATATGTTGAGAAAATCCAATAACCGTAATAATGGATCCCAAGGAAAAACGTACTTGAAAACGCCCTAATATGCAAAGATACCTCTTCCTTATAATAGTGATTTTCAGTTATGAATGATGCGAAAAAAGGCAAATATCTATGGGGTCTACCTAGACATGTACCCCATAGATATTTGCCTTTTTTGGCTTTTATATATATATATATTCTTCTACTTTCATTATAAGTCACTTAAACCTCCACGACGCTTCACACATTTGGTCCAAAAATAAATGCTACGAGTATGTATGATTACCCTCACAAAAAATGCCCTCCTTAAAGTTAGTTTCAGAACTAAGAATGTCACAGTAAATCGAAAAGCAATACGTCTTCGAAAGACGTTTGTAAGCGGTCGTCGGATTGCCCATGAATAAGTGAATACGGCTCTTTCTTTCGCTGCAGCGCTCGGATCCGTCTAGTTCTCATTTCAGCCGCTAGAGCGGTCGCTTTTCACTGCGGTGGCATTTTTAGTGGCCGAAAGGTATTTATCTAAGGGCAGATCGATCTCCGGCGGCAGAAATGGTTTCGATCACAGGATGTAACACACACTCTCTCTATGTAATAATAATGTAATCTTCTCTAAACTCATGTCGAACCCGCTCATACATGTCAATTATTTTTCGAAAATGTCGTTGGATTCACCACTCCATAATTTGAATTTTCTTTCACAAAAATTTTGTCAGTTGAGACATTCAGCAGATAAATGAGTAGCGGTCAATAAAATATTTTCATTTCTGTAATAATATGAAGGATGGATTGCAAATGTCGCCAAAATAAAATCACTAAGAGAAGTGAAAATCGCTAATATATGCAGCTTAAATATCTTCCAAAAATATTCGTTTAAAGGAAGAGAGCCATTTAAAAAAGACTATCGATTGTGTCTTCGAAAGGAGTGGTTATTTCTCCTTCGTAGCCTCAGGCTGCACGCTCTTGTGCCCCCTGAACATGCCTCGGCCGATGTACAACATACCATAATTTATGATTCTTTTTTAATGCTTATTTCGGTTGAGCTGGCTGTATTACTTCTTAAGGTTTTCTTTGAGAAATGATGGTTAATGGTGAACGATTCTTCTTTTTCAGCTGACATTTTGGTAAAATCACTTTAAATTCTAAATAAAATTGACATGATATTTTAATATTATGGATGTATCGGCTTTCAGTCATCAAATACTTTTCATTCATAAGAGAGCGTATTTTGGTATTTAGTTTATCATTTTAATATTTATTCGGCAGGTTTGCTGAGAATGATGTTACATTAACAATTTGATGCCTTGTTGGTAAAAAGTAAATGAGCATTTTCAGAATATATAATGGCAGGTTTAGGAAAACAGATAGAGTCTCAGAAATGTTAAAAAGAGGGAAATATAAAGGCCGGACTTTGCTTACAAGAGGCCGAGGGGAAGGATTTAAAAATTTTATCGAAACACCAAATTTCATAGGGAGAAATTACAGCCATAAAATAAAACCACAAAGAACCAATTTAGAGAAATATTAATTTGAATAGAAGCATAGCTGAGTGGAATAAGTGAATCGCCCTAGGATTGTTAATATTGTACAATAAAATAAAGAATTACCTATAATGTTGTTTTAATGACAAATAATGCTTATGTTATGAATGATATTGTATATATTAATCGATTTTCAAATTTTTATTATTCAGTATGTTTCAAATTCTCTTTCTTTCACTCTTTCCTCTCGAAGGTTTCTCACAGTCGTGCTTTCTCAAACATATTGCTTAAAACTCATTGACGAGGGTTAAATCAAGATGGATCTGAAACTGAAAACATGACATCTTGATGAAATCTTCAATGAAAGCCGATCCTACCAAAACTAAATACTAAATAGATTTTATTAAAAAAACTATTACTTTGGATCACTAAAAACTATTTTCTATAATAATCACCGATGCTTGTATATTTATTTACTCGGTGTTTGTATCTCCCGTAAGAAATACATGGGATAAATTTTCGAGATTTATTTCATATACTTTTCTTTAGCAGAATTAAATCAGAAATAACGATCATAAAAAATCGAGACAAGTACCAAAAGAAAGAAAATTGAAAAACACTTTTTATCGTAGTCGTTGAATATCGTATTAAAGCCGAACTTGAGAGCATTTAGCCCAAAATGAGGCAACATTAGTGTAATTTTGAGCGTATAAACAACCCGTCTCCCTGGCGACAAAGGTGATTGTTGAGCTCGACTCTTATAAGAATATATGTGAAAGATTGGCCCAATATAAAAAGTCTGTGAAAAGACAGTCCCTAGTGAGGAAAAAAATTGGTAAAATTTGAAAATCTAAATATATTATCTCTAAGACTAAGGTTAAATCGAAGATGGCACTAAAACAAAATATGGTGTTTTGAAGCTTGTGCATGGAAAGAAGTGGTAAGATATAATTTTAAGTTTTTACTGTGCTCCACCAAAGACGGCAAAGTTTTATTTGTGATATGATACTAGCTGAAATACCCGTTGATTCTCACCGGGGAAGTAAAAACTTCTATCCATTATCCTAAATACGCCTTATGACTCATTAAAAATAAAAACTTCGAAGATAAATATGCTCTCTCGATGAATTCCTCTGTTAAGAGAAAGAATATCTCCTTGAACATTTCACATGTCCGTTTTTGGTCTATAACGAATGAAGTAAAGCTCCTCAATCGTTACTGCTGAACTCAATTTGACGTCTCTTTAAAAGGAGACAGAAACGTATTCTATTTGTTATTTTATCAAATTGATACATTGATGCGTAGATTTCTGAAAATTCTTTTTAAATATCTTTTTAAAAATATGCAATTAATAACCAGCTAAACTCAATTGATTTTATCTAAATAGATCTTAAAGTTACTCCTAAAGTGTCTTTAAAAGTTTTTAAGAAGTTTTATATTTTTATGTTAATAGGATGTTTGCCTTAAAATTGTATTCGTAATATTAATAGTTAAAAAATTTCTAACTGAAGAGCCTCTTAACTCTTATTCGAAAAAATCATGAAACCGACGAAAAGAATATAAGTTTTGATTCCATATTCTTCTTATGAAACTTGTCTCAAGCTTGTACGATGATTCTTTTAAATTTTCTATAGAGATATAGTGTGTAAAATGATGAAAATGAACTCTACTTGTTTTTATTACGCTGCATTACCCTTTGATTCCCTTGGGATCGAACCGGGGACCAATATTATAGATGAAATTTCTATTCATAGTAAGGAGACAAATCTTCATAATATGCAGGTTTTAAGGTTTCAATTATTCTAGTTCTCGAGGTGAAAATAAACCCACTATCAAATTACTGCATAGAACAGTTGAATTGATTCTCAATTTTACGCAAAATTTGATAATTACTACATTAATTTCGAATTACTCTACCTTTATGAAAACATTAGATAGCAGAGTAACAAAAGAGACATGCAGTTACCTAAATATTTACTCGATATACTACTACGGTATGTGAAATAAACTAATTAGTGTAGGTGAAGCATGGTACGTACACCCTTGCCACATCCCGGTAGACGACTCACAGAATACATATTGAGTTGTAGATTTACCAAACGAAAAGGTAGAAGTTGCATTATTTGACAATGCCTTGCAATCCTCTGCAACTCGACTCTGAAAAATCTCAGAATAATGCCTCCTTATAAAATATACTATTCATACTAACCATTATTTTCACATGGACCTAAATGATCCGTGTATTCTTGCGGAAAAGTACATTTGGTCGGCTTCAACATTCACATTTGTTGTCAATGGGACTGGTTGTTTATGCGAGGGTGGGTCAAGTTCCTTTGGAATAAAACTCAGGTTTTTCAACAAAAAGACCTTCTAATTTCGACGTTGTCTCTTTTTAGCTTTATACATTTGCCTTTAACTTTATCCCTTCCAAATAAAAGGACGTCGAGGACCTCAAAATATGCATTATTTTAGCGATGATTTCATAATTTAAGCAAAACCTCATCCTATCGAGCCATTTCTTTATATTTGGAAATAGTAAATAGTTGCTGAAGCTTAATCTGGAGAATATGTCAGATAGTTGTCAATTAATTAAAACAACTTTTTCTCAGTAATGAACGTAGCAGTGCCAACTTATCCGCCATCAAGTTCTGGGTAGAATATTTCGCAAGATATAACATACATTAAATATAACTTAGGTATTTTTTATACAGAATTTCATTTAAAGGGAGAATACGCGAGCGAAATCGCGGATATTCTGCTCGGTATTTCCCGCGAAAATAATCGTGTAATCTTCCGTAATTAAAATTGTAACTAAAAAGATGTAAATTAATTCTCTTTCAAATCGTATCAGAACTGAAGTAGAGTGGACTATCAATCTTAATTTTACCGCTCGAAGCTAGAGTTTAGGCGGAGGGGTTAAGTCTGGTTTTCATTTCGACCATTAAAAGATATTCATGGTAAATTTAGAACAGTAGTAGCCTTAAGTTTAATAATTTTCATAATGTTATGAGATTTAATCATCACTGAATTTTTTATTTTGATTGATTGATTATCTTTGCTGTCCTTACAAATTCGTAGTTCTTCCCTACATCACTCTTGCCCGTGAAATAAATGGACTCCATCCTGTTTGAGAAGAGAAACCTTAAAGTAGAGAACATTCAGTTTAATAAAATTAATTATAAGTGAAAAAAGTTAGCTCAACAATGTGGATTTCGACATTTTTACAACCGTTTCTGCATTTTTACATTAGTACAATACCTTTTATTTTTCATTCTGCGATCGAAAATCTGTTTCCCTATTTTTACTCATTGTCACTAAGTCAATTTTCGCTCACTGATTTTCCAATTTGTACGTATAGCAGTTGAAAATGTAAACGGCATATTTATTCTATGTATTTGCTAATATTTTGGTAATAATGGATAACCTAAGAGTTCTCCAGGCGACGACAGCGGTAACCGTCGAGGGCAATTCCTGCGAAAAGGATAATCGCTCGGCAGTCACCAGTTATTCAAAATCCCGATGCGCATTTCGGAAACAAAGATTCCATCTTCATAGGGGATCCAATGCTGAATGAGAAGAAAGAGTGGAGTGTGAGGTATTTGTAACTGTTTGTCGTGGGAGGGGTTTTATGGGGGTGGGGTTTTTCTGTTGTGACATATAGTACGTGTAGAAGGTGAGGAGTGATGCGTGGGATTTTTTCGGAGTGACGTACGGGAATGAGGTGGGGAACGGAAATTCCGGGATTAGGACCTTTTAAGAAGTGGTATTGAAATGAGAGCATAATGAAGAAGTAATCGAGAAAGTTAATGAAAGTTATCGTGAAATCGAATCATTCGATAATGATGGTACTAACTTGGATGTGTTGGTCTTGCTAAGATGAACTAAGTTACGCCTCGTTTCTTATGCCTATCATCTAAATTTAATCAATGTCCACATAGAATTCGGAATCCTCTCTTTGGTTTTCTAAGTCTGCAACAGAGTTCCTTCATTTTCCACTGGAATCGCTACAAAGAAATATCCATTCGCAATGCCACAGTTTAGCCTCTTTTTTCTCGTATTCCAGATGCATATTCCAATTTCTTATTCTGGGCTTGTCCCTCCATTAATCAAATTTAAAATAACTTCTCCCTCCTCTGATTTCGTCACCCTGTTTCATATTATTTATCTTATATCACCTTTCCGATACAAAAAACGAATCTTTTCACCCTTTCATTCAACTTCCCACTCCATTCGTATTCTTTGCTGTACCTTCATCTCCATTTTGGAAACACCGAAGTTTTAAAATACTTCATCTTCGACCTCTAGACCAATCCGATTCTGTAGAATCCTTTCCTATGTGATAAGATCATCTACACATTTTTATAATCACTTTTAAACTAACTCGAGCCCGTTTCTAATGTGAAATTCCATTTCGACGAAAAGCGTCAATATACATGTGTGAAAATGTCTTCCTTGGGTAATTAAAAGGTTACCATTTATCATTTCAACCAATGTTAGTAATCCGTATAATAATGCGTTTACATTTTTACTGCTCATGTAATACATATTAGTGAATGAATCGATCGCCTATATCTATAGTAGATACACTCTTTGCGCTGATTCTTCTTCCACAGTCTTAGCGAATTGAAATGAATTCTTGAATCGACTGGTTCTATTTCTGTGGTCATCCTGGCAGAATCAGACCTATGCAAGGAGGGCTTATAACATCAGCTACACCGTTTTAGAATATATCCTCCCAGAATTTATTCTTAAAATTAAGTCTTTGTTTGAGTCTTTTAAAAGCTTTTATCCTACTTCTAGAGGCATCTGAGAAACTCTCACTAAAGAGTCACAATAATACTTTACAAAAGGTATTGCCTTTCGTAGTGCCTCTTCTAATTCGCACTGCAAAGAGAATACCTCATACAATCGAACCTGAGGTTGGGAAAGATTCTGTTTTGCTTCACCTTAATTCATTCTCACAAGATAATATAGAGTAATCAATAGAAAAGATTCGCGAGGAACCCTTTCGGAGGCTAGGAGGAAACACAAATAATGTAGTATATATATATATATATATATATATATATATATATATATATATATATATATATTATCCAAGACATATAAAATTATATGTCTTGGATTTAAAACAGTGTTTTCTATTTTCCCCCTTAACAAGCACAGCAGTCCGATTATCACTGAACCCTTCAATTTCAAAATAATATTTCGCAAATGCTAGATATTTCCACGCAAAATTATTAACAAATTTTGATTACTTGACGAAATGCAGTATTTGGAAGTCTTACTTCAAAGACTCTGCAGATTGCATATAATATCAACATATATATTTTTGGAACGGGTTTTGCCTAGCAACAGGAATGTGTATCCTTAAAAAATTTCAAATGAATTCCATTGGTGGAAGGTTTAAGCCCTGAGACAGAGCGACAATTTCTTTAACTAAATCGGGAGGTCATGTGAAGAAATGTTACCTTAATCGCAGTGATGACAATTGAAGGAGTAGAAGGGCATGAAATAGTAGGATGTTTTTCTAAAGTTTTATGTAGTTCACGAATTTTCTTCAAAGATTTCTACAGAAATCTATCGCCCAATTTGGTGTTTTAGCATGTAGCTATGTATAATGGAAAATCTACAGAATATAGGAATGGCAATTAAATGATTATTTTTGAGTAATCATCCTAGAATTCTCTAACTACATGACAATGAAAACATCCCAGTTTAGATGCTTGATTTCTAAATGAGATCAAACTATTTGCGATAGAATGCATTCAATCGGTGAAAGCATACTTTTGATAGGCGAAATGATGAATTTGGACTATCAAAAATACTCGGATTTCAGCTTTCAAACAGTTGGTTAGCTGGGAGGATATCTTGGTTAAACATAAAATAGTTTTCAGAATAGAGAAATAATTTCAGATTCGATTCCTTTGCAACGTATGGATAACCAGTTTGGGGCAATCTGATAAATACTTGTATAATAAAGATAATAAGTTTCTTGGCGGTATATGGAGATGGAAAAAAGTATCTCTTAAATTTCATTTGTTGTATTTACGTTATTGTTTATCTGAAATTACAGCAATATTCATTCCGGCCAGTTTTAGTATTTCGCCGTTAAGAATCAAGTGAATCTTCTAACAGAGGAGAGCTGCAGTAGAAAATTGAAAACTTTATAGATTGCATTACACCTTTAGTTCTGCTTCAGATGTAGGATAGAGACATAAAGAAACGTAAAAGTTATTTAAATATGTTTAATGAGGAAAAGAAAATTTTATCAGTATTCGGTAATAAAACTCTCACTCAAATTTTCAGCGTTCAAAATTCAATATTACTTTGTGTATAGTCAGACGTAATGGCGTACGAAAACGCTCAATCATCGTGGCGCTCAGTTGTCTATCTCTGACACTCTATGAGATAACACATGTCTGTGACCAGAAAACTGCATGAAAATTTTTTACTGATTCTTATAGATTTTTGTATTCTGAATACAGGAAAAATGCTCACCACAACAGGTTTTCTAGCGAATCGACGGAGTTCAATTTCGACGATGACCGGAGTGACGTCATCATTACTGGCCCTTCGTACCCCAATGTATTTAGAGAAAAAATTCCCCTTGTGAATTTAAAAGAAATCACTTAAGGTTGCATAGTAAAAATTTCAACTCCGTGGTTTAACATCTGTAGAGTGAAATCGATTTTTAATTCAGACGCTTATTTGTGGTAAATCAAGTATATATAGATCTCAAAAAAGCATTCTTCAGAACATTAAGCTTTACCTTTGCTTAAGATTAGTTTGTTACGCATGTTTGTTATTCCGCAATGGGGTGAACTTGACAGAAACAGGAATTTTCGCGAATTTGTCGTATTTTCATTGACATTACACCGCCTCAGATTAAGCTGGGAATTGATGTGTAAGTCTCCTTAGGGCCTGTCAGATACGCCCAAATTGTTGTTAACAAATCTCAGGAATTAAAGCTTTCCATCACCTGTAAATTATATTCGTGAAATAGGTGTATATAGAGAAACAGTTCACGTCGTAATGTTTTAAAGACGGAAATCCCACGTTCTGCAGTGTCCCTGGGTTTCTAAGACAATTTAAAAGAGAATATTAACCTTCTCAGTGACGCTTATGCATAGTTTCTTAGGTATGGTTTCTTAAACAAGCCTTAAGGACCTTCAATGCTGCAGAATGGAAATTTCGCATCAATTCTGTTGGACACAAAGTGCTTCTGGAGAAATCTATGGTTTGGTTGTTATTTTTGACTAAATCAACTTCAAAGATCATCGATGAATGGTTTGTGGGGTCCTCAATCTTATTGTGAGACATCAGTCAGCTGATACGAAATTTCCCTGTGTTTATGGGATAGCCGAGACAATGATCTTCATTGGATAGAAACTGAGTAGCTACTTCGAGAATTTTCTACTTCAGATTTAAAATATATCTTTTGTAAAAGTTCGATACCTCGTGAAAACTTTCAGTTGCCACCCTTTCGCGTCGAGCTATATGAAGCAGATCATGAAATATCAATCAAATGATGTGAAATGTTTTAACTGCCTGTGCTCCAAGTTCCCCAAAAATCCTGAGGCGAATTTGATGGAGGGTTGGTAGATGGAGGGGGTTGCTAGACCGTAAATATGCACACTTTTGTTTGTTTGCCTAGTGTTTTATTTCTAAGTATAAAAACTGAAAGAGAAGCAAAGGTTTCCGGTGGAGAATAATTTTTTGGAAAATGCAAAGATGCAACTTACAAAAATATTGGACATCGTATTCTGATTGAATTTGAAGTTCAATACCGTAACATGAACCCGAAGTTCCATTTCTTACATTCACAAGAAGAATAATTTTCAGACAACCCAAAGGGCTAAAGATTTTATAGATTTGTTGAGCCGTTACCAAGAAAGATGGGATATGATTGTGATCACTATCAGATGCTTAACCGATAACCGAAAGAAAACCCGCAGAAGGAGAAGGAGAATAAAAAGTTCCATAGATCAACAGAGGGAGTACTAAAGAATCCTCAATCACAAATCAGAATGACAAATTTAGTTTACGTGTTCAAGAGTGGGTGTTTTTTGATAACCAGTGTGCTGAACTTCCTCATTTCCAAGAAAACTGTATGTGACTGGGAAATATTAAGCTCATTTTCAGACTCAGCACACCCAAAAACATTATTATCAATTACAAAACTCATGTAGCCGACAATAAATTAATCTTTGCAAACCTGTGTCCGAGCAATTTGTTTTATTGAACTACGGGGGAATAAAATTAAACATGGAAATGAATATTTTATTGAGAGCATATCTTTCAATTTCCTCCGGTTTTTTATTGTTCAATTATCTTTCCTGAAATCTACAAAACGCTTGAATGCCTAAGAATCTTGGTAAATGAAGAAAAGATTGCAACGGAGGCTTAAAGCGAACCTTATGTTGGTTATTTATTATAAATTATGTAATAACGCTTCTTTTCCTTGGGAGCAAAAATTAAAGTTGTTCAAGCATAAACAGGCAATTTTCACAATCGTATTTATGTATGCTAAGGAATGAAAATCGAATAAATGATCAACATTCACTTGGTGCAGCATCCGTCTTGAAAGAAAAACCTCTTGAAGATATCAACGGATCGAATATCGCCTATGGAACTTACTTGGTGTTTTCCTTTATAAATTGATTAATCGGAGGAGAGTACTTCGAGAAAATATATGGATATTTTATTTTCTGGTATTAATATGATCGCTGATCATCAGATAGTTGAAATTTGTTCCTTTTCTAACTAAATTTTGTCCATTTGAATAATTTGGGTGATCTGGATGAAATAATGCTAATCTTCCAGTCCTTCTGGAGCCTCCTTATGAACTGGAAATGAAATTAAATGAAATTTGACGCATAGTTGCGCAATTGCATGATTTGACTTAAAATAGTAGTGGAAGAATAAAATGCGGGAAAAGCGATCGGAACAGATTTCATGATGAGGAAATGTATGTACACTGGAAAATAGGGTTAGATAAATCCTAATCAACAAATTGTTTAGATAATGGTGAAAGTTGCATGATTTCCAACACAATCGCATCGTCCCTAGCATTTCTAATAAAGTAGAAACCTTATGAATTGAATCCATCTCTACATAGCAGGAAAATAAACAGTTTAATGTTTTATACGTGCAAAAATTTAGACTTAGTTGACTTAGCAAATAAAAAAATATTCCCGCTGTAAAACTATGTTTTAATCAAGTTCATGTAAGAATTAAATGTTTTCCACTTTCTCCCTAGTACTGTTTGGGCTATAAATATCGATTTGATTTTCAATTTTTAAACACCGTAATTAAATTTACCGATAAAAGAGTTGAATCACCCAGTGCGGTTTTCTCCGGTACTTCAAATAATATCTTAAAATTCCACGGCATACGTAAATCAGAAGAATGCAATTACAACTTATGATCTCTATTAATACTTTTATGAATCACGACGAATAGTTTAAGAAAACACATAGTTTGCATGCAATCGATTTACAGAAAAGAAAGAAAAAGGTGCTGGTATAAGCGTGATAATATTAGAATAATTTACTCAAGATAAACCGATGAAAGAATTACAGTACATAAACACAGTCGCAACCTCTACAAATATAAATAAAGGTTAATCCAGATAATCTTCTTTTAAAGCATCAATGAATGAGATGGTATATGCATATCAAATTACTCAATTTTCAACGGATTTCTTTCGCAATTGTTTAAACTTCAGTAGGCGATTATTTGAATGTGCTTAATATCCATAATTTATATCATCTACAAATATTACCTTGCGCGACATTTTAAAACAGCTACTTGATTCAATGAATTCTTATACTAGAGAGCTATTTTGGAAAAGCCTTTCTCGGAGAAGAACATTCAATGGATCTGCACATTTCAAGTATATATCGATACCTTCTTATTGGTATTCCAAAATTAGACCAACAATTCGTACGATGAATCTTGCTTTTATTTTCGATAGATTTTCAGAGAAGATGAAAAAAGTAAGGCATTCGTGTCCATAATTTCAAATAATGTTTATTGGAAGAGCATTCGAATTTGAAATTCAGAGGCCATGATCAGTACATTGATATCATTATTTTAATAAAGCGGAGTTCAATCACCCTAAATTTGCTGTATTCGAACCACTGCGACTTGAAAATAGTAACGAATTCCATTCCAATCGAAAGCTTTATTTTTCTCAAAGAGGAAAAGAAACCACTTCGAAGGACGGAATTCACGGGATCGCTCGGAGAAATAATATTGTGAAAATGAATCTCGGTTCGAATGGATGAAAAAATGTGTAGATCGATTTCGTGGGTGTTGTCCACCAATGGAAACGCGTTCGCTCGAGGGATATAAAAATGGCGTGATTGAAAGAGAATTTCATGACTGAATGAAGTGCATCACAGATTTGGGTGAGTATAATGCCTCGAAAGAGAAAGAAAATTCTTGAAATGAATCCGTCAATTTTCCAGGCGCTGGAATCTGATTTTTCAAATTAGATTAGATTATGAGAGTAAGATGAGATTATTTCTTGCTGAGTGCTGATAAAAGGGAACGAATTTAATTTTCCTGGTAGAATCTGAGCCTCGATTGATAAAATATGATCTTTTCATATCGGTAGTTTACACGGAATGAGTGAAATATCACAGCGTTCTTCATTTTTCATTCATGGAGATAAAATTTAAAGGCGTTGAGAGAGATTTTGGTAACATCCGCATTTCAGTCACAAATGTATTTTCTTTTATGTACGAGGGTGGTCTGAAAAGTTTCCGATCGCAGATTTTTCAGACATCTTCAGAAAATTTTCAGAAAACATGTCGAGAAATGGCGAAATTCGGAAACTTTTCAGACCACCCA
The DNA here is from genome assembly GCA_036926295.1 of Pachydiplax longipennis. Lineage (NCBI taxonomy): Eukaryota > Metazoa > Arthropoda > Insecta > Odonata > Libellulidae > Pachydiplax > Pachydiplax longipennis. The sequence goes on along the minus strand of JAVFKF010000050.1, from coordinate 2,873,219 downwards.
TGTATTCGCTCAGTATAAATATATCTTCTCTTACATCGATGAACCCTTCCCTTATGATTCGTCACAGCAATTTTAAGAAAGCATTTTTGAAAAGAGAATCTCTTAAAAGTCACGGAAAGGGACTCACAAGGATCCGATTTGTTGATTTGAACACTAATGACATCATCTTTATCCCCGAGGGACATTTTTCTTATGTATGAGTTCTAATATATAAATTTTGAAATTGACGAAAGCAATATTTAGGCAAGCAAAGTCCTCTGCACAAAAATCATAATCATTGCGAGGAATGATTCATCATTCACATGAAATACATACTTCCTTTCTTTCTCACCGAACAAATAACTACTTATAAATTGATTAATGACGTTTATAAAACAGTAGCATAGTTAGAGGAAATTAAACTTAAAAAATTACCAACTTCAAATCGCCTCATCGAGAGGAACGCTACAGTATATACTATATGAGGAAAAGCGTGTTTCTTACATCCCGATGTTTTCCTTAAATGTGCTGCGTATTAAGAGGGGAATATCTTTTGTATTTCAGAAATTGAAACTCTTCGCTGGAAGTTTGAACGTACGAATAACTCTCGTTCTCTTATACAATAATTACCGATGTGTTCATCCGATGTCAGTAACTCCCGTGAGATGGGAAAAATCTTTGGAAATTAATTTCAAGCACTTCCCGACGAGATAAAAATTTGAAATTTAAAGATTCGTTAGAGGATCCAGCACATATCGTTTTCCTCACCAATAGTTCGACTCTGCACCACTCGAAAATGCTCTCATGAGAAACCCTTTTAATGGAAAATTAAATTAGTAATAATCACCAACAAAATCGAGACAGATATCAAAATAAAGGAAATTTAATAAAGATTCATATTCTGTTCATAGAATATCGTTTTCCAGCAGAAATTTTGAGAATTCCGACAAAAATGCTGGTCATTCTGCTGATATAAACAACCCTTTGGAGACAAAGGCGACGGTTGAACTCGACTCTCGTAAGAATATATGGGATAAAAAGGCCCAAATGAAATGTATGTACAAGGAAAGAAGACCAAAATTTCACGGAGAGGAAAATATTATAAAACTTTGAAAATCGAAATTAAGCAACATATGTTTACAAATAATCTAGCCCTCTATGCTGTAGATGCTTTAAAGTTGATTGTAAATGTATATAATATTTCTGATTGAAATAGCTGGTTATCTGATATATAATTATTTTAATGTACTACTTAAGTGTTTTAAGTAATTGGTATTACCCATATTTTAATTTTAACGATAAAAAACGGTCAATAAAACTTTCTTTAAATAAAACTTTACAAGATAATTTTTGGCTTTCCGTTCATATTTACAGCCTCAGTATTTATCATGCCTGTTATTCTAAATTTGAGTGGAATTATTTTTGAAAAGCAAGAAAGACCAGATATTTGAAGGATTTTATGCATATATTATAGTATAGTCCCGCTATTTTGACGGAAGAATTCACTTTTTCATACGTAAAATTCAGTATACGTAGGAGAGACGTCGTATTTTATGGCAACGCAGAATTATGATGTAATCAAGAAAATATTTAATTAATATATTATACTTATAAAATAAATTAAATTATTATCTATATATTATTATTATTAATTAAAATAAGATCCATAAAGTATTGTTTTATCAAATGTGTATGTCGTTACCGATATCTGGATAATTCTATCGAAATTAAAATGTTTAATTTATTGAAATTATTAATGTTGTTTTACAAAATGCGACACACCGAATAACTCGCAGCTGATGTTTCATGTCGCGATTAAACCTTTTCATCGACTTTTTGACTTAATGAATAATTTGTGGCGGCAAAATAATCAACAACTTCGGCTGTTGACATGGAAACAAGAGTGCAGGACGCCATGAAACACAGCTTTAAAAGAATGAATGCAAATTAAGATATAAATTTCTTTTTGCAGAACCTAAATGCCAAGATAATTAAAATTGCTATTATTGCCGAACCGTATATTATAAGACCGCTATAAACTTCTTATTTACATCAATAAATTGATATCATCAATAAATTAATATCTTACCTTGTTTGTATTAATTTCGTAATTATACCTCCACGTCGCTTTCTCTTCGCTGAAAGACGGAGAATTTCGGAGCCTTTGGTAGAATAACTCGAGCTCAAAATTCTTGAAAGACGAGGTAGTCGAGAACGTGATGCTCTCAGACGACCCTGATTTGTTTTCCAGTTCATATTATTCTCTTGGGAAATAAACAATTCGAAGCGCTCCCAGGGCCTCAAATGCAGAGTTAGCATTGTTTTCTATTACTTCTTTAAAACACTCTCCTGATCGATCGATACATTCATTTACAAGTATAGAAATGTAATGTGTTTTTAAAAAATTGTTCTACATTTTGACTAGCGCTTATTTTTGTAAAAATTTTTTCTAAGAAAAAATTTTTCAAGTAAAATAGAAATTAAAAAATCCTTTCTTAGAACAGCATAAATTTTATGTTTATTTAAACTAAAAATCCACTTTTATATTGAAAAGCGAACGAATCATTTACGAATAAGAAAGAATATATAGTGTTAAAAGCATAAGTATATACGAGACGGTAATCATTAGAAAAGATAACTTCCTATACCTTTGGCTATTCTCTCATCTTTCATTTCTTTAGCTCGCTTTTTGTATCTCACTTATCCGCTTATTGACTTTCTCTTTCCTCGTTGCTTTTGTTTACATACCATGAAAATGTAAACATTGATAAGTTAGGAAAACGACTTCGTTACTGTCCCAGATGGCTCTTCATTGATTTCAGTGTTAAGGTATTAGCAACTGAAATAGGCATGTTTTCTTCGACCTTCGAGTCTGTACTGAAGTCTCTCCTAACGTTTGGAAGTTACGTTTAAATAACGAAAACCATACTACGGAAACGTAAATAATAATCTTTTTTGAATTTATATGCTGATTTTCAAGACCCACTCTAAAAAAACTACTTTTGGCTTCTTGACCATTATTTCTACTTCAACTCACTTTGCGACGTTATGTATTTTATAATAAATGCTAATTAAGAGGTAAAGATTACGTGGAATGTAATTAAATGAAGTTTTACGACAAAAAGGTAAGTTATCAGTAACAAATATAGAAGAAAATAATTTCCCAAGTGGAAAGTCTCGAGACCTATATGGTAAAACACGTGTGTGGCGTGGTTGCCTAACTCTGAATTTTTCATAAATTAAGGCCCGTTGAGTTGAACAGTTTGACTTCTGTTTAAGCAAGGAATCGAGCGAATCCCTTTCCTGGTGTTCACCTTGTGAATACGCCTTTTAGGCCCCATAGTGGATACAGTAGTGCAACATCATCTATTTCGTATAGACGCTTCTCCGGGTATAGTGAGATACATAGGATACGAATGTTCAGAATGGGGGTCAAAGAATTTCCCATTTTTATGTTTGGACTCACCTCAGGAAAGTCGTTCCTAGTGATCACGGATTCGACACCATCAAATATCCGAATTCACCCATAAAAATACATAGTGCCGATTAAAAAAAGAGATGTTTGTTATTACCTCATAAAATAGAGAATTATAAATTACAGAAGTCGTTGAAGACGCAGTTTCCCATAGCAATGATCAAAGAAATGACTCGAAATGAACTTGGGTTCGACGCTAGGCGAGTACAAAATTCTTCTCTATAAAATATAGTGCGGCGGTTTTTAAGAAATTTTTTGAAGCATTTCCCTATGCAGCCATAACCTGGAAGGTAAAGAGACGTCATGAGCTCATTTTATAAGCGACGTGTATCTAATGATCCGACTTTAAGATCTATGCGAATGCTTTCCTTCTGCAATCTAATTGGTGAATGATTTGCAGAATGTCCGTTTACTATCGGAATGCTTTCAAAAACATTCCCAAGTTCACCTCTGTGTATATCAAGTGGAAGTCTGGTGTAGAATCATTTCTCGTGATGTCATAATTTAATGAATTTGCGGAAACCACCCACAGAGAACTGGAATCGATAAAAGCTGGCCAAAAAGACTGACTTTTTAGAGCTAGGGCTTGCTATTGCAATTCATTTAAGTTGCGTATTTGAAATATACAGGGAGTCAAAGTTGACCGCCGTTCTTCGATTTTTAGCGAAATCCTTCGAGCTGGTGCTGAACCCAAATGATCCATCGGGTAAACCCATCTTATTAACTTATTCCTTATGCTGGTCTGGTCTGATGGTCACAATTGAAAACTTGTATACGTTACATAACAAAATGTCGGATCTTTATTTCATGGCAATTTTTTGCCTAAACGAGGTAAGAAGCAACAAAACATATTTAAAGCTACTGTTCTTTTGCCGGATTAAAGATTTCTATCTTCTCGAGTATTTTTCTTAAAAATATGTGAATCGTGTCACACCTTTTATGAGGGAAAATGTCGATGGGCTCTGTTGTCGGACCCAGAACCATTTTGGGAGATGTACAGTGGGAGAAACAATTATCGCAACACCAATTGGCGTCAGAGAGCGGATTACGCGGGAACTAACTGAAAACACTCTACCGCCGACAATTCGGCAACTCTGAATCGAGCCAGTAAAAACCGCAATATTCAAACTTTTACGATCACCTTTGCGAAATTTCCTAATATTGGCTTTGCCTCATTGCCTTTATTTTTTGCTATTTGTCGTTCAAAGCTTGTCGCAATCAAAATAGTTATCTAGAATGTCATTATAGTACGCTGAGGGATAATGACAAACAAGTATTTGATGGCGGAATATCAGACAATAAATGAAGATTTTGCGGTATTATCTTGCGAATTTAACGGTTAAATACTTTAATACTTTGAATTTTGATGGAAAATAATTCTCGCGAATAAGATTAACCATTTAAGAAAACAAATACAGAAATCACTAGGATATGTCGTATTCTTACATTTGAATTTTTTCTCCAGCAGTGTAGTTTTCGACGGCATAAGGTATAACAAATATCCATTCGATAAAATCTAATCTAATCCGTGTGTTGAGGGAGTTTATTCTTTCTCAGTGCTCCTCAGCAATTAACGTATTGACAGGAATTAGTATCACTATTATTAGCTTTTAGGTGGTGGAAACGGTAATCAACATTTTTCAGCTCAATCAGGCTGTACGTAAAAGAGATTATGTAATAATTCGTAATAGGGAATCATATTCATGATTAATATCAGCATAATAGAAAAGATAGTTACAATAAATTACGTGATGAAAATTAATGTAATCGAAAGTAGCTTCATAGTGTCTCAATCGATTAGAATGCTTAAAACAATTTAAAGTAGATTCTTAGACTGAGTGGTAATTACTCATTGTCATAATTTTAATTCATATCTGAAAAATGCACGATTCGACTACTATATTGAAGTATGAAGCGTTTACTAGATATGAATCGGATGAATATGATCTTCAAATGCAAAAAGTTTTTAAGAGACCGGGATTTACTTTTCTTCTTTCTCCATAGCGATGACTAAAATTTTCGTTTCCAATTTGATAGATCTCGCTTTCTCTACGCTTAAATATTTTCCAAGGCTATTTTCATTCTTATATTACGCGTCAAACGCAACTTTTATTCTATACTTTAATAAACTTGGTATCCACTTTACGGACTGTTCCGGAAAATTCCCGCCCCCCTTTTCCTTCACGAGGACCGACCACGTAGTTTTAGTGTCGTTTACTACGTAATTTAGCGGTTTAAATGAGTGGCGAATTTACGTAGACAAAGTTCTTTTGTAATTCAATAGTAAGAATAGTTACAAACACCCACGTAAATAGGCAAAAGGGTATGCATGAGGTTACTTCCAAAAAATAGAAACAATTGCAACGGTGAAAAGCAATTTCACTTAAAAAAAGGACAAGGTTATTCCAAATTTAGGCCCAAATGTAATGTGTGAACTGAGAAATCCAATAATAATTGTCGTGAATTTTAAGAGCTTACGTAATTAAAAAGGCGGCATTCTTTAACATTACGACCAGCACATGCGGAAGAATCATACAAGACAAAAGTTAGTTAGGTGAAGATATTGCTTTGAGCGAGACATTTAAAAGATCCAATCATTGCCGTAGGAGGAGATTTTGACATAACGCATCTTAATTGGGATTATCTAAAATCTCTAGCTGCTGCTCCAACACTAGCAGAGAGAAAAAAATTCACAAAAATTAATTCATACTTTTTTGTAGCATGCTATAGATAATGTAAATATGATGAAAACTCGAACGACTCGTGTGGGTCAAGCAAACATTTTAGATTAACTATCCACTTCTCTCCGGTAACTACTCTTGATATAGTCAACGATATTTCAGACCATGTTATCATAATGATAGGGATGAAAGTAGTTACGGTTAAATCTCTTTAGCCATAGAGGCAAGTATATTTAATTTGCAAAGCAAATCTTTCAGAAACGAGTTAAGGGTTATTTTAACGAGTGCAAGGATGTTTTTTTACTCTTTGCGAGTGTAAATTCAGTAAGTGATAGTTGGATAGAGTTCCTCCGGAAAATCAAAGAAGGTTTAATTAAATACGTTTCGACTAAAATCGTGCGTAAAGAGCCACGGAGGACGAAGACTAAGTTGCGAGCATTGCATAGAAAGAAGAGAGTCATTCACTGGCGATTGAGAAAACTCAAAACATGCGGAGATAACCATGAGCTCGAAGACAAAATTATAGAGAAGTGCGAAAGCTAGTTAAGGAAGAAGCGTGAAGAGAATACCAGGAATATAGATCTCAAACCCTGTTAGAATCATTAGAAGGCGATCAGAAAGAATTTTGGTCATATGTGCGTGAGACTCGTGGATGTCAGTTTTATGTGCCTAGCCTCATAGCGATGAGGGAATTAACGTAAATAAATCGGAAGATAAGGCTGACTTAATTAATCGGCACTATCAGAAATGGTTCAATGTAGAAAATAGCCAAGCTAACGATTTCTTCTTGCGTATCGATTCAGAGATGTGTCCCATAGAGATATAAGTTGATGAAAATGAAAATTTATTGCAACAGATTGATAGGAAAAAGACGCTCGGTACCGAAGGTATTTCCGCTGTTTTCATAAAAACCTTATGAGATTAGCTTTCTCCTCTTCTCAAGAAATTCTATCGGAAAATAATTAATGAGGGTACGGTCCCAATGTCGTGGACAAAAGCAAACATCATTCCGGCGCTTAAGAATGACCAGATGATTATAGATCAATCTCATAGACTTTGTTTTTTTGCAAAATAATGGAGCATATTATAGCAAGCTTTATTATGCACTTTCTTACAAAAAGGTAGCAATCAATCAGAGTCAGTACAGATTCAATAAAGGTAGACCTTGTGGGACGCAACTAGCAATTATTATGAATGACGTATCTAAAGCGTTAGTGCGTTAGCTATCATCCACAAACGTTAATTCCTCACAGTAGGGTTTTCTCAACCTAAAAATGCAAAACTACTGTCTTTGCTCTCACTGTATGTATTCGTTGTCTATCGACGTGAACCTCTATGAAGTAATACTCACCAATAAGCACGTGAAAAGCTACCATTCGTTAGAACCGGTTTGTGAATGGCGAATGGGTTTCCGAAAACCCGGTGCGCTGAAAGAAAAGCCTCATCGTTGTTCGAGAAATCAGGAGTCCCTGTCAAATGCATGTGATTTTAAAATATAAGCCAAAAGCCACTTTTTTCCAGTGAACGACTGAGCCTCGAATCCTTGGAAGACGAGGTATTAGCTGAGGCGCGGAAAGCACATTCTTGACAGACGATAGCGAGAGTCAGATCCGAATCCTTCAAGCCAAATGATTTTTTTCGTATTGAATTTCATCCCTATGATAAATCTATATACTCAGAAAAGAATTACATTATGGTATGTAGCAATCATATCTTACATTCGCTCATTTTGCAAATTAAAAAAATAGCATAAAAACTCATTTAATGGAAGGAACAAGCGGAAATGGAACTGGAACCCTTCTTTTACCGATCAGACAGGTCTGGCAATTGCACAACCAATTCTTACATAGTAGTTAGCTACATTTATGATATTTTCCCACAAATTGAAAACTCAATATTAATTTTTTATTACTTGCTTATATTATTAGGTTAGTAAATCCTCGGCTTATACATTTTATAAAGTCAGAGATCAATAAAATACTTCTCCCTTTTAGAAATTGAGCTTTTTTTCAGATAAACTTCTTAGACTGAAACGATCCCAATAAATAATGACAAATTATTATTATTTGGGAATCTTTTTTCGAACCATCTACTTTTTTCACCTTTTCGCGCCTGTAGTTTTCCCCGGCGGAGAGTATCCCACAAAAACAAACATATGACCTTTATGGACGTGATAGTTTTCCTCACCCAAAAGAATTAATGAACATGATGTGCTATAATGTTTGTTGAAAGGAGGAGAACTACTTTATCCTTTTTGCCGATAACTGCGGGACTTAAAAACGTTTTTCAGCTTTTGGTTGAGAAAAGCCTAAACTAAATCGAAGACCTTCACGCAAACCTAAATATAATTGCAGTCGATTTGCTAAAGAATCATTTTTTGAACGAAGTGTCAATATGACCATGGAAACGAAAACCTTCTTCGCCTAAAACCTTCTAAATTAACGCTATTATCATACTTATGTAATGTAGATTCATTTTCTAGGATGTTCTTTACAAATTATAATTAGCATTAACGACCTAGCATTTAATGTAAGGAGCAAGATTGGTTTATTTGCCGAATCGATTTAAGAATAAATAAATGCGTTGCTATGAGTTTCACGGGTTCCAAATACGTTATTCTGGCACAGTACCAAATTTCGGAACATCCAGTAGAGTTAGTGCATGACAACAAATACATGGAAGTCAGTTTAGCAGTAACTTATCTTTTAATGAATATATTCGAAATGCGAGAGGAAGTGAGAATAGAGTGCAAAGATCGTAGATAGTTGAGAGAATTTAAGGGAATAATAAGCTATTTCTGTTACACCCATCGAGTGTCAAAGAAATAGTTTATTTTTCTTTTACTCGACCGAGTCTGGAATACTGTTCTGCGGTTTGGAACCGATATTTAGTAGGTTTAGTCTCAGATTTAGAGATGGTCCAGCGTAGAGTTGCTCGTTTCGCTGGAGAAGATTTCAGGTTCGACTGCAGCGTTACGGCTTTACTAGAGTCCCTCGGTTGGAATTCGCTCCAGGTGAGAAGATTTAATAACTGACGGAAGCTCTTCAAAAGCTTCTTCGGTTTACAACTTAAAGACGAAGTAAATGAAATTTTAGTACCAGTAACGACCATTGAAAAATCGTTACACTAATCACAAAGACAGATAATTACTAATAGAGTAGAATAAGTGATGATGGTGTTATTACACCTCCTACCTCACGCATATGGTAGCTTTCGGGATATACATCTAAATCTAATATCTAAATCTATATTATCGGTATGGAATCACCGCTGAGAACATTTGAAATTGTGAAATCGCGAATTGACCTTGTTGTAGGCGAACAATGATTAATACAACAATGATTAATAAACAAAAGAATGTCAATAGTTCTCAATACTTCTGTTTAAAGTTTAAAAATGAAAAAGATTCACTTGAGCTGTTGGCTGTCCGTCTCTCGACGTGAAGACATCAATGATGTGATAGTAATAACTAGCCTGAATGAAGCTCCTTGCCTTGCCAAATGACCAGTTTGTTTTTGTGAGTGACGCATAGGCTTTCGAAAACCCGCTGCACTGGAAGCGAAAAGTTCATCGTGCTTCGAGAAATCAGAAAGCCCTGTCAAATAAAACACTTCTTTCTAGCGAAGGACTTCGAATTCGTGGTAGAAGAGGAATTTCCGCTGACACACGAGACATGTTCTTGACCGACAATTAGAATTATCGGCTCCGAATCCTTCAAACCCAATGATTATTTTCCCATACATAAAATACGTTTCTGTATTAAATAATTGGGTCGTCTGTTAGAATGTCCTCACTGACTAAAATACGCTAAAATCATAATGTTATTTGGGAATATTTTTTACGAGTGCAATAACATCTAATTTCCTTAGCCCCGTGGTTAGGAAGGAGCTTTGAATTAGGCACAGGATAGTTTCCACTGGGTGAATGTAAACGGGAGGGTCCTTAGTCCAGCTGATAGAAGCACGAAAGGGAAAACTACGCGCCTGCAATTCTTTGAAGTGCTCAATATATGGTCAAAGACTTTCCTCGCGAAGCATCGAAAACTGAATGCATTTCTACGAGAAAACAAATGACGCAATGACCGAGGGCACCGATCTCGCTGATGCAAAATGTAAGAAAAGTCCGATATATGCGCAAAATATATTCGGTTTTTATGCAATCCTGTTTGTTTTAACTTCGGAATTGGTATTTTTCCTCTCAATTCCGGACATACAAAGATTTCACGTATTCTAGGAAACGAATGGTGTAAATAAATTTCTATTAAGAATTTCCTTCGAGTGCAGGACTAAATTATGGAAAAATTATACTCCATTGACAAAATACAAATTTTACTTTGTGCCAATGTGCAATCTCAGTAATTACTCTGACGACTTAACGATTTCAAATCGCTGAATGAAAAACTTAACACGTGTAATAAAAAATTGCCCTCGGAAAGTCGATCTCAGTAAATGAATATCCAATGTTTGAACTGGACGTAGGAAGATTAACATTTACATTAATATACAGTGAGCAGCAGTAAGACGTGTGGCCGTGTGAAAAACCAAACTACCTAGATAACTGTCTTATTAGCGTACCTTAATTTATCCAGAAAAAGAGACTACTACAGTCCATCTGTTCTCGCTATAATTTGGTAAAATATATATTTTACTCTCCAGATCGAAAATATCGCGTTCGCTAAAGATAAGAATCACGACGTCGCGTTTTCCCACTCTAACCTAATTCGTCCTTATTTCTACGTTTCAACCGAACATTATTTACAAATAAAGTCCCAATTATTATCAAAATATTTTTGTGGATGTAAGATTAAAATAGTAATTAATATATCTTTAAACTCTCATTCTATAAATATGATAACTATCTGTGAAAGAGAAATGCCGAGATAAACACGACGAATTCAAGGAGAGATCACGCGAAGGATTTAAGAAGAGATCGAAGGAGAGAAATTTTGAGTACGTTATAGGCTCCGACTCAAATATTACCGCTTTTCGAGGCTTTTCTCATTGTTGCCAGTCAGTCGTGTTAAGTAGTTTTCTGAGTAGTTTCTGAGAATTCCGACTGTAGCGCTCGAAAAGTGTTGCGATAATTTATACCCCCACTGTACATATTACATGTCTGAAGTAATTCAAATAACTTTATCCAGTATTTCAAGTCGTTTTGATATCGGACACCCTTTTGTGGTGAATTTGGAAAAGTTTTTTAAGCCTTTTCGAAAGTAATCGTTTATTTTGGTAAATCATCCACCAATTGCTTGTAGAACGCAACTCATAACTACTTCTCGCTTAGAAAACTATGATGGTGTCATTACATCCCCTGCCATACGTCATTGGCGGCTTGCGCGATACTATTCTAAATCTAAGCTTTTGTACCACCAAGTTTTAGATATTCCACTAACAAGGAGAGACTCTCACTTTTGTCCGGAGATTTTGATGAAACTTTTTGCAGTGGTGCAGTAAGTAGAGCAATGAAAAAGCGTAACGGCGTTCGTCTGAATAGACCTTAGTTTCGCTGCAATAAATAATTGAAAATTGATAACCGGAGTATAGGCAACCCCGCAATACACGCCCATGCTAGCCGAGTATGCATGAAGGAACGCGATGTTCTCTGGTATATTTGTCATTAAATTTTTCTTTTCGTTCGTTAAATTCTTTCCTTGATACTTACTATTGACTTATTAATAATAATAAATAGTATGCTCAATTTGTATTCCTGTTAAGTAACCTTCGTAAGCGATATTTTTCCATCGAAGGTAGTTAACGACTATCCTAAGAACGTAAAAGGAGCTTGCATTCAAGTAATTAAGGATTTCACAATCATAAACAGCGATTGCTTTCTAAAATTTTATATAATAAACACCATTGTCTTTATATTAATTAGTTTATTTATCCGATTTCAGCATTTCTCGAAAGAAATGAATGTAAGCCATTTTCGGTAATCAATTTCACTACTTCCTGACGAGATAGAAATTCAAGAAATACATGCATAATTGTGTATTAAATATCGATAGTTTTTGCGCAGTAAATCCTTGGTTCGATTCCAGATGACTCGAAAATATCCTTATAATAAATGTTAAGAAAGAAAAGAAAAAGATATTTTTCATCATCGTTAATCGATTACAGACTTTTTCTTTAGTACACTGAAATCAGGAATAATGGTCCTACGAAATCCTTACTAGTACAAAAAGAAAGGAAACTGATTATACACAGTTATTTTGTCGTTGCTTGTCATGTATGTCTTACCAGATATACTGAAATAGATAAATAAATAAATATATAAATCTTAGTGATCCTTAAAGAAGAATATGAAAGGCAATCGCTATATATGGCTGAAAATCCTAAGTAATTCGAACGCAAAATCCTTATTCATTCTAAGGATAGTAGTGAAATACTTAAAATGGAGTAAAATTGCTTACGAAAGATATTTAAGGGGTTACATACCTTTCTCAACTTGAAAAAAAAAACAAATATTCGTTTCTTTGCATGAATGTAAAGAATCAACCTTAAAAATAAACAGGCAAAGTAGTATTTTAATATTATAATAATTAGCTGAGCTACAGTAGTTTTTCTTGAGCAATGCAGAGCACTCGATGAGCAGCCAGTGACACTCGTAAGCTTATGGAGTGGAACATAGGGGTTATTACCTTCTCCTAAAGCCTTCTTTCCTCAAAGTAACATCGAGGTACCTGTATTTATATTCTCATCTACAATCGAATCATAGCTTAAATGTATTGCCGTTTAGTAACTGATCAAAACATACATGTGGGCGCACGATAACAGGAATATATTTATCCCTTTCGTAAATATCCTGAATGTCGAGATAACTACTCTACCAGAAACGGCTTTCATTTTGATAACTTTGGAGTTCATTTGAATTTCATGATTTGTGAATTTTCTAACGTTTCGAAGTCGAATGTTGTATTTATCATCCGAGAATTACTCGCATCCCTTTTGAAAACGTCGCGTCGCCTCGCTGCACACTATATGCTACTTCAACTTTCCCGCAGAATTGCAATATTTTGGCGGAAGAATTCAAATTCGAACCGGTTTGCTCAAAGGTACGCAAGATGTCGCTCCTCATGCCGCAAGATAGGCCGCTGGATTTTGACATAATTTTCTAAAGAAGTTATGGGAAAAACATCTAATTTGTTTAACAATTAGACAAATGTCCTCCATCCGCAACGATCCTTTGTGCGGAAACTTAGTTGCGTCCTGAATTAAGGGCTACTGCTGAATCACGGATTTACCTCCCCCACCAGATTTTTTAGGAGCCGCACTGGCGTTGTCGCGTTTTGGTCAGTGAAGGATCTGGCACAACCAGAAAAGAAAAGAAAGTGAAATCAAAGAAAAGAAAGGAATAATCAATTCCTTCTGGGTGTTCGGCACGTCGTGCTGCCCGAAGTGCTACAGAATTTTTAAATTTGAAAATGCCACCGCTAGCAGCGGAAGATAGATTTTCTGATACCAACATATATTACTCTGGTAGAGGCTGAGAATTACTTCATCGCGGGATACCGAACACCTTCTGACAGAGATTGATTACGATAATATCTAAAAGAGGGCTTAAGTGTTCCAGAAAAATATATTTCAACTGTGTAGTAAACGTGACGAAGTCAACAGCTTACACGTGCATATTTGTTGTATTATGTAAATGTTCATCTTCCCTAAACATAGTCTTTCATATCCCCTTTCGTGTCAGTAATTCCTTAAATACCGAGTAAATTATCTTAGGGCGTCAGTGGGCGATGGAGAAGTTATACTGCTCGAATGTGCGCGGTAAGGAAAGAAAATTTTGCGACGGCTTAATTGAAACACGCCGGATTGCGTCGGCATACTCAGAATAATATTGGAAAATGCTGTAATATGTACAAAATATTACTGGAGAAATTGGTAAGAGTGCTGCCGTTAGTAATCTAATACTTGTTAATTAAGATTTACATATAAGTTAACAGTAATAAAAAATGAAAAATACAGTCAAATTTAGAATTTATAGTGTAAAGTACACTCTGTTTAGCCCAAGCGTTCATGAAAATTATTTTGAGTGCATTGTTGTCGGGTATTATTAGTATTACTTGTACCTCTTGAGTATTTATTTGTATTGCGCGGTTTTTTAGGGTTAATTATGAACGCCAACGAACAAATGTCTCTTGCTTTGGTTATGGGAATTGAAGTGTTGAAAGATTTAGCATTCTACCCTCGGGTAGGCACCAGAGATTAGGATTATTAATGGATATGCTTGAATATTACGTACTTCCGAGCGTAATTCAGTAAACGTCGCATGTTTCAATCTGCTGACGCTTGCAATTTTTAATGGAAAGAACCATTCCCAAAGCGGGTAGTTCTAAGGTTGGCACTCCATTCTTCCTTTGACAAACCATTCTTTTTTCAAGGAAAATTATGAAAGATGTACCTCGAATTACGTCCATGTAATATACAAAAATCTTTTACCCTAATATGACCACCGTAGAAGCAGTCTCATGTATTGGAATAATAACCTATGGTGTGTTTGCGACAAGAGAACAATATGTATTGGGACGGAAACCTCGCGCAATATTACCACCTCTCTGTTACACTTCCTGATCTCGACCGAGTAGAGATCAATTTTTCATGAAGTGATACGAAATATTAAAAAATCTCGGAAGGTAACCTCGCGCGAAATTCCAACCATTTGGCCGAATATTTAAAACTTGTATCAGTATGGGCACGCGTGCGCAAGATGTCTCTCCTGACGCCGCCTTCTCGGCCGCCTGTCATTAAAAAAAGGTTGTGGATGAGCTATGGGGAAAACATCTAATTTGTTTAGCCCTTAATTCAGGACGCAACTGAATTTCCGCGCAAAGGATCGTTGCGGATGGAGGACATTTGTCTAATTGTTAAACAAATTAGACGTTTTTCCCTTCTGAAAACGTCGCGTCGCCTCGCTGCACACTATATGCTACTTCAACTTTCCCGCAGAATTGCAATATTTTGGCGGAAGAATTCAAATTCGAACCGGTTTGCTCAAGTGTACGCAAGATGTCGCTCCTCATGCCGCAAGATAGGCCGCTGGATTTTGACATAATTTTCTAAAGAAGTTATGGGAAAAACATCTAATTTGTTTAACAATTAGACAAATGTCCTCCATCCGCAACGATCCTTTGTGCGGAAACTTAGTTGCGTCCTGAATTAAGGGCTACTGCTGAATCACGGATTTACCTCCCCCACCAGATTTTTTAGGAGCCGCACTGGCGTTGTCGCGTTTTGGTCAGTGAAGGATCTGGCACAACCAGAAAAGAAAAGAAAGTGAAATCAAAGAAAAGAAAGGAATAATCAATTCCTTCTGGGTGTTCGGCACGTCGTGCTGCCCGAAGTGCTACAGAATTTTTAAATTTGAAAATGCCACCGCTAGCAGCGGAAGATAGATTTTCTGATACCAACATATATTACTCTGGTAGAGGCTGAGAATTACTTCATCGCGGGATACCGAACACCTTCTGACAGAGATTGATTACGATAATATCTAAAAGAGGGCTTAAGTGTTCCAGAAAAATATATTTCAACTGTGTAGTAAACGTGACGAAGTCAACAGCTTACACGTGCATATTTGTTGTATTATGTAAATGTTCATCTTCCCTAAACATAGTCTTTCATATCCCCTTTCGTGTCAGTAATTCCTTAAATACCGAGTAAATTATCTTAGGGCGTCAGTGGGCGATGGAGAAGTTATACTGCTCGAATGTGCGCGGTAAGGAAAGAAAATTTTGCGACGGCTTAATTGAAACACGCCGGATTGCGTCGGCATACTCAGAATAATATTGGAAAATGCTGTAATATGTACAAAATATTACTGGAGAAATTGGTAAGAGTGCTGCCGTTAGTAATCTAATACTTGTTAATTAAGATTTACATATAAGTTAACAGTAATAAAAAATGAAAAATACAGTCAAATTTAGAATTTATAGTGTAAAGTACACTCTGTTTAGCCCAAGCGTTCATGAAAATTATTTTGAGTGCATTGTTGTCGGGTATTATTAGTATTACTTGTACCTCTTGAGTATTTATTTGTATTGCGCGGTTTTTTAGGGTTAATTATGAACGCCAACGAACAAATGTCTCTTGCTTTGGTTATGGGAATTGAAGTGTTGAAAGATTTAGCATTCTACCCTCGGGTAGGCACCAGAGATTAGGATTATTAATGGATATGCTTGAATATTACGTACTTCCGAGCGTAATTCAGTAAACGTCGCATGTTTCAATCTGCTGACGCTTGCAATTTTTAATGGAAAGAACCATTCCCAAAGCGGGTAGTTCTAAGGTTGGCACTCCATTCTTCCTTTGACAAACCATTCTTTTTTCAAGGAAAATTATGAAAGATGTACCTCGAATTACGTCCATGTAATATACAAAAATCTTTTACCCTAATATGACCACCGTAGAAGCAGTCTCATGTATTGGAATAATAACCTATGGTGTGTTTGCGACAAGAGAACAATATGTATTGGGACGGAAACCTCGCGCAATATTACCACCTCTCTGTTACACTTCCTGATCTCGACCGAGTAGAGATCAATTTTTCATGAAGTGATACGAAATATTAAAAAATCTCGGAAGGTAACCTCGCGCGAAATTCCAACCATTTGGCCGAATATTTAAAACTTGTATCAGTATGGGCACGCGTGCGCAAGATGTCTCTCCTGACGCCGCCTTCTCGGCCGCCTGTCATTAAAAAAAGGTTGTGGATGAGCTATGGGGAAAACATCTAATTTGTTTAGCCCTTAATTCAGGACGCAACTGAATTTCCGCGCAAAGGATCGTTGCGGATGGAGGACATTTGTCTAATTGTTAAACAAATTAGACGTTTTTCCCTTCTGAAAACGTCGCGTCGCCTCGCTGCACACTATATGCTACTTCAACTTTCCCGCAGAATTGCAATATTTTGGCGGAAGAATTCAAATTCGAACCGGTTTGCTCAAGTGTACGCAAGATGTCGCTCCTCATGCCGCAAGATAGGCCGCTGGATTTTGACATAATTTTCTAAAGAAGTTATGGGAAAAACATCTAATTTGTTTAACAATTAGACAAATGTCCTCCATCCGCAACGATCCTTTGTGCGGAAACTTAGTTGCGTCCTGAATTAAGGGCTACTGCTGAATCACGGATTTACCTCCCCCACCAGATTTTTTAGGAGCCGCACTGGCGTTGTCGCGTTTTGGTCAGTGAAGGATCTGGCACAACCAGAAAAGAAAAGAAAGTGAAATCAAAGAAAAGAAAGGAATAATCAATTCCTTCTGGGTGTTCGGCACGTCGTGCTGCCCGAAGTGCTACAGAATTTTTAAATTTGAAAATGCCACCGCTAGCAGCGGAAGATAGATTTTCTGATACCAACATATATTACTCTGGTAGAGGCTGAGAATTACTTCATCGCGGGATACCGAACACCTTCTGACAGAGATTGATTACGATAATATCTAAAAGAGGGCTTAAGTGTTCCAGAAAAATATATTTCAACTGTGTAGTAAACGTGACGAAGTCAACAGCTTACACGTGCATATTTGTTGTATTATGTAAATGTTCATCTTCCCTAAACATAGTCTTTCATATCCCCTTTCGTGTCAGTAATTCCTTAAATACCGAGTAAATTATCTTAGGGCGTCAGTGGGCGATGGAGAAGTTATACTGCTCGAATGTGCGCGGTAAGGAAAGAAAATTTTGCGACGGCTTAATTGAAACACGCCGGATTGCGTCGGCATACTCAGAATAATATTGGAAAATGCTGTAATATGTACAAAATATTACTGGAGAAATTGGTAAGAGTGCTGCCGTTAGTAATCTACTACTTGTTAATTAAGATTTACATATAAGTTATCAGTAATAAAAAATGAAAAATACAGTCAAATTTAGAATTTATAGTGTAAAGTACACTCTGTTTAGCCCAAGCGTTCATGAAAATTATTTTGAGTGCATTGTTGTCGGGTATTATTAGTATTACTTGTACCTCTTGAGTATTTATTTGTATTGCGCGGTTTTTTAGGGTTAATTATGAACGCCAACGAACAAATGTCTCTTGCTTTGGTTATGGGAATTGAAGTGTTGAAAGATTTAGCATTCTACCCTCGGGTAGGCACCAGAGATTAGGATTATTAATGGATATGCTTGAATATTACGTACTTCCGAGCGTAATTCAGTAAACGTCGCATGTTTCAATCTGCTGACGCTTGCAATTTTTAATGGAAAGAACCATTCCCAAAGCGGGTAGTTCTAAGGTTGGCACTCCATTCTTCCTTTGACAAACCATTCTTTTTTCAAGGAAAATTATGAAAGATGTACCTCGAATTACGTCCATGTAATATACAAAAATCTTTTACCCTAATATGACCACCGTAGAAGCAGTCTCATGTATTGGAATAATAACCTATGGTGTGTTTGCGACAAGAGAACAATATGTATTGGGACGGAAACCTCGCGCAATATTACCACCTCTCTGTTACACTTCCTGATCTCGACCGAGTAGAGATCAATTTTTCATGAAGTGATACGAAATATTAAAAAATCTCGGAAGGTAACCTCGCGCGAAATTCCAACCATTTGGCCGAATATTTAAAACTTGTATCAGTATGGGCACGCGTGCGCAAGATGTCTCTCCTGACGCCGCCTTCTCGGCCGCCTGTCATTAAAAAAAGGTTGTGGATGAGCTATGGGGAAAACATCTAATTTGTTTAGCCCTTAATTCAGGACGCAACTGAATTTCCGCGCAAAGGATCGTTGCGGATGGAGGACATTTGTCTAATTGTTAAACAAATTAGACGTTTTTCCCTTCTGAAAACGTCGCGTCGCCTCGCTGCACACTATATGCTACTTCAACTTTCCCGCAGAATTGCAATATTTTGGCGGAAGAATTCAAATTCGAACCGGTTTGCTCAAGTGTACGCAAGATGTCGCTCCTCATGCCGCAAGATAGGCCGCTGGATTTTGACATAATTTTCTAAAGAAGTTATGGGAAAAACATCTAATTTGTTTAACAATTAGACAAATGTCCTCCATCCGCAACGATCCTTTGTGCGGAAACTTAGTTGCGTCCTGAATTAAGGGCTACTGCTGAATCACGGATTTACCTCCCCCACCAGATTTTTTAGGAGCCGCACTGGCGTTGTCGCGTTTTGGTCAGTGAAGGATCTGGCACAACCAGAAAAGAAAAGAAAGTGAAATCAAAGAAAAGAAAGGAATAATCAATTCCTTCTGGGTGTTCGGCACGTCGTGCTGCCCGAAGTGCTACAGAATTTTTAAATTTGAAAATGCCACCGCTAGCAGCGGAAGATAGATTTTCTGATACCAACATATATTACTCTGGTAGAGGCTGAGAATTACTTCATCGCGGGATACCGAACACCTTCTGACAGAGATTGATTACGATAATATCTAAAAGAGGGCTTAAGTGTTCCAGAAAAATATATTTCAACTGTGTAGTAAACGTGACGAAGTCAACAGCTTACACGTGCATATTTGTTGTATTATGTAAATGTTCATCTTCCCTAAACATAGTCTTTCATATCCCCTTTCGTGTCAGTAATTCCTTAAATACCGAGTAAATTATCTTAGGGCGTCAGTGGGCGATGGAGAAGTTATACTGCTCGAATGTGCGCGGTAAGGAAAGAAAATTTTGCGACGGCTTAATTGAAACACGCCGGATTGCGTCGGCATACTCAGAATAATATTGGAAAATGCTGTAATATGTACAAAATATTACTGGAGAAATTGGTAAGAGTGCTGCCGTTAGTAATCTAATACTTGTTAATTAAGATTTACATATAAGTTAACAGTAATAAAAAATGAAAAATACAGTCAAATTTAGAATTTATAGTGTAAAGTACACTCTGTTTAGCCCAAGCGTTCATGAAAATTATTTTGAGTGCATTGTTGTCGGGTATTATTAGTATTACTTGTACCTCTTGAGTATTTATTTGTATTGCGCGGTTTTTTAGGGTTAATTATGAACGCCAACGAACAAATGTCTCTTGCTTTGGTTATGGGAATTGAAGTGTTGAAAGATTTAGCATTCTACCCTCGGGTAGGCACCAGAGATTAGGATTATTAATGGATATGCTTGAATATTACGTACTTCCGAGCGTAATTCAGTAAACGTCGCATGTTTCAATCTGCTGACGCTTGCAATTTTTAATGGAAAGAACCATTCCCAAAGCGGGTAGTTCTAAGGTTGGCACTCCATTCTTCCTTTGACAAACCATTCTTTTTTCAAGGAAAATTATGAAAGATGTATGTACCTCGAATTACGTCCATGTAATATACATCATGTAGATGTTTTTCCCATAACTTCTTTAGAAAATTATGTCAAAATCCAGCGGCCTATCTTGCGGCAAGAGGAGCGACATCTTGCGTACCTTTGAGCAAACCGGTTCGAATTTGAATTCTTCCGCCAAAATATTGCAATTCTGCGGGAAAGTTGAAGTAGCATATAGTGTGCAGCGAGGCGACGCGACGTTTTCAAAAGGGATGCGAGTAATTCTCGGATGATAAATACAACATTCGACTTCGAAACGTTAGAAAATTCACAAATCATGAAATTCAAATGAACTCCAAAGTTATCAAAATGAAAGCCGTTTCTGGTAGAGTAGTTATCTCGACATTCAGGATATTTACGAAAGGGATAAATATATTCCTGTTATCGTGCGCCCACATGTATGTTTTGATCAGTTACTAAACGGCAATACATTTAAGCTATGATTCGATTGTAGATGAGAATATAAATACAGGTACCTCGATGTTACTTTGAGGAAAGAAGGCTTTAGGAGAAGGTAATAACCCCTATGTTCCACTCCATAAGCTTACGAGTGTCACTGGCTGCTCATCGAGTGCTCTGCATTGCTCAAGAAAAACTACTGTAGCTCAGCTAATTATTATAATATTAAAATACTACTTTGCCTGTTTATTTTTAAGGTTGATTCTTTACATTCATGCAAAGAAACGAATATTTGTTTTTTTTTTCAAGTTGAGAAAGGTATGTAACCCCTTAAATATCTTTCGTAAGCAATTTTACTCCATTTTAAGTATTTCACTACTATCCTTAGAATGAATAAGGATTTTGCGTTCGAATTACTTAGGATTTTCAGCCATATATAGCGATTGCCTTTCATATTCTTCTTTAAGGATCACTAAGATTTATATATTTATTTATTTATCTATTTCAGTATATCTGGTAAGACATACATGACAAGCAACGACAAAATAACTGTGTATAATCAGTTTCCTTTCTTTTTGTACTAGTAAGGATTTCGTAGGACCATTATTCCTGATTTCAGTGTACTAAAGAAAAAGTCTGTAATCGATTAACGATGATGAAAAATATCTTTTTCTTTTCTTTCTTAACATTTATTATAAGGATATTTTCGAGTCATCTGGAATCGAACCAAGGATTTACTGCGCAAAAACTATCGATATTTAATACACAATTATGCATGTATTTCTTGAATTTCTATCTCGTCAGGAAGTAGTGAAATTGATTACCGAAAATGGCTTACATTCATTTCTTTCGAGAAATGCTGAAATCGGATAAATAAACTAATTAATATAAAGACAATGGTGTTTATTATATAAAATTTTAGAAAGCAATCGCTGTTTATGATTGTGAAATCTTTAATTACTTGAATGCAAGCTCCTTTTACGTTCTTAGGATAGTCGTTAACTACCTTCGATGGAAAAATATCGCTTACGAAGGTTACTTAACAGGAATACAAATTGAGCATACTATTTATTATTATTAATAAGTCAATAGTAAGTATCAAGGAAAGAATTTAACGAACGAAAAGAAAAATTTAATGACAAATATACCAGAGAACATCGCGTTCCTTCATGCATACTCGGCTAGCATGGGCGTGTATTGCGGGGTTGCCTATACTCCGGTTATCAATTTTCAATTATTTATTGCAGCGAAACTAAGGTCTATTCAGACGAACGCCGTTACGCTTTTTCATTGCTCTACTTACTGCACCACTGCAAAAAGTTTCATCAAAATCCCCGGACAAAAGTCTCTCCTTGTAAGACTTACTCCTGCTTTTGCTGCAATTATTTCTTCAGGCAGAATAGAGAGAGGATCTCGTGAGTTTTGGCTTGCTTCTTGGTTTTCCTCTCCAGAATTTTCTTCCTTCTTGTATAGATTGCCGAATTATTCTGCCACCGTCCTCAGTATTGCTTGTCTGTTGCAAGTTCTCCTGCCATATTCCTTCTGTTTTGCTGTTTTTTCCCATTGCTAGACATTGTCTGGTCTTCTTCATGCTTATAATATATTTATATTAATTAATATATAATGAAAGCAACAACCCAAGGAGAGCACCTCATCCAAAGTTGAAGATCAGGGTGCGTGTTTTGGACTTGATTCTTGCTTCAATCATTCTAGAAATAAATTATTTACTGATTAAAACTAATACCCCTATTTATGGGCTTATGTAATTAATATTGTTTTCTGAATTACTATTAATCCGTTCCGTTATTTACACGAAAAACCAGAAAGTTATCGGCATTCTCAAATTTATGAATGCTTAAGTAAGCGTTCTAGGTAAAATAGCATTTAATATAATGCAAAGCATGAGGATAGAATTTTGATGTTTTAACACCAGCAACTATGTCTTCGAACATCTAAAGTGCTCCGATTTGAAGCTCTTAATAACACGCCGAGAACACTTTCTGACGAGAAAAGGGTTCGAAATTAAGAAGGCAGACTAATTGAAAGGAATGTCCTCGAGAAAGAGGGAACAAAGAAGTGGATCAACCTCGATTAGCCTTTTCTCAAAAAAATGAATTTTTAACAGTGCAACTTTCAAACTTCTCTTCGAAGGACATCATCAATGGAATTCACGTTCCCTGGATTTGAGTTTCGTCCGTATTTTTAATGAATGAGAAAAAATATCCCTTTTTCCTAGTTAATGAAAAACTTAATGGAATTAATATGAAATAAGTTTTCGAATATAAGCGGAGTCGTGATCTGACGGGTCTAATTTTATGCACGTTTAGACACCACCACTCGAATATTCACAATGTTTGATGAACGAAGATCAAAATGAGTTTTGGAAGTTAGATAAATTTCATCTAAACCAAAATGATTAGTTCATTTAGGAAATCAGAATAATCCTCTGATTTAGAGGTTCGGACCTCTCTTGCTTCAGATTGTTATTTCTGTCAATTTTAATGCCTCTTTCGCTACTTTTGATTTCTACTGCAATTTTAGCGCAACAGTTAAATAATTAAGATAGAATAATGCTATCTTATCTTAGAAATTTGGAGGAAGCGTACAAGTTATGGCGCGATTCAACGTACGAGAATTTAAAAAGGCGTAAATGGAGCGATATTTATGAAAGACCACATTTTGGGAGAGATCAAAAGGATAAGTTTAGAACGGCGCGTTGTTAAGAGGTTGTTATCGCTTCCGAATTGAATGCCCTCTAAATGGAAAGGCAATGTAGTGCTTAAGACACTTTGGTAGAAAACTGCGTCTTAAGTGGAATAGCGTTATAACCCGGATGTTTATGTATGGTTGCATAACAACATATTTTTGAGTCTGTTTTTCACACAGCAGTAGCGTGTTAAATGCTTGATTTTGGTCATTTTTCATTTCACAAAGAAGTAGATTTTACTAAGTTGACAAAAAAGGAAGAATGAGTGAGAGGATCCGAAACAACACTGAACAGCCCACGAAACACTCATTTTTTCGATAAGTTTAGTTCTTAAGATTGTGAAGAAAGGAAACTCTAATAGAGTTTCTTCTTAATCTGCTCTGAGAAAAAACGAGAAGTTCTCACTCTGCTCCAACATATCTTCATTTTATTCTCACAAAACTTAAACTCGCAAGGAACCCTAATAGACAAGGAGAGGCACAGATTATGTTTGCTAAAGTGTAGTATTGCAATGCATCTTGGGAAAAATCCGCAGTTGAAGTCAGAAGTTATCGGTGACGTGTTTCACATGCAATGCAACTTGAGAAAGTCACGTCTTAGAGACAGCATCTTAAAAGGATTCTACTGTTTTATAGACATAATCTGCGCAAAAATCTTATAATTTCTGTTTATTGCTTGGGAGGATAAAATAAAATCTACGTTAAAGGGTATGTTTACGAATAAGTGGGGTCGTCTTTGTACGGATTACGTTCCCACGGCAACGTTAGGAATTATTCATGAGGTAACATTCTCCTGTAACTATAATTAATACTTTAAAAAGATTAACGGATATAAATATTCATTCATTATAGTAATAATAAGGGAAAGGGATGAAATTGATATTAAATCACGATCGCTATGCCATAGGAAGACATTCAGTCTCCGTAAATCTTCCCCACGTATGGCATTCGGTATTTCCAGCTTCTCATGAGATGACAATACATCAGTTCCTGATTAGCGATCCCTTAATGTCCCACGCTCTTCCTCGGGACGGATGCATTTCCTCCAGAAATTCTGCGGAGACAAATGTAATGGAAGAGGGAAGGAAGAAGCCCTTTGAGCTGAATGGGAAACGGATGAGGGAAACGAAGAAGCAGTCGGATTGGGTGTGAAGTGTTTAACGGAAATTGGAATGTTGGTAGCAGAGATAGACTTCAACAGTAAGAAATATCGATTCAAAGGTACGTCTACGGGTGGGATTTGAAAGTGAATGAAGATAAGATTAGAAGATACATACATTTTGGTCCTGGACCAAATTACCGGCTGCTGGGTGAGGAATCCTCTTACGTTAGGCCGCATGCAAAACCCCATTTGAATGAATACATTTAAAGAGTCCTAAAATGCAATTGTGCAATGCAATTTATGGAAATAGATTCATTAAGTAAGAAAAATTTAATGAGAAAATTTTCAATTTTTTTTACATCATTAGCGAGAGAAGTTGGTAAATTTTGCTAATAATTGAGTTCTAAAATGTCCGGAATAAAAACTGGATGAATTTTTAACCGGAAAACCGGTTAAAAATCATAGGTTTTTAGTTAAGATTTGTACCTTATTAGGTTTTACTGATGGATTGAACGCATGCAACCTTAATATTTTTGAAGAAGGAAGATTCATCTTCTGGATATTTCTTCATTTGATTCAGGTCTTCCCGTAATGATTCTCTGTAATCTACCGTCCATTTTCCTCATGAATATTCTGCAATCCTCATTCTGATATTTGAATGAAGAATATCTATTGAAAATGGAAAGCAAATAAAAGTAACCTTCCTTAATTTAGAAAATCCTTCAACACTGCTTTGTACATTTGTCATACATGTAACTTTTTTTGCCATAGATTAATTTCAGAATAAAAGAGACCCTTTAATGGAATTCTCATACAACGATGTCCTGAGAAAAGTCGCAGTTTCAGAGACTTTTGAGCAAAATCATAAGAAAATATTGCTGTGGAGTAACTATTAGGCTGATTAGGAAGAGATTAAACGCTATGGTAATTAGAAAGAGATGAATGGAGAGTTGGACTTGCAAGGGAGTGAGGATAAATCAAGGAAGAATGGGATGAAAAGGGGCTGCTGAATCAACTAATGGGAAAACTTTAATGTTTCGAAAATACTTTGGTATTCGAAGGTTATGTTTGGGGAAATTCATTTGCTGGGCAGAATGAAAATTAGATAACTTCACTGTTGAAAATCAAGATTATTGAACGCCGTGAAATAAAGTTTTACTTTAGGGTAATGATAGCCGAAAATTTCCACTAGTTTCATTGAGACGATTTAACTTTAATCCATTAAAACACGAAAAACATGCGGCAATGTTAAAAGCTGTACTTATGTTTGTTTTGTTTGAAATGCTTTTGTTAATGCTAATTGTTGTTGTTAATGTTTAAAAAATTACCATCATTAAATTTTTTTGAATGCCTTACCGATAAGCTGGAAAAATAACACCCGGAAAGGTAACAGAGGCATTTGAAAACATTCGTTCATGAGGTTCACCGTTTCTGTAATGGTCCTTGGTTCGATGCAAGTGTGTCATTCCGATTCTACCATGCATTTCAAACAGGGATTACGGAATATTATTTTAGGACCTTTCCGATAAGATACTCAATTGAAAATTTGAAACACGTTAGGGTGGCACTTATCTAATATTCGTTTGCCATTGTCTCTCACGAACGGGTCCTGTGTTTGACGCCAGGCGGTCTTTCGCGCGAATTTTTGAAAATTCTTTTGAGTCCTTACTCGGAGCGATAGAAGAGTGAAAATCACGGAGGTTGGAGATGCCGTGGTTATCTATTGTACCAACTTAAGAAATGTTACCAAATGACCGTGAGTTCGACGCCAAGTGGGTGCAAAATTCTTCGGTATAAAATGCATGGCGGTCAATTTTGACAATTAATTTTAATGCATATCCGATAACCGGGAATGATATGAAAAGGAAATGTACATAGAAGCTATTCATAGGTTTCATATACTCTGTTCGCCGTTTCTCTGACGGTTCTTGGTTCGATGCCTGATCGTCGAGCGTAATCTTCGATAAGATATTGAATTGAAACTTTGGAGCAGCACTTAAATAATATTAATATGCAATTGTATCGTACGATCGGGTCCTTAGTTCGACGACAGGCGGTCTTTTGCGCGAAGTTTTCAAAATTATAATATATATATATTGGTGCTTTTGCCAGGAATCAACCAGATAAGTCTCATTTTGCAAAACATTTAATTTATAGTGGGCATACTAGTGACTTTGTGATGCAGCCCTACCACATAACAGTGTACGGTAGACGTCGCAACGCAGTTTAGAGCAGTTAGAAATTTTATATCAAAAAGGACGATAAATGCAACATTGTTAATGAATTTGTTGATTTCCAGTCACCTATTCTCAACCTTCCCATTTCTCGTAACTCCCTTTCCATCGCCCCCACTTCACCTATCCAATGCTGTTTCTTTGATTTTTCTAACCATGCCCTCACATTGGTCCTTTTCAACCTTTTCCCTTTCCCCCGTTTTACCCTTACTATATATTGACTGTGACCTGATGATGATGTGACGCATCGAAACCCGGGTCGTGTGTTTCATTATATATCGTGGTGTAGTATAAATAAACTAAATTCTTTGCAACTTGCTTCTTGCTATGGAAATCCACCAAGTTAAGGCCTACATCATCGAATTTATGCTATAAATTAAACTAATTTCTATCATTTTGAAGACGGAATTCAATAGTCGTATAGAATAACTGCCGATGCGTGCGTATTTGTCTATCCGATGTCTGAAACTCCCGTAAAAAATTACTTACAACTGAGCACGGGACGTTTCAGCGCAGACAACTGAGCGCCACGAAAACTGAGCGCGTCTCCTTTACAGACGTTATTTATTGAACGGATGTACGTAAAAGAATATAAATTTTCGACGCTGAGACAATTGAGCGGTAGTCTTTTTACCGATTATTTATTAAAGTAGATCAAGGATTTAAATCAGTATTATTTTTTACTTCGCATTCTTATAAATAAATGTTTGGAACATCAATTTTACTTTATAACATGCATCATTTATTAAATTTTACAATTATATATTTAATCATATTTGATATTTATTATACAAGTTATTTTTATCTACCCAAAGATTCAATCCCATAGATTCAGATAGTAATTATTAATTTTGAAAATAACATTAGATAAAATTACGTATAAAGTCCGAAACGGAACAAGAAGAGATATTGAAGAAAGTTTAAATATTTAGAAAGTTGAAATATTTATTTTGGTAAATAAGCGAACATTTTATAAAATATTAAGAGGTAAACCTTCTCCCCTCGATACGACGAATACAATAGTTGAATTCTAGTCATCTATTTTTCTGTAACAATGTGTTGAGAATGTCATCATGAAGTGAAAATGTCCTGGGACAGGTTTCAGACATGCATGTTTCAAACTTCTTTATCCTACGTTTGTTCCTTCATTTGATGGTACGTACATAATTAAGAACACGGTAAGACGGTGAGTGTGACATAAAGTATAATAGCTGTCAATAAGAGTAAGTTGTACAGTTTTTAACACAAAAAATATAGTACCCAACCACAGCACTAGCCGTAATAAATTAGAAATGTTCCAATGAACATGATGATGTTCCTCATATTGAATGTTTGCCTATTCCCAATTTGCGATATTCCATATTTGGACTGTAAATTGACTTATTTTAACAGTATTTCAACAGTAATTTTTACATATTTCACGCTGCAGTCATGTTTCATGTTAAGTTACTGTCCATCCATAATTTAAGCTTGTCATTTGTTAAGTCAACAAAACAATAGCGATGGGAGGGCTCGCTTAAAATATTACATGGTAACGTTTCTTAAGTTGAAGAAATACAGCAAATTTCGCAATCTATCCAGTCCTTCCAGACAACCCAAAACTCAGACGGCTGCGGAGAAAGTATTGTAAAGGGTCCATCATAGGGGAAATCAACTTACCCTTTTTCGTGGAATCGGTCGTAGGGTTATGTCTCCCGTTGCGCTTTTTCATCTGGGTGGAGCGAAAACGTCGCTCCAGGTCGTCTTTACGCTTAAGGATAAAACGAGTCGTGAATACAATGACCGATTTCACTTTTATTTTGGATGATAGTTGAATTAGAATGACTTTTATCGACACTGTTGCGAAGATTTTGTATTTATAACAGTAACAACAATGAGTAAAAAGAGAATGGAATGAAACGTTGAATTTTTAGCTTTTGAACATTACTGCAATGGCAATCGTGCGTGAATTGCTGTCAGAGTCAAACACCGAACGCACCGATGGATATGGAAAAGAGGCGGTCAGGTCTAAAAGAATATTTGTTAGTCAAAAATCACAAGCATATATCTGTAAAAATATTAGAAATAATGTTGATTATCACTAGAGTATGAAGATATTCTATAATATAAGAACAAAATAAAAGGCATTGCTATTAATGCGACTTAAGCTTCGAGTTCTGTAGAATCCGAACTACTTTACTTGCTTATTGAAGTCTCTAGTAGTTTAATTTTTGTTCTGTTCAAAGAAATCACTGCCCTTACGTCCATAGGAATAAATTTTCATCATTTGCTGCAAAAGTTATGGAAGATGGAATGCTCCATTTTTGCTCAACTTGAAACAAACGTAGCATTCCCCTTACCTTGAGAAACCTTATTAGTGAAATCTTCAAATTTAAACTAAATATTTCGCAAATTTTTGACATTTACACGCAAAATGATCTATAAAGTCTGATTAAAAGTATCAGAGTTTACTAGGCGCATTGTAGTATTTCGTATTTTTCTTTACGGTATATATAGCTATTGCTCCGCAGATTCCACAAAACATCAACATATGTATTTTCTAAAACGCCATTTGCCTAATAACAGGAATGGCATTCCTTAAAGCAATTTCAGATTATTCTCATCCATAGAAGAAAGAAAAACCAACTCGCTTTCAGGTTTAAGCCCTGTATAAGTGCGAATTGGCAGTTACTTTTAAAAAAATCGCCTGAATTTTGATATCTTGTACGGAGGTTATTCTTAGAAATTTTCCTGCAGATAGTAGGAACTTTCTACTGGACTATATAGATTTCACTTATCATTTTCTGTATTTCTTAACTCTTTTAGAAAATACTTATGGTTTTTATATCGCTTTAACTCTCCAAATGTATTTTAGACCACGCATTTTAATTTTTCCGTTAATTTGATAATAGTCTCAACCGCAACTTTTAAGGGACTATAATAACATAATCCCATTCTACGGACTACACCTTGACGTGGTGAAGGGGCTTGCGTGTTCCTACGACCTAGAGAGCTATACTGGCTGGAACTTTGGTTTGGTAGGGTCACTCATGCCAGAAAGGTCAATAGGTAGGTGCCAGACGAAAGGTAGTCCACGCAGCGTCTGTACCTCAGTGAGACGGCTGCAAAGGCGTCAATACCCAGTGGGGCGTCCTATATGAGTGATGGTGTCACGTTAAAAACACTGTTGAGGAAGGCAAGGGGAGACCACCTCGAATATGATGTGCCAAAATACTAATATTGTCACTGGCAAATACGGGACTCAGCCCACTAGGGAGAGTGTCGTGCCCGGCAGGGATTATGGTAAGGCCATCCCGGTCGTCATTCCACGAAATCCTTACCCAAAAACGACACAAGAGAAGAAGAAGAAGATGACCAAGGAAACAAGGGTAGGGAGCTGGAACGTAAGAACGATGCTTAGGAAAGGGAAGTTAGAAAACGTACAGCTAGGAATGAAGAGGTCCTACATTGACATTCTGGGGCTGTGCGAAGAACGGTCGAAAGAAGGGGGAGATTTCTGCAACGATGATGTGACAGTCATATTCAGTGGGGGAAATGATAGCTAGAGAGGGTTTGCTATAGTGTTAGACAAGGGAGCGGGAAATACTGTGATAGCCACCGAACCGACCGAAGCGACCGAGTAATGTCAGTAGAAATCAAGGCAGAGCCAGTAAACACTGTGATAGTGCAAGTGTACCTCCCTACTAGCGATTACACTGAGAATGAAGTAGATTTAGTTTATGAACAAATAGAAGAGGTTATTGGAAGGGTGAAAGGCAATAAAAACCTTATTGTAATGGGGGACTGGAATGCTGTGGTTGGGCAGGGCAAAGATGGGGACGAAGTGGGAGAGTTCGGACTAGGAAAAAGAAACGACAGAGGACAAAAACTGGTAGATTTTTGCATAAGGAATAACCTCTGTATCACCAACACTCTCTTTCAACACCATAACAGAAGGAGGTACACATGGAAAAACCCGGGGGACACGGATAGGTACCAAATCGACTATATTCTGGTAAGGAAGAGGTTTAGAAATAATGTTAACAACTCGCGATGTTATCCTGGTGCTGATGTAGACTCGGATCATAATTTAGTAATGATGAAGACCGAGCTTAGATTCAAAAAGATTTATAGGGCAAAAACCGCACCCAAATGGAACGTAGAAGCCCTCAGGGGTAGGAAAGCTAGAGAGTTTCAAGAGTCAGTCAACAGGGCTCTAGAAGATAAGGAAAGGGAACTCACTATAGATGAAGGATGGGAAATGATCAAAACTAGCATCAAGGATAGTGCCCAAAGAACCATTGGGATGGTCAACCAAAGCAAAATTAGGAAACTATGGGTGACGGTTGAAATGATAAATAAAATGGAGGAAAGAAGGAAATGGAAAAGTGTTAACACAGAACACGGGCGTAGAATATACAGGGCACTGAACAATGTACTGAGGAGGGAAACAAACAGAGCTAGAGAATTGTGGTGGAAGGTACAGTGTAACGAAACAGAGAAGATGGCATAAAGTGGGAGGGTCAATCTGTTATATAGAAAAGTGAAAAATTAACGGGAAATAAAATTAGTAATAAAATGGCCAGTATTGGGGACAACAGGGGAAACGTCTTAAGGGAGCCAGCAAGCATAAGGGGACGACGGAAAGAGTATGTTGAAGAATTGTATTCTAAAGACGAGGCCTAACCACATAAAGACAGAAAGTATACAAGAAGTAGAGGAAGACGATGTTGGACCGAGTATACTAGATAGTGAACTTGATAGAGCACTGCGTGATATGAAAGGGAAGAAAGCAACGGGTGTGGTTCATTCGGTGTAAAGAATGAGGAGCTCTTATTCACTAAACATTTCGCTTTCTTCTGTAGGTTAAGATGTACATTACGTAAAACTATTGAATGATATGATAGAAAAACGAGAAAGGTAATTCAAGCCAATAATTTCCTGTTTATGAAATTTTTGAATTGTTGAAACCAAATTGGAATAATTAAAGTTTCTCAATAACTCTCTCATAACAAAATTCCGCAAAGTTACGTCTTTTGCACTGAATTACTTAAGATTAAGGATTGTAAAGGAAAAACAGGTTGGTCAAACTAAGAGCGACTTATTTATAAAATTAACTCAAATAACGTTGAAATTAAAGTATGAGCTAGGTTTGGATGTCTTTGTAAGTTCTATCCGCCTATAACCACAATTAGATCGATCGTTTTCATAGTGATATGGCCTGAAAGTATACGGGGATGTTTAACCTTCAATCCGCTGCATAATTCTTACTATTCAGTACATACATAAAGTAACGAACACTTGATTTTCCACTACAAAACTAGTGCTCCCTAGATAGCCCACTTTTAATCAGTTTTTCGCCTGGAAAAGTTTCCCGATGCAGATGGAATAAGTCCTCAGGGGACAATGAAACAAGGGAAAATGCTCAACTTAAATGGAGTTTCAAAAGTATTTTATAGAGAGCGGTGATTTCAACTCATCGTGAATATTCAGAAGGAAAAAAACGAGCGAGGGACCATGTTCCTTACGTCAGGAATTAAATGTGAATAATTGTTTCTTTTGGAATCTTTTTATCTTCTATCTCACGATGAATAACGGAATGAATGAAGTCGAAGTTCATCACTCTAAATCACGAATCTTCTTGTCAAAATATTGGATTCATCGAAAATATGGATTCTTTGTGTTCCAAACAAATGGCGATCGATAACATCGAAGGCTAATTCGCGCTGTAAGTTTATTTTTCTTTTATAAATAAGTTGCAGTTACTTCAATCCTTCTGTTTGGCCTTTTCATCCTATAACAAGTAATGCTAAAAACTTTTGGACGATCTTTATGATAGATTCGTTTATAATATATAGTATAAGAGATGGGCCCTCATCGGGGTGGGGCCATCCAAGTTGGGTCCCCTTATCACCTAATTAAGTTCAACCCCTCCAATTCATCGGTAATTGTGCTGCAATCAGGCTTCAAATAACTCATTGTTTCGACAAGGCTTAATTTAATTATTCTGTCATTCTTCCGTGCTATATTACATATACCTTGCTCTCATTGTCGCGTAATCATCATTCTTCAGAATCTTCTGATAATTTTTCCTCATCTAGTAATCATTCTGGTGAAATGTTCAGCATGTTTTTGAGAGTTAGTATTATGATTTCCATTTGTTATTTAATCCAGTTATTCTTCACTAATATATTTTTATAACATCTTTTGTGTCATTATTATTGTCCATAGTATGTATACTAAGTATATTAAGTAAGTATGAAGGTGGTCTGAAAAGTTTCCGACCTCAACGTGAAGATGGCAGCACTCATAAATAAAAGCTAGTGAATTTCGTTGTTCATCTGTTGACAGTCACCAAAGTTTCAGCCATTTTGGACGTGCAGTTGATATGTAACAGACATTTGAGTGAGTTGATGTGTTTTTGTGAAAATGGACAAAATCGAGTATCCAGCTGTCATTAAGTATTTGTTTTTGAAAGGCAAGACGCCTACACAAATCAAAGATGAGTTGGATTCTGTGTATGGGGACTCTGCACCATCATTTTCTATGGTGAAATTTTGGGCAGCTGAATTTAAACGTGGCCGTAACAGCTTGGGAGACGATGAACGTTCGGGACGTCCAAAAACTGCCGACGAAAACATTGCCAAAGTTCACCAAATGGTGCTAGACAACCGCCGAATTAAAGTGAGTGGGATAGCAGAGGTTATGATAGTGTCTAAAGAACGCGTTCTTCACATATTAAATCAACATTTAGGCATGAGAAAGCTGTCCGCGCGTTGGAACTGCGTTTGCTCACGTTAGAACAAAAACGTGTTCGAATGAACATTTCCAACGCTCTGTTGGCGCAGTTTAGGCGCAATAAATCCGAGTTTTGGCGCCGATTAATTACTGTAGATGAAACTTGGATACACCGTTATACGCCCGAAACAAAAATACAGTCCAAATAGTAGACTGCACAGGGGGAACCGGCTCCAAAAAAAGCAAAAACTGTTTTTTGGCAGGGAAAGTGATGGCGACTGTTTTTTGGGATACTCATGGAGTTATTTAAATCGATTATCTTCAAAAAGGAAAAACCATTACAGGAGAATACTACGCATCATTACTTGACAAGCTGAAGGTAGAACTTGCGGAAAAACGGCCACATTTGCAGAAAAAGGAAATCGTGTTTCACCAAGACAACGCACCGTCTCAAACCTCAACGGTTGCCATGGCAAAATTCCACGAATTACAAGGTTATACAAGAAGTGAAAAATTGTGACTTGGCTGGGACTCGAACCCAAGTCTCCCACTTTCCGGGCAGGTATTCTATCCATTGAACTACCGAGCCACTCAATCTCACTTCGGGAGCTTATATGGGCAAGGTAGTGGTGCTCCACATTAGTGGCACCAACCACCACCAGAGGTCCTCGTCGAGGCAGCCACCTAACAAAAGGAAAATATTTTAGAGAAACCCTTTCGCGGAATAAACACAAACGATGGAATTGAATTTTAACTCAGCACATTAAGTTGTGCGACCAAACCCAAGGTTATACAAAAAGTAAAAATTGTGACTTGGCTGGGACTCGAGCCCAGATTTCCACCTTTCCGGAAAGTGGGAGACCTGGGTTCGAGTTCCATAAGACATCGAGTGATTTATGTTTTATTAGAAATTATTATTATTTAAGGTAGCTTATCTTTTTCAGAGGTTTTATGTTCTATCTAATTCAAATTGACTCACTTTTCTATTATTCGTATATCTTTTTGTTTATCTAGTTGATCATATAGTCAGATTTACGTTTCGTAGATTCCTGTCTCTTATATGTCCCTCCCTATTTCCAGTAAATGACGAATATCAACACCCAAGTCAGTTTGAGCTGAATTCTAGGAAGCGTTTCTTTGGGCGGTCAATTTCCAGCAATAAAATTCGTGCCTTGATTTGTTTTTTCTTAACTTTCGTATAGTTTGTTTGCTTATATTTGATATTTCGCTCAGTCTTTCTCACTTGAGGTGAGGAAATATAGATGAGAATATTAATTCTTTTGCAGGATTTCTCATTTCCGAGATATCGATGGGGAAAGATTGGAAGGAACTCAAATATTTTAAGGTAACTCCGGAAAAAGTGCTCGAGTGGGCCATCAAAACAAAGAAGGAAAGGAGAGACAAGTTCAGACACCGAAATTGAAAAATAAATCCAGACCGTAACACCGGCTTTAAAAAGAAAGTAATTTTTCCTCGGCGAGCGATGAAAAGAACTTCTCGGAGAAATAAAAAAAGAAGAATGCCACTTCAAATATTGGGCGCGTTTCTAGAAGGAGAAATGAGGTCCGTGGCGCTGCGGGGTCCGTATAAGACATGTTTGAATCTTTCCGATGAAAAATGCATTTCCCCAGCAATAATCCGACCTTTTCCAACCAAACTGTCCTTTTTCTCATTTCACCTCCTCCTCTATTCTATTTTGGATTTTTGCTCTTTGCCTTCAATCTCCTACGCCTTTGCATAATCCATTCCAGGATTTTCCACGCCTCACCACACTCACTACCATTGCACGCTAATCATAGAAGCAAGGGTATTATTCTCTCTGGCAGCGCAGAACCGGATTCCGATAATTTGAGTATTTTTTAAATGAATATCCCTTATGTCGATAGAAAGTTAGCCGCAGATGTGTAGGAAGGGCCGTGATGATGATCTGGTGGATCTTTTATTAACAATAAGTAAAAATCAAAAGGCCACTCTGGATGAAGACTAAGCTTAGTCGAACATTATGTTGGTTTTATTGATCTATTTATTTTTAATATTCTTTATATTTCATCTTTGAGTGTTTAAATTGAGGATATTCCAGCTCGAGTATTTAAAAAATTAGCAGAGTGTGTAAGCCCTTTTCTTAAAGAATTATTTGAAAAATCCCACATATATCCTTGCCGACAAAGTTCCCAAAACGGCTTGAGAAATTGTTCTGATCGGATAGCTTAGATGGTCAAAGCAGCCACCCGGATAGAGGTTCCCGATTCCATTATAACTATCTGTGTGATTGATTTGTCTCTCTCCCATAAAACCCAAATTTAAGTAGACTTAAGTTTGCCGGTAATAGATATTGCTCGTATGAATTTAAGTTTAAAATTACAATTTCTTTTGCGGGTGCCTTACTGCTCTAAGCTTCATCTCCTATCTATTAGGACTACAATGACTAATTTTTCAAAAGCCGATACTATCCTTCGGAAGAATGGAAACCAATAACAAGCTACTCATACGTACAGTTGAAGGACACTTTTAAGCAAAGACAATAACTTACTCTTTCGAAGAGCACTGGGATTACCAATCATTTATCATTATGTACTAATTTCCTATGCCCAATTGGGGCCTCTTCCACCTAACCTCCTTTAGGTAAATTCCGATTAAATTTATCACAAAATCAAGCCAAAAAATGTCGTTTTAACAATTAGGTTGCATGTTGCTTTAGCTTAGGGCTTACGCCTTTTGCTCCGCTGTCAGTTGATTAATGTTTTAGCCACTAGTGATTCCCTTCTTTCGTGGATTTTCTGAATCCTTCTTTCCCTTCTTTAAAAGAGGACGGTTTTGATGCACGGCTTTTTGAAATTAGAAACGAGAGTGCCGCTGGGTCCTGCTTTCTTATTATTTCAATAGCCAAGTTACCATCTTCAAGGCTAGAAGAATAAAAAGATAAACACAATAACCTTAACGGTAAATAAAAGTGGTTGATAAAACTTCTCTGTTTGATCAATAAAACTTAAATTTTCTTGATACTTAAAACGAGGGAACCATCTAGCTAAAAAAAAGATGCATTCACATTTACGGAAGGCAACCGAAGAGACAAGCCATCATACTAATAATCCATACAACACACTACAACGGAAGCTTTTATTAAAGGACTTCTTTCTCATTAATGACACGGCTTAAAGATTTTCCAGTGAATTGGAAAAAATAGGATGAATACAACATGGCAATACCTTTCCGCTTATTTCATGATTCTATGACATTAGAGACCATAATGAGGCATTAGCGAGTTTTC
Source organism: Pachydiplax longipennis (assembly GCA_036926295.1). NCBI lineage: Eukaryota > Metazoa > Arthropoda > Insecta > Odonata > Libellulidae > Pachydiplax > Pachydiplax longipennis. Next base: position 2,836,390 of record JAVFKF010000050.1, on the reverse strand, counting down.
CTTACAATCTTAAAATACGGTGATTTGCCGTTGAATTTCTTAAGGAACCTTGCCGTAGTGCTGCATGCGTATGCTGCGGGTCCATTTTGCTTCTTTAGAGATTAGATATCGCTCTTCCTTCTTTTATTATCGATGGAATAATGTTTTTATTTCTGCGTTCTTTTGCTGAGCTCAGAATCTCCGTTAAGATTAATTACTTTTTGAGTGTTTTTTCTGTACACAGAAAGTTCCCTTCGCTTTTTCTTGAAACGTCAAGAAAAAGAATGCGGCCATTATCTTCGATTTTCATGGTCAACTGAATGACTTAATTTAAATTTTTTTATTTTTTTTCGCTACGTGTGCTTCTAACAATATTTCTCCTTTGAGTTTCTCGTTTAAATATCCAACGCGGTTTCATTATTTAACTCTGCCACAATCCAAAAATATCATTCTCTTTCCTACTATATCATGGACCTTCTAAATCCATTCCTTCACCTCTTGCTTGTATTCTTTCTAACGGGGCTTAAGAAGGTCTGAATTTTTATTTTCGTTATTCTAGGGAGCAATTTCCTCGGGGCCCAACTTGAATTCCTCAGGGAATTTTCCATTGCAATCTAACGTCAATATTTTATTAAGATACGATTCAAATGAGAACAATAGAAGTCTTATTTTAAGGAAAAGAGGGATAAGGAGACATTGTTCCCACTCCGAGTTTTTTCCTCTGAGGCATTCTCTCGTATTACCCGTGATGAAGAGTCGTTAAGGGGATATAATTTCACATAAAATATTTACGGTGGATTCCTTTGTGAGCTGTTTTAAAAGGTGGTTTCTACATTTAATTGTCCGAGCTAAACTCCGTTTCATAATGTAAGAAGCGCGTACGTAATCACGTCCTACTTAGAATTAAGTAGGTCTCGTTCATTAGTTACCTCATTAATCTTAAACTGAATCTTAGCGAGAGTGATTGTCATGGCAAGATCGAATCAGAAACATTAATTCAGAATTCAGCAGTTTGTACAGCTGGCGTATGGCGTCAAGCCTTAATATTTTTCACTCCAGATTTCACACAACGAAAAATTAAGTTTCTGTTTCGCTTCTATTGGCTTCTAACGCCGCACACGCCCATTTTTCACTCAATTCATTGTAATTTCTTCTTCTGGATTCTTTTTCGCACTTTCTCAATTCTCACTTTTTCATTTCTGCTAAGTTTTAGAAAAATCGTAGTAATAGTTAAAAGGAAATCCTAATTACATAATTTTAGTAAATTCTCTTTCAATTAATTTAAGTAAAATGTACATTTTTGGAAACTGAAAATCGGAACCTAACATAAAGAACGGCCATCAGTCATAATTTTTCCGGCTCTTGTTCGGTTCCAATGGAAATAACTTTTAGTTTTTGTTTCCTATTCTATAGTTTAAACTCTACATCGTAATAGTTACACGATAGGCACTCAGTACCACAGGATTAGAAATTATCTCGTCTTTCCAGCTGCGGCTGCAATCATGGGCTAGAATCGAAAAAAGCTGGCCAAAAATACGAAACGTTTTGAGTTTCGAAACCTCGCATGGCTGTTCTGGAATAAATTCTGCATTCAACTGTGCTTCTCGTTCACGCTGATATCTGCGCATTTAAATTATACAGGAGGTCAAGATTGTTCAAATTTCAAGGCGGTCCTCGATTTTCCACGAAATTCTTCAACTTTAGGTCGGTGCTAAATCCATATGAAAACCCACTATCGGTTACTAAACTAAAAAAGCCCACATCTGGCGTTATTTTGGAGACCGTCGCAGTGCCCTCTGAGTAAAATTTCTCTCCCTGTTATCATATATAATCACCGTTGTTTGGCAGTATTCATTACTTGACAAGATGCAGATTGAAATATATAGTTTATGTAATCTGTACTGCATTTTAGAAAATGAAAATCATCCATATATTCATCGCACTTTGTCATTATTCTGTTGACAAACATGACTAATCTAGCTACAGTAGTAGATATAGTAGATAAGAAATGAACCATTTCCTCGAAGGTGAGCCGTTAAATGGATTTTTGAATGCAAAACTACAGTAAAAAGAATCACAGATTGGCAAAATACGCTGATTTTCTTCATATTTTGTTTTCCTTTTGCACTGTTAATTAAAATGGGAACAGAGCTCCCGTAACCTCGAAAGATTCATTTTTTGCAACTGTAGTGTAGTTGTTCATTTCTTTGATGTAGTAATTTAGAAATTATCTAGTATCTATATCTTCAGTTATATATATTTGGGCTAATTCAAATTTAGTATTTTAAAATGGATAACTTAAAATACTGTAAGCGAAATTACATCAAATTCATTTCGGTAGACTCAAGAGAACGCCTAGAATTTGATTTTCATTTTTCGAGCGAAAGATCGAACCGAAGAAAAACAGATACAATCAGATCGACATATTCTATGGCTAAAATTTTTTACACAGCCTCAATGAGGCTAAGAGATAAAAGAGATTAGGCTGCAGATTACTGAAAGAAATAATTACTAGCACACCTACAAGAGCAAGGAGGGCACATTCAAGGTGGAGGAAATCAGAGCGTGTTCAATCGGCAGGAGAATTATTTCCTTCAATCTTCGGGTTAAGTAAAGCCAATAAAGTATTCTCCTTGAAACTGCCTTAACTCATGGTCATTGGTTGTATTCTAGCTAGACACAAACACAAAATCCGCAGCGAAACCTTATGAGATTCGTGTGACGGAAGATGAGCGTGAAGTGAAATTTCAAGCACTTGTGTTCCGTATTGTAGCATCAGTATCGACAGTTTCAGTTTCAAGAAGCATTTTCACGCTTACATCAATTACGGATTTCATGGAAACTCCGATTTCTTATGAAGACGAGTGCACTGCAAGCAAGGGGTTAGGAATATCAATAATCATTCATTTAATTCTTTGGACATAAAATTTGTTAAATTCATGCCTTGATTTAGAAAAAAAACTAGCTATACAGCATAATATTAATGAAAAAATAGGCGTATTCATTGCCTAAAAACTTTCTTATTTAAAATATAACAGATTTTCTCTAATACCCCGCCATGACATCCGGGTATTATCTACCTGCTATTCACCTAAAATATGTATGGAATATATTTCTTGTGTGTAAATCGCAAAGCATATATTTGAATAACCATGTTGATTCGTATTTCCTCCGAAAACCGAGAGCGTCATGCAGATCGGAGCTCCGCCTTGCAGTGGTTTCGAAAAGTTGATTTATCGACATCGCGAGCGGTCACAAAAGTATTCTTCAGATTCCTATACAAAAAAAATCACGGAATAGTGCAGTATAAGTAACATTGTGTCCATCGACGTTCATTTTCACTATTTGCCTCGCTTTAGGCAAAAATTTGCTCTAAAATAAAGGTCCGCCATTTTGTTATCTTACATATGGAAATATTCAACTTATTAGGGCGAATATTTGAAAATTTCTTTGAGGCGCTTCTCCGTAAGATACCGGATAAAAAATCACGGACTCTGTAGATATAGCGGTCTTCTATAGGGGTCCTTTATACGTATCGGAGAGTTATCGGATAGTTTGGTAAACTTTCACCGATTACCTAGCAGTATGCAAGTAACTATTACTTGTACATATCTACTTATAGGGGATACGAATTTCTAAGCATGTTCCACAGTTGACATCGACGTGAATATTTTACGACATACTGGTCCTACCCCGTAGACACCAGAATAATTCAGACTTCTATGCTAGCTATCATGGGTTCGATTACAGAATGTCCAAAAATTCGGAATTTTCCTATTAGAATGCATTGTGCGTATTTTTGAAAATTATTTTGAGGCACTTCCGTATAGGATAGAGGAATCAAAATCACGAAGTTTGCAGATGAAGTGGTCTTCTATAGCAGGGGTGCCCAACTCTTCTGCATATAAGATCTACTTTTTACCTTAAAATTAAGTCGCGATCGACTTATTGTCATAGGCGTAGTCTTAGGGGGAAGAAGGGATGTGAAATGCATACTATGTTTATTCACTGCGTTTCAGCATAAGGTGCATTCCAGCGAGGTATGGGTAGATAAGTAAAATATATGTTCAAAACTATTTTTTATTTTTAAATCACTTATTAAGTTTTCGAGATATAGACTCCTGAAGAAAATAAATTTCCAGACCCAACTTTTGATAGCAGCATTCCGTACATGCGGTACCTAAAAAATTCGATTTTCCGACACTTTTTCGAGATAGATTTTTACTAACTTAAAATGCAATTTAATTTTTTTATCAACTGCAATGTATAAGTTGTACTATTTGTCCGTAAATATAAAAAAGTTGTTATAAAAATGCACAGTATGGCTAATAATTTGATTACAATATTTCTCTTTCTCGTTTTTTTTGGGCCAAGAACATTTATCTTGAGAGGAGAATATGACTTACTTTTTGCTAATTTATCAATAGCTCGCTAAGTACACCTCGTACTGAAATATAGGTATACGGCTTATCTACCTACGTAAAAAAAAATAAACAATAATTATTTAAAGGGCCAAAAAACTCACGTCCAGGAGAATTAAAAGAACATGGATAATTATTAACAATATTTATTACTTCAAAGTAGCCACAGATAAATACAGATTTAGAATTTACTTTGTTTCCTTAACATTAATGGGAAGACTAAGTTTGCATGTTTCTAACCAAGGAATCATAATCAGGTGTATATCCTGACAAAGATAATAATAATGAGTCTTCTGTATGGGAATCAGTCAGGACAGAACGTTGTTTAGTCTTCATTAGCTTCAAGTATGAAAATGCCGATTCGCAAAGGTATGTAGATCCGAAACAAGAATAGATATATTCGCTACATTTGATGACACTGGGATATTTTTCTCGGTTGACATATTTCCAAAAATCTTCTTCAGATTTTCTGGCTTGTAAGTTTAAGTCAGTTTGTAAAGTAATAATTTCATTTTCTAATGCCTTTTGATCCATATGAAATATGTCTGAAATTTTTTGGCTAATGCGTTTCACGCTTAAATCTTTTTAAAAGGAAAAGATATAAATTCCACCATTTCTATAATTTTTTCAAAATCCTGGGACCTTACCTCAAAATCTTCAATTAATTTTTGGATTTACGCGACGTATTTGTCGACCTTATACTTAATATTTTTATGTTTTTGTAGGTTATCCGCCATATTTGGAAAATGATTCAGATTATTTTGTTGCAGATCTTCTATTAGCAAAATAAATTTTGTTTTATATGTTATTCATGAACTTGGCAAGTTCCCAGAATACATTCAACTATTACTACAAAGTTTTGTCTTATAACATCGCTTCAAAGTCACGGGAGTACACGGAATTCTACCCCAGACATTGCGAGAGATCGACGATCGACCAAAATTGGCCTCGCGATCGACCGGTCGATCGCGATCGACTTGTTGGCCACCCCTGTTCTATAGTATCAGTAGAAGGAATGTTACCAAATTAGTGTTGGTTCGATGCCAAGTGGATGCTAAATTCTCCCTTTTAAAATGAATTTCGGCGATTTTTAAGAATTGTTTGGGATGTTTTCGCGATAACATGGAAAGATAAACCTAACTTGCGAGTCCTTGCTACGCTGGCTTAGGCCAAATCCCACAAAGAGATGTCAGACATAATGAGAATGCGTTTCCCTAAAGTTAATATTTATTTCTGCATCTTAATACTGCCTTGCAAGTCGCACTTACTATGTTATTCGTCTAATTTTACCTCTCCGCTAGCATGAATATAAAATTGATAAAAGTACAATTGTTATGATGGGACATGAAATGTTAATGAGAGCTCGTCCAAGGAATCATTTTATCCATTCACCTACTTAGCCTATTTATATTCAGTCTCATGAACAGTGCTTGTGAACAAACGAATCATCAGAGCAGAAAAGAGCAGCTGCTTCAAGCGAACAATGAGTCTCCTAAAAAACCTTTTTCGGTAACGGCGACTCGATTTGAAAAAAGCGAGCTCTATGGGGAGGAAACAAAAGCAATTTTCGTGACTGTGACAGTTTTGCCCGCACTAAAGTTGAAATATCACCCAGGTAAGCTGCTGATGTGGTGACAATTAAGTGGCGTTGCTAGGATAAGATGCGATTAGTGCGAAGGCATTATATCGAGGTCTTTAATACAACAGGTTTGCAGCAATTATGCGCTTAATTAAAAACTCTGCGAAAAATTGTGCATTCGTTTTGATGGATACGCTTCTTTCCGGATTATCTCTTTCATAATTGCGTTCATAGGATTGGAGACCGAGTGTGACGGATTAATTCTCTTCTGTTGAGTTATAAAAAGAATGGCTAATTTTTCCAGACTGCGAAGGGACTCGCTATCCAAGATTTCATAGTGTGAATTTTGAGTCTCAGATTACTTTCTTTCTTAGCGGTAGTCGAGTGCTATCGAGTGTTTTTTACTTCTGCATTACTCATTTACGTTTTATCTCTTCGTCGTATAAGAAGTAACATTTTTCTCTGTAGTTGTGTTGACAGGAGCTACATGTATGCGGTTTTCATGGATCTTTTTATTATATTTTAGATAAAAAGGTCTTTGCAATCTATGTGCTCAAATTATCTGTGAGCTCTATCGTTGAAATTATTCAGTTAACGCATGTTATACATTTACTATACTGTACTGTTATTATATAGTATATTTACAGTTTATGCATTTTTGTCACAACTTGGAAGCGATGAACATGTAAATTAATTTATAAATTAGTTTACGGAAGAATACAAACTGTTTCAGCGATTGTGCATTTAGCATCAAAAGTTTATGAAAAGTCTATATTCACATGCTTTTTGCAATATTTGGATGTTTGCATTAGTGAATTATTGGAAACTTATGCATGTAATTACTTATTTGATTTCATATTTTTAGTACTTAATCCCTTTCAGTAATTTCATTTTATAATATATGGAAAACAGGATATGTCATTGCTAAGAAATGGTTTGATACCTAGGTGTGATGTATTACATATGATAGAGCCCATAAATTTAAGATGAATAAAATTATGTGGTTCCAACACAATTTCAATGAGTATGAAATGAAATGACGGCTTTTACATGTAGTATATGATATGGCAAATCAGGAGGATCAGCATGAAAAGAAATAAGATAAGGAAGAAAATCCTCCTCCTTAGGTTAGATATAGCTAAACTTTCGTTTCTATAGAAGAGAAAGTTATGATGAAATTTATCTTTCCAAGAAGCACATTTTCTCACGCTTGGTATAGAGTTTGATGAGGGAACATATCAGAAGAGCTGACATGAAACTCTGCATAAGAATCCTCTTCAGCCATAAAGTGATGTCCTTTTCCTTCGGCACCATCAACGGAGAATGGGAATTGAGGAAGTAAATCGACTGAGCTGCCCATATCAATGGTATTCTTTGTGACCTCTAAACCAAGTAGAAAATAAATTTCTGTAATTATGTCCCTCAAATGCCACCGCTCAGCTACACCATTGAGTTTTTCTTCGAAATTTTCTGAAATCAAACGGTAAAGTATGCCATCGTAAATATAAAAATCTTCGTTAAGTATAAAGAAATATTTTAAATTAAACTATTCTCGGTAATTAACTATGTTATGGAGAATTTGAGAATAGTTAGGCAGAAATGAATTTTAAAGTTTAGCAGGGGTATGAGATGGTCTGTCTATTTTATTTTAGTTCATGTAGTTGCATATAAAAATCAGAATATCGAAATGTTTAAATAAAAAAATAACGAAAGTAAGAAGTACATATGATTTCGGAAGGAATATAGGGCTCCCAATGATTTTCATGTATGACTTAAAATAAACGACGTTATGTTTAATACATAATTAACGCAATAATTTAAAATGATCTACATTTAAACTCCAACAAATGTTTATGAACATTTATTTATTACTGCCGATAAACTATTGATAGATATAATTTGTTCGTTAGTATTCTTTTTAAACGTGTCCATAAATTTGTCTCATGAAACTACTCAATAAAATATTAAAAAAAATATATTAATGAAAATTTTACAATATACCAATATCCTGATCAATTTCATTAGAAAAAGGAGCATCATTTAATGCTTCCGTAGACTTGGAAAGAGTATGGAATCAAGATTAAACATCGCTCTTGGGGCCTATTGAAGTATTTTTAGTTCATTAATTCATCAACTGATTGTGGGTAGTATTCCTTAATATGTTATATTCTTTAAGTGAAAAAACTCAAGTTTCGTGGATAAACCTATATATTCTTCCTTTGGCCATTTAAATTATAACAGCTTTTAGCGGTCTTGTGGTAGAAAGCTCATGACTCTATCGATAACTTTCGTATGAATTCTTGAAGGGGGAGGGAGAATAAAATCTTATAAGAAGTCTCGTTCAAGCTATATACTCCATTTTAAATCCTCTAAACATTCCCGCCTCCCGAGTAGCGCTCACCGATTTTTCATGGCATTTCTTTACAAAGCATATTTCCTTCTTTTCTAATTCGCGAATTCTGCCCATAAACTGCACGCATACTCGAGGTGAGGCCTAACTAGCGTAAAGTAACATCGCTCGCGGACTTTTACTTCGCTCCTATTCTCTCGACGGGTTTCTTAAATTTAGATCAATTACTAAAATGCAATGAATCTCGGAGATCATAACTGAGTGGAATTTATGCGTCGCCATGAAAATGCGAGCGTCACGCCGCGTACCGGCCACCGAAGGAACCTCCTTTAACGATGACGAAAAAGTGAGCACCATTGCCGCTTCGTTTTGGAGGTGAGAAAGGATGCTTTTGAATTATGTGATTAGAAAGTTGCCGAATTTACTGGCATATAAATGCAGCGTTGAAAAATAAGCGCTCCGGGTAATTTGTTCCAATCGGCTCCATTCAAAAATGAATATTTCGCTATATTGGTTCTTTGCGACCTAAGTTTTATCTTATAGCTGTGACCTCTTCCTATAAAGTTCGTTGTTTCGATAAAATTTTTAAATCCTTCCCATCCCTGCTATTATCTGATACATACAACCTAGCCCGTTTATTTTCCTCCTCTTCTTTAGCGGTTCCCATCCAAGGCGTTTTAACATTTCTGAGACACAATCTCTTTTTTTGCCCATAACATTGCAAGCTGCCTTCCTTTGAACTTTCTCGATTTTCTTTATGTAACATTTCTCGTGAGGATACTACACTGCGTATTCTAAGATTGGCCTAACCAAGATACCCCAAATCCTTTGCTTTCTTACTGCTACCCTTTAAATTTCTCATAATGTAATGTAGTGTCCTGTACGCCTTTGCTACCATATGATTTGTTTTTCCCAATTCATGTTCTTGTTTAATTAATTCCCGAATATTTAGAGTGATCAAAGATAGGTATGATTTCACCATTTAGATGGTATCTATGGGATGAAATAATTTTCTTATTCGAAAATGCGACGTGTACACATATACTAACGTTGACACTCATTTTATGTTTTTTAAATCCAGTCTTCTGCCAAAATTAAGTCCCTCTTTAACGCTTCCCTATCTTCGTTACTTTTTATACGTCTATGAATGATGCAATCATCAACGAATTAGCGGATGTTAGATTTAATGCAATCGGAATCAGGAGAAGTAAGGGCCCGATGACACTTGAGGTACTACCGAGGTTACATCTACATCATTCGAATATTTCCCATTCATCTTTACCCTTTGGAAAGAAACTGTTTTATGCAATTTATCACCCTTTTTTCGATGCTTTATAATACAATTATAAGATGAACATAGTCTTCGGAACATATAAACGCTTTCAGTGGAGAAGTTTTTGATGGAATGTCCGTATTCACTGCGTTTAAGAAGCCCACGTTTTTTATGTATCATCCGGGAGATTACTTTTTATCGTATTGTTCAGTTTCAGAGAACATGGAAGAAAAACCTTCCCAAACATCTTCTAAGTTGTGTGTGGCGTAGAATGCGGCTTTGACATTGTAAGGAGCGAGGAAGTTAGCGAGGTTGTATGCAAGTATGGATGGTAAGTGTGGCTAAAGAAGGTTTCTTAACTTCATATTTAGTACGATTGCGCACTAGAAACACAGGTTATTTCAAAACTTATCACTATGTCTTATTTTTTGCTGCGCTGCCCCCTGAAGTCCTCTTAGAGTTTATCAGGAGGTGCTCAGTCAAGGACAAAAGTAACAATAAAGGAACACACACGATCATTCCCTGATCAGCCGGGATTCGAACCCGAGGCATTGGGATCGGAGCGATGGCGGTGGCTACCAAGGCCGGTGGTTAATGAAAAATAATATTTTGGATAGAGCAGAGGAATAATATAAGTATGTCGATAATGTTTTGATGGTATATGAGTAGGAAGGAAGCTGAAGCATTAATGAACTGGGAATCGTAAGCAACTTATCATCACGATGTCTTTCCACCGCGATCACTGAACGTAGTACGTTTGGCCTAAGTTGATGATCGAAAGACATTATGGAAACAACCCATCGCCGCTGCGAACTTACAATTTATCATCAATTATCTATGAAGAATTTCAGGTAAGCAAAATTGAAACCCACAAGAATAAAACCACGACAGGCTTGAGTTTTAGGAAAACATTTTACCATCACCCAACACTCCCAAAGGATATCATATTTTTTCATCGCTTTAGTATAAGTGAAACACTAGAAAACGTGTGTCTTAGGTTGTGGTAGCGACCAACTTAGATCATCGTGCTGTGGATTTTCTAAGCGTATTAATTTCCCATGAGAAAATGTTGTTAGTTTCCCGAAAATGATAAATCATTAAGTTTTTGTAGCTCTGCCTCCTTAAATGCCACTCTGCTCATTAATCCCCATTAAAAGCCAACTTTTTAAAATCCTTTCAAGCCGCAAACAACAGAGCTAAACATTCGCAGACTTTTCTCACTTAATAATTAATTATAATGAATAATTTTATTATTATTCCGAGGGTTAGAATTATATCTTTCCTTTTTTTCTTTGTTTCCGTTTCACTTGCTGACTTATTCCAATGATTCAATACGTTCCATTATTTCGTTTAATTTATTATCTTCGTTTTCTGCTTCCATTTTATTCTATAATTATTTAAGTTATTTTGCCTTCATATTCCAGTGACAGTTTTTAACCAAATGATTTATTATTATCAAGAATTTCAAGTGTTACCATTCATGATGATCATACCTGTACAATCGCCATATTTGAAATGTAGTGATAGTATAGTAAAATGTTTACTAGTACTATATTCAGAAGAGACGAGGAATGATTTTCTAATTACAGCACTAGTGTACCTTTCACAAGGAAAAATTCTCCGAATCCTAAGCGAACTTAACTTTGTTGAAATCTCACCATGGCTAAGTTAAGATTGCATGGCCCGCGTATCGCTGACGATGGGACAGAAATTTGCCTCTTTCTTCAATTTATTCTCCATCTATTTCTTTATCCCTTCGTTTTGCCGACTCCGTTTTCCCATTTCAATTCCAATAGTATTTCATATCAAGGATCAACAAGGTCTGCTTCTATATGTCTGTCAACAGATTCATAGTACCAGTGCTTCGGAGATATCAGTCATTTATTCAAACATTCATCATTTGACGATGGACATACAAAATGATTTATGCATAAGTTCATCGTATAAATAGGACTGAGGTGAAAAATTATCAACTTAAGATTTTCTGTGAATTCCACAACAGATCTCAAAGAGTTGTATTTTAGTTAAATCCTGATAAGTCGACCATTCCAGATATAAACGATGACATTTAGTAGAAATAAAATAAGTGAATATTAAAAAGATCGCTCCTTCACAGATTCAGGGATTCTTCACGAGAGAATGACATTTTATTCCTTCCTTAATCGAGACCAAGTGATAAGTTTTATTGTACAAGTATGTCTGCTTGCTGTTCATTAACAAATATTTATAAACTTAATCTAACTTGTTTAAAAATGTGTAAACATTATCGTATAATTCTGATCATTCTAAGCCAGAATATTTGAATTTTACGTCTATAAAACTTTGATAGATTTATCAGGGATAATGATACTAATTAGATTTTACTAGTTGGAGGCTTTCATGGATATTGAATGAACTTCAAATAAAATTGCTAACGCTTCATGTATTTCAAGTATATCTTTACGACTATAATTAGAAATCAACATTCGAGAATCTTTCTTATTTTCAAATTTTTAGCATTTAAATCGAGAAAGAAATTCAATGAAGAAACTTTTGCCTTCTCATCTCTAATTCTGTTTAGAAGTCCACTTCGAGGAAAATGTAATCGACATAAGAATCAATATTTGCTAAATATCAGTCAGGACGGAACTTACATTACATTGAACCGTAAGGCTACAATAATTGAATACGGAAAAACAGATAATTTGAGCTTTAATTTTTATGTCAATCATCTTATCTACTATAAACCAGTTAAGAATTCTTCTCAAAGAGAGAAGATGTAAAATGACACTTTTAAGTCCGTCAAGATATTGTTGACGCCATCAGTAGGAAATTAAATTATATATGAATATTGCATAGATAATTTGTTATAATTCACTGATGATAACCATTTTAAAATGCTTAAATACTTACTAAGAAATGTCCCACCCATGTTCGTGAGTCAGGTGAAGTCACAGCTGTCCATCAAACCTTTAAAACCATCTAAAAATATGACAACTTAATTACAGATTATTCGATACTCCGAAAATTATATATAAAATTTCTCCTAATTAATCTAATTTCTCCCTGACTGTAACATTTCTTCTTTCAAAAACCGTAACATTTTGGAATTCTCAATGACCTTCCGAGGTTTTCGATGTATATTTCAGTTCATCGGCGAGATATATATACAATTACGTACCACATTTTAAAAGAAGTATGCATTTCAAAAAATCAGCGCTAGATTTCATATTTATTAGAAAGAATTTATAATATCTTCTCTAACTTCATTATTCACCGAAATAGTTCATATTACCTCATGCGATGTTTACAATTCACTTAAGTAACAGCCAAAAATATGCAAACCCTTTATTAAACTACTTCAATTAACATATTATTCTACTATTCTTTAGTTGTAAATTAGAGAAATACGTGATTCCGTTACATTTCGATGGTAACATTAAATATTTTTTATTACAACGATTATTTTGAACATCACTCTAAATCCTGAAATTTCTTCAAAGAGAAACGATTTTAAGTAATATGGCAAATAATATATTCGGCTAAATTCTCTGAATTTGATTTTCTCCTTCCTATAAATTTATAAATGAAATTTGCAAAATGCTAAACGTTGAAAGTCAATTTTTATCCCTCGAGAATATTCTGATTACTTACATTGTTTCTTGCTACGCATTTATATAATTAGAAATATCTTGATCGAGTTCTGCCATGATTAATACAAACGTATGAACATTTCTCATTTGCGTCACGAATGAATCAATTGAATATCCTGGTTAAAGCAGCCTTACATTGGCTTTGATGTTTTGGTTTCCGGCTGAATTTTCAAGAGACCTTTATGTCAAGCATGTCTAAAGCCTTTCCTTTACTACGTCTTAACTTTTGTACAGATGTAAGGCATAATGTGACATAGACATTTCCTACGAAAACCCACCTCAAAGGATATCCTAGTTTGAGAAAAAACGGCAAAGAAGTTGACTTTCTTAGAACATTTTATTAATGGAGAACTTACTGTTTCCTTAAAATTGAGAGGATTATTTTTCCAAGCTGCTGAGAAATATTTTCCCCAATATCGATGACTTTATACTACCATTTTTCTCTCCACCATTTCAGTAGTTAAATGACGAATGATTCAATGATGTGACAAATGATAATATGCTCCTCATATTCTGTTTTTCTTCATCTGAAGCCCTTCACTTCCGTCGCTATGGTAATAATAATAATGTATTGGGTCGATGTTTCCGTGAGATTCAATTCGATGGGAAGAATATTCCGTTCGTTTTCTTTTTCGATGGCTTTATTTACTTAAAGCTACGCAAAGTAATTATCAAAAATACTTTTTAAATATTCAGAGAGTCATACCACGTTCACGGGCTCTTGTTACTCATTTTAAGGGAGAACTACTTCTGCATAATATTTTTATCCAGTAAGTGAAGTACGGTATTTGCGCATCTTTTCATGTAAATTTAACGAATTACTCTTTAAAGTTGATAAAAATACTTCTGAAATTCAATATATTGTTTATATTTGCCGCAGTCATGCGAATAAATGATCAGCAGTATTTATCTCTATGTATTGTATAATAAAATGGGCGCGCTCACACATTATAAATGAGAAATGATTTGCCCTTGATTTCACTCGTCTTCCAATTGTATCATATGATAGTGACGATTCCACGTCATAGTCTTTAACTATGCAAGTCATCTTTTCTTTCCTCATCCTCAAGACTTGGGCGCCTCATTCGCTTAAGAAACCTCATGTGAAACAGCATTTGAGTTCCATTCAATCGTTTTGAATCGACGGTTTCTTTCCTTTCTAGGGCAGAACATATTCCCTTTCATTTTCACCATAAACGAGATCGAGCATGTGAAAGGCAATCTGACAAAAGGGAAGACCACATGTGGCGTAAATACCATGCCTTTGATGGATGACCGACCTCCGAACCGAATACCTCACTACGGATTTGAGGAAGGAAAGCTCTCATAGTTAATTGTGGAGAGGCATAATTTCCAAGATAAGGGTGTCCAAACTCTCAGATGTTCGAGCGAATCCACAGAATCAAAGGAGCAAATCCAAGAAGCAGCTTCCGAGGTGCAAATCGATGGAGCTCTCTGTGGTGAACCCGAGGCGTCCCCTCCTGCAAACACGTACGCAGGGAATTATGACCCGTAAGGTAGCTTCTCTTTCTCGTTATTCACTTCTCCGCTAGCTTACGTACTTCGTTTCTAATTATACACATACACTCGTGAAAATTGCTTGCATAGTGCAAGCTAATCGGTAAATATTTACCAAAGCATCTGATTAAGCTCGGAACTAATTGCAAAAACATCCAAAGGTCACTTAAGCATGCATCAAAAGAGGAAAATGTATCCAGTCTGGTCTCGAACCAAGGTCCATTACCGTAAACTTTGCTGCCAATTAAGTTTTGGTAAACACTTCTCTTGCTTTATGTCGAATTTCAAGTCGATATCATATGGTGAAGGTCCTCAAATGTGATTCCGAATTTCCGATTCGACTGTATGGTAGAATGCAAATGGTACCATGGCGTCGAACCAAGGACCATCAGTGAAACGGAAAATTAATTTTATAAAATGTATTCTTGACTTCTGCTAACATGCCGGGTTACGGACTAGTGTCATCTCAGGGAAATGCCTCATAAAAAGATTTCAGTTTCACACCGTAGATTTCTTACGGGAGAATTAGGACCTCCTGGAGCCGAACTCAGGACCTTCTCATAATATATGACTTGATTTGGTGGGGGCAACACTGACTGTTTCTAAAATGTCGCGTCCATAAAATACACGTCCATTAGATATCGGTTCCTCAGCCGTTATTCAAGATTCCCTGTTTGAAATTTACGGCAATATCGAAATACTTAATCTTCAGGTTTGCATACAGAAATTCAATAAATTAGAAGTTGAAATTCAAAATTAATTTAATTTAATATTTGTCTGTTCCTATGGTATACGATTCCATTATAACTCAACCTCACGAAGCTATTTCGCATAAAATTGCTTTGAGATTCTACTTAAAAATTCCATCAAGTCAATTGTATCACAGTGGTCAAACGAAAATTTCCCTTTATAGTCCTCTTTTCACATTTCTATTTCGAATTTTACGCGAGTGGAGATTTCAATCCCAGAAGAATTTAAAATTATCCTTGGTAATAAAATTCGGCGGAGGATGAGATTTAAAAAAGGCAATCGCATTTCTTTTAAAGGACTGAGATTAATACGCTGTGAAACGAGACTGATTAACAAGTGCGGAGAGTCAAAATAACGGAATCCTTGGATTGAGGCGAACTTAATGAAATATGCATTTCCTCCACATTGATGCAAAACCCGATATTGGCCCAATTGCATCCTTCCAACGAATATTTTTTTTATTCCATTCCCTTTGTGCACCGTTTCTCTCACCCTAACCCAATGATTATACGATTGCCCGCCATTTTCACTCCTTTTTGTTATTTCGCCACAGTCATTTGTTACTCCAATCACTATGCTTTCGTCCTTTATTTGGTTATACATATATATCAATCTCGCAGTTCGAACTTCATGTTTAGGAAACCTATGCTAGGATCTGCGAGCTTTCCATATTCAAATCTACATATTATTCCATTCATGGATTACTTGTGACTTTCCATCATTCCCCTTAATTCTCATAGTTTCCTTATTAATGACTTGTGGTAAATCTGGTACAAATACAGATATTATCACTCACTTAGTAACAGGGTTTGTGAAATCTATAAGAGTAAAAAACAAGAGGGAGTAACTGAAGAAGACTGTTTCCCTTCGTCAACTTATCTTCGAATTCACAATCCACATTCAGAGTATCCTAGTTAGCTTAGCTTCTCTAAAAGCTTCTTTTAAACATACGGTTATTATATCCTCTTCTTCTGCCATAAATGGATGTTGGCGATCACATCCAGCATTTTGTTCCTAATGGATACATTAGCCTCTCAGTCCATTGTTTTATGTTATCTATCGAACATGTTCTTCTCTTTTTCCTTCCATTTTCCCTTCATTTATCAACTGTACGAGGTAATATTTATTATTCCGTAGGATGTGCCCTGAATATGCTGTTTTCATATTCTTAATTGTTAATAACAATTGCTCTTTTTGTATTCTTTTGAGTACTTCTTTATTGTTTACTCTTTCCATCCATGATATTTTAAGCATCCTGCGGTAAGTCCACATTTCAAATGCCTCGATCTGTTTCGTTATTGCCTTCTATAAAGCTCATCCCTCAGAGCCGTATAAAAGTATTGACCAGATGTAAGTAAAGCGAATCCTAAGGCTCCAGCGAATTACTGACTCTAGGCGAGACGGCTTTGCGTGTATAATGAGTAATTTTTCTTAACTTATTTTACCGTAATGTGAAGCATGGAATTCATGCTGACATAATAATATAACAGAAAAATGAACCCAAGTATTAAAAATTCGCATGAATAAGGTTTTTAAATGAATTTAGAAGAAACAGAAACGCCGTTAAGTCACGCAGTAAAGAAACAGGACACGGTTTCTGCGTTTTCCTGACAAAATGATTATCTGTCGAATTTTTCTTTTTTCTTGAGATTAAAAATATGACTCGTTAAAGTTTATTTAGACTTTCCTTTGGAGCGACAGCTTTTTATTAATATTATGTAACATATATAACATTATATGGCTTAGAAATTACCGGAAAATATTATATTTAATTTTTCTTTGGTAGTAATAATCTTAAAAGTGCTTCGATATTTGTAATGATTATCGAATTGTTGTTACTGTTGCGTGATGCGATGTGAAATGAATTAGAGATTAATATGAATATTAATATTTTCATGGTGATGATAACTAGAGACGTCCAAAGTCTGGAGTAAAATTGTTTTAATTACGGAACACAGCATCCTAATGGGCACTCAAAGAAGATATATCCGCAGTGTTTCAATCTCATCTCTTAAAATCTAATTATTATTTAAATTCGTAAATTTAACAAACATTCGCTTTTTGGTAAGAAATTGGTCTTTGAAAGTGACGTTGATTGGAAATATTTTAATTATAATTAATTATATAATCAATGCATAATTGAGATTCAAAGTTCAGCAGTGGTGGTGATTGCTATTTTTGAATGTAATTTGTATTACTCACGATTAATCGGAATCGTAAATATTCTTTAAAGGGCCTAAATGATATGTTAATCCTTATTTACGATTTATACTGAGGCCATGGTCCTAAAGGAAACGATTATAAATTATTATTTGTTATATATTTGTTGTTTCGCCAATCATTATGGCAGTCAAAATAATTAATATTTTTGCTTTTTGCGAAGGAAAGGGGAGTGATTTGATGAGAATAAAATACGAATGAATGCCGAACTGAAAGCAGCTAAGGCACTATCGAGCAGGTCGTCATTCAGAAATAGCGTTTCAACTGATAAGAACCTATATTTAACTATCAAAGAACCATATTTATTGACGCAGAGAGATAACTGTCATTAAGTTAAGACGAAATCATTCAGGCGTTCATATTTATATGTTAAAGTAAAACTTTGTTAGTAATATCTTAATATCTTTAAGTATGCACTTCTCAAATTACCTTTTGAAACGTTACATCAAAACATATCTGTTTGAGGGTATAGATCCACAAAAGAGTTTGGTAATAGATCTTGCTCCTACATTTTTAAAAATAATTACACATGAATTTCTCACAAAATTTTACATAAAAATATCATAATTGAAAAGTACGTTCAATACATGGACTAACGAGAAATCAAATAATTTTTCTATTCCGTCAACACTAGGAATATGAGAGAAAGATACATAGTTGAAACATTTTCAAATGTGGGATTTTCATTGAAATGACGTATGAGATAGTTTATGGAGTGAGTGGGGATTCGTATATAATGTCAATTCAATCAATTCTTATTAATCAGAGTATTCTCAAAGGAAAAGTCATTAGCTGGCGCGTCTCTTTTATCTTCACGGCACTGCATACGGATTGGTCGCATACCGTAGCTGTAACCAGTCCTTAAGCAATGTACTGATTATAAAGGTAGATTACATCCATGAATCTACATTGACTACTAAAATCCGTTTTCTTCGTTATCAATAAAGTGGTACTTTTCAAAACTTCTTTAAAGGTTTGATTGCATGTATTGAGCTTCATCCTACCGTTTCTATCATTCAGTTTCCTCGGAGAATCTCTTCTCATTTTTTTTGCCGGTATTTCCTTCACCGAGTAGTGGAGAATGTTTAATTTTTTCACGGTATTTGTATCGCTAGTTGCTACGAATGTATTTTTTGAAATAGGATTTCTCCGTCCCAGTGGCATGTGTTAGTAAATTGCTCTGTCAAAAATGGCAACATCCACAATGTGAACGGCGCTCTATTTCCACTACAAATCATCACTTCTTTTTACCATCGATCGCGGTCTCCTTCATTCATCTTTCTCTCTCTATTTATCTACTTATCTTTCCTTCTTTCTTTGTATTTTCTCCGTCTCTCTATCTCTATATTTTCTTTTTCCTTACTTCGTTGATTTTCCTTGGTCCCATTCACATTAAAAAAACCGCTTATGATGCTCTGTTTATAAGGCCCTTCTCCACTTGCATTGCATTCCGCTATAGTCAATCTCAGGCCGATAATTGTTTCCTCACCTTCTTTCCTTGCTTTCCTTTTTGGTCTCTCGTCTGGAATGACTGAGAATATAAGTACATCTATCTAAATCCAACCAATCCGTATTTCAATGCGTGAATACGCAGACGCATATCCCACATTCACTTAAAATCGAACTTATTTCTTTCAATTATATCTTTTCTTATATTTAACATTTCAAAACTTTGCGAGTAGAAAACAGGACTCGATCTTCCCCGGGATAAGATTTTTCCGAAGCATATTTTCCGTTTCGAAAATACCGACAGAGAAATATGAGGTCCTTAAATGGATTCCCTACATATGACGCTCTTGATCTTTAATTCCATTTCAGCGAAAAAATAATCAGTGACAGCGTAACGAATTAATTAATGGCGGACCCTAAATAATTCGCCGTCAGATAAATTTTCATTTATCCTTTAATGCGTTTTAATTTCCTAGAATTCCAGATTTATTGTCTTCAAACCCGAATTTCTCATCTCGCACAATTGTGGATTGTTCGCAACGCAGTTAGGGAATTTCACCAAAACAGCATTCTTAAGTGACCGCTGTTTTCCGTTTCGCCCCACTGTAATAAGTCCACCCGTCGGAAGTGCTCTTTTCAGATAAAACATCTGTTATTTTTCCGGAGACGAGTCAATTATCATCCAATCGTCATTTTTCTAATGCTCGAATTCACAGAAATGCATTAAAAATTTTGCAAATCACGAATCAAACTAATTCATTTTCTGTTCCTCTAAGTCGATTAGTCGATTTTTATCTTTATTATGTTCCTACTATACATTTTATTCCCCTCAGATCTGCGTTTTTTTAAATTAGTTAAAAATCTGTTACTTTTGCATGTTTTTCACACCCGATTTCTTACTAGTGTTTCCTTCTAGAGGTGCATTTTTCCTAATTTTTGTTTCTAAAACCTACAAAATATTGATGTGAATAAAAGTCTCTCGGGCTTCCCACCAGGTCAAATCCGTCAACTCCGCCTTCGTCCTCAGCGATGTTTAACAAGTGAAAACGAAGACTTGCAGAAGTATTTGTATCGAATTTCAAAACGAGCTGACAGACAGCAGGCCTTGTCTAATCTGATATTGCGGTATTTAGAGCATACCCACCCTGTCATGCATAATGTCGCACCTTGTTGAACTAGATACAATCGCCAATAAAAGATGTGTAAATGGACGGAGGAATTGAGGGGGAAATATTTCACAACTACTCCAAGTGTACGTACAGTAAAATAGGATAAAAAAGACATTATTATTAGATTAGATGAACAGTCTGTTTCCCGAGAAAACTGTGTAATACTTAAATAGTAAACATTAAAGTAAGCGCATAATCTGTGAGAATTAATAGAGATGCCAACTATAATTTGAAGCAAAATATGGGGAAAACTCAGATAAGTCAATGAGAGCGAACGGAAGTGCTATCACCTACATATCTATAAGTCAATTTAAACATTCTGAATCGAGCTGGAAATATCTTATGAAGTGCCCTTGCTGAATATAAACCCTTTGGAACCAAATAAATATTTTTGAGAGTTTGTCTACATAAAACTGCAACTGCTGCTTGCATATTACAACTAACAGTTAATATTTAAGTTACAGATTTTTGTATTTAAGAGCACTCCGAATGGGGAATGCAAACAGAAGACACTGGCCTTACAAACGGATTGTTTTTCGCAGCTCTTCTTCTTACGACCGATCAAAAGCTCGAGAAATGGGTTCATTTGATGTATAAGGCTGTGGCAATGGTTCTATGCTGATACGTAAATAACCCCAGCAAGACAGTTTTGTTTAAATACAAAAAGGGTTTATGCGAAAAATGAAAAAAGCCGAAGTTCGTAACTGCGACTACCTAAATTTCTTCTTCGTTCCGTGTATTATCTTAAATGTCCTTCAATATTCGTTAGATTAAGCAAATATAAAATTGGGTTTGCCAATGAAAACTGCATCTTTCCATAAAATTGCCATGCATTATTAAAAAAAGAAAAACATATTTGTGGCGAAAGAACTTCATTAAAGTGCTCTAAGATCACTATAATTGTGTTTGTTTACGAGAACAAAAGTGTAGCAGAGAAGATGATTGTTAATTTAATTTTCAAATATCTTTAGATGTCTACTTATTGGTATATTTGTATTATGGCGCCAATGCTATTATTTCTAGAATAAGTACTGTCTTAATAGAGAGCATTTGTATTGATTTGTAGAATATTAGATTTTCGACTTTGTGATGACTACAGGATGTTCTTGGTCCTTTCCAATAACTTTCCAAAGAGAAGATTAGTATGCAAATGGTGATGACGTTGTTAGCAAGGGGAAAGGAGGAACCTTTCATTAATATTAATAATTCGCACAATCTCGTGCAAGAAAGGGCAGCCAGGACCCCATTCATTCTGTTGAATACAAAGTGCTCACGAAGTTCTTCAAGTAGAAAAGTTTGTTCCGGAGATCATAATCGATTTAGTTGTTAGGCTTTAAATCTACTTGCTGACTGCTTATCCTATTCATATAATAAATAAAACTTTGAAACTGGGGTAATTTTCAGGGATTACATATATCTGAGTGAAGAATGAATAGATTACACTCAAATAAGATAATATTACATTAAGAATTCTCTGTTTCTTACTATGCGGGTATTTCAAAACTATTTATATAAATCCAAGGTTCACCAAAAAGTGAAAAATTGTGACTTGGCTGGGACTCGAGCCCAGTTTTCCACTTTCCGGGCAGGTATTCTAACCAACTGAACTACTAAGCCCCGCCTCTTCACTACTGAAGTAATAAATAGGATTAAGTTTGAAGGATTAATTAAAGGCCATTAAATTGAAATGGACGATACAGAAAATCTGCTCTCTTAGGATACAAGGGTTCCAAAATGGATTCCCTTTTCAGTGACTGTCGTTGCGTTTTAAGGTAAATGTTTATTATAAATTCAAATAAAACTATGTTCACGAGAAGATTATTATCAGCGATATTTTTGATGGAAGAAGAAAACCTTAATCTCACCAATTCTCATCAATCATGAGTATAATTATACAGTGGGGACCCAAAATTTAGAAATAGCTCTTCCAACGTTTCAAAAATATTTTGATTAAGTTATGTTGAGGTGCTGAGCAATCTTTGCTAGGAATTTGAACAGACCCTGATTAAAGTAGTAAAAAGCCAGTCTCTAAAGACCATAAGTGCAGTGATTCCTGCATAATGACATGCCTCTGCATATAGGATACATTTCAATATTGGGAATACTACTTACTCAATATTCATTTTGGATTATGTATGCATATATTCATTCATTATAGCCTCGTATATACTTCTTTTTATAATTTCTAACAGTATTCCTAGGGAGCATATTAATTAGCATATTAATCTAGGCAAAAATTAAGAAAGAAAATACACCAAATTCCATACAATCAACGCGAGATAAACCTTAAAATGTGATCTTAAAATGTTTGAGAACCTCTTTCATACTAAATATATTCTTTAACTCAGTGGAAGAGAAAAGAACAAATGCAACGGATCTTTCATTCTTTTCTCAGGTCTTTTTCTCGCATCTCTTTTATTACTTACATCTACATCTTCATCTACATAAATACCCAGCAAGCCGTTTTAGGCAACCCCTGCCATACGCCTTACGGCGGTTAGCGGGGTATTAATGTAAATGTAATGTAAATGTTAGGCGTGTGGCAGTGGGTGTAATCAACGAACGATTGAGCTACGTTTTTAGTCTGTTATTATCGCGTATTCTTCGCGGAAAGAATAAGTCCCTAAAACGACTTGTTCTATTGTCAATAGACTCTCTCATTTTGTTCTCATTATCGGATCGGCCGAAGTAATAGGGGGGTCGCATATAATCAATTGCGTCCTCTGTAAACGTGCTTTCTCTAAGTTTGTTAAGTAGTCGCAACCTAGTGGAAGCTCGGTTGCGACTCTTATCTCCTTTCTTTCAGTGATTCCCAACCTTCACCTGAGAGCATCTTCGTAACGCTTGCCTTCTTCTCGTAGCATTTTTCAACAAAACGTATCGCTTTGCGCTGAACGTTCTCGGGTACCCGTTCCATCCGTTGGATCTCATAGCAGGGAATCTTTCAGCTTATTAAACATTGAGATAGTTGTGCTCAGGCCTCTAGTGATTACTTTTGAATAAAGAGTTCAATTATACTCAAAGTGTAGTTTCGTAGTTTTTCATTTGAACACTCCATATACTTGAAATGGGACACTTGTTTTAAAACATGGTCTTCTATTATAATTTTTGTTCTTATCGGATTGATTCCTAAAAAAGCCATAGTTTAGGATTTTCCCCTTGAAATTTTAGGGTTATACCTGTTGCTCAAATGTAGTCATTTATAAACCGCGTCTTCTCTATCTTGTATAACGAATTGGTCATCGGCAAACAACATTGTATTGAAGTATTTGGGAGGGGCCAATTCTATACCAGGTGATACATTGTCTGCTTTCCATTACCTCAAAAGGTCATCTATATAAAGATCACACAAAGTCGGTGACAGACCTTGTCTAAAATGATGAAAACATAATTGGGCAGAAAGAAAGGAAAAAGGAACTCGGCGTTCAATGACTAAAAGACAAAGGTTCTCTAAGCGCCGACAGCGGCAACCGTCGAGGGCAATTCCTGGGAAAAGGATAATCGCCCGGGCGGCCACCAATATTAAGAAATTCCCGATGCGTATTTCGAAAACAAAGCTTCCATGTTCACTGAGTCCAACCAGGAAGGTTTGGGTCCAATGCTGAATGGGAAGAAAGAGTGGAGTGTGAGGTATTTGTAACTGTTTGTCGTGGGAGGGGTTTTTGGGGGTGGGGGTTTTTTTGGCATGACGTACGGGAAGAAGGTGGGGAACGGAAATTCCGGGATTAGGTCCTTTTAAGAAGCGGTCTCCAAAAGAGAGTATAATGAAGAAGTTGGGATAGGACCGTCGTCGTCAATCATGAGTTTTCCTTTGTTTTGATGTATGAAGATGCTCTCATAAGCATCTAGTTTTGAGCTATTCTGTATCGATTTCTTTAGTTTTAAATTGTCTAAATTAATCCTACGATTGTGTTCTTGTATGTGTTGCGCAACGCTGGATTTATTAATTTTGCTGTGTCTGAAGTGAGCTAAGTGATCTTTGAATCTATTCTCTATTTTGCGTTTTGATTGCCCTATGTATATTTTATCACAATCTTGGCATGAAATTTCATAAATGCCAGATTTTTGTATTGGTGCCGTAGTGTCTTTGGGGTTATGAAGGTGGTTGAATAGTTTGTTATTATTAACAAACACCAGAGTAAAATTGAATTTGGAGAAAATGTTTTTCAATCAGTTGCTAGTTCCCGGGGCATAGGGAAGTTTTATGCAGTTGTGTTTTGTCCTGAGATGAGGTTAGAGTTGTTCTCTGTTTTATTTTGAGTTTATGTTTATGTTTCCTAGGAATGTTGTTAACAATGACTTGGTCACATCCGTTTTGTTTTGCAATATTTCTGATGTGGTTTAATTCTTTCTTAAAGTCATTTTGTGAAAGTGGTTTTTTCAGTAGTCTGTTGATCATGGAATGGAATGGGGCTAATTTGTGTGAAATATGATGATTTGAGTCATATGGTATGTACATTTCCGTGTGAGTGGGTTTCCTATATATATTAAATTTGAGCTTGTTTTGTGATCTAGTTATTTTAGTGTATTATTAGTGTTTATCCAAGAAGGGTAGTGAGCCATTTGTTTCTTCTTCGGCGGTGATTTTGGTAGACTCGAATTGTTCATTAAATTTTTCTAGGAAACCTGTGGAATTGCATTTTGAAGTGTCGAAATTAGCAAAAATGTCATCAACGTATCTGAACCATATTTTAGAAATAGCTGCATTTCTCTCTGCACTTTTTTTAAAATAAGTCATAAATAAGTTAGAGAGGAAGGGTGAGAGGCAGTTACCCATTATTGGTTCCATTAGTTTGTTTGTAGAATTTTCCTTCGATTTGAAATAAATTTTGGTTCATGCATGTTTTTGTTAATAGGATATATTCTTTGATAACTTCGGGGGATAGATTCTGTTTTGATAATCAATCTTAAAAATAATTGATAGGTGATGTCTAAAGGGATGCTGGGAAAAAGAGACTTTACATCGAAAGAAATAATAACGTCATGTTCTTGTGTAGAGATATTTTTAAGAAGGTCTACTAAATGGTTTGTGTTTTTAACGTTAGACTGTTGATCGAGGGGCCATTGTTTGAACTGTTGGGTAAGCCATGGAGATAAGTTGTAAGTGGGGGAATTTATTGAGGTTATGATTGGTATAAGAGGGATATCTTTCTTTGTATTGTGTATTTTGGGTAGGCAATACATTTTCAGAACTGTTGGGTTGGATATATGAAGTTTTATGTTTATCGGGTTAGTGATGAGATTTTTGCAAATTTGAAGAGAATCTTTGGTGGAAGAGATCATTTTGTTGAAAGGATTTTTTGAAATAGATAGAGAAGATAATAGAAGAGGTCCTTTTATGGTGGATTTGACTTTTTCGAATTATTGTTTTTCGTCAATGATCACTACTTTGTTTCCTTTGTCAGCTTTAAGGTAAAAGCAGTCTTTTTCGTTAGCCCATGATTTCTACCCCACCCTCTGTTCCTTCCCCAATTCCCCACCTATCCTCTCATTGGCTGACTCTACCTTTGGCTTGGTATGTATTCTTTGTCATTTTACTTTTTAGTCGCTTAATAATGTAGCTCCGCTACGAAACCATGGTCGGATGTATGTTGTTTTTTGTGTGGTGTAGTAAAAAGTTCACTCTAATGGAGCGTTTTAATTTTATTAATAATTGCCACAGAGTTATCCCAGAATCGGTATCGTTTAAAAAAGAATCAATTGATGAATCAAATGACGTGCTACGAATGACATCATTTTTATGAAAACCCATGGAAATTTTCTTGCTGATATTTTCAATTTCACCCATTGGTGGGACCTAATTTTATTTATGAATTCAATCACGTTTTATCATTTATCCAAGTATTTATTAATTCTTTGTATACTAGGGCGTACCGAAAAACAAAAATTTTTAGCAGCGGGAACGTAATAGGTTGGAAAAGTTGCCTTTTCGGCTCAATAAGAAATGCGCAAAAGATGGGCTCTAGCAAAGTTCGTCTTGGGCCTGACCAAAGAGCTCAAAAATTCGAAATTTTAGTGAAAATTGCGTTTTTTTAGGTAAGTTAAATTTTTGACGGAGCATACATACATTTGATTAAATGGCTGTTTTAATTCGTTTTGATCGAAGAACAATTAAATTAAGCCATTAAAACCGAATATGACGAGATATCATACTTTTAAAATTTTTGGAAACACCATGGAAAGTGGCAGCTCCTCACTGGTTCAGCTGCAGTGAGCTATCCAGGACTCATCATGAGGCAGTGACTCCAAATCGAGTCCCGCCCGCCTACACACCCGTGGAAGCATACAAGATAACTAGCTGATGTCTTTGAAGGCTGATTTTGTTCCAGTTTTTGGTATTCGTGAGAAGATCATCTCTCCTATGAACCTGTCTCTTGCATCGTGGCCGTAGACTAACCGTGAGGCCTTATATGTTTCGTTCGACTGCTTGAGAATTATTTGGAAGGGCGAATAATGTAGCAAGCTGCTTTATAAGTTCCTTTGCATTACCTTTAATGTTTTGAAGATCCTCGGGAGAAAGACTGACAGTAAGTGGTGGCTTGGTGACAGTGACTTTATCCCAATCTATCAATTCTTCATAAGAAGGCACGTGGAACTTCTGTTGCGGGATGATGAACTGATAAACCTACTCCGTTTGATGGTTAATTCAGCGTAATACCTTCTACGCTCATCTATAAAGCGTGATGAGTGACCTAAAATAAGAACACAGTTAGGACATTTATTCATCAACGCAGGAAACAGTCAAATGGAGTAGATTTGTCGGTTCATCATTCCGCAATAGAAGTTCGACGTGCCTTCTTATGAAGAATTGATAGATTGGGATAAAGTCACTGTCACCGAGCCACCACTTACTGTCAGCTTTTCCCCCGAGGATCTTCAAAACATTAAAGATAATGCTAAGAAACCTATAAAGCACCTTGCTACATTATTCGCCCTCCCAAATAATTCTCAAGCAGTCGAACGAACCGTAAAAGAAGTCGCAGAGGACTCACGGTTAGACTAAGGCCACGATGCAAGAGATGGGTTCATAGGCGATAGGATCCTCTCGCGAATACCAAAAACTGGAACAAAAGCAACCTTCAAAGACATCAGCTAGTATTCTGGTATGCGTCCACGGGTGTGTAGGCGGGTGGGACTCGATTAGCAGGCTCTACCTCATGATGAGTCCTGGATAGCTCACTGCAGCTGAACCAGTGAGGAGCTGCCACTTTCCATGGTGTTTCCAAAAATTTTAAAAGTATGATATCTCGTCATATTCGGTTTTAATGGCTTAATTTAATTGTTCTTCGATCAAAACGAATTAAAACAGCAATTTAATCAAATGTATGTATGCTCCGTCAAAAATTTAACTTACCTAAAAAAACGCAATTTTCACTAAAATTTCGAATTTTTGAGCTCTTTGGTCAGGCCCAAGACGAACCTTGTTAGAGCCCATCTTTTGCACATTTGTTATTGAGCCTAAAAGGCAACTTTTCCAACCTATTACGTTCCCGCTACTAAAAATGTTTGTTTTTCGGTACGCCCTATTGTATACCTCGAGTCGCTGGATTACTGTGATACGCTTTAATTAGAAAAAAATCCGTTTAAGATGCCATCTCGTTTGAGTATCACTCTAAACACATGGTATAGTTAAGTCACTGTGCCACCCGTTTAAAACGCGGAGTTTTCCCAAGATGCACTGCGATCCTCATTTGAGAGATAAATTAAAGTGAGTGTCTTTCTTTGTCTCTAAGGCAATTGCGATTCTATTCTTCTGAATGACCAATTTCCTTGAGAATAAATTGAAGATATTGCAAAGCAGTGATATCCCACCGTCGCACGATGGGATAAAAGGAGAAGAAAAACCGCTTTTTTCGATCCTAGCCCACTGCACCTCGGGGTACAGCGATATACACTCATATAATCACTATTTCTTCAGGACAAAACTGTCGCTTTTCTTCTCGTCTAAATTTTAAGAAGTAAACAAAATAAAATGAATGCTTCGTGGGCTGTTTTTCCGAAGAGACGCTCTTTCACTGTTAAAAATATTCTTCCTTAATTATCAGTCTGTCTTCCTTTCAGAGTGAAAATTGAGTAGCAAAGACGCTCTCTTTATGTGAAGACTTGAAAGACATGCTGTAATTCTATGAATGTTACACACGCTATTCCGCTTATGACGCGATTGTCGCCCGTGAAGCGTCTTTTTCTGTATAATTGGATCGAGAACGTTACTAAAAGAAAGAGGTTTTCTTTCGGTTTAAAGGTGCACACTATTTGCTAATATTGACATGTTTCCTTATTCTTAATCATTATTTACGTCATATGCTTATCTACGTATACAGAAACCTGTATACGTAGATCTCACGAAACAATGGGAATGGAGAACTTCGAAAAATATCGATATCTTGTGAGTGAAAAGCGAGGGGCAAGCGAAACATGCACAATATTGTTTATTTGTGAAGAATACAGAAGGGTTAAAGTTGAGGAAGATGATGTAAACTGATTTGAAAGAAGAGAGGAAAGTAGACTATTGTAAGGGATTTGTGTCTTTGATGGGAGTGCAGCCTAAAAGCACAACAAGAATTAAAGGATTCAGAACAGGCAGTTATTTATTTTGTTTTAAATTCACTGTTTGCTGTTCTCTAGTTTTCAGACTTCTGTCAGCGTTCATTGATAACCATTATTTTTAAAAAAAGCGCAGTTTTGTGTTTTAAAATTAAGTCGAAGTATAAAAGTGTCGCAGGCTGAATGTCGTCGTAGTTTTAATTCATCTTTATCAAAGTGTTTCTCTCCGATGCCTTTCAAGATGACGAATCATTTCTATTCCATCCGCTTATAAGTTTGAAATAAATTTTTATAGAGAACCAATATTACTCTTGCATTCATTTTCTTTGAATGTTTTTACTTTTGATCGTAAAGCTTTTGTTTAATATTTCCTCGTTTGTATTTACGCGACATCTATGAATCTCTGTTATAAAACCAAATCCATTTAAATTTATTTCGTTTAGGTGAGGTATTTTGTCCCTCGTTTAATTTAGCATTCATTAAAAGCGAACAAAGCATCAAATCGATAATTCTATCCGCTGATATATCCCTCTTTAAAGTGCTGTTATGAAAATTGGGAGAACAACTCCCTTCAAATGACACAATTGGCAGATGAAAATGAAAGGTGGGGAAAAGATTCGATGAGGGAAGGAATCGTTATATTCGAATGAAATTAGCTCTTGACAATCAAAGCAGTCAATTGAAAAAATAAAATAAACTTGTTTTCGATGACTAAAACGATGTCAAAACTCGAAAATATTCCGTAGATATGAAATTGACATCAAAACGCGTTACGTCACTTTTTGGTGAATTGAGTCTGATAAATTGCTCATTTACATCTAATTGCTTCCGGGTATGTGAGACGTTATCACCTACTTATGCTTTGTTCGATAACTTAGTTATTGTAATTGCAAGAATTCTGTACGGAGGCCGCCTGCCTCATCACTCGATTATCCCGATTTTCAGTCGATTTTATCGAAATGAAGCCAATGAAGCGGAAAATGCTGCGGAAATGAATTTGCTTTCAATTGAAACCCAATACAGCAGGATATGTGTCTGTGTGGGTGTTACATATGGGGGACCGCGAAATAATCTCTCACGGGGACTCCAACAATTCTTCATTTCCTTGATGTTTATTTAGAATTATTTCCCCAAAAAGATGATTGCTAGCCATTTTAGAATTGATTTGACTAAAAGAAGCATTTGGGAATTATATGAACGGTGACGTATGATATGAGGCAGCACAAAGGTAAGGAATCAAACTACCAATTATGGCCGCATTATATTTTATTCAAAGCAATTAATTCTTGTGGATGAGTACGAATTTGTGAGGTTCCTCTCTTCTTTGCGTTCTTGACTTAATGCGAGGAAGAAAAATGTGTGGAAATTCCGTATAAATATGGGATCGATGAATTTTTTAAAATGTTCATATTAGATGGTGTCATAATTGCTCTTCTGTACGACGCGTAATTTCACACACTCCAAAAATATCTGTTAAATAAGCTTTTGACGCATGTACTCATCAATCATACGAGTAATTGAAGAAATCAGTCCATTTATGACAAAAGATGTAATGAAAAAGTTGTCAAATTTCTCCGTGCGAAACTTTCACAGACGAACACTGATACTCTATTTTGCAACCTAAGTACTCTTCAACAATCACTCCAATCATTACGAACGGATATACGTAAAAAACACACCTTCACATTCTGTATCAGATAAAGAAATGAACCTCACTCACTTCCATTTGTTCGCATATAATATCCTGGCTTACCCTGCATCAGAGAGCATTTTCGTTGTAGAAATTACAAGTCACCTTCATGTATGTATGCAGCATTCCTTGACTTGAAAAAGTAACAACAGGATTTTTGAAAGTTTAAATCCGAAGTTTCTTAACCGTATAGCCTTACATCTATTTGTTATGCAGAAATTTTGTTTTATACCTTTGCGTACATGTCCTGTGAGACAAGAAAAGATTTGCATTTTAATTGAGCCGCGGATTTCCATAAAAATATAATTTATTTTTACTAGTTGCCCCGTGAAAAAAATTTCGGAGACACTGATACTAAATTTCCCCACGCAAATACATTTCAACAAACACTCCAAACGAATACACAAACACTAAAACATACCTAAAAATACACTCCTTCATATGCTGTATCAGCGTCTGTTTCGATATACCTCGTTTCGAGCGATGCACAGCAGTATCTACACATTCAGTAACGAAACTCTATGGGAGAGTTCAATTTTTTACTCGATAATTTGAACAGATGGTGAATTTTTCATATTATGGCCTATTTTTAGCGGAAAACTTCTTTTAAATGTTGTTTTATGTTTTCATAGAGTGTGAAGGGAGTAATGGTCAGCGGAAATGAATGTTTAAATTTTGTTATTTTCCGCGGTCTTTTTTTTGTTTAATTGGAAAATCATGGCAACTATTAGAGGGACTCAACAGGGAAGATATGTATTTACGCTCTTCAGAGGTTTAATAGCTAAGATTGGAAGGGTTGAGGATAACTTTTTGGAACCCTTCTACTCTACGAAAATTGATTGAAATGAATCCTTTTAATAATTTCCGTAGTGTCTTTCTTTTTGCTTCGAAGAAGAAAATATGAAATTTGCTAAATAAACAAGCCATAGTTAAAATATTTATAAACCCGTGAACGAATTCTCATGATAAAATCCTCTCTCCAAAATTTTAAAATTTGCTTTACAAACATCTCAATGTCCTCTATCTTAATCTCTGTATATAAATCAAGCATAAACTTCGGATCTTCTTTTATTAACTTACTTTTCTTCTCATCCCACGGATTTATACTTGAAGACACAGTGAGAGCCAGCAGCAAAAATTTACGTTATGAATAAAACTTTGTTTTGCAGACGCTTAATATAAATAATAAATTTATTTATTCTAATTATATAGGAAAGCATGTATGTGACAACACATTGTCATTTATTGCATGGTAATTAAATATCACATCAACTAAGTCCTCTACCAATAATTTACCTTATTACTACTTACAATAACCACATTAACATTTTATCAATAATTTTGAGAAATCACAAAATGGATTCTGGAATACTCATATTACATTCTTCATATTATTAAAAATACATTTCTAACATTATTATTACATTTTTACATAATAATCTAAATAAACATGTTTTTCATTGAAAATTGCGAAAGATACACCTCAAACCAGAACTAAACGTGTGCAAAAGAGTATTTAGAAAATGACAAAAGCCAATCGATGAATAAAATCTTAAAAACGTCGGATCGCAAAATCAGACCAATTTTATCATTGGAGGTGAATTTTTGCCTAAGGAAGTTGAGGTTGAGAGTTGAGAAGTGGCGAAGGAGGTCGCTTAAGGAAAATGGAGAGACCTTTGTCACTATTTAAACCGAAACTTTGTGTCTGAAAATGTAAACACTATCGTAAGCGTCTACTATTCTCGCGTCATTAATAGTTTTTGTGAGTTTTAAGTTATATTATACATATAGAGTGTTCTTTTTCTGATACATACGTGGAAATATGGTGGTACATTTTTATCCCTACTTTGTACACTTTTCAGTCTACAATACTATCCTCCGGATAAACTTCCTTCGCCATCACTATTAATGCCTTGTCCCTCGAATGGACTGCTATTTTTAGACTGATCTCGTCTATTTACTTTCCCAACCTGGAACTCGGAATTTCACTAAATGTTTTCCGCAGCATGTACGCCCACATAACTCCATTATTTATACAGTCAATTCTTCGGTCGGAAACATTCTACCGATGACACTCGGAACTATCTTAGCTTAGCTTACGAACTTCTTTTTCCCTGCGATACACAAATCCCAAATGTTCATCATCCTTTGATATCATTAGTGCCCACGTGGATTATAACTATTTCCTCGCTCCTATTTTCTCCCATATTTTCGATTTATCTTTGCTGCTGATCTGCTCTAATGGATCTCCACGGAAGCTCTTCCAGTTATGCCTTAACATTGAGTATTCTATGAGCGGTACCTGTGGCTATTTGGTGGTCTCCATCTTCCACTTGGCCTTTCGCTTTGCTTCTCAGACTATCAAGCTCGAACTCAGGACGCATGAGATTTTCTTTCGCTAAGGTCAGCGATTCCTCCAGTTCCGATGTTTTTCTGTCCTTTTCTTCCACTTCTCTCTTAAGGCAAACATCCAATCCTCCTCATCTTCTATATTTTTCATCTAAGTGAAATCATTCGTCCCTCCTTGCACTTAAATCACTTTCACTTTGGGAGCTATCTCATCCTTCGACTACTTTGAGGTCTTCTCGTATTTATCAAAAATAGACCACCAGATGACACTAATAATTTCGTCCCACGGACAATTGTATTTCTAGGACAAGTGGAATCTTCCAAAACTTGTGTATTAACATATTAAGCAGTACATTGAATATATAAGCAGAATACTTCCAATGTCGCTTTTGACTGGAATTTATGAAAATTTTGATAAAATTCTCTAACTTTTTGTATGGTCTAGATGCTGTAAACAACCTGTCTTCCTGAAGAACAAGCTAATCGCTACATTTGAGGTATAATTATACAGGGGGAAGTTAGATCCATTTAGAATTGAGTGTATGAATAGAAACGCAGCATTTTGCAATTACGATGTGAAATCGTCAGATCAAATTGAGGGAGTATTTCTTAATTAGTTAGCTTTAGAATATCAGAAGGATATATGCTGTTTTGTTATGATCAAAGAGGCGAAAAATATTTATCAGTGAAGGAACAGAATTTCGGAAAATTTGCGGACATTTGGGTGAAATGCTTAGCAAAAATGAGGTTTAAAAATTTGTTGCTTGTTTAGCAATTGGCTACCGCGGACTTGTATCCTTTTTTGAGGTCTTAGTTGAATATTGGGGTGATAGGTTATCTTACGTCAATATCTGTCTTTATTTTAAACTCTGTCTTGTTTCCGTACGCATTAATCTTTTTACTTTAAATACATCTCTGAAATTCTTCTGGAGTTTTATTTTGTAGCTGGAGGCCGTCATTTGGCCGCAAAAAATCCATCAGGCCATACTTCAGTGACTCAAATTTAAATAATTAAACATCCTAAAGGAAAACTAAAAGGACTATAGTTTGCTTTACTTTGCGACATATGTGGAGTAGGGCGTACCGAAAAACAAACATTTTTAGTAGCGGGAACGTAATAGGTTGGAAAAGTTGCCTTTTAGGCTCAATAACAAATGTGCAAAAGATGGGCTCTAACAAGGTTCGTCTTGGGCCTGACCAAAGAGCTCGAAAATTCGAAATTTTAGTGAAAATTGCGTATTTTTAGGTGAGTTAAATTTTCGACGGAGCATACATACATTTGATTAAATTGCTGTTTTAATTAGTTTTGATCGAGGAACAATTAAATTAAGCCATTAAAACCAAATATGACGAGATATCATACTTTTAAAATTTTTGGAAACACCATGGAAAGTGGCAGCACCTCGCTGGTTCAGCTGCGGTGAGCTACTCAGGACTCATCATGAGATGGTTCCTGCTAATCGAGTCCCACCCGCCTACACACCCATGGACGCATACCAGATAACTAGCTGATGTCTTTGAAGGCTGCTTTTGTTCCAGTTTTTGGTATTCGCGAGAGGATCTTCTCTCTTATGAACCCGTCTCTTGCATCGTGGCCGTAGACTAAACGTGAGGCCTCTGTGACTTCTTTTACGTTTCGTTCAACTGCTTGAGAATCATTCAGGAGGGCAAATAATGCAGCAAGCTGCTTTATAGGTTCCTTTGCATTACCTTTAATGTTTTGAAGATCCTCGGGAGAAAGACTGACAGTAAGTGGTGGCTTGGTGACAGTGACTTTATCCCAATCTATCACTTCTTCATAAAAGGCAGGTCGAACTTCTGTTGCGCGATGATGAACTGACAAACCTACTCAACTTTTCCAACCTATTACGTTCCCGCAACTAAAAATTTTTGTTTTTCGGTACGCCCTAATGTAGAGTCCGAAAACTATCTGTGTAGCATTGTTTGCCTTCTCGTTATATGTTTTAATAATGGTTTGGAACAAAGAGAACGTCATTCTTTGTTGCTTCAATTTTCCGGTCTAAAAATAAGGCTATTTTTTCCAGACAGAGGAAAAATTTAAAATACTTTTAGTCTATCGAGTGAAGCGAAGGAAGGTTTGCCTATTGCAGTTGCAGTTCTTTCGACGGTAAGACATCTTAAGTGGTATTTTTACTTCTACATAATTATACGTAGATAAGCTTTTTAAGGTTAATTTTTAAGAAGTGGAGAACATCCATTTAGATTGTTTCTTCTTGATGTTATTATTATTCTTGAATGAAAAGGAAGTCTTCATGTTATCATTCTTCACACGGCCGCGTTAATTATGTATTCGTTTAATTCTGCCGTAAATCTTGCTTTCGGTACATCTAATATAGATGGAATTTTTTAGCGTCTCCTTAGTGGGTTACAATTCTATACGCGAATCGTGAATGAATTATGAGGCTTTTTAAGCCTGAATTGACCCATACATTGCAACTTTTTTGTAGATATTAAAGAAATTATTTACCACGGCCTAAAACTACATCTTTAAGCAAGAAAATATTTCCAAAAGTTTTACGAAAGTACTCTGATTTGTCTTTTAAATGATATGGTATTAGAGAAAGAATTCCTTTGAGTTGATATAAGGTGATAATTTATCCAAAAATTCTGAGTCCTGTCTGAATCCTGAAGCCTTGGCGTTGGTAGGCCAACCACCGAAACTCGGCATATTCACAATCAAAAAGAGCGTAAGACGGAATTCCCGTTTTTTGTACTCTTCTCATACTAAGAAATTAAATACGTTACATTGCTATGCTATATGTGAATGCTATAGTCAATGTGAAGCGTTGAATGTGGGCAATATTGAAAAGAGAGGAAACGTGTCGGATTAAATCGCTCTGATGGTAATTCTTTTTCCTCCTTCCACTTCCATGATCCAGAGGGATTCTTATTTTCATACGCTTCATCACTAACACATGTTTTAACTCATCAGAAATCGGTTCTTCCCTTCGAATCTGCTTATTCTTATGCGCAAAGAGAGAACGTGATGGATCGAAAAGGAAAAGCTTCAGTGGATTTGAATTTTGTGGTTCGGAAGATGAAGCACCTCTCACATACTCTCCTGAGATAAGCGAAATATCGAGTAAGTACTCTAAAAGTGCTGAGGCCTTTTCCAACATATGGGCTCCCATCAGGAATAGATCCCGGGACTCCTTTCATCAAAGGCGGATGCGCTACCAACTTGGGCATCCGGGGGCCTCTTTTTATCTTCTTTTAAAGGAGAGGTATGTGAAGTACGTCATGTTTTCGTCAGAATGGAATTTCCGTTTTACTCTCTAGATTGTAGTTCTCCCTCCTCGCCTCTGCTGTCGACCAAATATATTCATCTTTTCCAATCACATTTCATCACCTCTTCTTGATTATTTGAATAAAAATTACTTAAGGAAAGAATTAAGTGTTTTTGAAATATCAGCGTTGTAAGAACGCTAACAAGTTCTTGCTGTAGCCATTCATAATTTCCATCGCAATCATATCGCTCCAGGAGGTTCTCTCAGGTGCACAATCATCAATCGAATCAGGAAAATACTCTCATCTGTAAATTGACTGAAAATGAAAGCGCTCTGTGAATGCATAATTAAAGAGACTGCAATCTGTATCAGTGGGTATATAAAGAAATAAAATAAAAAATGTCATCTTTATTGTGGGTTTTAGGATTTAAGAAGGGAAACCCACCTTTAGGTTTCCTGAGGGCTTCTAAGTTCCACTTGGCTGCCATTTTAGTCCGATAGATCTTTTTAAATCCAAGCTCGGTTTTCATCATTATTAAGTTGTGATCCGAGTCTGCATCAGCTCCTGGATAACTTAGTTTTTAACACTATTTCTTAACCTCTTGCTTATCAAAATGTAATCAATTTGGTACCTATCCGTTCCCTTTTTCCATATGTACTTCTGTCTGTTGTGGTGTTGGAAGAGGTGATGCACAGGTCATTCCTCCTTAAAAATAATCTGTCAATTTTTGCCCTTTTCGTTTCTATTTCCTAATCTGAACTCCCGACTTCTTCCCCATCTTTGCCTTGCCCAACTTGCCGCATCCAGTAATTTCCCTTTTTCTAAGCATAGCATAATTAGTGACCCCAAGGTCACTAATTCGATCGAATTAGTTTAACGAATATTAATTGATCGAATTAGTTTAACGAACGAATTAGTGACCCCAGGGTCACTAATTCTCCTTATTTCATTACCATTAATGGTTTAACTGTACAATATTGGCTTTTCTTGTGATAAAAGGTTATTGTATATCATGTAGATACAGTATATATAAATCCATTTTGTTTATTTTACACCACTCAAGCAACTGGTTAACTGAATTTTGTAGCATATGTCAATGAGACACACTTTATATAGACTCATAACCTTTCAGGTCATCATGTTAATAAATCTTAAAGTATAATGATATTAATCTCATGTGTAAGAATTGAAATCGAATGTGAATAAACCAGTACATGTGTTTGTCAAGTGATAATTATAAAAGCAGAGGAAATGCCAAGTGATGAACTGCTCGTAAAATGAAAACAGTGGAGAAGGAATCGATAAAATATCAGAAATATCAAAGCTAAATGCCATTATTCAATAACCTTCGTATAATATTTCAGAATAAATTTTTTCATAACAAATTCATTTGAAAGAATACATCAAAGAACATTATACGCTCTCTGAAATAAAGAAGAATGTGAAAAATACCTATTTGAAAAACTAAGACATGTCTTGGAGGTCTAAATATTCTCATTTAGGTTCAGGTAAGTTTTTTCATACAGGTTTATATTATGATACATTCTTAGAGTTTAAATTATTTATATAGCAACAGAAATCTCTGTACATTCATTTTGATGCAATGTAAAAGGTTTTCTTCGTGCTTTATCATGGGGTTTCTGATTTATATAAACGTTTTTCCATCGATGAGGAGTAAATCATTTTTCAGTAAAGTCGAGAACTACAGGATTTAGAATCCCCTAATGAGGCAAGATAGGTAAACTCAATTATTTTTCATTTCCGCCTAAAAGCTTCAGTTTACTATTTAACGGAAATGTGAATTTTGTGTTCACAGATAAATACGCGGTTTTCTTTCTACGACTAGACATGAATGCCTAAAGGGGACCTTCTTTATCTATATCATATATGGCGATTAAAAAGATTTAAATAAATGAAAGGTGCTGAGGAATTAATAATGGACGCAGAAGGCATTAATTCCCCAGTACTTCCGCAGTATTCCTTATGGGAAATAATTAATGAGATGAAAAGACCCCACGGGGAGAGAGAGGCTACGCATTTTAGATCCACCCAAGTCATAAAAAGATGCACCACTCTAGCGTCACTTGGAAGCAGCGTAAATTAGACCCCTGCAGTGGAAATATGTTATGAAATTCCGAAGATTTGCTCGAATTAAATGTAACTTAAATCGCAATCCTCTTTCGTGTTAAACTGAGAAAATATCTCCGCAAATAAATTGACGAAATATCTGATGGCTTTACAAAGGGCGAGAATTTTGTTGGAATGGATTCGTTCACACTAATAGAATGAATTTGTTATGAATGGAATGAGTTGGTCTGTCGGGGCGGAAGGTCTTCTCAATGAATAATGAACTATCGCCGAAATGCTCGGTGATTTACAACCGTGTTACGCTATTGAAAACCGGGAGCGAATATTTCCAGAAAGGAAAAGAATGCATTAGGCAGAAATTTGCTTTGGATGTTTCGTAATAAGCCTTCGATACAAGAGTTGGTTGAGTTCTCGATATTGTATATAACGGACTCAATATAAATAACGATGGATTTAGGCATAAATACCACAGTTGAGAAAATTATGATGGTGCGATTTTTCACAAATGTCAATATTTTCCTGGCAACGGAAACCTTCGATAGAAATTAAAACGGAAGATGGAGAACGAAGGAAAGAACCAACTAACACGCCCTCTTCCATTTCTCTATGGAAACTTGTCGAAATCTGAAATAAATACATTCAGAGCCGATTTGCGTCATTAAATATTGTTATTTACATTTTGCTTAGAATTTTTAATTTGGAGAGAATTTAAAACCGCATGTTTTAAATAATCGGGTACACTTTTCTCGCTATGTTTCACTCAAAAAATTTTTTAGGTAGAGTTTACTTCACTGCAAAATTTTAATGTCATCATGAAACTATTTTGTAACCAATAACCGGAATCTTTCAC
The DNA here is from genome assembly GCA_036926295.1 of Pachydiplax longipennis. NCBI lineage: Eukaryota > Metazoa > Arthropoda > Insecta > Odonata > Libellulidae > Pachydiplax > Pachydiplax longipennis. Next base: position 2,797,280 of record JAVFKF010000050.1, on the reverse strand, counting down.
ATATATTATTTATTATAACGTCCTATTTTATTGAATTAGTACTGCATCTCATTGAACAGAATGTCTCTCTCCTCCTTCCTTCGGTCACCCTTGGAACAAAACTAATCCGACTTGTACACCGATCAAACTCCTCTTGATGAGGGCTGCTCAGTGGATGCACTAACTAATAGGTAATTAATTATATGCACCTTATTCACACAAAAACAAGGCAGTCAAAGGGAATGTTTTTCGAGTGCTTCTTTTCACCATTTTTTCCCAACCTAACTATATTTGAATACCTTTCCGGTACGATTTGGAATTGAAATTTGGTTAGAAGGATCACCTCCGAAACGTGAGATCCAACGACGTACTTTGAAAATCGAGTACTTGATCCAGTTCGTCATGGTGGATGTTATTGTAAGCATATTCGAAAAGTAAGTTGGTATGTCTTCAAGCTGCTTACCGATTAACATAATCATGTTCTGCAAAGGACTGTCCATCAGTGTGTGTGGCCAGTGACTGTGAGCAATGCCGCCTTGCGGACGAACACACAACCTTCCGAATAGCTTGAGAGAATATTCCGGCAGAACGGACAGAGCAATTGGGAAACCCGGGTTTGGTTCCCGGTCTCGTCGGACTTTTTTAAGTCTACATTTCCTTCAGTGCACTCCATCTCGTGCTACGTTTCTCCTTCACCCATTTCCCATGTTTATATCGTAAAAATACAGAAAAGGAGTCTTTCATGGTTTGTGTCTGTAGTTTCAAAAGGATCGTGATTTCTTCTAATCTCTGCTGTAAAAAGTCTTTTTTTTCGCTAAAAGTTTATCTGGAGAAATCTCCTTTATTACAGAGTCACGAATGACCAAAATTAATTATGTTAGACTTCTCCTCTAAGAAAAACAGACTTTTCCGACCGACAGATCCCCCGCTGAGAGGGGTGAAGTGCTGATGCAAGAAAGAACTTTCTCGGTATTCATGCATTATTCAGTCAGAATCATTTACGTTGCATGTGATCTGCAATTATCTATTGTAAATATAGATATAATTATATTATTACTATGCACTACATCATCTCTCAAGGGAGTTAAAAATTCATTTCTTCAAACTTCTGAATTTCTTCTGACTTCGCTGAAAATCACAGCAATCATCTTAAAAATGAACATTTATTTTCTTTAAAAATGGTGCTCAGCATTAATTTGCGCCAAAATGTATTCTAAATAATTTTTATTTCTAATTAAAAATATTAGAAGCCAACAAGTCGTTAACATATATATTAAATTGGAATGTTATATTTTTTCCATCCAATTAATATACAGTGTGATAAAGCACGTACTTCCTCATACGAGTCTATTTTAATCAATATGATTCCGTATATTAAGACTGTTTAACGCTTTGGTTTACTTATGTTGAAGTTTAAATCGTTTAGTTTTAAGCATGATACATTATTCAGATTTTAAAAAAATGTGTTACAGTAGATGTTCATAGTGGATCAAACTTTATTTCTAACACGATATAGCATTAAATATTAATAAATTGACCATTTATATGAAATCAATCACATATCCCCTGTCAGTAGTAATTAGTAGCTGAATCAGTCTGGAAAAGTACCGCAGAGAAATTACCTTCTATAAAGAAACAAATTGATCCGCTAAAGTCAACCTTAATTGAAATTCCGTGTCTATGATGAATAAACTTTTCCCATCCTTGGTTAACTTAGCTCTTCGCTTGCCTTGTACTTGCCTTATTTACTCTTAGAACAATAAAATATTCTGCCTCATTCACTCTGGGATACTCTGTGTTGAATAAACCTTCCTATAATCATCTCTTATTTCGAAACATTCCACCGAACCCTCATTGAATCTCCTTCTTTGTCTTCCCTTTTCAGCTGAATCGTCGACAGATCTTAAGCCTTGGAATACTTGGAGGATGCTTTAAAATGAAACCGCAACGTACAATGTTAAATGGGAATTCTTTGCAATTTTGTCAATTAAAAAAGAAATCGCTATGATTGGCAAAGAGAATAATTAATTTTTTATTTATAATAACGTGATATAAGGTCAATAATGTTTCAAGAATATATAGAACTAGTTGCCCCGTGCGAAACTTTCGCAGACGAATACTCAATCTCCCCAAGCAAAAACATTTCAACAAACACTCTAATCGCTACAAACTAATACACAAACACTAACACATACCTAAAATACACTCCTTCATATTCCATGTCCGTTTCGATATACCTCTATTTTAGCCCTAGATATCGTGATCTACACATCCAGTAACAAAACTTTATGGGCGTTTTCTGATGTCCTACCATTTGAACCTAAACGAATCCCTAATTTACAAGAGAGATTTTTATGTCATATTAACTGTGATAAATGCTTTAAAAACTTTATTTTAATAATATATAATTAATATATACAGTACGCGTCATTACTATAACGATACATGCATTTTATTTCATAACGAATACCTCAATTCACTCGATGGATATATCACATAACGAATTTAAACAAAAATCAAAATATCACTAACAGCTCTACGTAAACTGTATGTATACCGGTAATGATATGTCACTTAAAGCTTTTAGGTTAAACTTGAAGGTTAAACGTGTATAACCAAGATAAAGCAACAAAATATACCTTCTGCATCCACGTTACTTATTTATTTCCTAGATTTTTCTTTTCCCACAAAAATATAAAAATAACTACTACTTGTCTGCAGTGTAATTACATCGACAAGGAATGGGTAATGGGTGGTTTTGCACGTAAGGGCGTGCACCCAGGAAATTTCCCAAGGAAGAATAGACTTGAAAAAAGTCCGGTCCCCGGTCCCATCGGACTTTTTTCAAGTCTATTCTTCCTTGGGTAATTACATCGTATGCATTCACTGAACCAGAGTTATTCAATTAATGAAAGATGGGCAACGGACGACGCCTATGAAAAGTATTCTTATTCAAGGAATCTCCTATTCAAAATGGTATCTAAAAAACAGGGTTGTAAATAATTTTATAATACACATCATTCCGCTAAAAATCACTTTAGTTTAAGTTCCAATTTAGATGAATTGAATATTAAGCATAAATTTATAATACCGGGCAAAAGTTAGACATAGATCTTTGTATTCAGCAGGGCTCATGTTTCTGTGACTGTCGTTCTGCTACAAGAAGTTGCAAGTTTATACCGGCTTATTAAAATATTATTATAGTTACGTACGACATCGAAGTCTTCGTTCATTGAGACTACAATATTACTTGCTAAATCTATTTCACTCATTTTAAGGCCGTGAATAGATATATCTATCCGATTTTAAAAATTGTTTACAAACGTCACGCGATGATTAAAATATTAATTCAATGTTTTTAACAAATAGTGGATTCTTCAATTGTTTGACTATTTTTAGAAGGAACCTGAAAAATTTTCCATTTAAGAGGATTTTAGACAGAAGCTTGTAGACTAAATTAGCCCCCGATAATAATTTCTAGAAATTATTCTTTGAGATGCGTTAAACCATTGAGAATCCGAAGAAACTTTATCAATTCAGGTGCCAACTTAGAAATTTAGCGGAATTTTCGTAAACATGGCATGGTCCGCCGTGGAATTCCCGAATGCAATTTCGCTGTCATTCTGGTGATATGAAGTCTAGCAATCAGTTTCTTTCATCTTACATTCAAATTAATTATATTCAGAACATCTGTGAAGACAGTTTAAGAAAGGAAGTCGATACCTCTACTTAAAAAAGTTGCTAATAGGTAATCAGAATGGGCAGAGTTAGGGAGGGAATGTACGGCAAGACTGTCTTTATCTCTTTTAACATATATGCAGAAGGAATGGTTAAAGAAGCTTGGGATGAAATAGATAAGAGAGTGAAAGTCGGTGGGGAAATAGTAAAGCCAGAAAGATATGCAGTCGACAAGGCTATTGAGAGCGATTCATGAAAATTGCATGAAATCTTGCGCTCGATTTGGAGATTAATCTTCATTCTGCATAGTACGATTCTGTGTTCACTTTCAGTGCTAAAATTGTTCACCATTTCACAGTCCGTTACTATGTACAGATAATTAACCAAATACGTAATCTATTTCATTTTTTATTTTGTTGGGTCCTCTCCAAGCCCACTTCCTTTTATGGTGTGCGATTTCCTCGTACAAATCATTCAAAGTTTTTCGGCTTCGACTCGTCTACTATTATATATACGAGTAAAAGTTGCTTGCATACTGCAAGCTATCAGTTGAATGCAGTATCGTACCAAGAAAGGCCTCAAAACAAAATTCAAACCTTCGCGCAAAAGACCGCCTGGCGTCGAACTAAGGACCCGATCGTGCGAAACAACTGCATATTAATGTAAGATAAGTGCAATTTTGACGTACTCCTAAGTTTCAATTCAATATCTTATAAAAAAGGTCCTAGAATAAGATTACGCTATCCCCTTTAAAATACGTGGAAGAATAGAAATGAAGCTCAGGCATCGAACCAAGAACCATCAGAGGAACAGCGAACAGCGTATATGAAACATATGAATTTCCTCTATGTACAGTGGGAGAAACAATTATCGCAACACCAATTGGCGTCAGAGAGCGGATTACGCGGGAACTAACTGAAAACACTCTACCGCCGACAATTCGGCAACTCTGAATCGAGCCAGTAAAAACCGGCAATATTCAAACTTTTACGATCACCTTTGCGAAATTTCCTAATATTGGCTTTGCCTCATTGCCTTTATTTTTTGCTATTTGTCGTTCAAAGCTTGTCGCAATCAAAATAGTTATCTAGAATGTCATTATAGTACGCTGAGGGATAATGACAAACAAGAGTATTTGATGGCGGAATATCAGACAATAAATGAAGATTTTGCGGTATTATCTTGCGAATTTAACGGTTAAATACTTTAATATTTTGTATTTTGATGGAAAATAATTCTCGCGAATAAGATTAACCATTTAAGAAAACAAATACGGAAATCACTAGGATATGTCGTATTCTTACATTTGAATTTTTTCTCCAGCAGTGTAGTTTTCGACGGCATAAGGTATAACAAATATCCTTTCGATAAAATCTAATCTACTCCGTGTGTTGAGGGAGTTTATTCTTTCTCAGTGCTCCTCAGCAATTAACGTATTGACAGGAATTAGTATCACTATTATTAGCTTTTAGGTGGTGGAAATGGTAATCAACATTTTTCAGCTCAATCAGGCTGTACGTAAAAGAGATTATGTAATAATTCGTAATAGGGAATAATATTCATGATTAATTTCAGCATATTAGAAAAGATAGTTACAATAAATTACGTGATGAAAATTAATGTAATCGAAAGTAGCTTCATAGTGTCTCAATCGTTTAGAATGCTTAAATCAAATTAAAGCAGATTCTTAGACTGAATTTGATAGATCTCGCTTTCTCTACGCTTAAATATTTTCCAAGGCTATTTTCATTCTTATATTAAGCGTCAAACGCAACTTTTATTCTATACTTTAATAAACTTGGTATCCACTTTACGGACTGTTCCGGAAAATTCCCGCCCCCCTTTTCCTTCACGAGGACCGACCACGTAGTTTTAGTGTCGTTTACTACGTAATTTAGCGGTTTAAATGAGTGGCGAATTTACGTAGACAAAGTTCTTTTGTAATTCAATAGTAAGAATAGTTACAAACACCCACGTAAATAGGCAAAAGGGTATGCATGAGGTTACTTCCAAAAAATAGAAACAATTGCAACGGTGAAAAGCAACTTCACTTAAAAAAGGACAAGGTTATTCCAAATTTAGGCCCAAATGTAATGTGTGAACTGAGAGATCCAATAATAATTGTCGTGAATTTTAAGAGCTTACGTAATAAAAAGGCGGTATTCTTTAACAATACGATGAGCACATGCGGGAAAATCATACAAGGCAAAAGTTAGTTAGGCGAAGATATTGCTTTAAGCGAGACATTTAAAAGATCCAATCATTGCCGTAGGAGGAGATTTTGACATAACGCATCTTAATTGGGATTATCTAAAATCTCTAGCTGCAGCTCTAACACTAGCAGAGAGAAAAAATTTCACAAAAATTAATTCATACTTTTTTGTAGCATGCTATAGATAATGTAAACATGATGAAAACTCGAACGACTCGTGCGGGTCAAGGAAACATTTTAGATTAACTATCCACTTCTCTCCGGTAACTACTCTTGATATAGTCAACGATATTTCAGACCATGTTATCATAATGATAGGGATGAAAGTAGTTACGGTTAAATCTCTTTAGCCATAGAGGCAAGTATATTTAATTTGCAAAGCAAATCTTTTAGAAACGAGTTAAGGGTTATATTAACGAGTGCAAGGATGTTTTTTTACTCTTTGCGAGTGTAAATTCAGTAAGTGACAGTTGGATAGAGTTCCTCCGGAAAATCAAAGAAGGTTTAATTAAATACGTTTCGACTAAAATCGTGCGTAAAGAGCCACGGAGGACGAAGACTAAGTTGCGAGCATTGCATATGAAGAAGAGAGTCATGCACTGGCGATTAAGAAAACTCAAAACATGCGGAGATAACCATGAGCTCGAAGACAAAATTATAGAGAAGTGCGAAAGCTAGTTAAGGAAGAAGCGTGAAGAGAATACCAGGAATATAGATCTCAAACCCTGTTAGAATCATTAGGAGGCGATCAGAAAGAATTTTGGTCATACGTGCGTGAGACTCGTGGATGTCAGTTTTATGTGCCTAGGCTCACAGCGATGAGGGAATTAACGTAAATAAATCGGAAGATAAGGCTGACTTAATTAATCGGCACTATCAGAAATGGTTCAATGTAGAAAATAGCCAAGCTAACGATTTCTTCTTGCGTATCGATTCAGAGATGTGTCCCATAGAGATATAAGTTGATGAAAATGAAAATTTATTGCAACAGATTGATAGGAAAAAGACGCTCGGTACCGAAGGTATTTCCGCTGTTTTCATAAAAACCTTATGAGATTAGCATTCTCCACTTCTCAAGAAATTCTATCGGAAAATAATTAATGAGGGTACGGTCCCAATGTCGTGGACAAAAGCAAACATCATTCCGGCGCTTAAGAATGACCAGATGATTATAGATCAATTTCATAGACTTTGTTTTTTTGCAAAATAATGGAGCATATTATAGCAAGCTTTATTATGCACTTTCTTACAAAAAGGTAGCAATCAATCAGAGTCAGTACAGATTCAATAAAGGTAGACCTTGTGGGACGCAACTAGCAATTATTATGAATGACGTATCTAAAGCGTTAGTGCGTTAGCTATCATCCACAAACGTTAATTCCTCACAGTAGGGTTTTCTCAACCTAAAAATGCAAAACTACTGTCTTTGCTCTCACTGTATGTATTCGTTGTCTATCGACGTGAACCTCTATGAAGTAATACTCACCAATAAGCACGTGAAAAGCTACCATTCGTTAGAACCGGTTTGTGAATGGCGAATGGGTTTCCGAAAACCCGGTGCGCTGAAAGAAAAGCCTCATCGTGCTTCCAGAAATCAGGAGTCCCTGTCAAATGCATGTGATTTTAAAATATAAGCCAAAAGCCACTTCTTTCCAGTGAACGACTGAGCCTCGAATCCTTGGATGACGAGGTATTAGCTGAGGCGCGGAAAGCACATTCTTGACAGACGATGGCGAGAATCAGATCCGAATCCTTCAAGCCAAATGATTTTTTTCGTATTGAATTTCATCCCTATGATAAATCTATATACTCAGAAAAGGATTACATTATGGTATGTAGCAATCATATCTTACATTCGCTCATTTTGCAAATAAAAAAAAATAGCATAAAAACTCATTTAATGGAAGGAACAAGCGGAAATGGAACTGGAACCCTTCTTTTACCGATCAGACACGTCTGGCAATTGCACAACCAATTCTTACACAGTAGTTAGCTATTTATGATATTTTCCCACAAATTGAAAACTCAATATTAATTTTTTATTATTAGCTTATATTATTAGGTTAGTAAATCCTCGGCTTATACATTTTATAAAGTCAGAGATCAATAAAATACTTCTCCCTTTTAGAAATTGAGCTTTTTTTCAGATAAACTTCTTAGACTAAAACGATCCCAATAAATAATGACAAATTATTATTATTTGGGAATCTTTTTTCGAACCATCTACTTTTTTCACCTTTTCGCGCCTGTTGTAGTTTTCCCCGGCGGAGAGTATCCCACAAAAACAAACATATGACCTTTATGGACGCGATAGTTTTCCTCACCCAAAAGAATTAATGAACATGATGTGGTATAATGTTTGTTGAAAGGAGGAGCCAGGCCTCTAGGTTAACTACTTTATCCTTTTTGGCCGATAACTGCGGGACTTAAAAACGTTTTTCAGCTTTTGGTTGAGAAAAGCCTAAACTAAATCGAAAACCTTCACGCAAACCTAAATATTATTGCAGTCGATTTGCTAAAGAATCATTTTTTGAACGAAGTGTCAATATGACCATGGAAACGAAAACCTTCTTCGCCTAAAACCTTCTAAATTAACGCTCTTATCATACTTATGTAATGTAGATTCATTTTCTAGGATGTTCTTTACAAATTATAATTAGCATTAACGACCTAGCATTTAATGTAAGGAACAAGATTGGTTTATTTGCCGAATCGATTAAAAAATAAATAAATGCGTTGCTATGAGTTTCACGGGTTCCAAAAACGTTATTCTGGCACAGTACCAAATTTCGGAACATCCAGTAGAGTTAGTGCATGACAACAAATACATGGAAGTCAGTTTAGCAGTAACTTATCTTTTAATGAATATATTCGAAATGCGAGAGAAAGTGAGAATAGAGTGCAAAGATCGTAGATAGCTGAGAGAATTTAAGGGAATAATAAGCTATTTCTGTTACACCCATCGAGTGTCAAAGAAATAGCTTCTTTTTCTTTTACTCGACCGAGTCTGGAATACTGTTCTGCGGTTTGGAACCGATATTTAGTAGGTTTAGTCTCAGATTTAGAGATGGTCCAGCGTAGAGTTGCTCGTTTCGCTGGAGAAGATTTCAGGTTCGACTGCAGCGTTACGGCTTTACTAGAGTCCCTCGGTTGGAATTGGCTCCAGGTGAGAAGATTTAATAACTGACGGAAGCTCTTCAAAAGCTTCTTCGGTTTACAACTTAAAGACGAAGTAAATGAAATTTTAGTACCAGTAACGACCATTGAAAAATCGTTACAGTAATCACAAAGACAGATAATTACTAATAGAGTAGAATAAGTGATGATGGTGTTATTACACCTCCTACCTCACGCATATGGTAGCTTTCGGGATATACATCTAAATCTAATATCTAAATCTATATTATCGGTATGGAATCACCGCTGAGAACATTGGAAATTGTGAACTCGCGAATTGACCTTGTTGTAGGCGAACAATGATTAATACAACAATGATTAATAAACAAAAGAATGTCAATAGTTCTCAATACTTCTGTTTAAAGTTTAAAAACGAAAAAGATTCACTTGAGCTGTTGGCTGTCCGTCTCTCGACGTGAAGACATCAATGATGTGATAGTAATAACAAGCCTGAGTGAAGCTCCTTGCCTTGCCAAATGACCAGTTTGTTTTTGTGAGTGACGCATAGGCTTTCGAAAACCCGCTGCACTGGAAGCGAAAAGTTCATCGTGCTTCGAGAAATCAGAAAGCCCTGTCAAATAAAACACTTCTTTCTAGCGAAGGACTTTTTTCGTGGTAGAAGAGGAATTTCCGCTGACACACGAGACATGTTCTTGACCGACTATTAGAATTATCGGCTCTGAATCCTTCAAACCCAATGATTATTTTCCCATACATAAAATACGTTTCTGTATTAAATAATTGGGTCGTCTGTTAGAATGTCCTCACTGACTAAAATACGCTAAAATCATAATGTTATTTGGGAATATTTTTTACGAGTGCAATAACATCTAATTTCCTTAGCCCCGTGGTTAGGAAGGAGCTTTGAATTAGGCACAGGATAGTTTCCACTGGGTGACTGTAAACGGGAGGGTCCTTAGTCCAGGTGATAGAAGCACGAAAGGGAAAACTACGCGCCTGCAATTCTTTGAAGTGCTCAATATATGGTCAAAGACTTTCCTCGCGAAGCATCGAAAACTGAATGCATTTCTACGAGAAAACAAATGACGCAATGACCGAGGGCACCGATCTCGCTGATGCAAAATGTAAGAAAAGTCCGATATATGCGCAAAATATATTCGGTTTTTATGCAATCCTGTTTGTTTTAACTTTGGAATTGGTATTTTTCCTCTCAATTCCGGACATACAAAGATTTAACGTATTCTAGGAAACGAATGGTGTAAATAAATTTCTATTAAGAATTTCCTTCGAGTGCAGGACTAAATTATGGAAAAATTATACTTCATTGACAAAATACAAATTTTACTTTGTGCCAATGTGCCATCTCAGTAATTACTCTGACGACTTAACGATTTCAAATCGTTGAATGAAAAACTTAAGACGTGTAATAAAAAATTGCCCTCGGAAAGTCGATCTCAGTAAATGAATATCCAATGTTTGAACTGGACGTAGGAAGATTAACATTTACATTAATATACAGTGAGCAGCAGTAAGACGTGAGGCCGTGTGAAAAACCAAACTACCTAGATAACTGTCTTATTAGCGCACCTTAATTTATCCAGAAAAAGAGACTAATACAGTCCATCTGTTCTCGCTATAATTTGGTAAAATACATATTTTACTCTCCAGATCGAAAATATCGCGTTCGCTAAAGATAAGAATCACGACGTCGCGTTTTCCCACTCTAACCTCATTCGTCCTTATTTCTACGTTTCAACCGAACATTATTTACAAATAAAGTCCCAATTATTATCCAAATATTTTTGTGGATGTAAGATTAAAATAGTAATTAATATATCTTTAAACTCTCATTCTATAAACATGATAACTATCTGTGAAAGAGAAATGCCGAGATAAACACGATGAATTCAAGGAGAGATCGCGCGAAGGATTTAAGAAGAGATCGAAGGAGAGAAATTTTGAGTGCCTTATATGCTCCGACTCAAATATTACCGCTTTTCGAGGCTTTTCTCAATGTTGCCAGTCAGTCGTCGTAAGTAGTTTTCCAAGTAGTTTCTGAGAATTCCGACTGAAGCGCTCGCAAAGTGTTGCGATAATTTATTCCCCCACTGTACAATCCATTTTCTTTCATTCCCGGTTTCGGATAAGCATTAAAAATAACAAGTTGCCCCGTGCGAAACTTTCGCAGACGACACTGATACTCAATTTCCCACGCTAATACACTTCAACAAACACTAATCGTTACAAACAAATACACAAAAACTAAAACATACCTAAAAATACACACCTTCATATTCTTTATCAGCATCTGTTTCGATATACCTCGTTTGTAGCGATAGATATCGCTATCTACACATCCAGTAACGATACTGAATGGCCAAATAAAAAGTCTTGCGTTTTCTAACGCCTTACCACATGAACCCAAACAAAATCCCTATTATATTAGAGAACGTGAGAGTATAAATGTTATCGAATGTTTTAAAAATTTTCTTATAGTAGTATAATCACGAATAGCGCACGTCATCACTATAATGATACATGTATCTTATCCTATACCGAATATCTCAATTCACTCAATGCATTTATGACTAAATGAATTATGGTAAAGATACAAAATATCACTGCTAGCTTTACCTAAACTCTGTCGTTATAAATACCACTTCCTTTTACACCGGCAATGATGTTCTCTTAAATAACTAAGATAAAACAACGAAACATACCTTCTGCATCCATGTTATTTATTTTCTATGTTCTTCTCTTCATACATGAAATATAAAAATAACTACTACTCGTCTGCAGTGATCTGATCTGGAAGAGGAGAGCTAGAGGGGAAGCTAAATGTCACACTTTCATACGAATACATTGTGTTACATTGTCAAAGCGCATAGCATTGTCCCCGCATTGAAAGTCTCTAACATAGTTAATGTGGCAAAATAATACATTTTTGTGCTTCGGAGATAGATTGGGATTAAAAGCTTTGGCTTTCGTTAAGCTTGTGCTCCATGCTGGTGAGTTTACTGAAATCGCAGGATATCCTTTTCATTACTCAGAAATATGATTAAATATTGAATATTATCTATTCAGTGAGTGAAATATAAACACTGAGAATCATTTGATATCAGGTTTAGATATATAGAAAATTTGCAACATACGAAAGTTTCACCAAAATAAATTTGAATACTCGGAAAACAACCACCTGATTATTTTGATCGCATGACTCGTAATCAATTTCTCTAATTTTTGTATGAATACTCCAAAATCTAATCATAATACTCCAAATTGAATTTTAAATATTGTCGATCTTAAATTAAAACTACCGGGAACTTATATGATGCAAAATTATTCAAACATACCACTCGATAAAACCGTGACTCAAACTTTCATATTCGGCAATGTTCATGTATCTTTGGCTGTCGTTCCGCAAGATGCAATATGGCTTACTTATTAAACTGTAGTTCCGTATGACGTCGTATTTTTCTTTCATGGAGACTGTAATATTAATTGCAAATCATTTTATGACCGAGAATGAGTGCTTTATCCGATTTTAAAACTTGTTTACACTCGTCGCTAAGTAAGCAAATTTAATCTGTATATAGCAACCCGGGCATTTTTTCGTCCAGGACGCAACGCGATGATTAAAATATTAATTCAATTTGTCTAACAAATAGTGGAGTTTCTATTTGTCTGACTATTTTTAGCAGGAACCTGGCTATTTTTGTCTCCAAATGGTCATTCATTTATATGTATTGGTGGAGTATTAAGGGAAAAAAGTCCCGATCACCAAGAAAGCATGTTTTAAATAATATATAGAGGATTGTCTCTCACTAGTTCCAAAGTTTTTATTCAATATCTTATCGGGAAGGTCCTAAAATAAGATTCCGTTTTTCCCGTTTGAAATGCATGGTAGAATAGGAATAACGCTCCTGCATCTAACCAAGGAACAGTAGAGAAGCAGTGGACGTCATGAAAGAATCTTCTCAAACTCCTCTGTCACCATTCCGGGTTATATCTTTGAAGCTTATCTGGAAGGCATTTAAAAAATCGTCAAAGATTTCACCAATGCATTCTTATGGGAAAATTGCTATTTTTGGGACATTCTAGTATCGAACCCATGACACCTAGCGTCGATGTCTGCATTATTCTGGCATCTAGATTGTGGCGCCAGTACGTCGAAAAAATCTGACGTCGACGGCGCTCGTGGAACATGGTCAGAATTCGTTGCACTTGAGATAGGTAAGGGGAAGTCCGAGAGTCCGAGAGAGAAATTTTTCCAGACATATCACAAATTCTGGAAAAATTTCCCCTAAAATCACATATTATTCATAAAATTTCATAAATAACGTGCAGTTTCGTTCCAAGAAGTTCTCATTTCAATAGATATCTCAAGAACATAACAAAATAAAAAGAAATCCACTCGGAAAACGTCAAATTTTTCCAAATATTTCACAAATTATGGGAAAATTGGCACCTGAAGCCACATATTTTTCGATATATTTTAAAATAACGAGGACTTATGATCCAAAAATTTCTCATTTTTATAGCTATACCCAAAATCTAAAAATATAGCATACATATTCTTGAAGTACGTCAAATTATCTACATATTCTACAAGTTATGGAAAAATTTTCTCCAAAAGCCACATATTTTTCGTAATATTTTAAAATAACGAGAACTTATGTTCCAAAAATTTCTCATTTTTATAGTTATACCAAAAATCTGAAAAATTAAGCAGATACCTTCTTGAGGAACGTCTAATTTTTCCAGGTATTTCACACTATGCAAAGATTGGCACCAAGAAACACAATTTTTCCTAATATTTCAAAAATTACAGACAGCAAAAAGTTCTCATTTTAAGATATATACCATAAACCTTACAAAATAAGAAGAAATTCTCTTTGTAAACGACTAATATTACCAGATATAACACAAATTATGGAAAATTTGGTATCTGAAGCCACATATTTTTCGTAATATTTCAAAAATAACGAGCAGTTTCGTTGTGAAAAGTTCTCATTTCAAGATATATGCAAGGAACTAAATAAAGTAAGAATAAATCCACTAGGAAAACGTAATTCTTTCCAGATCATTCAAAAATTAGGAAAAAATTTGCACCAGAAGCTATTTATTTTTCGTAATATATCAAAATTTACCAGCAGTTTCATTGCAAAAGGTTTTCATTTAGAGAGATATACCTAATTCCGAACAAAATAAGAAAAAAAATATCCTCTGTAAACGATTATTTCTACCAGATATAACACAAATTACGAAAAATTTTGCAACTGAAGCCACATATTTTTCGCAATATTTCTAAATAACGAGGACTAATATTCCAAAAATTTGTCAATTCGATAGTTATACCATAAATCTAAAAAACAAAGCAGATATTTTCTTGAAGAACGTCAATTTTTTCCAGATATTTTATATATTATAACTTTACGAGCAGTTTCGATACAAAAGGTTCTCATTTCATTAGATATCTCATGAAACTAACAAAAGCTAAGAAGAGATCCACTAGGAAAACTAAAAAATTTTCCAGATATTTCACAACTATGGAAAAATTGGCAACTGAGAACACTAATTTTTCGTAATATTTCAAACATAACAGACAGCATCGTTGCAAAAAGTTCTCATTTCATTAGATATCTCATCAACCTAACAAATTAAGAAGAAATCCTCACAGAAAACGTCAAATTTTTCCGGATATTTAAAAAGTTATGGAATATTGTCACCTGAAGCCACACATTTTCCGTAATATTTCAAAAATTACGAGTAGTTTCGTTGCAAAAAGTTCTCATTTCAAGAGATGTGCCAAAAATCTAACAAAATAAGAAGAAAACCACTCGAAAAACATCAAATTATTCCAGATATTTCACAAATTAAGGGAAAATTGGCACATGAGGCCACGTACTTTTCATAATTTTTTAAAATAACGAGGACTTATGTTCCAAAAATTTCCCTTTTTTATAGCAATACCAAAAATCTCAAAAAATAGCATATGTCTTCTTGAAGAACGTCAATATTTTCCAGATATTTTATAAATTATGGAAAAATTTGCTCCAGAAGCCACATATTTTTCGTAATATTTAGAAACTAACGAGCAGTTTCGTTGCAAAAATTTCTCATTTCAAGAAATACCTAAAGAACATATCAAAATAAACGATGTCCTCTCGGAAATCGTCAATTTTTTCCAGATATTTCACAAATTATGGGGAAATTGGCGGCTGAAGCCCCGTTTTTTCGTAATATTTCAAAAATCACGAGCAATTTTGTTGAAAAAAGTTCTCTTCTCAAGAAATATTCGAAGAAACTAACAAAATATGAAGAGATTAACTCGGAAAACGTCAAATGTTTCCAGATATTTCATAAAATATGAGGAAAATTGGCACTAGATACCACATATTTTTTGAGTAATATTTCAAAAATAACGAGCAGTTTTGTTGAAAAAGTTCTCATTTCAAGAGATTTACAAAGATCCTACCAAAATAAAAAGAATTTCACTCGGAAAACGTCAAATGTTTCCAGATACTTCGCAAATTATGGAAAAATTAGCAACAGAAGCCATATGTTTTTCGTATTATTTCAAGAATATTGATCAGTTTCGATGAAAATACATTCTTCAAACTATGTGTGTTTTGAATTTTTCTCTTTCCTTTCTATAGTTCATTCAATTATTTCCAAGCAATTCCTTCTTTATCCAGTCTCTTTCTTTTATTGATTAATTTAATCAATATCATTTCCTCTTCGATTCTTCTCAGGACCTCTTCATTCCTTACTCTTTCCGTCCTTCTTATGTTCAGCATTTTTATGCATTTCCACATTTCGAAAGCTTCTATCCTTTAGCACTCATTCTTGAGGAGGGTCCATGTTTCACACCAATACAGAAATACGCTCCATATCCTCGAGTCTGTATCAATTTCGCTTATTATTTGTACACTCAATTTTTGTGTTATCAATTCGCTTATTTTTTGTACACCATAAAAGTCAGCTCCAGGTAGTCGCCGTATTTGGTTCACCCCATTTCTGTATGTTTGTTTAACTAGTATAAAGTCTATCTTCTTTCTGTATGTGTCTCCAGGTGCTTTCCAAATGTAAAGCCTCCTTTTGTGATGCTTATACCATTTATTTGACACTGTCATCTTTCAACCCTTGACACATTCTCATACCTCTCTCATCGTTCCTCTCAATTTGTTCTACCTGTCCTTCTACATTCGCATTCCCATTACTATTTTCCAACACTCTTTAACAACCTCTACCTTTTCGTACGCTTCTTCTATCTCAGCATCTTTGGGCTCATTTGTGGGCATATAGACCTGTATGACTAGTAGTTTCTTCGATCAATCACTCTGTCACATTTGTATATCAATTTGATTATAGTACAATCCTTAATTTTATTATTTTATTATTTGCCATAAAACCTACCCTTTTATTTTTTCCTTTTTTATTGCTACTAAATATAAATATACTATTTTCGATATTTTGTTCTCCGATCCCTTCCCACCTAACTTCACTTATTCCTATCATGTTCAGGTTATGTTTAGTCATTTCTCCCCTCAGATTTTTTAACCTTTCTTCCTTCAAGAGATTTTTCACATTCCAAGTCCATATTCTTAATCTCCTCTC
Organism: Pachydiplax longipennis; assembly: GCA_036926295.1. Lineage (NCBI taxonomy): Eukaryota > Metazoa > Arthropoda > Insecta > Odonata > Libellulidae > Pachydiplax > Pachydiplax longipennis. Next base: position 2,780,653 of record JAVFKF010000050.1, on the reverse strand, counting down.
CTTCTTTTCTCTCTTATTCTCAATTGGTAACTCTGCCTCCCCCGAAGATCCCAATGAGAGACTATTTACCTCAGAGAATGAATTTCGCATTTGAGAAAAACCATAGTGTTTAACTCTCACCACAAGACACATACATACAAGGAATATCTCTAAGATCCTTAATCCAGTTGTTTTCCATTTCCTTTCAGTATCCTAATACCGTTGACCTCCTTCAGAAGTTCTTCCGTTTTTAGAGGCAGTTCCCCACCTCATGGGCAATAGAGTGCCCTCCTAGAAGGCACTTTTGCTGGGGGGAATCACTCGGTCACCTCGTTAGTGATAATAGGGTGTACCGCGTGAAGGTGAGTTTGGCATTTGTGAGACCTACGCTTACACCTCTTTTATTATTTCGTATCCATAAATTCAGTATACTATCTTTTCCACGGAGAATTAATTGGACCTAAAGGAATTCTATTATTGAATGAATCGTCATCCGAGTTCATATCATAATTTTCTTCGTATTCTCAGGGAATTAATTGCTAAGCTTGAAGTAATTTTGCTTGGATTCAGGGGTAATCAGTACTTTTTCTGCCTTTTCTGCAAGGAGGTTCCGGAATAATGTTCGGATACGTCTGTGGGAACTCCTTAAATGCGATGCTTGATAACGTTGAGTCGTGCTCAACGTAAAATTGCGCGTTAAGAATTTCCTTAAGATTCTCGATGAATTAACTGCAGCCAACCTTTTCTTTTTTTCTTTCCCTTTAAAAAAACTTACTTACCTTACTTATTTAAATGAAAGAATTGGCGTCAAGTAGCAGATTTATGAGAGCACGGATCTATCAAGAGGTTCAAGTAGTAGAGTAAATTTGCGACAGAGGGTGTACCTCTTTTTACCAACGATTGCTTGGACTTCAAATCTGAAAGGCAATCCGAGGACTTTAGAATGTTATTTGATTGGAAAAGATAAGCAATCTCAGGTAGAGCATTTCTAGATATGGTACAGATATCTGTATGTATTCCTAGATTTGGCAATGAAGGAAAAAAAATGCGAATAATATGAATCAAATACAATCCAATTGAGTGAATAATCTTCTTAATCCCCCCTCCCTCTATCCTATCCCTCTTCTATTTATTTTCTCCCCCTCTGCAGAAAATCAACCCTTCAGGATTCATCCAGCATTGATCACGTAATGATCTCAACTCAGCTTCCTGCCCTATTAAAGAAGAATTTACCGTGGTAGGAATAATTAGTTAATTACCTTCCCGGGAAGGATATCGATTTTTGGCTATTCTGAGTTGAAACTCCATCGGTTACTGATCTGCGAAAACCTTTTGATCTCGCAATTACGCCGCCATCAAACGGCTAATCACATCGTTTAATAGCTCTTTGAAACTTTCCGAGGAGAGATATTCTTACGAACGAATCAAATTAGTTTGAAAATAGTTTCAAACGATCCTTAGCGACCTTTGGATAGGTTTCGTAGAGTTTGCTATTGGACGAGTTGATTAGCGACTGAATTCTCCATCTAGTTAGGAATTTGGGAGGGCTTCGAATTCCCATCATGCCCCGGACAGAGCTGCGCTGCATTGGGATGAATAAACAATCGAATAGAGAATTGGCATTATCATGCTAAGTGACCGACTTAATTAATAACTTGGTCCTCCGACCGTCTCTCTCATCGAAATACTTCCAGAATTAGGAAAGCGCTCCGTGGGATCAATTTGAATATCGTGAATGAATCGCTCCACAGCGATCTAAAGGTAATCCGATAAAACTTAAGTGTCATCAGCAATATACGGATTCGAAATATGCCGTTCCATTCACTGAACGACGATTTTATTGTTATAATTTTGACTGACTGGAAAAATCTCTTGGTAAATTGAACGATAATATAGATTTATCCTTTTATGAGTTTTAAGGACAATTCTCTGAAAATATTGAAGAGTTATATTTTAAACCCAATTCTTCAGTGTCGAAATAAAGTTTTGATATATCACGGTCGTACATGACAGATTTCGGTGAGACATGATGGAACTCTTTCATGATCACACACAAAGAAAAACTCAATAGGTAGAGTCCACAAAAACTTTTTGTTGCACGACCTAAGTTCCGCTACGTAGTAACATTATCAGGTAAATACAAAGTTTTTTGATCTCTACCTAGTGAGTTTTTCTTTGTGTGTGATTACGGTCATGTTTAATGCAAACTAGATTAATTTTATCGGAACATTATCCTAAAGTTATGATTTTTTAACGGACTATAATCGCTGATATTCGATGGGTACTTGACAAATTGTAAATATCGGTATCACAAGAAATTGGTTATCATGAAGGCTATCATTTCCTGACTATGCATTCTATTTGTGCGTCAGTACTCCGTGAGAAACTGCATGAGATTGGAACCATCAATCACATTAGGGCATTGGTTTTTTATAAACAAAAAGCTGTACAATTTTCGTCTTTTTTGTCATACTGTTTGCAATATGGAATCAAGTACTACAGTTCTAAGACTCAAAAAAGAATATTTCTCGGATTTCCTTTCTTTTGTTTCTTCTTAAGATTTAGCAGGATGATGATTTCTAATTTAAATCTGCAAAAGAAATGTCTCCAATAGATAAGAATGAGCTTAACGTTCTCTTTGGAGTTCTTCGATTACACCTGAATCGAACCTACTCTACCCATGATACGCAGAAAAACGTACATATGTCCGTTGGAAATCTAACGAATTTCTAAATTTCATAATCATACTGTCGAGAAGTGTCTGAAATCAATTTTCAAATAATTTTCCCTTGTATTTCCTACGAGACTACTGACATCGGGTGCATAAATATATACAAAACGGTAATTATTATATTACATGACCATGAATTTTGATTTCGTGTGTAATGTTTGTGGCCCTTCCACTGTACCCAACCCGTCTAGAACAATCTAGACTCCCCGCAGGATCGAACCGAGGACCGTTGGGTAATCATAATTTATCATAATACAAATAAAATATGTGATATCAAATTGTTTATTCATAAGTTTTCGGACACGTAAAACATTTTTCTAGTTACAAAGTAACATTTTCACCATCATAAACTCTCTATAAATATAAATAATTGCGAGATAAATGACTGCGGTGCCATCAAAGACATGACTTAGCCTTAAGTAAATCAATCTTCTTTATTACACATTTAATAAAGCTGGGGATATTTTAGGTGTTACGTAATCAAGAATGATCGCTCTTTCAATTTTGGATACTGATTGGTTTTCCAACGAAATGAATACCTCAAGTTGAGTTGAAATTTACTATCGAGTATAGAATGGCAGGTACAGCATTTTATTTAGTCCATTTCTGATTGCAAAGCAGCGGAAGAAACAGCAATAGGAATTTTTTTAAAGTGCTTAGACAGGTAACATTCGTTCGTTTTCTCCATCGGTGTATAACTTCATAGTGTTAGAATTTTGGATATCTGCACACCACCAAGATGGTATGAAGAGAGCCTTCCATAATTTATCCTTAAATGAAGTTTGAGGCGACTAAAATTTACATACAAAATGAATAAAGAAAACACAAAAGAAATGGAAAGATGCCAAAGAAATCATAACGCTTCAGATCATTCGAAGAGAAACTTCAGTAATTTTTCAAATATTTAATATAGTTCAAAATAGCCTTAAAAATTACGAGTGGGTTTATTAATACACTGAACAACAGTGAAAATTGTTACTGTTTTTTGCACTATAAAAACGAATTTGACCATAAAAATGTTAATAAGCTCTCATTTGCGAGATATTGCAATTTTGCCGTATTTAAGCAATCGCTGTACGGCTTAACGCGCATACATATTGGTGTTCGCATCATGGCACTTGAAAAATAAAAATAAGATAATATTAGTAGCCCCGTGCGAAAATTTCGCAGATGAACTCTGACACTCAACTTCCTCACGCAAATACATTTCAACAAACTCTCTAATCGCCAAAAACGAATACACAAACAAAAAACACACTAAAAAATATAGGAATACACTCCTTCATATTCTCTGGGCAAATTCAAGGTCTTGCGTTTTCTAATTCCTTACCATTTGAACCTAAACGAATCCTTAACTTATAAGAGAGATTTTTATATCATATTAAATGTCATAGAAGCTTTAAAAACTTACTTTTAGCAATATAATCATAAATACTACGCGACATCACCATAATGATATAAGCATTTCATTTTATAACGAATACCTCAATTCACTCAATGGATATATCACAAAACGAATTTAAACAACAATCAAAACATTACTAACAGATTTACGTAAACTTTCTGAAAACCGGAAATGATGTGTCACTTAAAGCTTCAGGTTAAACGTATAGAACCAAGATAAAACAACAAAATATACTTTCTGTATCAACGTTACTTATTTATTTCATAGATTTTTCTTTTCACACAAAAATATAAAAATAACTACTACTTGTCTGCAGTGTAATTACATCGTATGCATTCACTGAACCAGAGTTATTCAATTAATGAAAGATGGGCAACGGACGACGCCTATGAAAAGTATTCTTATTCAAGGAATCTCCTATTCAAAATGGTATCTAAAAAACAGGGTTGTAAATAACTTTATAATACACATCATTCCGCTAAAAATCACTTTAGTTTAAGTTCCAATTTAGATGAATTGAATATTAAGCATAAATTTATAATACCGGGAAAAAGTGAGACACAGATCTTTGTATTCAGCAGTGCTCATGTTTCTGTGACTGTCATTCTGCTCCAAAAAGTTACAAGTTTACATCGGTTTAACGCGATGATTAAAATGTTAATTCAATTCGTTTAAAAATGGTTTATTTTAAATTTTTCTGACTATTTTAAGCATGAACCTGAAAAGTTTTCTTTCAAATGGTCATTCACCTATATGTATTGGTGAAAGGAGAAGGGAAAAAAGATCCGATCACCAAAAATGTTTTAAAATAATATATAGAGGATGGGGTCATAATTACTTTGTAAAAACGGTTCATGAGAGTTTTAAACTTTCTATGTATATGCAATGGCACGATATACCGCGGCACGGCGCGTATTAGTGTTTCAGATAATTACGCAAAGTAGGTGTGTGCTTGCTTTCAGGCATCGTGTGCTTGTTTCGTATAATCCTCTGATTTGATTTTTGATTGTGGATTTCATCCTAATTTTGTGGCGAAAGTGTGGCGGTAAAGTTGAAAATTTTTAAAGAGGTGACATTTCAGAAGCGCCTTTCCTTGTAAAGGTATCAACTTTATTGGGAAGTTGGAGATGCAGTCAAATCTTAAGCCCTCGATTCTACATTAGATTTACGTGGACGGTTGAGAAAAAAGAGATTATGCGTTTTGCCATCCCTATGATCTGGTGAGAACCGTCAAATCATGTGAATGATTGTTACTTTTGCCTGGTACGTCATCTTACAAATCAACTGCAGAAGAAAAAGAAGTGGACAATAAACTACTCGAATATTCCTTCTGCGATACAACCAGTACCATATTCAGATGTCCTTTCTGTTATGGCAAATTTTGTGGTGATTTAAAAACTATCGCGATATTATTGAGTATGCAACAGGGATAAACGAAACATTGTTGTTTCTTATGCGATTGGGACAGTGGAGGAAGGTCTTTGCATTATAACCAGAAAGTCTGGCCCACTAGGAAAAGTTTGCTGGCCGGAGAAAAAATATTAGGCATAATGCTCTAGTGGGCTCCGACAAAATAATTTTGTCTCTCCTACACATAATGGTTAGATTAATGAAAAATTTTGTAATGGGCGATTAAATACGGTGCAGGTTTGCAATACTTAACTTACGAAGAAAATTTCCGTCGCTTAGTGAAGCTAAAATTAAAAAAGTGATATTTGTTGGTCCACATATTTACTTAAGAATGAAGAGTTTTTCTAAACAGCCATAAGACCGGAAAAAAGGCGTGGGAGGACTTTAAAGCTGTCGTTCGTGGAAACCACAAAGATAATAACTATGTGGAGTTTGTTAACGGCCTTCTAAAGAATACCAAAAACTAGGATGCATCACATGCCTTAAAATGCACTTTCTGGACTCTCATCTAGATTTTTTCCCAGGAAACTGGCACAGTGAACGATAATCGTGGATAGTGTTCTCATCAACACATTGCTGCCATGGAAAAACGATATCAATGCAGGTGGAATGTGTCCATGCTTCCGATTACTACATTATGGCTCCTCCGTGTTACATGAGCCATTCTGGTACTTCGAGGAAGATCAGAAAATTAGATCCTAGGACAGATATATCCCAGAATTCATTTTTCTGAGGACAATACGCAAATATAAACGACATGGCATTTGTAGGACGCCGCGGAAAGATCGCGTGTCGTGAAATCTGAAGAAGGACATCAATAAATGTGAAAGAAGTTCCCTTCGTGTTGAATTAAGGAAATTAATATTCCCACAACTATAGCTGATGCTTAAGATTGAAATATCCGTCAAAGTCATTTTTATGTAAATTGAAATTTATTATTGAGTATCTAAGAGTCGATTCGAATGTGAGGAAGCATTTATAGAATGGGTTAACTTCAAAATGACTGCAACAAATTTAGTTGAAATTACAGCACATCGACCAGAGAAGAAAAAATTAAAAATTAAAATATCAAATTTTAAAATTTTATAAATATCTTATTTATAACTCATGATTTGCCTCTATATGCTATAATATAATATGAAATTCCACGTAATTCGGAATCGATGGGATACATTGATGAAGAAACGCAATTTTGATTGTGAAGCTTAGTAAATGGAAGCTAAACAAAAACACCACTTTGTTCAGTAGCTTGGAAAAATGGTGTCATTACAAAACACAATAAGAAAACCACATAAATAGCTGGAGAACGAATACAACGTTCTTTGTTTCGCGGTACAAAAATGCTGGTTCTGACGCACTGAATGTCTACAGAGTTAAAGATTTATGCATTCATATTTCGGTCACACGAAGTAATATCCCAAGAGAAATACATTTTTCATCGATCGCTCTGCCAAACATTTAGGCCGATACCGATAGTCGGATCGAAGCTTAGCATTTCATATCGCTCGACCTTAGTTCGGTAAACATATCTGCTTCACATGTGCGTTTGTTAAAAACTTATCGGAGTTATTCGCGTTTGATTTATTATCGACTCATTCACTTCAAACGTGAAATGTGGCGATAAATTTCGAACTTCGGTTGCATTTGTACTTTTGCTTGAGTTTCAATCAGTCCATTTCTCATTCGGGCATGATTTGTCGGCTAAAGAAAGTCGAAGCGATGGCAGAGCGACATCATTCGAATCGATTCACAAGGCGTTTTTATCGAGGAGCATAACAATGAATGATATATTACAAGTACATCATATATCAAGCATGTATGTATCAAGGTATGCGTTAGCTTGGGTGACTGCGGATCTGGATGATCTTCCGATTCTTAAAAATTTCGCAACATAGAACTTTAATGGTACATTAATGTAGCTTTAGTATAATTGAGAGATTTTTTAGTTGTATCTTTAATTTGATTCATCCGTCAATTTCTAACCGTATTTTCCGGGTATGTCCGTTTTTACGGGTAAATATTAAAATACATCGTCGTGTAAAGTAAGTGCGAAAATAGCTATTGTTTTTTGGATATTTAAATTATAAATTTGATTTTGTATATTTCATTTCCGTTGATAACATTACTTACTATTGACACTGAATTTTTTTACGGTTTACTTATCCGTTAAATACTGCAATGCCTCGAATCTAATCAATCAAATTATTCGAAATTCGTAAAGCAGCAGTAAACGTGACGTCGATCGGTTCCTCCAATCAATTAAGATTAAAAATATTTAACTTGTCCTTTCCCAAACCATTTCTGAGTTAAGTTAAAACTTTTGAAAGCGCTCTAATGGATTGTTTGTCGCTGCTGCGGAATTTGGTAAGAACTATCCTTTTTAAATTCCAAGTAAATTTTTCACTCGAAACTTATGATGTAGCAGTTAAATTGAAAGATGAATCTTCTATGAAACTTGAATATTAAGAATTCCACATAAACTGGTTTTCCGTGTATTCTTCTTTCAATTTACACTTACGCCCCGAAAACCATCCATTTTATCATTGGCCACGCAGCCCCAGATATGTGATAATATCAAGAAATAATCCTCCAATGGATATCCTTCGAATGTGGGCTTAAGATTGTCTTTAGGGTAGGATTTCCGCAATATATCTTGACACAGCACCAACGTTTATAAAATTGTATCTTAAAGCTCTTCTTGAAACTTAATTTGTTTCTGAGATTGCTCAAAACTGACATTATGGAACAGACAACGTAAAAAATTAAATATAATTCTCATAAATATAGAAATCATTCACACCAGCGGTAAATAGTCTTTCCCAAACAATTAGACACATACGAGATTTTGCAAGCTATCGGGTCGCACTTAAAAACGTAAATAAATGAAATACTTTGTTTGTCAGAATCATTTATTATATCGACAGATTCTATTTAAAGTTATTCATCCACTTTCCCTACCTGTATACCAACCATCTTCGACTTCGACCTCCCCAATGCCACTTTGATCATTCTGTTTTCCACATTAAATCGAAGCTGTTGAATAACTGTGAACCCGTCCTTATTGGAATTTATCTTCATATTTTACTTATATTTTTGACATATCTTCCTATTGACTTTCTATATTAGCTATAGTTAATGTATGAAATACCATTCTGTTTGACTTTTACGGTGTTACTTCTCTCTTGTTTAACTTTTATGTAAGTCTCGTAAGCGTGATTGTAGGGATGTAAGCATTCATTTTCTTGTTTTCCTACGTCATATAAAAGTCTTCCCAGATTATTTTTATGATCTTTGTGAATTCAGACCTGATTATTTACGGACCTTTTTACATAAATTAATATTTAATACATACATAAAATAATATCTAATATATGCCTTGAAAACGTTCGTTATTCCCCTCTCTCGAGAGGCATTGCTTCCTACAGTTCTTATACCCTAAAATAAATCTTATTTACCAATTATTTTTCTTCTTTTAGAATGTTATTCTTTTAAGAGAAAATTCGATGAATAGGTAAATTATTTTTCTCGCTCCTACAATCCATCCAAACTATTAGAATACAGAGAATGGAGATGGCGTATTCTTTGAATAGTTTAAGAAAACCAAATCAAACGATAAATGTGTCCGTAAAAAGTTGAGTAAACTGTTTAGCCTCGTCGAATCGGCTGGAAATCCTTAGGATTATCCTTTATTTCCATAAGCAGTTTAATCCGTTTTTTGTACCTTCCATTCTCATTTTCCTCGCTTTTCTCATCGTCTTTCCATTCTCGATCTTGTTGTGGACCAAATATGGCTGCAACCCATTTCATCCCATTTTGCTCCAACGGAATTCCACAGGCGCTCATTTTTCTTCCGAACATTACTATAGTTGCGAATTGACGACGGAATTATGGCGGTCAGAACAGTGGGACTCTTTCAATTTACTTGCACCGACCCAACCTCTCTCTCGCTGTGTCTTAAAACCTAGGGCGAAAATTCAAACATTTAATCGGTCATAAAAAGAACGATTCCATTCAGTTATACGTATTTTTCGATGGAGGAATCGAGACTCGCGATGGATGGAGTACTTCGTCATTTAAATGCTTTGTGAACACGAATCGAAGTTACATATAATTCTAAACGAAGTTCATCTGAGTTTATCGAATTTACGCGCTGAGAAATCGGTCCAGTAGTTTCTGCTACGAAATGCGTTTATTTTCCTTCCACTCAGATCCAATTAGACCTGTGAAATTAATTGACGCATAAGAGGCGAGCTTTACTAGGAAAGCGCGCGATAGACGTAGCTTTTTGCTAAATCACATTCTCTGAGTTTTCCTCAATTTTGGATTTAACTGGATAGCACTCTTAACTTCAATTTCGATACCCTTTCTTGGTAATAGCGCTCGAGGATGTTATGCGATGATACTTTTCTTCGTTAGGAATCTCCCAAGTGCTGAGTCGTGTTCTCTCGCCTCTCCGCTGTACGAGAGACCGTAAATTGAGATTTCCGCGCGAAAAGTTTGTTGTGATTTTCTTCCTTTCATATTTACCTTAGCAATTTAGAAGTAGCGACATGGGAATGGTGCGTGAAACAGGAATGAATAAGATGGTGAATGAGTAGGTGCCTGAGATCATGAAGAGTCGAAAGTATTTTAAGAATATTAAACGGGGTTTGTAGAAAGATATGTGACTGATCGTTTGACATATTAATAATGGGTATTCTAAAAAAATCCGACAAATGTGGATTAATAAAGAGTTTAATCATTATTTTTAATAAAATTACTTATTTACAAATTATGGTCTCGTGACAATAACTGGACTTCTCTCTAATTAGGCAATGAATTCGTAAATATTTAGTTACTCTATTGTCTTTCATTGAAAACATGTTAATTGGCGATGCCTCCACACTTAGGATTCTTCTGCTTCACGCAGAGCACAGCAGATGAGCATACTTCTCATCAACATAACCTCTCATCAATTACCCATGAATACGCTGCGTAGACCCAAAATTAGACCTATACTAGTTTAATAACTATTTATTGAGGTATTAAAAAATACCCTAGCACAAATACCTATATTATCATTTACGTAAGTGTTAGCATTTCAATTACAATACCTGATTACAACGTGATGCTGAGAGGAACAGAAAAGCCTCATTTTCTTTAGTTACTAGTAATCCTATAAATTTTCGTGTGATCTCATGCGAATAATTTGTGTGAATAGTAATTAATTTTAATGCAAAAAATCACAATCTAGTTTTGCATCCCATTTCTTCGTTTTCCAATTTAAGATTAAGTTCTTCGATCAACGGGAAATTTCATTTTTGCTTGTAAGTAGAAAAGGTTATGAAATAGCTATTATTCATTGGAAAAGTGATCATTTTCCCACCACTAAAAATCTTCTCCTGAATTGGATTCAAATTTTTATACTTCGTAATCTTTATTGTCTTTTGCATGATATTTCCTCGCCTATGTTAATATTCCGCTTTCTACGACGAGCCTTTGTTTGCGAAGATTTTTCTCTCACTCCATTTCGTTTCTTTAATGAAGAGAGAGGTAGATTCATTTGGACCTCACATTACCAGATGAAGTCCAATCTATTACCACTTGAGCAGTTCACAATTTGAATGAAATTAGAGAATCAATGCTAATTGCGGACTGAAATTTTGATGTCCCCAAATTTAACCGAATTAATGATATGACCTTGCTTTTCAAAACTTCCCTTTAAAAGGCGATGAGTGACACACATGCGCTACACCTTTCGATTCCTTTTCTCATCACTCTACATTCCTTTCACCCAAACTTTCGCTAAATTTTTCGTCACGAAGAATTTTATGTCGAAAACGACCCTTAAAAACTTTTCATCTTTCACTCTCATCTTTCACTTTTCCTCTGACATAAAAAAACCAAAGGAAATGATTCGCATGAAAATAAATATAGAGTTGGTTTGGAGATAGGGAAGAAAAGGTGATGAATGTAAGTAATCAGCGGAGAAGGAAAAAAGTCAAGGAAAAAGCTGAGGTAAAAAGGAGAAGGTAAAGAACGTGATACAGAATTAAAGAAGGAAGGTGAGAGAGATCTATGAAAGGATGAACAGAAGGATGAGTGCACGTGATGAATATATATTGAATAAGATGAATAAATAAGAAAATTTGATTCGATCGAAGTTTCGAAAAAAGGAGATCTAAAAGCGATGAAAAATATCGAAAAGGAGGGAAATAAATATAAGTATAGAAGTTAGAAACCAAATCACGAAATCATTTGAGAAAAAGAAGCAAAATAACGGAATAATAAAAAATATGTATGATGACAAATAGTAACCATCAGTGGTTTAGAAATAAATAAACCGGGAGGGAGTGACATCACGGATAAATTCGATGAAGATTATTATAGAAATTTAGTGTGATTCATCCAACACGCTTTTTAACCTCAGAAAATCACGTTTTCTCTTGAGATTGGATGAAGTAATCTAAAGGATCTATGGAATGAATATTAGTTATATCTCTTATAACTGACACTCGGTTATTTTTTTGTCCTTCTATCTCTTGGTTGGGAAAATACATAAATACGGCATAGAGTTTTCGGAAGCTTCTCATTAAGCCACGAAGATATTTTAAGTGAATTCTTTCCGAGAATCAAATAAAATAGGAAAGGTGTACATCGTAATTTTTTTATCTTAATTTATTCACTCTATATTATTGCTTTTTATTCTAAAAGTGTTCGTTTATGAACTGATTTCTTTGACAGATAGATTATTTAAATTCCAATTTATGGCTAGCACTTTGATTCAAATGACTCAATTGTAAATTATGAAAATTTTCTTGCTACTTTAAAGATATAATAGAACCAGGGTTAGACAGATTCAGGTCGACTAAGTAAGGCTGCTATACATTTGATCGAATTTCTAATTAAAAAATTTATGAAACGTAAATAAAGAACTTAAGTTAAATTTATAGGTGGGAAAATTAAATTAATATTTAGTTCGTTTCATACTGACTGATTACTTAACCTGGTCATTTAAGAGCATCCTAAATGTTAGCTTTCATGGCATGAGTGAATTATTTCCTAAGAAGTCAACACAAATAATTCGTCATCTCGATACGAAAGCCGATACTAACTAGACGTGAACTCTGCGCCATGCATAATTCTATTATATTAGAGCCAATGATTACGTGCAAAGAGCACAAATATAGCTCAATAAATAACCCGTGTTTCACCTCAGCAAGTTCGAATGAGACCTATCCCAGAGGATTACATCCGACACACATTTCAGAAAAAAATCCCGGAAAGCATTTTAATACACCCGAAAGTATCGCAATCTGATTCTAAGATCAAAACAAAAGCAGCGGAGTCGAAAGCATTTCACTCCGACGCCTCATATTCGTCAGGAGTAGCTCTCTATACAAAAAAGGTGCGAAACGGCAAAGCACATGCGTGGAGAAAAAAGTGGTTCTTTTGTTGATCAATCCGGTCGAGCGCACTCAAGGGCAGAAGACATCTCGGGAAGTATTTCTCAAGGCGACTATGAAGAACCCTTTTATTTTACCTTTCTCTGCATCCCTAAATATAACCTTCTCTTGTGTTTTGACTCCCCTTCAGTATCGCTTTCCAACCCTTCATTTATTTCACACCTAAATTTCCCGTTCACTCTTCTCCTCCCCCTTTTAGCGCCCTCCCTTTCGAATGCCGCCAATATCTCACTTTAAGGAAACAATCGCCCTTTCTGTTGGGAAGTCATCGGACCATTGCTAATCATCAAAATTCTACTTTAACAGAGAAATTAATTTTCGTTTTGTATCTCCCGGAAGTGTATACACGCTTTTCTTGGCTTCCTTTATTTCTCTATCATATTTTCACGAACAGAATATAATTCACTCACCTACATCCACGCACGCAAATGTGAATCCGTCGCGCGAAATTCTGGAATTGATTCGCTCAATTTTAGTGCCCTTCCGTCGAGGAATCTTGAACAATTCATTTTAAAAGAGATAGGCTTTATAAAGCGACCTTATACATGGGTGGTCTGAAAAGTTTCCTACATTTCGCCATTTCTCGACATGTTTTCCGAAAATTTCCTGAAGACTTCTGAAAAATCTGGGGTCGAAAACCTTTTCAGACCACCCTCGTACTGACCAGCATTTTGGGGACATCAGCATACGTAGTTTATAAAATTATGTATTATGTGAAAAGTAATAGTAATAAGCAGACCGACAGCAATAATTGAATAAGACGACTAACTTAGTAAATTCGGGAAGAGCTAATTAGATACAAGGAATGGGTTTAGGTGATTTTGCACGAGATTGCGAGCACCCATGAAAAATCCCAAGGAATAATAGACTTCCTTACCGTCACTTTGTGCAGCCGGTGCCTCCATGAAGCCACGACTAGGAACGATGCCGCCATGCGGACGAAATCACAACTTCCGTGCCTACAAAGTCTACCGATTGTTCCGGCAAGATGGCTCAATGGACGGAGCACCCGACCGGCAAATTGGGGACCCCGGTTCGGTTTCCAGCGCCGTCGGACTTTTTTATTTCAATTCTTCCTTAGGAGCTAATTAGAAATCAGATATAGATTAGATCATTTCAGAAAATTCATCGTCTTCACTTCTTACTATAGCCCACACTACCATTTGGAATATGTAGATATATTTTACATTTATCGGAAGTTCATAAACACTAGAAATCCTCGATCATTAAAAAAGCAAGAATAGAACTGATCATGCGTAAGTAGTGTAATTATTCGGGCACGGTAATATTGGGCGCCACTTCGATTAACGCCATATTTATCATATAATAGTAGAATCCTCATTCCTCTTTTGATCACTCCTATAATCAAAGCCGTGTTAATTAACTTTCTGGAAATGAAGGAAATGAGAATTCGGTTTGATAGTTGAATCTTATATATATGCAACAAAATATGAATTATCTACAGCTTATAGATTGTTTATCTTACAATGGGTAAATGTTAAGTAAAATTCAGAATTTTTCATCGAATAATTAAAATGTTTCAAAAATGTTCACTGATGAAAAACCCGGCAATTCTTTTCCAGAATGTTAACAGGGCTTTCATTAAAGGAGTTTTCGCCGAAGATTTGCGGGATTTTCACCGGTAACTTTTGGAAATTTCGTCGTGCAGTCTAATTTATACATCGCCTAAAACGTTTTGGTTTCTCACGTAGGGAAGACCTTGTCTCCAGAGAAATCGAGAAAATGTTGTAATTTGCATTTACAGTTTGTTTCAAGATGATAACTTAAGTTTTTACATCGGAGAGCGTAAGCCGCTTCGCGCTGCGAATCGCAGTGCTCACAGCCGTTGGCGTAGTGACGTCACAAATCGTCAAATAAATAACTGCAGCCGATTTTTTGCTACCTTCTAGATGATAGATATTTATATCGATTTTACTACGTGAGAACGCGGTGGTAGGTTCCTGCCACATCTCGGAACATGTCTTTCGACATCCCCTTAGTCTACTTCAGATAATTCAAGTCATGTCAACTTGGATTAAGTACGAATAGGTTAAATATTCCAAGCAAAATTGCAATTGTGAAAATTAATCAATTCAATCAATCAGATAATCTAGCTTCATACGAAAGCATGCCGACATCAACTAGAAGAAGGACGTCCCGCACGAGTGCGCCCTAGGACATACTAGCGTGTTATAACATAACAAAAAAAGAATACTGCAGAGCCTGCATACATACACACTGCAGAAAAGTATGTTCGCGAATTAGGAAAGGCAATGTGTTTTGTAAAATATTCCTATAATAAATTAGTAAGTGTTACTCAGATGCTTCAGGAGGCAGAATGGGAATCTATAGAAGAAAGAATGCTCAATCAAAGATTCAATTTACTAGATAAATTCAGACAGAGTCCATTCATAGAAAATGAAACCAATATTATGTGCCCTCCTTGCTATATAGGCAGTTCTGATGAGAAAGATAGATGCTTGAACCAGTCGATTCAAGAATTCATTTTCTCCGAGAACAATACGCGAAAATAGAGTCATGGTGCTTGCACCTCCTGCCACACGCCGAAAGGCAGCTTGCAGGGTACACATGTAGATGTTGATTGGCAGATTACTTATTGTGAACTTCAATTATTCTAATTTCTAAAGCTTTTGACTCAAAGTACCTTTAGAATTTAGATGGTCAAATCATAAACATCCTCGCATATCATTGTCAATAATCAAACATGCTTGCTATATTCTACTATTTAAAAATTTAACGAGGACGAACATCATTTAAATATAATCCTTTGAAATAAATAAATGTCTTTCATTTGAGTTTACCACATGTTGTTGGCATTATGGGCTAGCTTAATTAATATTTAAAAAAGAAAAATATTTTCCGTCGTAGGGTCCGAGTTTATTTTGTCATTCTTTGTAAACATATTGCATATTATATAAAAAGATTAGGAACGAGGAAGATCGGGAGGTAATACAGCAAGTTTTAATTTCGCTAGAAGAATGGGTTAGAACGAAAATGAGTACGAATAGAATGAGTGTTGACACAAAAAAGTGTAGGCGCGTCACCTATTCAATTAAGAACTCGTCGCATTCCCGAAGTTATCTCCTAAATGGTGAGTTAATAAAAACCCCCAACCATTGAATGTATTTAGGTATCATATTTGACGAAAACCTGAACTGGGAAAAACACATAAATTTAATCGTGGCGAAGGAACAGAAAATGAGGAATTGAAATGGCTATAGCCGAAAAGCGAAAGAAAAGGATCACTCGATATGTTCTATGATAGTTCATATTGATAGATTTTTACTTCAGTTCGGATTATATTTGAATGAAAATTACTCTAAATATTATCGGCTTATAGAAAAATAGACATATATTATTTAATAATAGTAAAAATTAGTTAGGTAGAAGATAACATTAAAATTTGGTAGTGAAGCCCAATATATATTATTATTATTTTTATTACTAGCAGAAGCGCCCTTTTTTTCTTGTTTGCATTTTTAAGAGAGTGCATTACAAAATTTAAAGCTTTGTTGGCTTTGCCGATAATATTCTCATGCTATTGTAAATCTCTACTGAAAGTGACTCCCAGGTACTTAACCTCAATTTCCTTTGCTAAAACTCTACCGCCGATATTATAGGAGTACTGAAATCTGTTCTTATTAAAGCTAATTTACATTTATCTTTGTTGGTATCCAGTTTGTTTGAGCTCACCCAATTATTTAATTCATCGATGTCACTTTTTAAGTTAGCGAAATTGCCGTTCCCTTTTATAACCTGTAGATTCTGCAGTCGTCCGCAAGTAGTCGAGATTTTATTACGCTCGGCATATCATTAATAAATATTAAGAAGAGTAACGGGCCTAGTAAGCTACCCTGCGCTACCCCTGAAGTTACTTGAATTGGGTCTGATAGCTTGTTTTCTATTTTCACTCTCTATTCCGAATGATGGCCTCCGCCATCGCAATTGTACTCATTCTTTGCATCAACAAACTGCGATCCATTGCGTCAAAGGCTTTTGCTAAATCCACTCCTACCGCATCTACCTGAACTTCCTTGTCCTCTGCCGCCTTTTTGTCTCCCAAAAGTGTTTTAATTAGTCCGCTATGATTATAATACCTTACACACGACGATAGTTAGGCTGATAGGTCTGAAATTCCTTAAATACCTTACTATTTATTTATTTAGAATCTGCTTAAAGCTTTCCCATATTTCTTCTATGTTTGATCTCTTACTGACCCATCCCACAAACTCACTTCTCAAATAACTACGGAAAGCAACAAGATCAGCTCGATGAAAACTGAGTACAATTTTGTTTTCAGTTTCCATCCTGATATTCTTATACTGCCTCATATATAGTGCCTCATGGTCGCTGATTCATGGTAATACCTCACAAGCACACGAATGATACTAAAAATTCTTTGTTAATTATATAATAAGAAACATGTCGAAATAGAAATGGAGGTATATTTTGAAATTCTAATTTATCGTTTGTTTCGGGAAAGTGTCGTGAATTAAACCTAAGCTTTCGATTTTTTTATCCCTTAGCGTAATTTCTTTAGCGTGTTGTATTTCAACAATGTTTCACTTCTTATTTTTGAATCCTCAGTATCTTTCTCGCAACATTATACGATGCAGTTTATGTAGTCCCCATTGGCCGTATTTCTCCTTATTCTATTTCTATCTCTTCTATTTCTTCTTCACTCCCTTTGCGTCAATTTTCTTCTTCTCTCTCCAAGTTAAATTTCCATCTTCCCCACTTCATTTTTCTCCATCTATTTCATTTCTTCTCTCCTTTGTTTTCATTGATTCGTTTCCTTCCATGAAGAAATCGTTTCAGTTATCAGTCTTGTGTACATGCAGATTCTTGACCTATCCGATTACTCTTTATAATGATCTCAACTAAATGATGAAAAATTCATTATATTTTTACTTCAAGTCTCTAATTCTTTCTCTTCTTATCCACCAATAATAAAAATTCCAAGAAGATTACATTTCTCTGTCATTTCGACCTATCTCTTCCTATTTACTTTTCTTTTACCTTTTCTCTCCGTTTTTCTTTCTTTTTCTTCATGTCTTTGAATTCCTCTTCTTGCATTATCTCATTGATTTTCTTCTTCTTAGCTTATTCTTTCTACTACTCCTCTATTACTTTCTCCTTCTGAGATTCTTTTCCTCCATCTTCTTCACTCTATTCTCCTCCCAATTCCTTTACATTGCATCAGCAGTTCTCCCCCTTTTCAACTCCACTTCCTCAACTTGGCCTGCGGAATTCCAATTCGAGTTCTTTATTCTACTGTCGCTGCAACATATCATTCAATTTCCTTTTTTCCCACTTCTATTCAATGACACACAACGATCATCCTTCTTTCTCCGAGGACAAGCTGCATAATGAGTCTTGGTTTCTCCTTCGATTGCTGAGGTTATAGTCCTAAGAACATATCCACCCAATGCTAGGAATTCACTGTCTCACATTGGAAAGAAATTTTCCACTCATATGCTTCTTTGCCGTGAAATACTTCGAGGATTGTTAATGACTCGCGTTAATGGTTGACTCTTCCTCTTGAAACGCATTCTTACTAATTGTTCCTCTTGAAATACATTCCTATACTTTCAAAATCTCTTCGGCGCAAGAAAAATGAAGTGATAACTTCACCACTCGAAATTTAAAATCAGATGACACGGATTAAGGAACCTTTGATGAATTTGCAAAAATCTTCTCGGAGTGTATTATCGGCCTATGTTACCCGTATCTTAGATCCTCCTTCTTTTTCTCGATGTTAATTCTGCCTGCCATCATTAAGCTACTGACACTTGTGTTTTATTTGCCAAATCTTCACACATTATTCTCATGTCTTTATTTACCTAGAGTAGTATTCCTAAATGCGTTAAATTTAAGCTTATTCGTCTGTATTTTTCCAACAAATTGCGCTTTCAGCAATTATTTCATCCAACCCAATACGTATTACAGACAAGTAGTAGCAGTTTTGTTAAAAGTGCCCCGACAGCTGAGGTAATTCGCACGTGGGCTTCCATCAGGAATCGAACCAGGGACCGCTTTCGTCAAAATCGAACGCATGGCTATACGAGAACCCTTTATCACAGACAAATAATTACCTAAAACTACGTTACTGTGCCTCTCTCGTTAATTAGTAAGAAAACTTTGTACTTTTTCCACAAATTAATTTTATTAACAAAAGACTGTAAAGCACACACGACTAGTTTCGGAGATTGATCTCCATCATCAAGTAAATAAAATTAATTAAAGTTAATAAAATTAATTTGTGGAAAAAGTACAAAGTTTTCTTACTAATTATGGAATATTTCCACAAAACAACGCCTGAAACTGTGAATTTTACTCTCTCGTTAAGCTTGAAGAGCCTTCACAGACAAATGGAATCGGATTTCAAGGAAGTCAAGTTTTGATTAGAATGTAAATATAAAGTTGCCAAGGCAGTGGATGCAAAGAAAAGATGATCTCAAATGACTACTTCTAAATTCTACCCCTTATATCCATGATACGTATGCAGGAAAAATTGTGCTTGAAGGGAATTGACCTTGAATTATTTTTCTAAATTGCATTAAATATTTGGCGTAGAAAAGAGAAAGTAGTAAAAGGCATTAAAAATTTATATGAGGAAAATGAGAGGGTCTTTAATATATTTATTTACTTTTTCTTTATATTTATAAAGTTGCTTGCATACTGCAAGCTATCAGTAGAAGTCAGTATCGTACAAGGTAATGCCTCAAAACAATTTTGAAAACCTCACGCAAAAGACCGCCTGGCGACGAACTAAGGACCCGATCGTGCAAAACAATTGGATATCAATATTTATTAATAAATGCCACTCTGATTTCTCCCAAAATTTCAACTCAATATCTTATCGGGAAGGTCCTAAAATAAGATTACGCTATCCCCCAAAGAAACACATGGTAGAATAGAAATTACTCTCAGGCATCGAACCAAGAACCGATAGAGGAACGGCGAACAGCGTATATGAAACATATGAATTGCCTCTACGTACCTTCCATATTATATTATTCCCGGTTATCGGATAAGCATTAAAAGTAAATGTCATAATTGCCCGCCATGCAATTTCTACCGGAGAATTTTGCGCCCACTTGGCGTCGAATTAACGGTCATTTTGAAACATTTCTTCAGTTAGTATAATAGATACACATCTCATCTGCAAACCCCATAATTTTGATTGCTATATCGGATCCAGAACGGCCTTAAAACAGATTGCAAAAATTCACGCAAAAGACCGCCTAGCGTCGAACTTAGGACACTTTCGTGAGAGAAGATAGCAAATTAATATTAGATAAAGGCCATCATTACTAGTTCCAAAGTTTCGATTTAATATCCTACCGGGGAGGTACGAAAAAAAGATTCCGTTTTCCCCGTTTATAATGCATGGTGGAATCGGAATGACCGGTTTGCATCGAACCAAGGACCACTAGAGAAACGGTTAACATCTTCAAAGAATGTCTTCAAACGCCTCTGTCACCATTCCGGGTTTTATCTTTCCAGCTTATCGGGAAGACCTTTTAAAAAAATCGTCAAAGATTTCAGCATTGCATTTCTTATGGAAGAATTTCGCACCGACTTGGAGTCGAACTTACGGTCATTCGGTAACATTTCCGCCATATGAACCATAGAACACTACCTCAACTTCAACTTCCGAGATTTTGGTACCTCTATGTTAATGATAAAAGCCTCAAAATAATTTACAAATATCCGTGCAATGCATTCTTATGGGAAAATAATGCGAGTTTTGGGACATTCTGGTATCGATCCCATGATAGCTAGCGTCGATAGCTAAATCATTCTGGCATCTACAGGGTGGGGTTAGTACGTCGTAAAAATCTGACGCCAACGGCGCTTGTGGAACATGGTTAGAATACGTATCCTCTATAAATATCTATATAATCTATGAGTAAATATTGCTTGCATACTGCAAGCTATGAGTTGAATGCAGTATCATGCCAAGAAAGGCCTCAAAAGAATGTTTAAAACTTCGCGCAAAAGACCGCAGGGCGTCGAACAGGGAACCGATCTTGCAACAAAATTGCATATTAATATTACATATGTGCCATTCAGATTTGTTCCAAAGTTTCGCTTCAATATCTTATGAGGAAGTTCCAAAAATAAGATTACGCTATCCCCCATTGAAAAACATGGTAGAATACAAATGACGCTTTTGCATCGTGCCAAGAACCGTCAGAGGAACGGTGAACAGCGTATACGAAACAAATAAATTGCCTCTACGTATAATCAATTTCATATCATTCCCGGTTATCGGATAAACATTAAAAATAATTGTCGAAATTGACCGCAATTCATTTTATATTTGAGAAATTTGCACTCACTTGGCGTCGAACTCACGGTATTTGGTAACATTTCATCAGTTAGTATCATAGATAACTACGGCATTACAACCACCGTGATTTGCACTATTCTATCGCTCCGAGTAAGAAATCAAAACCATTTTCCAAAATTCGCGCGAAAGACCGCCTGGCGTCGAACAAAGGACCCGTTCGTGAGAGACAATAACATGGGAATGTTAGATATGTGACACTCTGACGTGTTTCAAAGTTTCAATTCAGTATCTTATCGGGAAGGTCCTAAAATAAGATTCCGTATTCCCGTTTGAAATACATGGTAGAATAGGAATGACACTCTTGCATCGAACCATGGACCACTGCAGAAACGGCGAACCTCATGAATGAATGCTCTCAAACGTCTCTGTCACCATTCCGAGTTTTATCTTTCCAGCTTATGGGGAACGCATATAAAAAATTCGTCCAAGATTTCACCAATGGCGTCGAACTCACGGTCATTTGGTAACATTTCTTCCTAAAGAACTATGGTAGACCATCTCATCTGCAAAGACTGTGAGTTTGATTGCTCTATCGCACCGAAAACGGCCTCAAATCAAATTGCAAAAATTCGCGCAAAAGACCGCCTAGCGTCGAACTCAGCACCCTTCCGTGAGAGAAAATAGCAAATTAATATCAGATAAGTGCCATTCTGACATGTTCCAAAGTTTCGATTCAATATCTTATCGGGAAAGACCCAAAATAAGATTCCGTTTTCCCCGTTTGAAATGCATAGTAAGATCGGAATGTCCGTCTTGCATCGAACCAAGGACTACTGGAGAAACGGTTCACCTCTTGAAAGAAGGATTTCAAACGCCTCCGTCACCATCCCTGGTTTTATCTTTCCAGCTTATCGGTAAGGCATTAAAAAAAATTTTTTAAATTGCAGCAATGTATTTCTTATGGAAGAATTTCGGACCCACCTGGAGTCGAACTTACGGTCATTTGGCAACATTTCTTCCATAAGAACCATAGAAGACTACCTCAACTTCAACCTCCGAAATTTTGGTTACTCTATCTTAACGATAAGTGCCTCAAAATAATTTACAAAAATCCGCGCAATGCATTCTTATGGGAAAATTGCGAGTTTTGGGACATTCTGGTATCGAACCCATGATAGCTAGCGACGATGTCTGCATTATTCTGGCGTCTACAGGGTGGGGCCAGTACGTCGTAAAAATCTGACGCCAACGGCGCTTGTGGAACATGGTTAGAATACGTATCCTCTATAAATATCTATATAATCTATGAGTAAATATTGTTTATTCTAATTATATAAATTACTTGCAAATGTATATAATATTAAAATTTTAACGAAATTTTCCGAATACCGAAAGAAAACATTCCCTGGAAAACATATCCACACTATACAACTTGTATTTCAATGAAATACTGTGAACTTACATTTTTAGACTGCTTCCTACTTATGGGATTATTTAAAACACTTCCAAAAAGGTTGCAATTACAGCGGATATATTTTAGCCTCACCTCATGTGAAAGGGATTAATTTTCATTAACTGTTGGTCGTCTGATACAGTCTGTAAATTAATAATTGGAAACGTATTACACTTGTAGAATTGTAACCGAAGTATTTGTAATTTTCTGAGCCCAGACTTGTTATAATAAATAAAAGGTACAGTAACAGTGTTGGTGCTTGATTTTCCGAACCAAAAGTTTGTTTGACCGATAGAAGTTGAGGGTTGAAAAAAATGTTTTTTCGCTTCGGTCGCAGTCCATGCAATCAAAATTTCTTAATTACAATTACAAATTAAAATTACAAAATGTGAGATTATTTTCACCAATCGCGGCACACTCCCTTTTATGTACGATCTTTGAGGGAAAATTCAAATTCGGACTGAATTTATTTGGTCTGAAGCATTAAAAGGCTCTGCTTTCCCTTTCATCAACAAGGCTGTCAATGACACTCTGCGAATACAATGGACAATCATTCAATGGATTCACACTTCACTGCAGTTGAGCTAATCCTAACTATGACCTCAATCCGTCGCGACACAAAGGTCAGACATTTATCAGAAAGCGTTCCTCACGTTATGAAAATTAAGTACTACGCAGAAACTCCTTTCGATTACACTTTACCTGGATTTGCGGATATGTCGTGCCTAAAATACGATATTTAATTACGCAATTACTTAGAAAATCTAACATCACTTCTTTCAATTTAATTATGTTTTCTCAACGAGTATTTCTTTTTCAAATATTGAAAAATCTTAGGTATATATCTCAGGCTCAGATTTTGACTATTATATTCCAATTAGTACATCAAAATAGACAGTACTTCATATGGCTTAAAATGATATTACTCTAATATTATGTTACAATTGTTTATATTTTTTGCATTAAAGTTACACGAATATTTTCGCATTGTGCATCATAATTTCTACTTTCGAATACATTCTAATATCCTTGTCATCCCCTGAAACGACATCATGAACTACATTTAATTTCCATTAATTATTAATTAAAGACTATAGTTATTTAGAGTTCTCAATGCTCAGAAGAGTGCTTTTACATAACATCTACGTGTCTTTTAACTTTTCTTTTCATTTTAACTAATCCTTTAACCTATGCCTCCAAATCTTTTATACAGAACTTATACAATTATTATAGAGAAATGTCAATGTATAAATGACAATCAGTTTAGTTACGGAAACATTTAAGTGTGCTATGATATCCAAGGAAAATTACAATTGGGAACGGGGCTTTCAGTTCTCTTGAGATTACCTCGTTTGTGCTATTTACTAATCCATTACGTATGTGTCTCCGATGCCCCTCAACTTCAATGCTATTTCTGTTGGCTTCAGGCAAAGATCTTACGTAATGTAAGCACTAAGAAACTTACCTGAAAATGATTGCCCAACAAGCTAAGCAATATCAGTCTTTCCTTTAAGCGATCAAATAGAAATGAGCAAATTCATTTGAATTTCATTGGATTAATTCATTTATGAGCGATCTATTGAGGATTTGACGATCTATTATTTTGTTCGCAGTGTTGGCAATGATAAGTTTTTTTTAATATTTAAGAGATAGAACTATAAAGTAAGTTGTTACATATGTCCTAGAGTTATGCCATTGATATCGTTATTTTACTGATATAAATATATTGATTTTTCTATAGTTTATCGGCAACGATTAATTTGATTATTGGAATGAATTAAGGCTATAGTTTGATGAATTCTATTAATTCTTTAAAGAAGAAGAACTCAAGATTTTAGAGAAGAAGAACTCAGGGTTATTTCTCCGTATAAGTGGAAAACAAGGAATATGGAATCACTATAAAGTAATATTTTGAAGTATTTTTATCCATATCAATAATTGCACTTGTTTATCATTCGGCGTAACCAAGTTACGCCAGTGCGTCTTATCATGAGCAAATTGAGCAAAGGAGAAACCCTACTTTGACGTAATAGCACTGCTAATCATTTCAACCGCCTGCATTTATGTAAACGGAGCGACAACTTCAAATGAGATGAGCTCCTTTCGCGACGGAGGACAAAGAACGAAAAACAAATGTATTTCTTCAAGGCCGTACATAAATGAAGCATAAAAAGAGTCAAAAGAAGCTAATCGAAGTAAAGTAAAGGAAAGAGCAATGGCGATTGATTTTTCGGTGAGGCAGCTTTCTTCCCTTTCATAAATTAGAAAAGGCGTCTTCTCGTTAAGATTGATTTTTGAGGACACGAATCACTAACTAAAATAAACATTTTACTAATGCTACAATAATATTACATGTTTATATACAAATAAACATTAGTACATACATTTCCATTGTACCACTTTCCATTGTAACATTTATCAAAAATAACCTTAATATAATAATACATGAATACACAAATAATGCATACATTCAAACAGTTTTGTAGTATATATCCAATTTTATCACATACAAATACTAAAATACTAAATTTTAAAAGTATTAACTCATAAAAAATGTTAATAAAAATACATGCATACTTTACTTAATGGCTTGTTTTATATCCCTTTTATTCATTCACACACTTGTGTAGTAAATATTTTTAATTTTTTAATTGTCTATTTCAAGTCAGTGCTGACCTAATAAGATTGATTTGCATTTTGTTTTCAAATCGGCTATGCCTTTGATATTTTGTAGATTTTTGTGGACAGATAGCATTGTGGACTATGCTCAGGCCTTCGACTCCGGAAGTACCTCTTCTACACTAGAAGCTCTGGAAAAACAAGGAGTAGATGCAGAGTATATCCGTCTCCTACGCAGCATTTACAAAAATACCACAGCCTCAGTAATACTACACCAAGTTACTGAAGAATTCAAAATTGAGACGGGGGTTAGACAAGGCGATTGCCTTCCCCAATTCTTTTCACGGCTGTTCTGGAAGAATTTTTTAAAATCTTGGACTGGGAACAGAAAGGTCTGCGGATAAATGGGAAGCACATCAGTCATCGGCACTTTGCAGATGATATAGTACTCTTCGCAACCAACGGAAAAGATCTAGCTTCAATATCTCAAGAAATGAACATCGCAGGACAGAAGACAGGACTCAAGATAAACTTAACAAAAACAAAGGTAATGTATAACTCTTTTGCAGCACAAGAAACAATCAAATTTGAAGGGACGCCTCTGGAGGTCTGCTCGGAATACACATACCTAGGACAACTTGTAATAACAGGAGGGAACAACAGGATTAAAGAAGTAAACAGAAGCATTAATCTCGGCTGGGGTGCCTTTCGAAGAAATGCACGTATTCTGAAGTCAAAAATCCCAAAGGTCTTGAAGAGGAAGGTCTTCAACCAATGCATTCTACCAGTGTTGGTATATGGAAGTGAAACGTGGGTGTTGAACGCTGCAATAACCCAGCGACTTCAGACAACGCAAAGAAGTATGGAAAGATGCATGCTTGGCATCACAAGAAGAGACAGGAAACGCAACACCTGGGTGAGGATGAAGACAGGAGTGACAGACATCATAGATAAAGTAAGGTCACTGAAATGGATGTGACGAGAAGAAGCGACAACCGTTGGACAAGAGCGGTTCTAAACTGGACACCAAGAGATGTGAAGAGACCAAGATGAAGACCAAAGGACCGATGGAACAGAGAGAATATTAAGTACTTCGGGGTGACATGGCAAAGAGAAGCTCAGAATAGAGAGAATAAGAAAATGCTCGAGGCCATTTTCAATACGATCCGATAGCAGAAGATGATGATAAAGATATGTATTCCAATGTTATTCTTTACTCTTCAGTCCTATTTACTATAGCAAATCCTCTATTTATTATTTTGAAACATCCATTTTCAGTGACTGGGGATTTTCTCCCTGCGCACTCCATCTATGGAATATAAATGATGGACAATTTGAAAGGAATAGTTTTCCGGTTCCTGTGATAATAGTCAGACCAATGAAAAATGCACCATTTGGTTGAAAAATCGAGTTTATATTTGAATCATTTTCTTTCGTCCTGGATGTGTAGATATTAGCGTTGCTATATACAGAATTTTTTGTTTACTTAGTTACGTTTGTAAATAGTTTTTATCATCAGACAATGATATTTCTTTTCGGCCTTTAATGATCGAAACAGTTTTCAGAAGTAATACATTGTTTTCATAAACGAAGACCTCGAATTCGTACGCAACCAAAACAGTTCAATAAAGCGGCCACCTTTTGAGGACGGACCAAAAACCACAGAAACATGAGCATTGCCGCATATAGAGATTTCTGTTACACTTTTGCTTGCATTATAAACGTTTGCTTAAAGTTCTCTTCATTTAAAGTGGACTTTAAGCTAAAGTGACTTTTAGGGGAATTACGTGTATTATAAAACTCTTTACATCTCTGATTGATTACATACAACTTTATATAGGAGATTCCTTGCCTATGACTAATTTTCATACGCGTGGTCCATTGCTTAATATCTTTCACTGATTGAATAACTTGAATGGATAAGATGCAATTTCATTGCAGACGAGCAATAGTTATTTTTATATTTCGTGTATGAAGAGAAGAATATCGAAAATCAATAGGTAACCTGGATGCACAAGGTATGTTTTGCTGTTATATCTTGGCTATATATATTAAACATAGAGATCTTAAATCTCTATGTTTAATATATGACACATCGTTGCTGGTATAAAAAGGAAGTGGCATTTATATCGATGTAAAACTGGTAGTGATGTTTTGCATTTTTGTCTAACTTCGTTATGTGATAAATCCATCGAGCGAATTGACGAAGTATTTTTTAGTGTTTGTGTATTCGTTTGTAGCGATTAGAGTGTTTGCTGAAATGTATTTGGGTGGGAAAATTGAGTAACAGAGTTCGTCTACGAAATTTTCGCATGGGGCAACTAGTACTTTTTACTATAAGCATATGTATCTTTGTGCGTACAATTTAGTTAGCATAAAACGTAAATACTCCGTATTTCAATAATAAAAATACTACTTTTCCTTACTTGGGTAATTGAAAGACCCAACGAATGAAAGTGCCTCCGTCAGCACTAACTCAAATTTAGTTAGTTTAAATTGAACTTGATAAAAGAACTACAATATCATCAGAACCCTACGTCGATTCTGCCTAACGTGCGCGAGTTTGATATTTTTAACCAATCATTTGGATGGCTTTACAAGCAAACAAAAACATGATTTCACAAAACAATATAATTATAAAAAACATTTTTTTATCAAATGTATGTACTACATTCATACGTGTTTGAAGTCAGTTTTCGTAGTGAAAGAGGTTCCAAATAATAATTCTGAAAGGATTTCGTACCATCAATATTGCGCTCATATATAATGGATTAAGTCCAAGGGACGGATCTTCCTTATAGGCGATACTTGCCTAGCCATTGTAAAAGAATTTTACTGTTTTCCTTTCAGAATCTCAACGTCATTTATTTTCGAGCAACTTTTTTTTCCTTACATTATATTACCATCTTCAAATGACCGCTGAAGGTTTTTGTATACAATTTTCAACGGTCTCGTTACGTTACCACAATTGATTTACCATTTGAATTCGAATGCAAATATTCTGAGTACTTGACAGAGAAACACAGAGTATAGGTTTGTCTTTGATAACTCAATATGCAACGACATCGATTAAGCGATTGGAAGTTCCGTAGTTAATGTATATTCAATAAATCTTATCGAACGATACCTAATGCCACTATCCGATAATTTTATCACTGCGAAAATCCGGTCTTCTATTCGGGTACACCGTGCTTCCATCCTAATTCGCCTTTCATTTCCCAACTCAGTTCCATTTCCCGCTTCAAATTTGGATTGCTCATGATGAAGCCGCCTTCGCCAATCTGCCTCGGGCCATCTCGCCAATTTCCGATCATTTAAATCTCATCCGTTTTTTATCTTCATTCGCTTCGTCGGTGTTTATTCAGGAGCCGAATTTCAATGGCTGAATTCCGAACCGCAAAATACGGCGATCGAGTTAGCCTTACCTTCTCTTCGAATTCCTATATTCTCTGTTCGAAAACTTTCGGTTAATCTTTTCGTTTCATAAACGAATTCTCATAATTTGGCTAACACTGCTACCACCCGCATTTCTCCCATTGAATTTTTCGAACACGCGCACACAAATCACTTCCAAACGTCAGAAATTTCTTGTAGACGAAAATAAGAAATGAACATAAGGCTATTTTATCTATATTTATAAAATAATTATCACCTTCCACCCCTTCTACGGACTACACCTTGACGTGGTGAAGGGGCTTGCGTGTTCCTATGACCTAGAGGGCTATACTGGCTTGAATTTTGTTCCTGGTAGGGTCACTCATGCCAGAAAGGTCAATAGGTAGAGGCCAGACGAAAGGTAGTCCACGCAGCGTCTGTACCTCAGTGAGGCGGCTGCAAAGGCGTCTGTACCCCAGTGGGGCGGCCTATATGAGTGATGGTGTCACGTTAAAAACACTGTTGAGGAAGGCAAGGGGAGACCACCTCGACTATCTATCCCATGATTATGATGTGCCACAATAATTATATTGTCCCTGGCAAAAACGGGACTTAGCCCACTAGGGAGAGTGTCGTGCCCGGCAGGGGTGGTGGTAAGGCCATCCCGGTCGTCATTCCACGAAATCCAACGACACAAGAAGAAAAGAAGAAGATGACCAAGGAAACCAGAGTAGGGACCTGGAACGTTAGAACGATGCTTAGGAAAGGGAAGTTAGAAAACGTAAAGTTAGAAATGAAGAGGTCCAACATTAACATTCTGGGGCTATGCGAAGTACGGTGGAAGGATGGGGGAGATTTTTGGAGCGATGATGTGAGGGTCATATTCAGTGGAGGAAATGATAGCCAGAGAGGGGTTGCTATAGTGTTAGACAAGGGAGCGGGAAATGCTGTGATAGCCACCGAAATGATAAGCGACCGAGTAATGTCAGTAGAAATCAAGGCAGAGCCAGTAAACACTGTGATAGTGCAAGTGTACCTCCCTAATAGCGATTACACTGAGAATGAAGTAGATTTAGTTTATGAACAAATAGAAGAGGTTATTGGAAGGGTGAAAGGCAATAAAAACCTTATTGTAATGGGGGACTGGAATGCTGTGGTTGGGCAGGGCAAAGATGGGGACGAAGTGGGAGAGTTCGGACTAGGAAAAAGAAACGACAGAGGACAAAAACTGGTAGATTTTTGCATAAGGAATAACCTCTGTATCACCAACACTCTTTGTCAACACCATAACAGAAGGAGGTACACATGGAAAAAGCCGGGAGACACGGATAGGTACCAAATCGACTATATTCTGGTAAGGAAGAGGTTTAGAAATAGTGTCAAAAACTCGCGAAGTTATCCTGGTGCTGATGTAGACTCGGATCATAATTTAGTAATGATGAAGACCGAGCTTAGATTCAAAAAGATTTATAGGGCAAAAACCGCACCCAAATGGAACGTAGAAGCCCTCAGGGGTTAGAAAGCTAGAGAGTTTCAAGAGTCAGTCAACAGGGCTCTAGAAGATAAGGAAAGGGAACTCACTATAGATGAAGGATGGGAAATGATCAAAACTAGCATTAAAGATAGTGCCCAAAGAACCATCGGGAGGGTCACACAAAGCAAAATTAGGAAACCATGGGTGACGGTTGAAATGATAAATAAAATGGAGGAAAGAAGGAAATGGAAAAGTGTTAACACAGAACACGGGCGTAGAATGTACAGGGCCTTAAATAACGAACTGAGGAGGGTAACAAATAAAGCAAGAGAATCGTGGTGGAAAGGACAGTGTAACGAAATAGAGAAGATGGCTGAAAGTAGGAGGGTCGACCTATTATACAGAAAAGTAAAACAATTAACGGGGAATAAAATTAGTAATAAAATGGCCACTATTAGGGATAACAAGGGAAACATCTTAAGGGAACCAGCTAGCATAAGGAGACGATGGAAAGAGTATGCAGAAGAATTGTATTCGAAAGACATGAAGCCTACCCACATAAAGATCGAGGGCATACAAGAAGTAGAGGAAGATGTTCTTGGGCCGAATATACTAGATAGTGAACTTGATAGGGCATTGCGGGACATGAAAGGGAAGAAAGGAACGGGTGTGGACGAGATTCCTGTAGAATTTCTGAAGAATCTAGGGGGAAAGGGTAAAAAAATTCTATAATTTATGTAGGAAAATTTACGACGAAAGAAAGTGGCCAGAGGATTTTACCAAGTCTATCCTGATTCCGTTACAGAAAAAGAATAATGCCTTAGAATGCCGGGACTACCGAACAATTAGCTTAATATCTCATGCGGCAAAAGTTATTCTTAGGGTGTTGAATAGAAGAATCGAGGGAAAAACTAAGGAATTCATAGGGAATGATCAGTTCGGTTTTCAGAGAGGGAAAGGGACGAGGGATCCAATTGGGGTTATGAGGGTTCTCGTAGAACGAAGCTTAGAATTTAAAAGGGACGTTTGTGTATGTTTTGTTGATTTTGAAAAGTCGTTCGATAGAGTTCAATGGCCAAAACTGATGGTGATACTAAAGAAAATTGGTTTGGATTGGAAAGATAGGCGTTTAGTGCAAAATTTGTATTTAAATCAGACCGCACGAGTAAGAGTTGCTAATGGGGAATCGGAATGGGCAGAGTTAGGGAGGGGAGTAAGACAAGGTTGTCCTTTATCACCATCTCTTTTTAACTTATATGCAGAAGAAATAATCAAAGAAGCTTGGGATGAAATAGATAAGGGAATAAAGGTTGGTGGGGAACTTGTGAAGTCAGTAAGATATGCAGACGATAAAGCTATTGTGTGCGATTCGGAAAAGGGTTTGCAAAGCCTAGTAAATGCACTAAACGATAAAGCAAAGGAGTTTGGGATGAAAATCAATGTAAGAAAGACTAAGATTATGAGGTTTTCAAAGGGAAAGAAAGCTAAGTTAACAATAAGGGTGGATGGGGAAAAACTAGAGCAAGTAGATCAATTTCCATACTTGGGCAGCCTTCTTTCTAAGGATGGAAGATGTTCGACAGAAATTAGAAAAAGGATAGCATTGGCAAAGGAAGCTTTCATGAAAAGAAGGGAACTGATGACAAAGGGACTTGATAAAGGAATCAGGAAGAGATTGGTAAAATCCTTGGTGTGGAGTGTAATGTTGTACGGGTGTGAAACGTGGACGTTGAGAAAAGAGGATGTCAAAAGATTGGAGGCTTTTGAGATGTGGGTATGGCGTAGAACGGAGAAAGTAAGTTGGGTCGATAGAAAAACGATAGTCGATAGAAAGATAGAAGGAGGTTCTAGAGATGGTTGGGGAGAAAAGAGTAATGATTGATGTAATTAAAAATAGACAAAAGAAATGGGTGGGTCAAATATTGAGAGGGGAGGGATTGTTGAAGAAAGTGATCGAGGGAAGAATGCTAGGGAAAATACAGAGGGGAAGACAAAGACAAAAGTTATTAGACGAATTAAGGGGTGGGATAAGTTACCGGGAATTGAAGGAGAGGGAATTAAATAGGGAATGTGGGGGCACATGAACCTACCGAAAGGTAGAACACTTTATATATATATATCACCTTCCATTCCTCTCTACCCTCGTTATTTACCGAAAGCTATCATACACGTCCTGGACTTAAGCACGCAATCTTCCTATCGGGAATAAATCGTTAGAAATTTCCAATATGGAACGTCGAGTTTGAAATAAAGATTAAGTAGAACTACCTGTACGATTTTCGTTTCAAATAATTGCAAGCGATTATAGGATAACGTCCCGGTATGAAATTTTATACGATCTTTATCTCGGCCAAAGATAACAATTAATTTCATTGAAGGCTTTACTATTACTTTTATTATTGTTCATTTCCTTTGTTTTTATAATAACTTATACTATTATCGTCATTATATCAAACAAAGGTAATAATAATTACTTATATTACTAGATCATATCGATTTTTATAGATATTTATAATATCTCCTTCCGTTTCTATACGTGTTAAAATTTCTATCCGAAATGGTAATTTTTCCTCCGTCTACTCCTATTCATATTTCTTTTCAGATATAAAACCTTTTATAAGACCAAATCCACAAACACGCCTGACCAAAGCATCATAGGACAGCCTGAGTCAGTCTGGTGAGTTGTACCAGAGACAATTCATTTTTGTGTTTTCGCTCCCACTCCTCTGCGACAGTTTTCCCGAACCGTTTTTTCTCTGAAAGCCCTCAGCGTCTTTTCCCACACTCTATCCTTTTACTTTATTTCTTTGATTCAATAACTATTCTAAGTAGGTATGGAAAGTATTAACCTACTTCAAACTTATGGATTTATTTACCGAGTTAAAGAATTCTCATTTTTTATTTAAAGTTGCATTGAAAGGCAATTAAATGTAGGATTAAATATATACGGTATTTTTCTATCGTTCAGAAGAAACTATTTACATACAATTAAATTATTGATGCATCAGGTGATACGGATTCTCATGCATATCCAATGCAATCAAATTAAATCGCTATCCAATATCTACCACTAAAGTTAATAAATGAATTACCGTATTAATATTAAATAATTGCGTTCCCTCAAAATTTTTCATTTGAGGAAATCCCTTAATATTTCTGTCAGCATTCTAATACCATCGGTAAATTCATAATCAAGTGCGTAAAAAAGTCATCGAGCATGATAAAATAAGCATGACAATAAACATAAATTAAGATATGCGATAGAGATTTGAATTATATACCAAAATTTATGAATATGACTCACACCCTTATGAACGAGAAAATGAGTATATCTTAAGAAAGGTGGGAAGACGACAGAATCAATTCTTAAATCGAACAAAATGTAAAATTCTCAGAAAGGAGTCCAAGATGAACGATTCATGCAAAGGAATACGTTTTCGTCCATATTTTATGCTGCTGGAAAAGGGTAAGAATTTTACGGTAAAATAATAAAAAACAAGATAAAAAAATGTAATAAAAGGGAAATTTTCAATATGACTTGTTTCGGGTGAGGAAATAAGGTGACATTAAAACTTTGGATGGACGTTTGATGTTTATGAAGAAGTTTCTCGAGCCCAAAGGTGAACTTACAATATCGCCTGTAAAAGTTACTTCTCCAAAAAATGTAGAGAGACTAATTGGGACGCAGTTTCTTTGTGTATAAATATATGGAATCGAGACACGTAAATAAATAAGCTTTAGAATGATTAAATCGCTGCATTAAAGTGCCCGTTGATTCTGACTGGGTGATAATAAGCATATTAATTGAACCTTACTGGACTCTGAACAAAACGATTATGTAACTTGTGAGACGGAATCGAACATTAGTTCGACGCGTTTTGTTGCTTCTTAATTTTGAAATCACGTTGACGTATCACAATTCTTCACTTCCATATTTATGTCTGTGAAATATGAAAACGAAGGATTCAAACAGATTAGAAAATATAGACAAAGAGGTTGACTAAATAAAGTTCTTTCAAGGAGTGCAGGATTAATTCCTCAGGCAGTGAAAAAAATATTAGCAAAATTTTCATTTCATGCCTCAATTTGCTAAGAATGTCTTTTTGTCACCAGAATATTTTTCCTGTTTTGTCTCTTCACTGATCTTATTTTCTTGCTTACTTGTGACAAAAAAAAGAGAAAGTGTGACTCTGCAATTGGCAATATCAGGCTTAACTTGAAACACTCGTGATTATAAAAAATTTTTGATCCTTCGATTTGACATCGAAATTGCGGAAGTCCCAAAAGATTCTCTACCTTCAATTCTTTATTTTATACTGCTTAAAGTAACCGTTGCTTCTTACCAGGAAAATCGGCATTGAAGAATATTTTCAAGTAAGAGAGTCTCTCACAATCCCTTAATTCAAAGTCTGCGAAAATCTAAATCTCTCGTTTCGTATTGCTCGTTTATTTTCAATGTTAGCGCAAACAAAAGAGCAAGGCTCTCAACCATTTTGCTAAGCCTTCTTAAGAAAGCGTTTGAATTACAAGTGTTTTATAGGACGAATTCAAGTTTTTAATGATATTCATCGTTCGTTATTGGTGGCTTCTTTTAGTAATTCCAAACCATGTTCTACACATTTAAACACGTATTTCATCTTTCGGAAAGCGCATTGTAGTAAAACTCGTTCTTATCGAGCACGCATGTAACGAAATATCGCCAAAAAGATGGGTTTTCATTCCCTTGGATATTCCTGCGGTCTCGAATGTCCAGCACATAATAAGTACCGAATTCCCATTTTAGTGAACCATCCATTGGCCAATTATCATCTCTCTTATATTGAAATTCTCTTTCCAAATCGTAGGCCATACTTAGAGCTGCTGCTCTGCAAATCCTCACCACTTTGATGCTATATGGAGTGAGTAATATTCATTGCTGCTTTACTTTTTTTTTCGCAATTTCCAGTCGCTAGAATTAAGAGAAGCAATTTAAAGCATCAAACTGGAGCATGTTTTAAATTGCATGTCTAATACTATCTGAAGTATCCGTTAACTCTTAACAGAGAATATAGTAGTAGGTAGTATTAATCTAACAATAAATTTTTAAGAGAATCTAACATCCCTCACGTACCCTTGATTCAATGTAAGAGGTTATCCAAGTGGCAATTTGAACCTTTTCAAATTTCTGATTCTTTGGAACCGAAATCTGAAATAAATATCAGGAATACGAAATTACATTTCCAATTACTTCGATCTTGGTTCAAGTTCTTTAATTTTGCGATAGAAATAGAACTTGCCAAGGATTAAAATTAACTTATGTACACATGTTTGGGAACATTTGGCCTCATCTGTGGTCTAATCTGAGATTAAATATACATTAAAGTAGGCGGATTTCGATAATCTGCAAGTTCTTCAACAAATCCTTCTCGAGTTTTAATCAAACATAGACAGCCACACTCACATAGCTGAACTGCCCGTTGACTTCTCATTTCTAATTGCGGCACACTCGAATCGTTAAATTATACTTATATTTACTAGAAATGCTGCCACGACACATTGAATATTCCAATTGGGGAAATAGAGTTGTGATTCCTGCACTCGTTGCTACACGTCGAAAGGCGGCAGGATTAGAGGTGGGCGCTGCGCCGATTACGCCGCGCCGCCGACAATATAAGGCACGCCGCCGAAGAAAATACTACGGCGCGCCGCCGCTGGAAATTTTATCCGCGTGGCGTAGATTTAAAAACAAAGTCCCACAGTCGAAAATGTGCTGACAAGTGGTTCGAAGAGATACGCTTTGAACTGATAGAGCTCATCTCGGGCTTTCCATCAGGGCGCTGAGTTATGCGTGATATCGATACGTGTTACGATTAGGATTAATTTTCGCGAGCACACCCCTCTCACTGCCAGTTTGCTTGCTTCGTGTGTCCGCGCAGCTTTGGTTATGACATCGGCATGACTTTAAAAGTGCCTGTAGACGATGTAAAGGAACACATTAAGTATATGGTTGAACCGTTATACAGCTCAAGTAAAACGAGCTTTATTAGATTAGAGTTGATCTGCAATCACAAGTGTGTCAATATGCCTCGCCGTGTGGCTGTTGAAATGTGGTTCATTTTCATTTTTAGAA
This sequence comes from Pachydiplax longipennis, assembly GCA_036926295.1. Lineage (NCBI taxonomy): Eukaryota > Metazoa > Arthropoda > Insecta > Odonata > Libellulidae > Pachydiplax > Pachydiplax longipennis. The sequence continues at coordinate 2,744,333 of JAVFKF010000050.1, read as the reverse complement.
GCAGAATGTCATCGGTCCTGACGAATCTATGCCTTCACGCTCTACAGTAGCTCTACGTTCTTGCGTATCCCTGCCACCAGCACTCCTATTGATAGGAGTTTTAGTATCTGTGGGCTCACTCTCAATGCTAAGAAAAGCAGACTAGAGCCACAGCGTTTAAATAAAATGGAATTCATCCACGAAAACTATGCCTTGTGCAAAGATTTTGTTCACAGAGTTTAACCTATTGCTGTCATTATTAATATATTTATTTAATTTAACACTCCTCTTATTCGTTCATTAGCTTATTATTCTTTTAGTTTCTTTAAGCCAACATATTTGATTTGCGTTAATCATTTATATATTTAACATTTTCTGGAAATTTCGATTGAACGTCAATGCCTAGATTCCATACTTGAAAAATGTGGCTCAAATATGATGTTAAAGTTATTTCGCAACAATAGTTCTTCCATTGATGGACATTCTACTGGCTGTATGAGCCCAATTTGTGATGCCACTCTTTAAATGTTCTTAAAGTAATGTAGCGTAATTAAAATTAGCATGCTTTTGTGAAAATAAGGAAAACAACGTATTGCTAAATTTTTATTTGCCAAATTAACCACTTTACGGCGGACAGTGAGCCAGGATCAAAAAAGGTGGCCAAAATAAGAAAATAATTTTTTTGAGTGCGGACTTTGAAACTTCGCATGACCATACTTCAATAAGTTCAGCACATAACATTCCCAGACAGCGCCTTATGAGAGCTCGTTTTCCTTAAAACGGAGGGTCAGAGAGAGGATAAGAGAAATAAATACAACTTAAAGGGGTTGTACCCTGACCCTGACATTTTCAAATAATCTAAATAATTTTTATTGTTTTTAAATATGGTATAAACTTTTAGCTACGTGATGCTCTTGGTCCGATGTAAATATTCCACATGTTTACGAAGTTACAGCTTATTTCGGCTGACGGTGCACTATAACTATAGGGGCGATTACTGACGATCTCGACTAACGTCAACATATCAGCTTACACGGGCTTTAAATGGGTCTTTGTTAGCTTCTCTATTTTGTTACAATCATTTAATTTGATCAATCCATTGTTTTCAGGTTTAGTAGAATTTATCGGATACATGATTAAAGATCTATTGATTAATTTATTTGTTTGCCTTTGATGCTCGAATAACGCTGAGGGCAGTTTTCGTCGTCAATGAAGAACGCTTAGGACTCTCTGCTATAGCAGAGATAAGGTGAATGATACTCAAAATAGCGGAGTTGTGGAGCGAAAACAGAAAATATTAATTTATCAATAGGAAAAAGATAATTCGGTCATCCCATGAAGAAAAAGAGACGATCGCAAGCTACAAGCACGAAGATGTAATCAACCTTAGCTATACGTAAGGCAGTTGAGAAGCATTTCTATTACATTGTACTATTAAATTAATAAAAAATAAATTGGGATGCTCTTTGAAGACAATGCAGAAAAATACCACAAGACATGCCTTCAGACCGAGAAATAGAATTAAAACTATAAAAAGGCAGAATGTGGAAAATTAAATGGCAAGTCTTAGGACTTCAGCGCAAAAGTTAAAAGCTAGGTCATCGACATTGTTGATTCATCACACAGCTTTAGAGTATTGAATGGATTGCTACCTTCTCTACAAGGAGTGAATAAATTGTCTGTAATTTTGTGAAGAAGTTCTTGGAGTCGAGCGCACGTGGTCTGGGATTTTAACTGATTATCGTTTGGTATGACTTTAAGATGAAAGAAAATAATTCTTGACTTTTAATGACATGTTGCATGAAGTGAATATTCCATATCCATATTTTCAGTAATGCATCACTACCAACATAGTAGTGATGCATTACTGAAAAATTTACATTTGTATAACGGATAAAGTGTGGTAACTTTTTATTCATATATTTATCATCTATTCGTATTTAGTCACTAAAATATTTCGTTTAAGCTATTAATCCCCAAAACATAAGCATTTAGAAGCGCGTTCGCCCGTAAATCCTTTCAAAAATAAAGTCACCATGGAGGGTGGCCATCCACCATCAGGATAAGGCTCTGCATCCCCAACGAAACGTTGGTATATTTATCGGCGTCGCAAATTGTCACAGATCTTTATTTTAATTACTGTTCATAGTAAGATGAGATGGCGTCATAAGTTAGCCCGTGTAAATCGTGGTAGGTCACTACTATTTTCCTCGCTTTATGTGAAAATTGACTGTAAAACAAAGGTTCATCATTCTATTGAATTAATATATCAAATATTCAACTTTGATCACTTGAGCAAATCATAATGAAGCTTAAAGAATGATTTATAACACTGCATTGATTTTAAACCGATGATTGCGCTCATTTGAGTTCAGTATTGGCTTGAAGCTGAATTTTGCGAAAAATCAAAAACAGGCATTTTTGTGAATTTTGGTAAATTTTGACCACCTGTAGAATTTTAATGCGTAGAAATCAGCGCAAATAATTTGGTTGTAAAGGCAGAATTGATTCAAGAATGGCGAGTACTGAAGTCGCACTCAAAAAAAAAAGGATTTTAAAAAAGGTTTCTGGACCAGGATTTTTCGATTATAGCCCTCTGTGCTGCGTAGTATTCAAGATAGTTCTACATTTTGTTCATAGTTATGATAAAATAATAATAAAATACTCTGAGAAATTCGAGTTATTCATCTTTTTTCTGCCGTATACGAACGAAATTCAACGCACCGCGCCGGTTACGTCGCGCTGCCGCCGCCGATTGAACATTCGGCGTTCGCGCCGTTCCGCCGCCGCGCCGCTGACCAAAATCAAGACGGCGCCCATGTCTAGGCAGGATGCATAGGTAAATTTAAATATGTTCATAGTAAAGCACACTAAGTAGCTTCATCAGATTTAAATAACATTGGAAGAATCGAGCGGATTAAGAAACTTTCCCCAACGTAAGTTGTTCCCTGAGAACCGACGTTGCAATTTCCCGTAACTAAAATGCTAAAATTTCTACATGATTAAGGAATGAGCAAGTTACTGCTTGACGAAGGGTAAGAATAATCCAAATACTAGGAAAATATTAACGGGGTACGTAATAAACAAATTGCCCTTCATCTTGCCCTTCGTCTGCCATTAATCTTTCATTGATAAACAAGTGAATATTGCGAGAAATATTCAAGTATTAAATTAAAAATAACCATTGTAATGACACATGAACAGGAATATCCCATAAAACAAGTGATATTTATACATCACTAAAAAAAATATGTAAATTATAACACCTTCGCAACTTCAGAACAGGGAAATCCGAATCAAATCCAAAAACATCTAAATGAATATTTATCGATTTCTACAGAAAAAAAGATTACCTAAACCAATAAAAAGCATCATACTAATAAAAGACAACTTAAAATGTAGAAATATTACATATTCCACGATATGGACCGGGAATGGGGCAGCTCGCCGCCGTGAGAAGAACTCGCCGCGGGCATATTTTTATTACGTTTAGAACGTTGGTCTCGCGGCGAGTTGTCCTAGACCTATATGAACCTACGCAAAAAATCATCATATATCAATTTACGCTAATTAACCGTACTATGTGTAAAAAAATCATGAACTCCGTAAATGAACGTTGTCTACTGTAAACGTTTTTCGCTGCCATAGGAGGTGCGGTTATATGAGGGCCTCCTATGAGCCAATGGTATCGCAGCTCAGTGACGTCATTGCGCTCACCAAGATAAATCACAATCATAAATAAGAATTGAACAAAAGGAAATGAAAGACGTATTTTCTCTATCCACAGCCACAAATCAAATGACAAACAATCCTTTCACCAATATTTCGCTACAGAAACAAAATTTCTTATTTTTCATTCCATATCACAAATCAATCGAAATATTCACGAGTATTTAATATTGTTATGCGCTTATTAGACTTCAGGATTGACCCTTGCGAGTTTGATTGCGTGGAAATACTGGGAGAGAATGTGTTTTCCCCAATACAAGCCAACCTAAGCTCCCCTTAATCTTGTTTGAAACATTCTTTTCGTGAAGCAGAAGGCATCTTCGCCAAATGCGAAAATCTGGTCTGCATTCAAGATTTCTGTGCGTCCATGTGATGTACTTGATGGTAGCTACTTATGCAATTAAAACGTTGTAGCTAGACAGAGCTTCCCATGAATGCAACCCTAATGCTACTATATCTATTAAACATAACTACTTCTCCGGATATATATTCAACAAATAAAAGTTAATCGCACATTGCAAGCTAATCGGTGAAAATTTACCAAAATATCCGATTATTCTGCGATACGAATATATGACCCCTGCTCACATTCCGGATTTCATCTTTCCATTTTATTGCGAAAGCATTCCAAATAATTCTTAAAAATCGCCGAAATGCATTTGAAAGGGGACAATTTTGCACCAACCTAGCTCCGGACCAACATTTGGTAACATTCCTTACACTGTTGCTATAGAAGACCACTCATCTGCAAATTCCGTAATATTCAATACTATATTGTACCGAGAAAGGCCTCAAAACAATTTTCTGAAATTAGAGTCCCTTCTCAGAGCGATAGAGCAGTTAAAATCACGGAGGCAGTGGTTATCTATTGTACCAATTGAAGAAATGTTACCAAATGATCGTAAGTTCGACGCCAGGTGGGCGCAAAATTCTCCGGTATAAAGTGAATGGCGGTAAATTTTGACGATTATTTCTAATGCTTCCCCGATAATAGGGAAACATAAAACATGGTCTGAGAAAAGTGGCGTTTGAAGACCTTCTTTCACGCAGTTCATTGTTCCTCTCATTATACTTGGTTCGATGCCGAGCGTCATTTCTATTCTACCATGCATTTCTAACGGGGATAACGGAATCTTAATTTAAGACCTTTGCGAGAAGATATTGAATTGAAATGGCGCTAGATGAGCGCCATTCTGTTTCACTGATAAATTCTATCATACAATTAAATGGGAAATTCGGAATGTTAGTACCTTCACAGTATTCTATCGATTCGAAATTCAGTATACAGTATGTATACTGAAATTCAGTATACAGTATGTATACTGAATTTCGAATTGATAATGTACATACATATAGGGGATACAAATTCTGACCATGTTCCACAAGTGCCGTCGACGTCAGATTTTTACGACATACTGGCCCCAACCCTTAGATGCCAGAATAATTCAGACATCGACGCTAGGTGTCATGGGTTCGATACCAGAATATTCCAAAAATTGCAATTTTCCCATAAGATTGTATTGCACGCATTTTTGAAAATTATTTTTTGGCACTTATCGGTAAGATAGAGGAACCAAAATCTCGGAGGTTGAAGTTGAGGTAGTCTTCTATGGTTCTTATGGAAGAAATGTTGGCAAATGTCCGTATGTTCGACACCAGGTGGGTCCGAAATGCTTCCGTAAGAAATGCGTTAGTGAAATTTTCGACGATTTTTTTAAATGCCTTCCCGATAAGCTGGAAAAATATAACCCGGAATGGTAACAGAGGCGTTTGAGAACATTCTTTCAAGAGGTTCGTCGTTTCTCCAGTGGTCCTTGGTTTGATGCAAGAGTGTCATTCCGATTCTACCATGCATTTCAAACGGGAATAATAGAATCTTATTAAAACTTCTCGATAAGATACTGAATCTAAACTTTGAATTGCAAAATTATCCGGTATAAAATGCATGGCGGTCGATTTTGACAGTTATTTTGTATGCATATCCGATAACCGGGAATGATATAAAATGGAATGTGCATAGAGGAAATTCATATGTTTAATATACACTGTTCGCCGTTCCTCTGACGGTTCTTGGTTCGATGCCTGAGAGTCATTTCTATTCTACCATGTATTTAAAAGGGGGAAAGCGTAATCTTATTTGTGGACCTTCCCGATAAGATATTGAATTGAAATTTTGGAACAGGTTAGAATGGCACTTATCTTACATTAATATGCAATTATTTCGTACGATTGGGTCTTTAGTTCGACGCCAGGCCATCATTTGCGCGAGATTTTGAACATTGTTTTGAAGGCTTTCTTGGTACGATACTGCATTCAACTGATAGCTTATGCAATTATAGCTGATAGCAGTATGCAAGCAACTTTTACTCGTATATATATATAGGTATATCCGGAGAGTTAGCTATATATAATATATATATATATATATATATATATATATATATATATATATATATATATATATATATATATATATATTTATAGGAGTAAAAGTTGGTTGCATACTGCAACAACATTTTAATTTATAACTTCTCAGTTTTCGACAGGATTTTTATCTGTCGTGCAACTGTTTTAACATACATTTGGTTTTATTTAATTTTATTTTAGTTATATTTATTCTAATTTATTTATTCATTTTATCTATTTACACCTTTCATTTCTCTACTGACTCATTTTTACCTATAATTAGTCAGGTTATTGACTGTTTGACTATATACAGTTAAGCTAACATCCAGCTGAGCCGTCTTAGAACGTAGGCGAAAATAACCGTTGACGCGCCTCAACCTACTACTACTACTCTCAGCGTTACCAAAGCTTTAAGTAGATATCATAAGGGGAATCTCTTTAAATAAGATTCCGCTATCTCCATGAATGCATTTTAAAAAGTAAATAGCGCTCTGGCATCGAGCCAAGGATCTTTAGGGAAATGGTGAATAATGTAACCGAAATGAATTTATTATCTTTGTTCACATATCGAGTTTTTCGTTTCCTTCTTATCAGGAAGATGTTAAAAATAATTTCTAAAAAAACCTCGCAATGAATTTTATAGGGTAGAATTTTGCATTTCAATTGCAAATTTTTAATTTTGTTTTTCTTATTTGTATCATCGGTTCATGTATTTTAAATGTTCGCAAAGATTCAAAGTAATTTGGAATCGTATTCATTCCACGCGATTACTTAAGGAACCATTTTGATGGGACTAAGGGTTTATCGCCTTTAAATGGAAATATTTTCTGCGTTAAAACCGGATATGTGTCATGAGATTGAAAATTTTGTTATTTTTAATATAGTATCTCTATTGAATCAGAAAAAATTTATAGATATAATTATTTCGCTAATAGCTTGGATTAATTGGATCGTCTTCATTTCTTACGATATATTTTGATACTCTTACCGTTTTTTTAAACGACAATATAATTAAGCAATGAATATATTCTATGGTAAAATAAATTAGCATAAAGTATTGGTCGTTGGAGGCCATCCTAAAATTATTTGTTAGAATCAAGAATGCTAAAATTTTTGGGATTTCTGAATCCTCAGTCACGTTTATCCAAATCTGTCTCTTTTCCGCAATCCCTTAAATGGTCCATTCAATTTACATCATTTAAGCAAAATAATTGCTATAACTTCTCTTTCGTGTTGCAAGACTTTCGTAAAAAAAATTAAAAAAGTAAACGCCAATATAAAATATGCATATGGTGTACGTGTTTTTGATGAATCATTTGAATTGATTCAATGATTAATATTTTTCTCCCGATTTTAAAAATGAAATAAGTACAAAAATGAAAAATTAATTCCCTCTAAAATTGATTTTCTATGGCTTATATAATCTTATCCTTCATGATTTAGGGGTGTTAACAGGCTAAAATTAATTAATTAATTAGAATGACGTAAGAACGTTCAAATAGATCTACTGGTGTATTTCTGTGACATTCTAGGTGATGTCATGAAGGCACGACCTAAATCCCTCTGCAGCTCTATAGAAAATAATTCAATCAAACAGCTGTGTGTATTTATATGTATGTGCCTATAAACGGTTAAGCACTCGATTTTATTAGGATGTAATATCATTCAGATGTTTTCAATAAACTGCTAGTAAAGCGTTGTTAAAGAAGTATGCGAACAGTGATGCGATCAAAATGTATTGACAGTTGAAGACTGAAAGATTTAAGGAAAGAGATGATGAATCGAAGAAGGAATGGAAGATTAAATAAATTGAATTGATAAAAACCCAAAATATTCTCTAAAATCACATACCTTAGTGGCTGTCGCTTTCTTAACAAACTTATTGTACGAAGTTTTTTTTCTTAATATAGGTTAAATTTGCTCAAGAAGAAAAGAATCTTATTGTGAAGTTCCATATGTAGGATTGTACTATTGTAACATTAAATAAGGGACAGAGACATATACGAGTGAAAAGGAAAACGTAAGGAATATGGTTAATGTGCAGTGATAAAGGTAGTGATAAAGAAGAAAGCTGTAAAAAATTGGGGCTTTAAGTTCGGAAAAATAGAGACTCCCATTTTGAATAAAAAAAACACCGCATTTAAGTATCATCTGCCCTAGATCTGTCTTCTGCTAAACAGGAAGGAAATGTACTCTAAAAGTGATCCTGAAATATCATCCTGCTCACCTTTATTTTAGCATCCTTCATCATATTAATCCTCTTGATCACATTGTAGAAAGTATAGGGACGCAATCGTCCGGGACGAAAATGTCCTGAAGCCATCTTCTAAAAATCAAAGCTAAATATTATGTCATACAGTGTTTATCGAGTGGGTTTCCAAGATTCACCAAAATCGTCATCAACTTACGAGAAATGTCCCAAAAACATAATAACCGCTTTGCTTTTCCCAGCAAACGTTGTACATCTAGATAAAAATTGTTAAAATTTTTTTTATAGTTTTACTCCCCCATCCATCAATGAGGCGACGATGACAAGATCCTGCGTTTTATTTGAGAGTCGTTACTCAAAGCCATCGTACCCCTGAATGAATAAAAAACTTAAGGAAGAGAAATATTGTACAAAGAAATGTCGTACGTAAATGCAAGGGAAAGTTTTGTCCCTGGATCCTCCCTGTATCTATAAGGAATTGAGGAAAGGTGAGATAGAATTAAATCCCTCTGAAAGAATAAATCGAAAATAGTTCACAGAGTATCTATAGGAATGATAAAGTGAATTTCTACCTATTTTTGGAAACGTACGTCTTATTGACGTTCCATTCATCGGATCTTTAAGTAGCCACTCTGATTCTTCTGTATTTGATTCTCATGATCAGTTCTTTTCTTCATTTTGGCTACGTGACGCTCTTTCAATGGGAAATATAAAAAAATCCGATTCTTCCCTCGAAAGTTTTCTGCGCTTGTTGAGCTTATTCGCAATGGCTCCTTTTTCTCGGGCGGAAGTCTCAAGAAGTTCGTGTCTCTGAAAGGAATTAAAAAAATAAACAATCCCTCTCTTCATCGGATATAAAAGTATGATTAACTCCTTCTCATGGTGAAATGAGGCGACGCAAAAATTAATACGTTTCCTTCGACCCTTGTCATTTATTTGAATGTGTCGATTCATCGTTTACCCTTTGATAACGACAGTCCCCACAAAGAAGGCTTCACAATTCAATGCAACACACGACCAGTTCAAATACGGTCCTTCTACGCTTTGATATATTAAATTGTGAATCGCTTATTTTTCTTTCTTCTGTTTCGAATGGATAATTTTCTCCTAGAGTCTCTAGAAAAATTTCCATTTATATTCCATACATTAGATTAAAAGAATTTGTGCTTTGGGGGCAATTACATTTGGCCTATGTAAGTTTTGATAATGAATAGGATTTTAAGTGAAACGGACGTATTCAGTTACATTGCTAAGTGTCCTGTGGTTACACAACTCGAATTAAGAAGATTCGTCACAAACACTTGAGTGCGGGAGGTATAATATTATGCGAGAAATTTTTTGAAAAATAATATACAATCGATTTAGCTATTGGTACTGTAGAGAAATCGTTGAAAAACAATATAAATATCTGACGTTGCAAGGAAACCCGCTCAATACGTAATCGAATCAGACGTAAAGGTTTGGAAAACAGTTGCTGAAAATTACATAAATCGATCAATGCAGAATCATATGGAGTCATCAGTGTACCTCTAATATTTTACCATCAGACATCCCTCAAAGAGAAAGACTAACACTAAAAATGAAAGCAACGTGACTCCGCAAACAGAAAGGGAAACCCAAAAGTGCAGGAAGGGTGGAGGAACTTAATTGCCTTAGTCCGATCCTTAAAACCGCATGCATTTTTTGTAACTCCGACGTGCTCTCTTTTTCTCTTACTCTATCTTTGCTTTCTAAAGCCCCTTCAAGGAAATAAGTTATACGAAGCCTTATTACGGGCGAAGTGCGCCATATTTTTGACTTTAAGAAATTTTCGTACTTTTTTGGGGAATCCAAATATACTGCCTTTTTCCTGCTCACCTCGCGAATATTCAGAGCGGCCCACAGTGGGCTAGAATCGAAAAAAGCTGGCCAAAAATACGAAAACGCTTTTTGTATCGATTTTGTAAGAAAATTTTCAGTATAGTTGAGAGTGAGAGTGAAGAAGCATTCAGTATCAAAATCACAAACATAGTTATCTAAGATATGTACGAAGTATAATAATGCTCAAAATATACAAAAAGAACGAATCAGAAACGTATTGGTTCGTTGTTCCTCCCAAAACACGAGAGCGTAGCGGAGGACGGTGCTCCGCCGCGCGGATTTGGCCCTTGCAGCGTTGTCGAAAAGTCGACTTATATATTATTGGGGCAAGATTTTATTTCAGATTCCCATTAACGAAGGTTTGTAGTTTATCATGGTGTAAATAACTCCGTGTCACACGGTGTCTCAATCAACTTTTTTTCTCGCTTTAGGTAAAAATTTGTTCCAAAATCAGGGTCCGCCATTTTGTCATGTAAAGTACATAAATATTCACCAGAGCTCATTGAAACCAAGTCTTATGAAGGACAAAGAACATATTTATAAAATGGCATCATATTTTACTCGATGATTTTCCTAGTTTGTGTTCACAATTGACTTGAAGTTGAAGAATTTCGTGAAAAATCGAAAACTGGAAATTTTCGCAAAAATTGGTCAACTTTGACCCCCTGTATAATTTTAATGGGGAGGATCCTACTTAAATGATCTCCGTAGTTGTATGCAGAATTTATTTTTAATCAATCATGCGAAGTTTCGTAGTCCTCACTCAAAGAAAGCGTTTTCGTATTTTTGGCCAGCTTTTTTCGATTCTAGCCCACTGCGCGGCCGTCTAAATTACAATGGTTTGGTCTCAACTATTCCCGGTATTATAAATATTTGCCTGATGTTCATTTTATCTAAATTGAAATTTAAACTAAAGCGATATTTAGCGTAATGGTGTGCATTATAAAATTGTTAACGAACATAAAACATCTCTGTTTAGTTAGATGCCATGTTAAGTAGGAGATTCCTTGACTAAGAATAATTTTCATACGCGTGGTCCATTGCTTAATATCTTTCACTGATTGAATAACTTGAATGGATAAGATGCAATTTCATTGCAGACGAGCAATAGTTATTTTTATATTTCGTGTATGAAGAGAAGAATATCGAAAATCAATAGGTAACCTGGATGCACAAGGTATGTTTTGCTGTTATATCTTGGCTATATATATTAAACATAGAGATTTAAGTGACACATCGTTGCTGGTATAAAAAGGAAGTGGCATTTATATCGACGTAAAACTGGTAGTGATGTTTTGCATTTTTGTCTAACTTCGTTATGTGATAAATCCATCGAGCGAATTGACGTATTCGTTACTGGATAAAATACATACATCCTTATAGTGATGACGCATACTATTCATGATTATGTTGCAATGAGAAAATTTTTAAAATTCTGTTACATTTATATTCTCACTCTTATTAATATATTAGGGACTTCGTTTAGGGTCAAGTGGCAAAGCATTAGAAAAGGAAAGACTGTGAATTTGCCCATAGAGTTTCGTTGCTGGTTGTGTAGATAACGATATCTATCGCTACTAATGAGGAATATCGACACTGATATAGATTATGAAGGTGTGTATTTTTAAGTATTTTTTAGTGTTTGCGTATTCGTTTGTAGTGATTAGAGTGTTTGCTGAAATGTATTTGGGTGGGAAAATTGAGTAACAGAGTTCGTCTACAAAATTTTCACACGGGGCAACTAGTCTTCTCTAATTATTTATCTGGTAAAAATGACTTCATTTTGATAGAAAATCACCAAAATGAAATAAGGAAGGAAACGCAATCTTTCTACGACCATTCTTAATAAACGTGACGAGGAAGCGCCAGTAGTACACAACAGACGTTCTCTAGATATCTGTAGGCGAGGCAAGTATAGTAAATTCTTTTCCATTTTGAATGTGTTCAGCTTTAGTTTAAAAATCAATCAATCAAAAAACAATTTGTTTTCCAACGTAAGAGAGGATCTATACAACCCTGTGCTTATAACACGGATTTTCCCCTGAGAGGTGTCTAATGCTACTGAAGAAAAAATGTCAAAAGGTTTAGATTATGAATGGAAGTTCTTACCATTGTTAGTTTACTAGTACATGTGAAGTTCAGCCACTACTGATTGGCACTATTTTAATTCTCTATTAGGGCATCTTAGCACTTCCTTGTCAGCAGGTGAACTTTCCTTCAGATGTTACCATCAGCAGTACATAGATCCGTACGAAATATATTACTTGGTATACAAATGTAGGAGCTCAAATTATACCGAGGTAAACTAACAGCAGAAAATAAATGAAAAAAATATCTGAGCCGCAGTAGCCCAAGAGTAGTCTACCTATCCCAAGATTTTAACGCAAATTATTTTGATAATTTGGATTAAAACTCACTTGAATTAATGTAAGTTTTAATATTAGTGACGGGTACTTCGAACCGTTTTCATTTTCTAATCGATCGTGCTGAGTAACAATAAAATAACAAGGCTTGGGGTATTTGAAATATCCCCTTGGGTTAACTCGGATGAGTTGTTTGTTTAGAGAACCGCACGTTGAATTCGACGGCCCTCCGATATGCGCATCGGCGAGAAGACGACTTCGGCGTCTCTAATAGGATCAGAGAGGCCTGCAACTTAGAGGGCTACCGATCGCACAGTCAGTCAAGAGAGTTTGAGGAGGATGTTTTAATGAAGACAGACTGGAACATGCGACGTGGAAACTAGTGATGTAGAGAATCGCTCCTCAACCACCTATTTCAATTTGAGAACCCGCTCTCCGGTGCTTGGGTGGTCGCCGGCGTGATGTGGGAAATAGTGAAGAGAGGCCTGCAGAGGGAGAGGAGTATGGCGGGGGGGCTGTCCAGGAGGGACACCGTACACAGATTGCACAGCGGTAAGTCTCTCAACAGGAAAGGAAAATTACATCGATTCGTTTCCTAGAGTAGAAACAACTTTAATGCGTTCATTTGCTAAAATTGAAAGCAAAATATCCAATTTCGTTGTTCTAAATCCTACTAATGCAAATAATTTGTAGAAATACTGTTTTCATTAAATATTTTTCGTCCACCGGGTTGACTGAGGTGTTACAAATTGCCTCCATCTGGATCCGTTTTAACAGCAGGTTACTCGTAAAGTAAAGGACGGATACAGAAAATCATTCTTCGCAGCCTAATTCTTTCGTAACCCTTAAAATGTTCCATTCTTAAGCTAGTTTACTGAAAGCAGGAAAATTAATTTGTATTTCAATCGTCCCTGAGAGAGGAATAATCTTTAAATCGATCTCGTTCAATTCATCGCGTAGTAATTCATTCCATTTTGATCGAAAAAAAATTATCTAAGGAGGGCTCCCGAGTTCAGTAGTGGCGTGGGTGGAGTCAAGTCAAGCTATACCACTTCTCTTGCGTAAGGATTTCTGACATTTCTTAAATTAAAGGATCCCCAACGTATTGGATACGTAAAGTATTATCCCCTACGAACGTTTATACAATATGTGTCACTTTAAGTTGCCCAAATTGCACTTAATAAGGAGTAGAAACTCGTTTGACGAGGAAAATAGATTACACTTATAAATTATTACGATTCCTATGACGGTTTAGTTTCGTCCAAGCATTTGAGAAATTATTTAAAAGATGAGCAGTTGAGGTGTTGAGTCGATCTATCATCTCATCTACAGTGCTTCTACAAAACATAATTCATAGCATTTACGATTTCATTGCTGAATTAATTATCCGTTATTATTTGCAAATTATTTCATCTTTTAATCATACATAGCATTGATAATTCTTATTCCAAGCTTTCTTCATAATTACCTGAATGTAGACTCCGGGAGTTAAAAAATACATACGCGCAGTTTATTTTATTTGATGATTGAAAGACATAGAGCACCGTATATTCTCCCCGAAACGAGCAATTTTAAAATACAGATCACAAGATTTATCTTCAATTTTCCCATTTCTTTTTACATTAAAATGACAGGGATTCCCTTCTTTGTCTTAAGAGCATGTTATAAATGAAAATCATTGTGGTCGGCATTTGGCCTGGATTCTCGATATATAGGACAAATGCAAACTCTTTCATCGATTTTCATGTCTTTCCAATTTGACCTACTTTGAGATCTACCCAGCCCCATATATAACTCCCAAACTTTTATTTTTTTTCTTCTGCATACAAATACGTTATTTGCACCTCAAGTTTCGATGAAGTTAATGTTTTTATAGAAGATATAATGGAAAATTGTTTTTCATCGAAATAATCATAAGTTCCAGATATGGCCAATTCGGGTAAAATGTTGATCGAAGTTGTATTTTGGATCTCAATGTCCACGGTATTAAATTATCGACTACACATTTCTGAACTGAGTTTTATTCATTTCGATTTATTATTTTTAACAACAGACCATCAACGGTTTCCCCTGAAAGCAACAAAATCGCTTCAGATAATGTGTGTTTATGTGAGATTCTATCTAAACTCTTTCCAAAAATTTATTTGTTACGCCATTGACGGATATTTATATACGGGCAATAGAATCTATGATTCATTGAGATCTAACTGACATCTATTATTCCGTCCAGAAATGAGTAGTTGCCACATAATGAAATTTTCAAATGAACTTTGAAAAGCGCCCACATTTTATTTGGTTTGTTTTCCACATTTCATCCGTTGCAAAGAATAATTTTCATCATCATAAATGAGGTTTGAAGTGAAATTGCGATTGGCGTTTCCTTTAAGCACAGTTTATTTATACTCTCTTAGAATCTAAAGACATTCACTCTAGTTTAGAGCATTAAGAAATCACATTGAAACAAACAGCCCTGGAATAATAAATTCATCTTTAGATTTATATTATATTATTTCAGTACTATTGCAGTAGAATTTTGATCTCGTAGAAGAGTGACTATTGAATGTAAAATTTCAAGTGTGTTCATAAATAACGGCCACTGAGCGTGATGAGTATTTTCTGTTAATGTTAACGACGCGAAAATATAAATATATTTGTATGTGATTAAATTAGTAATTGCACAAACTGAAGGGGACAGCGACGTGCTAAAATCATAGATATTAACACACCGAGAACGCAGTCATTTGACTTTCAATTCACTCATTTTCACTTCATTCGATTTCCGAAAAACATTGTAAAGATTAAAACGAGAGAAAATGGTTCGATTAAGAAATTATGTGAACTTGAACATCTTTCAGATCTGGCGTTGCAATCATTATTGGGTAAATCATTTTTCGATGTATTTCAATATGAATAAAGGAGTGCCTCTATATTTGTTTCTGCTCTCTTTTCTCTTTAATATGATAATGATAAAATCCTTAACTGCAATTTATATAGGAGTTAAGATTATATTATATATAAAAATTTTTATATGAAGTTATAATCGTTTGGAAAATAATATACTTTCATTTATAAACACGTTTCAAAACATACATTCTAAGGCGTGCATCTCCAAAGCGAAAATGAAGGAAGCATTTTGATGACGTGGCTTATCGCTACCAGATATGATATACCCAGCGAAGCGAACAACCCAACCTCGGTTGTTTATATTTGCTACAACAGTATTTCTTGGGAATGCGCTGGCCGTCGATCTAAATGGTCTACTAGTAAAATGATAATTTTGCCGAGGGATGGCCTGAATATCACTCTGGACGGAAATGGTGCCCACTTCGCTTTCTGAAACGCCATCGGGAGCCCCAAAAGAGGTTATTGAAGAGATATAGTATAGGAGGGGCGTCCAAGAAGTAAGTTTCCCTGAGCTACAGAATCTCTATTCTTAATCACAAAAACTATTATTTTATTAATTATCATCTCTTCTCTATTTCTCAACCCCTTCCTTTTGTATGCATTTTCTATGTATTGGTAACGTTTTTAAAAATTAAGGTCACCCTATTCCTCCGCCAGATTTCTGGCCCGACAGTCCACTCCATCATTTAGTTCATAATCTGCAGACTCCAAGATGTTTTTTCTGCATAGGGGACAGCAGGTCTGGAGGGGGTCAGATGATTACGCTGGATGACTAAAGATATCCCAAATAAAGTTTACCAGCAGCTGCACTGCTTCATGGGCATAATGCGTGTCCGATTGCGAGAGCGGCACACACCTTGCACAAACTTCTCCGAAGACAATGTAGTCATAATTGAACTTCGAACCTTGGAGGAAACCTAACAAGGATTTCTTGTGAGCTGAAATGCTATGATCTCGCAAACAGCGTCATTTAAATTCATTTGACGACTCATAATTTGCCTACCGCTATACTGTTCATTACTAGCATTTTGTCTTCCCTTTATGTATGCCAGTGACGAACCATTTCAATTCATATGGCATCTTCATCGTTGACATACCTGTCTATGAATTTACGCAACTGTTTCGGTTTTTCCGGCAAAAACCGAACAACGTACTGCATTTCACAACTGGTGGGAATCCGCAGTTTCCATGAAAACCGTTGTCGTACTAACATCCAGTGAGTCGAGCGACCTTGAGCGTTACTTATGTTAGTACTATACTTACAACATCTGTACCAAAACTCCATACAAATGGATCACTCTTACCTCAGTCCTACGCCAAGCTGAAAATGGTGCAACTTCCTTTTTGGGTGACCCACGTATAGCTCATTCTCCGGATATATATATATATATATATATATATATATATATATATATATAATATCTATTGCATATAGCTAACTCTCCGGATATACCTATATATATATACGAGTGAGAGTTGCTTGCATACTGCAAGCTAATTGGTAAAAATTTACTATAAGTTCCCCTTATGGGTATCATTTTCGAAGCTTATCTAGCAAAATTCTTAAAAATTGCCGCAATGCATTTCTTACATGAGAAATTTTCATCCATGTGGCATCGAATTCACGGTCAAAGGTAACCTTTCTTCCACTGGTTCTATAGAAAAGTACTTCAAACGCAAAGGCTGTGATTTTGAATAGTCTCCTGCAAAGAGAAACGCCTCAAAACAATTTTTTAAAAATTAGTGTAAATGACCGCCTGGCGAATGACGGTGGATTGATAGCTGTTTTCACAGCTATCAATCCACAGATTTGTAAGATTCAACAGTAATTTTAGACACGCCTATTGCAATAGCACATGTGTTACGTAGACTTATAACTCGCGAAAACCGTCACGTTTCAGTGCTCTGTCCGGAGGGACTGACACCCATACTGATAGTGTCAATATTGCAACCACCTCCTCGCTAGTACTTGATTATTCGATTAATTAAGAGCTTCAATTTACTTCATTTCCCACTATCTTATCATTCTTCATAAATTTAAGTCGGTGGGGTCGAGTTATTGCAGCAGGTTATCGCCTACCCAACATCCGTAACATCTCTGTATATTTGGCGTTTTTTGACAAATTTTGGCGAACTAAGAAATCAATTTTCCTCATTCAAACTCAGTAAATTGTTAATCAGTAAGCAACGTACAAGCAATACATGTAATATTTTGCCATTAAATCACTTCAGAAACATCGAAAAATCATCAGAAAAAATTGCGATTGTTTGAAATTTTTTCGCAAAAATTGAAAATTTTGACTGAATTTCGCAGCCTCAGGACATATTCCGATCGAGCTGAAATTTCTTATGGTTTATAAGGACCACCAACCACAAACTTTAAGCCCTAGCCGCATACCGATTTCGAAAAAAAAGTTTTTTCGATCCACCCTAATGTAGTACAACCAAGAATGTGGATAGTGATTATAATATGCTTTCACATGCGCTGTTTACAGTTTCCCAGATGAGCCTTGGTTCGACGCCAGGGCATCATTTCGATTCTACCGTAGACTTCAAACGGGGAATCCCGAATTACGGCTTAGGAATTTCCCGATATCTAATGGACGTGTAATTTTAGAAATAAATCGGTGTTGCCACTACCAAACAGTCAAGTGATATCTTATTTTCCGAGAAGGTCCTGGGTTCGTCTCCAGGCGGTCCCATATCTCCCATAAGATATGTATGACGGGATACTGAAATATTTTAATGAGCCATTTCCAAATAAGATAGAACTCCGTAACCCTGTATGTGAGTAGCAGTCAAGAGTAGAGATGGGCGAATCCGATCAGATCTACTTCAAGATCGATTCTTTTAACCCGATTCTCGATTATTTTGAATCGATCTTTTAGAACCGATCTTTCGATCCGATTCGATGCATCCAACTGATCCATGAACTTTGATACACGGGTTTGGGAATCAGAGAGGTGGCTTAACGAAAACCAGCATGGGTTTAGAAAAGGTTACTCCTGTGAAACACAGATGCTGGGATTATATCAGGATTTAATAGAAGCACAGGGCTGGACAGAACAGGTAGATGCTATCGTAGTTGATTTAGCGAAGGCTTTTGACAAGGTAGATCACAGCTTGCTGATGCAGAAAATGAGTATGATGGCGGTAGACCCAAGGATAGTGAAATGGACGGAGGCATTTATTCGAAATAGAACGCAGAGAGTAAAAGTTGGAAATACAATGTCAGACGTAGTTAAGGTAACTTCAGGGGTAGCGCAGGGTAGTGTACTAGGGCCCTTATTTTTCCTAATATTTATTAACGATATGCCGAATTCAATAAAATCTCGTGTACGATTATTCGCGGATGACTGCATTATTTACAGAGAAATCAAATCGAATGGTGATTGCAGTGAGTTACAGAATGATATTGATAGATTAAACAATTGGGTCTCTTTAAACAAACTTGACATCAATATCGATAAATGTAAGATTATTAGCTTTAACAAGACCAAATTTCAGTATTCTTATAATTTAGGAGGAGTTGTTCTGGCGAAGGAAAGTAAGATAAAATACTTAGGTGTAACTTTTAGTAGCGATTTGAAATGGAACGCTCATATACAAAATATTTTAGGTAAAGCCAACAAAACATTCAATTTTGTAGCACGTACTCTTAAAAGATCATGCAAGAAAGTTAGAGAAAATGCGTATAAGTCGTTGTTTAGGCCTCTATTAGAATACGGGGAATGCTTGTGGGATCCTTATCGTATAGGAACTATAAAAGAAGTAGAAAAGGTGCAAAGAAGGGCGGCGAGATTTGTGTTAGGGAGGTATGATAAACGTAGCAGTGTAACGCAGATGCTAAAGGAATTAGATTGGGAAAGTCTGGAAACTAGGAGGAAGAAAAAGAGGTTATCGGTTTTCTACAAGACTTACGTTGGCATGCCTGCGTTCAAAGAAATAGGCAATAGAGTTAGGGAAGCAGATTACTTGGGTAGGCGCGATCACAAGCATAAAGTTAGATATATTCGACAGAAAAATGATAATCAAAAGTATTCATTTTTAAATAGAAGTATTAAAGAATGGAACAGTCTACCTGCAGACGTCTTCGAGCCCTTCCCAAAGAACACGAAAAGCTTTGTAAATAGTATAAGTAAAGCAAATAATTTGACGTGTGAGCCGGGTAATTACGAAATGTGAGTCGAGTATGGGATTGCCTGGTGGAGTGATGTACGGTGGGGACTTCGTGTGCCCCGTGGCCGCTTCGGTAGCCGTGAAGGCCTACCAGGAACCCTGAAAAGTCTTACATGATCGGTATTAACAAGGGCTACGGCTGCCCGAGAGTATTTTTCTTATCTTTAATTTTACATTTCAATTATGTTCATGTTGTTGCAGTGATCTAAATAGGTATTTAAATGTTATATCATCTGGTATATGTGTAAATTGAATTCTTTTAATGTATATCATGTAATAATCATGTACCGTATAAACGTCGCCACCTGACATAACGTCTATCTGCGACGGTTTTGTGTAATAATAATAATAATGAACCGATTGAACTATTATTATTATTATTAATTAAACAGTTACAGTTAGACATATAGTCTGGTGGCAACTACATACTAAGTTAAACAAACATCCTAAAAACATAATAAGTTAAAAATACCAATACAACCCAATAATAATGATAAGTCCCCACAAAACAATACAAATTATCCCACAAACAAAACAATTTACATAAATAAAATATGTACATCTTCCCATAAACATTCCCCCTCAGTCGCACAAGTTTTTTCAGGGTTCCTGGTAGGCCTTCTCGGCTACCGTAGCGGTCCCGGGGACAAGTCCCCACCGTGCATCACCCCACCAGGCAATCCCCTACTCCACCTGTACTCGTCACCTGTACTCGTCAATAACTATGTGAATCGATTCGGACGTACGCGATAGAGGTCTATTTTGAGCAAGTTTACGACTTTTATGCTAGTATAAATCATAATGTACGAACTAATCTAATCATTATATTTTTAAATTTGCATTTATATCATATATATTTATTAATGTGATTGTCTTTTCAAATTTAAATACTTTGACTTAAATTGACTTTGATTATTAAAATCTGTGTTCAGTGATTCCTTAAAGCCCTCAAAATTCGCTTTGGGGTATAGATACAATTTAACTTTTAGGTTTCTTGAATTTATTTAATTTCATATCGATGTCTATGTATAAGCCCTTGTGATCGACAAGCCCTTCGTCAATTGAAATACTCTTCAATCTCTCTATCTTTATCTCTCTGTCAATAGAAATTATCTTTAACCCACTACCTGACCTACTCTTTACCCTAAAAAATACCTACAGTGCTCATATATCCTACGAGCCACCCGTCTCGAACCCGAAGCAGTGTAGTGAACCTCAGAGCGGTTAAGAGAAATAACATCGCTCTCTAACTCTCTCGTCGCATCTACCGACAATACGCTTAATAAAGCCGAGCTTTTTACTTGCTTTACCGCAGATTTTACGAATGTGAGTGCTCCAATTTAAATTATTGGTAAGATTTATCCCAAGATATTCAACTGTTTCGACTACATTCATGATTATTCCATTTATTGAGAATGGGTTATTATGACACAATTATCTCTTTTCGAAGAAATTAACTACGTAGCATTTACTCACATTGAGATCTAGTTCCCATTTTTCGCACGACTTTTGAATTGTTACTAAATCGTTAGATAAAGAAATACGGTCGTCTTCGTTAGATATTTCTCTTTATATGACCGAGTCATCCGTAAATATCCTCATATTGCTATTTATCTCTTTACCCAAGTAGTTGAAGTTTATACGAAGAAGAATATATGTCCTGAGGTTACTTTGACTCTGTTCGAAATAACGCCTTCAAGTACTACTTGTTCCTAAAGAAAATCCTTAACCCAGTCAATTACTTCTTTATTAATTCCAAATATTTTATTAGTTAATTTATAAATTAACTTATAGTTGGAGACTCTGCCGAAAGCCTTCTTGAAATCGAGATAAATTGCGTCTACTTTCTACTCTCGGCAGACTTTAAGATGTCGTGAACGAATAGCGCAAGTTGTGTTTCGCACGATCGCGACCTTCTAAAACCGTGCTGGTTCTTACTGAGGAAACGGTTATTGTTTAAAAATTTCATGAGTGAGCTGACAACGTCATGTTCCCTAACTTTTTCAGATAGTGAAGTTAATGAGATGGGTCTAGTTTCCTGGGTCCATTTCATCCACTCTTATAAACAGGTGTTACATTCGCTAACTTCCATTGTTCGTTCATTGACTTGGAAAATATAATTTTGAGATACGGGACAACGCTCTCTGCCAGTTCCTTTAATACTCTAGCCGGAATACCTTCTGGACCTGGCGACTTACTTGGCTTAATTTTACGTAAGAGTTTAATGATCCCATCTTCGGTGAAGGATACGTATACTCGGCATCGACACGGATGTATCCGGGAGGGTGTCTGTTATACTATCGGACGTGAATACGCTTCGATAAAAGTCGTTTAGAATGTTCGCTTTCATCTTCGAATCGATAGTGAAAATACCATCGCTATCCCTTAGTGAGCTTACTGTTTGAGTCTTTCCCTGTACCTCTCTAACATAGAGACCAGATAGCCCTAGTGTCCTCCTCCAGGCTCTCCCCAAGATATTTCTATTTGAAATTACGGAGGTTGTTATAAATAACTCTCTTGGTGTCGGATTTCGCTTTTTTGTGTTTTACTAACAAAAGTGATATCGCTGGACTCAAATCAGGCTGATCTTTATCCACAAAAGCCTTTACTTACCCATTTATGGCTCTCTGTTTACGAAGAGCCTTTCTAACCTCGCTCTTATCCCATCTAGCTTCGCAATAGTTTGAGTATTTCGAGGTTATATAAAGGTCTATGTATTTCTGCATTAACTCGAGGAAAATTTTCCAGGTTTCTTCTGTGACATATTAGTTACCCGCGACTCGAAATAATTAAAATCTGTGTTCAGTGATTCCTTAAAGCCCTCAAAATTCGCTTTGGGGTATAGATACAATTTAACTTTTAGGTTTCTTGAATTTATTTAATTTCATATCGATGTCTATGTATAAGCCCTTGTGATCGACAAGCCCTTCGTCAATTGAAATACTCTTCAATCTCTCTATCTTTATCTCTCTGTCAATAGAAATTATCTTTAACCCACTACCTGACCTACTCTTTACCCTAAAAAATACCTACAGTGCTCATATATCCTACGAGCCACCCGTCTCGAACCCGAAGCAGTGTAGTGAACCTCAGAGCGGTTAAGAGGAACATGGCAAGATTTGAGCGTCGGCCGAAGGTCTACGAATTCAACCTCCCTGCAGAACTCCCACAGCCTCGCGTTTAGGGCCTCCGCCAAACGCCATAGCCGCAGTCTATCCGCGGTGCAATGCTGCAGATTACATTTACATTACATTTATATTACATTTACATTAATACCCCGCTAACCGCCGTAAAGCGTATGGCAGGGGGTGTGAATACACCGAACTCCCTAACCAACCATCTGGTTTGCGTACCTAATACTATCTGGAAAAAGAGACCAGAAATAGCTATCTGTTCTCGCTATAATTTCGCGGAATCTTTTTGACGTCTGGTCTCGAAAACTACGCTCACTGAGTACGGGAATCACGAAGTCGCTTATTTCTTCATGTAAATCGCTACTCAAAAATTTCTCGAAAAGTTTATGCCTATACTCATTTCTTCTATCCTCGAGGGATTCCCAGCCGAGGGTTTTAATCATCTCTGACACACTGCTGTCGAACTTGTAGTCTCCCTTGACGAAACGGGCCGCTCTACGTTGCATATATTGTATATTGCATATTGCAGATAGACAGCTTCATTCCATCGTCGGAGTTCAAGTCCTCAAAAGAACTTAAAATTTAGATTACTCAGATTTACTACTCTGAAGTTGCACTTGGAGTAGAAACCGGCCGTCGAGCGACATGCACTTAACTTGCCGAAAGTGTTCAATGTAAGTGAGTCACGCCCAGGACCTTGTTGTGTGACGTCACATCAAGGAATGTAAACTTTTCCACTGCTTCAAGTGTGTGATTACCAATTTGAATATTCGGTCTTATTTTTCTTCCATACAATTTTTTTTAGGTGCACTTACCTCCAATCCTAAACTTTTAACCATATTTTCAAGTTCTTTCAAAGTTACTTTTAATGTTTCCGTGCTCTAACTTGTCATCACCACATCATCTGCATCTGCTAGAGTTTGCAGTATTCTACCATAAATGTTTCCCTTTAGGTTCATAGTTAAAACTCTCATTGCTTTTTTTCCAATACTAATTCATCCTCTATTGGTTGGATCTAGATGTGTATCCTTACACTTTTACAGTCTTTCGTGGTCATTTAGGTTGAATTGATGAACTTTTGGGTATTTTGAATTCTTTCATGATGTCCCCCAATGTCGATCCCAAGTTAACCTAAGCATAGATCAAAACGGGAAAATGTAACCTGTCTGTTATTAAACCACGGTCCCCTACCATAAAAGTTGCCACCAATTACGTTTCGGTAAAGACCCTTCTTACTTTTAACTGAATTTTGAGCAGATATCATATCGGGAACGTCCTCAAATGTAATTCCGATTTTCCTATTTAATTATATTGTAGAATGCTCAATAAATTCCTTTCGTAAAACAAATTCACGGCTGCTCTTCACATGCCGGGTTATAAACTTCTATCTTCTAGGGAAATGCCTCAAAAAATATTTCCGTCTCCCGCCGTATATTTCTTATGGGTGAATTAGGACCACCTGGAGCCGAACCCAGGACCTTATTATAAAATAAGATTTCATATAACTGTTAGATAGGAGCAAAACCTATTGTTTCTAAAATTTCACGTCAATGCATATCGGGAAGTTTCTCAGCCGTAATTCCGGATTCCCCGTTCGAAATGAATCGAAATTGGTGTCGAACCAAGGCACATCAAGGAAACGGTTAAATGAGCATAGGAAAGCTAATTCTGTGTTTTAGTTTTCAACGGAAAAATTATTCAAAAGGATTCTTAAAAATCGTGGCAATGCATTTAAGGGAGAGAAATTCGTACCCACCGGGTGTCGAACCCATGCTCATTCGTTAACATTTTCAGTCTCCCATATCTTTATTATTATTTTATGTATCCTTCTTAATAAAATTTTACAATTCCTTCTTCCCATTTTTCTCACTTATTGTAGTATCCTCTTCGACTGATGTAGTCTACCATGTGTACCTATTGTCTACTAGGACATGATAAATTAGGCTCCTCATTTGGTGATACCCAAGTTTATTATCCTAATGTGAGAAGGACATGCTTTTCATGCACATTTCCTTACTTGAAGCAAAATCTACCAATCCAATATTTTTTGATTCTTGATGTTCACTACATAATCCTGCTTCCAGTTGATTTTCTCTATCTCTACTTATATATAGTTATTCAACTACTATCATATATAAATTTAATTTTGTGAGTGATTTTAAATGACAGAAATACCTTAGAATTACCTAATTTAGTAAAAATCACACATTGTTATTAGTTAGTGGTTTTTACTTCTTCGTTTAAATTGTTAATAAATGAACACGATAATGAATTTAGTTATGAAATTTATTTAGCATAGCAGCCAAAGTTAAATTCAGAAATATACTCATAAGAATACTTTTTGTTTTATTCTGAGGAAATATTCAAACAAATGATCAATAAGAATCGAAAAAACGAAAAAAAATCTCCAGAATAATATTTTATTTGCCAGATACTTAATGACGAGCCTTCATAAAATAACGCGTATACCATCATGTACCTTAAGCATTGCATATTAATCATGTAATTAAGCATTGCAACTAAATCAGCCTTCTTTCGCGTGTATTTTATTCACCCACTTTTTCCAATCACTCGGCTTTCAATGAAGGGACTTTTTCATGGGCCATTTTTGCGTTCCGTCGCCGGAGTCTATCTTATATATTATCTTTTCTATTCCATATCTCAGTCTTCAAAAGCATAAACAGACGTCCGCAACATAAGATATCTTAGCCTCTCGGGAAAAGTTACATGAGAATGTGAAAAAGATTCTTGTTTGATTCATTCCTTTTACGTCTGCGTGACATTCTGATGATCTGCAGCTATCCAAAGTGCTTCGTTTAAATGGCGATTTTACATAGTTTAAATAATAGTTTTGCCTCTGTTAAGCGATTGATGATTGCGAGATAAAAATAACTATGGCTTAAAATATGAAATACATTCCGTCAACAGCAGCTTTCGAAAGCACTGAAATATTGTCTCAAAACATTATGAAATGCTCAAAGACTTCGATCGATGTTAAGGGTTGGCACTATAATGTGCAAATCGAATTACCCTTCTACTGCTGCCCAGAAGCCCCAGAGTTTGCACTTCAAAATGACCCAATTTTACTAATATAATAAAATGATATCTAATTATGAAGCTGCTGGTGAGAATATAGAGGTCTGTAAACCGGCATGTGAAGAATTTCTTTTACAAGAGCAGTTTCCATTTCCCTTATGGTGTGACGCCAGGATACATTCGCAATCTTCAATATAATTATATGGGAAATTCGGAATTACATTAGAGGACCTTCCCGATCTGATATAAAATCTAAATTCAGCATACGGTAAGAGGGGCCTTTACCAAAGCTTTATAGGGTAACGACAACCACGGTAATGGACCTTAGTTCGGTACCAGACGGGTATTTTGTATTTTCCCGTTTCGCTATACTCTTAGGTGAACTTACAAATGTATATGCAAGAGTTCCGTGCATAATTGGATACTTGATAAATATTCAACGATTAGTTTCCAGTATGCAAGAAACTTTAACTAGTATATTTAATATACGTATACGGGTAAAAGTTGCTTGCATACTGCAAGCTATCAGTTGAATGCAGAAACGTATAAATAATAAAATAATTTTCAAAAATCCGCACAATGCCTTCTTATGGGTCAGATTTTTACGACCTACTGGCCCCACGAAATATATGACAGAATAATCCAGAAATTGACGCTAGGTGCCATGGGTTCGATACCAGAATGTCCCAAAAATCGCAATTTTCCCATAAGAATGCATTGCGCGGATGTTTGAAAATTAATTTGATCCACTTATCGGTAAGATAGAGGAACCAAAATCTCGGAGGTTGAAGTTGAGGTAGCCTTCTATAGTTCTTATAGAAGAAATGTTGCCAAATGGTCGTGATTTCGACGCCAGGTGGGTGCAACATTCTTCCATTAGAAATGCATTGCTGCAATTTTTGAAATTTTTTTTCAATGCCTTCCCGATAAGCATGAGGGATAAAACCCAGAATGGTAACAGAGGCGTTTGAAGTCCTTCTTGCAAGAGCTAAACCGTTTCTCTAGTGGTCCTTGGTTCGATGCAAGAGCGTCATTCCGATTACACCATGCATTTCAAACGGGGAAAACGGAATCTTATTTTGCGACCTTCCCGATAAGATATTGAATCGAAACTTTGGAATAAGTCAGAATGGACTTATCTAACATTATTTTGCTATTTTCTCTCACGGAAGAGTCCTGAGTTCGACGGTAGGCTGTCTTTTGCGCGATTTTTTGCAATGTATTTTGAGGCCGTTCTCGATTTGATAGAGCAATTATAATCACGGTGTTTGCAGGTGAGATGGTCTTCCATATCACCAAAGGAAGAAATGTTACCAAATGACCGTGTGTTCGACGCCAGGTGGGTCCAAAATGCTTCCGTAAGAAATGCATTGCTGATATCATGGACGATTTTTTTAAATGCCTTCCCGATAAGCTGGAAAGATAAAACCCGGAATGGTGACAGAGGCGTTTGAGAACATTCTTTCATGAGGTGCGCCGTTTCTCCAGTGATCCTTGGTTCGATGCAAGAGCGTCATTCCGATTCTACCAAGCATTTTAAACGGGAATAACGGAGTCTTATTTTAGGACCTTCCCGATAAGATATTCAATTGAAACTTTGAAACACGTCAGAGTGGTACTTATCTAACATTCGTATACCATTGTCTCCCACGATCGTGTCCTGTCTTCGACGCGAGGCGGTCATTTACGCATATTTTTTTTAAATTGTTTTGAGTCCTTATTCGGAGCGATAGAACAGTGAAAATCACGTTGGAGATGCCGTAGTTATATATTGTACTAACTGAAGAAATGTTACCAAACGACCGTGAGTTCGACGCGAAGTGGGTGCAAATTTCTCCGGTATAAAATGCACGGCGGTCAATTTTGACAATTATTTTGAATGCTTATCTGATAACCGGGAATGATATAAAATGGAATGTACATAGAGACATTTCATATGTTTCATATACGCTGCTCGCCGTTTGTCTCACGGTTCTTGGTTCGATGCCTGAGAGTCATTTCTATTCTATTATTTTAGGACCTTCCCGATAAGATATTGAATTGAAACTTTGGAATAGGTCAGAATGGCACTTATCTTATATTAATATGCAATTTTGTTGCAAGATCGGTTCCTTAGTTCGATGCCAGGCGGTCTTTTGCGCGAAGTTTTGAACATTGTTTTGAGGCCTTTCTTGGTACGGTACTGTATTATACTGATAGCTAGCAGTATGCAAGCAGCTTTTACTCGTATATATATATAGGTATATCCGGAGAGTTAGCTATATATAATACCCATGATTCGTCACCATTTTTAACCCTTTTGAGCAAATCAGGATCATCATTGACGTCATTAGCAGCTCCTGAGCGATGCTCATGCGACGATTCTTCTGGTCAAAATTAATCAGTTTCGGAACAAACTTCGCTGACACACGTCTCATGCCCAAAATATTCGAAACAATTTCATGGCACGAGCCAACCGATATACCAACATCCTCAACAACTTCTCTGATAGTGATTCGACGATTTTTCAAAACAATTTTCTTCACTGCTTCAACGTTTTCATCTGTTGTTGACGTGCTGGGGAGTCCAGAGCGAGGTTCGTCATTGGCATCTTCTCGGCCATCTTGAAAGAGCTTGTGCCGCTTATAAAGGTTTTTTTTACTCAGAGTATAGTAAACTCACCGTATACCACTGTCAACATTTTAAGTGTTTCGGAGCACTTTATTCCATTTTTTACACAAAATTTGATGCAGATTCTTTGATCAATTTTTTTTTAGAGCAGAAAATCGCCGAGCACACCAAAATACGTCTAACCTTTACATCTTTCATTAACAAACTAAACATGCTATACACTTGAAAATTTGTACAGATGTTCGGGACAAGTGTACCAACATGATATAAAAAAAATCGAAAATCGAACGGACGTAGCCCGCGAAATTTAAAAAGTCACCTTACTTTTTGAACACACTCGTATATGTGGGCGATATACGAGTGTGTTCCATTCCCAATCATCATTCATATAACCTTCGAGGAAAAACATTTTCAACTGTCGATTCGGTAAAATATCTCGGAATAACCCTCACCAATAACTTAACTTGGGGTACCCATATCCATAATACATGTGGGCGAGCTCTAAAGAAACTCGGCCTCATCAAAACAATAGTCGGTAAAAGCGAAGAAAAAGTCCGCGAGCGATGTTACTTTGTGCTAGTTAGGCCTCACCTCGAGTATGCATGCAGTGTATGGGACCCTGCTGAAAAGAGTTGTATTCGCGAGATAGAAAAGATACTACGAAAG
This sequence comes from Pachydiplax longipennis, assembly GCA_036926295.1. Taxonomy (NCBI): domain Eukaryota; kingdom Metazoa; phylum Arthropoda; class Insecta; order Odonata; family Libellulidae; genus Pachydiplax; species Pachydiplax longipennis. The sequence goes on along the minus strand of JAVFKF010000050.1, from coordinate 2,715,258 downwards.
GCAATACGTTTTGTAAAAAAAATGCTATAGTTAATCGGTAAGTGTTACTCGGATGCTTTATGAGGTAGGATGGGAATCTCTAGAAAAAAAAGGTTCAATCAGAGATTTTAAATTACTAAATAAATTCAGACAGAGCACATTCATAGAAGTTGTAGCCGATATTATGCGCCCTCCTTGTTATATAGATCGTTCTGATATCGCGAGAAAGACCAGAGAAATATTCATTCAGGATTCAGAAATTCATTTTTCTGAGAATGATACGTGAAATTAATCGACTAGGAAAGTAGAGTTATGGTGCTTGCACCCCCTGCCACACGCCGAAGGCAGGGTATGTAGATGTAAACAATCATCCTTAAAGCATTTTGATTTTCTCTTCCCTTTCAATTTAAATGCTACATAGAGTTTTCATTTATTCACTTTTATTTTGAAGATTAATATTATTTATTTCTTAATCATTTTGACAGAGATCGTGGACGCCTTTTTGAAAGCGGGACGCCAGGCGAAGCAGAGAGAAACAGTTTCACTGAGTGAAAATATCGAAGAACGAAGAGGGATATGGAGGGCAGTGGGATTGGCCATTGCGATGGCCATACGTCTCCTCAATCCATACGTACTGATCACAGCAGCATTTGGAAGCCACACAAGTGTCTTTGAGCACGTGTCTGCACGCGTCCACTGCATGCGGGCAGGTGAGTTTTATTGTGCCAAATGTCTGCGATGAGTTCAGAAAAAAGTTACGAAACCACCGCCTTATATATCTTAAATGAAACTTATTAAAAATGACCAAAGATGAACTCAAATTCAGTTCGCAACCAAAAGCATAAGTTCATGTCCTCGCATAATCCTCTATTGTAACAGATGAATATTTTGTTGGACTAGCAATATAGTAAATAATTAACCCATTTAATCGGATCACTATTTATGATGAGTAGATTGAGTCTATGGTTTTCGTTTGAACTAAGCTACACTATAAACTGCAAATGAAGGCCTCGAGTGCTTTTATTACATCTCAAATGAATGGTGAGCAAGACAGATAATTTCCTATTTCTATGCAAAATCGATTTGCTTCCAGGGAAATTATTACAGATGCATTATTGAAGCATGTTCCTTCGTTATCAAGTAATCACCAGAGTGTTGTGATCATATTCATCTGATTAGATGAAAGGAAACTTTATCGCAGTAGAGTGGTAACTGGAAAAAGAGGCCATACTTCGAAAGAGGGCAAATTCCGATCAAATTTCAATTTTTCCAATTCAAATGTTAGAAAATATCTCAAATCGATTGCTATCCAAAAGGCGCGTGGTAAAAATGGCATAGGTAAAAATGCCACGGCAAAAATAATAGGTAAAATGCCACACTGGAATTCTGTGGGCGGTAAAAATGCCACAGGTCAAGTCAAGCACTTGAGAATCATCTATGACATTCTAAAGCCAATTAAAGTTCGCAATGTAAACACAATATTTCTTTGAATTGTAATATTATCCAATAAAAATTAGTACGAAATTTAAACGTCTATTGCAACTTTGTAACTATAATACTTTGTAAAGCTTAGTAAATTTTAAAATTATTTTAAATATCTGAGAAAAATACTGCAGATTAGGAGCAGTTGACAAAAATAATTATTTGATGTTGCTCTTCTCAGTCGACTAACTATCGCCCAATGTATCTCAAAAGAGCGAGTCCAAAACAATTGAGTCTGCATTATATCTCGGAACAACAGCCGGAATACCGTTGATTAATTATCCGCCCCAAGTTAAGTAAAAGCTTGCTTTCTTTCAAAGCAACTCAATATATTAAGCACAAATGGCGATTAACAATTCATTTGCATTACGATAAGCGAATGAAAGGTATCAATTTCTTTAAAATGGAAACTATTTTCCGACAATTTATGTCCATTGCTAAACTGCGTTCAATATTTCCCCCTTCCTAAGAGGAAACATGGGTTTTCTTGAGACAGAAACAGCTTTGAAGTTTTTTTCATGATTTGGAACGGTTTTAATTCTGCTTGTTAACCCACATAGCATACATCCGGAAAGACTTCCCGCCCGCCAATATTCTGTCTTCTACTTTTTCGCACTGAATTTGATTATGGTAAATTTTCTTTATAGAACTTCAGGTTTCATGTAAATATTTTGTACCAGATTGATTCACGTAACCGTCATATTCTCGACCCGTGTGTGATTGCCGGGAGGCATAAATTACGGATGCTATGATGGGTTAATTGTAGAGAAAATAGCTATACTAAGTCACGGGATTACTAGATCTGCGAGACCCTGGTTTAAACCAGGTCTACTAGACCCTGATCTTGGAAATTTTGTGAAATAATTCTATTTCTCAAAATCTTGGATTGCAACTGTGTAGTAAAACAATTTTCTTTTTGTGTTACTTCTATGAAAAACCATTTTTCAAACGGCCAAGCAGTTTCCTTCTCTCTTCGTAATCTTTATAAAAATCGCAATACATGACAAATAATAACTGCAGCGTTTACGAAATGCTCATTCATCGAAATATAAAGAAACGGAAATACTTATGTTAATTTCTACATAAATACAGCTGCACATTCCACTGATAACTCACAAGATATATAGAGAAATGTGATTCTGTATCCATTTTCTGTGTGTTGAACGAAAGCATTCCAGCCCCTGAATTATAGGCAATCCTGTGTTTTCTACATGGCTCTGGACTCCAAATTCTGGTTACGCCCCTGCTGTGTTACATACCAAAAACTGATGGAGAAATAGATTTTTGGAGTGTATTTGCTACTCCACTTTTGAACTTATAAGTATACACATAGGTAACAAATGATAAACCTGAGGCTTCGTCAAAGAATTGTTGAAAAGTCTTGCAGAAATGATTATGTTAACCTCGACAAAAGATATTATTCCTCTGCCAACCATTATGAAAACGATTATAAAAATCATAATAGTCGTAAGTAAAGATGGTACGTACTTTTGTATATAGTGGCATTTTCTAGGTGGCATTTTTACTATAAAATTTGTATGTACCATGGCATTTCTACCTGGATTCTCCAATAAAGAGTGAACTTTGAAAAATTTGTGCTTTGATTTCTCCTCACCGTAATTATTCATTTGTTGTATGACAAATGCAGGCCGATTGCCGAATTTTGGCGGTAGTTTGTGCGTCAAGTGGCGTACTTGATATTCGTAGACACGAAGGATACATTAATAGTAGAAATCCTCTATATATTATTTCTAACATCTATTTTCGGTGGCCGCGACTTTTTTACCTTCAAAATCCATCAAACTTTGATGATTTATTCAAGGATATCATACCTGAGATGCCAGAAAACTCACCTGCATAACATACAAGCGTAACAAAAGCCCAAACTACCATTTATGACTGACCATCATATTTATAAGAGAGACCTTCAAGGAATGCAGGGACAAAGGATTTGCTATGCGCTTTGATAATGTATAACAATGAATGGCCGTATGAAAAGGAGAAAAATAGCTTCCCCTCTAGCTTTCTTCACCCCAATTAGTAAAATTCTAAATAATTCTACGCCGGCAGAGACAAAAAGGTTTCAACTGATCATTGTTGAATGGAGATCTTTTAGGTATTGAATAACTCTGTTTCAGTGAATGGATATGATGCAATTTCTTTGCACACGAGTAGTAGTTATTTTTATATTTCGTATGTAAAAAGAAAAACATAGAAATGGAATAAGTAACACGGATGCAGAAGATATGTCTTGTTGTTTTATCTTGGTTATATATGTTTAACATGAAGCTTTAAGTGACTCATCATTGCCGGTATACAGACAGATTTTACGTAAAGCTGATAGTGACGTGTTGTATTTTTGTTTAAATTCATTGTGTAATAAATACATTGCGTGTATTGAAGTATTCGTTATAGGATAAAATACATGCATCGTTATAGTGATGATGCGCACTATTCATGATGATATTGCAATAAGAAAATGTTTAAAATTCTGTAACATTTATATTCTCACACTGTAATATATCAGGGATATCGTTTAGGTTCAAGTGTCAAGGCGTTAGAAAACGCATGACTGTGAATTTGCCCATAGAGTTTCGTTACTGGATGTTTAGTTACCGATATCTATCGCTACGAAAGATGTACGTCGAACACTGATACAGAATATGAAGGTGCGATTTTTTGGTATTTCTTATTGTTTTTGTATTTGTCTGTAATGATTAGAGTGTTTGCTGTAATGTATTTGGGTGGGTAAATTGAGCATCAGTGTTCGTCTGCGAAATTTTCGCACGTGACAACTAGTAGCATTATCATGTTTAAAAATAAAATACTCCTAAACCGTATATAATACCATAACCGTATAATATAACCGTATATAATATAACCGTATTATATACGGTTTAGGAGTATTTTATTTTTAAACATTATATTAACGGCCGTGTCTCTCTCTCTCTATCTTCTTTCCATTAGTAGCATTATATTAATATGTAGGAAAGTATTGAAAAAATATGTTATGATACAAATACTACTCACCAACATATCTCGTATATATGCACGAAAGAAATATTTTTAACATAATTTTAACATTATATCTGGGGAAGCGCATCACAGTTGTTATATACACATACATCCATCCGATATCCCGATAGTCGCTCCCTGTCGCCAAGGACGATTATTCCATCAGAGTCGAGCCTTCCTGTTGTTTCGAAGAAGTTTTATAAAGAACGAGCTTTGGAAACTTAAAAAGTTGGTTTTATTAATGCAAGTGAAATAGCCAAAGTTTCCGTCTCCGCCCTCTCGTCTACTATAGGTCCCGTCTTCCATTTCGACTCCCTGATTCCTTCGGTCCCATACTCTAGAGTGGGTCTATGGCACAGCATCCTCGGAACACATGGTTATCTAGGTCCATTGGTCTCCCGAACATGTGGTTTTCCCACACGTCTCCCCAAAGTCATATATTATACCATTGCCCTATCCTTATCCTTGTATCCTAAACTATAACAAATGTGACATTCTTAAGCATGGCCTTAGCCATCTGAGCCATGCATTCATTTGCGCCATTGCCCTACTTATGGTAGGCACAATACTCTCGAGGCGACCTAATTAAAGAGCAAATCCTTCTAAAATACAACCGATTGAACTAAAACTCTTTTTGTAGTAAACATCGGCTTTGCTTTCCTCTCCTTCTTAGATTGCTGTAGCCAGTTCACATGAGGCCCTATAGACAGCATTACACATGGCGACGGCAATTGTAGCTTTCCCTTAATGACGATCCACGTACCCTTGATCGCACTTTCTTCATCCCAATAATGCTGAGTTTCAGAAGAGGCTTTCGCTACCTGCGAATCCACAGATTCAGGGGAAATTACATTTCAACGAATTTCAGACGGAAAATGAAGAGTGGACAAAGGAGAAAAGCTAGCATAATACGTTATTTATTCGGGTGTGTCTCTTCTTACTCTTCGTCATTTTGAAGGAAGAAATAGCGTGAGAAAAGTGCGCAGATGGTGCTTCGGAAATAATACAGCAGGAAAACATCAGCAAGAGAAGTGTGTGAAAAAACTTTGAAACATAGAGATAGAGAAAAACTAAGTTTTATGGAAAGGGCAATATAAAACATCTGGAAGCAAGAAACAACACTTTTACATTTGAAATTGCTAATGGGTCAATCCATACCAAGTAGTCCAACACTGGTTGCTTGACCAACTCAGAAAAAATTGATATTTGGTGTGTAGATACCCTTAAGTTTAGAGAGCTCAAAAGTATTTTTTCAAATATTTTTAATGTTTACTGTTTGGAGATGGCGGCCATTTTTGTACTTGGCCGCACGCGGTTTTTCGCGTTTGCAGGTATCTACAAATTCTTCAATTATTCAGTAATGGGTTACCCTAGGACTTTCAAATAATCTGCATTGATTTCAATACACTCTGGTCTATGAAATTAGACCATAGTTACCAAACTATATGTATTTCTTAAACATTTTTAACACCTTAAAGTTATTGGTCAAAAATGAACAAAATTCACCTTTTGACGAGAAACTTTTCAAGGAAGGAACAATTTCTCAGCGTTAATATTTTTTATTGTTATACTATATATTATAGTTACTTTTCACAAAGAATCAATGTTGGCAAGATTACCGTTTAAAAATATTAATAAATAAATAATTATTAAATAAATAAATATTTATAAAAATATTTCTGAATCAAGCCCAATTCACAAAATTCACCTTTTGATGAGAAAGTTTTCAAAGAAGGAACAATTTCTTAGCCTTAATATTTTTGGGCTGTTACACTATATGTTATAGTTACTTTTAACAAAGTATCAATGCTGGCACGATTACTCTTTACTATCTTTTAAAAAAAACATTTTTGAATTCTTTTTCAAATTTCCACTTCCAATATCTTGGTTGAGGGACCAGATAAAAATATGGAAATTGCACACAGTAAAGGTCTTTATTATAAAATACTTCAGTATAAATTTCAACTTTGAGATTTTTTCTGAGTTGGTCAAGCAACCAGTGTTGGACTACTTGGTATGGATTGACCCTAATACAAAAATATTTTGCATGAAAATAATAATAGAAATAAAAAGAAAATGAACATTGTGAAGTGAAAAATATTGGCTGCAAGAAACGTCAGATATGAAATAGTGATCCTTGATAAATTTAAGGATAAAATAATAATAACCTCTGAAATATTTGGTTATGTGATATAAAATTTATGAAATTTTTTGTGATAGAAATAAGAACCAAAATGAAAAACAAATAGTAATCAGAAATGAAATATCTTTGAGCTTTGAAAGGCTTTACAAGGTTAGAATTAAGGTATACATCTGTAAGAAAGGAATTAGGAGTTCAGCCAATTTCAGCTTTGTTAGTAGTATACAGGAATTTGTTGCAAATTCCTGAGGAAAGATACACAAAACAGACACTGAAGTATAAGTCAGTGGGTAAAAGACTAGCAAGAAAAAGATGGTAAAGTGATGACTGAACATGCTTATAACCTAAACCAGGATAGAAGAAGAAGAGGAAATTTATGAAAAGAAACACAGTATCAGAATAACGCTTCCTCAATGAGTCCATTAAAAACAATGACAATAAGCACCTACAACAATAAACATCTACAACAGTAATATATGGGAAGGGATCAAATGAGAGGTAAAGAAAATAGTTGTAGAGAATGAATTAATTGTTTTAGTTACTTGATCAGAAGATTATATGACTCTCAACGTTTCTGACGTTCTTCTATTTCTTTTTGGTCCTTAATGTGAATTTTGATGTTTTTGGCAGATCAAATTGTTAAAATAGGTCGCATTAATCTTTTACCATCTAAAAATCTCATCAACAACAAGAAATGAAGGAAGAAAGCACCTGCAAGGACGGAGATGAGGAGCCAGTAGCTCATTGTAACCATTTGAATTCAGAGTCTAGGCATAATTGGTTTTGGCAGAGTCATGGCATACATATCATATTAATGATATGAAGATATCATGATATTAATTATATTTATGCCTATGAAACTAAATCTAAAGCAACAAATTAAAGTAGTTGCCGAATTTAATGATAAACCTACTATGAAAATATTCATCACATGAACGAGTACCTCACACTATATTTTAAAAACCTGCTTTGAAAGGTAAATGTAAAGTAAAAGTATTCAGTTGCAAGATTGTGTGATTTAAAGAAGGTTGTATGACACTGGCTAAAAAGATAAAAACTACCAGATAATAAGAATTAGGGAAGAAAAAGACTTGGCAAGAATTGTTTAGTTTTGTACAATCATAACTTTTCATTGGGTTTCCGCTTTAGTTTTAGAAGTAGTTTTAAGTCCTAAAAGTTATATTATATTCTTACTCTGCTATAACATTGTCTTAAGGCAATGGATATATTTTCTTCAATAATTGATAGCCTGATGGTATGTCACAATTGCAATTTTCCTTGTGATACTTTATCATGGAACATTCATCTCTCAGTTTGTATGCACATAAAAATTAAGAGTTTGAGAAAATATCTTGAATCAAATATAGTTATAAATGAACTAATAAAAAATCACCAAGTTAGTGTAATTTTTATAACAGACATCAATATTGGTGATGATGAGGTAGCAATCTATTCTATTAAAGGCTATGATATATTTTATAGCCTCTGGAAGCAAGGAAGAAGTGGTGGTGTAATGTACATTACATATATCCTTAAATACTTGTTGGGTATCAAGATTGAGGTAAACACTACTTCATTTGAATCAGTAGTCTGTGATTTTTGCATTCAAGAGAAGAATGCAACCATTATGAGAGTGTACAGATCACCACATCTTAGAGTTAAATACCTTCTTAAATAGCTTTCAGGCATTTTGCAGAACATAAAGAAGAGAGAGATTATCATCAGTGGAGACTTTAAGGTCAACTTAAAAAATAAAGATGACCCAGATGTAATAAGATATAAGGAGGTGTTAGCCTCTGAAGGATTCAACTTATAAAAGTATATACTAGGGAAGAGATTATAAAGAATCAATTAGTTTCTACATGACAGGACCAAATTTTTTATAAGGATTTATTTTTTTGCCTCTGAAGTTACCATTAAGAATTTCTGCTCATTATATGTCAGCAGTTGACCTTAAGACTGCAACATGTCAGAAAACATCACCAATAAGATAAGTTCAAATACATATAAAATGCAGTGAAAATTAAATAATTCAATTAATAATTATGACTATGAGTCAAATATAATTCACAAGGCAAATCCAACTGAGCAATATACAGAAATCTATAAAGCTTTTAAGAACATGTTAGAAAGATCAAGTGTATATAAAAATATGGGACCTTCTGACAAAGATAAAAGTAGGATTACATTTGATATTGTTGAAAAAATTGAACTAAGAGATACTTGATATAGAAAATGGAAATATTTTCCAAAAAATAAACAATATAGACTAAATTGCACAAGGCTCAGAAATCATGTAAATAACTTAATTGAAAATGATAAGACCAAGTACTATAAAAACATATATGTATTTGTATTCTAATGGTTATCCAAAAGAAATATGGGAAACAGTAGATGAACTTAGCAAAAAAACAGAAGGAACAGAACATCAGAAAGGATACTAAATATCTTTCCAAACAAAATCTCAGACAAAGATGTAGCTAACTTAACTGCCAGAACATACTCAATAGAAATGAAAAATCTTAACTGTAATGTAAAATGTTCTGAAATCGAGAGATATGCACAGCTTTAATACCACATAATATAAAATAAACATTACAATATCTGAAGGATAAAGCTCCAGGATGGGATATATTAGAACTGCATATTTAAGGAATAATAATATTCTAGATCCTGTATTACGTATCATACTTAACAACTCTTTTAAAAGTTTAATGATGCCTACTGACTTAAAAATAGCAATTACCACCCTATGTATGAAGAGGTGGTAAGATCTAACACAAATAATAACAGAACAATCTCTCTCTAACTCTCAATCAACAAATTAATGGAGCTGACATCATTTTGAACTATTTATTAAAATATAATGTGATATGACTATATTAATATGGCTTTCAAAAATGTAAGGGTATGTAAGTAAATGTATAAGGATCCTTAGAAGAATAATCCTATTTCATATATCAGAATCTTGATAATAGGATGAGAGTTTTGGTAGCTTTTATAGACTTCCATAAAGCATTTGATTCTGTTTATATTAAACTTCTCTTACATAAAAATTGGTATAAGATGATCTATAGTAGAGTGGCTCAGCAGCGATATATCAATAAGGAATATTATGGTAAAAATAAACAATGAAACAATTGGTAACAAGTTCACTACTTATACAGTTTATCATTACTGCAGTAATATTTATTATATATGTGAATGCTTTAGTCTCTGTTGTTCTAAATTGCAAACTAATACTATTTGCAGATGATGCTTATTTCATGAATTCTTATACAGACTTTACTGAGGGAATTCAAATTTTGAACAATGATTTTGAGTGAGTACTGAGATGGGCTAAGGATTTTAACAAAGAAATCCAAATATGATGCATATAGTAACAAAAACATGCTTAGAGAAGGATGTATTAATCACAGTACACACTCATAACTGCCTTCATTAAGTGGAAAATAACTGTGAATATCCTAGATTAGAACAAGTCTCTAACTACAACAACCTTGACATAAAGATAAATAGTAATTTTAACTTTTAAATGCACAATAAAAAAAATAATGGAAAACTTAAAAAGGTGGCTTACAAGCTTCATTACATAAAAAATTATGTAACATTTCCTATCCTAAAATTACTTTACTATGGGTTACTTGAAAATCTACCAAGATATGATTTTACAATATAGGGAAACACTGGAGATACATACAAGTCAGTATTAAGATATAGCCAGGATTATAAATATAATGCATGATGTTTTATACCAGATTTGTAACTGTCCTAGCACTGAGGAGATGTACACAACATTTCATATTTTTCCTGCGTAAAAGTTATATACCTATGCGGTTGAAAACTATTTTAACTTAAAAATTACTAGAGTTACCAAATATGTCAAACTGATGAAAACAATAAATAATAACTCATATCAAATACCAAAATTTTACACTGAAATGGGAATAAATCAAGCATACAGTAAATTACTTAATGTACTGAATGTACTTCCATAAGATTTAAGAAATATAGAATCTATATGTACTCTCAAAACTAATGGAATGGATCTAAGGTACAATATGATATAATACAATTTTTTGAACTCTTAATGTAAGATTAGATTTTCTTAGTAGAATTTTTGCTATCTTAGTTCCAGCTGCTGTTTTATTTCAAAAACTGACATAATTTTCTCTGAGTTGATTATTAGATGGTCAACTTTTAATTGTCCTGAATACAAGAACTCTTGCCTTCATTAGTTTCAGTTAACTATCATTTAACCAATCAGCATTATTACCTCTAGAGCAAATAATATATTTCTTATTTCTTGCTTTACTGTAAATAGTATTTTACACTTCATTACTTCATAAGCATAGTTAGGATCAGTACTTATAAGAATATTTTCCCATTCAAAATATGCAATTTTTAAGTACAAATTACTTTCATCCAAATAGGTTTATTGAGTTGATCCAACATCATAATTTTTGCATTTTCACTCCAATTTTGTTATGATCATATGCTATTTATTTTTAAGATAAATTCACAATTGAAGCCTTTGGATCTTATGTAAATATAGTCAATCAATGATTGACTAAGTTTACTATTATCCTCTTCCCTGGTATATTTTTTATTACCTCTTCAAAACCATTAGGTATAAGAAAATTACAATATTCTATAACTCATACATCAGTCATGTTCTTTACATTTATATTAATATCACCAGTAAGAATATCATTATTAGAATCAATATCATGGGGTAGTAATTCATGTTCTTCCAAAAATAAATTTATATTAGAATAGGTGGTCAGTAACATGTTAAAATTAGATATTCAATTCCATATATTTTCAGGAAGAACTTAAAAAGAAACAAAAGTACCTTCCTCAAAGTTTACATTACCCCAACATACAAAATTATTCTTTTTTTATTTTTTCCTTCGAATGATTTAAACCCATCAACTCCACATTATCCAGTAAGTTTACTTCAGATAATTCAAAAATCACATGCTTTATTTGGTTATTAGATGAATAGTTCAAATCCATTAAAATGTTTCTTTAATGACCTAATATTAAGATGAAACATATGAAAATCAGTATCACTAAATATTTTGGGAATTATACTCCAAAAGGAATGGTTGTGCTATTTCTTTCTTTAGCGAAAGTTTTGACAAAATTGCTGTTATACAACAGTATATTGGGATCAGAAAGAGTTGTAGTTCCCAAGAACATAAAATTTTTGTTTGGGAGATTGGAACAGTAAATAGAAGATGATAACAATTTTTATTCAACTCAAGGGAGTTTGATCTTTAGATGACATTGTAGTTTAAACCTGGAAATTTTCAGTGAAGGTTAGGCTTTTGCTCCCTGTGGGGGTTAATAGTTCTGGCTAACAAGTGTTCGGCTACAGATATGTATGGACAGTGAATACTTTGACTGTTTTCTATTAATCTGTTCCACACCTCTAATAAATTGTTATTTTTCAAAAGCTTAGAGCTTCTATTAAATCTTAGAAATCTCACAAACTCCCTAACACTATCCAGCCACATTAATGATTTAGAGAATGGTGTACTCTATCTCTCTGACTAGAGTGAATTTACCTTGATTCCTTTAGATTCAGTAGTCCCCCTTACATATATAATGTGCAAAAATACATCAAACTTTCATAGTTGCAAAGACCAGTCATACTCTCCCAACATCCTACATTTTTCTATTTCAGTGCATTCATGTTTGGGAAAATTTTATCTATGAACGAACGCAGGGCACTTGAGACAAATCTAGTGATGACATTCCACTTTGGATAAGGAGAAAGATAAAGATCTTCTAGAGCAACTATATAGCCATAAAGCTATATCTCCATAAAAATCAAAGAGAAGTTTGTATTTAAGAACTATTTTTATTAGTATTTTAGTAGTTTAGTGTTTAGTAGAATTGTACTGTCAGAACAGTTTTTATAGTGAATATAAGTAGAAAATAAGCACATCCGATTTGCTTATCTTTATTCTTCTAGTCACTCTTCACTGATTCGCTTGAAGACACTTGTGCGATATCTCTTGCATCATAAGCAGAATCTTTTACAAACATCGCGTACATTAGCAATTCATCTTCCAGAGGATTATTTCGTAAAGATATAATTCCTTAGGATGATGACAGAGAGAATTATTGCACTGACTGGAATGTGCTCGTTCGCCTGTTGCCATTCTTCTTGTGGCCACTTATCCATTCTCATTTGCTGACACAAGGACTGTATTGCCAGGAAAGATTATGTTTATAGACCTAAATTAAAGGTTTTCCAAAAACCCTTACAAATCAGGACAAGATTGGAAAATGAATATAATGCTTCAAACCTCCAAAACTCATTCCATAGAGAGTTGTCTTCTGCCTTTATTTCCACTGGCCACTTTCCTTCGTCGGAAATTTTTCTACGTATATGTAGAAATGTTTCTTAGGGTTCCAGGTTCTTAAGAAATTCTACTGGAATCTCATCAACACCCATTGCTTTTTTCCCTTTCATATCCCGCAGTGCCCTATCAAATTCACTATCTAGTATATTCGGGCCAACATCATCTTCCTCTACTTCTTGTACACCTTTTATCATTATGTATGTAGGCTTCATGTCTTAGCAAACAATTCTTCAAATTATTCTTTCTATTGTCCCCTTATACTAGCTGGCTCCCTCAAGATTTTCCCCTGTTACCCCTAACAGTAGCCATTTTATTACTAATTTTATTTCCTGTCAATTGTTTCATTTTTCTATAAAATAGGTTGACCCTCTCACTTTCAGCCATCTTCTCTATTTCATTACACTGTCCCTTCCACCACTATTCTCTAGCTCTGTTTGTTTCTCTCCTAAGTTCGTTCTTCAGTGCCCTGTACATTCTTCGTCCGTGTTCTGTCTTGACCCTTTTCATTGCCTTCTTTCCTCGATTTTATTTATCATTTCTACCATCACCCATGGTTTCCTAATTTTGTTTAGTTTGACCCTCCCAATGGTTCTTAGGGCGTTTTCCCATTCCTCGTCTACGGTGAGTCCCCTTTCTTTACTATCTAGATTCGTGTTAACTAACTCTTGAAACTCTCTAGCTTTCCTACCCCTGGAAACTTCCAAGATCCATTTGGGAGACGTTTTAGTCTGATAGATCTTTTTAAATCCAAGCTCGGTTTTCATCATTACTAAGTTATGATCCGAGTCTATATTAGCACCTGGATAACTTTGAGAGCTTTTAAGACTATTTCTAAACCTCTTCCATGCCAAAATATAATCGATTTGGTACCTATCTGTGTCCCCCGGCTTATTCCATGTATACCTCTGTCTGTTATGGTGTTGAAAGAGGTTGTTGGTGATGTAGAGGTTATTTCTCCAGCAAAAATCTATCAGTTTTTGTCCTTGATCGTTTCTGATTCCTAGTCCGAAATCTCCCACTTTTTCGTCATCTGTGCCGTACCCAGCACCGTATTCCAGTCCCCCATTACGATAAAGTTTTTATTACCATTCAACCTTCCTATAACCTCTTCTATTTGTTCGTAAACTAATTTGATTTCATCCTAACTGTAATCACTTGCAGGGAGGTGCACTTGAACTTTAACAGTGTTTACTGGTGCAGCCTTTATTTCTACAGACATTACCCGGTCGCTTATTAGCTCGCTGGCTATCACAGCTTTTCCACTCTCTTGTCTAACACTTCAGTAACCCCTCTCTGGCTAACATTTCTCCTACTGACAAGGAGAGACTCTCACTTTTGTCCGAGGATTTTGATGAAACTTTCTTCAGTGGTGCAGGAAGTAGAGTAATTAAAAAGGTGTAACAGCGTTTCTCTGAATGGGCCTTAGTTTCGCTGCGATAAGTAATTGAAGATTGATAATCAGATCAGCATTTAGCTCTCTATCGTGTATGTAAACGATCCCTTTAGGGATAAGAGTCGCGGTTCTATAATCTTTTAAAGGTACCGTCGGCCACTCCAGAAACGGCGGCCGGCGGAGTCGTGATAATTAAAAAACGGGGCAATAAATAAATAAATAGGGATAGGGTAGTTAAAAACAATTGGACCGCTATGATTAAGAATACGATCCGCCGTGAAATCGTTATAGGATAAAATATTAAAAATAAAATTTAAGGGGTATAAAAAAGGTAAAAAGGGGAAGAAGGGAAGGGGAAGAATAAATAGGGGAGGGGGTAAGGGGCCGAGAATATCGGCAAGTGAAAGGTTAAAAGGAAGAGTTAAAAGGGAAAAAAATAAATAAATTGATGAGAATCGTCGATGTACGAGGTAGCTTGATGTAGGCGTTCGAGGTAGACTGGAATTTCCCGTAAAATGTCTTCCATGTCCCCTGTGAAAGCAGTTGGCGAAGGAATTTCCGGATGCTTGAAGACAAACACAGATCATTCAGGAAATTCGCTCTCAAATACATCCTCTCAATCGAAGTATGATTGCAAATAGGGATTTCAGATGTTGCTTTCAAGATGAATCCTAATTATGATATTTGTAACACATTCACACCACTAATTTCACATGGCGGCGCTTAAAAAATCGAGTATATATCTGAGGGAGAGAAGGGAAAATCACCATGTCTGCACGGTTTCTTTCTTTCCTATATAAATTCTATAAAACGTATTATATTTTACTAAGCGCAATTGACATCCAGTCGATGAATATTCTTCGGTCGTAGTGAATTCAATTGCCCCATCCCGACCTCAGCATTACCCTTCCAGCTCTATGCGCTGTAGTAGGCAGCCGATTAAACGAAAATACGATTTTAAAAGAGAAAACATACATTTATAGAGAATCAGATAACTGAACTCCCTAACATTTGTGGTGTTAATGAAATATGTGAGCAAAGCGAATACGGAAGATGGCATTTCTATATGTCAGTAGTTTTTTCCGTAAATATTAAAGCTATGTTCACCTAAAATCCGAGAACCTGTAATTTCAAAACTTGCACATGATTTAAGTCCATGTCCAGCTTTTTTAAATGGTTCGACGCCAGATGAAGTAAAGCGTTACCAAAAAGTGAATATGAAACTCATTTTATTCGAACGCAAGCTCTATTTATTTATGCAAAATTAAGTTACATACAATCATTGTAGGAATTTGAGACGAATACTAAATTAAAGATTTTTTAAAAGTTTCATATCTTTATCGTCGATCTTCGATTTTGTTCCAAATTATTATTAATTTGTGTCTCCGCTTTGATAAGATTCAATTTTTTCGCTTTAGATAACCGATCTCATTGATTTAACTAATATGATGTTTTCTTCTCTATTTTAAAATTGCTATTCACTGTTCCATTACTTTCCTCGCTTAAAATCTACGGGTACTTCTGCTAGATTCTGTTATATATAGCTACTTCTCCAGATATACGTATATATACATACGAGGGTGGTCTGAAAAGTTTCCGACCCCAGATTTTTCAGAAATCTTCGTTTTTCAGAAATTTTCAGAAATTTTCTGAAAAACTTGTGGAGAAATGGCGAAATTTCGGAAACTTTTCAACTACCCATGTATGTGTTTGTGTGTGTGTAATTTAGACTTTGATCCTAGCTACCCTGGGTTTGCTGGTAGAAGGCCCCGAACATTCTATTTTTCCCATAAGGATACATTGTAAGAATTTTCGGAAACAATTTTCAATTTTTAAATTGTTGAAAACCTCGTATTTAAGCCTTCCCCCGGTAGGATGGAAAATTCAAAAACATGGACGCCATAGACGACGTGGTTTTCCTCATTATCAATGGAAGAACCGTCACCAAAAGGTTGGGGGTACGACGCCAAGTGGGTGCGAAATTCTACCACTTGAAATTCATTGCGGCGATATTAAGTTATTTTAATGAAGGTCTTTTCGATAACATGGAAATGTAACACCAGGTATGTGAGCAAGGTCATAAATAAATTTCATATAGGCAGTTCGTCCTATTCTTAATGATCCTTGGTTTGATGCGACAGCGGTATTTGCATACATTTCAGTAGGGGATAAGGGAATCTTATTTTAGAACCTACCCGATATTTCGCCTACTTAAAACTTTAAAAACGGTCAGAGTAGTCTTTCTCTAATGTTAATTTGCAATCATCTTTTACGAGCGGGTTTTGGGTTGGACACCAGGTGGTTTTAATTCTCCCTTATGAAATGTCTAGCGAAGTTTTTAAATACTTTAATGAAGCACTTCCCGAAATGATAGAAATCTATATCCCGGCATGTGACAGCAGTCATGAACATGTTTTGCAAATGAGTTTATCGTTAGTTACCAAAGTCGACGTCAGAGTACCATTTGAATTCTACCATAAAATTAAATGGGGAATTTGGAATTACGTTAGAGTACCTCCCGATATGATATCGACTTGAAAATCAGCATATAGTTAAAGGGCCACCACAACTTACTGGTCGACGACGTCTGCGGTAATGGGCCATGGTTCGATACCAGACCGGTTGTGTTTGCTCGTTATGATACGCAATTGGTGAACTTCTTTTTGCATGCACTTCAGAAAGTAATTGAGTGATTTTGTAAATATTTACCGATTTCTCTCCAAATTAAATTGCTTTCCAGTGCTGTCGCCACGGACAGGGGGGCGTCGAAGGCGCGTCACCGCCTGGATGCAAGAGACACTGCCTCAGCGGCACATCCCTGACGCGGCATCGTCCGTTTGGGAAGACGGCTCACTTCTATGCGGCATCGTCGACAATGCAGTGGCGGGAGCTTGCCCTGGTTATGAGGCCCTCTCCCAGACTGACCGCAGTGCTACCCTCTGGTTGGGACAGAAACTCGTCTCCAGATATTTAGGAGTGCCACCGGTGAGTTTGCAACTGACCATCCTTCTCCTTGTTCATATGGTAAAATTAATATTTTTATTGAATGCATTTTAATGATTATCTGCATTTACGTGAGATGTATCGGTATATAAATTTCTTAATTTACTCTAAGCACACTCCATATTTATATATTTATTGTGACTGCAAAAAGGCATCTATCCTGCTGTAATTATGTTGAATGACAGGGAAATCATCAAAACGTATTTACAACTAGGATATTTGGCCTCGGTGGGAGAGAATCTTATTTGGAAAATTTAAATATAAAGTTTTATGAAAAAAGTTTCGAATTTATCCAATAAATGGAAATCCCAATATAAATTAATAAAAAATTTCTGTGTATTTCTTGACTTCGTAGGACGATAATTTCCGATTGAATTCTATGAAAGTAAGGGAGCCTGCAAGGTACAAAACCCACAACAACGAAATTTACGCGCATTCCTTATGGAAATGTACTATGGATTACTAGGGACGTAAGAACACTACTTGCAGTGAGATTACCTCAGCATAATACGTGAAATACGCTCAAACTCATTAAGTACCATGCACGTAAAAATATTCAATCAACTTATAGAAGATATAATAGAAATTAAAGTAACAGCTATACTCACTGATCTTCGAACTTGGGAAACGAGAATAACTTCGTTTCCGATTGACCAAGATACGTGCCACAGCCACGAACACTACAACGTTTTACAATCGGCATCTCCAAACCTTTCTCCAACCAAAGCTTACACGCGATAGAACTGGGGAATACCCCGTCTTCGCTATCAGCCACTGTTGAAAATCGGTAACAATCGGAAATTCCCAAACAAACCGCAATCGGTTCCGCTGGTCTCCTAAAGGGGACAGTAAGGAACGATACTAGCGCCAACATGACGATGAGGAAAACTACGTGCACTACCCCAAAATCTTCCATTTTAGTTGCTCGACTGGCTAGTATCGAAAAAAGCTGGCCAAGAGGCCAAAAATGGTTTTTTTGAGTGCGGGTTTTGCAACTTCGCATAGTTATTACAAAATGATTGAATTTTATGTTCCCGTTTGTCGATTTTCGATATCTTTACTCGTTAAAAAGATACATGGCATCAAACTTGAACAATTTTCACAGAAATGTCTCGGATTGTTCGGATAAACGTTCAAGTTTGCGTTTTTGTGGAAGGTTTGAATACTTTTGGAAGAAACGACGATGCAATAATCTACAACAGGTCTTTATCTTTTGACTGGTTGCAATTACCGCCTATAAAAATGAGTTTTTGCTCATTTAAAGCAACGAAATGGGGGATTCCTTTTTCGGAAAATTTTCGAGATAAAGTAAGGAATATAAATAGGAAAACGGCTTTAGTGCATCGATTCTCTTATACTACGTCATAATAATAAGTATTTAGATGTGGAATCCGAAGAAACAGTTTCAATTCAGGCCAATTTGGGATTTAAGTGGATTTTTGTAAGCGGCGCGGTCCGGCTCACCGCCGTGGAATCCCTGAATGCAGTTTCGCTGTCTCTTTGGTGATATTATGTAAGCCTCTTTCATGTTACATTCACGCTAATAAAACCTCAAAACATATGTGAAGACAGTTTAAGAAAGGAATTTGATACATTTACCTTAAACTGTGGACGTGGAATTAAGAAAGTTTAACATTCTGGTAAAATGCGTCTGCATTTTAATTTTAACTCTTGAAAAATATTAAAACTTTATGTACGGTTTGTGTCACTCCGCGCTACACCCTTGCGTATCTGCTCATTGGCTTGGGTTATTCGGCACGTGCCTTTGGGATTTTTAGGAAAGGGAAAATGTTTGTAATTTCGATTTCAGTCTGTCTATAAAGAGGAAAAGTTATTTTCTTCTGCTTTCTTTTGTTATTACTTCAGCAGTTATTTCAATGTTCTACGATATATAACGAGTTTGTTGCGTTCTTTGCATACCTCTTCGCTGATGCATCACGTAAACTAATAATAATTAATTAAAATGAGGGATTTTATAGCGTGTAAATACCATTTTTAGAATTACTGCAATACTTTAAGTGACTGTGATGGTAATCTATAATGTTCATGTTATACCTTGCGTAAGCGAATCAGTGAATTAAGTTCATCATTTAACATATGGAATTATTCAACAGAACCTTACTAATTTTTAGTTTTCCAACACAGAACACTTCCAAAATAGTAATTTTCTAGAGATATGGAAAAAAATCGTACTAACGACTACTTTCTAAGTAGTGATCGTGATCGGTTGATAACAACATTTACCGAGTGATTCTACAACTTCAGGTAAGAAAATACAAATCTATTTCTTAAAAACGAGTATAGAACGACAATATGAGGTTATTTAAATTCTAAATGAAAAATAAATGCATATTTGTCGTCATTCCTCATTAATAGTCATTAATAAATTTATTTTAATGTAATTCATATTTTATTTATAAAATCATCCATTTATTTCGCACTACTTTTAATCACATGAATATCATCCATCTCTATCCAACGAATTTTAATGTAGTGGACGAAAAAGTGCAAATGAAAATCCCTTCATATAACATTTTCGTAGGAAAATGTGCCGTAATTTTCTAAAATTACCAAAAAAAGTCATAATTTACCAGAAAACGAGTAAAAAATTTAAAAAGTAAAATATATATAGAGAATCTTAAAAATATGTTGGGAGAACTTATTATGAATTCATTCAGCTTTTCAATTCCTTATGACATGGTGCAATTCTATTCGGGTTAAATATTGTCATAATCGAAGGTAAAATAAGGTGACTTTTTCAAGAAAAGTGGGTGCAGATTATTATTTTTTGAAGGGATGAATTTGGGTTTATCATTCAGGAAACAGTGTCTTTTCTTGCATCAAAATCTTCCTCGTGGAATCTACGTTTCACTTACGTTATTCACTTTCCTCTTAAAAATTTTGGATAAGAGTGCCATGGAAAAATCTATAAGAACACAAGAATTTTCGGGAAATGCAGGGAGAAACGTAGTCGCCTGCTACTATTCGTACAATTTTTATCTTCCAGTAAATAGATGCAGTAACGAAGAAGCATTTGGTTTTATCAAAATTCACAAAAAATATGATCTTGAAGTCAATTTGGTATGGCTTTCCATTTATAATACAGTACGAAAGAAACATTTCGTTTCATCAATATTCGCTAAAAATAACACATATCAATATTTTATATATTTTTATACCATCTTTCGGAACGCCATAAATCAGAAAAAAACATCGAATTAGGTCGTTAAACAGACTTGGAAAAATTCAGACGGTACTGGGAATCGTACCCGCGATTTTCCCGTTTCTGGCAGTTAGCTTAATCCAACTTGACCATATGGCTAGAGAGGCTTTATGAAAATCCCCTCCTCGGATAACTTAGTTGGATAATGCAAACTGCTAGTAAGAAGATCTCTGGTTCGAATCACGGTCCCATCATATTTTTCTCTATAGATACACATTTAGTTATAGTCCTTACGGCAACCGCTGCTGCCAAACTTGCCCTTAATCTACTCGTGGTTTCCGCGCCAACTTTGAATTGCCTCCCGAATATGTTTACAGAAAGCACATTAAAAAGTTCCACAGTTTATACGCAATATTTTAGGGTTCAAAAAGTTCAAAGCTATAAATACCATGTACATTTCTCGAAACTATGTATTTCATAGAATAATAATCGATTATTGGCAGGTACAGTATCTTGAGATCACTTCCTAAATGGAAGGTGAAAATAAAATGATGGGAAGTAGAAAAAAGCGGTAAAATTTGACAAATCAGAAAGTACTGGAAAAGCGAAATTCTTTACAGAATGTATGAGATATCTTGAATATTCTTATTTACAACGGCGACAAGAACAACTTCATAAGTATTTCCTGACAACGCATTCATACTGATCATATTTACACAAAGTTGAATGAATGATATGAATCTTTGGCTGCTAATAAATATAATCTCATTAAACTAAAAATCCATTTTTGCAGGACAAAACGCCAAGCTCATCATAAGAAAATGAAGTATATAGCATAATTAGTATATGGCTATATAACCTTATTAGTTTCCGTTCGAGCAATTTACACGCCTCATTAAGCTTCTTTCCTTCTCCAGTAATTTGTTTGACTTCCTTTTGCGGCCTCTTCGCAAAATCCGATAGCACTGAAAGACTTGCTGAAATAGGTAAAAACGTAAACTGTTTAATTCACAGCTTGCCTCTTTTAGCCTTCTTTTCTCTTCGGACATGATGATCGCACAAAGTTAAAAATAAACCACTTGGGAAAAATCTCCACAACTGCGTTCGAGAAGTTACTACGCCACTCCTCTCCTGTGCTCTGAGAATCCGAAGAAAAATGAAATACGAGCTGTAATCCCTGCGTACCATATGAGATGAAGTGTCAGATATTCCTTGCTCGCGATATTTCCTGCTGTAATAAACAATTAATTGGAAATTTTTAGGAATTTAAAGGGGTATTCAGAATTTGAATGTATACATATGATATGATAAATTCAATCCATATCCCATATTCCATCCATAACCCATATAAATATGAACCAGATCTCTTACTCTGATCATAAGTTATGACCCTTCGAAATAATTTCGCCACGTTCGCCTAATTTTGCGAAAATTCCGTAAGTTTGACGGTTACTATCTGAACAAAAGTTATTTCGGGGCTGGAACATTGCCGGTAAGGGTGGCTTTATTGAAGTGTAAACATTTTTAAAACTTAAACAGATTTTTAAAAAATATTGGTTTTCTTTAATTTTAATTCAGAAAAGATAAAGCTTTTCTTTTTGATTTTCCTTCCTCACACTTATGCGCGCACGGGCGGAATTTCGGAAAAAATCAACATACTGAAAAATTTATAAATCTCTTTTTATCAAGATAAATTCCTCATTTATTCACAAAAAAATATATCTACACACATTTTTACAAATTTCTTACCTAGAATGTTAGTGAGTATCTCTTACAAAATGAAGTAATATACGGAAAGTAATATAATCCTATAAGTTTGCTGGTACAGAAAGTAAGATATGAAGCCTTTTCTGTGTTAATTTTTTTAATGAAAGAACACTTTGCTCACAACAGCGTAATAAAGATAAAAAAGAAAATCGTCTTTCTACGCGTAAATGTAGAATAATAGTTTGTATCAATTTAATTGAAAAAATATTGGGAAGTAAAATCCACCTTTCGATGCATCCTATATTTCTGCATCAGTAAAGAATCTTACAATAAAAGAGAAATTTTTCGCAGCGTTTGGCATCGTATCCGCTCATTCCGTAAGGGTAATTTCACCGCAAATGATTCTCCTTAAGAATAGTTAGTGTCAACTAAATGTGGAACGGATAATAGCGATTTATCCTAGGTAGATCTCTCAAGTACATAAATACTTTATTTCTTTTCCTAGGAGTTATATTATCGTCAAACATGATGACAGCTTCTATAATCGAGTGGATAAATAACACTAGGAATAAGCATTTGGTTTTATCAAAATTTACCAAAGAAAATATAATCATTCAGGCTCAGAAGAAAAGCCAACGACCAAGGAAACACGGACTTGAAAAAACTCTAAAGTATCCGGGAATCGAACCCGCGATATTCCTCTATTCAGCAGGTTGCTTCATCCAACTATTCTAAACGGTTCGAATTATCGATTGCTTTTAAAATCTCCTCTCAGGGAGTTAATTGGATAATGCACCAGTAAGAAGAAAGTCCATTCCCGGTTCCATCATATTTATTTCAAACCCGTTTATCCTGTGTAGAAGTCCAAATACAGCCATTTCCCTAGTGGTTAGACATTAGTCAAACATTATTACAGCCTTTACCTTCGAGTGGATGAATTCAATACGAAAGAAACATTTGGTTTTATCAATATTCACAAAAAATGTCATCTTGAAGTCAATTTGGTTTACATACATTTCGGAACAACAGAAGAAAACCTATCCATTAAGGTAAAGCAGACTTGACAAATTTCTGACTGTACCGGGAATCGAACCCGCGATTTTCGCATTTCGGCAGTTAGCTTAATCCAACATCGCTATCCAGCTAGGGAAATTAAAGGCTTAATCATAAATCACACCAGAGATAGCTAAGTTGATTGAATAATGCAACCTGCCAGTAAGAGGAATATATCTGGTTCGAATCCCGATTCTGTCATGTTTTTTTGGCCCTTTTTTCCTTGGGATTTATCCTGAGTAGAAGCCCTCACATTCAAAATCACCTTTACTAGTAGTTATAATTGTGTCAAGATTATGACAGATTTAATATTCGGGTGGATAGATAACGTACGGAAGAAGCATTATGTTTTATCAAAATTTACAGAAAAATTATAATCTTGAAGTCAAAATGGTAAGGAAAGGATTTCCTATCCGAAACAGAGGCGGAAGGGAGAGACGGTCAGTTAGCGAATCGGTGGAAATCCCAGTCGTAAACAAATTAAAGCGGAAGATGTTCTGCAATGAAACCAAAGAAGGACAAGAAGGATATCAGAAGATAAGAAACTGGCCATAACCTAAAAGAGATCGTCTCTCTTCTCTCAAATGAGCCGTTGATATATTAGTTAAACATACAATCCCCCCCATGGTAACCTAAATAACGTCTGGGACTCATTTGCCTTAAAGATTTACTATCTACTTCAAACATCCGCGGGTAATATGTTAATCTCTTTCCATATATTCAGAAATAAATACCTCCTAGAAATACACGTACCTCCGTACCATTCGTTCTATGAGAGAAATAAATAAGAGAAACAAATTTAAATTATTTATAAATAAATTTAATTATAATAGCGCATAGGAACGATTATTTGCAGAAAATGCGATGCAAGTATTCGAAAGATCCTTCGCCATTATTCTAGAATGAAAAGTTTACATTTACATATAGACCCTGCAAACCGCCACTGGCGCATGGCAGGGGGTGTGAAACACCGAAAACCCTATCTACCTTTGACTGCTGTTGGCTTCTTTAATACTTCGCGGAAAAAATGACCACAAATAACTATCTGTCCTGGCAACTATTTCCCTGTAACGCTACATCGTTTTGTCTCGAAGATCACGTACGTTACTAACTGGCATGACAATATCAACTATCTCCTCCCCGAGATCCATAGTGATAAATTTATTATAAAGCTTCCCACGGTAATCAAGTCTTCTATCACTAAGCAAATCCCAACCAAGGGATTCCATCATAGCTGAAACACTGCTGTCAAATCTAAAATCTCCCTTAACTAATCTAGCTACCCTACGTTGAACCGTCTCAAGGCTGGAAGTTAATCTCACTTCGTGCGGATCCGAAATCGCGC
The DNA here is from genome assembly GCA_036926295.1 of Pachydiplax longipennis. Classification (NCBI taxonomy): domain Eukaryota; kingdom Metazoa; phylum Arthropoda; class Insecta; order Odonata; family Libellulidae; genus Pachydiplax; species Pachydiplax longipennis. The sequence continues at coordinate 2,690,601 of JAVFKF010000050.1, read as the reverse complement.
AGCAGTACTCAAGGAGAGGTCGAATCAGGGAAAAGTACGCTATTTCTTTTACTCTCCATGAGCAACCCCTAAGGATTCTACTAGCTAAACTTTGCATCCTATTCGCTTTACCTACTACTTTTTGAATATTCTAATTGAAGGAAAAATTACTGCTGAGCGTAATACCAAGATATTTATGATGCTTCACGAACTGCAACGGATATCCTGAAATATTATACGGTATGCGGGTAACATTAGTGGAACGTGTAAAATTCATGGCTACGCACTTCTTTACGTTCAAATCTAACTGCCAATCACTGCACCAACCTGAAATAAGATTCAGATCGTTCTGTAAGCAAACAAAGTCATCTACGCTTGCAATTTCTCTATAAATAACAGTATCATCTGCAAATAGGCTCACCTTACATCGAACATTATCCACTATATCGTTGATATAAATTAGTAACAGAATAGGACCTAATACACTACCCTGCGGAACACCGGATGTGACACAAATCTCATCAGAAATAATTCTGTCCAACGCAACTCGCTGCGATCTGTTTCCCAGAAAACATTTTATCCATTCAATAACTTGCTGATTAATCCCATAAGCCATCAATTTATGAATTATTTTTACATGTGAACTCTATCGAAAGCTTCTCTAAAATCTAAAAATACGGCATCTGTGCTAATACCCTTATCAGCAGCCTTAACTAAGTCGTTCACAAAAAGGGCTATCGCATGACCTACCCTTACGAAAACCGTGTTGACATTCACTAATTGCCCCCTTATCACCTAGAAAACGCATTATAGAACTGGCAATAATATGTTCAATTGTCTTACAAAAAATTGACGTTAAGGATATGGGACGATAGTTCTCTGGTTTCGAGAAACACCCTTTCTTAGGAATTGGGGTGATATGCGCTCTTCTACATGACGTTGGTACAACGCACTCATCCAAAGTTTTCCTATAAAATACGAAAAGAAAGGGAGAAAGCTCGTCCGCCAGCGTTGTAATAACCAGCGATGGTATATCTTCCGGTCCGGGCGCTTTCTTCTTGTCAACCTCTCGCAACAGCTTACCTATTCCATCCACTGACAACTCTATCGGCCCCATCTTCGAAACAACCCTCATAGAAAAATCGTTCGTGCGTCCATTGTCTAAAGTAAAGCATTCCTGGTAATGTCGATTAAGTAAGTTCACTTTACCTACCGAATCACTAACTGTTAGTCCCTCGTCATTAACAAGACTAGATACTGAAGACTGACCTCCACGAGATTCTCGGACGTATGACCAAAACTCCTTCTGGTCGCTTCCTAAAGACTCTAAAATTGTTTTAGATCTATATTCCAGGAAGTCATTCCGCGATTCCTCCTTAACCAATATTCGTTCCTCCGCGTATTTCTGTCGCTCAATTTCAAAGTCAACTCCGATCTTCTCCAGCCTCTTCATCCGTGCGTGTAAAAACCTTTGCCTCGTATGCGACGCCCGCAATTTAGGTTTCATCCAACGTGGTTCCTTACGCTCCCTCACGGTTTTAATCGGGACGAACATAACTGAGTCTTCTTTAAGTATACGAAGGAATTCTATCCAGCTATCCTCAACGCTATTACTACTCATAAAATTATAAAAGTCGTCCCTGATAACGTTGATATAATCCCTGAATTCCGAAAAATTCGCCTTACGAAACATAAACCTGCCGTGGCGGCTTGAGTGATTTTACTATATCCGTTTTAATTACTGCAGTAATAATATCGTGGTCTGAAATTCCTTCCATTATATTTATCTCACCAAAAGGGTGCGAATGAGACGTAGCTAGTAAGACCAATACACTCCCTCGACCTTCGCGAATCGTCCTCGTAACCTTCTTGTTAAGTTGATCTAAAGCATGGATCGTAAAAGTATCTATTAATTTCTGCGATGTACTCTTCTCCCGACCTGAATATGAACTCGATAAATTATTCCAATTAATATGGGGAAGGTTAAAATCCCCTCCTACAATGATGATAGGATCCCTCATTTTCTTTCGAATGATCTCTAGGTATTCGGCTAGTTCCCGTATGCATTCAAAGTTGCCATCTAGGGGCCGATAAAACGAACAAAAGAGTACCTTCCTTCCGTTCAGTCCAAAAACCGAACTCCATACCATTTCACTTGCACCATTTCCTAGAAAGTCGACGCGCTGACTCTTCAAAGATACTTTTACAGCGATAAATACCCCTCCGCCTATCCTACCGAGTCTATCTTTACGATATACAATATAATCCGGAGGAAATATCTCACTCGATTCAACATCTTCGCTTAACCAACTTTCCGTTCCTATCACGATATCCGCGCAAGTGCTTCTAGTGAGGTTAAGGAATTTGGTCTCCTTTTTCCGTATACTCCTGCAATTTATGACTATAATTTTCAAATTACTCACGTTCCTCTTTAAAGAAGGGCATCTTTCCTCATCACACCTTCAATTGGTATAATTCACTTTCCTAACGAAATTATGAGCTGATATCAACTTTCTAAGCTCGCATATACTTTCAATCTCATTATTGTGGGTGTCAGATCTGATACGCGAAATCTTTGTACTCAATAACCTACTGTTGCAGTCTAACCTAAAAAAACATCCACATCTCTAAACACCCTACCTGCTACCTTCTCCGCAGCCTCGACTGTATAGTGAGGGAATGGGTCAACTCGCCGCCGCCGACTCGCCGCGGATCCAACTCGCCGCGGGGCCAACTCGCCGCGGGCATATTTTAAATACCTTTAGAACTATGAAATTACTCGTTCTTCGCAAGGGTTTTAATTACCTAATATCATAGAAACTGAGACATCAGCTAAATTTTACGGTAAGACCATAGCACCACTTCATAGAAGCAATTAATCCTTGTTAACCCTTGATGGTTTTGTGGGGTTGATATAACCCCAGGCGATATACTTCCTTTGATAAAACATAAGCTATTTAAGATATTTATAAGCCAATTTTTTACTTATATAAATAATTTTGCACTACATTTATGATCTGATAATTTCGTTAATTTTGAGAAACGAAAGGTATGCAATTAATGCGGTGTTAACAAATTACAAAAATCAATTTAAATAATTATTTAATAAGCATTTTATTTATTTTAAGCGATGATCAATGAACTAATTCATAGTCAGTAATGAGTAATTCAAAGTAAGTACCAGGCGCAGAATGAAAAATACTATCTGAGAGTTAATGGACTACTAGAATTACTTACTTACTATCACCGATTAATAACAAGGACTAATTGCTTCTATGAAGTGGTGCTATGGTCTTACCGTAAAATTTAGCAGATCTCTTAGTTTCTTCTTTCTATGATATTAGATAATTAAAACCCTTGCGAAGGACGAGTAATTTCATAGTTCTAAAGGTATTTAAAATATGCCTGCGGCGAGTTGGCGGCGGCGAATTGGCGGCGGCGAGTTGTCCTAGACCCGTATAGTGAGCCCCGGAATGGTCAAGGGGTCCCCTACACGAATCAAGGACGTAGCACAGATCGAATAGCCCACCACTCTATCCCGACAGAAATCTCTCAGCCGACGGTTCAGACCAACCACCCTACTCTAAACCGTACGGCTTCGATCAATCCGGGGAACAATACTACAAATGGGTAGCCCAATATTAATCCCAAATGACCCCCGGACACGTGCAACCTCAGAAATCAGGTCCTCAAATGAGTCCAAGATCTCCTCGGACCCACGAGCCGATGCATCATTGGTGCCAATATGGGCCACGACATGCAGTAAGGAGCAACCCGTCTCCCTTACCGCCGCACTTAACTCCTTCGTCACCTGGGGCACCTTCGGCTGCCCCAGAAGCCGGAGCACGACAAGCTTTAGGGCTCTTAACGGAGGGAACCTCACGAACCGAAACCCGACCTGAAACAGCGAGCAAGGAGCGGAGGTCCGCAACTTCCCTCTCAAGGATCGCGACTCGAGACACAAGTGCCTGGTAGCCAGCGATCCTCAAGAGAGAACCCACGGGAGACCTCTTGGGAGCCATCCTATACTAACTTCCTAATTCAATAATTTAGTGAGATAAGAATTATTTAGCACAAGCTGCATAAAGATAAGGAACTGACCTCACACTTCGATAGATAATTAAGTAATATGACCTAGCTAACTCTTTAATTACTTTCGAACCAATTAAATTATCACACTACTTTAATGAACAAATAAAACACTGCACTAAATTCCTTGAGTACCTAGAAAATGAGAAAGTATGTAAACAAGAACTCAGATATTGCGCGGCAAAAAACAGCTGACAAACGTTTCGCGAGTACTCACTACTGTAAAACTGTAACACAAAAAATAATCAAAAACAAGAGAAAAATAAATGTCACAGTAATAAGAAAGAACAATAAGTAGCTTATATCAAGAAAAACTGAGATGAAAATTATACTTATCTGCCCAGAGAAACTAAACCATCGATGTAAATTCTCCAACGTTCCTCGCGCCGAACTTCCAATCTACTCAAACACTCGTATAAATCTAAAAACTTAACCAAACCACACAAAATTAACACTGAACTATAACTTGATGCTTTATAAATACAATACAATAGAACAACTTCTAAAATTAGTGGTTTTTCCCCAAAAATAAACACAAAATCTCGGAGCACTAAAGATGAGGTCTTGACTGCTTGACAGCTGACGATCAAAAAAAGATCAAAAATTAAATGAAAGAAGCCACCGAATTACGTAATTAATGTTTATGAAAGGTGGTTCTTTATGTTTTTTGCTTAGTGGGAAAAGTGTTGAAAATTTTCTTGCCAAGAATCTTTGTTTTTCAATAACAACAATAAGCAACTGTTCTTCGTTGAGAAAAAGGTTGGTGATGATACTACTTTCTTCCTTCCACCGTCGTGCTACGTGTATACGGAAATAAATGTTAAAATCCTCGACCTAGGAACCGAAATAAAATGAAAGAAAACGAAATAAAGGATTGCGTAAGCGAAAACCAAAAGTAAAATTCGGTATTGCACTCAATAAATAAACTCCCTTGTGTAAAATTATTCTCTCTTTCACTTGCGTTTTTATCGTTCTGCGCTCAAATAAAAAAATTGCCAATTTTTAATTTGTATCCAATTATTCCTAATTAACCAGAGTGAAATACATTCTACATTAATAAATCTGAAAATATTCCATGAAATCATTAGCTTTTTCAATTTAGCACCACTTTTATCATGCTTCTTCCTTTAGTCTAAATAATCTCTATTTCAGCCTCAAATTTTACGCGCTGTGTTCGATCGTTTTTCATTATGGCGTGATAGGATGTTCAGAAAGGTTTATAAGATCACAGAAGAATTATATTTTAGGAAATGATTCAGAATGGTAATCATGAATTTTAGCACAAATGACTATAACATCAGGTTGAATCTCTGTGAAAATGAATCACCTTGTCCAAAATAATTTTCAGATATTATCTATTTGATTAAACATCCAGGATTATCATGATAATCTCAAACGGAAACGAATCTTAACCCGCCGTAGCTAACATTTCGGTCAGTGATAGTTTTTAAGGTTTTCGAAAATGAAGGTGAAGAAACATGAAAAACAATATTTCGTTCATCATAGAACGTCAATCAAAAGCATGCTCGTTAGGGTGGATCGAAAAAACTTTTTTTTCGAAATCGGTATGCGGCTAGTGCTTAAAGTTTGTGGTTGGTGGTCCTTATAAACCATAAGAAATTTCAGCTCGATCGGAATATGTCCTGAGGCTGCGAAATTTAGTCGAAATTTTCAATTTTTGTGAAAAAATGTCAAAAATTCGCAATTTTTTCTGATGATTTTTCGATGTTTCTGAAGTGATTTAATGGCAAAATATTACATGTATTGCTTGTATGTTGCTTAGTGATTAACAATTTACTGAGTTTGAATGAGGAAAATTGATTTCTTAGTTCGCCAAAATTTGTCAAAAAACGCCAAATATCCATAACATAATATCCAAATAACTAATATAATATAAAAGAAAGGTACGAGCATTGCTCGTACCTTTCTTTGTGCGATACGACGGATATAGGAAATCGCTGCCCTATTGAATAGTTCACAACTGTTTAAATCGTATAGGTCAGCTGGTCTGCTTTTGTCGTTAATGGCGAGAACCTACCTGACTGACTAAATGCCCCAGTAAAATACAATTAACCGAATTTTGTTACAAATATCCAAAGTAGTCAAAATTTTCGATATCTGATGGACTCTGTTATTTCGCAGGTTTTCAACGACGAAGAGCTGATGAGACCGTTTCTCACGGTGTCCATGGAACGACGTCTCTTGCGATACTTGGCGGCCGTGAGATCTGCAGCGGCACAGGTAGAGGCAGAACGAGAGAAGCGCCAGAGCGCCGACTCCTCCGATTGTATAGCCGAAGAAAGCATGCTGGAGTGCGTGGCTCGTGGAATGGGTCTCATACTTGGCGCTAAAGGACGTAGCTCTACTTTCTTTCTCTACCTCAATCCAAACCATCCACATCGACACATACACCGTCTGATGCAGAACAGCAACCTACGGTTGGAGAAGGAGTGCGTCGAGGGAGAAGCGGGAGCTATCCTCATGCAAATCAGAGGCCCCGACGGAGACTTCGGTGCAGCCCTCATATCCACCGTTCCCAACTCCACCTCCTCCTCCAGGAGGTCTTCCATAAACCTCACGGAGAGCTGGTGTGGACGCATCCCTATAACTTACATCACGACACAGGAGCGAGTCAAAGTCTCCTACATTCCCCTGTCTACCGGAATCCACGAGCTATCTCTACTCCTCAGAGGCGGCTCTCACGTTCCCGGCTCGCCTTTCTCGATCACTGTGGAAGAGTCTCTGAGGATACCGCTTGATGTCGAGGGAGGAGGCTTGTACGATTCCAGGCTGATCGATCCTGGGTTGGAAAGGAGCTGGGAGAGGAAGAGGGTTATCTCGCGCATCGTGGACTTTGTGACGGAGAAGATGATACTGACGGAGGACGGGAAGCTGGAGAGAATGCCGAGGATCAGAAAGAGTCTAGAAAAGAAACTAAGAGAGAAAGAAAGCGAAGACGGAGAGAGACCATCGCATGTCACAAACCGAGACTACTCGACATCAAGTCCTACACGTATAATACGAGACGATTTAAAGAGTAATAATCCAGACCAAGAGACTGTCTCGGTATTGAATGTGAGCCCGTTGTTAAAGAAGGAACCAGTGCCAGATAAAAAAGAGGGATCCGTAGAAAACTTTTCCAAGAGAACCTTGGACCTCTTTCGTATATCAGATCCTTACTTTCCACGCAAAGGTCCGATCGATTTTCGCGACCATTGCCGTAGAATCTTGTGGCTTTGCGACATCTTATTGAAATATACTCCACGCCAAGAGGGCTTGGAGATTTTGAATACTGCAGGAGATATTTTAGGTGGAAAAAGAGTACATCCAACGATAATGGAAGAGAGCGAGCCGGAAGACGGTCCCTCTGGTGGTAACACCGCCATCATGGCGCAGAGACTGCAAAGGAACCGCAGTGATTCCAATGGTCTAAACGATTTAACCCAATGGAAAGAACCTCGACGGAGTGTGCACACTTGGTCTCGGTCGGAGAGAGGCGACAGCGGCAAATTAAAGGGTGGCAGCTACAGGGGGATCGTGGTGAGAGAGTTGAATGCTGAGGCAATAACGGGGGCGTACGCTGGTGGGGACGATTCGAAGGAGGAGGAAGGCCGTCCGATGTCCAGAAAACCTCACTTCTCGATGAAGAGAAGAGCGGTGGAGAGGAGCTCGGAAAAAAGCGGAGTGGCGACGGAAAGTTTGGAGCAGTCTCCAGACGCAGAAAAGCAACCCGGAATGGCGAAAATCAGCGGTAAGAATAGCAATAAACATGTGACCACTAAAAACACTCAGCCAATTAGCTATAGGGAAAATATAACAGCGACGAAAACGGTAGAAAGTTCGGGGGATGATGCAAACAAGGTAACCCAACCATCCATCTTAAAATGTGAGTTAGCCAAGGGGACGGCATCGCATGGTAATGAGGACTCCACAGAAATTACATCTATAAAACGCGACTTAGAAATTAAGGTTACGACAGAAGATGGTGAGCTAATGAATAAACTGTCCGCGGATAAATCTAAACCAGATGTTTCCAACCCTATCCCATCAATGAATCAACCACAAAAAGAAGAAACGAAGAGTGGAGTGGGAGGGAGGGACACCTTGGTGGAGGAGATGGAGGTTAAACTGGAGGGTAAAACAAACGAAGGGAAGGAACCATCGGTATATCCGACAACTCCAGAGATCGTAAAGAGCAACAAAATGGAGGAACCATCCGCAACAATAATCAACACATATAGTGAACACGTAGATACACTTGTCGAAGGGAAACTCATCGATACGACTACTGAACAGACAAGTGCAGATGAAGAGAAGGTGAAGGCGGAAAAGGATATGAGATTAGAGAAGTTGATAGAAGGTGGAACGGAAAAAGCTTCACTGGGAAAGGAAGTACGGGTGAAGGTATCAGATACTCAAGAGAAATTTTCGAGTGTAACAAGTAATCCATTTACCGAAGAAAGTGCGGAATTGAAGAATCCGAAAGTGCAGAGAAGGCCTTCTCATTTGATCTCTAAGATGCTGTCATTTCCTCGAGAGTCGTTAGAATGGTTCGAAAGCGAAGAAAAGGTCGAAGTGGAATTGGAAGGCACCATAGAAAAGGGATCAATGGAAGAGCCGTGGGGAGATAGAGGTTTCGAAGGGGATATTCCAACCGATTTCACCGAGAAGCAACAAGATGAGGAATGGCCCAAGTTCACGGAGTCGGTGAAGAGATCGGGAGTCGGAGTTGGCGTTGTGGTTGCTGGTGGAATAGTCTCGAAGGAAGACAGCTCATCTCCGGTGCGGAAAAGACAGGAGTGGCGGAGAAGGGACTCGGAAAGGATGATAGAGATGGCGAAGCAGGGATCCACCGAGAGGCATTGGGAAGCGATAAGCACGGGTATCGACGCCATGGAAGACGGGTCCATCGCGAGTATCATCACGGGGGTCGTGGGAGGTGAGAGAGAGCGGCACTGGTCGGACTCTGAGGAAGCCAAGGAGGACATGGAGGGAGAGGAGGAGAAAGGAACGGTGCAATCAGGCAGAGAGGAGGCGAGTGGAGTGGTGAGGAAAACGAAGTGGTGGTCGTTGGGGGGGGAGGCCCCTTTGGCTTCAGTCGGAAGGAGTGAAGATACATCATTTAAGTATGAGAGGATCGAGAGGGCGCAGGAGGCCGGAGAGGAAAATTCGAAAAAGAAAAGAAAGGAAGGAGTGGATGGGAGGAGAAAGGAAAAATCGACGGAAAATAAATACTCCCCCAAGAGGGAGGGAAGAGTGGTAGTGAAAAGTACCAAAGGACTCATTCTTGGATCCGTGAGAGAAGGGAAGAGAGAGACGTCTTTGCAGGAGATGGGAATGGAAAAAGTGGACAAGTTGCTAGGCTGTTTGATTGATATTCCGAAAGACGATAGGATGAATGAGGCAGGGTCTAGCCCAAAGAAGGTTGGAGAGGATATGTGTGGGGTGCGAATGTCTCTCGAGGACTGGGGAAGAAAAGGTGGAAAGGAAACGGAGGTTATAGTCGGAGAAGTGGAAAGGGGTGAAAAATGCACGGTTTTCAAGCGTGTTAGAGATGCGAAGAAAGACGATAAAAAGTGGGTGATTGAAGACGATACACCTTTACTCATTATGGAGGTAGCATCCGGAAAGAGGCAGTATAACTTTACCGTAGGAGAAAATATACCTGGGGATGTAATTAGTTCGAGTGATGAAAAAGACAAGAAAGGAGGTGCTGAAATTAAAAGTAAACGGAAATCAGAGGACGATGTTTGTAAAGAAGTCAGCAATTCCACGGCTGAACTGCAAGAATCACTCACTTCTGCGAACCTGAATGTGGATAAGGAAGAGCTACCAAAAACGAAACTGAGCGATCCAATAAAGACTGAGAAAGAAGCCGAAAGGCAAAAAAGTGCAGGAGATGACGACAATGTGGAAGAAATTTCTAGGGAAAGCTGCGAATCCTTTTCTGATTTTGATTATCGAGGGTCGCAACAAAATCGAAATAATTATCCAGACTTAGAAGAACTCCTGGGGTCGGATTTTTCCTGTAAAACGACCACATACAGAGCTCAGTTCAATTTGTGGCCCTCGGAGGAAGCTTTTGGTGAGAAAAAAGTAGCAGAGACTTTGGAATCCGTTTTAAGAGGTAAATCTCCGATGACTGGAGTTGTGGCTGGAATTTTGGGAAAGCCGACACACTTCTCGCGAGTGACGACGAGCAATTCCCCGAAGGAACAAACGAACAGGGACGACATCGAACTTGTGGATTTGGACAGTGACGAAATGAGAAATAACGATGAATCAGATTTCATCGGTTTCGATCTACAGTCACATCCGAAGGCCAAATCAGGGGACGCTTTCTTGATCTTTGAGTCACCAGGAGTCACTACCTACTTCCCTTTCGAGATGGAAGAGCAAAAAGAGGGAGGCTGGGAGGAAGTCACTCTCTATTTGGACGAAGAAGAGGATGGTAAGATAACAGAAATTAAAGAATCGGATGATTCCGCGTCGGATGATTCCTCACAAAAGAACAAAGCTCCCGTACTTCCAGCGGGAAGATGGAACAATCGCCTGTCAATGTCTCCAGCGATGTCCGCGATTTCGGAAGAAGAAGCTGAAGAAGCATTACCAGACAAAGAACAAAGTTCGTTGGACACGGGAGGAGAACCAGCACGATGGGACGAGGAAGACACATCCGAGTCGGACCGCGAAGGTGCCGACTTCCGGAAATTGGGACCTCCAGCGAAGGAGTCCGAACGAAACAAGTCCATCCTACCAATAGAGGTCGGTGAGAGAAGACCCTCGGTTGAGGGCCCTTCAGCGGATTGCGGAGCGGCTTTCGTGGTTTCCTCCGAACTTGCATTGACTCTTGCTCTTGGAGTGTCCATTACGCAGATAACACCGCCGGATGTCGATCCTCCGCAAACAGAAGATGCGACTGTCCCCATCGTGAGCAGAAAGGAGAAGGCTGTACAAACGGATTTAATAGAAGAGGAGCAGCGAGGATGGATTCTTATCGACAACGAGGAGAGGCGTGGAGGGGCCATCAAGAAAGAATGCTGGAGAGCGAAATGTGAAGATAGGAGGAAAAAAGAGAGTGAGGAGGGAGAAGGTCCCGAAGGGGTTCCGGAGGAAAGATGCACGAATGGAAACGAAGGGGAAAGAGCCTCAAAGTACTACGAGAAAAGAAAGGGTGACGAACTAATGGTTGATAAGATACTGGAACTGACCTTTGGTGATGGAACATCTCCAAAGCAAAGAGCGGCCAGATTGGGCAGAAGGGAGTCCGTTTTTGATGATTACAAGTTCGACTTGTGGGAAAAAGGATTCGAATTGAAGAGAGTCGAGACGCAGGACTCGACCGGCTTAGAGTATTACCTGGACGACGTGGAACAGTTGTTAAACATCGAGCTTGAGGCGACGGAGCAAGAAGTGAAGTACATCTCAGCGAAAGAAATAATGGAGAATTTCACGAAGGTAGTAGAATCTCCTGAGAAGGTATCCGAAAGTACGAGCAGTGGGGAGTGGAGCAAAGGGAATACGGATGCAAAGAATCCTTGGGACGAAGAAGGCGTATCACCGACCAATACATCACAACGGGAATGTAAGAAATCGATCGATGATTTATTATTTGGCGATGAAAGCGCGGAAGAGAGGAGAAGAGAAGAGCGTAATTGGGAGGAAGAACACGCATTGGCGAAGAAGAAAAGAGAGCAGACGAAGAGAGAAAGGTCCGCCGAAAATAAGTCTCCGAAATTGAGCGATAGACGTCGCAGCAAAAACATGGGGATCTTCAAGACGTTTGATAAATCGGACGAAAGCTTGAATCTCGACGAAGAAAGTGAAAAAGATGGATCCAGACGAAGACAATCCTTCCCCAAGTCGTCATCCAAAGAAATGGAGGATGTATCTCAGCCAGAAGCGAGTGGCGAGGAAAGAGAAAACAGCGCTTCGACAAGCCGTGATACTTACCCTTCCCTTACAGACTCTTCCGGAGATTTTTCCTTCCAAGAGAAAATGGAGAAGATCACCACTTCGGACAAAGGAAACGAGCTCTCCGAATCAGAGAAAGTAATTGAAAATATAGATGGTAGCGTTCGCAGGCTGGCGATTTCAGGGAGCGATCGCACGGGGATTAAACTCTCGTCGAATGAAGTGGGAGAAGCGGGAAGGGCGGGAAAGACGGGGAAATCGAAAGAAGAGGAAATTAGGAGCAAATTGGCGAGCCAGTCGTCATCCATTGACGAGTACAGAAGGGCCGTTAGCGAAGCATATGCTTTTCTCGACGACGAGGAAACGACAAAGAGGACAAGGAGGGAATCAGTTAGTTGGAACGCAGCAGTGGCGAGAATGGACAGTTGGGATACAGAGTGGTCGGTGATATCGGGGGCAGAAACTGGAAGGATGCAAGAAACCACTGGATTGGATGAATCGTCTGAATCCTCTTTGAGCTCTGCAGAGACCAGAAAGACCAGCGATCCAACAGAATCCTCTTCCACCAAAGACACGTCTACCGAAGAGACGCCCGATACGAGATCCAGGCTAAAGTATAAGAAAAGCAAGGACGACGAAGCGCTATTCCAAGCGAGCGTCTCCTCGAAGAAAGATAATCAGAGTGATTTCTCCAGAAAAGCCTCCACAAAACACTCCGAAGGAAGGATGAATTTCGAACAAAGCAGCTCCGCGACAGAAAACAGCGATAGTAAGCAGTCTTCGGGCGAATCATCTCCTCAAGAAAAAAGGGTAGTAAGGCAGATTGCTCCCGTGCAAAGGAAAAAAGAATCCCCACTGATTCCCACAAAAGACAGGGAGAAATCCGATCAGTCCGTTAGTAAGACCACTCCAGAGTCTTCCTCAGATTCAGACGTGGCGAAGGCCGACGACAGAACGGTAATATCTGAATTATCTGAGATATCTCTGGATGAAAACTTCCACCAAGACTTTGCCGTGAGGGAAGAAACGGCGGTTATGGAGTCGAAACAAAAAGGAAAAACCTATGAGAAATCTCCAAGAAACAAAAGGTTGGAGAAAAAGCGTCCCACAGTTGTCGAGAATGCAGAGAAGATGCTACTCAAAGCGAACACAAATAACGATGAGAGGAAGGTCAAAGTCTCGAAAAATAAACGTGAGACAGAAAGGGACGGTGATGATGAGGGGAAGACACCGCCCACTTCTAAGAATGGTGAATCAATTTCACGTTCGAGCAAAATATTTACAGGAAATGACGACTCGAAAACACTCCGCAAAGATGTAAAAAGCGCGAGACGGGAATGCGAGACGCGAAGAGTCGAGGAAAGATTAGTTTCTTCCGTTAGGTCGGTCGCCGATGGCAGGACAGCAATGAAGGAAGAACGGAAGGTGATGTCAGAGGACGAGGGGGGTTTTGTGGCACGTAGAAGGATGTATTGGGAACGGAGAATGTCGTTGGATAGGACTGCCGATGTCACGAAGGTGAGGGAAAGGAGGGCATCTCTGGATGCTGTGACCCTCACTGAAGAAAGGAGAAGAATCTTCTCGGCGAGAATCTCCATTCCACCGCTGAGAGAGGCTTCTGCAGAAAGAGATCCCGTTAAAGTCTCGACCGCTAGAAGCGAGCCGAAACCAGCCTCAGGGAGTATTCCAAAGGGAGTCTCGAAAATAAAGCACAAATCCGCACCACAACCACTCACCCAAAGTTCATTGAAGAGAGTAACTTCCGCTAAAAGTGACATCACTCCTAGTAAAACATCGGACAAAGCAAGGGTGGTCTCCCGAAGTGAAATGAAACCCACTACAAAAAGTAAGGAAGTCCAAGATAAGTCGGCGGCGGTAAAGAAGGTGGTAAAAAGAGATAAAATAGAGGAGAAACTTATAACTACAGATTCAGCGGTCACGGGAAAGACTGCAGAAAAGGTGACCTCTAAGGTGAAGAAAATTAAAACAAAGAAGCCTCCGTCGACCCTTAAAGATTCCAGCGTTGCCGTAGCGAAATCGCAAAACGTATCCTCGATGGAAAAAAAGGTCGTCAAGAAGTCGACGGTGGGAGCGAAACCAATGGAGAAAACATTGCAAGAGACAGAAGGAAATATTCAGAAGGAGTGTTTGGATTCGGAGGAGGAGAGGATGGAATACGCGGTGAACAGGAAAAGAAGGAGCTCAGTGGAAATCCGAGTGACAGATGACGAAGACGTGTTGAGAGAGATCACCGTCATCCCTGTCTTCCAAATGGAAACTTATGAAGAAGAGGAAGAAGAGATTGATTTGTCCGCTGTCCGTCCGTCGACTGAGGGAAGGAGGGAAGGAGAACGCGGAGACGACGGTCGCACTGCCATCTCACGGCGGGCGGCAAAAGGTGAGCAGGAGGACTGATCGATCAGCTTAACTTCAGAAGATAATAAAATCAGAAAATTAACTCGATTGTATTTACACGAAAACCTAACTTAAATCCGTTATGGCAAGATGTTGAGAAGTATATAATGTTTAAGATATGACAAATAACGAGTTTTAACGAGTTTCTCCTAAAGAGAATACGATGGAAAGAGTGCATAAAATAAATTCAAGGGAGACAAAATCAACTGATTATCTTCGTTGTCCTGTCTATTCTCGGTATAGATAACTGTGTTAAGACATTTAGGTTTATGACTGCTGGCTACAATGCAAATATTTTCCATGGAAATCATTGTTCAAATAACTTAGAACTTGGGTGACCTCAGTTCGGATAAGGTGGATAAATGTATATGTGATGGAGTTGAATAAAACAGGCACCCATCGACAAAAATAATGTGAGGAATTTGGCTATTTCTATCGAAATGTCTTACACAACAGGAGCTCTGAACGTAAATCGAAATAAAATGTTAACTTTCTATGCACTTTTTGAAAAATACCTTTTCCATGATTGAATCCACAAATCTCGAGAAGCGATTTCCGGGGAGACGACAAAACCCACAGTTCAGTTTAAAATCGTGTTTTAGTCACATTTGCAAAAGATTACTCCTTCTCCATAGAGAGATTTCTAAAGGTCAACTCAATCAAAGTGAGATTCATTTCGGGGAACCTTGCTCAACGTCAAAAACATTAGCTCTAATTGTTTTTTTTTAAGCGATAATGCTCACATAAATGATTCTATGAAAAACACAAATATAGAGGTACGAGTAAAAGTTTCTTGCATACTGCAAGCTAATCTTTGAATATTTACCAAAACATCCAATTGCGCTCGGAACCTTGCAAAAGCATTCCTAAATTAAGCTAAGCGAAGTTTAAACAGGAAAATATACCCGGTCTGGTATTGAACCAAGGTTCATTGCCGTAAACGTTGCCGCCGATTAAGTTTCGGTAAAGACCCTTCTTGCCGTATGCAGAATTTCGAGTCGAAATAATATCGTGAAGGTACTAACATTCCGAATTTCCCATTTAATTGTATGATAGAATGCACTTAGTACTCTGGCGACGAACCATGGACCATCAGGGAAACGGTAAACTGCTTTTGTAAAACGTACTCTTGACTGCTACTCACATACCGGGTTACGGACTTCTATCTTCTTTGGAAATGTCTCATTAAGAAACTTCAGTATACCACCATACATATTTTATGGGAGATTTAGGACCGCCTGGAGCCGAACCAAGGACCTTCTTGGAAAATAAGATTTCATTTGACTGTTTGGTAGTGACAACACCGACCGTTTTTAAAATTCCACTTCCATTACAGCTTGATCTAAATCTGAAGAAATGCTTTGCTATGAGTTTCACGCGTTCTACGAACGTTATTCCCACACAGTACAAAATTTCAAGACATCCCTTAGAGTTCGTGCGTCACAATAAATATCTAAGAGTCACGTTTAGTAGTAGTTAATCTGTTAAAGAACATGTTCGAGATGTAATAGGCAAGGCGAACAAAATGGTAGACTAACAGGTAGATCGATGAAGGGATACTCATCAAGAGTAAAAGAAATAGCTTATTTTTCCCTTATTCGGCCAAATCTCGAATATTGCTGCGCGATTTAGGATCCACACGAGGTAGGTTTGGTCTCAAGACTTAGAAATGACCCAACGTAAAGCAGCTCGTTTTGTTACAAGAGATTTCAGGTTCGACAGTAGCGTTACGTCCATGATAGAATCCCTCCGTTGGAATTCGCTTCAGGAGAGAAGAAATAATTACCGAAGGATACTTTTAGAAAAGTTCCTCGGTTCCGAACTTAGGGACGAGGTGAATGAAATTTTGATTCCAGTAAGTAATGAGCGCGATCTACAAGAGGCATCAGCGAAGCGTTATAAGGAGGAAATTGCATGGACAGATGGTTATTTCTGGTCGTTAATAGAGCTATTGGAGAAGCTAATGGGGTAAATTAGTAAACGATGATGGTGTCATCACTCCCTGCCATACGCCACCGGCGGCTTGCGGGGTACTTATCTAAATCTGAATCTAGATATCGGGAAGTTCCTAGGCCGTAATTCGGGATTCCCCGTTTGAAATCTACGGGAGAATCGAAATGATGCCCTGGCGTCGAACCAAGGCTCATCAGGGAAACGTTAAACAGTGCATATGAAAACTAATTATAAAAGCTATCCATTCACCCGTTTGTAAAAGAAAATTGCATGCTAATGTTGGATAAGCGCCATTCTGACCAGTTCCAAAGTTTCAATTCAATATCTTATCGGCAAGGCCCTAAAATAAGATTCCGTTTTCCATTTGAAATGCAAGGTAGAATAGAAATGACGCTCTGGCATCAACGGATAGTTAGAGAAACAATGAACTGCGTGAAAGAATGTTTTCAAACGCCTCTATTGCCATTCCGGGTTTTATCTTTCCAGCTTATCGGGAAGGCATTTAAAAAAATCGTCGAAAATTTCACCAACGCACTTCTTACGGAAGCATTTCGAACCCACCTGGCGTCGAACATACGGTCATTTGCTAACATTTCTTCATTTGGTACTATGGAAGACCATCTCATCTGCAATCACCGTGATTTTTATTGATCTATCGCATCGAGAACGGCCTCAAAACAGATTGCAAAACTTCCCGCAAAAGACCGCCTAGCGTCGAACTCAGGACCCTTCCGTGAGAGAAGATAGCAAATTAATATTAGAAAAGTGCCATTCTGACTTGTTCCAAAGTTTCGATTCAATTTCGTATCGGGAAGGTCCTAAAATAAGATTTCGTTATTACCGTTTGAAATGCATGGTAGAATCGGAATGACGCTTTTGCATCGAACCAAGGAACATTAGAGGAACGGTGAACCCCGTGAAAGAATGTTTTCAAACGCCTCTGTTACCATTCAAGGTTTTATCTTTCCAGCTTATCGGTAAAGCATTAAAAAAAATTTTCAAAAATTGCAGCAATGCATATCTTACGGAAGAATTTCGCACCCATCCGGCGTCTAACTGACGGTCATTTTGTAACATTTCTTCCATTGGTAACATAGAAGATCTTACCGATAAGTGCCTCGAAATAATTTTCAAAAATCCGCGAAATGCATTCTTATGGTAAATTTCCGATATTTGGGACCGTCTGGCATCAAACTCATGATAGCCAGCGTCCATGTCTGATTTATTCTGGTGATTACAGGATTGTACGTCGTAAAAATTTCACGTCGACGACACTTGTGGAACATGCTTAGAGTTTGTATCCTCTATATATAGTTTTATCCGGAGAGATAACTATATATTAAAGTTCTGATTAAAGTGAGGTCTTACTCTCTCTTTTTACAGCAGAACGTAGAGTATAATTTCGCTCTTCCTCTCATCCGAATCTCAAAACAATTCGAAATAAACAGAAAAGGAGATTTTTGTGGGCTGTTGAGCGTAGACTCGGAGAGATCGCGGTGCCCTTTCTCCATTGTTGTTAAAAACTATCATTTTCCTTTCCTAATGGTCTATCTAGTAAAATATACTTTATTGTGACTGTAGAGTGAAAAAATACCTAAATTAAGGTCTCTTTGTGCAAAAATCAGACTATTCTTCAAATATATGAATTAATGCCATACGCATCCCTATTGTAACCCTTAAGGCGACGTTCCCTTTAGGTCCTCGAAAAGCAATTTAACCGGGCACTGCATTTTCTATTAAATCCTGAAGAAGTTTCACCATGTTTCAAATAATATTATAAGTTTGATTTAGTTTAATATATTGGGATTCGCTAATTTTCTCTTCAAAAATAATTCACCGCAAGAATTCTTCTCAGGTACAGCGCCTATCCAGAAAAAAGAACCGCCGCCGTCCGCAGCCTCTTCTCCTGATTCCGAATCAAGTGAGTTCCCTCGATCGCGACGCCACTCAATGCAGACGCCTGCGAGCGGTGGTGAGAGCAAGAAACGGTTCTCTCGCGCCAAGCAGTTCTTCGAGAACATGGGGAAGGACTCTCCTCCAAGTGAAGAGACGCCCAAAAGCAAAAAGAAAAAAGCCCGCGGAACGGCGACAGATGTGGAATCGATGGGCAAATCTTCCATGAGTAAGCCCAGGCGAAGGTCACCACTGCGCAATCCGGATTCCGAGAGGAGGAGAAGGGGCAGCTGCGATTTGATTCACTCGGCCCCGGGATCCGACGTGGACAACCCTTGCGAGAAAAGAGAACTCCGAAGCCAAACGTTCGGTGGAAGCGAAAGGCAACCGAGGGTTTCGGAAAGGTTTAACGTGATGGACCTGTTCAAAGACGTCGCTGGTGCAGGAACCGGGGGAAGCGGGGACCTGTCTGGGAGAGCGACCCCTCTGGGCATTCCTCATCAAGCGGCGGTGCTTGCCGCCTTACGGTCGGTGGAAGACGAGGCTAGATCCCCCTACGATCTGTACGAAGGGGCGGACGACTGCGTGCCATCGATGCAATCGAAAAGGGAATATCAATCGGAGTATCCACATTTGCCCATAACGTCACCTCGCCGTTCGAGACACAGGTCCTCTCACGTGGATCTCATACCACGGAATGTGTTGCTCAAGAGCCCGTCAAAGAGCACTCCCAGTAGGACGCGCTCTCAAGCAGAACTCTTCTAGGCATCCATTCGTGTCACTCAATAACGGGCAAGCTATTGTTTAACCTACAATTGATTTCTTCGTGAAATCATTTTTAATTTGTGTGAGGTAATGATGTAAGACTGTGAATCCATATTTTGAGTGAAATATAAAGAATGATTTGAGTGAAAATCCTTCATAGGTTAACAGTTTCCTATATCAATATTAAAGTGCTTTTAATATGTGTTATATGTTTTATAATCCAGTAACAACAAATACATGTTGTTTACTGACATTGGATCAGTTCATTTGATCAGACATTGAAAGTTATATTTTGTGTACATTCATGTAATTACTTCAATATCATAACAATAAAAGTGACCTTCCTTTCCCAAGCATTTTTAATATCACAGAAGTTTTTAAATAAATTTTCACTTTGGACTTTATCTCAATAACTGAAGAAAATTATGTTATCTTCATCTTATTCTAGCAAGATTTATTATCGCACAAAATCAACTAATTTCTTTCGTAATTCATTGATGCATTTTATGCAATTTCCATAATCTATATTAGCATACATTGTTCCAAAATACATTATTTATAAAATTAGATAGATAAAACATATAAACACTCTAGGAAATTTTAGTTTATGAAGCTTTAATAGACAAACCTTCAGTTAAGGTCCTTTAAAGTAATTTTTGTAAGGATATCTGGTGCATATAAATGCTTCTGAAATTTTCTTCTCCAGTTTATCTCCCCAGTAACAACAATGTATATTTTTGACAGTATTTTAATCTAATTGGATTTAACATTCCTGGGAAGATTACTGGTTGCATGAGGAAGCCCATCTTTTCAGCTATCTTCTATCCATGGATAATTTGATGGACACTTCTCTGGAATCAGATTAGGGCAGATTACTAAAATGGACAACAGTGGAAGGAGACAAGATGTCCCAAAGAAATCTGCTGATTTCTACTGAAGAAGAATTACTAATAGAAAGTGGTAACTGAAAATATAGATAACGTTTGTTAGTTGCAATGAATCTGCCATGTAGGAAATTGTAAATTCTGGCTACCGTTATTATAATCTGAATAATATATATTCCACAGAGAATACTTTTAATAAACAAATAACACCTTTCTTTGGTAGAAATCGAGAATATAAGGTCTCTTCTTCCATTCAATCCATCATCAATCTATAATGGATCAAACCATAAAATCACAATGCTCATTAAATTAACAGAAAATATTTTTATAGATTAAATAAATGTATTAGTGAAACTTAGAAAAAAGTATCCACAGCATGAAAACACTCTCAAAGAAGGGAGAGTGGCAACTAAAAATTTTAACACAGATATTCTTATCCTCACTTGGAAATAATTGCATTTTAGAAGCAATAAACATTTCAAATAATATACAATGCCCACCATATGTGCATGAAATACTTTGCAAATATTTAGTAAAATTCCGCAAAAAATAAAAATAAATCAAATACAAAATTTTCCATCGATATAAAACATAATGTGTAAGTATGTAAGGACACTTCTCAAAGATAGTAAGAGTAACCAGTAGTTTCAAATTTATAATTTGCATACCTAAAGAGAAAGAATTCAAAACATAATTAATTACCTGTTGATTTTCTTCACAGGATAACAATCATCTGGAGATGCATTCACACAAAAATGAAGTATAGTCAATCAACATTCAATTAACACTGCGAAAAGCTTGAAGGAAGCTGCCATCTTATATCAGTAGTTCTAAACTATAAATAACACAGAACATCAATACAGACAGTAAGTCAATAAAGATCAATATATGGTAACTTTGAGATCTTATAAGGTCTAATGATACCTTAAATATGGTATTTATTAAGGCGAGATTGAGACTGAAAAGTCTCTTTTTACATCTAATCATTCGTCAATGATATTATATACATAAAAAGTTTTGTGTAGGTGAAGAGAAATAGAGAGGAAAAATTTAGAAGGAGTAGATATAAAAAAACACTTAAGGTGATATCTTAGGAAAAAAGATTCACTGCAGGAAAACACCCACAAAGAAGGGGGGTGTGAAAAACCTGAGCAAACCTACTAATATTACAAGCCAGAAGATGTAATAGAAAACTGTGTATGACTTGGAAATTGCAAAAGCAGTACTATAAAGAAATTACAAAAACAATAATAAAATAAGTCAGACAAAGGAAAAATTGCAATAGTAAACAATGAGGAAATAATAAATATGACAAAAACATAAGATAAAACATTCAAACAAAATTACAAAAATAATAAAATCAAACCAAAAAAGAGGAAGTTGCAGGAATGCTCTATGAGAAAATAATAAATATCACAAAAAATAATAAAGTAAAACATTGAAATGATAAAAAAAATTTATGAAAATGAAATATACTAAAAAGACATGAGAAATTAAACAGTAATTATAAATGGTATTTCAATAAATATGAATGGAAATATTTTTTTATAAAAAGGACCTAAGAACAAGTATAAAGGACCAGTAAGATATATATAATTGTGCAGTGAGAAAGAACAGTCATCAGAGTGTTGATCAGTGCTGAAGTAGCTATATTGAGATACATTTATTCATTTGTTCGAGGTCATGGTTCACATGCTGAATATATTCTGAGAACCAGGTAATTGTAGAATCGAGATCTGCAGGTCATTGGCATATAAATGATGCTTACAGAATTTAATAGGTTGAGGACAGTCATTGATATATAGGGAAAACAGCAATGGGCCCATGGTCGATCCCTGTGCAAGACCACGATCAATGTTTAACCAAGCAGAAGAGCAACCATTTGAAACAAGTTTTTGTTTATGATCATGTAGATAAGAAGAAAACCAAACCATGGAGAATTCTGAGAACCCCATACTTCGTAACTTTGCAAGCATTATATCTGCGTCAACCGAATCGAAGGCTTTACTAAAGTCCAGCAGAATCAAGGCTGTTAATTTACTATTATCCATCAATTTACGAACTTCATCAGTTATCTTAATTAAGGCCGTGGCGGTGCTATGCGACTTCCGGAAACCTGATTGTGAGCAGTCAAAAATCGAATTTTTATGCAGGTATTCAGTAATTTGATGATGCGCGAATTTATCGAGGGCTTTAGAGAAAACTGGGAGGAAACTAATGGGTTAAAAATCATCAAAATTCAATTTAGAATTTTTCAAAATTAGTTTCACTAGCATGAGTTTCCATGGTGTTGGAATTTTTTCCCCAAGAAACAATAGGTTAAAAATGTTTGTTAATATGGGTAGCACTAAATAGCAAAGTTTGTTTATGATAGTATTAGGAATGCCATCAGCACCTTCAGCTTTCGACTTGATGCTTTTTAATTACACCACATCAGAAATATTGCAAAACAAAACGGATATGACCAAAACATGGTTAACAACATTCTCAGAAAACACAAACATAAACTCAAAATAAAACAGAACACAACACTTACTTCATCTCAGGACAAAAAACACAAATTCATAAAACTCCCCTATGCCCCGGGAACTAGCAACAAATTAAAAAACATTTTCTCCAAATTCAATTTTACTCCAGTATTTGTGAATAATAACAAACTATCCAACCTCCTTCATAACCCCAAAGACACTATGACACCAACACAAAAATCTGGCATTTATGAAATCTCATGCCAAGATTGTGATAAAATATACATAGGGCAATTGAAACGAAAAATAGAGAATAGATTCAAAGAACACTTAGCTCATTTTAGACACAACCAAATTAATAAATCAAGCGTAGCGCAACACATACAAGAACACAATCACAGGATTAATTTAGACAATTTAAAATTAAAGAAATCAATACAGAATAACTCAAAACTCGATGCTTATGAAAGCATTTTCATATATCAAAAGAAAGGGAAACTCATGAATGCCGACGATGGGCCTATCCCAACCTCTTCATTATACTCTCTTTTAAACACCGCTTCTTAAAAGACCCTAATCCCGGAATTTCCGTTCCCCACCTCATTCCCGTACGTCACTAGGAAAAAACCCCACCCCATCGCTCTTGGCCACACACCGTCCACAGGGACGTCACAAACCCCGAGAAAAACCCCCTCCCACGACAAACAGTTACAAATACCTCACACTCCACTCTTTCTGCTCATTCAGCATTGGACCCCCCAGGAAGATGGAAGCATTGTTTCCGAAATGTACATCGGGATTCTGAAGAACTGGGACCGCTAAACGATTATCCGTTTCCCGGGAATCGCCCTTAGATGGTCGCCGCTATTCGGCGCCTATTCCTTTTTTCTCCTAGAAATTTTGACTTAATTTATTGCGTCAGCTAAAGGATGTCTGTCGGGGAGTTGACTTTGTCGACCTGGGCTACGTTCTTAACTCGTATAGGGCACCCCTGAACAGCTCCAGAGTGCATTATATGGCCGAGTCTGCGGAGAAGGTAGCGGGTAGGGTTTTTAGGCTAAGAGTACTATTTCATCTACTTTTCGCAGATGAAATAGTATTCTTTGCAACCAATGAAAAAGATCTAACTTCAAGATTTCAAGAATGTAATACCACAGAACAGAAGATACAATTGGGATAGATTTAACAAAAACAAAGGTAAT
This sequence comes from Pachydiplax longipennis, assembly GCA_036926295.1. NCBI lineage: Eukaryota > Metazoa > Arthropoda > Insecta > Odonata > Libellulidae > Pachydiplax > Pachydiplax longipennis. The sequence continues at coordinate 2,667,039 of JAVFKF010000050.1, read as the reverse complement.
GTATAACTATTTTGCAGCACAAGAAACAATCAAATTTTAAGGAATGCCTCTGGAGGTCTACTCAGAATACACATACCTACGACAACTAGTAATAATAAGAAAGAACAACAGGATTAACGAAATGAACAGAAGAATTATACTTAGCTGGAATCCCTTAGGAAGAAATACACATTTTTTAGTCAAAAATGCCAATAGTCTTGAAGAGGAGAGTCTTCAACCTATGCATTCACGAGTGTTGACATATGGAAGCGAAACCTGAGTGTTAAATGCTGCAATAACCCAGAGATTTCAGACAACACAAAGAAGTATGGAAAGATGTATGCTTGGGATCACAAGAAGAGACAGAAGTGCAACACCTGGGTGAGGATGAAGACAGGAGTGACAGACATCATAGATGAAGTAAGATCATTGAAATGGATGTGTGCAGGCCATGTGGCAAGAAGAAACAACAACCGTTGAACAAGAGTGGTTCTACTTTCCACTCTTGTTCAACGGTTGTTGTTTCTGGACACAAAGAGACGTGAAGAGACCAAAAAGAAGACCAATGGACCAATGGAACAGAGAGATCATTAAGTACTTAGGGGTGACATGGCAAAGAGAAGCTCAGAATAGAGAGAATTGGAAGGCGCATGGGAAGGCCTACATCCAACGTATGTATATATGGACTAAGAAGTGCAAACTTTGTTCCATTAACTAACTCTTGGTAGAAAATTTCACAAGATATAACAAATATTTACTATAACTTAGCCATTTATTTTAATGCTGTTAATCTTAATTAAACTTAAAAATTTCTTCACACTTTTTCATTTCTTCACATCGATTCTACCATACATTCCAAAAGGGGATAACAAAATCTTATTTTAGGACCTTTTATGCATGATATCGAATGCAAACTTTGGGAACAGTCAGAATGGCTCTTATTTAACGTTAATATGCAATTGTTCTTCACAAATGGCGACTGGGTTCAACACCAGACGGTCTTAAATCTCCCGTAAGATATTAATGGCAGGAAATCGAAATATTTTAGGAGGATAGCCAGAGAACATTGAAATCCAAGACTCTATATGTGAACAGCAGTCATGAATATCTTTTATAAACCCAGCCTACCATTTCCCTGATAGCCCTGGCATCGAACCACCGACTATCGTGGAAACGCAGAACCAGGACGCCAAAATTCCCATTTAATTGTATGGTAGAATGCAAATAGTACCCTGGCATCGAACCAAGGGCCATCAGGGATTCAGTATACAGCTTTTGTAAAACTGTATTTTTGACTGCTTTTCACATGCCAGGCAACAGACTTCTATCTTCTCAGGAAATATCTCATAAAAATATTTCAGTTTCCAACCATACATTTCCTAAATTAAACTAAACTAAAAATTAAACTTTGATGGTACCTATGGAAAACGGCTGGTTTCTATCCCTTTTATATAGGTATATAGGTATGTACATCTGGAGAAGTAGCTATATATAATAGATATTAAAACAACATTACAATGGTATATGTTTATTTTCTTAAATAAATGATATCTACAGATGTTTCATTGATTGTAGCAAAAGCAACCAAAATTAAGTTACCAATATAATTTCATTCACTAAATCATCTTTTCTAATTATCACCCTGTATTATACCTCATTGTATAATTACTTAACCCTTATTGTATCTTTTCTTCATTTTCTTCTTTTAAAGAAAATTTATTTCTTTTATTATTATTTATTTTTCTCTTAGGCAATTATGCAAAATATCACATCTGATAATTACCTTTTTTACCATGACTAGTGCATTAAGATTGAGCTTTCCTTAACCTTTCTTCTACATCTTTCCAATTAGCCACTTTAAATATATTTTTCACATAATCTGGTCTCACATTTTTATACTGCAAATAATAAGCATGTTCCCAGACATCAATGCCAAAGAGAGGAACAAGTCCTGAAATGAAAAAAAAACAAAAAGGATTCATTGGCATGAATGATGAGCAAGAATCCTTTGCTCTCAAGTTTAACAACAAAAACAGGATAATGTTTTGGCTTTCCTTACTTCCCAGATAAAGATTGGAAAGGAACACTTACTTTTTTTAGAAATATTTGCAGATATTTAAATACAAACAGTGCTTTACTGAGCAAAAACATCACTATAAAAGAAGCAGAATAAACAGAAGATGACATATTCCTTAATAACATTAATATTTTGCAAATAATTATTTTTTAAAATATCTAGACATTAACTCAACCAAGTTAAAAGTTTGAATAAAGTTGAAATATTAATCATATAAACAACTCTCATGTTATTTAAGACCTTGTATAAACCAACTATTCCATTTCATAAAAGACATAAAAATGAGATACTTCTCCAAACAATTACCACAAATTCCAAATTATTTCTAAAATAGTGTTGCCTGTGATTATATGAAAAGAACTACAATCCATAAAAAGATTAATAAATGTAAAATATTCTCATGATACAGCTACTTAATGCTCTTAAATATATTAGTCATCAGAATGAATATTTAAAAATCCTGCTGAAACATTTTTTATGGCTACAATATACACATTGCAATGATTATCATAAAAATACATCAGTAATTGAAGAGGATAATTACAGAAAATGCATGTTGGAAACAAAAACTACGACTATAGCGGGAACTCTGTATAGTGCAGTCCTTTCCAAAAAAAATTATCATGTTGGGGCCAAATCACTTAGGATACATTTTTAAAGAGTCCAGTACCAGATAAGTAAGGTTCTTGGTTCGATGCCTGAGCATCATTTCTATTCCACCATGCATTTCAAAGAAGGATAGAGTAATCTTATTTTAGGGACATCCTGATAAGATATTGAATTGAAACTTCAGAACAGGTCAAAATGGCACTTATCTAATATTAATATGTAATTGTGTTGCACGATAGGGTCCTTAGTTCGATGAAAAATATTGGACAAGAAATACTTGGGTTGCCCATATTTCTCCTTGTGCATAAATACCATACAAATTAGAATATGTATTTAATGATATCTCTAATGCTGAGTCCCTCACCTTTCTAAAATTATCTACCCTATGATAGACCATATACAATACAAATAGACTGTAATAAATACAATACAAATAGACTAACAATCTTTGACTTAGTTTTGCTGTATAAAATCATTCATGGTGAGATTGTGTGTCCTGATCTCCTCTCCAAAATTCAGTTTAGAGTTCCATCTTACTCCTCAAAATCTGAACAGGTCTTTTTTATAGACAACTTTTCTACCAAGTACATGTACAACTCAACATTACCTCGAATTCAACGTTCAGCAAATTCAATTTTTGTTAGCAACAATATTGACATATTTAATACAAGTGTTAGCAAAATTAAAGCCTTAAAACTATAATATTTAGTTTATGTATTTCACTGACATGTCATGATTGTTTTATCCATGCCTGCCTGAATGTGATAATTTTTGATCTTGATAAATACTTCTAATGATGACTTGTTATAATTTGACTTGTATTCTTGATACATGTTATTCTATATTCTTTATTTTATTTATTCTTACGCTATATATGTTCAATAACTACTATGTATGATAACTTTATTTTGTATTTCATGCTAATGTTGAATATGTCAACTTTTGTATACATTTTAATATTTTCTTATGTACACAGAACTTTTCTTGCTTTTGTAAAGGGATTTCTCTCGTTAATTAACAAATAAATAAATCCCATCAATTGAGGTTTGGAAAGGACTTTGTTACTTTGCTTTATGCTCCACATGCTCACAGAATGAACTTTTCCATAAAAATAATAGAACTTAAATATATGATAATTAAGAGAAAATGCAGTACTATGAATTGGAACAGAAGAAGGGGAAATTAAAGGAAACGTAATGAGAACAGAAATGGAGTAACGATGAAAGAATACATTAACCCTTCAAAATCCCCCTTTACTTACAGGGATAATCTCGTTTGACATATGTGTAATAGCGAACACATCGGATGAATAAGATGTCCTATGCATAATTTTTCCGTTGGCTAATATTTCTAGGTGAGATTCGTTAAACCACATTGAATGCATTTTGAATTATTTTGTTGATATTAATTTTATCTCTCCGAATACAAACGTATCATTATGACAAAATCAAAAAACCTTAATTGAGTGTTCATACTTAATCAAGAGAGGTAAATGAATGCTATTTTTTCACCCTGAGACACGCCATCCTATGGATGCAAGGGGTGCATCGCACCCAGGCAGGTAGGATGCAATGGGTATTTTCCATAGATAACAACACCTAAAAATCATACCAATCTATTTATTACAATATATTTAAAGGGAATCAAATGTGGCATAACTATAAAGTAGCAGCGCACATGCATTCTCAGTTCATTCTCCACTGACAACAAGATGACACTAAAGCCATAGTGGGTGAGATGAGGCTGGAGTTGTTAGTGGTATTTTTGGTGAAAGTGTTTTCCTAGAAATTGCACCCGGAATCACTTGTGGAACTAAGAGGAGAAGGACTTACAGATAATGGAATGGCTAGGGAGTAGCAGGTAGGCAAAAGGGGTTCACTGAATTCCACATGTGCTGATCTTGGAAAAAATAGCAAGGTCTAAGGAGTAAACAGCAGGGGAGGGGTCAAAGAGATGCGACGAATATCAGTTGTGAAGGAGCATTTTAGATTGTAGTATAGCTAGGAAGTAATCAATGAATATTAACTGTCAAGAACCCTCTCGCAAAAGTATCTGGGTTTTCCCCACCATACATTTTGTCTATTCTAATTGTTGGAATCTCAGAAACACGGAGTTCTGAGAGTTAGGTGCATTGCAACCACATTTCACTTATACTAAAATATATTTTTTTTGTATACCATACTAATATATGTCAATTTCTCATTCTTTTACTCATAAATATAGATTAATCATAAATGCCTCTTCTTACGGTATTACTGAGGGCATAGGACACTGCAGAGTTCTTTCTTATTGCTCAATTTCTGTCTAGCTCTATTCCAGATCATTTTCTAATAGCTTCCTTACCATGGACATATTGAATACTTTTCTTTGTGTGCCACTGTGCAGATTTTTATTTTTTATTTTCAAAGAATAACCTTTACAAAATTATTTTCAATCCAAATAACATGTTACAAGTTATAATCGTTACCATTACTCATATTACTACGAATATGGTATTAAAATCTAATGAAATAGATTGCATTTTCACTGAAGTGGCAAGGACTATTTCTTTTGATTTAATAAGTGCACTAATCATAATCGATATAGGATTTTTACTCCGAAATATATTTACCAGAAATTCCTTAAAAATATCATTTTCTGTGATTCTACAACATATCATTAGCAATGAAATTCTAAAATATTATATACATACTCTTGTGTGCATCTGCGTTATCCTGAGACTCATTTATATAGCTGATTACCTTTGCAAGTGCTTTTCAATGGCTTTGTTAATAAATAGGTTCTTGAAGCTTGCCACTTTCCACTAAATATTTGACTTACTTTCTTCACCTTTTATCATTTCAATGAATTTCATTCAAGAAGGAAAGAGACTTTGAAAATTTCTGGAGATCATAAACTGCCCTCAACTTTATTGCTGTTTTCTTCCCCAGATGTGGGGGAGGAGAGTCCTCTTCCATCCTTAATACCTGCTCCATTTTTCCCTGAAATGCTCGGCATGGTGTCAGAGCACGTCGTGAAAATTTGCGGAAATGTTTACTCTTCCATTCATCCCCTCAGATGTTTATGTAAACATGGATATTATTAAGAGAGTTACAAAATGGGATCTCAATATTATCCAATATGAGCTTTGCATTAATATCTCCAATAATTCGTTTTAATAGCTTGGGATACACAATAACAATGGCTTGCAATTTTAATGGATTTATCTTCAAAAAATTGTCTTTGCTACATCTGTGAATTTGTTGGAGGTCATGGTTCACATACTGAAAACATTCAGGGAAGCAGGCAACGGTAGAATCAAGATATATCTGCAGATCATCAGCATAAAAATGATGTTTACAGTATTTAATATAATTCAATTTTTAATATATATCTGCGTCAAATGAATCGAAGGCTTGTATCTTGCTTGCTTGTATCCCTTATATTCGGGTATACAGGCATATCCGGAGAAGTAGCTATATATAATAGGTATATATTAAACTTTATATTTTAATGGTAAATGTTTATTTTCTAAAATATGCATATACCATTTCTTTTTGTTTCCCTCTTTAATAAGAAAAATAACACACACCTTTAAATAAACAATGCCATCTTGTTTATAATCTATCTGTAGTGAAATGTATAACATTAAGCTAGTATAAAACTAATATACCTATACTATTAATATAACTATAAAACTAGATATTTAATATAATTGGTGTCAAAAGAATACTCGATAAAAATAATAATAGTTTTATCTTACTCCTAAAATACTGTTATAGTCACAAGTTGCTACTAACCACTGGTTAACTACAAAATGGAAGTTGTGATCACATCACAGTTCAAAATCACATTCATATTGAAAAATCAAAGAAACCAATATCATGCCATTACTCATAAATACTTGTCACAAATAGCCACACAGTATTTCTAGTTCTCAAAAACCAACAAGGAGTTTGGAATGCCTCCGTATCCACTTTTTGTTACTGAAAACAGACTACCATAGGAATGATAATAAGGCTGGTCTCATTAGTATTTTTATCAAAATGTCTACTAATGTCAGATTTGGATCATTTCCATAACTTCTTAAGTTAAATTTTATCTCACAATGGATGTGACAAGAGCAGGCATAGCAAATTTTGATGCAATTTGGTAGTTAGACAGACATTGAGAAAAGAAAACAAATCATTTCCTAAAAAGGGTTTTATGAGAAATTGTTTTCACAGAAAATGGATTTTTATAAATATCTTTGACATTTATCATGAAAGATGTATTATTTTAATCCAAAATATAATTAGAGGATGTGACAGTGTAATGTTAATGGGATGGACATCTTTGATGATGAACCAAGGTGAACCTATGACATATATCTCTCTATCTATGATATATCTCTCAAACAAAGTATGTATATAGTAACATTTGAACACTTTAAGGGAATTTTCTGGGAAAACTCTTTAAAACCTCTCTGAGGAGTAATATGTGATCCTTGTCCTGAAGTCTATCCAAATAAATTTGCACTGCCAATACTTGGCACAATTCTAGCAGGTTAAGAATAGAAACAATTTTATATAATAAACTCAATAAAGATATGGTATAAAGTCAAATAATTAAAACAATCCTTTGCATTCTTATTTCTTCATTAAAATTGGTGCCTGACATTTTATATGATAAAAGCAATTATCTAAACATGTAAAGAGTGAGTTAAGAATTTAGGCTTTCAAAAGGAATGAAAGGATACCTGTAGTTGCTTCCAGAGGGTCTTGATTTGGACATGAAGCTATCTGCAATCTCTTCATTTGCCGATTATAACCCAGCCAACCCCAACCTGAACCTTGGACACCAACTGCTGTAGCACTGAGTTGATTCTTGAAATTCTCGAAAGATCCAAAATCTCTGTTTATGGCTTTCAGCAGCTCACCTTTAAAATCAAAGTTAAGAAGCTAATACTTTAAAGCATCTACGAAAGATTAACAATTAGTAAATGACCGATAACATAACGGAGATGAACAAATAAAAAGAGATCATATAAAACTATGATAAGAAATTACTCAAAGAAATCAGCAACTTCCTATAGTTAAACAATTATTAAAATTGAAGGTTACTACATGTTACACTAATAAACGGTGTAAAAAAAAACTCCTCGGAGTATTATTCGTAGCAAAGTTGTTTGCCTATTACACAGGGCCGATAAGTTTTAGACCCATACCTCGGTTATATGGACAGTGAAAATTGAAATTATGACATATCGATAATGACACTAAAAATTAAAGGCCCAATATTCTTAATAAATTTAATTAATAATACAACCGATACTGAAACCTCGAATCCAAAGGCACAATGCCGAACCATTGAAATCATCTAACATACCTCCTGGCTCTCCACCCCCATTTGGTGATAGATTATGCCAAAAAATAGAATGATTTATATGACCACCCCCATTGAATCTCAACGCCGGCCCAAGGCTAATGATTGTCGAAAGATCATCTGCAAATCCAAAAGAAGTTACTACTTTACACAGAAAAAATATACAAATTTAAATGCACTAAATTCCTAATAAAGTACTTTTCGCTTTCGCCTCCATCAATTTCTCTTCTGCAACGTTTAAATTCGTAACGTAAGTATTGTGGTGTTTTTGATAATGAAGCTGCATTATTTCAGCACTAATTACAGGTTCGAGAGCGTTGAAGTCATAGGGAAGATCCGGCAACGTATGTTTGAGCCTTTGGCACGGAGCAAGAATAGGGTTTCTTCCATTTCTGAAAAGAAATTTCATGTAAAAGCGGGTAACGCCAAGAATTAACCAATAATATTAATCAACATACCTGATTACAACGGATGTGACAGTTCTTAGCATTGTTATAATTAAATGAATCGACCTTGGTGCTAACTTCAAGAATAGCCTGGTAACTGAACTGCTGAGTTTTAAGGAAATATGGAATGCACTTCTATCGATACTGCATCGACCCTCAAGGAAAGGACGGGATAGGAATACTTCTGAGGCTTCTGAGGATAAAAGAACCAAGTGACATCTGTTGGAGAAAAATGAAACTAGCATCGAATTTTCGAATAACGACGCGTTCACCGTTGGCGGCGACCACAAACTTGAAACTCTATTCATCTACATTAATCGCAAAAGAAAAATCAATTAAAGGGATTCATTACTTATTAATTTGGCAACTATATTACATATCATGTACTAGTATTCATCAAGATATGAATTTTAATATTCCTGCTTAGTTTGATCTTGCAAATTTGATTTATTTGCATTGTTTCAGTCTTTTATGTATAAAATTTGGAAATTATTATAAACAATTTTTTTAAATTCAACATGCATAAACCTTTCCCATGATCTGAGGAATATTATTATTAAATATTTTTGTTCAAAATTTTCGGGTATCCCCAATTTGAATGAATGTGAATCAAGTTCAAAACTAGATATAGGTACAACCATAGATTTTATTACCTAAAGTATCTTTGGATCAAAATTTCTTTTCCTCTAAGATTTATAAACAGACAACAGTAAAATTAGATGGTAGTGCAGATATATTTTTTGCATGATCTTTGCCTGAAGAGTTCTCATTACATTCTCACTAAATAGAATCATGCACTTTTTAAAAGCCTTCAGCTACAGTGTTCACTAAGGCATCTAAGATATAGTTCATAGTGAATTGCATCATGGAATTTTTGAAATAATTTGGCCATAGTTGTGACTGTGGCATACTTTAATGGTCTATACATTAAATAGATTAAGGCAGAGTTTCCTAAATTGAGATATTCATCTTTTCATTATATTTCTGAAAAATAATTTTAAAAATTTGTGAAGTTAGGTATTCATTTATTGGTTTCATCAGATTGGATTAAAATAGTCAAATTTATTTTAATTTTACATAGTATAAATGCATCACTGGACAATCCAGAAGAATCATCCATTATTTAATAGTCTTCCCTTGATTCAATACTTGCTAGCATTATTGTACTTCTGTTTTCTAAAACTCTTTTCATTATTGCATTTTCAGTCTTCCAGTTTCCCTCATGCCTTCTTTTCATTGCATAGTCTTCCATGACCACCCTGGCTATAAGCCTCTAAACAGCTGTGATCCTTAATCCCATTGGAACTGCAGAAAAACCTGATTAAGATGCTTTTGGGGGGGAACAAGTAAAGACTTCAACTTAAATGGGATTGCATTTTAACCAGTTTATGTGTGGCTGGTTGCAACACATCATAGTTTTGAGGAATGGTCTGCTTTTCACACAAAGACAATATCTTAGTTACTTGATTTTGGTCACTTTTCATGCTACAACAAAACAATTTTTACCTGATAGACAATTTGGGAAGAATACCAAATGTTTTAGCAGAAGTGGAAAGAGTGTGTCAAGAATTCTCCCATGATACTTAGGAACAGATGCTAATTAAATGATTTATTGTGGTATTAAATTGATTGAGTAAAGGATTTTAATCCTTTACTTTTTATTTAAAAAATATACAATATATTTCTAAAAATAGCAGGTACATATGAGTATGAGAATTTGCCTTCCAAACCCATACCATCAACAGAACCCTTTTCCAATCAGTTTCCTTAAGTGTATAATTCCATATAGTTACTTATAAAGTTATATATACAAAGAATGTATCTTGTTTTCACAAAATATTGTTTTGGAATCAACAGTAGATAGTTGTAAATTCACAGAGTAAAACTTATAAAGAGGATAGAAGCTATTTGTAGATAAGAAGTAATTAAAAGTATTCTAAAATAAATTGTTTTCAATCAGTTTGAGTTTAGAGACGATCACTTTCACAGCATTACCATATTTATATAGATCAAATATGGTACTTTATCGCTCACAGATGATGGCTGATTCAGTTTTAAAGTCATACAGAACCAATCTTTACACATATTTCCATCACTTTTCTATCAGTATTTACATAATTTTTTTAATTGATAGCTTTAATTGATAAATTAAACTTATTATTTTTACACCATTTTTACAATTCTCACATTCAAATCTAAAAATAGAGAGATATTACAGCATCCTTGATGTCATGATTATGATGATATTGCAATGGAATTGACCATTTCATTGGTACAATTTTAAGTTGGTTTGACTGAGTATGTAGATTTTTAAAAGAAATTCATGTTTTACAGGAATCTCAACCATGATTATGTGAATTTTCTGAAATATTTCTTGTTGATATAGTATCTACAACAACAAATAATTTGGAGTTATATTACATAATATGGCAAGATAGTAACTTCCAGCAAGTAAGTTGTATAGATCATGTAATTTTTTTCACTTAATGAAAATCTACTTATCACAAGTTGCATCAAGAGCTGTCTAATACAATCACAATATTACATGAATGAAGGGATATTCCACATACTGGGATGAAATTTTCTTGTTGCTCTTTCTATATTTGCTTCTGGAATTGGTGAAGAATCCATTACACTTCCCCTGTAGCCGCTCCAAACAAAATGTGATTTCTCCAGCTTTCATGATGAAAATTTGGTATGATATCTTATCATTACACTGAGAGATCTGTAAATAAAAAGATTCAACTCTGATTTAAGGTAATCAGTGAAATTTATATCTTCACCCCAGTGTCCAGAGTGTGGCAGAATAGATTTGGAATGGTATCTCATCAACTCATAAAAATCATTCTATTCAATCTTTACTCTATTTTTCATTCTTTGGGTAGTTCAAGCTTCCCTTTTTCCTTCTGCTTAAAGCATTTCTTAATGTTGATAGTGTAACTCGTACTAAGCAAAAGAAATTCAAACCTAATTTATGATGAATAAGTTGCACTTAATGATAAGTAAAATTACACAAATCTTTAAACTTGAAATAGTTTTATGAAACAATTATCAGGTTAGATATTAAAGTTCTACCCAGGGCTAGCCATCTTTCAAATGAGGCCCAGATGCCACCCCTTCTTACATTGTTTACTATCTGCAAAATGAAAGGTAAAATGTGTCCCCTTCAAGTTGGGGGCTAGACATCAATGTCTCTTTGCTACCTATCATCCATCCTAGTATCAATTTATGATATGAGAAGGACCAGAATACCTGAATATCTTTTTTATAAAAAGAATAAAAATTGTTCAGACCTTTACTTTATTTGAAATTTTAAACATTTTTGAAGAAGCTATCTGTGAATCACATTCATGAAGTAAACAAAATTATTACTTCACTGTATCTATGGGTGAGGTGATAAGTTAACTGTTTCAGGCACCAAATGTAAGGACATTTGGTGCCTAGTGTTCTACATTGCCAAAATCGCCAAGGTATTCACACATATATACATCATATAAGGCCATGCCTTTTACTTAAAGTACCAAACATTAAACCCTCTCTTTCTTTTTCATATCTCTTGAACTCCATAAAGAGAAATAATAGGAGTATAAGCTGAAGAAACTGCAATGCATCTGACCTCAAATGGACAAATACTGAGCCAAATTTTTTATATTAGTATCAAGTGAGTTTTAAAAATAATTTTCAGGGCCGTATTTCAAAGAACATATAATAGATAAAAAATTTTAGTATATATCATTGTAACCTATTTAGTTAACTGTGAAATTTCATTTTATTGATACACAAATGAAATGGTCAATTACATGTTACTAGTCCAATTAGTAGAATCTTTAATAAATTAAGTCCTAAAAATGAGTATATATACAATTAAATCCAACAACTGATATTATTATTACCTTTTTATGGTAACAATACGCTTGCTGCTTTATGGTGCTATGATCTTGAGTCATGACTACCAACAGCTTCCACTGGTGGATTACTTGTTTCTAAGTTTTCTTGGAAAGGAGAATTATTGTTCAATTCAACATCTAATTCATCTGTTGAAGGCTGTTGATCAGCCCCGCTACTGTTGCCACTAGAGCTTCCATCAACTTCATTTGTACCACTGCTATTTGAAGCATTGTCATCCAGGAACCTAAAAAGGATTTAAAATCTTTCATCAACAAAGGTAATATATCTACTAGATTCCAAAAGATAGAGAAAAAGTGAGAGAAAATTATGAGACAACTGTTAGACACACTCCACAGTAAGAATCAGAAGAAAGTCTTTAGAGAAAGGATGATGATAAATTGAGGAGTGTAGAAATTAAGAAACTGAGAAGGGTACTTGTCAAAAGAAGTAGAGATAGAGTGCAAAATAAATTAGTGCAAGGAGAAGCATAGAAACATGAATATTGAAGTTCAGTGGCACAGATGAGAATAGTCAATGATTACACAGGAAAAATGGCTGAAAAGAAACATTCAATATAAAAGTTAAAGGAAGCTGGGCAGCACAAAAATAGACAGAATAACTTATAAAAAAATTGAAAGTTTATAGAAGAACAGTTATATCAATTTATAAATGTTTCATTGAACTATTTACTCCAAATCGTCTTTTAGTTGAATATAAAAAATAGATGGGCACAGCATCCTATAGTAAAAGATGCCATTTTTCATATACATAGTAAAATACCCTAGGGTAATCCATAGAATATAGATGCTTTCCCTCAACACTAACTGAAATGAGTAAAGCATTAGGCTGGTAAGTAGTGTAGCTATAGAGGATTCCACATTTAGTTGACAGTATTGTCCTTAAGCTGGTGCCAAACTTTCCCTCAGTCTACGCGCATCGCGATTACCACGCCAAATTTGAATTGGCTACCGGATATGTTAAGAAAAAGGGCATTGAAATGTACCTAAAGTAATGTTTATACGCAATATTTTCGGCTTGCAAAAGATCAAAGTTATAAATACCATGTGAATTTCTTGAACTAGGTATTTCATAGAATAATAATGGATAGCTGGTAGGCGTTTGGCAGTTTACAAAATCTTAAGATCACTTTCTGAAAGAAAAATGAAAATAAAATTATGGGAATACTAGCAGGTAAGTTTGGAAAATCAGAAAGTATCGGAATTGCGAACTGCTTTACAGAATGTATGAGATATCTTGAATGTTCTCATTTACGACGGCGACAAGAACAATTTCATAAGTATTTCCTGACAACGCATTCATACTGATCATATTTACACAAATTTGAATGAATGATATGAAATTTTGGCTGCTAATAAATATAATCTCATTAAACTAAAAATCCATTTTTGCAGGACAAAACGCCAAGCGTACATTTATTTTCATCCCAAACTCCTTTTCTTTATCGTTTAGTGCATTTACTAGGTTTCGCAAGCCCCTTTCAGAATCGCACACAATAGCCTGCTGTCGTCTGCACATCTTACTGACTTCATGAAGCTACGTACCATATGAAAGTGTTACATCTTCCAAGCACGCGGAATTTTCTGCTGTATTAAAGAATTAATTGAAAATATTTAGGAATTTTAAAGAATATTCGGAGCTTTGATGAATACATAGGTTATGATAAATTCTATCTTTATCAATTACTAAAAGAACCAGATCTCTTACTATGATCGTAAGTTATGACCCTTCAAAATAATCCATGTTCGCCGGATTTCGCGAAACTTACGAGGGTTGGAGAATTAATAACTAAACAAAAGTTAAGTTTAGGCTGCATAATTGCCAGAAGGGTGGCTTGATTGAAGTGTTCACATTTTAAACTTAAAAAGATAGGTCTTCTTCTCGATTCTTCATGATATGGCCTATTCCTCCTTCACACCTATAACTGAAAGCGGGCATCTACGGGCAGTACTGTGAAATTTTGGCGCGCGGAAAAAATCAACAAACTGAAACATTCATATCCCTTTGTTATCAAGATAAAGTCCTCTTTCCTTCACAAAAAATATATGCACATTTTTCTTCAAATTTCTTACGCAGAATGTTCATGAATATCTCTTGCAGAATGAGATTTAGCTGACGATGGATTTTCCGCTTGCATAATTCGAAAATTACGGTTCAAAGAATCTTAAAGATTTAATGAGAGGCGTTCAAAAGAGGTAATATAAAACTATAAGTTTTGCCGGTACAGAAAGTAAGGTATGGAGATATTTCTGTGCTAATTTTGTGTCGAATGAAAGAACGCTTTGCTCACAACAGCGTAATAAAAATAAAATAAGAAATTCGTCTTTCTATGCGAAAATGTAGAGAAATAATTTGTATCAATTTCATTTTTTTAATATTCAGATATAAATTCCACCATACCATGCATCCTTTATTTCAGTGAAGAATTTTTAAATCAAACAAGAAATTTTTCGCAGCGTTTGACAGCATAGCGCCTTGCTCCTTACGGCGAAATACTCGGGAAACGATTCTCCGTAAGAACACGTACTGTGGATAATAGCTTCTAAGAGGCTTCTCATCATGTCATACTTAACAAACAAGTAATAAACACAATGTTGTATTTTCCGTTTTTTCTGAGTATGACAATTCATAGAAATTTCCTTTCTTCCATCGAGTTCATACCAAAAGCAAGCTCAGCTATTTGTAATATATACGTATATGTATATATTCGGTGACAACTCAACCAAGGATTTATAACAAAAGAATGATTGGTTCACTTGTGATCACAATTTAAATATCGTATAAACAAATTTAATTGTAGCTATATTACAAGTTTGTAAAACAAGGGAAATTTTAGGTTGGAGAATATTATGAAACATTCCCGCAAGAATGATTATTAGGGCGTACCGAAAAACAAAAATTTTTAGTAGCGGGAACGTAATAGGTTGGAAAAGTTGCCTTTTAGGCTCAATAACAAATGTGCAAAAGATGGGCTCTAACAAAGTTCGTCTTGGGCCTGACCAAAGAGCTCGAAAATTCGAAATTTTAGTGAAAATTGCGTTTTTTTAGATAAGTTAAATTTTCGACGGAGCATACATACATTTGATTAAATGGCTGTTTTTATTAGTTTTGATCGAGGAACAATTAAATTAAGCCATTAAAACCAAATATGACGAGATATCATACTTTTAAAATTTTTGGAAACACCATGGAAAGTGGCAGCACCTCGCTGGTTCAGCTGCGGTGAGCTACTCAGGACTCATCATGAGGTGGTGCCTGCTAATCGAGTCCCGCCCGCCTACACACCCATGGACGCATACCAGATAACTAGCTGATGTCTTTGAAGGCTGCTTTTGTTCCAGTTTTTGGTATTCGCGAGAGGATCTTCTCTCCTATGAACCCGTCTCTTACATCGTGGCCGTAGACTAAACGTGAGGCCTCTGTGACTTCTTTTACGTTTCGTTCAACTGCTTGAGAATCATTCAGGAGGGAAAATAATGCAGCAAGCTGCTTTATAGGTTCCTTTGCATTACCTTTAATGTTTTGAAGATCCTCGGGAGAAAGACTGACAGTAAGTGGTGGCTTGGTGACAGTGACTTTATCCCAATCTATCAATTCTTCATAAAAGGCAGGTCGAACTTCTGTTGCGCGATGATGAACTGACAAACCTACTCCGTTTGATGATTAATTCAACATAACACTTTCTACGCTAATCTATAAAGCGTTTGGAAACATAAAAATATTATTGCGGTTCATATCACGGTACTCCACTTCGAAGTTATCACATTATTCATCTCCATAATTTATCATACACACTCATAAGCGATCGTGACCACCAAAACGATTTCTGGGCGAACATAAAAGACATTATGTTGAATTACATCTTCAACAAGTTTTCGTATTTGCAAAGGAAGGTATGGTGTATCAGCTATGTAGTTTTACGGCTCCATCTTTCACTGTGTGATTTCTCTTAATTACATACCACATTGGAACGTAGACATGCATGACAAACTTCGGGTTATGTTTGCTATGTTTACTGATGAGCGACCTAAAATAAGAACACAGGTAGGACATAGATTCATCAACGCAGGAAACCATCAAACGGAGTAGATTTGTCAGTTCATCATCCCGCAAGAGAAGTTCGACCTGCCTTCTTATGAAGAATTCATAGATTGGGATAAGGTCACTGTCACCAAGCCACCACTTACTGTCAGTCTTTCTCCCGAGGATCTTCAAAACATTAAAGTTAATGCAAAGGAACCTATAAAGTAGCTTGCTGCATTATTTGCCCTCCTGAATGATTCTCAAGCAGTTGAACGAAACGTAAAAGAAGTCACAGAGGCCTCACGTTTAGTCTACGGCCACGATGTAAGAGACGGGTTCATAGGAGAGAAGATCCTCTCGCGAATACCAAAAACTGGAACAAAAGCAGCCTTCAAAGACATCAGCTAGTTATCTGGTATGCGTCCATGGGTGTGTAGGCTGGCGGGACTCGATTAGCAGGCACCACCTCATGATGAGTCTTGAGTAGCTCACCGCAGCTGAACCAGCGAGGTGCTGCCACTTTCCATGGTGTTTCCAAAAATTTTAAAAGTATGATATCTCGTCATATTTGGTTTTAATGGCTTAATTTAATTGTTCCTCGATCAAAACTAATTAAAACAGCCATTTAATCAAATGTATGTATGCTCCGTCGAAAATTTAACTTACCTAAAAAAACGCAATTTTCACTAAAATTTCGAATTTTCGAGCTCTTTGGTCAGGCCCAAGACGAACTTTGTTAGAGCCCATCTTTTGCACATTTGTTATTGAGCCTAAAAGGCAACTTTTCCAACCTATTACGTTCCCGCTACTAAAAATTTTTGTTTTTCGGTACGCCCTAATGATTATACTATAGAAGGAAAAATGTTGGTAACATGATTTTGTTTGAGAAAGGTACTTAACAAATGAATAATAGCAAACATCCAAATCTTGAACCGCCAGTGATGTTTGGAAGGGGAGTATACAT
The DNA here is from genome assembly GCA_036926295.1 of Pachydiplax longipennis. NCBI lineage: Eukaryota > Metazoa > Arthropoda > Insecta > Odonata > Libellulidae > Pachydiplax > Pachydiplax longipennis. The sequence goes on along the minus strand of JAVFKF010000050.1, from coordinate 2,649,692 downwards.
GAAAATATCTCTAGCAAATCTAGGTTCTTTAATGATCTTCGGATAGAACGACCAATATAGTCATCTGTTATAGCGATTAATTCCTTGTAATGCTCCGTCGATGCCACTCGAAGATAGTGCTCGTTTAATGGATCTTCAAAATAGTCGATGAATTCTCCAAAAAGTTTCCTTCGGTATTCTAATCTCCTCGTCTGGAGCGAATTCCACCCGAGGGATTTTATCATAGCCGTATCGCTATTGTCGTATCTAAAATCTTTGAAACAAAGCGAGGACTATCTTTAAATCTTAGACCAATCTAAATTCATACGTATCAAAGAGCAGTATTCGAAACTAGAACGAATAAAAGATTTCTCTTTATGTAATGTAATGTAAATATATTTTGTCACCGAAGTGACGTAAGCATTTTTCATGCTTTTTCGACGAAATAATTTTTAATGCTGCAGTACCTTTTTAGCACTGCAGCCACAAATAGTGCAACCGACTATTTTCGGCGAATTTGTTAAACACAATTTTTACTGCAAACCATAATCACCGAAACATACATAGCACCGAAAATGTCCGTCGACTTTAATTAATCTTCCGGATCCTATAAATATTGCTCCTATTACTAGCCAATGAATTATTATCTAGCAGAGTATGTATATATATATATATATATATATATATATATATATATATATATATATATAGCCATACGGAAAATAAATTCATCCATCATACTCACGTGTAAGGTTTTTCCTCGCCTCGCATTTCGCAGATGACGTTAGTTAGTGCCATTATGTAGTTTTTGGCTAGCGTTAAGGTTTCAATTTTTGACAGCTTCCTCTCCATTTTTACATGCGGAATTACTTCTCTAAGTTGCTGAAAACGAGAAATAAATATTTAATCAAAAGAATAATAAAATATTTCATTCAATAATTTATATTGGCTGTTGATTCTTAAGATTCTATGAGTGATAAGTAATTTATAATCTTAAACCAGACAGTTTTTGCCTATATCAATTTGTTGACATTGAAAATAATTGCTGTTTTATTTGTAATTCTTGCAAATATTCAAATTGATCGAAAATGAGCTTCATTATGATTTCTGATTTATTTAATGTTTATCTTCTGAGAATGGATACGATAAAATTTGATAGAAAGATTTTAAATCTTCCTGCAACTAGGAATATCATTGACGTGAGAAATCATCTTAACCGAATTTACTAGAATCCTATAAATCCCTCTTTTGGCATTCCAATTAGTTCAGTGTAATTGGAACAATTCGAAATCAAAATTGAACCAAAATTATAGCAATATTAGCGAGGAAATTTCGGAAATATAGCTGAAAAAAGGAGTTGAAATAAACCATAAATTAATTTATTAGTTCCTTCAAAATTTAATAATTCATAATAAATAATGAGGTGTTTACATATAATACATAATATTCGGAACGTTTATTTTTTAATTAGGACTGTTCCACCGAAATGTGACTATCCAATTTATCGATAACTCCTTGTCGAGAAGAATCCGCTGCTGTTAAAATTTGATGCAAGTATTCTCCATCATTAAGGTGAGAGATCTGCACCCTAACCAAAATTTGCCTTGAAAATCATACGAAGGAGGTAGATTTCTGTTACCATCTTATGTACCTGTTTCGGTAAGCAATCATCAAATGCTTTCATTTCTGAATTGCATTGTCTTCAGAGGGTAAATTTGCATGCATAGAGGCTATTTTTCAATTTTATATTTATATATAATTTTAAAATCTCCTTACAAATTATAAAATTTTAGTAATGTACCGTTAATTATATGCTGAAAGGCGAAATAATTGAGGGACCGACTAGTTTCAGGAAGGATGTCAGTGGATGTCTTTTTCTGAAACTGGGTATGCATTTCACAGTTCAGTCTTTGTATTACATGACAATTTCCTAAATCTAAAACCTCACTCAATCGTTTCGTTTTGAATGGTTTCATAAGTTCCGTATTTCATTTAGGCATTATTATCCGACAAAGTTTGAAACCATGTATTAGATTTAGATAGAGCAATCCATTCAATGTTTCCCTACTTGAGCTGATACTGATATCTAACCATAACAAATACTTCAAAATTTCTGCTTACCCATCCGTTATAAGTGAATTCGATAGTTTTATAAATAAAGAACGATATCGAAAATTAATATTAAGGAGAAAAGAGTGATTAACAGAATAATCAAGATCGAATTTTCATTGCCTTGTGCCCTAATTTTCAAACGTATGATTAGAAATGATAGCTTGTAAAAACCAAGATGTAAACATACAAAATCTATAATAGCTTCAGATAAGCATTAGCAGCAACATTACGATTATAACATGCAATCATAGGAAAAATTATATACAGCAATCAATAACCAGTGTTTTGTTTTTAGGAAAAGTATTGTGTTAACCAGGTGTTAAAGCATGTTAATCCTACTTCACACTCTCACATATACATAACACAAAGAATGGTCTGTCAAATACATACTGCTGTTCACAAAATATTTGGGAATAAAACCAGAAATAATTAATGTTATGAGACAAAATCTACTTGAATTCAAGCTATTCTCGTTGAGGTCTCTATGTACTTAAATTGATATGCATGTAAATATGTTATTGTGAAAAGCAAGGATTTTGTCGGTGCGGTTTGTATGATTTCATGGTTTTTTTTATTCGTCGTCACTATTGCATTTGCATGCACCCTTCGCATAAGAAATGTAGCTATCTATCAATTCAGCGCTCATATATCTGACGATGATAACAGCGTGATTTTTCAGAAAATAGCTCCTGCGGTGCCAAAGCCCGCATAGATGACGTAGTAATAATTAATGCTCGAATCAACAATCCTTAGGCATTTTTTGAAACTGTAAACATCAGGGAGTAGATAAATAGATTGACTGGGAATTTTAAGAAGCTATCTGGTGATTTATGCTCATCAAACTGGATTGTCACAATTTCTGGACGGAAAAATTCGAGGTACATACATTCAACCAATTGAAACGAACATTTTCCTCTCATTCTTTCCTTATGTTACCAACATATAAGCTCTTTTTACAAATAATATTGATACGTATTGTAATCTATTACAAATGAGGTAAGCTATGTCAGGATATAGATGAATCCTTTCGTAAATATCATCGAAATGAGATTTAATAATAAATAATATTAGAGTATTGAAATGGAAATGAAGGCAATGATACGGGCATTCGGCGGAAGAATTGAGATATCGACAAAAAAGATTACCTGTCAAATAGTATAGTAGTATGTACTCACCTTAGCCATAAAACTTAAAATGCGTTTAGAGAAATAAGTAAAAGAATTATCTACGGGTGGAAAAGGTTAAAAAATATCTAAATAAAATGAAAAATCACAAACGTGAATGCAAACAGATCATGGTATTCATACGAGTAGTAACACTAACATTTTAGTCACAATGTGAATAATTTTAGAAGGCGGCTGAGTTTCTAGTTATACCTAATGCATGTTTCAGATCACAATTTAAAGTTTCAGAAAATCGGTCTGTTCAAGACCTTCTGCGGGCCATATCTTGTGAGGCGTATCCAACGCTCTTAATTTTCTCATCGTGTTTGAAGTAAGAGTAAGATTATAAAATGAAAACTTATAGATTACTAAAAGTGAATTTTTCGACGAGGGAAGAGGTCCAATACTTACTTCGAAGGCGTCGTTTAAGCTGTGCATTCTCATTCTTTCCCTTTCGTTGCTCTCGAGTCTGCGCAGATTCCGTTCTCTCGCCGAAAGCCCAGTCTTCCGCCGTCGACTGTGAACTCTATCCGAGTTCACAACACTGCCACCGCTTCCCCTTCCTACTCTTCTTCTTGGCCGTTTCCGAGACGGCCCTTCGCTGCCAGAACTGTCAGAGCAATCTGTGTAAACAAATCGTTATAAGAAATTGAATCCTCCAAATGCATACTCTAATTTAATATAAAGCTTGCATTTGCAAGGACATCTGCATGGTGCACTACTGTATACACACTAGACACTACTGTACAGCCTTTACAACATGAGACATACGGTTGGATCCAACCCTACTTTATTCATGATTTTTAATTTAATTAATTCAATGATGCATGACGGGAACTTATATTAACGGTTTACTTTTGAAATAAATTCATCTCAGATGAGTAACTTCATCAGATTCCTTTTCTTTCAGTCTAGATGAGGTAATACCATTGTGAGTGAGACGTACGAAGACGTAAAGTAAATATTAAAATTTTAAATTCATAGGACATTATTGAATTTAATATCCTCTATATATTATTTCTAAACAACCATTTTCGGTGACCGTGGCTTTTCTCCTTTCAAACTCCAACGAAACATATTAATGACAATCCATTTGAAGGAGAAAGTTTTCCGGTCTCTGCTAAAAATAGTCCGACGAATGAAAAATGCACTATTTGGTCAAAAATCGAGATAAATTGTGAATTTTTGAGTTTCGTTAATGAATGTGCAGATATCGAGGTTATCAAGTTTGTTGTTTACTTGTTTACGTTTGTTGTGGTGAATAAACATTTTTTCATCGGACGGTGATATTTATTCTTGGTTTTAAAATGATCGAAACAGTTTTCGCAAATAAGATTTTAGTCTCCATTAACGAAGACCTCGACGTCGTATGCAACCGTAAGGACAGTTTAATAAACCGATCACCTTGCATCTTTTGGAAGCAGAACGACGACCACATAAATATGAACATTGCCGAATGTGAAGGTCTGAGTCACACGTTGGCCCGGTAATTTAAACGTTTGCTTAGAGTTCACTTTATCTAAGTTGGAATTCTAAAGGGATATTTGTGTATGTTCTGTTGACTTTGAAAAGGCCTTCGATATAGTTCAATGGCCAAAACTGATGGTGATACTAAAGAAAATTTGGATAGACTGGAAAGATAGGTGTTTAGTGCAAAATTTGTATTTAAATCAGACCGTACGAGTAAGAGTTGCTAATGGGGAATCAGAATGGGCAGAGTTGGGGAGGGAAGTAAGACAAGGCTGTCCTTTATAACCATTCCTTTTTAACTTATATGCAGAAGAAATAATCAAAGAAGCTTGGGATGAAATAGATAAGGGAATAAAGGTTGGTGGGGAACTTGTGAAGTCAGTAAGATATGCAGACGATAAAGCTATTGTGTGCGATTCGGAAAAGGGTTTGCAAAGCCTAGTAAATGCACTAAACGATAAAGCAAAGGAGTTTGGGATGAAAATCAATGTAAGAAAGACTAAGATTATGAGGTTTTCAAAGGGAAAGAAAGCTAAGTTAACAATAAGGGTGGATGGGGAAAAACTAGAGCAAGTAGATCAATTTTCATACTAGGGCAGCCTTCTTTCTAAGGATGAAAGATGCTCAACAGAGATCAGAAATAGGATAGCATTAGCGAAAGAAGCATTCATAAAGCGAAAATAATTGATGAAAAAGGGCCTTGATAAAGGAATAAGGAAGAGATTGGTAAAATCCTTGGTGTGGAGTGTAATGTTGTACGGGTGTGAAACGTGGACATTAAGAGGATATTAAGAGATAAGAGGACTTCGAGATGTGAGTATGGCGTAGGCGTACGAACGCGGAGGTGTTATAGATGGTTGGGGAGAAAAGGGTTAAAATTGAAGTAATTAGAAATCGACAAAAGAAATGGATGGGTCAAATATTAAGAGGAGAGGGATTGCTGAAGAAAGCGATCGAGGGAAGAATGCTAGGGAGAAGACAGAGGGGCTGACAAAGACAGAAGTTGTTAGACGAATTAAGGGGTGGGATGAGTTACCGGGAATTGGAGAGGGAACTGAATGGGGAATGTGGGTGCACATGAACCTACCGAAAGTAGAACACTTATATACCGACGTAAGAGTAATATTTTAAAACTAAGTTTTGTGGATGGGTATTCTACCCGACAAGGAGTATAACTTACCACAATATCTATCAGAGACATTGAGAATAAATGCGGGGGCAATGCTACAACGCTCGTTAAAATTTATCTTCAGGTTAAACTATGTAACCGGGAAATAGGGTTTCTAGAAAGTCAGAATGCGATTATCGCCCGGTAGATAACAGGAAATTTTAGCCCTCTGTAGGGTAGCAGTAAAACTAATGCCTGAAAATATCGACTCATAGATTTATGTCATCCGTTTTGCGTGATTTATCACCGCGAGGCCATGTTTTCTACCAGATTATGAATGTACATAATTATTAGTGCTTCAATATTTGAAGTATCCATCAACGATATTTCAATTGAAAAGGTATTTAACATTATTTAACGAGCGGAACGACCGGGAGAAATTGAGGAAGTTGATTAAACTGTTTATTTCCTTCACAATCTGAAGCTTTTTATAACTATTATGTTTCTATAATAAATAAGACGGCAATTGCTACAATTATAACACTTGAGTCTAGCCGAAGTTTGTTTGAAATTTACTCTGAGAAGCAATTTTCATGGAGATGCCTTAAGACCTGGTCAACAATATTCACTTTTGGCGAGAAGGAAATAGAATTATTTGTGCATTAAATTTGTAAAGAAAGAACCATTGTAAACATTAATTAAAATAAGATCGTATTAAAGTTGAATAATTCGAGCAATATTTTGTGGAATATATCTTTGTATAAACGAATTGAAACAAAAATTTGTGAACATTTAAAGAACAAAAATTTGTGGGCACAGTCAATCATTATGTTTCATATCTTTTGAACATTGTATTTCAGGCCCATGATGTTCAAATATTTGTTCTTTTGGTCAGAAACACCATTTAAAACATGACACAATTAAAATATTTAAAATTTTGTTCCTTGAAGCTATCCAAAAATTATTATTCTCAAGTAGCTGCTCTTTTATTTCTGAATCTATCCTTGACCTTCCATTAGCAGCATGCTCCATTACTCTTTAATTTTGAGTCAACTACCTAAATTTCCATCCCTTTATTATGAATTTTCTGGTCAAAATCTTTTATTAATCTTTTCCTTTGCTTCATATGTTGTATCATTTTTTCAAAGAACTCTGTGGTTAGTTATCTCCTTTTCCTTGTAGATATTAAGTGCAATTGCAGATGAGGAGCAATAAATATCTATCCTAAATCTTAAACTGTTTTATTTATTGAATAGTATTTGTTTTCTTCCTCATCTTCATCATCATTCCTCTACTATCTCATCCATAGTTATTTTACTTAAACAAAATGGTAATTCATAATTATAACTGCTATACATTCAGCTAGTTGTAGGTGTTCAGTATGATGTGTGCATTTATGAATTCACTATCTCTTCTTTTGTTATGGCAATTCATAAAAGCCTAAAATATAAATTGTAATATTACATCTTGCTACTGCCAAGAGCTATGCATATGAAGATATTAGGCACATATGTATTCCCTAGGTTAAGTGATTAGTTTGTTATTTGATGATGATACTATGCTTTAAATATGTATTATAGTGAAGTGCATGTAATAATTTTTCAATGATTGGCATAGAATATCTCTCTCTGAACTATAAATTTGTGAAGTACAGCTGTTGACATTCCACCATTTAGCAATGAAAACAGAATACTCAGAGCCATGCCAAATAATATAGAGCAATCATAAAAGAAAAGCAATGTGTAAGGTTCATAGGAAACAAATAGTTATTGCTGAACAGAAATAAGAAGTTAAGAATTAAATTGCTCAAGTTTTAAAATAAGAAACTGCCAAGAATCTTAACTGATTTTACATCGAGAAAGAATTTGAGAGTTCCAAAGCTATAGGAATACTAACCACAGTATGCATGACTCTATTCTCAAATGAAAACCATGGCCTTAAATTGCAGAATTGACCAGATAAATTTGCTGAACTACACAAATGCTATCTAAAAATAATCAATGGTAACATAATCAAAAGCTGAATGTGGATTTTTTGTTTAGTATACATGCTATGTCAGTTGGTATTTCTTGGATCCAATAAACTAATAAAACTTATTGATTGTGAGCATACCAGAAGATGGTTAATACTTTACCACTATAATGTAAACCTGATATTAATTGAAGAGGGGGATCACACATACTTTGTGAGATTAGTTTAAGATATACTTTCGCAATAAAATTTTAAGTAAATATCATGTTAATGTTCATGCAAGAAGATATTAATATCAGAAATTATCAGATAATAACACATTATGAAATAGAAGTAGCTTTTATTTATCTCCCTTTCTCTATTATATAAAACTCATCTTCTGGAATTTCTTTGTGTGCTGCAGTTAATGTATGATGTTGATCGGTAAGGGTGTATTTTAACCATCTTTCATGGATATAAGTTTTATTTATTATAGGATATAAAGCTGAATATTATATTTTTCATACACTGATTTGAAATAATTTTTTAGAGTCGCTCATTACAGAATTAGTCTAAATTGAAGCACTTTGGGGGAAAATTTCACACAAAATATCCTTTGAATTTCACAAAAATAAAGAGAAAATGCTATAAATTAACATTTGGCAACAGATAATTATGTAATGAGCAACTGATAGATAAATGAGAATGATTGAGTGAATTAATTCTTCAAATTCATTACTCAACAGATACAGTTATTGTCATTCTAATGTTTTACGGAATTGTAAATTGAAATACTGAGGTCCAAACTGAAATTCTACTTAATTTTTATTTACCTATTTTACAATTTTAAGCAATGTTAAGCATTCTTTCTTTGATCTATATAGACCTTAGTTCGAGAGTTAGTGATTTCAATATTAAACAATTCACTGTTACGTATAGACGGAGATATACTTAGACGGCAAATACTACCTATAAATACTAAAATTTCAACCATTCTCAAACATCTAATAAGTTACAGATAAGGCATTCTGTTTCAAACTTAAAAATTCTTCTCATAATTTATAATAAACAAAATCCGCTGATACGATTTCCCTCCTTTCGATTCATATATAGCACGCCAACGCCATGGCTGAAAATCGTACTACCAGCAGGGATGGTTTGAGCAGTTACTCTGAGATTAGATAATTGGAGGTTAATTTATCTGCCCGACGTTGAAGAAACGGGAAAATTTTAAACGACGAGTAAATTTTAACCTCAGGTTCAATACTCTGAGGTTAACTTGGAGTTTGTAGAAACCGGCCATTAACTATGCGCTTTGACAATGTATCACAATGTATAGTCGTATGAAAGTGAGACTCACACCACATATGCTTCCCTATCTTGCTTTCCTCTACCAAAGTAGTAACATTCTCACTTACTTTTTGCCGGTAGGGACAACAAGCTTTCAATTGATCATTGCTTTTAGTAATTGAATAACTATGATTCAGCGAATGGATAAGATGCAATTTCATTGCAGTAGTTATTTTTATATTTCGTGTATAAAAAGAAAAAATAAGAAATAAATAAGTAAAGTGGATGCCGATGGTATGTTTTGATGATTTTCTTTTAGTTATATACGTGAAACATGGAGCTTTAAGTGACATATCATTGCTGGAATAAAAGGAAGTGGCAATTAGAACGACAGTTTAGTAAAGCTGCTATTTTTGTCTAAATTCATTATATGATAAATGCATTGAATGAATTGAAGCATTCCTTATAGGATAAAATAGTTATGATGCTAACATTTCATGTTTACATTTCTAAAAGAAAATTTTTAAAACATTCTATAACATTTATATTCTCACGCTCTCTAATACATTAGAGATTTGGTTTAGGTTCAAAAGGTAAGGCATCGTAAAACGCAAGACTAAATTTTCCCATAGAGTTTAGTTACTGGATGTGTATTGTCCGTTTCAAGCTTCCAGTCAGTATTGTCTTATTGGAGAAAGGCAAAGCCTCGCGCGCCGGGTCGCCTTTACGCGGAGCTACGGATTTGGACGGGTATATTTAAGATTTGTAGTTTACATTGACCGGTTCAAACTTAAGTTCTGATGTAATTTTAATAAAAATAACTATATCAACACAACGGTAAAAATTTTATGCATTTATAGCAGAAACAACAAAGTTAAAAGCGAAAATTGAATGAATCGCCGAGTTTTCTCCCGTGAACATTTTTGAAACTGCCATTACTCTCTTAAAATCCAACATAAAATGCTGATTTTTTCTTCCATTGCTCATTGTATCCTCTGAATGCATAAAAGTTACATGAGATTAATTTTAGAGCAACCAAATCTTAGTAATGGATACCGATATATATCGCTACTATACGGTATGTCGAAACTGACACTGATACATAGTATGAAGTTGAGATTTTTTGGTATTTTTTGTGTTTGTGTATTCGTTTGTGGTAATTAGAGTGTTTGTTGAAATGTATTTGGATGGGGAAATTGAATTACAGTGTTCGTCTGCGAAATTTTCGCACGGGACAACAATGAATTTTTGCAAACTGCAACTGAATTTGCGTGGAAAATGATGCGTGAGTACGACGTATTTGTCGATTTTCATTATGTTTTTATCTTATCCTGCTACGCAAAACTAACCGAACTCTCTGATCAATATTATTATATGTCTCTCTGATGAATATTATTATCTTGCAAATTTAAAAAAGTAATCAATACTATTTGTTTCTGATCAGGGAATCACTTAGCATTGGGAATCGAATCCTAATGCTTTTTCATGAATACTTGACGACGCAGGCATATCTGGAGGAACAGAAATTTCCAGATAAGTGATGAACCCAACTGATGATCTTCCGAATTTAGACGTTGCATTCATAAAATTTTAATATTGGCGGACGGCAGTTAGTGGAATGGCACCATAGCGACAGAATGAATAGTTTGACGACCATCCATTTGGTTGCTAACGATATCGTTTACCGAACAAAGTTTGTTGGAATGAACAAACAGATTAATTAACAGAACCAACGCTTTTCCCGAACGTTCAAGATTGCCTCGCTTCGAAAAAGGGCTGAAGTCATTTTACTCGAGGGCGAATCGGTCTGCTTTCTTGCTTCGTGAGTGCTCTGTAAATATCTCTTAAAAATGATTAACTTATGCGATTTCTTCAGCCCTTTGTCCATGAGCCACGAATTCTACAAGAGTGTTACATTTCACGTTTGATGCTTCGTTAATAAAAAGTAAAGAATTTCAGTTAGGAGACATGTAGTCATTATTTATTTTCGGATCATGGAGACAAAATTCAAGTAAAGCGGAAGTAAAATAAAGTATGGTGGCTTAATGGCACGTCGTCGTTACTTTATATTGGCGCAATAGCAGATGAAGAATAAAAGTATGAAAAGTAAGGCTCCAATTTAATTAGGTTTACAAGTATCTTAATGGCTCCTCCATCGCAATTGCCCAACAATGGGGGAAGGACGCACCTTGGCGTTGCGTTTTGGGCGATCTCCTCTTAGCACCACTGCTGATTTCTCCATCTGGGCTCTTCCCTCCTTCGCTTCCTCTTCCACTGTCCACGCCGCCACAGTCGGACGCCACCAGTCTCATCATTTCGTATTCCTCGTCTTCGTCTTCCTCCAGGTCCACGTCTATCTCCTCTTCTTCGTCGGGCCACGAAGAAGCTGCTACACTGCCCTCCAATTCCAACGGCCCTCGGCCCTCGCTCTCCACGGTGGCCGGTGGATTGGGCGTCATGGCCCTGAAGTGAAACACGACTTAAATCATTTGCTTGCCGACATTTCCTATCGGTGGGTTCACCCGTGAAATAGAGCATGCATCTCATGGCAAGGAGAACGATTCCTCACATGTTTTTCAGTATTCGTTTTCATTTAAATTTACGTTGGATGGTATTAATTTAGTAGAACACCATAATCCGAATAAAATACTGGAATTATTTATCACAGGATCCACAGATAATTTACAACTTAGCGACCTAGGTTTCGGAGCGTCGCTCCATCATAAGGCAAGTGAAATACAATATTTAAATAGGTATGCCTTTATATACATTATTTGTATATAAATGTTGTAAATTATTTGTGGATCATGTATATATTAATAAATAGTTCCAGTATTTTACCCGCATTTAAATTTATTTCCAACTGAAATTTGAGTGTCATTTCATGGTGGAGAAAATCCCCACCAGTAAACAATACTCTGTATTTTAGCAAAAACGGGCAACAGAAGGAGACGGGAATAGTGTTTAACTATTCAAGATATACTTACGTTTAACATTACTTAAATATAATTTATTTTACTTTGATGATCTGTAACAGAATATGTGTCCAATGCTATAAATCGTGGTCAATAAAATCGCATTCAACAGATAGTGATAAATCACAGAAAAGTTATTTTCTGTGATTTATTTCATTTGGGGTTTTCTACAGAAAAATAATCTAATATTCATCATTAAAATGTGAACGTTAAACAGTTTTACTATTTATTGCAGCCTGATGGTGTCATCATAGTTTTGAAACAATCAGTATAATGTCAACGATAGTTGTCAATGATAGTTGGGCCCTACCGATACTTTCTTGTAATCTTTACTACTCGTTACTTTTCGAGTAGATACTCGTTACTTTTGAGTAATTACTTAGATACTCGTTCCTCTACATCCAGACCGAGTTGATTGCAGGGATGCGTAGTTACTTAGGTACGTCATCATTACTCGTCCGGATTTCGGTAGTCATCGAGTGAGCAGTTACGTATTCGGTAACCTTTATAAATTTAGGATAAGCTGATTTCTATATAAACTCTGAAGTATGGTAGGTCATCAGATGTTTGATTTATTCCTTTAAGATTTTTAAAATATAAATATTTGAATGAATGTATCCATCCCAATACGTTCAATGCAGAATTTTGAGATTTTTAGAATACTATACATCGGGTTACAATTTAAATAGTCTTTTGACAGTGAATACATCTGTTAACGGGATATAACAAATTAAAGCTTCGGTCTCTCTCAGCCTTGGGTTTTTGACGTTCTGGAGTCCCACGGACCCGAGAACAGAAAGAAACAGTTTCATCCCTTGAGTAGTTACTCGCGAACAGTTGATGATCGCCAAGCGATTACTGGAGTAACGAGTATTTTTGGGAACGAGTACTCGTTACTTCGAATCTGAGGGAGTAAAAAATATCAAAGTAACGAGTAGTTACTATTGGCCCATCACTAGTCAACAACAAAAACCGTAAATAAGGTCATTCAAGAGCGAGCCTGTTTCACTGAGAATATCTCATCACTTATGTTAGTTCATAAATATTGCAAAAGTAGAATATTCCGAAAGAAATCTCGAACACGCTCGTAAGAATTCAAATATTCAGTTAGATATTTTGGACGCAATGAGACCTTTTGTACTGTTGAGCGAAAATGAAAAACATCTCGCATTTAAAATATTATAGAGTGGAATGAGAGCGCTTTGCATTTCTTTTGTGTTGTTTCGAGGGGTAAAGTCGCCAATTCGCGACATGCTGACTGAAATGAAGATTTGAATCCTCCCTAGTGAAAGGGGAAGAGAGATTTCGACTCCCACTCCCTTTTTCTTAGACGCCAACTCATTCGATTTGATATCACTTCGACGTTTACAATTTTTCACAGTCTGTTCCATGATTCAGTATCCCATAAGTTATCTTCTAAATGACAGATCTAAACTGTTATCATTCCAAGTTCAGTCAACTACTTTACATTTTTATCATTTTTGCAATACCGTTGAACATTCTGATACGTCCTCCACGCTATTTTTAATTTCCTTAATGTTTCGGAAGTCCTTTTCTGCTGAATGAACTAATTTTAATTTTTTTAAACAATTATAATCTTTGTAAATTTTGCCGTATGTTTAAATACTAATTCACTCGTGACTTCTATTCTCTTTTCAGGTGAATTATTGCAATCTGTTCATCTATTAATTATTATAAGTAATTATTGTTTTATTACTGTTTTCGTTAGATATACACATTTCTTTCGGCCTCTTTTAGATTGCACTATCTGTAGGCTTGCGCAGGTATTCCACACCTTGGAATGTGTTTTCCTATCGTGGATACATTTTTCTAAAATAAGTCTTCAGATTTAAAAAAATCCACTTCTTTCTTAACTTTTCCCCTCTACTACTATTTACCTTTACATTATTTATGCTTTTTTAATTCTGGCAACGACAATTTAGACGCAAGAAAATACTTTTCAGTCTCAATCTAGCCATAACAAACATCTTTCAGTAAGTCGTTCAACTGATGCTTTACTACTGGAAAATATATCGCTAGGCGACTCATGCTAAAGGCATAGTGACAATTTAAAGGTAAATCTATAATCGGAGTTTGAATTACGCATTCAAAATTATAAATATAAATTTATTATTTCTTTCTTATAGAAATTGACTCTCCAAAGGCTTTTTGTTACGGAAAAATGTGCAATCAACTACCCATGGTTGAGCCACAAGATCAAATAATTACTTAATTTGAAATTGCTTTTAGTGAGAAAGTTTCTCATTTAATTTTAAGAAGTTTCTTTCATCAGATATTTAACTTTCCCTAAAATTTCTCATTTATCAAAATTGATTAATATAATAAAGACCAACATTTTAGGTCCGTTTATGGATGAATTCGAGTTTACAGAATATTAGGGCCCAGGATATTCCCTTATGATATAAAATATTGTCAAATTTTATTGAACACTTCAAAAGTAGAGTTTCATGTGGTTAGTCACAGGTAGATAAGTAATAAGATTTTTGTCTTGATCATCAGATTGAAAATGCAAACACTATAAAGACAAATACAAAATGATATTCCAAGATACAAATTCTTTTAAAAAGACCATGGCGCTAAGTTAAAATTAATATATAATATAAATAATAAAATTTAACCTTAAATTGAGATGGAAATTAGGTTAAATTCTCCTGAGCACGAATCAGTGACATGTTGAGGATGAGCACGCTATAAATAAATAGACTAAAATAATAAAACAGAAATGAATTTAATTCTCTTACAATTTCAGAACATTACAAACTGATTTCTCGTTTTCTAAGAAATTTCATAGAAGCATACATTGATCTCAACATTTTTCGGGTAAAATAAAATCGCATTTCTACAACTTTTATGATAGTGACATGATTTATTTATGGATTCAAAACTTATCGTGTAGTTTATTTGGCTTTTATTTTAGCTGAGGTACCTTTGACGATTAGTTGGAAAGGTTAGACGTAATTACATTATAAATATAAATATTTAAATTGTAAATAGCCGAAATCTCCGTAATTAATCGAAGTCTCTGTGAGGCTGAAAATGAGATACTATTTTATGAAGGTTGGATCCGAAAAGTAGGTATCCGCGGGCAGAATGTTGCTTTTAAGAGGCAAGAGAAAGCTGTTATTCGGTGATTTTGAAATAGACGCAGTAGCCGAAAAAGCTTCCGTGGCCCTTCTAAAGTAAAACATTTCGAACTGTTCTTAAAATGTCAGCTCGAAAGGTTTCATTATCTGCATCTCGCAATAACTGAAAATCAAGCTATACCCAAAATACATTAAACTTACAAGAAACTATGCCGAACTAAAATAATGAGCCGATCATCCTTACTCTATCACCAGCGTTATTATTGGTGGAATTTAAAAATTACTTCAAGAAAATTGTTTTTAGGTTAATGAATAATAGAAAAATAGTAAGATAGTAGCACAACTAATCAAAGCATTTATAAATATGAAAGATAAAGCCGTAGTACGACACAAAAAATGCATACAATATGACGTTGATGGACAAAAGCCAAAAATATTTACAAAACTCATACAGATAGGCATAAAACGAGAAAATACAATATAGAAGGACAGCGTTATGGAAGATCATTTTTCTGCGAAAAACGAAATGCAGACAATCCCAGAATTCAAAGGGCTCTCGCAGGAAAATTCCATTCTTATTCATTTTACTTCAGTTCTCACTCAGTGATTTATAAAATGTTAAATTTTACATCAGTTTTACTGCAGATGAGATAAGATTGGTCTAAAATCGCGACTTAACGCAAATCACTGCAAATACAAAAAGATTCGTCAGTATATAGGATTTCATTCAGATTCAAGCAATGCCTGTTAGATAATTAAATTGCTATTGACTTCTTAAACCTAACTAGATATCTGTAATATTCGCTCGCCAACATATTAATTTTAACTTTCATCGAAATGAGACACTTTTAATACTAACTTTGATTAATACGAAACTTTGATTTTATCCTCTATTCAGTACAACACAAAAAGAAAGTTATGTATTCCATCAGGATTTTTATTCAAAAAAATAGACTGCTATAAGGCATTAAGACATTTAAGTTCACGAATCGTTCAAATGTAAAGCAATAGGTAACCATGAAGTTTATATGCATCGCGTGATTGTAATCCGCTGGAAAATATAACTATCGAATAACTCGATAGGGACATTTATTTTTAACTGTCAAAATAATTGAATTTCAACCATTGTTTACCCATCCTTTCATCCGATTTTTGTCACTAAACCCCCTCAACGGAAAGAATTACTATTAAGGAAAAATTATCATTAAAATTTAATGATGTAAATTTTAAGAAGAGTTCATATCAATTTATTGAATAATCTTATACCGTAAAGAACTAACGAGACGCAGGAAGCATAAAATGGAACTGTTTTCTTTCCAAAATTTGTCGAAATAGGAGCTCATCTCCGCCGGAGGAGATTGGAAGGGTTTGTCCAAATTATTTCCCACAATAAAGACGTTTCTAAATTACCCCATCTCGACAAAGACTTGAGAAACATCGCAAATGCATAAAATAAAATATAGTGTGGCCTAATTTCCTAAGCACAATCGGGAGGATCATTAAAAAAATTAATAGGTTTTAGGGCGAGCTTGGAGTTTCAGTTTTCTCTTTATGAACTGGTTTGTGGTTAGAAACTCGCGGATTCTTAAAATAATGGAAATAATTTTAGCCTTTAAGGAACGATTACTTTCAAAAGCGATAAAATTTAAAATGATATGTATCCTTTTTCAAGAAAAAATTATGTCTGGTCTTATGATTACTAATGAAGCTTATGTCCAGATGCCTCTTAGAGCTTACCCAAGTGAGACTACTCGCGAGTTCTCCAACTTTGGGGCTTTTCGATGCAAAGAAAATATAAAAAAAACAATACCTACGACCAATATCTAGGTAAGAATAATTCGAATAAAGCGTTTCGATTTTTCACTCTATTGTAACCGTGTGAATTTATTCGATTGCTCTTAGCGAGTGAAAGACCGAATAGATCTATTAGACCGTTCCAAGTGAGTGAATCCCTCGTTGAGAAGAAGTGAGTGAATTGATCTATTGGATTTTTTCACTCGTTTACTTTATACGTATCCAAGAGGAGAGGATAGAAGTTGAGTCATCCCATTTAGGGCAGAGACATGAGATACTGACGAGGAAGATTTCTATGATTACCAACCTTAAGGAAGCGGTTAATAAGGCACTGATTTTGGAAGAGTAAAAGAAACATCCCTAATGAATAATAAACACTGAAAATAATGAAAATTGAAAAGTATGAAAATATATTAGTAATAACAGAGTATCATGCTAATTCAGTAATAAGAGCAATCAGTTCGTTGGAGGAGTCTCAAGCGTTGAATTTCTCTTCATGTTAGTGCTCGAGGAATCTTTCCTGCCAGCCAGCTGTTACTGCCCCTGACATGTTTTGTATGCTCGAGTGCCTTCACACTTTCTGCTCTCTGCTCAAATTCAGCATCACGTCTATCAGATCTGGTGCAGTGTTGTTTTCTGTTTATCACTTGTGAAGCAGTACTTTTAATTTCGCCATGCCGAAGCATAAGAAATCATTCGTGTTGAATCACATTATTAAAAAGGACAGTAAGGTAGCAGTTTGTGATCTATGTCATCGAAATAATAATTGTCATAGTGCCACGTCCAACTTAGTTGACCATATTAGGCCGAGGAACCCCTCCGTTCTCATGATGGAAAGTGTTTCCAAAGATATAGAGCAGGTTGACCAGTCACCATGCAGGGAGAATCTGTTGATCCCCAGCAGCCCAGTACATCGGTCTAAGCAAAAGAAACAACAGGGGCATTTTCCAAGCTATACGTAATAAAAAAATCAAGCCAACTTACAATCTTGGGCACAATGAAAGTGCAAGAGTTATCGAATGTTAAAATCAAATCCTTAAATGCTTAACTCGTGGACAAGATAGTCAAAGATCCTGTGCCCCTTTCAGTAGTGGACAACGTTGGATTTAGAAAACTGAAATAGGAATTGGAATCGACATAAAATTTATCAATTAGGAGAACATTAACTTGTAATCTTTTGCCGGAGGTGGTGAAGGAGAGAGCGCAAGAACTGAAGCCGCTTTCGTTGCCCTCACAACTGGTCGTCGGTTCTCTGGTCACTGGCTCTCCAAGAGTACCTCTCCGCAACCGCTCACTTGTCTTGGTGACAAAGAAATGGACAGTAGACACACCAGTGAAGAAATTTGCAGAGTATTAGGTGAAATTTCGAATGATTGGGCCATTCGTGATAAGATTGTGGCATTAGTCACGATAATGCTGCTAACATGCAATCAGCCATCAGAAAGATGAGCGTTCTTCCTTGGGTAGCCCATGCGTTGAATTTACTAATCCACGATTCGCTCTCTTCCCCCCTACTTTCTGAGTTAGATGAACTTCGAAGAGCTTGCCGTTTAATAGTAGGACATTTCAAATCGAGTACGTTAGCCACAGAACAGTTGATAAAATCCCAGAAGCAGCTTACTCAGCCACTAACCTAGTTAAAACAGGAAGTTTCTACTGGGTGGAATTTCAACTTGATAATGCTTAGACGTTTGCCAGGAGTTGAAACTTCATTAACGCTGGCTTTAACTTATCTTCCCAGAGGATCACCTGCCCTTACAGACAGTGGGAGACTGCATTCCCTTACTAAATCTCCTGGAAGAGCTCACTACGAAGTATTCAGATGAAACTTCCAGCGTGGTGATTCAATTAATTATGGGAGCACGACATTTATTGAGGAATTCGAAGCCAACAACTGATGTCGGGGATCATTTGAAGGAGGTTTTGCTTCAGAATTTTCTAAGAGATTGTGCTCTTATGAGAAGCAAGTGCTATCTTAATGTGCAACAATACTAGAACCCCGATTTAAGAAGATAGCTTAGAAGTAAATGCCTCCACTGTATACATGCGCGTGCAGGAAGAGGCCTCCATTTGAAGGAAAGAGTAGACGTGAGTACAATCGGAGGCCTTCTTCATCCTCAACTAAAAAGTCTTCTCTCTGGTCCTTTCTGGAACGAAAAAACTTCAGACCTAGGCATCATAGGTTTTGTGAGTTCTTCTCAGGAGGAATTAAGAATGTATCTACAAATGCCTTTCCTAAATAGGGATCACGATTCATTGAGATTTTGGAGTAAATATATATAAATATGTAAATTGAAATATATAAATTGAAGTTAATATGCCTCTAATATCCAAAATGGCGAAAAAATATCTGTTCCAGCAACTTCTCTTCCCTCAGAGAGACTATTTTCAAAAGCTGATTTGTAGTGATTTGCGAAGTCGAATCAAATCTGCAAACGTAGAAAAGCTCCTTTTTCTAAATTCTAATCTTCATTTGCTAGATTAAAAGCGAATTTGGCGTAAGTGTATATGGAATTTTCTTGTAAATCCTAAATTTCAGCTGATTTTTATCGTCTTCTTGTACCTGCCTACAGAAAAATGTATCTTCTGTACAATCTAGCCCTCTGATTGAATAAAACTTTTGTGTAGTTATGAAATTTCATAAATTATATTTCTTCTTCTCCTTTTTTATTTCCTCTTATAATTATGGTAAGGTAAAAGATCAGTTATGAAGATTACAAAAATAATTTATTGCTTTTAAAATGAGATGCTGTTTCAATGTTATAATGTGCCGTAATATTTCTTTATTTCAAAGAATGAAAGTAAACTTGATTTTTTAATCGGATACCTGAAGCCAGGTAAGTATCCGAGCATCTGGTTTTTCTAATTGAATTTTCATTGAAATGTTCATCATAATTTGTTCCCATCTCGATAATATATCAAACTAGTTGCCCCGTGCAAAAATTTCGCATACGATACTGATACTCAATTCCCCACACAAATACACTTGACATACACATATCGCTACAAACAAATACGCAAACACTAAAACATACCCATAAACACATACCTTAATATTCTTTATCAGAGTCTGTTTCGATACACCTCGTTTGCGATAGATATCGCTATCTACACATCCATTAACGAAACTCTATGGCCAAATAAATTGCCTTGCGTTTCCTAATGCCTTACCACATGAACCCAAACAAAATCCCTATTATACTATATTAGTAAACGTTAGAGTATAAATGTTATCGAATATTTTAAAAAAATTCTTTTAGCAGTATAATCACGAATAGGGCGCGTCATCACTATAACGATACACGTATCTTAACCTATACCGAATCCCTCAATTCACACAATGCATTTATAACAAAATGAATTATAGTAAAGATACAAAACATCACTGCCTACTTAACCTAAACTCTGTCGTTATAAATACAAATTCCTTTTATACCGGCAATGATGTTCTCTTAAATAACTAAGATAAAACAACGAAACATACCTTCTGCATCCACGTTATTTATTTTCTATGTTCTTCTCTTCATACATAAAATATAAAAATAACTACTACTCGTCTGCAATGATCTGATCTGGGAGAGAAGAGTTGGAGGGGAAGCTATATGTCACACTTTCATATGAACATACATTGTGTCACATTGTCAAAACGCATCCGCATTTATTGTAAGTCCCTCATATACATATGGCGTTCAGTCATATTCCAATTCGGGTATGATAACTCGAAATTCTTTAAAGTAAGTTTTGCAAATAATAATTTTTAAAATACTTATCTTACATCTTTAATGTAGCAAAATCGTAAATTTTTGTTCTTCGGAGATTTACTTAGAAATATGATTACATGTTGAATATTATCTATTTAGTGAGTGAAATATAACCACTAAAAATCATTTGATAACAGGTTTAGATATATAGAAAATTTGCAACAGACTAAAGTTTCACCAAAATAAATTTGAATACTCGGAAAACAACTTAACGAACTAATTATTTTGATCGCATGACTCGTAATTAAAATCTCTAATTTTTCTATGATTACTCCAAAATCGAATCATAATACCCCAAATCGAATTTTAAGTATGGTCGATCTTAAATTAAAACTACCGGGAAGTAGTATGATACTACATTGTTCAAACATACCGCACGATAAAACCATGACGCAAACTTTCATATTCGGCAACGTTCATGTTTCTTTCGCTTTCGTTCTGCTCCCATGAGATGCAATGTGGCTTGCTTATCAAACTGTTGTGGATGTGTACGACGTCGAGGTATTTGTTCATGGAGACTATAATATTATTTGCGAAAACTATTTCCATCATTTAAGATCGTGAATAGTTATATCTATCCAATTTTGAAAGTTTTTTACATACCTCACTGAGTAAACAAATTAAATCTGTATATAGCAACCCGGGAATATTTTCGTCCAGGACGCAACGCGATGATTAAAATATTAATTCAAATTGTATAACTAATGGTACATTTTCATTGGTCTGACTATTTTTAGCAGGAACCTGAAAACTTTTATTTCAAATGATCATTCATTTATATGTATTGGTGGAGTAATAAGAAAGAAAAGCCCGGATCACCAAAAAACTATGTTTTAAAATAATATATAGAGGATTGCGAAAAGGTGTAATATGACTTTCTCGGAAACGCTAACGCCGGGTATAATTATCTCTCTTTAAGGTGGAATTTACCTGTAAAGTTCACTTTAACTCGAACAAATCGTATTATAATAGTTATTCAAGCCTAAATGGTATTTACAGAGATGCCTTACTTCGATATCACATTGACTGAGCTTCATTATGATATTTAAGTTAAATTTCACTTTAAATTTTGATTGCACACAATGTAAACACAGAAGATAGCACACATTAGATTTAAACATCACTTTGAATGCTATTTTAGCTTCAAAGATCCCTTATAATACACTGCATTCGAGTTAAAGTGGACTTAATAGTAAAACTTCACTTTAACCCCTCCAGCGTGAGCACCGCAGCATTTGCCTCCAGTCTACAGGCTAAAGTTTTCAGCAATTTATTATATTTTTCCTTACAAGAGGATATCTATGAGACATTTAACATTATTTAGTCTTGCTCGAATTGGGATTCGAAATTCAATTCGATATTTATTTGATGATTGCTTTTGATTTCAGACAAAAGAATGATAATATCTAAATTATATCAGACACTTAAAATGAAAATTTTACTTATACACGGAACATGAAAGCATATAGCTTACGACAACATTACTCTTTAAAATTGAAGATAGGCTTTTACTGCTAAAACCTTTTTAATAATGAATATTCAATCAAATTTCATTAACATAAGGAATCAGAGAGTATTTCGTGACTCCTACCGTATAAAATACCAAGGTGTAGTGGTTCAAATGAGGAAAAGAACAGCGCGCGCTGAAGAAGCAACAGTAAAAGGCGATTATAGAACAGATAAGTTGTTGCAAGAGGTACTTCAAAAAAGGAAGACAGCTGAAAGGACCAACGGCAAGGAGTAATGATACTAGATGTACATTTCAGAGACCTTCAATGTATTTCTCAGGTGCTACGATTTTGAAAAACTACATAATCGCATTTTGTACGGTAGGAAAGACAGAGTACTTAATCTCTTAAATCTCACCGTAGACCCACCTTTATTCCAACCTAAGGGAAATTTAAAGAAAATTTTGGTACCGATACGACTGACCTCTTTGGAGTTAGAAATATTCTGAAATATTTTATTATTTTTTGGTATATTTACTCGCTTATAGGTTGAGTTCGTAACTCAAAACTAACACCACCAAAAGAGACTAAGAAATAATTTTCTGTTGGGATTTGAATTCATTTCTTTTCTGAGACATCCAAAAAAGCTTTAGGAGCTACATTCACGACAAAGATAGCGTAATTCAAGCGTCAATAAATATACTACATTACCATAATATAGTTAAGAACTACAGCTTCTTCAGACGTCCAAAGCGGCATTTTCTTCGCTTAGGAATCTGCTTCATGACAAACTTTTACTAAAATACAAAATGGAATAACATATCAGATTCTGATTATATAGTTTGGCTACGAAATCTGAGTCATGTTTTATTTTACTGTGTGGTTTAGTGAAAGTTTGTCTTGAAGTATTTTGCATGATTTAATACCGCGAAGATGTTTCTTCGCTTCTGTAAATAATGCAGAAATTTAACTTATTTTGTTTCTCTGCCTAATTTATTGATTATCGTAAAAATAAATGGAAACCCCTGTCTTTTAGCACACTTATTCATCAACTTTATTAAAAATGTACATTTTCGATTATATTTAAATGTAGGCAACACGCATCTCAAGTGCGACTTTATGTTTGCACAGGCGAATTTCCCCACACATGTTCTGGATTCAGTAAGTGGAGATACAATGCATCAAGTAAGAATGGCTGAGGGTAGCGCCCAGCCCAGATGCGTTCGCTTTAGCATTCTCTATGAATACCTATTAGAAATAGAAGCGACACTTTATCGTCTAAATTGTGTTTTCAAGAAATTTGAACATATTATATGCTATCTTCGTATCAGACGATTGAAAAACTTGCCGTTTCTCACACATGCAAGAATGAAATACAAGTATAAATGTAAATTTAGGCGATAAATTAAATTTTCAAGAAATATTTGGAAATAACGATATGGAATGAAGTTAAACCGTCTGCTATTTCCTCTGCTACTCATTTTCATAGGATGAGCCGACCTTTGGGCTGAATGAATTGCCGGGGGCAACGCTTTAAATCGAGGCCTTTATTGATCAGTTAAAAAGTTATGCACTTATTTCTCAGAGTCGCTGACTTAAGCGAAGCCTTCGTTGTATATTCAGTGAATCGTACTTGAAATATCACAGCAACAACTCTCGAGCACTTCGCTCTCTGAATAGGAATTAGCACCGTTACTTTCAATCGAGAATGGCGTGAACTTTAGTTAGACTTGATTCGAGAACGAAGTGGACATCATGAATACCAATCAGACTGGTGAAACCCAAAGCCTTCCGAAAGTTTACAAAAATAGAGATGTACACATATTCACGGAGGTTTTGAAATCTCGCAATTTGTACCTGTCATAAGGAATGAAAGAGTTGTCTATACTCGAATAATGACGTGGTTCTTTAAACTTGTTTCTTTGATTGGCATCGTCACAGCACTGATGACTAATCAACGTGACATTCATTTCACTTTATTATTGAGTACCTAATTCATCTGAACCATATCTCTGCCACCAGGAGATGCAATTTTCCTCATGAGATTCCACTCATGAGATAAATTAGTCGTGAATCAATGGCTTTGATAGCAAATAAATTTTAGGAAATTCAACTTTGGTAGTGAAAAAGAATTCCAGGATTGTATATCAATTATTAAAGTTAAATTGTTTCTTAGGCCAAAGAAAAGAGGTTCTATGGCATAATAAACAAGTTACCATAGTATTACTGCGTAGGTTACATGAACTCTAAATTTCTTGGAATTCACCGCGATATTTCTTCTCAGAGACGACAATTTCGCCGGCCATCCTTCGGGTCGCCTGCAGGATCGTCGCTAACAAGTCCCGAGAAATTCCATACTGTTGCAAGAACAATTCTAGAAGATTTCTTTCCTGAATTCTATAATATCATTAGCAGTCACAAAATAATGTATATTTTCTGAATTTCAGTTTTAATCATTTCATAAGTTGTGAGAGAATGAAAATTTTCAGTGGAATTACGACATTAATCATTCTGAGGGGGTATTTTTATACATACATCTATTAATGTACTCGATTATTACTCAATTGAAGCATTCTTATCTGTCTTTGGAAAATAGCCATTGGGTATTTACCTTCTTGTTGCCAGAATTTTCAATAATGTAGACAACTAGAAAGAGATCGTTACTCATACGTTCTGCAAATGGGGCAGTGAATAAACAAATGAGTGGAGACGCCTTGAATTGGAACTTCAAATCCTCGCGTTCGAGACTTAAGAGATTCTAAATCGTGATGAATCTGATTAAGACACAAGAGAAGAAGAGAGTGACGTTCGACAGTTACACAAGAGTAAGGATTCGGTGACTAGAGGCTGCCAAGATAATGAAATATGCACAGATTCCTCCTTTACTCTACCCCCGAATCAAAGCAAACATAAATTGCAACTAATCAAATAATATAATATTTATAAGTGAACATCGAATGAATTCAATACTTAAAGAATCCCTTCTAAGTAGAAACAATGAAATGAATATTAAAAATTTGTATTTTCAAATATCCAACAGCTAAAAAAATTCTTAATACCGCTGAATACAAATGGTATGTTATCTTCCTTTCTTCATAGAGTAGGTCTAACGACGTCGAATAAATAAAACTAAAAGAGTTACATTTTATGAAACATGAATCCTACAGAAATAATATAAATTGATACAATAAGAAGGCGAAAAATGTAAATGCAATAATTCCTTAACGCGATAAAACAGCTGAATTCTCCGCGAATCGTAGGTTGTCAGCGAAGGTTTTCAAAACCGAAAATATTTAAAGAAAATAATACACGAAAGCAGGCAATCGTTCGAGACAATCATATCGACGATAAGTATTTTTATCTCATATGAGGCGTAAAATAAATAAAATATTTCCTTTGTATTACAGAGAGATTCCAAGAGGAGCATGTCTGAAACGTTTTAATTTCGTAAAACCAGAACTTTTCCAAAGTGGAAAGCAAAAGAGCCACGTAAAGCACTTGATATGTCTCATTAATTCCTCTGAACTGTACTTATAAAATGATTGCAAAATAAAAATTGCCTATTCTAGGGTTTTTCTTCTGAATAATAACTGAACTGTGGTCATCGAGCAGTTATTGTAGTTGTACCCTGACATCTGCGTTCAGACGGTAGTGAAGGAAAAAGAAACATGGAAAGAAAAATAGAGCACATAGACGAGCATCCAAAGCATATTATAGAAAAATGCTCCACAAGACTTTAAAACGGCTGATTATTTACTGCTTTTGAAATGAGAATCGACATTACAAGTACAACATTAAAAATAGCTGTTTCTCTGCAACCTTTTAAAGTTGATATATATGTTTTAAATTTGTTAAATGAGCAATACGATAGACAAATAAACCCTCGAATGAACTTGGATTCTTCCGAAGTACAAAATTGCATCCCTTTGGACCCCTGTTGTTTTGTCGGTTACGAATACATGTACAGTCGCATAATCGGTAAATTGAAAGTAATTATCTCGAGATTGTGCTTGAGATCCAAGCGTTTTCTTCGCGTTAGGAATAATTTTCTGGCTGAAGAGGGAATAAAAATGAGAAGGAATGAAAGGAGAGGTGGTTCGTCCTTGAAAAGAACGTTATATTTGGAAGTTCCGTTTCCAAGTCACGCCCCTACAAACACAAACCTAATTCCGCTAAAAGGTCATAGACCTTTCAAATGTATCGAACAATGGCAATGACGAGATATTCGACTCCTCCTCTAGCATTGGAATTCGAACGATACATACTTCATCTCAATTTTTCTCCAACTTAAACTCTGCATTTTTACCTAAATATCTTATACCGCAGTGAAAATTAATACTGCAGGAGGCCGGACTGAATACATAACACCGTCCCACAGTGGGACGACAAAGGCTGGCCAAGCGGCCGAAAACGCTTTTTTGAGCGAGGGACTTGAAACGTCGCATATTTATTACAAAATGATTGATTTTTACGTTTCCGCTTGTCGTTTTTCGATAACTTAACGCGTTAAAAAAATACATGGCGTCAAACTCGAACAATTTTCGCAGAAATGGGGAAATATATCAATCATTTTATAATAACTATACGTAATTTCAAGTCCCATATTGAAAAAAAACATTTTTGGCCGCTTGGCCAGCCTTTGTCAATTCTACTCCACTGTGCGTTCTCTTGAACGAGTTAATTAATCGAACGGCAGAAAAACCGAAGAATCACGAAAAAGACTCGAAAACCCGGATAAGAATACTGTGACATTTTATTTCGAAACTTTGAGAGGGAAAAGCTGCTTGACGAATCCATTTTGACGCATAATTTATCTACTCTAAATCTCCCTTTCACTTGCAACTCTCTAGCCGTCAGTGAAATGAATTTCTCCGTTTCAATCGGTTTATTTTCTCAATGCGAAAGGCAGATCAGTTACCGATTCGATCCTTTGAAAACACCGACTCAATTTCTATTAACTCGCTGAATTCGACAAGAGGTTGCATTTCTTGTAATGGTCACTCTAACCCGAGAAAAGAAATGAGGAAAACTGTATAAATTTCTCCAAAAGAGTGCTTTCTGTGGTAAAATGAATGAAAAGTTTGAAGAGACCCGTAGATAAGGGTAGAAACGTGATTCAGTCACCCTTGTCGATGCTGCTACAGGCAGCGAATTGAGCTTAAAACCAATTATTGTTAGCTTCTTTGAGTTTGTCACTCGTGATATTAATTTAACTTCAATGTCAATTAATTACGAAAATGAAGTAAAAATAACAAGATATCACAAGGCAAGTTGCCTAATATATAGAGTCAAGAGAAATAAATCTCTTCTATTCATTAGATGGGTGCGTTTTCTAATTAATCCGATAAATGTATTAATTATTCATATGTAGAACATTTATATTGCTTCTTTAAGAGGAGAAGGACAGTAATTTTTGGCATATAAAATGAAACGCACAGCTAATGAATAGAAGCGAGCGTTTTTCCACCTGCAATTGGTTGACAAATGTAGATTTCATCGCAGAATATTAATTATCTGCCTTATGAACATAAAAAGCGGAAGGATACTGAAAGGCAGAGAAAACTCCCAACCATTCATACACATAATCGTATTATGTGAATAAAATCACAATAAAATCTAAATTACATTAAATAAATCGTATAAAACTGAAATGCTATCAATATAAAAATCCGTCAAAATGGCACTCTTACATCTTTTCATACTTTAGTTTCGACTCCACATGCGGAAAGTCCGCTTGCAAGGTATTTACGTAGATCTGCTTCTACATCTACATAAATACCCTACAAGCCGCCTTTCGACATCTGGAAGAAAGGAATGATGCGCGCCCTCCTGAAGCAGCGTTTTCGAGGGTTTTTGACATGCGAACATACATTGACATCCATATTTAGGCGTAATTAGCGACAAGAGAAAAGTCCGTCATGAATGAAAATAGGAATCTGCATGAATAGCGTCGCGAGAAAGAAATCGTGACAGTGGGAAACGCGTGTTCTCGACACGGCGTGTTTTGTAGACATAAAGAGAGTGAATCCGTCTCTCATTCGCCGACATTTAACGGTATTCCAATGATTTTTTCAGACATTTGAAAGCTCGCTCGTCCTTCAGCTCCCCTTTTCTCCATCCCTTTTTTCTCAATTGCGTCGCTTTCAACATGCATTCTCTGCTTTTCTTGACATTTTCTCATATATTCTTTGATTAATTCACTATCCTTTACTCCCGCGAAGAACTTAGTACGTCTATTTCTTTCTTCGCCTATAAATCTCGAAATGTATACTCGTGTAAAACATACGCAGTCACAGTAAAGAGTAAGGAGTGTTTAGGAATTCTTCATCCGATTTGTAACAATCTTTTTAATATTTGTAAAAATTTTTAGTAAAATTGTAATATTTGTAACAATGTTAAAAAACTTGAATGTATGTTATGAGGATTTCATTTTGAATTCTATTTGTATATTATTATTTCATCAGAATACGGCGCTTTAAATCGGATGATGACTATGTAAACACTCACGTACACACCTAATCTCCTTTTCAAGATCAACTAAAGCATATTTTCTCAATATTGAAAGAAAAACACAGATGTTTTTCACAGTAGATTTTGAATTCGACGTCAGCGAGTTGACATCTTCAACTGAAGATGCCAACTCGTTCACGAAAAATATCGCATTAAAGATCTAATGTAGATGTTTTCCTTTCAAGATGCAGAATTCCTACAAGTGAAGATTAGTCATATTAATCTTATTAAAGGATATTTTGATATGTTAGTAGCGGTGTAACAAACGTAGAGTATATTACGCTGGAGTACCCAGGGGCAATGTTACTCCAGCATTTGCTAGAGTACCTTTGCCAAGAAAGTATAAATAATAAATTTTTATGTTACTTAGGATGGAAGAGAATACTTTGAGGCACAAAAATATCATTATTTATTTATAGCAGTACTAATCACATAATATATAAGATATTTTTGGAACATTATTCCCTAATGTCTGACCAAGTCTGGTATTTTATATTCATATTTCAATTATGTTTACAATCCCATAACCTTTCCGTCATATTCATTCTCTTCTTCCAATATCGTAACACATTTCAATGATCGGTAAAGCGATTCTCCTCTTTACAATAGTCTGTTTCTCCTTCTCCGTTTCCTCTTCCAGAATATTTCAACCAATTGTATTTGGTTGCTTTGACCACCTTTTTAAATGTCTTCTTCCTCATGCTATTTTAAGACCAATTGGCTACTCCGTCTTATGCCTTAGTTCTATTACATTCCTATTGTTTTTGCATTCTACTTTCTTCACCTTTCGTCTCATTATTCTCACTCCTCTCCATAAATCCACACTTAGCCACGTAACTATCGCAAATCATTGAAAATATAAATCAGGATATCTCTAGACTAATTGTAAGTATGTATGTACATGGCTAAAATCTCTAGCGCTGGAAGTAAACCCTGCCAAATCCCAAGCTTTGATCTGCGGACGCTCGAGGGTTCTTCAAAATATTAATCGCTTGAATGTACCAAAAATAAAAATTTATGAGAAAGAAATAGAATATATCAGATAGGGATCTTGGCATCTGGCTGGACCGGTCCCTCACCTACGACACACATACCACTTCAATTTCTAAGAAAACTTATGCAACGCTTCACCCATTCAATAAAACCAATTCAATTAAAAAAAAGACTCTTGTACACTCCCTTATTCTCCCTATTTTCGACTATTGCGATATTATCTTAAATGAATTGCCTATCTCTGTATCCTCTGAGTTAGACTATGCCTTCAATCAGTCTGTAAAATTTATCTTCAATGCCAAAAGGTTTGATCATGCTTCCCCACTTTCTAATGGAACTAAATTGGCTTCGGCTTGATGGAAGGCGCAAACTTCATACCCACAGTTTATTAAACTAAGCTTTTAATCAATGTTGCCCGAATTATTTATTCTCATATTTTCAATTTTTAAACCATAGTCATACACTTGGACAGGGGAGGCGAATCTTTTGGCTATTGAGTACCAAATAAGAGTACACTCGCTCGACTCCCGTGCCAACCCATCGATTGAGATAGTGGTATCGATTATTTGTGTCTATAAGAGGCATAGGATGTTTTTATAACAAAAACAATAATCTTTGAATGGTAATCACAATTAATTGTTTTGAAGTTTATATATTTCATTTGAGTGAATAAAAAAGGTAATTATGTCAATTAAATACCTTAGAAAATCTCTATCAGCCATTTACTATAGTTTTATTCGGTGTAGAATAACTTGATATTATAATAAAACTATAATTTATATGAAACAAAAAGGAAAAAATCATGTGACAGAAATAAATTATAATCATAAACATTAGTCGTCGAATGTAGGGAATACCCATGAAAATTAACTCTACCATTTTTAATGTGATGTGCTGAAGAAGACAGAAGAATCACATCTGGTTCATATTTTGAATTTTCAAGCAGGGAATTCCATGTTTTTAGAACTTTATATTCATCTTCACCCTCGCACTAGAATTTCGCCCATCCGGAAAGCTATTAATCCCCAAACACAGAACTGAATCATACTCCAAATCTTTCAATGTACTAAGTGCGAAATACTGGATCAACAATCTAATACCAAAATGAATATCCTACCATTTTCCTCATACAAAAGGAAGGTATGAATAGTTTTTATAACCATGAAATATCCAACAATTAGTAGAACTTCATTTCCTATATATTTTGACCTTTCTTCAAGTCGATTTTGATAACTCTCGCTTCAAGCTTATTCATTATTAAATCTTTCCTTTTTGGTGATCTTTTCCTCTTCACTTTTACGAGTTTTATTTTGTTTCTATATCATTAATTTTTATTCCTTCATTAAATTCTCATGTAAGATCATCACATGAGCACACGCAAAGTAAAACTCCGTAGAGTCCAAAAACCTTTTTTTAAGTTGAGTTTTTCTATGCGTGTGAACATGAAGGAGTTCCACCATATCTCACCACGATCCGTCATGTACATACATCATATGAGGTTAGGGAGAACCCATTTGGGCCTAACCTCCGCTAAAAAAGGGTTAAATGATAATAAATAATTATCCTCCCATTCAGGCATACCTTCTTGCCACTCATTCATTCTCTCCATTGCATTATCCTCATTCCTCTTCGTCCTCTAAAAGCATAACTTGCGCGACGGTGGGCTACATTCACCCCTATAAACGCTCCGCGGGACGATATTCATATAATGCGGAGCTTGTAATAATAATTTATCGCAAAGCGATCATTTCATTGTTTTCTTGTATATCATTTTAAGTAAATTGAAAAAATTCTTACTCACACTTCATCGTTTCTCTAACGGTACATCATTCGATGTCAGAGTGTCATTACTATTCTACCATGAATTTCAAAAGGGAATAACGAAATCTTATTTATGACCTTCCCGATAAGAAATTGAATCGAAACTTTGGAAGAAGTCAGGATGGCACTTTTCTAATATTAATTTGCTATTTTCTCTCACCAAAGGGTCCTGAGTTCGACACTAGGCGGTCTTTTGCGCGATTTTTTGAAAATTGTTTTGAGGCCGTCTCGGTGCAATAGAGCATTCAAAATCACCGTTTTTGCGTTTAAAGTGGTTTTCTATAGAACCAGTGGAGCAAAGGTTACAAATGTGAGTTCGATGCCAGATTGATGCAAAATTCTTCCGTAAGAAACGCAATGCGGCAATTTTTATGAATTTTTCTGGATAAGCTGCGAAGATGGCACCCGGGATGTAAACTTATTGTAAATTTTCACCAATCTATCCTATATATATATACGTATAGGTATATCCGGAGAAGCCTCTATATATAATGGATAATTTCCATTCAAACCATGTGTTGCAGGGAGCGTAAACACGTGTTTGCCACTTATTTAGATTGTTTTCACTGCGTATCTTTTGCGGAAATAATGAGTCCTTTGTTTCTGTGCTTAATTCTCTTACTTTACGATCTTTGTCGGCCTAGACAGCAGAGGTGTCGGATTATATGGATACCACACACGTACTTTTTTAAAATTCATTACGGAATCGCCACCTATAGTAACTTCTTATTTCCTTTCTTTTTAGGGTTCATAACCTGCGTTACGGTCAAATTACTCGAAGTATTGTCTTCAATCAATACATAAATACCTCTGCGATAAAAATGGTAATTTATGATTCGATGAACAACTCATGCGTCGCTGTAAAGAGGACGTGAACGCTGAATCGTGTTTAGATTTAAGGAGTTCTGTGAATTGGAAGAAATCATCTCACTTAATTGGAGAATAGTCAGAAGAAGAATTAACCTAAGTTTTCCCTTGATTTCGATGTTTTGGGGGATCATATACAGAACGATTATCCCAAACCTATACCAACCAATTCCCGTAACATTCTATCAGCTCACGTTTCAGCACTGCTTTTCTTATAGTCTTTATGATGAGCGACCGTAACTAAATTACCAATACATATTATAAAATAAAGAATAATCGTAAATAATTTTTCGGAAATGAGGAAAATGACACTAAAAATGTCAGAAAGTATTTTAAAAGCCAAAATAATACGATGTCTGACGATTTGATTCGAATTTGATAAGATCCCCTATGCCCTTTCTCCGTCCCTACAGAATTGAGTTCAGTAGATATATAAACGATAACATTCATTAATTGTAAGATTTTATTCATGTAATTAATGAATCTTACAATTAATGTTCACTAGTTGTCCCGTGCGAAACTTTCGCAGACGACACTGATACTCGATTTCTCCAACGAAATACATTATAGTAGCAAACACTAATCACTACAGACGAATACACAAACAATAAGACATGCCAAAAAAATCGTACCTTGATATTCCATGTCAGTGTCAGTTTCGACATACGTCGTTTGTAGCGATAGGTATCGGTATCTACACATCCAGTAACGAAAATCTATGGGCAAATTCAAACTCTTGCGTTTTCTAATCCCTTACCACTTGAACCTTAACGAAGTCTCTAATATCTTAGAGAGTGTGAGAATTAAAATGTTATAGAATGTTTTAAAAATTTTCTTTTAGCACTATAATCACGAATATTACGCGTCATTGATATAACGACGTATATATAATTTATCCTATACCGAATACCTCAATTCACTTAATGTATTTTTACATCACGAATTTAGACAAAAATACAAACATCACTACCACATTGCCACCATCACATTTTGGTAAACTCTGTTCTTTTCTAAATACCACTTCCTTTTATGATGTGTCACTTAAGGCTTCGTGTTTAACATATATAACCAAGATAAAGCAACAAATATACCTCCTACATCCACGTTACTTATTTATTTTCTATTTTTTCTCTTCGTACACGAAATATAAAAATAACTACTACTCTTCTGCAGTGAAATTGCATCTCATAAATTCACTGAATCAGATTTATTCAATTACTGAAAGATATGTAGTCAGGAATAATTAGTTGAAAGCTTGTTGTCCTGCCGGCGTAGAATGAGAGAAAATGTTACTAATTTGGGAGAGGGAAGCAAGAGAGGGAAGCATCTGCGGTGTGAGTCTCAATTTCATAAGACCATACATTGTGATATATTGTAAAAGTGCAAGGTAAAGTATAGCAAATGTAGCAAACCCATTGCCAACATTTTTTGAATGTCTCTCACACAAATATTGTAGTCAATCATGGTATTTTAACCCATTCACAAAACTTAAATTTTAAAATACTACTCTTACGTCTACTACTACACATACTATTAAATTGGTTGAGCATATTTTTGTACAACGGGCATAGCGAATGGGAATACAAGCTTGGGCTTTCGTTACGCTTGTATTCCATAGAGGTGGGTTTTCTTAGATCGCAGGTATGATATCCTATTATTCACTCTAAGATATGAATGAATGTTGTATATTATTTATTCTTTGAGTAAAATATAAACACTAAAAATCATTTGATAGTGTATATAGAAAATTTTCAACAGACGAAAGTTTTACCAAAGTAAATTTGAATACTCCGAAAACGACCTAAATATTTTGATCGCATGACTCGTATTTAAAATCTCTAATTTTTCTATGAATACTCCCAAATCTAATTGTAATGTGGTCGATCTTAAATTAAAACTACCGGGAAGTAATATGATGGAAAATTGTTCTAACGTACCACATGATAAAACCGTGATGCAAACTTTCATATTCGGCAATGTTTATGTTTCTTTGGCCGTCGTTCTGCTCCCGCAAGATGCAATGTGGTTTGCTTATTAAACTGCTGCGGAGGTGTACGACGTCGAGGTCTTCGTTTATGGTGACTATAATATTAATTGCTAACACTGCTTCAATCAATTTATGACCGAGAATGTTATCCGATTTTAAAACTTGTTTACACTCGTCACTACGTAAACAAATTTAATCTGTATATAGCAACCCGGGCCTTTTTTCGGCCAGGACGCAACGCGATGATTAAAATATTAAATCAATTTGTCTAACAAATGGTGATTTTTCATTTGTCTGACTATTTTTCACAGGAACCTGACAACTTTTCCCTTCAAATGGTCATTCATTTATACTCGTACGTATTGATTGAGTAATAAGGGAGAAAAGTCCCGATCACCAAAAAAGCATGTTTTAAAACAATATATAGAGGATTAATTGTAAGATTTTTCTGTGTCAAATGAAAAGTAAATTTCTCTGTAAGTGTGACTTAACCTCGATTCTCTTAGATTCTACCGAAATAGGTATTTCAAAATTCGAGAAATTCCAAATTTCGAAACAATCTCAGTCCGAAGCATTCTGGGTGATACTAAACCTATACATGAAATAATTTTATATTATTTCACGTATAGGTTAATATATTATATATATATATATATATATATATATATATATATATATATATATATATATATATATATATATATATATATATATATATATATATATAAAATAAAAATAAAAAAAAATATATATATATATATATATATTATACGAGTAAAAGTTGCTTGCATACTGCAAGCTATCCGTTGAATACAGTATCATACCAAGTACTGCCTCAGTTCAAATTTAAAACTTCGCACCAAAGACCGCCTGGCGACGAACTAAGAACCCGATCGTGAGAGAAGACAGCAAAATAATATTAGATAAGTGCCATCCTTACTTGTTCCAAAGTTTCGATTCAATATCTTATCGGGAAGGTCCCACGCCTCTGTCACCATTCCGGGTTTTATCTTTCCAGCTTATCGGGAAGCCATTTAAAAAATCGTCCAATGCATTTCTTATGGAAGAATTTTGCATCCACCTGGCGTCGAACTCACTGTCATTTGGCTACATTTTTTCCATGAGAAGCATAGAAGACTACCTCAACTTCAACCTCCGAAATTTTGGTTACTCTATCTTAACGATAAGTGCCTCAAAATAATTTTCAAAAATCCGCGCAATGCATTCTTATGGGAAAATTGCGATTTTTGGGAATTTCTGGCATCGAACCCATGACACCTAGCGTCGATGTCTGCATTATTCTGGCATCTAGAGTGTAGGGCCAGTACGTCGAAAAAATATGACGTCGATGGCGCTTGTGGAACATGGTCAGAATTCGTATCCCCTATAATATATATATATATATATATATATATATATATATATATATATATATATATATATAGGTATATCCGGAGAGTTAGCTATATATAATAGATATATATTATATATATAATATATATATATATATATATATATATATATATATATATATATATATATATATATATCCCCTCCTCACACTGCCACAGTTCATTGCCTCAACGGGGCGGAGGGGTGTTAACGGAGGTTGGAGGCGATGCATAGCCCAGGTTCAACCATGCTAAGAAGGCTTCAACAATATCTCCGGCCAAATTGTGAAAGTGGTATTCACCAACCGGCAGTAGGACAGCCTGGTGAATTAATGTCCTTCATCCCCCAAATGCAATTACAATTTTCATGATGAGCTTCTGTAATGGAAATTTATCCGGACGTAAAAGCACCACCCATTCGGATGTCCGGGAGGTGGTGGCATTACAGAGGTCCATCATGAGGAAAAGAGCTACCACCCTCCACTTTGCGACTTACAATTGCCGCAGCTTGAAGAGTGAAGACAGACTACTGGAACTACTGAATGAAGCAGAAAAGATAAACTGGGACGTCATCGGACTCAGCGAAGTTAGAAGAAAATCAGAAGACTTGATTACACTCAAGGAAGGTAATTTATTTTATTACAGGGGTACTAAGGATGGAAGACTAGGAGGTGTCGGGTTCCTGATCAACAAGAGATGGAAAAACAATGTACAGAAGATAGAAAGTATATCTGAGAGAATTTGCAAGCTCATACTAAAGATAAATGAGCGTTACTCTGTTCAGATCATACAAGTCTACGCACCAACAGCAGCAAGCAGCGAAGAAGAAATTGAAAAATTTTACCAAACTCTCGGCACTGAGCACGATAAGGAAGCCCACTACTATAAAATAATAATGGGCGATTTTAACGCTCGTGTAGGTCAACAGGAAGCCGATGACACCGTCGCAGGACAATACGGACTGGGCCAGAGAAACGAACGTGGTCACCGCCTGGTAGAGTTTGCTGAATGCACCAATATGTACATAACAAATACATATTACAAGAAGAACCCAAAAAGGAAGTGGACTTGGAGAGGACCCAACGGAGCAAAAAATGAAATAGATTACATATTGGTTAATAAACTCTACACAGTGACAGACTGTGAAGTCTTGAATAACTTTAGCACTGGAAGTGACCACAGGATCGTAAGATGCAGATTGAAGATTAATCTCCAAATGGAACGCAAGAAGTTGATTTCATGCAAGAAACATGAAATAAGCATCAAAAAACTAGAGGAAAACAAGAATAAATATCAGTTTGAGCTAAAAAATAGATTCTCAGCACTTCAAGAAGAAGAACTAGAAACCAAAGTCATGCAAGCTGTTAAGGAAGCAGCAGAAGAAGTAGCAAGCACACCAAGAAGAGCTAAAGATAGAAAGCTAAGTGACAGCACCCGACAAATGATGAAACGACGTAAGGAACTGAAGAATTCAGATACACAAAAGGATAACATCGAATACGCCGAGCTTAGTAAGGCTATCAGGATGGCAATTAAGGAAGACGTGAGAAAATTCAATGAGAGAATTGTGCAAGAGGCTATAGAAAACAGCAAAAGTATGAAGAAGACCAGACAACGCCTAGCAATTGGAAGAAAACAGATTTTAGCCATACAGAAGGAAGATGGTACAAGAACTTGCAACAGACAAGCAATACTAAGGACGGTAGCAGAATACTTTGGCAACCTATACAAGAAGGAAGAAAATGCTGAAGAGGAAAACCAAGAAGAAAGCCAAAACCAACGAGATCCCCTCTCTATTCTCCCAGGAGAAGTAACTGCAGCAATAAAGCAGACGAAGAACGGAAAAGCAGGAGGCATAGATGGAGTGTTATCAGAATATTTAAAACTTGGTGGAACAGAAGTTGCACACGTTTTAGCGCAGTTATTCACAACTTGCCTGAAACAAGGAAGAATCCCCCAGGACTGGAATCATGCAAGAATAGTCCTCTTGCACAAGAAAGGAAGCAAGGAAGAGCTGAAGAATTACCGCCCCATCAGTCTCCTTCCTGTTGTTTACAAAACATTCATGAGGATAATAGCTGAACGGATAAAGATTATTCTATCATCTGCCCAGCCTAGAGAACAAGCAGGATTCCGGAAGGGCTTCAGTACTATGGACCACATCCACACACTACAAGAAATAATCAGCAGGACGAATGAATATGAGATGCCACTAGTACTATGCTTTGTAGACTATGCTCAGGCCTTCGACTCAGTAAGTACCTCCTCTACACTAGAAGCTCTGGAAAAACAAGGAGTAGATGCAGAGTACATCCGACTCCTACGCAGCATTTATAAAAATGCCACAGCCTCAGTAATGCTACACGAAGTTACTGAAGAATTCAAGATTGAGAAGGGAGTTAGACAAGGAGATTGCCTTTCCCCAATTCTTTTCACAGCTGTTCTGGAGGAAGTTTTTAAAACCTTGGACTGGGAGCAGAAAGGTCTGCGGATTAATGGGGAACACATCAGTCATCTGCGCTTTGCAGATGATATAGTACTCTTCGCAACCAACGGAGAAGATCTAGCTTCAAGACTTCATGAACTGAACACAGCAGGACAGAAGATAGGACTCAGGATAAATTTAACAAAAACAAAGGTAATGTATAACTCTTTTGCAGCACAAGAAACAATCAAATTTGAAGGGACGCCTCTGGATGTCTGCTCAGAATACACATACCTAGGACAACTAGTAACCACAGGAGAGAACAACAGGATTAACGAAGTAAACAGAAGAATTAAACTCGGCTGGAGTGCCTTCGGAAGAAATGCACACATTCTAAAGTCACAAATGCCAATGGTCTTGAAGAGAAAGGTCTTCAACCAATGCATTCTACCAGTGTTGACATATGGAAGTGAAACCTGGGTGTTAAACGCAGCAATAACCCAGCGACTTCAGACAACGCAAAGAAGTATGGAAAGGTGTATGCTTGGGATCACAAGAAGAGACAGGAAACGCAACACCTGGGTGAGGATGAAGACCGGAGTGACAGACATCATAGATAAAGTAAGATCACTGAAATGGATGTGGGCAGGCCATGTGGCGAGAAGAAATGACAACCGTTGGACAAAAGCGGTTCTGAACTGGACACCAAGAGATGTGAAGAGACCAAGAAGAAGACCAAAGGACCGATGGAACAGAGACATCATTAAGTACTTAGGTGTGACATGGCAAAGAGAAGCTCAGAATAGAGAGAATTGGAAAGCGCTTGGGGAGGCCTACATCCGACATCGGATTGAAAATGGCTGATGATGATGATGATGATGATGATGATGATATATATATATATATATATATATATATATATATATATATATAAATATAATATAATATATTAACCTATACGTGAAATAATATAAAATTATTTCACATATAACCATCAGATAATTTACATCTTCATTTCTTTATCATGAAGCGATCACTATTATTGTTGTAATTGAACCTTTGTAGGATTTTGATCATTCTGTGCGGATCTTTGGCGTTAATAGAGGATGAATAGCAAATACAACTTTCACATTTGAGTATCTTTCCATGATACCTAAGAATAGGCATCTTTGTCGAGGTTAATACGTGAAAATTGGAAAATATTATGGAAACTTCCACAACACTTGAGAATGAGCTGGTAAGAAATAGCTTTAAAGGAAAATGTGCTACTGCAGCGTAATTTATGTATGTATATATGATATTGGCGTAGCTAACTGGATACGGTCCACGTGAGCATAGTTCATCCATTTAATTCAAATGGCGATGATTTCTGTAACGCTCTCTCCCACCAAAGGAATGGAACTCTGGGAGCGGAAACGAATTAAGTTCATAAAATAGCTCTTTATGGAATGTCGCATTAATATGTATTCAGTGTGGCCCGTCGTAAGCTCGGCCTGCCTCTCACCTATGATTATTATGATACTATTTTGAGAATTCACGTGGCTATCCCGATTAAATCCATCACTGCATTGATAACGCTTGATTTTTAATCCAAATAAGGTCTCTGAAAATTGTATTCGGTTCTTTAATACTCGATTAATGCGTCATTATTTACCGGAATCGCAAAATTGCTAAACTTAACTAAGAGATAAGTAAATGGAATGGCCAAGCGGAAGATTAAAATCTGAAAGACATGTAAAGCATGAATGAATAAAAAGGAAAGGTAAAATCCAAACCTCTGCTTTCGTCGCAAATGATTGGAAATTTTCGAAAATAAATGGTCAATTTACCTTAATTATAGAGTTAATGTTAATGGATATTTCAGTATCCTCGCATGGATAGATTTCTCTAAGGATACCCGTGTGTGCCATAACTGTAGGTTATTGGACCATAGAATGAGATTGAGAAAAACACTATAAAAGAAAAGCAGAACGAGGGAAAGAGGATTTTTATTTTAAAATTTACGAATAGTAGTGAACTAGAGGACCCCCAAGAGTTGTTGGAGATGTATTAGCTAAACACATAGGAGAAACGTTTTGAAAGAAAATTTAAGTAGAGAAGGAAAGGAGCAATAAAGAGAATTCTCGAAAAGAAATAAGAAATATTAGTACGGCGGCTTAGCGAAAGAGAAACTTCGGTGAAAAAAGATGAGAAATATAGTAAAGAAAGGAGTGAGAGGCCTAACGCAAAGGAAATAGTGAAAGTCAAGGAAATCTCAAAAAGGAAAAGAGTTTCATTACGAGAAGACTTTTCCCGTTCTCATAAAAACGTAACCATGACAATCTTGACGTAAATAAGAGGACAACTCTTTCGAGTTGTGCTCGCCGACGCTGTTTACCTCGCCGGTCCGAGAAACGTGCCGTTGTTTCAAACAACTACATTTTTAAGAGCACCGATCACTTATTACTCTAACTGACACGATCCTTCATTGCGCAAATTTTCAGGACTTTTATCTCCTCGGTCAGCATTTTTCCTTCATCTCAGCTATTGGTATAATTGTTTCCAGTCAATAGATATTACATATAAACTAAATGTGTCAAAGCAGCTTTAAGTGGAAAATTTTGCATAAATAAATTTTATAAAGAATCTTTCTCCTAAAAACGGAAGATTTTTTCCGTCGCTCTAGAAAACAGAATTGTTTCTTTAATTATTTTCATATCTGAAAGCCCAACAAAGTGATTCAACCTTGACATTCCAGTTTCCAATGTTACAGCTGCTGCCACACTTCCACCGCTCATTCTCGAGGAAGGTATTTATATCAGATAGAAAGTAAATGTCCGAAAAGGCCAGTATAATTAAAGTATCGAACATTAATTTGGCACTGCAAAATTCAATAAATAAACGATTGGTATAAAATGGAGGATAAACCTATAAAGCCCGGATATATTAGTAAAGGCATTACTTTTCGATTAATCTAGATTACGCAATCTTCACAACCTTCCGCTTCAAGTAGTCATTCGCTCTAGTCTTCAACCGCCGAAACAGTACGTTTAACAAGCACATTTTGCCTACATTTACAACTCTAAAGCTTTTTCTCTGTCCAGCAAAGCCTCGTTTATCTGTCTGGAGACGTTAAATTCTTGAAACATGACGGCGCTTTACCCCGGCATACGCTCGTTCGTTTTACTTTCATTCTCAAATATCAAGGATTGTCGCCAGCGGAGAAAATGACGAGGAAATAAAAGAAAATGGTTTCACAGAAAACGACCACAATGCAATTGAACGTGTAGACCTTGGGAAGACGGCCAACTTAAGACGCTTGTTGCAAAAAACTTTTTGTAGGTGTGAAGGACGTTTCGCTCGATGTTCCACTGCAACGTCCGTGATAAAACGGTAAATATAAAACGGCGGTCCAATGAAAGGTCAAGAACGCTCACACTCAGTTTGTCTGCCGCGCTCAATATTTGAACAAAACAAAAAGCGAGCAACGGCGTCTACACGCAGATGATTTTGCACTCGTAACTATCGAGGACAGCGAGTTCCGTTTAACCTATTTTAAGAGGGAAACTAAATGGAACAAAACGCTGCCATGGAAGTATTTATTAGGGTCAACTTGAGAATTCAGGAATCAACGTGTGAAAGGATATGTCACTTTTATGTTAGATGGTGGACTTCCTTCGTTCGATAAAACTAACTACCCAGATCCAAGAAAATGGTGTGAATCAGGAGAATGCCCCGTTAATAAAAATAGGATTCACATTTGAATACAC
The DNA here is from genome assembly GCA_036926295.1 of Pachydiplax longipennis. Lineage (NCBI taxonomy): Eukaryota > Metazoa > Arthropoda > Insecta > Odonata > Libellulidae > Pachydiplax > Pachydiplax longipennis. Next base: position 2,607,795 of record JAVFKF010000050.1, on the reverse strand, counting down.
TGAGCTAAGAAACTGTTTCCTCTAGCAAATTCATTCAGCAGATAACGAAGAGATGTAAGGAGAGTCCCGAATAACAATGAAAATGAGTTCTCGTTCGCTTCTGAATCAATGGATCAAAGCAGTGATGTTTAATTGGATTCATTGTGAGTGATTTCTCACGCTCATGTTTGGTTAATCGTCGCAGGAGAGGTACTAAAAATAGAAGAACGAATACAAAAGAAATAGGAGAAATTTATTTGGAAACAAATAGCGTGGATAAAAATATTATTTAAAATTTTACTCGGGAATTTGCCCATTGCATAGTTTAAAAAGTTTTCTGCCTTATTTTCGACCCTTCAATTGATTTGATTAAAGTGAGAAATATTATCAGATGACCTTTAATTTCCCTCAAGTGACTTTATGCAAGAATGTGACACTCATTACAGCTCTATTTCGTAGTATCAAACCAATAAACTGTATCTCCTGTATTATACGCAAGTTTCGTGACCACGCTGGCCTACATAACGAGATTCGTAATTATATGGTGATCAAGATCTTTCATAGCTAGTGACCGAGCCATTCACATCCTTTCTCTAACAAAAGCTAATTCATTTCGTAATATCACTGAGATAAAACGAGTTCATAGATTCATGCTCACAGTTATAAACATTTAAAGTTCTGGATTACTAAAAAAAAGTCCACATAACTATTTTCTCGTTACTTAAATAAGTTATATTTATACTTTTGAAGTTTTCTTACTAAACTTACTAAGAGGACGAAAAGACGCACTTGCTTGAATAAAAAACATGCGGATCTTCTAAAACTGAATGGGATATTGATTCTGTTTAATGAATCTTTGTATTCTCTTCGTATATAGAATGTCAGTTATGTCTTTTATGTAAACCGCGTCATTTTTCTCGAAGTCATTCCGAAATTTTCCCCATTCTCGATTTTCCACGAATTATATTGAATGGAAAAGCGAAAAGATGAAGTTATTTCTACAAGGCAGAAACCTTTTTCTGGAGTCCTTCAAGATTATGCATGCAAAAAGGGATTAAAACTACATAGACTCAGACTTATTATTTAGTTAGGTTATTGAAATCAATGAAAATTGTGAGAGGAAAATAAAATACCGTTAAAAAATCTGTCGATACATCTGTCATAGGATATCCATTGAGTGCATGGAACAATAATTATAACATATTCTTAATAGGAAACCCTTTCTTGATAGCAGCGAGAACACGGGTTGCCTCACTAAACCTTTGACAAGAACCGTCAGCACAATTATGGAAGTCGCTCATTTGCTAGAAGTAGAGAAAATTCAAATGTATATCCATCTAGAAATAGAAGCTGAAAGATTCAAACTCAACATTATATACCAATACCCGTTGTCCGCTCCGATTTAGAATTATGAAAACAAGAGAAATGGGATTGTTTTTATCCATAGATAATTCAGGAGGTTAGAAATATCGGTGATGGCGAATGCAGTTATTTTTCTTATTGCCCGCTATCCAATGCTGAAAAATGTTTCATTCCACATGATGAAAATAACATTTTCATTAACTAACAAATTCCCTTACGTCTTTCTTCTTAAGTTTCGATTTTGAATTTGTCATAAATCTCATGGGGAAAAGCTCAACTTTGTGAAAGTGAGCCATACTAAAGGATTAAATAATCTTTGTAACTTCTGCGGACAATGACTTTATTTGTGATGACTAGCTTCGTAGTTAAACTGCCTGAAGATGTCTACTTGTAGACGAAACTAATCGACATAAATAAATTCATTGTTTGCGGAAACAAAAGGTATCTTTAATGTTTAAGTTAGACTTCTTTAGTTAGAAATTCCTTTTTACGTATCCTTCCACTAGAGATGGTTTTACAAAATTTTCTGTGTTCAATCATGAGCAAGAACTTTCTTATTTCAGTCCCTCGGCAAAGAGCCTAAAATGATATTGGTGAGAACCCTTCGTAACACTTTATCCGATCAAAATCAACGGCCACCCTTTTCTCTCTATAAATTTGATGGAGTTATTGTTAAAAGTGTTTCTGAAGCTAGGCTCATTTCGCACGTGAGCTCTCACTGGGAATCGCTTTCGCCAAAGTCGAACTCGCAGCTCATTTGGTTGACCCGGTGCGACTGTAGTTGTATGAAAATATGCAATATATGTGTATTTGCTTTGCAGGTGCATTATAGAAGAAACAAGCAATCCACAGCGAAGTGGAGAATTTTGATTGGTGTGTCTGAAATGTCGCGTGTTGAAATCTTTTATTGAAAAAGGATTCGCTAGAACGCTTTATCTTCTCTTGCGTAATAGATTCCGTAGAATTTCAATTACAACACGCCGCCGCCTAAATATAGATGAGTCCGCTGAAGAAAAACACAATATAGTCGCAAGCAGAACGCAAAATGGTATCTCTGTTTTCCGAGATTGTTAATCGAAGGGTGGCGCACCAAGTCTTCTCCTATTGCTCCCGTTTTCACATTCCAGATGAAAGGGTGACGTCAGCGGAAGTATCGGCGGGGGAGGGTCGTCCACCTCTCGTGCTTTCTAGCTTGCACGTGCAAAAATTACGTTCGAGAAGAAAGCGGCGTGCGTGTCTAATGTTTGCCCTTCATGCTTCTTATATACACGGATAATCGTCGACAAAGTTTTTCAAAATGTATGTTCGACGAAATTGATAATAGCAGTCATTAATTAAAACAGTTCACGGATTCTTCATCACTCTTTTCCTTCCTTTTGCTCGCTTGAGTTCGGAAAGCCATCTCACACCTTTTTTGTTATGCTCAGTATCTGAGTTAAAGTATGTTCACGAGGATTAAAAATTCATTCCTGAAGATAAACCGGAATCTGACTAAGTCCACAATTTATTATAAAAATGCGACCGCCGATGAAGAAGCATCATCAGGCGGCCTGATGAGGTCCTAATGAGACCGGTCGCATTTAAAAAAATTAATTTGTGGACTTGGTCAGATTCTGATTTTTTCTCATTAAATCATGAATCATTTCCACCAAATATCGCTTGAACTAATTAATTTTAATTATATATGATTTCTAAGGGTCGGAAAACCCTTGAGGCAGGTCATGGCGCTAACGTCAGCTACAAAGACAGCTCATCAATGATAGAAATTAGGCACTAGTGTTAGAAGCCCGTTGATTGCATACTCTTAAAATTAAAATGATTTGATAATCAGAAAAGATTCTTGAATGGAATTAATTTCCTTTCGATCGTTCTTTGAAATCTTATTGTAAATCTGCATTGAAGAAATGAAAATCGAAAACCGCGACCTTGCCGCGGTAAAGGAGGTTTTTATTACGAAATATTTCATCCTACTTCTATACATATACTTTGACACCTATCAAGAAATATAAACAAAATAATAATTACTGAACTGGAAGAAAAAGTTCTGCATTTTCCTCAGATTTTTCTGGGAAGTTCTAATTTTTCAAGAGATTTCCAGAGAATAGTTAACTTCTTTTCCTCATCCACTTCTAATTATGGAGTTCCATAAAACTATGCCAACATTGGTGAATTAAATTAGTCTACTGAAAAGATATCTGGTAGAAATCCATCTTCACAACAGAAATAAAAATTATATATTTTTTCGCAATAGTTCAATGTACCAAACTTGATGAAATTCTCTGCTCACCTGACGATGATTTGAATACATTTTTTAGCACAACTTAGCACATTAATTCAACTATTATAGAAAAAACCACAGATGTATCATTTTTATTTCTTCAGCGATTGGTGAAACATTTTGAAAACAGAATTCTTTGAGTCGCGAAATTGATTTCATGGAGAATAAACAGGGAATAAGGATTTGGATTTGCTCATTCAAATTTAAAGCAAAAGTTGCATTCATCGCTCTTGTACTACATTATTGGGGAAAAAATTCCTACAGAAAAATTTTTCGATATCACCTTGTTAAATGATATGGACCTATATAGAAAAATGTGATTGAAATCATGACTTAAAATGTAGTCACATAGATACAAATGGACATCTTAAAATGATAAATTTTCTATCGAAAAGAATATCTGAGAATCTTTTTTAAAAGACTAGCATTTATTTCCGTTAATTTCTTGAGATGCAGTCATTTGTACTTTCTCTGTGTTATGTTTGTGGTGAAAGTGAAAACACATATAAATCAGTAGCGAGTGAGGAAATTAATTAAATTTCAATAAGTGAGCATTAAGCAGTGAAGTTTCCTTCTTCATGCTTGAGTGGAAGTATGGAGCGACATTTTTTTAGTTTCTCCTGTTCAAAACCTCTGGAAATACTAAAAGCCAGATGACGAAAGCTCTGATATCGTATGATTTCTCCTTTTGTATCCCTCACATTTTAATTAAAATTCACTACTTTCAATTGTTATAGAGTCAATAACGTAATTATACAGTAGAAAGTCAAGCTTCAATCGAAAACCTAATAAAATAAGCGCATTGGAGAGAAAGGTGCTTTTCGTTTAGTTTTAGGCTTTAAACCCGTCTCGTACTAGAAACTGAATCGTTATTTCAGGTACACCAGGACAATATTAAACGTAAATGGCAAGAATATTACTACTCTAGAAGAAACACTCAAAGCAATCATATTTAATAAGTCTTTTTTAATCAGTTTTTAATTATAGCGAAATAGACTTAGCCTTAAAGGATCATGTAACTCAATTATTATACAACAAATCGAAACAGATATGCCTATTGGAAAGAGGAAATGAGCCCATTCTTGTTCAAATGGGAATCTCATCAAAGATGAGTGAATCATCGTTTCCCCATCGACCGTCTTTCGATTACAGATGATTAATAACGGAGAAATAATAAATATCCGAATTCTTAATTGGTTAAAGTGTTATGTTTACAAAATAATTCATTAAAGCAAGAGATTTCCCTTGCATGAGAGGCAATTTTAGGTTTGATAAGTTGTCACTTTCTATCTACTGCTCATCCATGCGTGGCAGAACTCTGAGTGCAATACGCGGAAGAAGACCTGCTTTTTATCGAAGGCTTGCTTTTGAATGGAGACCAGTGAAAACGCCATTCCTTTGTTCAAATATTAACTATCACTCTTTGATTTGAAATTAACTAACTTAAGAGTTAATAATTGGAAATAGATGCTCATAGGGTAGTTAAAAATCCATTTTTCGAACATTCCGAGCCTCATCGACTGTGATATACGTCAGAAATTTTCTTGCGACTTTATTTTAAACAAATCAAGATTATTATACTGCTTTAAACATCGAAAGATTCAGTGATATACGGAATATTCCTTTTTAAATTATGTATTCTGTTCACCATATACATTGATATAGATTGATTTTAACACTAAATTTTTCCACATTTCGAACAATTTAATAGTCCCGAATTGAGCTCAAAAGTAATAGGAACTTGTACTTACTATGCAATTTACCAGAAACATATATCTCACATATTTATAAGAGATATTCCACTTAATATCCTGCTTTAAATTATGATTCATAATTTACATTTAATTAGAGCCAAATGAAGAACTGATTCGGAAGAGTTGGCATCAGAATATAACCACATACACACGTGTTAAATGTACACAAATAATATAATGTCTCGTAAAGCACTTTTTGAAAAGACGAAGCACAATATTTATGTTTCGGTGAATAGATCTGCAGATCTCTACTATAATTGTGACATATTAGGGATATTTCGAATCCCTTGATATACGATCCCTCGTATATACATGTATATTTCGAATCCCTTGGCATATATATATATATATATATTGATGCGATTAAAGAAAACGTTGAATGTTTTTTTTGAGAGGATGAAATCAATTGGACTTCAAAATAATAATTTTCTTTGAGTCGAAAAATTGTAGGATGTATCTTTTCCTCATGCTACAACAATACTCAGGAAGCACAAGTTGCACAAGAATTCATCGTACAATTCCAACACATCCGTTTCCTAATAGTTCCCTCATTTATTGTGTTGTTAGCCCGTCTCGAGAGTTGCGAAATTCATCCGTTCTAAAACTATTTCGATTTCTTCCGATTTCTTTCCGCGTTGCAATCGTTGCCACACTATTGTGCCCCCCCCACCCCAAATCACGTGATTCCTCCAGCAGTCAATCGAAACCCGCCCGCACTCCCGGCTGACCTCCGAAAATACTGCTTCTTTCGGATCCGCTATGTTTCCACTCCATCCGCTCGCTGGCCTACAAAATTTCGTCCACGCGAACATGGGCGGTGTCCACACGGAATGAGAGCAGAGATCAAGGTTACCAACAGGTGACATGAGGCAGATTAGAACGAAAAAGATTGAGAAGAACTTTGGGCATTTAAAACGTTTTGATAGCTTGGCATTGGGTGGGACCAGAAGGAAAATCTACAGGGATCAATATAATCGAGACGTCCTTGAAGTTGAGAATGCGGATCGCCTGCGACAAAGTCATAAAAGTTTAAAATGCATCGAGGGTATTTGGCAGACGAATCTTTCACGGAAATCTAAAGCGGGATGCGAAAGTTTTTCAGCGAAATAAAAAGATGGTCCTATACAAAACAGGCTTTTAAATAAACGTGTCAGAATAAAATGAGTATATTTACTAATTATCAAGAATGATAGTATTCTTCTTCCTAATTAAATATATAGCAGTTTACGTACTTCTATTTATTAACTTCAAAAACATGAGCAGCACCATGGAATCAGGATGTCATTTACTTACGTATTTATTCATGGGATCAAATAAAGTAATAATAATAACCATAAAATCCTTTCCCCATTACGTTTTCGGGCCCTAAATAATCGCATAGTCAAGTTTAGCTAATGTTAATCGATCTAGAAAGCAGAAGGATAGGAATTGAATAGTCTTAAATTAGGATCTGTAGGTAATTATACCTTGTGAGTTTCCGAGCGATGAATACATTTCACAAACGGACCAAAGGGGAACAAAAGTTAGGAAAGAGTTGGCTACTCAGCGTTGGGCGCACAAAATTATGCTAACGAATATTTATCAGACTTTATCACGCTGTTGATGGATGAAATAGAGGAGGACTTCCAGACCTTACCTCTCTCTCTTGCTCCTTCCGTGATATTCGTCAGGGAAAGAACTCCAATCTCAGAACATCCCAGTCACTCCCCAGCACTCTCGAAATGCAACACAATTTCTCTCTCCTGCCACAAAGATAGTCCGGAGATTTGAACGCGCGGCCGCCACGTGTCTACTTCCCGATGCACTCTACCTCGTGGTCTCCTTAGCACTCCGGCGCCTTCGATGGTCGAGGCGGGGAGAAGGAGAGGGGAAATAGAGAGCGCCGACTCTTTCTCCCACTACCCGCCACTGGATGACGGGAAAATGATAGAAAAAATCGTGAAAGGTAAAGTTGGACTCTTCCCCAACCTGCTTTTGCGAACAATCCAAATTCTAGTTTACTTCTCCCGCTACTTTCTCCATTTCTGCCCCTCCTTCTGGATCTCGCTGCTGCCCCTTGGAGAACCTGTCTCCGCGATTTCGGCGCCCAGAACGTCCTTCGGCTATGTAGAGTCTCTGCTTGTATACAAGAAGGAGTCTGCTCAAACGTAATCAATTGTCGGAGGGATTAGTCGCCGTTCACAGTTAAGCTCTTTAACGGACGTATTACGTAGGATGACTGAAGTAATGCTCGTTAATTAGCAAAATTTAAAAGCAAATCATCATCGTGAGGAGTTAAAGAACATTTCATTCAGGCAGTCCACTTACAATATCAACGACCAAAAGCTGGAATGCGCCCGCATAGTTCGTAGGTGCCTTCAATTGTTCCATGCTACGACATCTCATTGGTTGCTGAGAATCCGCCGATTTCACAACAGATAATGAACGGAAAAATCATAAACGTAAAAGTCTTTGTTAATCCAATTAAATTAAAGATCAAAGAAAATCGATATGATTGGGAATCAGGGCATTTGTTTAACTATCACTTACCGCGCACTCATACTCACTTTCTCCAGCAAAGCGTGTGAGTCTTTCTGAGACTAGAGAATTATTATCCTATGTATTGAAGCACCTATCGGTGCTTTAAATTACATTTACATTTACATTTAAACCCTGCAAACCGCCACTGGCGCATGGCAGGGGATGTAAAACACCGGAAACCCTATCTACCCTTGACTACTGTTGGCTTCTCTAATACTTCGCGGAAAAAATTACCAGAAATAACTATCTGTTCTGGCAGCTATTTCCCTGTAACGCTTCATCGTTTTGTCTCGAAGATCACGTACGCTAATAACTGGTATGACAATATCAACTACCTCCTCCCTGAGATCCGTAGTGATAAATTTATTAAAAATCTTTCCACGGTAATCAAGTCTTCTGTCACTAAGCAAATCCCAACCGAGAGATTCTATCATAGCTGAAACACTGCCGTCAAATCTGAAATCTCCCTTAACAAATCTAGCTGCCCTACGTTGAACCATTTCAAGGCTGAAAGTTAATCCCACTTGGTGCAGATCCCAAATCGCACAGCAGTACTCAAGAAGAGGTCGAATCAGGGAGAAGTACGCTATTTCTACCCCACCCGCCATCATAGAAATATTATTCTTTGTTTACTGGGATGAGTAGCGAACTAAAAATTCAACACTACAGAATTGAATTTTAGCATTTGGGTGTATGCTATGCTTAGTTTTAATGTAAGATCACTTCAATTTATGAAAAAAAAAACAACTGAAAACTAACTCCTGAAACTTTCTTAACGCGAAAAATAAATCTTTATTTACGCATCACAACTGACATCTTCTAAAGGACTCTCTGAAGAAGTTCATGACATTGCCTCTTGGAAACACCAACTTACCAAAGAGAAACCTTAGTATTCCATTTTTCCCGACCATAACATAATACCCGAAGTTCCTCTAAATTTACCGAATGATCTAAAATGTCATAAATTGGCAATTAGGAAGTAAGTGTTCGATTTTTTCGTTATTTAGTGCTTACACCAAGGATAGAAACATCTTTCAAATTATTAAATAAATTTATTATTAAATGCCATCCGATGAGATGTATTGATAACCACACAATTTAATACGTCTGTCTCATAAAAGCATCGATTTTTGGATCGAATTTCGATTTCTCTATACCTATAATTGATCTCTTTCTATAATTCATTAATAATTCTGATGCTGATATCCTTTAAAGATGGAGATTATATAGAAAATTGTTTACTTATCGCATCACGAAAGCTATTCTTTATAAACTGTATGAAAATTATTTACATTATATGTTTAACTTGAATGTCCGCAAAATGTCGCCAGGTCGATATTTTGTGTATTGCTGCAATCGCGTTTTCGGAACTTTAAAATATCTATCTAACATTCATTAGCATTAAAAGAGTCCACTAACGTTACGTCAAGTTAAAAAATGTGAATATTAGCACTAGGATAACCAATGAATTTGTAATTCATGAAGAGAAGTTCAACTCTATCCGCTCAAAAGTCAAAGGGATCTGATCTTGTTGTGGGCTTATTTAAAATTCCTGATAATCGTAATATGGACTTTTGTTACCGATGGGGCAACCTCTATGAACAGAGCTCGAAAACACATGATGTTACGGTATAAGAGAACCAAAATGAATGGAAGATTGTATCAGTATGAGTATGTATGATTGTGTGTAAAATCACCGACAAAATTTTTCAGGAAAAGACTTCCCTTTCATGAGATTATGGATGGCGTAGTTGAAGTGGTTAATTTCGCTAGATCTTGTCCTTTTAAAAATTTTAAAACTATTCAAAGCTCTCTTGAGGAATTGGAAAAGGTGATGTTATGCGCTATTCTGAAATCCGTTTTCTCAGTGAAGGCAAAGCTTCGCAGCGATTTGAAGATTTTTAATGAAAATAAGACAACTTGTTGAAACAGCTGATGATTCAAAAAACGTTTGTATTTCAGCATTCTTAACTGTTATTGCAGCTCATCACGACGAAAAATGAAAAAAAAAAGACAAAGCATTAGATGCTTACCAACAGGCCTTTCAGAGTAAATTAGCATTGTTTAGGGAGAAACCAGCATACAATAGCAAATCCCACACAGCCTGTGTGTCAAAAAACATTTAAAACATACAATTTGAATATTTTCGAATATATTTATCATTTAAAGCTCATACAATGATCTTTCAGAAAGATTTATGGACAAGAGCGCGGGGAAAGAATGTTTTTGCAGCGATTTCAAACGAATTTGCCAATCCCTTTGCTGCATCCTATGAACAACTGATTCACTCATCAAACTTCAATATCACGATGAGCCTCTTTATAAGTCAAAGATGGGAATGCAATGAATTTCTAAAAGCGCCTTTAATAGAAGGCTATCCTTCTCAAAGTTGCCTAGCATTCTGGTTTATTTGGATGCCCTCACACTTGCAAGAAGGTTTTTTCACTTCACTTCACAGGAAGAATGATCATTTCTAATTATAGAAATCAATTGACATATCAAAATTTAAGTTAAACACTAAGGATGAACATTTCACATCAGACAGGAAACGTTTAATAAAGCAATTTGGACAATGAAGGTCCAACTGGCATGAATAGAGAGCAAACTACATTTAATAAGATTATATTTCCAATTCAATGTTTTTATAATTGAATAACACAAAATTAAGTTTTGTTAAATCTAATTAAAATTTTTCCTCTGTTTATTAGTGTCCTTATGTAACTATAAATACAATAAATTATTCAAATGAAAAAAGTAATTTCTAATTATTTTTTAATGCGGCCCGCAAGCCAACAAAATATCTCTTGAGTTGCTTCCTGATAGGCAAAGTAGTGCAGCAGATGAATATTTAATTCAAGCGAGTGACACTCATATCTTTTGGCGTACCGTACTCTACCTTCAAATAAACCGCACTTTTAAACACGTAACTCTAAACGCGTAATCTTTATTCTTGAAAAATATTTTCACGTGATGCTCATCCGAAGATATTTTGAATCGATATGGAAATTTTCAACTGTCGCAATTTATCTATTGTGATCAAATGAAGATTCACTATTCTTTGAGAGAGCTTCTTCCCAGTTCAATTATAAGAAGATGCTTAAAAATGAATAAGCTCATAAACGAATCAAGAATCCTTGAAAAACCTCATCTAACCCCTCATCTCTCTGAGATTATTGGTATGCTTACTTTAGAAATACTCATTTCATGCTCTCTTAGAATACTTAGAATAACTTATGTCATGCTTTCCGTATTTCTTCTGCTGCGACATCTAAAGTTTTCCAAGTATCTTCGATGTCCTTTCCACGCTTATCTTACATTCAATTTGCGCACACACATAAGCGAGTTCATTCAGCGGTCGTTTCATCCAGAGAGCTTTTGTAATCATCCCAAGCTTTCAGGTCACTCACATCTTTCAGATTACCCTCTCTGTATTTCTCTCTGTATTCAAATCTGGAAACTCTCTGAGTGTCATATTCTCTTCTCAGACTTGATTTTTGTCTTAAAAGTAAAATTCAAGCCCTAATATTAGAATATTTTTTTTCGATTCTATAGACTTACTCTCGTTTTTTCCATCTAATACCGTTCTGGAACTAATATTCAAGACCATTTCTATCAATTAACAATCCACATGAAGGTCTTTTCTTTCCAATGATCACAACTATGGAGTGTTTAATTTATCTTCACGGCTGAGATAAGGACTATGAAAGAAAAGGAAAGTCCAATCAGAGATGACAGGCGTTCATTGTCTCCTTAGATAAATCTCTCTCAACACTGATGCTCAATATATACTGAAATATAACTTATATAAAACTGAATTATTAATTTTGAATTTAAATTTGAGCATCGGCGTTCAATCATCCTCTAGCAATATAATTTGTATCCCTTGGGGTAGATATCAATTTACTAGGGAAAGCAACACGTTGCGACGCAGAATTGAGACTGAATTCTTATTAAATTTCAGGGAAATAACGAACGTCTCATCTTGATCTTCCTTTCTGTGCCCAAAAAGACGACATTTTTGCTCCTCAACGATGATAATACCTTTAAGGAAGAATAGTTTTCTATATTTACCTCCGCTTTAGACGTCTTTAAATATCTAAACGATTTATTGGTTCTGAACTTTGCTATGCTACTGCTAAAATGTTAATCTACTCCTCTAGGAATTTTTCAGGGTTTTATTCAATCAAATAAACTTTATTTGATCATCCTTATACAGTAATAACAGGATTTCAACTTATTCACGATAGATAATGCTCATATATGATGCTAATTCTGGGCACAAAACAATCCAATACCCTTTTTACTGCCAACGGATAAATCCCTACATTACCTCCCACCTCGGCCATAGACTTATTTTTCCTCGTACACCTACCACAAGCTACTTATTTGTAGCACAATCATAAGTTATCCTATATATTTCCGTTTAATTTACAATTCTCTAATTCCTGCATAACATCACTTTAATTTTGTCAGCGGTGCTTATCCCTTTCCTAAGTCCGGGCCAATATGAAATTAAAACGGAGAAGTTGTTCGGCGTTCAATCATCCTCTAGCAATATAATTTGTATCCCTTGGGGTAGATATCAATTTACTAGGGAAAGCAACACGTTGCGACGCAGAATTGAGACTGAATTCTTATTAAATTTCAGGGAAATAACGAACGTCTCATCTTGATCTTCCTTTCTGTGCCCAAAAAGACGACATTTTTGCTCCTCAACGATGATAATACCTTTAAGGAAGAATAGTTTTCTATATTTACCTCCGCTTTAGACGTCTTTAAATATCTAAACGATTTATTGGTTCTGAACTTTGCTATGCTACTGCTAAAATGTTAATCTACTCCTCTAGGAATTTTTCAGGGTTTTATTCAATCAAATAAACTTTATTTGATCATCCTTATACAGTAATAACAGGATTTCAACTTATTCACGATAGATAATGCTCATATATGATGCTAATTCTGGGCACAAAACAATCCAATACCCTTTTTACTGCCAACGGATAAATCCCTACATTACCTCCCACCTCGGCCATAGACTTATTTTTCCTCGTACACCTACCACAAGCTACTTATTTGTAGCACAATCATAAGTTATCCTATATATTTCCGTTTAATTTACAATTCTCTAATTCCTGCATAACATCACTTTAATTTTGTCAGCGGTGCTTATCCCTTTCCTAAGTCCGGGCCAATATGAAATTAAAACGGAGAAGTTGTTTCATCGATAATGTGTTTGGCTTCAATTTCCATTCACACAGCTTGTCTAACACAGATTGAAAGATACGCAGCCTTTATGTGACCTTAAAAATCAATTAAATAAACTGTAAAAATTCGTTGTAATTATTTAAGTAATGTTTCAATATAATTTTTAATGGTATAAAGTAGGTATATTTAAAAAATATTATATGTCTTGTTTTTAAGAAAAGTAAATAATTAATAACACTCAGAACCTTCGACCTAGTCCTCTAAAGGTACAAGTAGTGTAAAATCGAGGCAGAATTACCATAATTTTCTTATTGGATACATGTCCCAGCAAAATACTGGCAGTAATTTGTCATCCAATGGTCTGTGCGGTTTGTTTTAGAATAAACGCCAAGTAAAGAAACCGAAGATGCTGTACAATTCAATTTCAATTCAAAGATCTACCTTTTTAGGGCTATAAAGCTAAGATACCAATCAAATATTTAAAAGATACTATAATATCGCGAAGCTTAAAAAAATTTACCAGTGGAGGGAAATTGCAAAATTCTAAGTAAGAAGCACAAGTAAAGCCCAAAGAAATAAAGTTGGAGTTTTTAAGTGAAACTTTGATGACCTGATTGATGTTACACGCAGATTAAAACGAATGACAGTTTTGCTCCATCGGAGACGCAGGAGTATATATACAATTCCTATGAATATAAAAGCGAAGAACACTGAGAATTGCGGTGGAGACTTTTAGTACTTTTGAACCTAAAAAATATGTTTGCTGTGCTCAAGGAGTAGCTGTTTTCTTTCTTCTTATAATTTCTTTCTGTCGTTTTGTTGAAGACGAAGATGTAGAAACGGATTTTTCAAGCATACGCAATGCATCTAAGGACTCAGGAAAGAAGGATAATGAAGACTTTCAGGATCTCAATCGAAGAAAGGAAGTACTGCAGAGGAAGTAAAGAAATATCTACAGAGAAGTTGTTAAAGTAACATTTCGGATAGAGACGCCGTTTCAGCTAATGTCGAGTCATTAGGGCAGACACAAGAGGAGAGAATTATTAGAAGCAGGTTTAGAAAAATTTAGATTTAGATGGTGCTGTGTAGTATTGGGATGGGATATTTCTGCCATATATAGTTAATGAAGAATATGTGGAGAGGTTGGCTGTTGTGATAAGTTGTGGTAAGAAAGAGCAGTTGATAGGAGTTCCTCAGGTAAAAAATATGAATTAAGGGATAAGGTAAAAGTTTAGAATATGTTTTGACACTATGGGTCATAGTGTTTTATTAGATCAATTATTTGAAAAAGATCTTTTGTATTTGGCAAGTCACCACCATATTTTAGAAGTAACACACTAAAGGTAGATTTTGATTGCAAAATGGGTTCAACCACTGCCCCTCACCCTGGCGTTTTAAAAATATTTCAGATGGAATGGTCAAAAATAAAAAATTGACCTTGATGATGAACAGTTCAAATTTAACCCAGATGATCTCCAACAGATTTCTAGTTTTCTTTCAGCGCAATTACAAAATCCAGAGCTTCGGCCCAAAGAATTTTAAAAGGTGTGTTTAATGATTTTTGGGTAAGATTGCTCCAGAAATAATTTATTTCGGAGCACCAGATGCAATTAATCACGATAGGAGGATTAACTCCTTAAAAATTTTCCTTTTCAAGGATCAATTTTCTGTGGATCACTCCGAGACAGAGGTCAACAGAAGTACAAATCGTTTATTAATCTTTATGTCAAAGATTGGTGTAATGCTCCTTAAGCTGAATTAGTCCTCAACCAAGATTTACATCTGTTTGAAATTTTAGATAAATTTAAAAAACTAATCGAGACATTTCAAAGGTGATATTGTTGAAAATCATAACTCATTTGTGATATTTGAACCCATGGAAAGTTGCTTTTGCTTTTTTGATAAAACTTTAGACAAAGAATCAAAATAGACATAGCTCTTAAGTTATTATCTATTCATCAAAACATGGATAATGAGGATAAACAACCATGCAAGCTCATTGAGTCGAAGAATTCAAACATACAATATGATAATCGATATGATATATAAAATTTAAATATCTTTGGAAGATGTTCAATCTTTTTTGGACAAAGAAGTCGCTTAATTCATTACATCATTACAATCATCTTCTTTGAAAGATGTAGCATTTTAATTTATTGTAAAAATACAAATTATTAAATTATTGTTTATCCATGAATTTGTGTTAGAGGAGTCCATTCCAGCCTACGCATATCAGTAAAATTATTAATTCAGAGTGATTAAGTAATAATATAAGTATATGATAATATTAAGTATAGAAGTAGGGTTCGGTCGGACAATGATCGTAGCACTATTTGCTTGTGGGCAATCTAAGTGCGGTCAAACTGGAAATAAAGGTTGCGGGTAAGGGTAAAAACAAACGGTGTGGGAAAGGTAGGTATGAGTTCTTTAGGTATAAGGGTAAAAACAGGAAAAGGATAAATTTTAATTTACTTTTTTTGTCATAAAGATCCTCTGCCATCTCGCTGTTCTGCTTAGCGAAGGTTAGATTGTGGGAGAATTAAAGGTGAGGTATAAAGAATATATGGGATGGGGTTAATTTTTGAAGAGTTCATTGGCGTAGGTAAAAACTTCTGACAAAAAGATGAGGATTTTCGATTGGAAGGTGGGGGCTGCTGATATTTTGTTCCAGGTACTGATAATAAAATTTACAAAACCACTTCCCAGGAATGAGAAAGGGGATGAGTCAGGTGAAGGGGAAGAAGGATTAAGTATAGAAGTAAATTTTATGAAATGAATTTAAGCGTGGCCTGGCTAGGGGATGCGTGGCTTCCAAACAAGGTAATATCTCTCCTTGCTAGGGAGATCTATTTAGGTTACGAGTTTTCTATAAAGCTTAAGAAAGGAATTGTGTCAGCCATCGACATTTCCGGAGCACCAATCGGAGGCAAATTATATATATGTATATATATATATTAGGAACCCAAAAATTACGACGGAAAGCCGTTGGAAAGGCTAGCTTTCGAAAGTATGCTGATGACGATGGAACGAAGGATTTATTGAGATTAAGATTAGGAGAATTTTCCGGAAGTTCCTCGGCTTATGAAGGTACTCTGTTCTCTAGGTTAAATAGCCGCGAAAGAATTTTCTTGAATATCAACCCCTTGTAAGTATGAGATACTTAGAATTGTTGGAATAAGTTGGAATGGTGTTGGAATTTAGGTGTGCATCCTCGACTCTTAAAATTATACTTGAAAAATACGAAAGTTTAACTAACTGAAAAAGAAAGGTAAAACCTTATCTTTCCCGGGATCTTCTCGTTTGACCGACATCTCGCGAAACCGAGATGGTTTATACGATACATTATTAAAACACCTATTTGGTATATTTCATTAGTAATTACTCCTTCGTTAAAACTATTTGTAAAATTTAATCTGCGGGTAAATAATTTCACGGAAGACTTACTTACTGCTTCTTTCAATTACAAATTTTTATTATCTTCCGTTTCATCGGTATTTGTGACGGCGTATTAATAATCTCTCTTTAGCGATCGTCGATGAGCACTTAAAGGTAAGATTTCTCATAAATCTAGTAAGCTCACTCACTCATCAGCAGAGATACGAAGCAGTATGATTATTTACTTGTATTAATTGTTTCAACGAAAGGATATACGCAGGATATCGATTCTATGATCAGAATTAGTGATAGCGTCCAGAGGCAAACTCTTGTTGAAGTTAAGATAGAAAGGTGGGCATAAATGACGTGTGAGAAGGCTCTTCCACGTGGCGCATAACGGGAAACCGGTTCACCTCCTCCCACATTCTGATCACTCTTAATAATCAAAACAGATTAGTTATTCCAGATCTACTCAATTTCCCCGTTTTTATACCCATTAAAGATTCAGTAAAGCTGACTTAACGGGAACATTAGATTCCATCCAGGGTTACAGGTCCTCAAGAGAGTTTTCAAATAGAAATGAACCGTGCATAGGGACTTTGAAGCTTTCTGAAAGAAATACAGCCATTTCTGACTATTTAGTAACGGATTGTGAAGATTTATTGACTCTGCAAGCGTTTCAGGAAAAGTTCGTAATAATGAAGATAACGCCAGCGAAATATCGATCTACCCATATTTATGCGGGAATTTATAGAGCATTATAAATTAATGTGTATAATTCTTAATTTTCCGCCTTAAGGCAAGGAGATGTTTCCATATGAAAAAGATACATATATTGTATATTTATAGCAATCATATACCATCATGCCGCTCTGTTTACGATTCTATTTTCAAAACAAAAGTGTATGTTACTAACATTATGAAGTCTTATCAATTGAAGCTAACAAATGAAGTATAGTGAAAACTTTTTAGATGAATTTTGCTTGAATATATTTGACTAAATTGAAATTGAAGACAAATATAATATCACATATGAGAGGTTTTACATGAGATGAACGCGACTTCAGCGATATTTAAACGTTTCAAGATTTAAGTTGTGCTAAAGTGGAAATTCATTCCAGTGAAAATTTTGAAATTCCACTCGATATAAAATAAGCCGAGCAAAATGACGCTATTCTTGAGTAATCAAAGGAAATTTTATTGAGGACTGAAGGATTATTCACACACAATGAGCTTTACTAGGAAAATATAAACTTAAGTACGATTGCGCTAAAGCGATCATTTCACTTTTATGCATAATGTACGCTACTTTTCCTTCCAGGATTATTTCTTTCAAGAAGAGCAGTTCCTTAATTAGAAGATATATCGGAATTGTGAAGAAATATGAAAAATATATTGTATAGAAATGTATAACTTACAGTTGCAGTTTATAATTTCTTTATTTATAGTTACCTTAATTAATTCTTATAGTAACTTTAATTAATTCTTAATTCAAAAACTTTCGTTCGCGAGGATTAAAATTTTAAAAATTATGCTTCGAAAAAAAATGCAATAAAGAAGAAAAGACGAATGATTTACTCGGTTGATATTTACAATTTACATACGAAGAACGCAAATATTTATTTTATTTGATCAGTGCAGAACAAAAATTTGAATGTTGGTGAAGAAAATTAGATTTTCTACCAACAGAACCCCACAGCTTAGGTTAGGATAAAATCAATCAATTGGGTATGCATAGAGATATAGACAAAAAAGAAACACTATTCATGTATTTTACTACTAACAGAGACATCGCTTAAAACAGCTGCGGTTACGCTTAATGGAAAGTGACGAGTAAATATAACTCTAAGCATGTTATTGATTGGATTGTCGTCTTTAATTCATTTATAGTATACAGAAAACTAAATGAAAAAATAAACGCCTCGTTTTATTCTTGAGCAGAATAAATAGAATGGATGAAATATTAACACAAGGATAAGTGTTATATGGGCGAAGAGTGCTTCACTCGGAAGGAAAAAATATAACAAGTGTTCGAAAAGAATTCTCTTTCCTTTTAAAGTAAATTTCATTTATTACTAACAATAAACATATTCCGCAGAACATAAACAAAATTTATTATCAATCTGTCCTGTGCCAAGCCCCTTTTCTCTCTCTTTTCCTCGTTCTATTTATTGAAAATCAGCATTATTACAGGGCAGTAAAGAGAAAATCTAACAGGAAATAGTAGCCGTTCCGTTAAAAAGGAATATTTTCAAGACGCGATATTATGGAAGTTATTTTTATTTTCCTTCAATTATAGATTTCAACCAAAAATTCACGAGTCAACTGTTTTTTAATAAACGGAATGGCATAGATATTTTGGGGTATTGCAGTTATTTTAAATAATGATATTAATCAATTTTATGTCATTAATACTACTCTTCAATGATCAAACATTTTATCATGTATTTCTGAAAACATACTAAAGTTGAATCAGCTACTTAGAATAATTAAAGTGTTTTTTAATCGAAATAACATGATCAAACGCCGCAATTTTGGAATTTATAGAAAATAAGCATTTTTAGAAAAATCGTGTTTTCCGAGAATATCTGTAGTAAAAAAATTCCTAGGCTGAAATCTCCATTTTCTGATGGTTACATCGTCATCTATAAATTAATGAATTAAATTAATAAATGATAACTAAATTTGTAACCATCTCAGTGTTGTTGCTAAAACTGTGATGGTTACTAAGTAGTAATTCGGAATTTCCGAATCACATCTTCACTTCGATTTAAAAGAAAAATAAACATTGAAACGTACACAATTCACGAATAAACTATAAATGCAAATACGTGTGGAAATATCTAAATTGATGGACTAATGACTAATTAGAAGTATAAACCAAACAGTACTAAAATCTTATTCGATCTATACATGTAAACATTTGGTACGTACCATAAAATATCTTAAGGAACTGCTCAAGCAAGAAGTTCTTTAAAGTGAAAAAGGAAATAAGCGATCATCTGAGAGTTTATCCATTTAACATCCATTATTTCTCAGAAATATAAATCCTCGGTTGATTTCATGGAAATATTTATATAAATGTAGTCCGTCTAACAGTTGTTTGAGCGAATAAAATTTGTACACGGGTAAGATATTACTTCCAGCACACTCTCAGTTCGATTCTTTTTATGATTTCGTCTTTTTACGAAAGCTGATTAAATAGGTGATCTGATGTGGAACAAGCCTTTTTGGCAGCGTATCATCAACGTATGGATTCTGCCGAATTGGTTGTAGTGGAAAGAGTGATGATTACAGCGTTCACGTCCCGTCCAGTGTCAATAGACATCGAATGAGAGCTTATACTGAACTGGAGAAAACTGAACGATGTAAAACATGCTCGTTTACAAATAGTACCAAAATATTACGCAAATCTCAAGGCAGACTTTGACGTTGTGGAACATTATTTTGCAATAATAAGGTCTTTAATATTATGCTATAACTTGATTCAAGGTATAAATTAACTGAACTACAAAAATAAAAAAATATTTCTATTAAAATATCGAAGTGGGGTTATATTAAACAAAGCTAATTTTTTTAAATACTTAATTGAAAATTTCATCACATAAACACAACGTGATTATTTTTTCATTCCTATACATTTTCCTTGAACACTAATCCCCAACATAAGAAACTTACTTACCTCGTAATAAAGTCAATTCATAGCGCGCTTCCATAGAATAAATAAAGGACCGTGATCACTCTTTTATACCAGAACACTTACAGTAGTACTTACAAGCACTACTCTTTATTGCAGTAAATTATGATATACTGCCAATGATCATCCAAACCACCGAATCATCGATATGAAACGTAGTGCTATGAAATTTATTAGAGCAGTCTTTCTAAATTTCTATAAACCCGTGATGAGTAAGTATGCAAGGTCTTCGGACCACAAAATGTAATCAAGATTAACTCGAGCTTACCCAAGAACGGATTAGGCCAAGGGTAAGGGCCAAGTATTTCGGTACAAACCTATACTATGAATTACCCATTTAAAAAGTTTGAACTCAGATACCTTAATAAGTGTTTGTAGGGCCTCAATACAAATAATTCAAAATAACATTGTAGACTCTTTCGCCAGCAAAGAGAGACATTTCGGTGAGAGAGGGGGCACAAAATTAAATAAGAGAAAGGGGCAATTTACTAACTAGCACAGCACTCTATCAGTCGCGTAAAAACGCCGTAATCATCGAGATGATTCTATCGGAATGATACATTCAAGAAAGTCTCGACAGAAGCAGTGAAAACAGCTGAGAAATGGCAATATTGCTACTTATAGTAGATTTGGCGGAACATAAAAGTTGGCTTCCGAAGGAAATAATTACGGGCAAGTGAAACTCGAAAAGGTTTGGTACCTCCATCTGCTTTCTTTCTATATCATTCATTTCTATTTAGCAAGTTGGCAGTAAGAGGAAAACAGGGATAACTAGGCAATTCTATCAGTACAAGGACAAATCTTAAAACGCTCTTAATGTGAACTCTAGATCTGATTTTTCCGCATCTCACGTTGACATCGCACTTGCGCAATTACCGAATCTCCACTTTCACATCTTAGGTTTTCTGTTCAAATGGTTCCTTAAAAAATTATAGCTAGAGACAATGGATAAATTTTAATCGAGATAGACAAATCTGAACAAAGAGTATGAATGGCAATTAACCATTGGTCAATCAAATAATGCTGGAAGGAGGAAACCCGACAATTTCATCTTATTTAGCCGATCTGTAAGCCCGCTTCATCTACATGTGTACTCGTGAGTACACGCCCTTCGGTTTGTTGCAGGTGAGACTACTTTCCTTAGCGTATCGGAAATTCTTGATTCGATTGGCATCTATTTCTCCGATTATCCTCGCAGAAGGAGGCCGCATATCTAACGTAAGCAGAATAATTCCAAATACATAATTGCTATAAACTCCACAACTTCTACGTCCACTATGTAATTCGTATTTTTTTTTTTGCTTTGCGTTCGAATTGTTTTATTGACAGCTTAAAACCAAATTTTCAACGAAACAAAATATCCACCGTCGCTGTCAAATCACTTCTCCCCTCCACTCTTATTCCCGTTCCACTTTTTTCCCGCCAGAGGTCCTTGCTCTCTCTTCGACTGACCCAATTCAAAGATGTATCGCTTGCTTACCGCAGTCACACCCAACAAGAGCAAATGTGGCCTAGAGGATAATCCAAGGCCTTTTCTAACCAATTTCTTTAATTGCTGAAGATTTTGAAAGGTGTCGTAAATAGGCGCATATTATATAGTTCGCATAATTATATCTATAAAAATTAATGTTCCTTGTCTGAAGGTGGCATGGATGGAGAGGCATTGGAATACTAGTGATGTCTTCAATTATCCATGGTAAATATACTGATGGAGCAGCAAATATTTAAAGAGATCATGAATTTTGGAAAAATTTGAAAATAAGATTAAGCATCTTTAAGAAATTGCAAATCTACAAGGATCCTCCCCTCATGAACCTCCGTCAAAACTAAACCTGTTACACAAGCAAATAATTATTCGATGCTTGAGATTTCCTACACCTTAAAATGTTCACCACTTCTATAGAGTACAATCTATGACAAAGAACAACATACACTACGATTAACTCACTGCGATTCTAAATAAGACAAAAATTTTTCAAGTTTTTCTTCCGTGAAATTGTTGGTTCAAATCATACTTTACCACATTTAAATCTTTCAGGAGCCGATGGAAATAAAAATGTAAAAAAACACCGTTTTATGGCGAAACAGCGGTTGATTTCTTTACTCCTCAAGGAGAAATTGGACAAAAATAAACGTATTCATCTAGCATCTTCAAGTAAAAGAGCTAAATCGCTTCCCACCAAGCAGCATCTCTGCCACAGAGGAATATAAGATATGAGGAAAAATGGAGGGATAGAAAAGGGGGAGAAAAGAGAAAGGAAATGGTAGATCTGCAAAGTGAAAGCTTAGGAAAAGCGAAACTGCACGTACACGCGATGCGAATAGGAGTCTCATTGACGTAAGAACCGAAGAGAGGCAATGAGGGAGGGAAAAAATCGCGCAGAAAAAAGCGGATGAAATTGGAGAAATGGTATCCAATCCATCTCTCTTGGAGTTAAAACTGCGATCGCTCTCTCCGGTATGTGAGCAGCAGTCAAGATTAGGTTTTACAAAATCAGTTTACCGTTTTCCTGATGGGCCTTGGTTCGACGCCAGGGTACCAT
Organism: Pachydiplax longipennis; assembly: GCA_036926295.1. Classification (NCBI taxonomy): domain Eukaryota; kingdom Metazoa; phylum Arthropoda; class Insecta; order Odonata; family Libellulidae; genus Pachydiplax; species Pachydiplax longipennis. The sequence continues at coordinate 2,585,082 of JAVFKF010000050.1, read as the reverse complement.
TTTTATTCCACCATACAATTAAATAGGAAATTTGGATATACATTTGAGGACCTTCCCGATATGACAACAACTTGAAATTCAACAAACTATAATACGAGTGTGGTCTATATATCTATAATATATAACTATAATCGTAGTAGTGGTCATTACCGAAACTTTTTCGGAGACGACGTCCACGGCAGTGGACCTTGGTTCGATACCAGACCGGTTATATATTCCCGTTTTGATATACGCTTAGATAAACTAGAGAATGTTTTTACAAGGAGTTCCAATTAGCTTGCAGTATGCAAGCAACTTTTTCTCGTAATAGATATATGTATAGGATCCGGAAGAGTAGCTTTATATAATTGATATTTAATAAAACCAATCGTTAGAATACACGACACAATCACAAATACATAGAACTCGATAGTTTATCATTGAAATCAATAATTTGCCTTCAGACTCAAGTAAACAATAATTTACGACCAATCCTGGGAAATTATTTATAAAAGAATATAAATATTATGGTTTTTGCTTAAATCTTATTTTGTCTGTGTTAGCTCTTGTTGATTTTCTTTTATTTTCATTTCATGCATTAATTCTTAATTACTATAAATTTCTAGTATTATTTCGTTTCGTTATTCACAACAAAATGGCGGCACAACTGTGTGTTAATCATTTAAATAAATAAATAAATATGATTTATTCGTTATCCAATTTTTGGAGGTTTCCAACTCCAACCAAACTGAGTAAATCCAAATAACATGATGAAATCTTTGAGGGAGTTTTATCGTTCCAGCAAACGATTTTTTCTTCTATCATTCAACCGTATAATTCTATAATGTAACCGGATAACATTGTATTTAAAGGTCAAACCGAATCTTAAGTTGATTGCTAAACGTTATTTATGAGAAAAATTGACATTAGGTTCTAAGGCTCTGTAAAATCGTGTATAGAATTACGTAGAAATTTAAGCTTTATTTTTTTAGTACCAACTGAGTCGGTCCGATGTGTTATCGTCGCCATTTAAAACCCATTAACATTTATCAGCAATTCATTTCTGCAACAGATCTCTCTCTAAAATACATTTAAAGGAATAATATAATTTCATAGAAAGAAAGTAAAATATTCCCCTAGCGAGCAAGAGCTGTTAATGAGTATAAGTAGTAATCGAAAGTTAAAAAAATTTCTCATTCATTAAATTGAAAAATTTAATAGTCACTTCCATAGATACCACTAACAGCCTTACTGATGAACTTTTCTTAACAAAAATATCAACGAATTATAGCGTGCATAGATGGTGAAAAATGGCAAATTATGAGCGTAGCAGTAATAAATATAAAAGGAAACGCATACGTGGAAATGGAAATTATGAAGTTATGAAGGTAAATTATTTCAAGAAAAAATAATTTTTCTAAAGTATTTTTCACTCATTTTAGCTTAGAAATTGTACGAGTATCTTGCTCTTTCTTACAGCCAAGTTTTAAGCTTAACTTAGCATAATTGTACGTCTGTATAATATTTCCCATGGTTTTGAATAATAAGCTAATACATCACCAGTACGCTAACATTCGTAGAAATTAGATCCTTTCAAACGCTATTTTCAAACTACTATTTTTGAGGTAATTAGATGTATTGATCTACTTAGTAAAGCGGGCGCGATTGCAGCAACACACCGCGTTTTTATAAATCCCTACCAGATGAGGAATTTCTTAGAATCTGAATTTCGGAATCCTTCATAATGATTCATGTGATAAAGAATTATAATGGCAATATTAAGATGTCACAAAATGATGATGAAAATACAAAAGTAAAAGATCGTTATGTTAAAAGAGCACTCCTTGCATTATTTGAAGTTGATTTATTATTTCTATTTATTTCTATTTCTTTTTCTTTGACTTCTATTTCTATTTATTACAAAATGTTTGATATACAAATTCTAACGTGATATTATAACCTCTTAGTGTTTAAGATGTAGAAATGAAATTTCCCTTGTCATTCAGCTTTTGCTTGAATATTTCCATAAATTTTATCGTAGATAACTTTCAAATCGTCCTCAAAAGTAGACAATCACATTTCAGAATACAACTTTCCAGTTTTATCCCACAACATATAATTCTAGATCTCACTGTTCAAATTTAATTACTCTTTACCGTCGCTTTGAAAACTCTTTCGTTCTCTTACATGAAGGCCTTTTCATTAAATGTGACAAAGTCAACAATGTATGTACAGTTTCAACATTTACTTGCTGCTTTCATTTCATAAAGCAAAACTTCGCATTTTCGAACGTTAAGCATAATATTATTCTCTAGGTTTTCAAATTTTGGCGAAATTAAGTAGTTAACCTCATATGGTAGGCAATCTCGCGAAGAGATGAATTATTTCATAGATTGATGTTCAAGCACTCTCATAGATGAAATGAATACACATTAGAGAAATTAAGATGATATTAACGAAAAGAAACTAATAAAGCTAATAAAAGTAAATAAAAACTTCGACATTTCCTCAAATTTAAAATCCCAATAACACGACCGGTTTCGGCACGTCGGACCTGTGGGTGAACATGAATGCCGTGTTATTGGGATTTTAAATTTGAGTCGAGGCTTTCTTTTGGTTCCACTTGTATAACAATCTTCATTTTTCTAATAAAGCCACCTACAATAGTAGATCTTATGGTTGCATTTTATTTCTTTCCCAAGAGAGCAACGGTCTGGAATTCGTACCAAAACCAGAAGGTTCCCATACTATGGAGAGTCGGTGGGATTGACCTATACGTGAAATACGTCAATGGAAAGTTCTTATTCCAATCATGCCGCGTCTTGTGAACCATCTCTTGCCAAGAGAGACCATTTACTCTGGCCGTGGGATTGTGAAGCTATAGTTACATATACATCTGAATAATTCAATGGAAGGATTCGTGAAATCCTAAAAAATGAACATATATTCTGGAAGCACCTTTTCAGCATAAAGAATAGTCGACGGGGCGAGATAAAGTCCTTTGAACTGTTCGACCTCTGAGGACGTGTTTCGTCGATTGCAAAGGAGGAAACGGAGCGATAAAGTTAAAGGATCCAATACGCTGAATGGTGAAAAGCGAAAGAATTGCTCTCCTTCGATTAAGGCATTTGGATTCTCGTTTGCCTTCTTCGACGGAATTTGTCGAACACAAACGCAGCGAAATGAATCAAGCGCAATATAGTACTGTCTCCTGAGGTAAGCAATGGTAAACAAAGAGAAGAAGCTGTTTCACTGCCGATGGGATTTCCCGCCAAAAGGCATGTCAATATGGCGAATTCCACGAGTACAAGAGATTATCCCATTTGACACTTATTTATCATTCTTTGTTACGCCACGAGAGAAGAATCTAACTGACGTACATAAAAATACTGTAGTTGAGCAAGTCTAATAGAAAATTTATCATCGCATCTTCATTTTAAGTCTTCTGCTCTTTTACTGCAGTATCATGGAATCTTTTTCATTCGTCATTTATTAGAGGATAAAATGTATCTTTTTCTTATGTGTGCCAAGTAACATCGTTCATCTATAAAAGTGTTGTTCATTGGTCCAAATTTAAACGGAAATTTCCTTTCAGATCATTCTGATAGCAAACCATCTTGCCTAATAGTCTCTCAAAAGACAGTTTTAGCCAATAATGAAGAGTGAATGTATTTACAATAGGTACATAAGAATTAAATCTAAGAAAAACCTTAATTAAAGGAATTGTTATACGCTCAGGGTAGATAATTAGACGAAAACAGTGTTTCTTTTATTTAACTCAAGTCGTGTAGTGATATGCCTTTCAATTTACTTACTAAGCGTGTCCAAACCGTTTATTTAAGATGTATGGAATGCACGGGAACTAAATAATTATTATATAAATTTATCTAGGAAGTAAAACGTATGCCTCATTATAGTATCAAAATCTTTAAAAAAATATTACAGCAGATAGAGTAAAGAACTGCTTTAAATACAAGTTCATCGATAAATTCTTTGTAGCAAAGCACATACGTTGAACTTAATCTTACATACCTTTCCTTCGGTGAGGTGCACTCGCGGCATAAGAATAACGTTGAGTGGATATCATTGGTGATAAATGAAGGAAACCGCTGAAACGCTAGAAGTTCGTTTAGATGAGAAAGTACTCTGCAGTGGGTAAATAAGTTCGAGAGATGAACACATTGAAAACATCATCAGTAAGAACGGATATAAATCGAAGGCAGAGAGGAAGGAAAGAAATGGAAGACAAATTTAGGAGTGGAGTTATGAAAGTATTGATCGGAGAATGAATGACCACCGCAAGTAAATGGTAATTTCGAGCTTCAGTATCCCACTTTCCAAATGACTTATTGAGAGAATATTTAATATTTCATTGTAAAACCACTGAAGATGGCATTGATGTGATAGAAACATCCCTTGGGCATTGAGTGTAACTTCGAGATATCCCCAAGTACTTTTTTCTTGAACAAGTCACAAAGTTTCTCAAGTTCAAAACAGAAGTCAGAAAATAGTTTAGCTTATCTCTAAAGAGTGTACTTGTTTATCAGAATCAGATAATAATTTCATGAAATGTTTTAATAGCATATAGATATTCTTCGGATGATTCAGGGTTGATAAATTATTAACAATGACGAAAAATACATAATTACCCTCCGAGATTTTAGAGATTGTATTTAAGAGCTATGATGTAGCAGAAAGCTAATTTGGTGACTTAAATTCAATTTCGTTTATCCTGAGGCATCATTTCTAAAAATTCGAATCTCTAATGTACAACAATTACCTATTACTAGGGTACTAGTGATTCACTCATTCAAGAAGAACTTAATTAAATTTAACATATAATAAATGTCAATAAAATTTCTTTATTTCATTGCTAAGAAAATTTTGCGTTGTATTTACGTTTTCATCTAAGAAATTATTTCGGCGGTAAAATTGTCTATGATCTTGAGAGCGAAAGCATTTATTTTTAAATTTTATTTATTTATTATTTTGAAATTATTGTATATATTATTAATATAATATTATTTACTTATTTTGAATTTATTGAAATTTTATTCAGAAAGTCCAATTTTAAAGTATCTACAGCATAGGTATTGATAATATAAATTGCTGATTTTTGATTTCCAAATATTACAAACGCTCTTAAATGTGGGCTCTTCGAACATTTCTTATGAACCCATTCTTCTGCCATACATTCGTTTGAAGTTGCGTTTAACAATCGCCTATGTTATCAGGGAAACAGATAATCGCAAAATTATACAAAGCTTTCGTATATTTTGTCATAATTCTCGCAATTTCTGATTCAAAGCGAATTAACACGAAGAAATTAAAATTCTTTATTCAACTTCCTTTTTTAGTACTTGTCTCGATTTCGTAGGACCATTATTTCTGATTTAATTGTGCTAAAGATAGGCCTAAGTCTGCAATCGATCAAAACGAAATTTACGTGCATTTCTTACGAGAGTATTTCGAGTCCTTAAGAGTCCGTAAGAGTCAACTCATTATACTTATGTCCATGGATATATCAAATCCATGGACAAACATATGTCCATGGATAAATCAATATAAATATACACAACTATATTATATATGATTATTAGGAGTCTTTATAGATAGCCAGTGGACAATAAGAAGAGAGAAGGAGTTATTTTAAAAAAGGGAGAGCAGTTGAGGTGAATTTGGAGAGAGTTTTTGGGTCTGCAGGAAAGGAGAGAAAGCGGAGAGCAAATTTTGGAAATAGTGTTCCGGACATGCGTTCGGTTGATTTCGAAGGGTTAAACGCAAACCGGAGAGAAATACGACGTGAAGAAAAAGACCGTCGAAATGTCACCTTATTCGGGTCACTTTCTTAAATTCACATTGTTTCCAATCCACAGCGCTCTTTTGAACATGGATATGCTTGAAGACGCTGGAAGGATAAACCGTAACTCCCTCAAGGTTTTGATATTTATATTAAGCTATATATAATAGATATGTTATTCGTATCAGGAATCATGAAGGCCTACCGTTTAGAAATCTCCATCGAATTGCAAAATATTCATCTTATCAACGCTACAAATCAAATATGGAGAATTCATTCCGTTAATTAATATATGCGCATATTTTTGTGCTTTCGAATACTCTCCCTATTAAGAAAAAGAAATATTAAAATATTTGCCACGGGATAAATGTGATTTTATAAATGCACATAGAATAATTGATAATATAAAATAACAATAATGTAACAGTACAAAAGATACAACCAAAAAAGCGTCGGTGAAAATTAAAGTAGTCAGTTCTGTTGTCATAGATCGAAGTCTTTTCGCAGAGTCTCGTCAGTTCTTCTCGTCCGTACATTTTCCTAATATTCTCCAGAAGGAGAGATTGCTGGATCTTCTCTCTATTTTCCCATTCGATGAAACAGACTGAGAATTCGATAAACAGAGCCGCGATAAACAATGTTTAATTTGAAAATGTGTGCAAAATTACAAAGTCGATTATAAAACACCAAAGTTTATCACCACACGTGATTTTAGAATGAAACGCTTGATCTGCCAATGAACGCAGGTCATGATAATTAGTGTTGGAGGATTATTTACGACACAGTCAATGTTTGAAAGAATAATTTTCGCCAAAATTAAAGCAGAGTATAGAGAAGAGAATGTAAGCGGAGAGGAGGGAGAATATCTCGGACAAATGAAAGTGATTTATGATTTCGGTCCTCAGGGGCATTGCGTAACAAGCAACTGATGTTAAATTTTATTTCGACATAAATTTTTTCACCCTTCTCTTAACCGGCTTCCAGTCTTTTTCGAAGTAAATACTCATTTAGATCTACTTTTCCTGATTGATTTCCTCAGAAATGTCTCCAATTTAGCACGCATTTGCCAAATTACGAGTTACTGCACTCGTCTCATCAAATTGATTCAATCAAACATAACAAAGGGTAAATAATTTACGTGTATCTTGATTTACACAGACTTAATTACCGTGAAATTCTTGGTTTCTTTCCTTGTTCGAAATTTGAAATGAGGAAACGACGTTTACTAACTCCATCTCTTAGGGAAAAGAGAAACTTGCTTCGTTTCTCGCTGCAAGAAGTGAATACTCCAAAATAATCCAATGAAACCTTTTGATGTGTAATTTAAGTTCTGAATATTTATACGTTCACAAAAATATCCTCTTTTAAATTAGATAAATAAATGTTTCTTTAGGAAGTTCACATTTACTGTGAGGATTTCCTACGAAACCCTGAAAGAATAACCACGGACCTCTTATTATAAAATTACGAATAAAGTACATTGATTGAGAACGTACGATCCTAAGCCTGTAACATGCTCCATGTTAGTTTATTTTGTACGCTTCGTTGTTTTAATTTTAAGCCCTTTACTGCTTAACGGCACATTTTTAAAGAAGCAAATCCAAATTCAAATGTCAATTTATCACGCGAGATTTTGGTAACAATTTTATTTAATCGTTTCATTTAAATCGGTCTTTCCGACAACATTGCGCGCTTTGATTCGAACATTTCGCCGATAGATAGCGCGCGTCGATAGTCTTGATCCTTCCCTTCATTCCAAATACCTTCCGGTGAATACTTCACAATGATAAGAATCCCTCAATGCAGTAGCGTATGACGATTCAAAAATTAGACAATTTGAGCCTCTTCATATAAGGATGACTGCTTCAAATGATTTTCGTATTTGCTAACATATCTCGGTAAAATGTGTAACTCATATTTTTATTCATCTCCGGTTACACGTCGAACAGATCTTTTCTACCCGATAATTATTATTATTGATGCAATTTTAATGTTATTATAAATAAATATTTTATATTATAAAGTTGGTAATAAAGTAATTTTATGTAGGTATGCACTTTTGGCAACTCCTGACGAGCCTGACTGGCTCAGGACCAATTGTGCACAAATAAAAAATATATATTCTGTTTATTTTCCCAGAGATTGTTACTTGTATTGAGATGTTTTGGTCATATTGTAATAGTAAATATAATTTTAATGTCATATAAATTGTAAATTAATTTTAAAACTGATTTACATTTTGTAAGCCGATCTCAGGCAGGTCTTTACTGATCTTGTTGTTTATAGTAACACTGTAATTTGGTTTGTAAATGGAACATGTAAACAAGTCTTAATGAATATGAAATAATGAGACGATAAAGTCATTCTCTATATCATTTTGAGTTTACTGTCCTGTTGGAAGAAATAAATTCAAGTAATGCTTTCAGCTTTCTGGATCATTAAAATAAATTCAGGTGAAGTAATGGTAGTAGTAGTATTTTGAAATGTGCGTCGACTAATGCTAAGATCGTTTCGCACTTCTCCCGTTGCCCACTTAGTTATCCGGGAAGTAAGGATTGATCAAAGATTCGTTTAGAGTGTCAGATTTTACAGGGTAAACATAAAATGATAATAAATACGGATTTTTTACATGTGGAACTCGCTTTGATCACATCATGAATATAACAAATGAAGACACCATAGTTGATTGACATATATTTTTGTAGAACCATAAACGAAGTATTTCACCACCCTTAAGATACCATTTTTGGATGAATGACTTAACAAGGTTGGACTGAACTAAAAAACTGAATTGTTGGCTTTTAATGTGTGCTGAATAAAATTTCGATGAATGAGATACTTTAAGCTTTATATTTGAAGTATTGTTCCTTGAGGTACTCGCATGACACAGACTTGAAGAACTCAATTTTCTTTATGTCTGTTGATCCGATGCAAATAATAAAACTTTTATGTGCATTGCGTTTTGGGGGAATAAATTCGCCTCCACAGCTGCATCTTAATTTGAGCATATAAATTTACATAGCAGAATTTCATGAACGGCTCGGCCGCAAGTCTTATGTTAAATTTTGTCGTTTTCAAATTAATTTTAATATCACTTCCATATTTATTTCGAGGATACTGTATGCATAAACATTCGATTTCATAAGCAAGTCTGCATGTGAAACCATCCTACAGTTAAACATCAAAACATCAAAATTTTATTTGAAAAAATGATTTCTTCGCTAATTTTACTGAAAATAGAATATTCTCCACTTTATTTCTCATTTAGAATCATTAGCAAGATTAGAAAATTATAATAAATAGGAATTATGATAAATAGGATAGTTGTTTCAGGAAGAGGCCAATGTTCCCCTACTCTGGCCTAACTCCTAAAACAAGATGCTAATACACAAAAAACATATTTTATTTTGCATAAACTGTCCTAAATAAATCTTCATACTCCCAGTTATGTATAAATAAGATCATTCAGTTGTATCCGTTCATGTTCACAAGCAACAAAAATTAAAGGATATCCAGGCTGCCAAAAGTCAGCGGGATGTTGAATACTCCATGACCTTCAAAACCAAGAAGTAAGATGACGTAAGGGTAATATTTTTGCTGTAGAGTAATGATTTCAAATATAAGGTAAGTCGGCGGAAGATGCCAAGTGGGGGAAGACGCTCAATTGGTTTTAATTCGCGTTATCGACTTTTGAGGACATTAGTGTTCCATCATTGTGAGGACGATGTCTCTCCGGCTGAAAAATGTGCTCTAAACCGTGAATACCTCCATTTTTGCTCCATAAGTTTTTCAGTGTTATTTTGGTTGACCATTCATTCTAGTTTTAATGGACCAGCAACACCAACATTAGTCTCATATTTTAATTCGGTACTTCGTCGTTGTCTATTTGGTTTGGTGAGATAGTTATATTGCTATGAACTGGAGAAGTGGTTTGGAATCGTGCCGCAACATTGTGGGAAGATGCCAAATGTAAAAGTTGAACATTTAGTTCATTTTTACATAGCTTCATCGCTTATAAACCCAGTTAAGCATCATTCATATCAATAGTTCGTGGAATCACATTTACGGAATAAATAATGAATAAGAAGGGAATCGTCAAAAAGAAAGGACACTTGTCCACAGAAAAACAATGTAGTGAAACAAAAAGAGAAAAGGAATCAATGAAATGACGAAATCGAAGTATATTTTAATTATAAAAGTGATTCACACATTTTTGTCGACTCCGATTAACATTTCATTGTTTGTTATGGCTATTTCTATGCCAAAAGGGATCTAAAGTTACTGGATATGTTGAATAAACAGTCGAAAGCGTTTTTTTATGAGACTTGTAGGACATCGAAAAATACTTGCCCATGTGTTCTTAATTTACATAAATATTAAATAGTTGTAAAGAAAAAGTTAATAATTTTATTTTAAAACAACACAAAACAACTTTGATTTTAAGAAGAGGAAAATGAATCTTTGTGTTCATTCGTTACATTGTACATACTTATGTAACTCAGAAACAAAATATATTTTAAACCATACAATATTTTTAAGAGTTAATAATCATTTGCAAGCCTCTTACCCCAATGCCACGGGGGAAGATGCTTTAGTGTAAGCTTTCACGAAGATACTTTTTTGGAATTTCTGATGACCTGAATTATACAAAATACGTCTAATATCACTCTTTGAAACCTCCTCTATCTCTGCCATTATTGGCATTGTCGTCCTTTCTTTAATTCCGGAGTTAAAGTGACTTACGCAAAAAGTTGGGCATCTTCCCCTGAATTACCCTATGCTGTTCTACTTCTACTGTCAAAGAACTCCACTTGATAAAACAGCAAAGTAAATTTCGAATATCATATACATTAATTTCTAATTATAAAGAGCTCATAAATTTAAATTGAAGCTTGAAGATTTATCGTTATTTAACGCTTACACCATTTGCGATAATTCGTGTAAATAAAAGTTAATTTCTTCTTAATCCTAAATTAAATATTTGGCCAGAGAAATCCTTACATGTTAAAGCTGAAAGTTAACTGAAAGTTAAAACATGTTAAACTGACCAGATATAACCTTGCTTCTAGTCACTTGTACCAATTTATCGTTGATGACACTTATTTACTGACACTGAAAAGTTTCGGTTACACCGAAACTGCTCTTTTAAGAAAGAGATGAATATCATTTCTAGAAATGAATGTCGCCAGCGCTCGTTTTCGAAAATAAAATTTTTCTCACGTATCCTTATATTTGAGATTGAAAGTGCACACAGTCTGCATAAATTTATTTAAAATGAACAAATATCTAAATAGAAATTCCTCTCAAACTATTCTTTCGCTATTTTTAGTCCATGGGCACACATTTATTTTTTGATTCGCCTTTATTTAATGGATATTTTATATATAACTGATAAATAATAGCATATATCTCAATAATATTCTGATATCGCATTCTTTATGAAGAATTCATTAAGGGAACTACGCACTATCTAGTGTCACAAGATATTTCATATCGTATTGTATTGTGATGGTTCAGTATGTTTATCTACTCCCGTATCTCATTACTCTTTTTTTCATTAATTGAAAGACTTCTGTATACGCACATTTAAAAGAATAAAGAACCAAAATCACTGAAAACAAATATTTAATATATCCAAATGAAAGAAAATTTGCACTAATATTGACTTTTAACTACCTCATATTAACAGCAACCCCTCTCTGGCTATCATTTCCCCCTCTGAATATAATTCTCATTATATTCAGAGGGGGAAATAATATAAACATCATTGCTACAAAAATCTCCCCCATCCTTCCACTGTACTTCATATAGCCACAGAATATTTATGTTGGACCTCTTCATTTCCATGCCTTCCCGATAAGCTGGAAAGATAAAACCCGCTGTGGCGACGGAGGCGTTTGAAAACATTCTTTCATGAATTTCACGGTTCGTCTAGTGGTCCTTGGTTCGATGCAAGAGGGTCATTCTGATTCCACCATGCATTTCAAACGGGATGATCGGAATCTTATTTTAGGACCTTCCCGATAAGATACTGAATTGAAACTTTGAAACACGTCAGTAAGGCACTTATCTAACATTTGTATGCCATTCTCTCTCACGAACGGGTCCTGTGTTCGACGCCAGGCGGTCATTAACGCAAATTTTTTAAAAATTGTTTTGAGGCCTTCTCTATGCAGGAGACTATTAGAAATCACAGCGTTTGCGTTCGAAGTACTTTTTTATAGAGCCAGTGGAAAGAACATTTGACCTTGAGTTCGATGCCAGATGGGTGAAAATTTCTCACGTAAGAAATGCATTGCGGAAATTTTAAGAATTTTGCTGGATAAGCTACGAAGATGATACCCGTAAGGGGAACTTATTGTTAAATTTGTACCAATTAGCTTGCAGTATGCAAGCAACTTTTACTCGTATATATATATATATATATATATATATATATATATATATATATATATATATATATATATATATATCTATTATATATAGCTAACTCTCCGGATATACCTATATATATACGAGTAAAAGTTGCCTGCATACTGCAAGCTATCCGTTGAATACAGTATCATACCAAGAACTGCCTCAGTTCAAATTTAAAACTTCGCGCCAAAGACCGCCTGGCGACGAACTATGAACCCGATTGTGAGAGAAGACAGCAAAATAATATTAGATAAGTGCCATCCTTACTTGTTCCAAAGTTTCGATTCAATATCTTATCGGGAAGGTCCAACGCCTCTGTCACCATTCCGGGTCTTATCTTTCCAGCTTATCGGGAGGCATTTAAAAAGATTTCCGCAGTGCATTTCTTATGGAAGAATTTTGCATCCACCTGGCGTCGAACTCACTGTCATTTGGCTACATTTTTTCCATGAGAAGCATAGAAGACTACCTCAACTTCAACCTCCGAAATTTTGGTTCCACTATCATACCGATAATTGCCTCAAAAAAATTTTCAAAAATCCGCGCAATGCATTCTTATGGGAAAATTGCGATTTTTGGGACCTTCTGGGATCGAACCCATGACACCTAGCGTCGATGTCTGCATTATTCTGGCATCTAGAGTGTAGGGCCAGTACGTCGTAAAAATCTGACGTGGACGGCGCTCGTGGAACATGGTCAGAATTCGTATCCCCTATAAATATATATATATAGGTACGAGTAAAAGTTGCTTGCATACTGCAAGCTAATTGCTGAAATTTACAATAAGTTTCCCTTACGGGTATCATTTTCGAAGCTTATCCAGCAAAAATCTTAAAAATTGCCGCAATGCATTTCGAACGTGAGAATTTTTCATCCATCTGGCATCGAACTCACGGTCAAAAGTAACCTTTCTTCCACTGGTTCTATAGAAAACTACTTCAAACGCAAACGGTGTGATTTTGAATAGTCTCCTGCATTGAGATGTTAGCAAATGACCGTGTGTTCGACGCCAGGTGGGTTCGAAATGCTTCCGTAAGAAATGCATTGCTGAAATCTTGGACGACTTTTTTAAATGCTTTCCCGATAAGCTGGAAAGATAAAACCCGAACTGGTGACAGAGGCGTTTGAGAACACTCTTTCATGATGTTCACTGTTTCTCCAGTGGTCCTTGGTTCGATGCAGTAGCGTCATTCCCATTCCACCATGCATTTTAAACGGGGAAAACGGAATCTTATTTTAGGACCTTCCCGAGAAGATATTGAAGTGAAACTTTGAAACACGTCATAGTAGCACTTATATAACATTCGTATGCAATTGTCTCTCACGAACGGGTCCTGTGTTCGACGCCAGGCGGTCTTTCGCGCGAATTTTCGAAAATTGTTTTGAGTCCTTACTCGGACCGATAGAACGGTGAAAATCACGGAGGTTGGATATGCTGTGGTTATCTATTGTACTAACTGAAGAAATGTTACCAAACGACCGTGAGTTCGACGCCATGTGTGTGCAAAATTCTCCGTTATAAAATGTATGGCGGTCAATTTTGACAATTATTTTTAAAGCTTATCCGATAACCGGGAATGATATAATATTGGATGCACATAGAGGCATGCCATATGTTTCATATACGCCGTTCGCCGTTCCTCTGACGGTTCTTGGTTCGATGCCTGAGCGTCATTTATACTCTACCATGTATTTCAAAGAGGGATAGCGTAATCATATTCTAGGACCTTCCCGATAAGATATTGAATTGAAACTTTGGAACAGGTTAGAATGGCACTTATCTAATATTAATATGCAATTGTTTCGCACGATTGGGTCCTTAGTTCGACGCCAGGCGATCTTTTGCACGAAGTTTTGAACATTGTTTTGAGGCCATTTTTGGTACGATACTGCATTCAACTGATGGCTTGCAGTATGCAAGCAACTTTTACTCGTATCTATATAGGTATATCCGGAGAGTTAGCTATGTATAATAGATATATATATATATATATATATATATATATATATATATATATATATATATATATATATATATAGGTATATCCGGAGAGTTAGCTATATATAATAGATAGATATATATATGTGTATATATATATATATATATATATATATATATATATATATATATATATATATATATATATGAAATAAATATTTATATACCTCATAATAGAAACCTTTTTGATGACTGCCAATATATGCGCAATTATGAAGCTTGAGGAAAGCTGACAAATGCTTATTGTAGGAGACTTTTTGTATAAGATTTAGATATATTGCTACGTCTTCATAATAATGAGAAATTGGTTCCTGTTTTTGAATCAATGGAATATAAAAAAAATCATGAGATGAATTTGTGCGTTCAATCATTGATAGGTGATCTTCAACGTTCCAGAGACTTTAACAAATGATCTAAGCTTTCAAGTATGAAACATCCCTGCAAAGGATTCTCCGTAGGGATTCCGTAAATTAGCAGAAAGACAGTCACTCGTCTTCAGTTGTGAATGACCTTCGTCTTACTCAGCGAAGGACGATATCGGGGAGGAGTCGGGGGATGATAAAAATAAGACCACTACCCTATGATGATACTTGCTGACACCATGTCGACTTTATGAGGACTATAAAACACCAAACTTAAATCCAATATTAAGAAAATATCCGAGAAATTCTCTTTTTTCAAGATTAATGTATTTCAACCACGGATACTATGGTTTTGGATATTGGAAGTAATGGAAGAAGAGACTTTTCAGTCTCAATCTCGCCTAAAATAAAGACCTTCAAGACCTTAAAGTAATAGAATTATACTCAGGAACATTATGAAATTTCCAGAAAAAGTATATTTTTTTCTGTTCCATCAGATATTGAAATTTTAATTATACTTACTCTATTTACCTTCGAAGAATCAGAAACATTCAGATCAACAACCAAATTTTCCTCTTTCACACCTACATAAGTACCCTGCAAGCCGCCTTTCGGCGTGTGGCAGGGGGTGCAAGCACCTACTCTTTAAACTAAAAGTCGAAATTTATCCTCTCCGCCGAACAGATATGCATATAATCTCCAAAAGAGTACCTCTCCACACATTACGAAGGGGAATTTTTTGGTTTAATTTCACCGATAGCAATATGAAAGGGAAAATGGACAGAATTATGGTGTGACTCGGATCTAGGATCTACCGGGAGGATGCTTTAAACCTACCGTCAAGTTATTGAGTCAACATCGAAATTGTTCAATATTTTGATCGTTTGAGGGGTAATTTGAAGCAATATTATTGATGGTAAAATATTTAATAATATTTCCTCAGTAATATTGCTTCGATAATATCAAAATAATCGATGTTTAATACTAACACCTGGATTCTTGTGGCGTACCCTCACCAGAAAACACACCTCCCACACAAAAACGAACGGAATAAAATAGAGTTATGGAGTGAACTTCAGGGTCGATCACGATTATCTAAGGAAGAAGAAAAAATATTCGTTGTATTACGAAGAGGGATAGTGACCACACCCTATTCCGGCTCGCCATCCGGGACCGAAATAAACTGAGAAATAAAAAGAGGTCCTAATGAAGGCCGGACTTTCCTCCCTTTGATCATAAATTTTTTGCTTCTACCCGAGTCTCATTCGATTTCCGGTCTAATACTTCGCCTCTAAAACGGCTCTTTTAAGGAAATTGGTACGTCCGTTCATTCGAAGACCTCGTTTGACCAAAAAATGAAAGGCTGTGCTGATCATGAAAGGGTTTTCCGGTATCCCCAAAATTTTCAGTGCATTACGAAAATTTGCACTTTTTAGAGCAAGTTTATAAGAAGGCTTCTGAAATATTACCCCAGAGAAAACCGACTGTGTTCCAAAATAATAGATTAGTCTTCTTTATCTCAACGGTAAAGTTTCGTTTTGTACATCAAAGGAAAGAAATTTAAATATCTCAAAAGTATCAATCAACCACATGTGATGTCATAGGAAGACCTTATTATTATTAATATAGTATAGCTAATAATAATAATAATAATACGCTTTTCTTCGGCCGAGATTGAGACAGCCGTCTCTTCTTTCGTCTAATCCTTCGTTATATTGAAAAAAAGATATAGCATGAAAAAAGTGCAGAGAAGAAAACCCATTTGTGGGTTTAAAATCTAAGTTAGTGCTTAGGAAAAAATATCTCACGGAAGGAAAATACCCGCAAAAGGGCTGGGGTTCCTATATATGGAGAAAAGTAAAGTTTAACGGAAAAGGAAGATTAAGCAATCTGAAAGTAAGAAACTACACATGTACACCTAACATAGCTAATACAAAAATAAATACGTTTACATAAAAAATAATAAAAATTAACAGAAAACGAACATTCTTTAGTAAATGAATTGGCACCAAGATATGGCAGAACTGAAAAATAGCAATAAAAACTGAAATAATACAAAACAAAAATTTAAAATTTACTTGCAATTGTCAACTTTAACAGTGATCATTGATAAAATTAATAATAATATAATAATGACGTTTAAAATATTTATGTTGTTTTATAGAAATGGAAGTCTGTCTTAGTCTCTGTAACTTAACAGAATCACGTATTTCAAAACTCGGAAATAAGTTTCCCCTGCCATGTGCCAGTTTGCTTGGTTAAAATATAAAACAACCTCAACCAATTCAGATACTCAACAACAAGGTGAGCTGAGGATCGCTCTCCGCACGTGTGAATTACACCGGAGGTAAACTATATACATTCGTGATGAAGTGCGCGTAATGAATACTCCTCAATATGGTCTACGGATCTGAAGTAAGTACCGATGGAGGAAAACAGAAAATTCTCATAGAAGGCAAATTGACGCTACATTTTATTTAAATTCTAGAGTCTGACTATAACTGTTTGACATTTACGAATGATGCGCTTGTAATAAAGGTCTCGCCGGGTGATATTCAATCGCTGCTATATTTTGTGCCCTGCGGCAGGTACACTCCCAATGACGCCGCCCTTCTTTTCTAAATTATCTCCTCAGTCCATGGCTTAATCTACTACTCAACATTCTTTCCTCACAAATCTTCTATTTCTGATAACAAAAAATACCTAATTTTTAGGTCTTTATTCTAATTTTTGTCAACATCTCAAGATGTGGCGGTTCCCGAATATTTAAAATTAGTTGAATTGGTTTGGGAGCAATGGCTAAATAGCATTGTTATTAGAGAAGATAGTGTCAGTTGGAATGAAAGAGGCAGTATGCTTTTAAGATTCGGTAATAAATTTGATTGAGCAAATGCGTTGCCAACGGAAGTTGTCTCAGAAGAAGTCTCAGAATCTCAAATCCCATACAGGAATTGAACCTTTCTCCATCGAGCCAAATCTTTGCTTTTTGTGTCTTAAAGATATTAGGAACTCCTGGTTACACGATGCATTTCTTCCATAGTTTTATTCGATCAGAATAACCTCTGACTTGAATTATGAGAAATGGTTCCGTCATAAAAATCTCTTCCTTTGGATGGCCTCATTATGTAGAATTATAAGCAAGAAAAAAGTTTTCTCCGAAAAAAGCCGACCGACCCTCACTGCAACTGTTCTCGTTTGAAACACCGTTGGACCAAAATATCAACATGGAGAGAAATACCTTCGGAGAACATTCTAGGAAATACATTTGCGGAGAACATTCTAGTAAGTATCTTTAGTGCGATGACCAGTTCTCCTTTAAAATTACGTATTTAAGGCATTAAAGAATATACAGTTATGATGCTAACGTTTCAGTTGAATATTTTTTTCCAATTTCAATGAGATTTATTAAAGGTCACGCAATGTCATAATCGAAGAAAACATAAGAAATTTATTTTCAAGGAAGTTGGGAATTAGTTGCCGTTTACTTTGAACTGATGTACTAAAGTCTATTTTTCAAGAAACGCGGTACCAAATTTTGCCTTTTAAGGTAACTTTTCACTAATGTTATTAATTTTGCAGTTCGAATTTTGGAGACGAGTGCCTTGGAAAAATCTATAACGATGCCGAGAGTGTTTGCGGAAATGCAGAGAGAAATGTAGTCGTCTTTCGTTCCGTAGGGAAAAACTTTCAGCGTTCAAGTTTCTGAGAAAATAATGAATTCGTTATCTACGTAAATAAAAATTATTTAAATTTATTGATAATGTCAAAAAACCAATTTATATTTCAGGAAAAGAAGAGACTTCGGCTTTCACAGCAGGTCAGAAGGTAGAACTCGGGATAAACTTCACGAAAACAAAGGTATTGTAAAAATCTTCTGCAGCTCAAGAACCGATCAAATTTGAATGGACGCCTCTGAAGGTCTGCATCGGGTTCTGAGTTCGACGCCAGGCGATCTTTTGCATGAAGTTATGGAACTTTTTTGAGGCCTTTCTCGGGAGGATAGAGAATTCAAAACACTGAGGTCGGAGTTGACGTGGTCTTCTACAGTACCCATGGAAGAAATGTGACCAAATGAGCTTGAGTTCGACCCCAAGTGGGTGCATATTTCTTTCCTTTAAAATGCATTTCGGCGATTTTTAAGAATTTTATTGAATACTTTCCCGATAACATGGAAAGGTAAATCGTGGAATGTTGCAAGCTGTTAAAAGTAGCTTTCATAGGCGCAGTTCACCGATTCCCTGATGAGCCTTGGTTCGAGGCCTCATTTCGATTCTATCATACATTTCAGATGGGAAATCCGGAATTACGGCTGAAGGACTTCTCGATATAATTTCGACATGAAATTTTAGAAACGGTCAGTGTTGCCCCTACAAAATGGTTATATGAAATCTTATTTTATGAGGTCCTCGGTTCGGCTCCAGGAGTTCCCAAATCTCCCGTGAGAAATATGCGGCGGAAAAATTATATCTAATTATGAGGCTATTGGCGAGAGCATAGAAGTCCGTAACCCGGCATGTGAAGAGAGGCCGTGAATTTGTTTTACGAAAACAGTGTACCGTTTCCCTTATGGTCCTTGAATCCATGCCAGGGTACCATTCGCATTCTTTTATACAATTAAATGGGAAATTCGGAATTACATTTGAGGACCTTCCCGATATCAACTCTAGATACTGTGAGAGGTGTGTTTACCGAAAATTTATCGGTGACGACGCAAATGGATCTTGTTTCGATACCAGACCGGTAATATTTTCCAGATTCGATATACGTTTAGGTGAACTACTTATTTATGAAGACTTTTGGCGGGGTTAGGCTTATCTTCCACCCAACCTTTTACTAAAACTACATAAAACGTTTAAAAAATTGTCAAGATTATGAACTATAGTTAGCTTACATCTAATTACAAACAAATTTGCAGAAAAATACAAAATAAGTAATGACGGAGAGAAACCCACGATGCGGAAAAACGCCCACACAAGAAGGGGAGCGAAAAAAACCGCGAAAGCACAGAAAGAAATATTAACAATTATTAATTTAACAGAAAAAGAATTCATCGTGTTGATTTAGTCTGGTGGCTGCGCATGTGTCCCACGTAGGATTTTAAGTTCCTTTTCTGAAAGAAAAGAATAAAGAGAGTATTCTTCTCTAGACAACATTAAAATATAAGCATTACTATGATACAATATGGATGCAGTACCGTACCAAGAAAGGCCTCAAAACAATGTTCAAAACTTCGCGCGAAAGACCGCCTGGCGTCGAACTGAGGAACCAATCGTGCGAAACAATTGCATATAAATATTAGATAAGTGCCATTCTGACCTGTTCCAAAGTTTCAATTCAATATCTTATCGGAGAGGTCCTAAAATATCATTCCGTTATCTCTATATGAAATACATGGTAGAATAGAAATGACGCTCAGGCATCGAACCAAGAACCATCAGAGGAACGGCGAACAGCGTATATGAAACATATGAATTGCCTCTATGTACATACATTCCATTTTATATGATTCCCAGTTATCGGGAAAACATTCAAATTAATTGTCAAAATTGACGAATATTAATATGCAATTCTTACTCACGAAAGGGTCCTGAGTACAACGCCAGGCGGTATTTTGCACTATTTTTTGAAAATTATATTGAGGCCGTTCTTGGTGTGATAGAGCAATGAAAATCAAGGTGTTTGCAGATGAGGTGATCTTCTGTTATAAGAAAGGAAGAAATGTTACCAAATGAGTGCAGTTTAGACTCCTTGTGGATGCAAAATTCCTTCTTTTAAAATGTTTTATATCATTCCTGGTTGTCGGGAAAGCATTCAAAATAATTGTCAAAATTGACCGCCATTCATTTCATACGAGAGAATTTTGCACCCACTTGGCGTCGAACACACGGTCATTTGTTTCTCTCACGTCTCTTCAGTTAGCACAATAGAAAACCACGGTATCTCCAACCTCCGTGATTTTCATTGCTCTATCGCTCCGAAAAAGCACTAAAAACAAAATTCGAAAATACGCGTGAAAGACCGCCAGACGTCGAATTCAGGACCCGTTCGTGAGAGACAATGGCATACGAATGTTAGAGAAGTGCCACTCTGACGTGTTTCAAAGTTTCAATTCAGTATCTTATCGGGAAGGTTCTAAAATAATATTCCGTTATCCCTCTTGCATGGTGGAATAGAATTGACGCTCTGGAATCGAACCAAGGACCATTAGAGAAACAATGAACTAATTGAAAGAGTGTTTTCAAACGCCTCCGTTCCCATTTCAGGTTTTATCTTTCCAGCTTATCGGGAAGGCATTTAAAAAAATTGTCAAAAATTGCAGCAATGCATTTCTTACGGAGGAATTTCGCACCATTTGGCGTCGAACTCACGGTTATTTGGTAACATTTCTTCCATTGGTACCAAAGAAGATTACTTCAACTCCAACCTTGGAGTTTTTTTGTGCGTGTTCGTGTGTGTGTTTGTGGGGGGGCTAACTCATAACTCATATTTGACATAATAGTTTTTTTCACGGTTAATTTTGAATTTCAATAAGCTGTAGTTCTCTTCTTCTTTGAAGGCGTTCTTGCAGAAAAATGTTCTCCTCTCATCCGACCAAAGTCATGCCAAGAGATAGGTCAGCAGCGCAAGAGCGGAGGAACGGAAATCGTTGGTATCGATGAAAAAATATAGATTGAATCACCCAGGTATTAATCAGCACAAATTCGGAATAATAGATTAGCAAGTACAGAATAATACACCTGTACATCATTTTCTTAACTCGATGAGGTAATAAATGAAAAAAGCGGTCGCTGAAAAGCTTTCTCCTCCAAGAATCGATATCACAAATGTTGAAAGCGAAACGGCATAATGAACAAGCGCCGTCGCATCATACAAACACGGCAGAATCCTCACCAGAGTTTTAAAAACGCGTATTTGAAATAAAAAGCGATTTCTGGGACAATGACCCCACCCGTCGATCTGCAGTGGGCGTGGCAAGATGAGGGGCATACGATTGGCGTGCCGACGATGTACCACAGCATCCCTCTCGTGCATTTCTCCACCGCATCAATCAGAGGAATTTCTTTTCATCGTGTGGTTCGGTATCCTCCGTTCAGCTTATTAGTTTTGTTAACATTTTCAGAGGTCGATATTTGCTTTGATAGGCTGGCGAATGGATTATATATTTAACCGACAACACAATGGAGAAGGAAAATTGATCATGAAGTAAAAATAAATGAATATACAGAAAACTCGTTTAAGTCGCTCCCTCTTAAGAGGCTATTCCGTTTAATAGGCGGATCTTTTCCCGGTCTTTTTACAAGAACAGCACATGTTACAGATATCGCTTTTAAGTCGATTCCTCCCAAATGCACTGCTTCATCCCCATCTAAATTAATCGACCGAAAATTATTTACATAAACTGCATTGCCTCATTCACAGCTGATAGTGCGTTTAATTCCCTTATTTGGTAAGAAGGAAAGTGATATTTGACAATATTTTTATATGAAAGGGCACTATTATGTAATGGAATAAACTGCAAGTATTCCTGTTCCTTTTAGCAAGATAAAAGACCTCTCTAAAAGTTTTTCTCGTTTGTGAGGTGTATATATTATTTTTAAAGAAAAGACGAGACTCACTTTAAAAATAAAAAAGAGAAACATATCTCTGTCTGTTGTTCATTAAAGTGCAAAAAATGATGTCCGTTTTGATTTTCCGATTTCCAGTCGATCTCCTGACAAACTGGGTTTTACTGAAGGGTTTTACTGTACTTTAATCAGTAAAAAGTGACATGAATCTAATATAATTAGCAGAAATTATTACGTGCATTCTGGTAGTCAATAATTAAATAACTACAAAAGTTATATAGGTATAAGTATAGGTATAATTAAAAAGATTCACGCCTATTTCAATTACATCTAATAATTATTTAATTCACACCCTGTTGAATTCACTAATTCTATTATAATTCCTCCATTTCACTTCTTCCGAAATGATTTTTTGAAAAGTGAAAATCTTCCAGATTTCTCTCATTCCTCTCCTAAGCATGATCACGCATGATGGAGTCACCAACTAATTATTTTGACAAAAACGGCCGAACTATGCCCATATGCAAAATTGTTAGCAAATCTATCTTCCTTCACGTACACTCCATCATCCCTCATATGTACAACATATTTTGATATATGTACATTGTACATATATCAATCTTAATAATCTATGACACCAGTTTAAGTTTTCGACCTCACATTGAAAACGTTACTGTGAAGGCTAATAAAATACTTGGATTTGTATACCTAACAGCCAGCGATTTCGGAAATATGAATACCCTCAAACACTTATACTTTTCATTGGAGTATTGCTCAATTGCATGGCCTCCTTTTTATAATACTCATAAGCTTACACTTGAAAGAGTACAGCATACATTGTTTCGGCTCTTTTCTGCAAATTTAACTTTAATTTAGACTATAACTATGTCTATTCAATGCTGCAACTATCGCCTAAGGAGATTAAAAGAGATCATTCAAGTAGTATATAAGCTGTTGAACAACATGGTAGACTCCTGTGAAATTACTAACATGCTAAGTTTTGGTGTGCCTCAGAAAAACGCCAGGAAAAACGAGCATTGATTGCAAAACACACTTAGCAAAACTTCTGTTATTACTCACCGATACTCCAAGCTATGAGAAACTGCAATGTGTTATGTGAAGAAATTGATATGCATAATTTTAACCTTGAAACAACAAAAAGAGAATTGAGACTGCATTGATTTTCTTAATACACTGTTAGTATATTATTTATCTTCTTTATTGTATTTCTTTGGCTTTATCTTAATTATTTTATTTTATCGATTATATTTATTGTTGTCTTTCTTGATTTATTTATTAATTTCATTGTCTTGTTTGTATTTTAGTGATTGTATTCTCTTGACAGTATTTTCTGGATTGTATTTTCTTGATTACATCTAAGTGATTGTATTTTCTTTTTTCTTTCTTTTTTTATTGATCGTATTTTCGAGATAGCATTTTATTGATTGTAATTTTTTCTTGATTATTTTTCGTATTGCAATAGCATTTGTAACACTGTAAATATTATTATTGTTAACTGTCAATGGAATAACATCTGTAATAAACATATTATTATTCTTATCTATTATATAGCTGCTCTGGATATACCTATTCATGTGCGAGTGTAAATTGCATTCATACCTCAAGAAAATCGGTGAGCAGTTGCTAAATTACCCGATTACTTTCCAAAGTGCTTGTAAAAATATCCCAAGTTTCTAGGCGAAATCACAAGGTCCTCAAACGAAATTCTATATTTTCCATTAAAATGTACGGTAAAATGCAAATGGTCCCCTTGTGTCGAACCAAGGACCATTGGGGAAACGGTAACATGCGTTTGCAAAAAATATTCATGACTATTGTTAACCCCAAAAATCGGAATTTTCCCATAAGAATGCATTACGAGGATTTTTGAAAAATATTTTCAGGCACTTCTACATAGTATAGGGAATTCAAAACCACGGGAGTCGCAGGAGACTTGGTCTTTTATCGTGGCAATGGACGATAAGTCACAGTGGGTTCGACGCCACATGGGTGCAAATTTTCCCCTTTCAAATGCATTGCGGCGAATTTTAAGAATTTTTTCACCGCTTTTCCGATAGCTTAGATCCATTAATCCCGGAATGTGATGCGAATTCATTGATAAATTTAGTATACACAGTTAACCGTGTCTCTAACGATCCTTGGTTCGATGCCAGAGGATCATTTAAATTCTACCATACATTTCATGTTTCATGGAAAATGCATTTAACGGAATCTTATTTCAGGACCATCCCGATAATATTTAACTGAAACTCTGGAAACAGTAAGAGTTGTAATTTTCTAATACCAATATGCAATTATCCTTCACGAACGGGTTCATAGACCGACGCCACGTGGTCTTATTTCGTCCTGATTCTCACATATGAAATGTACGGCGGGAAATTTAAATATCCTTATGAGGCATTTCCTGAAAGATAGAAGTCCGCAACCCGGCAAGTGAACAGCAGTCATGTATAAGTTTTACAAAGGAAGTTTACTGTTCCTCCGATGCTCCTTAGTTCGACGAAAAGGGACCATTTGCATTCTACCACACATTTAAATAGGAAATAAGGAGTTTCGTTTGAGGTACATACATTCGTACCTTCCTGATATCGACCTGAAACTTTGGATACGGATTAAGATATCAATTAGATGCATGACATCATACCTTAGTAAACGCTTTTGAGTTCGACTCCAGACGATCATAATGCTCCCGTTTAAAACGTATGGTGAAGATTGCAAATATTTTTAAGAAGCACTTCCCAAAAAGACAGAAATTTATATTTCGGTTCGTGAACAGCAATTACGAATATGTTTGGAAAACGCAGTTCATTGATTCCCAAATAGTCCTTGGTTCGACTTCAGGGCATCATTTTCATTCTAGAATAGAATTAAATGGGGAATTCGGAATTTTGCTTGAAGATCTTTCCGGAAAGATATGGATGTATGGTTAGAGGGCTCATTTCCGAAACTTGATATACAACAACGTCTTCAAAATAGTCCCTTTTGTCCAAAAATTGATCTAGCATCTCATATCTTAACATAATTTAAAGAGACATGAATTGTAATCAAATATTTTCAGCGTAAATGACAGTATCTTATGAAGTTCTCACAATGTTAAGCCGAAATCTATTATCAAACATAATGATATGAATCTATACAGAGCTAATTCCAGAATTAATCCATAGATATTTTGTATTGATTTAAAGTATCAGTCACACAAAATTATTACCGAATAAATCCTGTGAAGGTACCGTAATAATACTAATTTTATCGAATTTTTTATGCAATAAGTATACGTATTCATTTCTCAAGATGGGATCATTAAAAATTTTGTTGGTCATTTTTTATAAATCTGCCATCCATAATTGCTCCTCAGAGGCTTTCACTCACATCCCTCTTTCAGGTGGTATTCTAAAACCTTTGATTGCTGAATTTCTGCTTCAAATAGTGCTCAATACTCTTAGAAATCTTGTCCTAATTATTTATAACAGATAAACCGATTTCACTTCCAAAGCGATATTGATTTATCAGAAATTCATAAGAAAGGCGAAATACTGTTACGTAGAAATATCTAATAATTATAAATTAGATGTTATGTAAAACTTAAACTATTATAAACTGAGAGATCAAATTAATGTTT
This sequence comes from Pachydiplax longipennis, assembly GCA_036926295.1. Classification (NCBI taxonomy): domain Eukaryota; kingdom Metazoa; phylum Arthropoda; class Insecta; order Odonata; family Libellulidae; genus Pachydiplax; species Pachydiplax longipennis. The sequence continues at coordinate 2,559,320 of JAVFKF010000050.1, read as the reverse complement.
CAAGTCGGGTTGATTCTGAGTTTCGAAATGGACATATGGATTTTCCATTAAGTAGTCACGCGCCAACTTTATGAGAAAGTAATCACCTCAGTAGATCCCTATAGTCTTTTCGCATCAGAAGTTTCTCGGATTTTCAAGGTTAATTCATTAAAAACTTCAATCTCCACTTCTTTCCACTCCTTTCTCCGACTGAAGGGTAATTTACTCTTTTGTTTCAAGAGTTGAGTTAGGCCAATGGAGAATGGATGAATTTAATATAATCTCTCCTTTCTTTCTCAAAGTATAGAATTATAGAATAGAATGAAAATATTTCTTTAGTAATAGTTTTTTTAAGTTGAATTAAAATTATCATATACAGATAATATATAACTTATTAACCCGGATTATATGAACATCGATCTTTCTAAAAAAATACTATTTTCTTCTAGAATAATTTTTCAGCGTCGTTACATCTATCTTATGAAATAATTTAGTATGCGATAATCTGAATATGTAGAAATAAAAAACTCAAGGAAGGTATAATATTAAAATTATCTTGATTCGCTCCCTCAAATACTGACATGCGAAATAACTATATCATTTCATAGATATCAAATTCCAAATTAACAGACTATATATTTAAATTAAACATGGATGCTCAGCTATGGATATCATCTCTAGTGAGGTGATATCAACTATTCTTATATCAAATTGATTAAAATCACAAACTAAAATCTTACGTCAGCTGAAATTTACCATGTATTAAGTTGGGAAAAACCATAGACTACTACAATCTATATCGTAACAGATTTTCGAAATCCAGTTTAGAATTAGGATTTTTTCCGAGCAGAACTTTGGTATTGTAATATTTTTCTAAATTTTTGTGTTCTTTAAACGCCTCATTATCTGCTAATTATGTTGTATGAAATTGAGATCTCACCACTATCTAAATCCATGGGAACGTGAATTTAATACAACGATACATAATAAAATACTCCCTAGTTTTGATTGCATGGTACAATAATTGGTTGTAGCAATTGATAAGAATATATATAATATATAAGAGAATATAAGAGATAATCTCGTGGATTAAGGTAGTCTTTTAAGCCCCAGTAATGAATAATACTGATATGGCGTGTCTCGGGTAAGTTGAAATATTTTTCTCTCCCCTTCTTTAGTCGACTTTCATCGTTATTCGGGAAATATCGACATCAAGTAACTCAAATACTAAACGGATTGTAAAAAAAACGTAATTGCGCGGTTTGTATTTCAGTTGCCTCAATTTGACTCCTATTCACTGAGAGACTAATGCATGAATAATCTGAAAGAAAAAGATGAAAATTTAGCGAGAAATAGACTATATATTTTAGAAGGATGGGGTCCTAATCGGTAACTTAAATATCCTTTTAATCGATTAAAGAATTAATGGAGAAACACATTTCAGGGAATGTTGCCTACATGGATAATCTATGTTTAGAGGTATGTCCAACTATTAATGTTCCGTTATATATTAAGTCTGCATACAATCACTAAGATATGCGGAGATGAATGCTTTCAAATTTGTCATAAAATTATGCAGACTAGCATAATCAAGTTAATATCCTCCGCTTGGAATAAAAGGTACATTTATTTTATATTTCATTTATAATGAGCGCTTTTGGAGCTAATGCATTTTCTATTGACCCCTAAAGTGTAGAAAGTCTCATGCCTAAGAGAACTAACGTTTTTATAGTTATGTAATGGCACGTCATGATCACTGTGGTAATATCTTCCTCGATTATTTCCAAACAAAATTTTATTGGTTAAATAGTCAAAGATTACCATTCTTAGTTGCGCATTAAGGTCACCGCCTAACGGAACTCCCTCTCGTTGACCACCCTTCCTTTGTGCACCAAACTCAATGAAATTTCAAACGTAGACTAACAGAAGTATTCCCAACATGGGCAATACCACTATCTATCGGTTAATTGATAATGCTGATATTCAAAAGAAAAAGTAAAACACAATGAATTAGATAACAATTGAAAGCAAGAAATTTCGATGCCTACATCTTGCTAAATGTCATAAATACTGTAACTACATGAAAAGACCGAAGAATTCGAAATTCCTTTTTATTGCTACGGACTATACTCTAGCTTTTTTTTATTTAAATAGGCGATATAATCACTTATAATACCTCATCTACTCTCGCAGAGTTCAACTCTCAATTTTTTACCGAGAAAAGTAGATATTCTCAAAATGCACTGTAATGGAGAAAATAACTAAATAATGGCTTTCCATTGAATCTAATCTATTTTTGTGTTAACACGCTAGCTAGTTTTCTTAAGCCAGGTTTTTATAAGGCATAGCAAATTATATGGTCCAACAAGATCGATCATTCACATATAGAAAATTCAGCAATTACGACAATGAAGTTGAGTTAATAAGAAACTCCGGTGAATGCAATTGGTAGAATTTCGCTGAAATCCAACGCTAATGAATTAATGAAAGCACGCTAGTTGATCGGCCGTTGAAATCTCCCTCACTATTTCGTGTAATGGCAGCGGAAATATTCATGAACTACGAAAGGGCATTTCATTGTTAATTTCGCCCTTAAAAATCCATCGCATTAACAGCCCATAATTGCGAAGTTTTTCCGGTTCAGGGAGACGTCCGTTAGCCGCCCCGTCCACTCATTCTAGTCGCAACATCGAACCTATTCAGTATTTATTTAGCGTCTATAATTCCTTTCTGAGTCATTTTCGCTTCCTTCGCTTTTTCGTCCCTGCGCTCGTCCATTGGCCATCGCATCAACTACTCCTATTGGAGGAGCTCGCGTCGAAGGGCGAGAGGACGTAGCAGAGGACGTGGTAGCAGAGTGCTGGCGGACGCCGGTGATCACGCAGAAGGTAAGGCCGGTCCGACGATATAAAAGTGCGTGGGTAACGATCGTGTTGCTTTAGTCGGAAAAACCATCTCCGCTTGGAATCCAGTGAATTTGGACATGACTGTGCTTCTGTGTGATAGAGAGAAGGGTGGAACGCCGGTTGTGCTCTTTCACGAATATTGTGGTATGGAAAGGAAGAAAGTGGTTCGACGAAAGGATCTTCAGACGGTAAGTTCTTCCGAGGGAGTTTCGATAGGATGTGAGTGGATGACGAACCAGTTCAGCGATTTTCGGAGAAATTGCACGTCGGGCCGGAAGTTTGATGGCCACTTGGGTACGAGAAGTGTCTGATTCTAAGAATGTCTTCATCTAGAATATGATTTCCTCAGAATTAATGAGTGTTGGCAAAAGTGATTGAAAGATGCTGAAAGTCAAGCTAACAATTAAATTAAATGGCTATTTTAATTGTATTATAAGGTGCAATTTGTTCTAACATGAAGTGATATTCTTTGTAGTGAACTCAACTCCATCAAGAATTACATAGTATATGTGAGTGCAGACCAAATATTTTCCGATTATTCTATTTAAAATTCCAATATCGTCGTAGCTAGTTAAGGATGAACATATGTAACGTTATTTGTACCTGTAACAGAGTGAAGAGATTACCAACGACATTAAACCACAAACTTGGTCAAAAGTCCAACAATACGAATTTTTCTTGACATTTAAATTTCATTTTTTGTATCCGTGTAAAGAATAAACATGCACCATACGTGTCAAAAAAGAAGAAAACCCGGTCAGGGCGTTCCTGGATGCTCTGGAAGACGTTAGGTAGATGAACATTAGAATCACAATACTGCCGGTGGATCATTTTCTCCTTTTTTCGCGACTCTGTCTAGAGAGTCTCGCCCTTGATATAACCGGTTACTACAGAAATCTAGTCAGGTGGTCAAAATGCGACTGCATTAGGCGAAACAAGAATATTCCGTCGCGTCCCTTGGAAGTCTCTGCATGATATTTACCGGTGTAACCATGAGTTATTGTCTTTTGTTAAGGTTGCAAAGAAGATGAATTTATTCGAAGGAAGTTTGATAACAGAGTGATAAAAACATTCAGTCCCTTAAGTCACATGCATGAACAAAGTCAAGATGCTCCTGATACATTCAAATGTGCGTACATCCATCTCCGAGAAGTAATAAAAATATACCAATTATATTATAGACTTAACTTCCGCAAAATTATTTCTATATAAATTGGACAAATTGATATTCTACATAGTTTTCATATGAAAATAAATGTTTTTCTTAGTACAAAGTGAAATAAATTGGATAGATGAGCACTTCCCAAATATGTCCAATCCACACCATGATGTAGGAAAGTGTTTTTAATTCTTCGATATTATATGTTAGAAACAAATATTTCACTAAATGTAACGCAGTTATTCTTCTAAAATTATAAAATATTTATTAGAGCTCTGAGAAAAATCTGCCATCTACATTTCTTTAAAGTAACTCCGAAGCAAAAGAAAAAGATTTTTGAAATACATATTTACCTTCTTTCACTAATTTATAAATCAAAATGCACTTTAACTACCTATAAAACGTAACATCAAACGTTAAGATTGAGTATTACGGAAGTGAGGACTTACCCAGGGTGATATTCAACGATAAGTTTTTCAATGAACAAGTTAATGTCATCTGTTCATTCGCTTTACAAAGAAGTTACTCATTCAAGAACTCTTTAAATCGTCTTTTCAAATCAATGAAATTTATTAATTAAATGTTCTCAACTGCAATATTCTATTAGTATATCATGGTTCGAAGACATCGCTTATGATATTTCGTCGATTCGATGAAAAAGCCGTGGACGAATTCACGCTGACGCTAAAAAAAATATGAGTACTTGATGTTCGTAAAACGTTTTTCTGATAGGAAAGGAAGGTCATCCTTCTCTCCTTTGATGACCAGCAAACATTTGTACAGTTTACTCATGCTAATACCGGGCAGGTTAATGTCTTCTATCCAGAATATACTCAAGATATCAGCTTACAAAAAAACTACTTTTCCATAAATTTATTCCCATCGGAGATTTACGCAACCTTCGGTTTCAGCGATCAGCTACTACAGTCTAAAATAAGTCACGATCCCAAAGTGACATCTGGAAGTGAATCGGCAAGCATATCCGATTTCCCACGATTCCACTGTATTCCATACGGCTGTCTCATTAATTTTTAATTGTTATGTAATCTTTTTCTGTCCTTGACCTCTTAGTTTTTCTTTCCATCATCGCTCGTTCATGCATCCCCTTAGTCCTTCATTGCCTTACTTTTTCATAATTATTTTATATTTTCGTAGTTTTTCGACATTCCCTTTCGTCTTACAATTTTCATTACAATATAACCGGCTATTTGAAATTCATTTCACCTTGGAGGGGACATTTTATTATTTATAAAAGTTTTATTTATTTATTTTATCCTTTTATAAAAAATTATTTATTATTTATATATTTCATTATTATTTATATATTTTATTATCATTTATATATTTTATTATTATTTATAAAAATAATTTGCGTTAGAGGACTTATAATTAAGAAATATTTATCGTAATTCCCACTATACAATACTATATTTCCAGTGAAGTCTTTTTCGGATAACTAAATTTTCTGGAGAAAAGTGTACATTTATGGTACTCTTATGATATAATTAAAAGAAACACAGGAGTGTACTTTTTCCACAAGTTTAAACCTGCGGATAAATGTACATTTCTGTAATTCTTTCCTCTTATTCGATTAATACGGAAGATCACACAAGCGAATTGCTCCTCTGTTTGAATTACTTCTTTACAGCCAAACATTCCCCAACTTGAAAGAATGAAGATGTGTAAAAGGAATACGGATGAGCTAATGTTCAGATAAGAGCAATTTTTCACAGCCATTTCAATCATGGGAGACAAAAAAGCGTGAAGTTATTAATGCTATAGGAGTAAACAAATTTTATCAAAAGACATTTATGAGTCTCAAAGTTGCGAATAGAATATAAACAAATATTCATTTCGATGATGGCTCAGCAGTGAGAGTTTGTTTGACCTTTCCTATCTAAGAATTATTGAATTATAAACGTTCATTCAGTGGCAAAAAAGACCCGCTTTAATCATTCTCGTGAAAATGTAATAGAGGACGGTAATGGCGAAAATCTTTCGCATCGTTCCACTTAAAAATTGGCCGAAGCTAACCAATTAAAAAATTTGTTCTGGAACACTAACTTCTCTCCATTGAGCTTTCTCTTTTTACGAGGTCAAAATCTTGTTCGTCTGGCTGATCAAGTTCTAAGCCTTAAAACAGTTTCATATATCTTTGAGATGTTCCAATCACAAGTATAAAAGAATAATGACGTGTATGTACATGGAAGTATATAATGGATAAATATATGAAAGAAAAGAATGAGTAATGATTTTTAAAAAATATTCCTTAATTGCCAAAAGTACATATGAAAATGATTTATGATTTCATTTTTGTATAAATTAAGCTTATCGATTCTCGACGATCTATTATATATTCATAATCGTAGGATGATTGCCTTTCAGCATGATAAAAACTACATCCCTATCATGGTAAAAGGCAATGGATAAAGCAAGTATCAGATAATCTAATTCTTAGGACTTAAATTATTCTGCAACAAATTATGATTTTCTAGGAATTCATTTTTTATGAATGAGCTATTTGTGCTATCACTAATAAAATTAAACCCACATATGGAAAAAAATCGTGACTAATACGAATGACTTTCGATTCAAAACCAAGTCAAAGATCATAACATAGCTATAATTATTATATTTATTATTACATTAACTATATTTGAAATTATTATTTATGTGATGATCTATGCCGTGCGAAAAATTTGGTTTTGTGAATTAGAATTAGAGGAACAAAGCGCCAATTCGATATTACATCATAAATAAATTAAAAATTTGGAAATTATTATATATGAAAACAGCAGATTATGGTCCAAGCATATGAAATATAATGATATGATATAAAATTTAAATTATAGGGTTGAACTAAAGCTTGTCCTTGTTATATAAATTTCATCATAAACTCTTCAAAATATGTTCGGATAGAAATTGGAAAGAGAAAAAGATATTAATTCTGATAGCATTAAAAGTGATTACATGATTATTGAATAATGATACGAATTCCACCGTAGATGACGATATAAATCACAAGAGACTATTTCGGAAACGATATTATATCATCAGTTTTGGTGGTAAAAATCAGAGGTTATGTTCAACGGCTCTCAATTATCTCTAAATTTTCCATTACAATCATACTCGCGATCAACCCGCGCAATTATAGTTTAGTCATTTTTCCACCTTGAGATGAAGTAAAATGTTGTTTCAAATATGACGCCTGAGACAAGATAATATGAGACGGAATGAGACTATTCTACTTATACCTCCTCAATATACGTCCAGAATCCAAATCATTTTTTATTACAACCATGTTCCATTAAGAATATGGAGTTGATATTTTTGAGGCATAGTGATAATTGTCAGAAAATTTCAGATTCTGACCCTACCTTTCCTAGGTTCAATATCAAAAGGCCCCAAAAATCCGATTTTTCCTATAAGGACACACTGCGCGGATATTAAAAGAAAATTAAGGCAATTCCTGGTAATAAATTTCCAATCACGGAGATCCGAGAAAAGTCTTATATAGAAATAATCAAAGGACTGTCACAATATTTGCGTGGATTCGACCATAGGTCGGTAGAGAATTCTTCCATTCAAGGATCCTGTTCCCTAGTGGAACAGAATCCTTGGTTCGATTCCAGATCGTCATTTGCATTCTACCATAAATTTTAAAAAGGAATTACGGAATTTGAATTTTGAACCTTTACGGTATTACATCGACTTGTGATTATGGTTAGAGTAGACATGTTCATAACGTAATATCTCCTGAAATGGAGTCACCGGGCCAATTCATCCCGTAAGATGCACACTAAGGCGAACTTCAGAAAGTAACGGGGTATTCGTATGAATTTATCACCCATTAGCTTTTAGCATGCAAGCAACTTTTCCTCGTATAGTTAACGATTATCTTTTATTTTATCCATCAGAAATTGATAAAAATACCTTTGTGAATTGTAAATTTCATAAAAAGTAAGTTCATAGGAAGTCAATATAGCAATGCTAAAAAGTTGTTGGATCAAAATCCTTTTACTGATATCAATTCAATTATTTTACTGTTACATTACGGCTGATCTGAAGCAGTCCCCGATACTGACGTAAACGAGTTAATCGATTTAGTTAATTCGTCTAAATAAAAGAAATATTTTTACACCAGATTGTTATTTCAAGGGGTTATTATTAAAAAATGTAGAATTCTCACCTGGTTAGTTTTAAAAGATATGGACAGTATCAAAGAAGAAAAAGCACTCGTTAATTGACTACTTTCCGGTAGAAACCAAATTCATGCAACTTGCTAATTCTCCAAAGAAATGAGAATTTCGAAAGATGAATTATAGTAGAAATGGCAAAGTATTCTGCAAACTAGAGACCGCTATCTTCTTTGGTAATTGTAGCAGTTTATTTTGAGTTATTAGTCCCCTCACGGACTCTTCATTCCGCTGGGATCTGATAAAGAACAATTTCTCAAATCTCAACTCTAGATTTGATTTACTAACGAAACTTAAAGCAGAATTAATATGAAATAATTTCACCTCTTTTCGACGTAAGAACGGATTTTTGGAGGGAATTACCTACGGCATTTGTCAATTGCCGCCATAATTACACTCCCGTGATCACATAAAGAAAGTTTCGTGTATTCTTAAATAGCGATTGATAGATCACTTGTCATTACGCCTCTGCACATAAATAGATGCAGAATGTCTTCCGTGAGGGAACAAACTCACGTGTTCTTATAATTCAGGGTCTTCAGCATAAAATCGTGGATCCTAGATGTGGACGGTGGATTACGTTTTGACTGAAATATTTCACTATTTAGCTTTATTAACCTATAGCTTTCTAATAAAATTCCGCATGTTGAGAGGAGCGCCATCTAACCAGAGAAGGAATCAAAAAAGGGCGAAAGAAGACAGATCTCCCAATGAAAAGGGCTATTTGATCTTCGTCATTAGTACAGTCAATCGCGGAGCCTCGCTAATGCGCCGTCTACATTTAACTTTCACCTTAATCAACATGAATTATCGATAAATCTGAGTCCGGATTTCTTTTGTTTGAAAATGAATCCACGCATGCTGCTGAAAATGAAAGACTATTCCCGACGCTTCGATGAAAAGGTAAGATAATTCGTGTTTTATATTTTTCTATCGGATTTATCAACTATTCAAGAATTTAACAGTTTTTGAAATTCATTAGCACAACATTTCACTCTGACAGCCTCTTATCAGTTCCACAAAAACTTTGATTTCGTTTCATTTCCTCCAACTAATTTCCCGTCTGCGCTTTTCCACAATATTACCTCCTTTTATGGACCAGTGTTTATCTTGATTCCTGTCAGACAAATTGACGTTATAGCCGTTTTGAATCTTAAAAAAATGTTGGACGCCGTCGGGAAAATATAACAAGGACCTTCCATTATTGTTATTTTACATATTCTATGCGTTTGATCTTATTCTTCTCTTTCTAAGAATTATCACACAGATTAAACGATAATCCAGATTCTGAGTTTTGTTTGTCGATTATCTTATCAGTGTTAATAAACATTTCTAAATAGGATTGAATATGGTTCCAAGGTAGGTTTTGAGTACAAGTAATTTCTTGTTAGTATTACATCTATTAACTTTTATCATGCAATGAAAATTCATCGTCATAAAAAAATCGAAGGTGATTTAGAAATTACATTTAGATGGCCGATATCTTAATATGTATGGATATAAGAAAGGGCGGGTTAGAAGCGCAAATTATTACCATGAGAAAAATGATATAAATCATTAATTTGAATGTAAATTAGATGATTTAAAATATTAAAGCCGTAATGGCTGAGCTCTGGTTGTTTCGCCTTAAATTATATATTTATCATATGATGAAAACAAAGACTTCATCAATATCAACGTTTATCAACAACGTTCTGATGATAAATGTAATATTTCCTTCAAAATGATGAGTACTTTGCGAACATGAAATTTCACATAAAATTTATAGATTGCCATCCATACTTGCGGCACTGGAATTAAGAAATAAATTTCCTCTGTCGCTTCAAGGATAAATATTTCTCATTTTCCGCTTTAATTTAACATCTAATTTAAACAAGCTAAATGTAATGTAAGTGAATTATCACCCTTGATTTGTCACTTGGAATGTAATAAATTAACAACAGCAAGTCAACACAATAATCAATCAATAAAAATTGTATCGATGTACATTGAGGACATGTTGCTTGAAGACTATTCATTCAGCCTATGAATTTCCATAATATTTATAAACTGAGAAATGCAATGCAGTTGGTAATTTTAGATGTGAGATCGGAATTTTTAGTACTTCCTCTAACAAAAGTATACCTTTCGAAACATATTTAAATTTGCATAACAAACATCGTATATTACAATTCGTTGATACTGACCCGGAAGAAGGAATTGGCCCATCTCTAAATGCATTACATACCAGGCTAAACAAATCCTTTCAGCCAGCACTGACGCATATTTAATACTCCCTTTTCTCATTTTAAGTATAAACGACAAAATTCACTTAAAAGAAATTTTTCTGCGAGATAGACAATATGATATCTTAATTTCCACGTAACCAATAAGCAAAACGAAAATTTGTACTACGCGAAAACACCCTAGTACAGAGGATTCCATACTTACTTCCAACTTGAGTAAAAAATTTCGACCACGACTCGAAGAATTAAACATTTATCTATGCTCAAAAATTCAATGTGACATTCTCAATGATTAAATTTTCCGAATCCTTATGATGACTTATTCTATCGTTAACTCTGCCATAAATGACTTTTTAGATTTGCGTTGAATCGGTCTCGCTCATTTGCCTAACTTTAAAATAAGGCAAACCAAGGGTCATTAGATGTTACAACCGTACAGAAAAAGTACATATAAGATCTCTACCGATTTTCATCCTTCTTGAGGGAAATTTAGGTGCTGCAACACCGATCGACACGCACAGCGACGAATTCAAAGAGGTGATATGCACCTCTAAATTTGTAGATGATGAAAATCCCTCAGTTCAATTAATTCAAATAAAATATTTTTAACTTAGGACTCGAGCGAGGGATTCGGAAAGGAGGAAGAAATAAAGCTTAGTCTCCTCTTAGCCTCCTCATCTCGCGTCAATAAAAAGAGATCGAGTAGAGAGAGGCTAGGAAGGGGTGGCCACATCCTCCGCCGGAGGGCAAAGCGATACTCTTACAGGAATGCGAGTTCTAAATGCGAACAAAGGATATTCCATGAATGGTGATTTCAAATACTTTTCACATCATCTTTACGATACATAGCCGTGCAGCATTGTCGGAGTTTTAATATTATTCAATATATAGGGATTTTTCTCCTTTTTTGCAAAACGGTCGCATGAAGCATAACCCTCCACTCATTTCTCATTATTCTACTTACTAATATATTAGAAGTTAGAGGATTTTAAGTTTTAGTTATACTCATACGCATGCATGTATGTACAATGTACATATAGTATCGATCTGAACCGCAGCTGGTGACAGAAGCTTCTTCAAATATTATTTCCAAGGTCTACTGTTGTTATAGACAGAAATTTTGTCACTAAACGCTGTATGGTTTAATTTTTCTAATTTATAGCTAAAAATAAAAAAACAAAGGGAAATGTGCGAAAATAATTGAGTTGCCAGAAGATGCATGAAATATTACGGAAGCTTGAAGGAGCATTGTGAATAATAATTAACACACTAAACCGGAAAAGGAGGAGTATGATAGATATGTACGTGATATACTATATGTAGAATTAAGGCATCAGGAAGTCAGGAATAACATTGTTCAATTTATCGATTGTGGATTTAGACTTGTGAAGTATGGGTTTAGATTCCTTACTCATCTTCAATCAAGAAAGTTCTAATCATTTCTGTTTTTAACCGATCATTTTCAATAGTTTCTATCGTTTTTTCTTCTATATTTTCGTACTTTTCTTGATTAAGTTGGCTTTCCTAGGATAACTCGCTTAATCTTAAATCTTACTTAACCCTACTTAATCAAAAAATGAAATTTATCTGCATGCCAAAAATCTTCATAATCACCAATCGAACCCATAAAAGATGAGAATAAAGAAACTGAAAACCAAAGAAAATTATACAACATAACCGTCTGTAATTGCCTAAGGAATTTCAGTTGCTTAATAAGTTTTCTGGTACGTTTTTCCATGAAATTCATCAGAGAGATAAAATATCAAATCGCATCGCCTTGACGTGAATTTAAATTCATTACACTTTCCGCCAACAGAACATCTTGAATGTTATCCTTGAATCAGTCTTTTAAGTATTACGTTAATGAAGGCAAGCATCTTTATAATTAAAAAGAAGTAGGACCGTTATGCCTGGTGAGTGAATGCATGATTATATTCGTGTTAGTTTTTTACGCTCCAAATCAAGCTGAGAATTGTAACTTTATGCAGATTATAGCATGAATAATATTTCCGCTAAGAGGAGGATTTTACGTGGTTTTACATGCAAGTTGTGTTTAATGAATGTGTCCGTTTCATTCCTTCCATGAGTTGTTGAGATGACTTCTTTAAATTGTTGAGAACTGGATTGCAAGTATTAGCAATTTAAAAAAGTTATCTAAATAGAGTTTACACAAGCGAAAAATGTGTCTCGGCCATTGAAGTCTCCGATCGGTGCTTTAAGAGACATCAATGACTGATCCAAGTAAAAGAAAGCAGATTCCGCTTACGTAGATAATATCTCAAGGTGATTTATGGAATAAAATTATTCTTTCGAATACGAATAGAGAAAAGATATTAAGTAGCTTAAGCGATATTTTGCTGTCATCTATCTGAAAATCTTGCGATGGTAATGTACATGCATGAAGTTGAAAAAAGACTTAATTCTGCCTACCGATATCCTAAATGTCCCTTCTTTCAACGTTTGGGACAGTAAACTAATAGAGGAGGTCGCAGGATTATGGAGTTAAGTTAAATAAGTATCCCGAATATACATTTAAAAAAGAAGTCTTCATTCACTTCCTGTTCTATAGTACTATGCTCAAGAGGTTATTTTTCCTCTGAATAGAATTGCATAAGAACGAATCATGCTTTACGTATACGTCGACAACTCGTATTCAAATCAAAGTCCTACAACAGAAAAACAAATATTAACCTGATAACACCTTTTCCGAAATTTGCTTATCTAATCCTGAGCCGCTCTATCTCTAATCGCTCTCATAATTATTGGCGCAAAAGCTCTTATACAAGGCATTTATATTTATTGAGCTAGCATCAGCATACAGCTAGAAGCTAATTCTATAAACGATAACGATGAATAAATGAAATCAACGAATAAACAATTATCTGAAGAATAAAAAAGAACAAAACAAGCGAAAATACAGAATTAATTAAATGGGTTTAGGCAGACGCTCGATATTAAACAGTTGATTAATCTCTTGCAATCATAGTGAGGATTGAATCAAGGGAGAGATAGAATGTGTGTTATAAGAAGATAAAGAGTTGAAAGTTAAAGGTATTCTGAAAAAGATGGACCGTTTTACTACCGATAGTTGTGGAAGTGAAGGTGTCAGAAAGGCAAGCTGTTGTAGAAGGAACCCGAAAAGAGGGATTTGGGAATCAGCCTTGCTGTTGATAATATTATAAAGGAATGTCATGTTCGAAAGGAGAATTTGAAAAGAGATCCAATTTCTATCGTTTGGCAACCAAAGCAATGAAATAAAAATAGAATGCGAGGGAAACGAAAAAAAGGAGCAGAGAACGGGAGATAAAGACGAGGAGAAAAGAAAGAAAAAGCGGAGGTGTGGGAGTAGCGGGGCAGTTGCTATGCGCACCAGAGGTGTGCGAATTGCATAACCTACCCCAGATCCGGCAACGGTTGGCCTTGGAGGGAATGACTCCTTTCAGTCGGCCGAAATAAGATCGGCATATTTTTAAAGCGACGGCAAATTCCTTTTCCCTAATATCGGGAGATTCCGAGATTGGTCGCTCAGGGGCAAAAGGAAAGAAATTCATATCCGAATGGAAACCGTAGGGTCTGAAATTTTAGGTTTATTTTACGAAGAACCCTAAATTTTTATTGATTTCGGAATTTGGTTTTATTCTTTAGTAAACGTGCTATTTTTCCGGAAAGGAAATCGTAAAAGTATCCTAAATTCAGGGTAAGTGAGATCGGGGTTATTCTCCGTTTCGTGGAGTCAAGTCTTGAGAGAGGAAGTCGGTTTCTGAACTCACATCGAATTCATCGGATACGATTTTATATATTTTAGGATGAAAAAGGTTTGTAATTATCTCAAATATTTCGATAAAGATATCATCCTTCCCTGACAGTGATGTGATCAAATAAAGGAAAATTGTGGAACTAATATTTAATAACAAAAATTCATTAACGAAATGACTAATTATTGGACAATAAATGAAAAAATTAATGGATAAGAGAAACTTATTTATTATAATATATTTTTAACAACATCTAGCGTAAACTTAATCCTATTTGAAAGTTTATTTTCATAATACGCATTTTTCCAGTTACTCATAGTTAATTTACTTCAATAGACAGTTCTAAAACAGTCGTTGCAAGAAAAAGGTTTTATTGACCTTAAGTCAGTTCACAAGTTTTCTAAAATATTTTATTGAGCGGGCTATATTTTCTGTCGGAAAATGGATTCAGAAAAACAAATGTAGTATTAAAAAGATAGAATGGCATTTAAATTCAGAGAAAGCATTCAATACAAACGATAATAAAGGGGAGAAATGTTTTCGATAAATTTAGTAATTGGGATGATGTCAAACGGACCAGATAACAATGAAAAAATAAATTACCGAAATATTTAAATGACAATGCTCGATTCGACGAAGACGATAGTTTAAATAAATAGTCAATATATCATTGGAATTCGTTCTCGAAAAATGAAGAACTCCCGCGAAAGAGAGAAGCTGAATTAAATGAAATAACCATTGAGTGCGACATTCCACAATTTCATCTTTGATGCATAGGATTTTCATATGTATGATTTCATGTTTATAAAATTCAAAGAAAGGTATAAATATAATTTTTAATGGAGTCTTTTTCATGATAACAAAGGGATTTTTAATATTTCAATTTGTTTTGATTTTTGCGCGCAAAACTTTCGCAGTAAATAAGACATATTAGACCTCATAAATATCTAAATATTATAGCTTATTGATGAATAGACATAATTCAAAAATCCGCAATTGAGTGAAGCTGTGAAAGCGCGAAGTGACAACTGTATATTTTCTTCATATACTCCTCCTTTCTCAATGACCAAATCTTAAATAAAATCTTTGCGATGATAATCTTCTATCAGTGCTGAGATTTGTTAGACCCTTCCGTAATTAACCTTCTCTCCAATCCCAATGCCCGCTCGAAACTACGAGCATCCTCATCATCGGGTAACTTGGGCACCACCAAGGACAATACTGTCAACTAAATGTGGAATGTTCTATAAACCACTGTGCGCTGTTCACGTTCAAAATTAGTGCAAGTAGTACATTCGGTGGCCGCTCTGGATCGCTGCGAAGTGTTGCGTTAATTTTATCAAGCACTGTACATATTTATGAGTTTATACAAACTTAGACCGACTTGAACATTTTATCACTTTTTGATTCCTTCCCTTAGAGCCACAAGTAGTATATTATAGTGTAGTAATTGCCCATTCTTGGCTCTCTACAATGTTATTTGTGAACCATTAATATTCCACTGTGATAAGGAGACAATGCTATGACGCTGTCATTAAAGTGCGGGTTTCGTTTTAACATTACGTCTATGCTGTAACATTGCTTCTTTGTATAAGCCTTATAAAATTATTAAGATTCGTTTGGTATTCACGAGATCCTAACATCGACTTTTGCATAGTCTCCTCGAATACTGGACCCACGATGTAAGACGTTTTCGGACAAACACAATGAAAGATGAATGAATAACATTAAGATATGGAGATAGGATCGTGGGTGGTGGGAACATCTGCTACATTCAGTATACCCGTCCATGAAATAGCACCTAGAACATATCTTCTGTGGGTAAATGCATTACTTTGACATCGGTACATGATTGGTTTAATGTACTCCAACAGACAGTTTCTGCTGTTTTTCAGATGGACTTGTTCAGAACGAGTTCCCGAGGATATCCGCTTTACTGCAGATAAAAAGTAGAGCAGAAATGTTCTCGGGAGAATCCGAAAAACAGCACAATCAGAAGTACATCAACTGGGGAACCTCAAATTATGAGTATTTCTTGTCCACCAGGAAGACCGACAGGAAATATTTGCGAGTTAGATTATATTACTATTATATTATTATTTTTTATTATGTTATAATTACATTAATATATTATTATTATATTATTATTATTAGCAAAGTTATTCCAAACTTAAAATATCGATCCTCTTTCACTCCGAGAAGAAGAGATCTTCTTCGAGGGAATAAAATATGGATTTACCGTGTAATTTCAATGTTTTTCTTCTTAGTAGATTGTTTATCTTCATGACATTAGCGATATTAACATAGTCAATAAATAGTTGTAGATGTGCCGCTCAACAAATAATCAGAATTTTTATGTTAAGAATATATAGCGCCACAGAAATTATTTATTCGTTCACACTGTGTTATCTCAATTAATAAATGGATACAATTGTTTGTATAAAGTTCAAGTTTTCTACTATATTCAACTATATAGATGAATAATTAGAACTAGAATATATATATATATATATATATATATATATATATATATATATATATATATATATATATATATATATACATATTGCTACATTGCATATTTTATCTGAAGCTACAAAGGAGACCAATCGCAAATATGATTGGGGCCGAAATCTTCTGGTCGATTATAATAGGCAATGAAAGATTTACGAGAAGAAACTAATAAGATATCCGGAAAAGATTAGTATATAATCATTGCAAATGCGGATATTTGGATATTTTGATCGTAGAAGGCGAATTAAAATAGATTGAATGGGGTATTTTTCCTGATTAACTTTATATGACAATAAGAAAACTTTGCGAATGACGAGAATCGCTGTAGTCCCGCAGTGTCTATCACAATAAGGGTAATAATAGGTGTCGAATATGATGGGAATCAAGGGTGAAGTAAATAAATGTGTGCGAAATAGAGATTATAAAGTCTGCTCTTCCACTTCACCCATAGAAATCAATAAGTATTAATCAAATATGAATTCAGACTAATAGAAAAAAGATGAATTTTGTTTTGGATTAAAAAACCTAATTGAAGCTTGGGAAAAATAATCGACAGAGATGGAGGGACCTACTGAGAGAGTTAAATAGCAGAATAACTATAATATGTCAAATAGTCGAAGACTTTTATCATCAGCGAGCTTCCGAATAACCTAGCGGGTAGCGCACTCCAGGGGTTATGTTCTCGCTGGGGGCCCATATGTGCGAAATTACCTCAACTTTCGAATCACATATCAATTATACTGCTACTATAGCTATCAGCCTTACCAACCAAGTTTCAATCATCAGTGCATCCCAAAAAGATCAGGAATATAGCCTATAATTATGACATAGAATAAAAAGTTTTAAAAAGAAATTAAAAGTTCTGATATATTTTCGATTACTTTTTTTCCAGCAAATTCATCGCCTAGTCAATCTTGCATATATCTGAGAACTCCCACCTGAGTCTACGATATATAAAATAGAAATATAACATCTATTCCATCTTTTATAAAAGAATCGCGTTTCAATTTTTCGGAAGTACCTACTTCGAAAATATTCCTGGTAAAGTTTAGAGTATAATGCCAAAAACTCAAACTTAGGGTGAATTTACATTAGAATTTGTGGAATATTAAGAGAAGCGGACGTTTCCGGTGACTATGATTCTCGAAATGTTTACTTATGAAAACATACTCCTCAAACCATTTTATTTTTCACCTGATTTAAAGATTGTTTTCCCTTTTTCTTATATCATTTCAACTTCTTCTTCATTTTTTCACTGCTATTTTAATTTTTTGTCATTGAATGTTGCGAAGTGTCACTGTAAAAATTACCCTTCAATAAAAGCTTCGGATTGGTAAAACTACAATTTACTTTTTAGACATTAAAAATCAGTTCGTTTTCATGCCGATTTTACTTCTTTAACAAAATTAAAGTAGAAATAAACTAACTAAAGACAGGTACATACATAAATAGGGACTTTATTTGGTGAAATTAGGACTTTTGAGTCCCATCTTCTATTTAACCAAAAATTTTCATAAATAAAAAAATACAAATGGCATAACATTGTTATGCCATTCATATTTTTTGGTACCACCAAAACAGAAAAGTTGAGTGAAGATTCTTATATTGGCCATGAAATATTACTCCCGGTTCGAAATTTCGAGTAAACTTGTAAAAATGACGTATGTTTATTGTAAAAATTTGTGGTAATAAACAACCTGAGCGACAAAGGCGATGGCTGAATTCAACTCTCATAAGAATAAAGAGAAAGATGAAAAATGGCTCCCATTCCCCATATGAAATATATGGGGAAGATAATAAAGTCTGCAGAGACGACAAGCATTTGTTATTAGGATAATAAAACAACAGCAAAAGCGAACAAACTCTTTTTATGCGTAGGTGAAAGATCTTGCGAGTAGAATTATAAAATTAGATATCATTAACACACCAATGACATAATATTATGTTAAAGAAACAATGAATTTTGTTAACACATTGGTGAAGACAATATTAATTATAAAAGGTGAATCAAGACATGAACTGAAATGAGACAGCTCGAGAAAAGAGACCATTCGTAGCAATCTTAACTATATCGTAGAACTTTATTCATAAATTTGCGCATTCAACTTTTACTTTTAATAAACTGAGATCTCAATTGGACTCTAGGGTGCCAAATAACCCAATTTGAGGTAAGCAGTGCATGCAGTGATTTTATTCGACAAGAAAGTATTAGCTATTTGCATAATGCATCTATACGAAATATGATAGTCATAATGATCTCAGATAACCTTGACCGGTATTCCTTCCATCTAATCAACTATACAGTATAAAACAAAATAGGGTAAAACGATTATAAAGTATAGGAAGTAACGTAACATAAAACAGATATAAAATAACTACAATTAGTAGTTCTAAACCTAATCGTTTCGCATATTTTGCAAGATTCGATTTCATCAATTCGAATTCATCTCATTAAAAGTGTTTTTCTATCCGAAAGAGCTTTCTAAAGATTTTTCTCGTATTTTTATTAGCAATGTCTTAAGAATTCGTTGTATTTCCAAAGATTTAGAAATCGTGGCCCATGATGTTTCTTTATAATTAAGAAAAATATTAATAATTACTTAGAAAGAATTATCTATTCTACACAGAATTAAATGTTCCAATGTTTCATTTAAGGGAGTTAAAGCGTGAATTTAAAAGAGAATTTTCAAATTTTTTTGAGATACTGCTTCAGATCCCCTATGTTAGAGGTAGTTGAAATACTCTCCGTAAGCCGATATGAAGTGTCGGGCATATTCCTTGGATAGAGAAGGGATCATCTCCCAATACTCCTCAGGAGGTGAGTTTCTCTAGTCGAGGAAATACGCTTCATTGACGTATTCAATAGCAGCCGTGTTCCGATTTCTTTTGTCTCATAGTGTTTTATCATAACTGATAAAAATTGCCATCTCTCAGATAATGAATTCCTAGTCCGAATAATTTCACTGACATCCATTTATATGTAATTTCATATTAAATAAGTGCAATTATGTGTAGCGCACTTAATATGAAGATATCTTTGTAATGCCCCACTGCTAGCATAACTAGAATCATATTGTACTCATACAAGTATTTCAAATGTTTATCCTTACATTACAAAAACTGTGGAAAGATTTCCAATTCATGTGTACGTTTAGTTCTATCAAATCCTCCGTAATCATCTAAAATCACAAATCCACAGTGACTGAAGTTGTGACAATCTCACCTTGATTCACCGATGTTTCCGTTCCATCCGAACAAGGCAGGAAGTTCTTTTTCTGTTTACATTTTTAAAATCGCTCCAATGAGTCACTTTTAACCAAGAATTCCTGAATAAGCATTAAAAGAAGGAATGGAGCCGTTTAGAAAATTATTGTGTCGTGATCATAAAATGTGGTTTAAAACCGCATATACCTCATATGAACGGAAGGGAAATTTTGTGCAAAATCATAGGCTTACAGAAATTTCAGAAGGATTTACTGCTCTCATGAACTAGAAACGTAGATGTGACATCCAAACTTCGGATAGTGAAAAATATGATAAGTGTAAAAGTGTTAAAAATCGCTTCGTCATCGCAGTTCATATCAATAAGAAATTTTTGTGGATTTAAAATCTATCCTCTATATATTATTTTAAAACATGCTTTTTTGGTGATCGGGACTTTTCTCCCTTATTACTCCATCAATATATATAAATGAATGACCGTTTGAAGGCAAATGTTGTCAGATTCCTGCCAAAAATAGTCAGACAAATCAAAAATGCACCATTTTTTAAACAAATTGAAATAATATTTTAATCATCCCGTTGTGTACTGGACGAAAAAAGGCCCGGGTTGCTATATACAGATTCAATTTGTTTACTTAGTGACGAGTGTAAACAAGTTTTAAAATCGGATAAAGCACTCATTCTCGGTCATAAAGTGACTGACGCAGTCTCGCAATTATTATTATAGTCTCCATGAACGAAAACTTCAACGTCGTACGCAACCACAGTTTTATAAGTAAGCCATATTGCATCTTGCTGGAGCAGAACGACAGCCAAAGAAACATGAACATTGCCGAATATGAAAGTTTGCGTCAAGGTTTTATCGTGTGGTATGTTTGAACAATTTTGCATCATATTACTTCCCGGTAGTTTTAATTTACGATCGACCATATTAAAATTAGATTTTGGAGTATTCATAGAAAAATTAGAGATTTTAATTACGAGTCATGCGATCAAAATAATTAGGTCCTTTTCCGAGTATTCAAATTTATTTTGGTGAAACTTTCGTCTGTTGAAAATTTTCTATATACCCTATCAAATGATTTTTAGTGTTTATATTTTACTCACAGAATAAGTAATACACAACATTTATTCCTATCTAAGAGAAAATAATAGGATATCATACCTGCGATTCAAGAAAACTTACCTCTATGAAATACAAGCGTAAAGAAAGCCCAAGCTTGCATTTCCATTCGCTATGCCCGTTGTACAAAAATATGCTCAACCAATTTAATAGTATGAGTAGTAGTAGACGTAAGAGTAGTATTTTAAAATCTAAGTTTTGTGAATGGGTTAAAATACGATGATTGACTACAATACAATTTGTGTGAGAGACATTCAAAAAATGCGGGCAATTGGTTTGCTACATTTGCTATTCTTTACTTTACACTTTTACAATGTATCACAATGTATGGTCTTATGAAAGTGAGACTCACACCGCAGTTACTTCCCCCTCTTGCTTCCCTCTCCCAAATTAGTAACATTTTCTCTCATTCTACGCCGGCAGGACAACAAGCTTTCAACTAATTATTGCTGACTACATATCTTTCAGTAATTGAATAAATCTGATTCAGTGAATTTATGAGATGCAATTTCACTGCAGACGAGTAGTAGTTATTTTTATATTTCGTGTACAAAGAGAAAAAATAGAAAATAAATAAGTAACGTGGATGTAGGAGGTATATTTGTTGCTTTATCTTGGTTATATATGTTAAACACGAAGCCTTAAGTGACACATCATAAAAGGAAGTGGTATTTAGAAAAGAACAGAGTTTACCAAAATGTGATGGTGGCAATGTGGTAGTGATGTTTGTATTTTTGTCTAAATTCGTGATGTAAAATTACATTAAGTGAATTGAGGTATTCGGTATAGGATAAATTATATATACGTCGTTATATCAATGACGCGTAATATTCGTGATTATAGTGCTAAAAGAAAATTTTTAAAACATTCTATAACATTTTAATTCTCACACTCTCTAAGATATTAGGGACTTCGTTAAGTTTCAAGTGGTAAGGGATTAGAAAACGCAAGAGTTTGAATTTGCCCATAGATTTTCGTTACTGGATGTGTAGATACCGATACCTATCGCTACAAACGACGTATGTCGAAACTGACACTGACATGGAATATGAAGGTGCGATTTTTTGGTATGTCTTAGTATTTTTGTATTCGTCTGTAGTGATTAGTGTTTGCTACTATAATGTATTTCCTTGGGGAAATCGAGTATCAGTGTCGTCTGCGAAAGTTTCGCACGGGGCAACTAGTATATTTTATTAATGGATATACCATTACTTATAGCAGTATGTTGTTGATATAGCTTAGCTACATAAAAGTAATATTAATCCTGAATAGTAACGGAAATCAAAGGTTATTTGATAATCTGATCTCATCAAAATGTGTTTTATCCATAACAGAGACATTTGGAAGAAAGTTGTTTTCATACTGTGAAAGAGTTTGAAGGAAATTTCCTCTGTTACACGCCGAAAGACGTTTTGCAGGATATTAATGTAAAAGAAGGAGGAACGAATTAAGATCTTCATCATCACATTGACACACGTATGAGACTAAAATACCCACAATTTTAAGTATGCCAGTATGTTAGCAAGGAAAACATCCGACAAATATCTTTCAAAGCAAGATAGACGGAAAGTTGCTTATCCATAATCATTTTGTTTCGGTATTCGTTTCATTGAAACATGCTATGATTATAGTGGCCCTATATAATATTCCACTGTTACAAACGGATTCGCATAAACGTCGGGAGGTGTTCTCAAGAAAGGTCCGCTAAAACTTACTTTTTCTCCTCATTGTCGCGCGAGCTTGTTGAAGCATCATTAGAGCGATATTGCTTAGTTTTATTGAACGTAAATCACTAGGAAGCACTTTCCCTTCAATATTTTCATATATTACCATTGTTTGGGTATTCATCAGGTGACCTATGAGATCAAAACAATGGAACTTGGAATATTAGTCAATGGCCAAGTTAATGACTTTCCTGTGTGCATTGATTCAGAGATGAGTCCCATAGAGATATCAGCTGATGGAATTGCTAAGTTATTGCGAGAGATTGAAAGGAAAAAGGCGCCAGGACCCGAAGGTATTCCCGCTGTTGTCATAAAAACTTTAGCCGACAATATTGCCCCCCTTCCTCAGGTATTCTATAAGAAATCACTGGATGAGGGTACTGTCCCAATGTCTTGGAAGAAAGCACACATCACTCCGGTGCCTAAGAAAGGGCGTACTGAAAAACCAGACGACTATAGGCCCATATCACTAACTTCTATATTTTGCAAAATTATGGAACATATTATAGCCAGCTCAATTATGCGCTTTCTAGCTGAAAATGGAGCAATCAGTCAGAGCCAGCATGGATTCCGTAAGGGTAGGTCTTGCGATACCCAGTTAGCCCTCTTTATGAATGACGTATCAAAGGCAGCAGATCATGGAGTTAGATCAGACGCAATTTTTCTAGATTTTAAGAAAGCCTTCGACACGGTGTCCCATGAAAAGCTTATACAAAAGTTAAGTTCCTACGCGATTGACGGAAAGGTGGTCAGGTGGACAAAATCATTTCTAGAAAACAGATCTCAGAGAGTTGCGTTAGACGGAATATTATCCAACGAAATTAGTATCACATCAGGTGTTCCGCAGGGAAGTGTCCTAGGGCCGATTTTATTCCTCATATACATTAACGACCTAGCGGATAAAGTAAAGAGCAAAGTTAGATTGCTCGCCGATGATACCCTCATATACAGAGAGATTTCGTCAGAAAATGATATACATATACTACAAAATGGGACGTTATAGCAGGATGGTGTAAGGATTGGCAGCTTGATCTGAATCTTAAGAAATGCGTTGCTATGAGTTTCACGCGTTCTACAAACGTTATTCCCGCACTGTACAAAATTTCAGGACATCCCTTAGAGTTCGTGCGTCATAATAAATATCTAGGAGTCACGTTCAGTTGTAGTTTATCTTTTAAAGAACACATTCGAGATGTAATAGGTAAGGCGAACAAAATACAGAGACTAACAGGTAGAACGCTGAAGGGATGCTCATCAAGAGTAAAAGAAATAGCTTATTTTTCACTCATTCGACCTAATCTCGAATATTGCAGCGCGATTTGGGATCCACACGAGGTAGGTTTGGTCTCAGACTTAGAAACGGCCCAACGTAGAGCAGCTCGTTTCGTTACAGGAGATTTCAGGTTCAACAGTAGCGTTACGTCCATGATAGAATCCCTCGGTTGGAATTCACTTCAGGAGAGAAGAAACGATTACCGAAGGAAACTTTTCGAAAAGTTCCTCGGTTCTGAATTTAGGGACGAGGTGAATGAAACTTTGATTCCGGTTAGTAGTGAGCGGGATCTCCGAGAGGCATCAACCAAGCGTTATAAGGAGGAAATAGCAAGGACAGATAGTTATTTCTGGTCGTTCTTCCCGCGAGCTATTAGAGAAGCTAATAGGGTCGATTAGAATACTAAGATGGTGTCATTACACCCCCTGCCATACGCCACTGGCGGCTTGCGGGGTACTCATCTAAATCTAAATCTAAATCTAAATTAGTGATAAAAATATAAGTGCTCTCTTTCATTATGAGGGAAGTATTAGATTCCGTAAGCTTGTCTCTAATTGAATAAAACGATCGGAAAAGGGAGAGAGTTTGTGATTCGGAATCCCTCGAGGTGAACATCGAGACACTCTTACCGAATTCATTAATTTGGCTCTCGTTTGCAGTCGAATTTATCTTTGCTTCGGGGGCAAATACAGTCATTTCATGTCAATTTCTATCCTCGTGGATTCTCGCCAATTACCGGGCGCTCTCCTCGCTTTCACCCAAATGTCTAAATCAAACCTGAAAAATATTCAAGCCGCCGGAAACCTGTACCGGTTTCAGCATAAAGAAATGAATTTCAGATCGCTCTTGTTCAGATCTCAAAATAACGGCAAAGGCGAAATCAAATGAAACGCCGCATCGGCGCCATATCTCAACGGCGATTTTATAACTTTCTCGTTTTTTTTACTACCAAAAGTACGGTGGAATTGGTTTTGGTGCCATTTATGTCGGTTCTGAATGTCAACTATCATTTCTCTTTAATTATGCTCATTACTAAACTCAAATGAGTAGTGTAGAAGGCAGGCGCATCCCCATCTTTCGTTTGGCCAAAAAACTACCTGTTGCAGGATTAAGTGTGTGAGTTCTTTTCGGCCAGAGTCGTTCTTGCTTCATTATATTTAGTTTGTCATAAAGTTTGCGTCAATTCACATCACATAAAGTCATTGATACTAGCAACAATAATTTACTCAGTGACGCATACTTATTATTTACTTTTTTATGATACAATAATTAATGCAATATGTGCCGTTATAAGATGGGAGGCGTTCTATTCATTGTCGCAAGAAATTCCCTCAACAAGAAAATATATTCCTTTCCGAAGTTGAAATATGGTCGAATGACTAATAATTATCGTGATATTAATGAGTACTACTGAATCTTTCTTGTGCTCGCCAGCATGGAGAACAAACATCGCATACCCATTCGAATTACTTAATAAACAAAACATGTTTGAAGGGATTTTTATCATATCTTCAGGTGATGCAGACGTTCCTGGTTGAGCTATGGTTCTTCATAAATGACAGAGTGAAAAATTACTTTCTTGATGCGCATTTCAAATTTTAGTTGATGAATAAATGTCACGATACAGCGTTACACATGAGCGATCACCATAATTTCTGTCGAAATATTTTCACCGTATTCATCGCATTACATTAGTCACGACCATTATATTGGTAGTAAAAGAAAATATAAAAGTCTCTATGCGATTCTCGAAAGTTGTCTTCTCCAAAGACATTATTGTAGGATCTCAAAGATACAAAAAGAATGAAATACCTTGATTATAAATCCAGGTTAAAGGATCCTTTTGCTCTTTATTGTTGCTTTTAACGGAAACTTAAAACGCTGTTGAAGAGAGTAAAGTAAAACAAATGAGGACTTTCGCCTACCTCGATATTATTAGGCTTCTCCCTTCTTAATATCATCTAATGTGCTGAAACGTCATTATTGTCACTATTTAAAATTATATTTTTCATCCTTATCATCAGCCGGATTTAGGAAGAGTGTTCCAATTCTTTCTATTTGCTTTCATGTTACCCCTAATTGCTTCCTGATGTCACCGCTCCGTCTTCTTCTTGACCTCTTCTCACTTAAATAGATATACAGTCAAAGAAATTTCTTACCGCATTCAATAATGGCATTTAAAATGTTGTCTTCATATATCTTAATACAATAAAATCGAAATGATTCTAATATAATTTGGCTAATAGCTATTCATTGAATATTTTAAGGCAACTAAACGAACTGCAATTTCGATTCTAAAACTGTCTCAATATTGTCTTCCTCTGAGTTGACATCTCTTCATTAGCATTATTAGCCCGCTGGCCTAATAACTAACTATGAATCTTTAATCGTCTTAAAAAGAAAATTTATCACTTCTTTTTCAAGCTGATTGATTTGGAATTCCACGAAGTCACGATTGAAGGTATCAATTTTTTATTTATTAATCTTTACTTTTTGAGTGAATTTTTCGAAATATTTTGTATATCATGCTTGATTCACCTTTAACGACGATGCCTATTCCGCAACTTCTAATATGCTTCTCTAAATTTGTTGTATTGAGATGAAAATCTGTTGCTCTTTATACACCAATCAGGAAACAAGTATATATTTATATGAAAATCACAGTTTATAAATCATTAAGTCATCAGTTTCAACAAATCCATCATACACTGATTCCAGTATGATATTACAGAGTAATACGTCAACAATAAGGCTACGCAATAATTGTAGAAAATAAAAATAAGAGATTAAGGTTTTTAATGACTACAGAAACGATTAAACAAAATTAAAATAGAAATTTTTCCAGACATATCCTGGGTCGAGAGAAGTGTCTAAATAAATTACGAAAAATAGTACGAATAATGCAAAAAAACGTGTGAGTGGGGGAACACGTGTAATTTTTGAAAAATAAATCGAAAAAGTATAAGAAAGAGGAGGCAGATGTCAGAATGAAATAGAGAAATTAACCCTCTATAGTAAGCAATTACAGCATTCCGATTGTCTGATTTCTGCAAATTTCAAAGGGACTGCAAATTTGAAGAGCCAGAAACATTCAGCAAATATGCGGGTTAAGCGAAATAGTTTGAGATTCTGATCTCTATTATTTCGAGGATTAAATAAATGAAATGAGAAAGCGGTCCTTTTGAACTACCGAAACGGAATAAAATAATATTAATATTCCATTAAATTCTCGATCTTGGAAGTTGACGGAAGTCATTAAAATGCTCACAGCTGAAGAAAATACATTAAAAAACTGTACAATTATATTCTGACAAAAAGAAAGGTGATCAACTGAGATTAATTTAAGTCACGAAAATTTCGGCTTCCTACGAGAATTCGTCCAATTAGACTCTCGGAATTATTTTGTTTATTTTAATTAGACCACAGATATTTTTGATTGATTGCCAATTATTGAGAATTGTTCAAGCCGTGAAATCTAATAAAATTAAGGTTACCAAAATTCACAATCTTTGACTGTATCCCACCCTCGATATTTCAGGACTTTCTATCTTGAACACCATTCTCTCCTTCCCTCTAAGAGGATGTACTTGTAACGGAATCACTCTGCCAATGAAGACAGGGTGCAATAATTTAATAGAGGTTGAAGGGAGTGGAACAATATTTCAAAAAGCAATCCAAACCAGTTCGTTAAAAAATCGATAATTTCCAAACCCAACTTTTCAAATTACAGAGGAATAAATTTTCCCTACGGGCGGCTCTATGTACAGTCTATCTGTAGTTGGACTCATCTCTTTCGGAATTTGAGTGTCACCAGATGAGTTTTCTACTATCAAAGTAGATTCTTCAATTTCTTTGATGCCAATTTCAGATCTTTTCAATGGAACCATCTCAATCATAATTTAGGTTAGGAATACTCTTTGTACAAATTCATCTAATAATTCTATGAACATTAATTATGCAATTAACATTTTACGTTTAATTTTGATGGTTTGATTAAAATAAAAACGAATATTTATCAAAAAATTAAATAAAGGTTAATTCTAGATTCCAGTTTTTAACTAGCGCAGTTATTAAAGAATTCCTCCAGGTGAAGAGTCATTAGTGCTGTGCAAAAACTAGATGAAGGCTATCGAGAAGTAACTATATATTCCACCAAATCTCTCTATTCCTTTTGCTTGCAAAAGTCATGATATTATAGATGAAAATCCAGGCGATATTGATGTCTGCGTAGCATACATGTTAAACGAAAAACTAGACAGTTCCCATAACTAGCATTCACCTATTTGAAATATGGAAGCTTTTACACATGTTTATCTAGATAAATTTACGGTATTACTCACAAAGACAAAATTAATTATTAATTTTTAAAGCAAATAGGGTAATGTAAGACGAGATATATGGCGGTGAACTTCACATATTCGAGCGGAGGCGCCACTTTCACGACGCGCGCTCACTATTGGGGCTGGATCTCGTAAACTACTGCGAGCATGTAATTAATTTTTTACGAGCACCGCATTTAATGTCTACTAATGTAATGATAAAATCATAGGGACAGTTGAAAAATGAGAAGCCTTCCTAATCGCCAGTGATGTCCGAAAAAAGGCAAAAATTGATGAAATTTATAAACTTCAAGTGCGATGCGGCACGTCTTTCTGTTATCCGATTCTAGAAATACTTTACACAATTTATTTTCTAACCAAATGGAACAAGAAATTAAATTTATCAATTAGCAAAGATCACATTCCGGATTTTACCTTTCCAGGTTATCGCGAAAACATTTTTAAAAATTCTTAAAAATCTCCGCAATACAGTAAAAGGAAAAAGTTTGCATCCACCTGACGTCGAACTCACGCCCATTTGGTGATATTTCATTCTCGGGTAATATAGAAGACCACTTCGTCTGCAACTTCCGTGATTTGGAATTCTCTATTCTACCGAGGAGAGCCTCAAAAAATATTTTAATAATTTGCGCAATGCAATCTTAAGGGAAAATTCAGATATTTGGGACCCTATGGTATCGAACCCAGGATAGCTGGAAGTGATTACTCTCAAGAAAGGTAATTTATTTTATCACAGAGGAACAAAAAATGGAGGTGAGGTGGACTTGAGGTGCTGGTTTCCTTATCAACAAGAGATGGAAAAACAATGTAGAGAAAATAGAATAATCTGACGGAATCTGCAAGCTTAAACTCAAGACAAACGAGCGCTGTTCAAATCATACAAGTCTACGCATTAACAGTTGCAAACAGTAAAGAAGAAATTAAAAAAATTTACCAGACTCTGGGCACTGAGCATGATAAGGAAGCCCACTATTATAAAATAATTATGGGCGATTTTAACGCTCGTGTTGGTCAACAGGAAGTCGATGACACCGTCGCAGGACAATACGGACTGGGCCAGAGAAACGAACGTCACCGCCTGGTAGAGTTTGCAGAATGCACCAATATGTACATAACAAATACATATTACAAGAAGAACCCAAAAAGGAAGTGGACTTGGAGAAGACCCAACGGAGTAAAAAATGAAATAGATTACATATTGGTTAATAAACTCTACACAGTAACAGACTGTGAAGTCTTGAACAACATTAACACTGGAAATGGCCACAGGATCGTAAGATGCAGAATGAGGATTAATCTCCAAATGGAACGCAAGAAATTGATTTCATGCGATGAAGTAAGCATCAAAAAACTAGAAGTAAACAAGAAAAAAATTCCAGCTGGAGCAAAAAATAGATTATCAGTACTTCAAAAAGAATACGTGAAAACCAAAGTCATGCAAACTGTAAAATAAGCAGCAAAAGAAGTGGCAATCTCACCAAGAGAAGCAAAGAATAGAAAGCTAAAGTTGTACATTTTCGTTTTCATTTTTGAGAAAATAATCATAACCCTATGATTACGTCACAGTATTTATTCCTAAGTAGGGGGATGAAGAACTACTAGTAAGTATTCAGTAGAATGTACTGGATTTATATAACTACTGTAAAATACAATTTGGGAGATTAATTCGAGTGTAAGACAGCAGAACAAGGCAGGATTCACGAAGGTTAGAACCATTGTTATAGAACATATATTTTATAATAAAGATGCGCTATCGGTATCTCAAAAGTCATCAACTTTATTATCAACCGAGTAGTACTGGAAAAGTTCTAATATTAGAAGTATGCATGTATCACAGATTTACATTGATATTGAGCTGCAGAAGTAATTTACATTCGCATTAACATAAAATTCATTCTATCTGTAACAAATGATAGGAAAACAACTTAATCTGCAAACTCCTTGATTTTGAATGCTCTATAGCACCGAGAAAAGCCCCAATACAGTTTTCAAAAGTTCGCGCAAAAGATCACCTGGTGTCGAACTCAGGACCCGTTCGTGAGAGTCAATTGCATATTAATGTTAGCGAAATGTTTTCCATTAATGCGATGCGTAACATTCTAGAAAAACTCAATATTTCTATTAGTTTTTATTGTTTTTACATACGGCACATTTAGGATAAAAATTACTAATTCTTCTAATTTTTATGAAACCTTTACCTTAAGAGATACGCGAGAGTTGCATATCATCTTCGTATAGTGTTAATTTAAACAGACGTTATTTCGTGTTACTGAGAAAACTTAGATCACTAATTCACTCACCAATAGGTAACTTTGTTGCCAATTTTCACAAAATTTTTCGCTGCCTCTCTTTTTAATGCATATTACAACGGAGGAACGATTTAGAGTCAACAATGTCACTGTTTAAAGTAATTCGACGCTCTTGCACTAGAAAGCCTGCTAAACCAAAGTTTCGCTACTTGCATTTGCACAAAGAGCAACAAGTGAAGCGCATCCTTCAATAGCTTAAGATAAAAGTAGCAAAAATCATATCCCAGAAGAAAACATTATGCTAGAAAAGTCAACCACCAACATGTAATACCAAGAGAAAACTAAAAATTCTCAAACAAAACGCACAAGGCATTGCTCTGGAAAGGGTAAGATCAGACGATGCCATGGTAAAACCTTTTGTTTACGAATTAATAGTTTAAAATAAGGAACTTATTGGGTCTTCTCATTCTCCTCGGCTATTCTATATATTCTGTTGGCTTATTTATCTTTCTAGAGTGTGGTCATATATTCAGGCCATGGCGATGACCTGCGTGGCCATGTGCTTAGGGGCGAAAACTATCGATATATGAAAATGAAAGGAGCCCTCCTCTTTGCAAATAAACGTCGAAGAATGAAGACTGCATTTTGTCCAAGCATTGAGTAGCAGCCCCTATTCCCCCTAGCCCCACGTAGACCTCAATCGCATACATTCCTATCGAAAAGTAAAGATCGGTTGGATGCATCGAATAGGATCGAAAGATCGCTTCTAAAAGATCGATTCAAAATGATTTGGAATCGGGTTAAAAGAATCGATCTTGAAATATACATGATCGGATTCGCCCATCTCTACTGTAAACTAAATACTGGTGGATGACAAATAAGAGGGATCCCTAAACCCTTAATTATGTCCCTTAGTTTCTGTAATTGTAATATTCTGTTACCTTAAAGCGATGTCAGCAATGGTTTCTTTGTCTACTCACAACTACAGAGTGTTTTTCTATGTAAATTTCTTTTATATCTAAAATATATCTTCGTATCCTCTCAGATATTTTTCACCATTAGCTTTTTAAGATATTATTTAATGCTTTCTCGTTAACCTGGAAAGATAAAACACGGAATGTACGTACATAGAGGTAATTGATAAATTTCATAACACACTTCGCCGTAACTCTAATGGTCCTTGGTTCGAAGCCAGAGCGGAATTTAGATTCTACCATGCATTTCAAATGGGGATAACAGAATCAAATGTTAGGACCTTCTCGATAAGATATTGAAATGAACCTTTGGAAAAGGTCAGAATGCCAATTATCTAACTTTAACATGCAATTGTCTCTCACGAGCGGGTCTTGAGTTAGACGACAGGCGGTCTTTAGCGCGAATGTTTGAAAACTGTATTGGGGCCTTTCTCGGAGCGATAGAGCAATCAAAATCGCGGAATTTGCAGATTAAGTGGTCTTCTATAGTACCAATGGAAGAAATGTTACAAAATGACCGTGAGATCGACGCCAGGTGGGTGCGAAATTCTTCCGTAAGAAATGCATTACTGCAATTTTTAAAAAAAAATTTTAATGCCTTCCCGATAAGCTGGGATGATAAACCCGGAATGGGTACGGAGGCGTTTGAAAACATTCTTTCATTTAGTTCATTGTTTCTCTAATGGTCCTTGGTTCGATGCCAGTGCGTCATTTCTATTCTACCATGCATTTCAAACGGGGATAACGGAATCTTACTTTAAGGACCTTCCCGATAAGATATCGAATTGAAACATTGGAACTTGTCAGAATGACATTTATCTAACATTAGTATGCAATTGTCACTAATGGGTCCTGAGTTCGAAACCAGCCGGTCTTTTGGGCTAATTTTTGAAAACTGTATTGGGGCCTTTCTCGTTACGATGGAGCATTCAAAATCACGGAATTTGTAGATGCAGTGGTCTTCTATAGCAGCAGTGGAAGGAATGTTATCAATGAGTCTTGTTTAGACGCCATGTGGGTGCAAAATGCTCCCCTTTTACATGTATTTTGGCGATTTTTAATAATTGTTTGGGATGCTTTCGCGGTAGCATGGAAAGATAAAATCCGGAATGTGAACAGGGGTCATATGTACGTAACAGAGAATAATCGGATATTTTGGAAAATATTCGCCGATTAGCTTGCAGTATGCAAGTAACTTTTACTCGTTTTCGATAATTTTAATATGTTTAGTAAGAGATATTCCTGCCATAGAGAGATGGTGAAATATCTATAATGAACAGCAGCGGAACGAAAAAATGATGAAAAATCTCCCATGGCAAATGATATCTCTGCGAAACGTTTTTGCAATGGTTGCCTGTCCAACCAATATTAGATTCCAATGAGGTTAATGGAAATGAAAACCTTCGATGATTGCTGTCAGTAGTATTTATTACAAATATCGGCTCGCGCAATTCAGAAGAAAGTATTACTTTTTTAATGTCTTTATTAAGGTGAGAATTATGCTCTTCTTCCAACTTACCTATATATCTTTGATATTAATAAAAACGTAAATAATTAATTAGTGAATATAAATTGAGAGGAAGACTTTAGGAGTCGATGATGTAAAAAATCTGATATCGTAGGAATCCACAGTGGAGAACGCCCACAAAAAGGGGAATTGTTAGAATGTACCAACCAAAGGATATATTTAAGCTGTTCCAAAATGCTGAATACTTTGCTTGCACGAGAGATCTCGTGATATTTTCATTTACACCAAAGTGACAAAGGGATTATAAATAAGAAATCTGTTCCGTTTATTGTGTTAGGAAAATGTTTCTCATGATATACAAAGAAACTGAAACTGTTAGTCCGATAAGTTAGTTGCAGTCAACCATGATGGGATTACAACAAGAGATCCCCTCGGAATAAATTGCAAAAGATGCACAATTATCGAGTTTCCTGGAATCTTATTCGTCTTCGAAAAGAGCCTAAACTGCTCGATAACCTTTTTTCACGTCTCCGAAAAAACCAAACTTCCTAACCCCAAATTCGAAACGCTTTTTGGAAGAGTAGTGGGTGGAGTGTGGGTCCCGGACCTCGATCCGGCAGGCCTTGAAGTACTCCCCGCCGACCCAATTCCCGCCTTCCAAAAAGGCCACTACGCGGCGCCACCAGACGAGAGCTGAGTACATTTTTTGACTGGTGCTACTGAAATCATGTCACGCACTTTTGAGATTGAAATAAGGAGCTCCGCGTAGCTAAAGTGTTGCCCTAACTATATTTTTTCACTTCAACTACTCTGTCACTTAAAATTACCAAAACCTAATTATTTACAAGTGAGAATAAAAAAACCAGAGCTATTATAAAAATGGGCACATGTTAAGAGCCAAAGAAGATTCTAACACCGACCGCAATTGCATTACTCCAGAGCAAGGCAGCATTTTCTGAAACTGGAACTCGGCTATTAAGGAGGAAGAAGCCGTTAACTCTCCATAAGCCGACGACTAATCTAAGAATCACGTCAAGGGGTATACGCATAAAATTTATAAAGGCTATTCATGCATTTACTCCCTGATGATGGCGGCATAATCGCCGAAATGCGCAGTGGGTGATTCTTAGAAGAAAAATTCTATGTCTCTTCGAGGGCTGACGTTTCATTGACGTAGTCGGCTTAATTTTTTCGACCTCTTGTAGCATTTTTCGGTTGATTGTCAGGGAAGTGCGAGGGTATCAGGTATATGCATTGCATAATAGGCCAAAAGCGGATACCGAAAAAAATTGAGGGGCTACGAAGATATCAGAAATTAGTTATTCTACCGAATTCTTAGTAGCTCTTCATCCCCTCACTTTGTAATAAGGTTGTAATAGAATTATAATGATTATTATTATTTTTTCTGAAAATGAAAACGAAAATGTACAACTTTAGTATTATGTAGGGCTTATTTACAGATACATATGCTAAAAATCCAGTGTCACTTAGCCATTCCAGCCGATAGACGTGGTTGTAAACGATTCAAAACAGCCAATAAAAGAAAACACAACCAATCTCATCCGATCCGATCGATCTTCGTAATACGATCTTGTGTTGGAATCAATTCGAAGCAAACGACTCAATTCGATTCGGGAAATCGATCTTTTCATGAAAACTCCCATCTCTAGTTCACAGGCATACCCTTAATCTGCAATTAATTTCGTATATAAAATTATATTCATTATCGAGTTCCGTATTACTTTTTATATGAGGTGAAAGGGTGTCCGAGGTGTACGTCATCCTCACGACTCTTTAAGGGCTAATGTTTGAGATCACTCTCAGAATCAACCTACATTTTATAACACAATCATCCATGCTTTCACAAGGATTTGAACTCAGGACTTATGTTACTTGACTACCATGCTACTCTTACACTAACTAGGCCTTGGAAGCTAAAGATAAATAAAATTGAACACAATTAGAGCAAGCAAGAATTGCCAATGCGGCCAATATAACTAATTTCTAATTTATTGCAATTGATTCTTTAAATTTCAGGCTTAACGGAGGGTTAATTTTATCTTTGCTGTTACATAGGAAAGTATTTTGCTGCTGTGGTATACTAGGCGGAAATCATTCTAAGGGAGTATCCTACATATAATTAGCGAATTGCTCGTCCCCCATCTTATCACCATTCGCTCTCCAGTTGATGATTTCTTTGTGAATGCGATTTGCTTAAGAAGTAACGCTACGGGTGATTGCCGTATATTTGTTTCCCAATATGTGGCCCTCTACATTATGCAAGAGCACAATTTCCATGTGCTATTCTTAAAAAAGTAAGAGGAAATAAAAGATTTACTTTGCACAAAATTCATTTGTGCGACCATGGTTTCGGTGCAAATTCAGCACCGAGGTTTCAATACAACAGCCTAAGAAGGGAGCGAACGAGAAGTAAGGAAGCTATTCATTTTAGGCCGTTAAGCGGGGGAACAGAAAAGGTTGGTTAACAATATAGGATTCTCGCTGAAAAAGAGTTCATTGGCAGATGGAAAGCCATATAGTACATCTTTCTGGTTTGTATAAGGGCAGGAATGAAGGATTACACGCGAAAATTCGGACTGATGATTTTTAACTAAGAGGTGTTTAGCAAGATAAGTCTTATCAAGGAAAGCTCTAACGTGTTCATTGCATCTGGTAAAATATTTCTAATAATCCGGCCAATGTAACTAATTTCTAATTTATTGCAATTGATTCTTTAAATTTCAGGCTTAAACGGAGGGTTAATTTTATCTTTGCTGTTACATAGTGATTTGCTGCTGTGGTATGCTAGGCGGAAATCATTCTAAGGGAGTATCCTACATATAATTAGTGAATGGCTCGTCCCCCATTTAAATTTGGAAACGATTTGATTTGGAGATTCGAGACAAGTTGCGTTGTATTTCTAGGCGTTAGAAATCCTTAGGAAAACTATTCCCATCACCATGAAGGCCCCAAATGTCCGAATTTACCCGTAAGGATACATTGAGCGAACTTTCGAACATTATTTAGTTAAATCCCAGTAAGATAGATAATTAAAAATAACGGAGGCCAGAGATGATGTGGTTTTTTATAGTACCAGCGTAAGAAATGCCACAAAATGAGAGTGAGTTCGACGCCAGGTGGGTGAGAAATTCTCCCATTTAAAATACATTGCGGCAATTTTTAAGAATTTTTTTAATCGCTTCCCAGTAACATGCAAAGATAAAACCCTGGATGTAAACAAAGTTTATGATTAATTTTCATATACACAGTACACCGTTTCTCCAATGATCCTCCGTTCGATGCCAGAGCGCCATTTTGCATTCTACCGTACATTTTAATGCCGATACATATCCGCCATATTGTTTTAACAACAATGCATCATGGATATGTTTACAATCGTGATGCATTGCGATTTAACATCGTTGTAAGATTTGAAGCCAAAGCGATCGTTGAACTACGTCAATTAAGATTGTAAATAGCACGGAAGACTTGAATGCGGATTATAATACGGTTAGTTAAAGATAATTTGTAAACTATATATTAAATACACAACAGAAAAATTCATCGTGTTGCTTGAAATAGCTTCCTCATTTCTAGTGACTGGTAATAAGCCTGTAAATTCCCAAAAAGTAAAGCAGCAGTGAATCTTGCTCACCCTCACGATTCCCTGACTCGAAAAGCTAATATTCAAGTTTCTTTGTTTACATTATTATTGCAAAGGATTATTAGTAGTATGACAATAGTAAGTGTTCATGACAATCCATCACGTCCCGTATATTATGTACATAAAAAGACTGATTTCTAAAGGTAAACATATCGTTGTCACTGGTTTCAGAGTGTTTTCCGTCGGGTTAATTTTCGTCTCCGTCGCATAAGTTACGATTTCTATCTTTCATTTTGTTTCATGTATCTGCATATTATATGGTATTTATCACTCTCTTTTCTTCGTTGAGATTCAATGGGCAGTTCAGCTCGTATTACTTAATTTTAATAGATCGTTAATAAAATTTAACTTGTGCCATTTCTGAGGGATTGAGTAGAAAGGAGGAGTAAATACAACGGATAGAAGTTTTCCTCATTTTTCTAGCAAGTATTATATTGACAAAAGAAGAGTGGTAACCGTAATTAACTTCGATCTTCGTATTTATCGTATTTAGTTCCTTTTGGGAGTTTTCGAATGATATCGGTATGAGCCTGTTAAGGCTGCAAGTTTCTGTTTGTACGTAATGATGCTTAGAAGAAGCTGGTAATACAAGGCCCGTGTGAGTAGGCAAATCGGATTTGGAGTAGGAGAGAAGTATTTTTAGGTGTAAAAAGTTGATCGCTCTCCTCTTCTTCATTACCGATTGATTGAAATGAATAAAATGCATTACTTTGATTCTGGCTTTCTTGTGCTTTCAATACTAAAATATTTGTCCATTACAATCACATTGCTCACCAGAAGATGCTATTCACGTAACTACGCTGTGGCTTACCCACTAGAGGAATGAAAGCAAGAGAGGAATAAAAAAGATTTTTTGTGCATTAAATATCGATTTTCATGCTATATTTCTAAAAATAACAAATATTTGAATTCAACTTTAATTACAATTAATTGCAATCATTAATAATTAACAATGAACTATGTTCAAAAGAAAATTAAAAAATAGTGAGAGAAAGTCTTACAGCAGGTACACAGAGCACTTTCAAAATCCGGTGAAAACACTTGAATTGAGCGTTTAAAAAGATTCAGTTTCACCAATTTTAATTACAAGAATCTAGTAAAAAAGTTCATTTAGAGAGTGAAAGATTTTGATTGTCTTAATCTACTCCTAAATTCTCCGAGCTATGTTTTGGCGTTTGGCAGGGGATAACTATAATTTATGGGAAATAAGTGGCTTAGATCGGTCCCCCACTCCTTTCGAATGATGCTACCGAATTGTTTTTCATTGCTGAAGGACGTTCACCTGAGTGACCCTTTGGTGCAGTTCTTGAAAACAAGCCAACCACAAGAGTTCGCTTCCTCGTCGAGTGACAGGCAGAGGTTTTCTGCATCCGTGTATGAGAGTACGAAAATGAGGCCATGGATCCACAAAATAGAAGAAAATCTAGCGAATCGCATTGGCTAAACTTCTTTCGCGAATGAATGTCTCTTATCCAGTGGAAAGAATGGTACGGGATGAAAGTGATGACAAAGGAACCCGAAAAAGTTCTTTCATTCGGCAGTTCAACTATGAGTGATACATGAGTGAAGTCTCAATTGGATTCGTCAAAGAAGAAATTTCTTGGAAATGTCAAATTTCGATGAAATGTTGAGAAAAGGGGGGAAAATCAATCTTTCGGTTCATTTTTACGAGATACCACGATGTAAAAGGAAACGGTAAATATGTCGACATGTTAATAAATTTTCAGGTCTAGACAGTAATGGAAAAAACAATTTTTAAGCCTCGGAATATTTTAATATTATTTAAGATAAGGCTGACAAAGCTTCTAACGCTGGAAACTTAATAAGAGGTATATCGTATACAAGTGTTCTTCCTTTCGTTAGGTTCATGTGCCTCCTCATTCCATATTTCATTCCCACTCCTTCAATTGTGGTAACTCAGCCCACCCCTTAATTCGTCTAACAATTTCTGTCTTTGTCTTCCCCTCTGTCTTTTCCCTAGCATTCTTCCCTCAGCAAACCTTCTCATTCAATATTTGACCCACTCATTAATTTTGTGGATTCCTAATTACTTCAACTAACACCATCTTCTCCTCGACCATTTCTAGCATCCCCCCGTTCGTTTTTCTATCGACCCAACTAACTTTCTCCATTCTACGCCATACCCACATCTCAAAAGCCTCCAATCATTTGACATCCTCTTTTCTTAACGTCTACGTTTCACACCCGTACAACATTACACTCCACACAAAGGATTTTACCAATCTTTTCCTGATTCCTTTATCGAGGCTCTTCGTCATCAGTTCCCTTCGCTTCATGAATGCTTCTCTCGCTACTGCTATCCTTTTTCTAATCTCTGTTGAGCATCTTCCATCTATCAATTTAACTTCAATCTTAGAAAGAGCTGTCAAAGTATGGAAATTGATCTACTTGTTCTATTTTTCCCCATCCAACCTTATCGTTAACTTAGCTTTATTTCCCTTGGAAAACCTCATACTCATTATTTTAGTCTTGGTTACATCTGTTTTCATCCCAAACGCCTTTGCTTTATCGTTTACTGCATTTACTAGGATTTGCAAACCCCTTTCAGAATCGCACTCAATAGCCTTGTCGTCTTTATATCTTGCTGACTTCACTACTTCCCCACCAACTTTATTCCCTTCTCTATTTCATTCCAAGCTTCTTTAACCATATATAATAAAAAATATGGATCTGAAAACTGAAATTGGATCTTATTTGGGATATCATATCAAATGTCGACAGATAGATCTCTTACAATGATCCATATTTTAGCCACTTCCCGGACAGGCATCCTAACTATCCAATGCCGATTTTAGTGGTAAGAATACCTGCCCGGAAAAAGGGAGATCTGTGTTTGAAACCCAGTCATGTAAATATTTTTACTTATGTTTATCTTTCGACATGCATTCTTCCGTAAATTAAATTTACCAAGTTAATTGTGAGTGAAAAGCTGTCATTTTCAGCTGGAACACACTTGTTATTGACGCCCGTTATATAGTCTCACATATTCACCGAGGTTAACGAGAATTTAAATCATAAGAATCTTATTTTGGTGAAAACAGCCTTTCATGGTCTATTCACATTCCGGGCTGAAAACTATTTCGGCGCCCATTCCAAAGAGATACTTTAAAAATGTCCTTCTTTTTAAGGGCTAGAGATAATGCTTTAGTACTCATTAAAATAAATTTCAATAATAACGTTTCAAAAAATCAGTAAGACAATGCCAATACTATTATTCTTATTAGCATCGCTTCTATATTAAACGAAGAAAATAGATCGAATTAGAGAAATCGAATGCACTCCAATAATCGGCGATTTTTATTGCTTACGATCTAAAGGTTCGCGAAACTATGAAACGAAGTCTACAAAAATTTTGCGAGAAAACTTCCGAATGGTTATCATTTTTGCAAATGCTTGAATGTTTCCGCTAAAAATCAGATGTCAGTTCGCCTTTACAGTGAGTTCCCAATGAAAGGATTGCGCGCCTTAGCGATAATCCCCGTGTAATCAAACTCGATAAAGAGGACTCTATGCATTTAAATAGGTCAGATCATGAAGAAATGTAGAATAAATAATGTAAAATGTTTAGAGAGTAGGTGATTTTAACATACTGCCATTTCGACTCGTTTGAAAGAATACTTTGACATGCAATGATTGCAGGTTATGATTGATTGTTCCATCATTTCGCCTGAAGATTCGAATACTAGAAATCCTACCATAAATCTCCTTTTTCATTTACTTCTTTAAGATACAATGTAATTATTATTGGAACGCTCACTAATGAACAAAAGTATCGAGATTTTTTGGTTTAAAGTCTTAGCTCACGCTGTCTTGAAATTTTCTGAAAATTAAAGGCAACTCGACCTGATATTTTATATTTTCGGACGACATTTCATATATCTTATTAGTATTGTTAAACTTGTTTCGAAATCTAAGGTCATTTTGCACATATGAGCTCGCACCGAGAAACAAACCAGAGACCGCATAGGCGAACGCGCTGCCCAACTGACTATCAGGGAGCCCTTTAAGTTCCCACACCACAAATTAATATAATATCAGAAACCACGGGTATCAATTAAGAAGAAAGAAACTGGACTTTCTCTCTGAAAGAGAACGTAATGGATGGCATTAATTTCAATCCAATTAAAGTGACCTCGGGCAGGGAAGCATTATCGGATCGTTAATATTTTAATGTACGACACTAGTGATCATACAATTAGTTATGTTTGGATTTTTGCAGACAGCACGGTAATTTACAGGGATTTAGAAAGTACAGAGGATGGATCATCCCTATAGAATGATTTCAATAGAATGATGAAATACGAAAAGGGTTTAAGAAGATTTTGCACGTAAAGGCATGCGCCTAGGAAAATTCCCAGGCATACCGATAATTGGATAAATCATCTCCCTGGAAAGCGGAAGATCCGGGTTCGTATCGCGGTCCTGTCACCCTTTTTTCATCTCCGTTTTCCTAGGAAATTATGAAATGTTGTGACTATTGGTAATAAGAGCTTAATGTAGACAATTCTTCAGTGGTTGAATTCTTCGAAAAAAACTATTGCAGATGAATGCACACACTAACTCTGTAGGAAAAAGCTTATAATCGGTGAAACATGTTGAATTAATCCTGACGAATAATTTAAATGAGGTACAAATATCCGTAATCTTCGTGGAGGAGCACTTAAGTAACTCGGCTTTGTCAAGTGAATAAAAGTCATAAATCAAAGATGAAATTTCTTGCATTATTATATTCGTATTTCTTAACCAGATGGAACGAAATGAAACTTTGCACATCAAGTTGTGCGTCTGACCCAAGCTTCTACGAGAAGTGAAAAAATTTTTATTCCATTCCTTCTATTGAGTAATTTCCTTGAGAGGATTATCTCAAATATCGCTTTCTTAGGTTGGTTGCCTTTACAAGGACCTCTGGGGGTGGTTGGTGCCACTAAGTTGGAGCATCACTCCTTTGCTCATAAAAGCTCACGATTACAGAAGTGAGAATGCGTGGCTCGGTACTTCAGTGGTTAGAACACCTGCCCGGAAAGTGGGAGACCTAAGTCACAATTTTTTCACTCCTCGTAGAACCTTTGTATTTCTTATTTTTATAATTCAAATAAATTATACAATCCATGATCCTTCGATAAAAATGAAAAAAAAATCCATCAGATATTCATATTCTAGATCTTCGAGAGCTAAATTGGGTATGAGTACTGCAGACCCTCTCTCAGTACTTCAGTTAATTAATCGACACTAAATTAATGAAGAGGATATTTTCAAACTTTTAGACAGAAAATAGGTAAATAGAAATCTGGTTTTTTACTCGGAATATTACCCATATTGAGCCAAAAAGTAAATGTGACTGCGACTTTACCGACTGCGGTTTTTCTTTGGAAACGCACCATCGAATTGATGTTTTCAGAAATTATGCGATGGAAAATGCATGTCGATCAAATCAAACATCTCTATTGCTGCCGTCGATTTTCCCTTGGTGTCAGCCATTTTGCGATTCTCATCCTACCCTTCTTTCACACCATGCAAACAACAGCCGGCACAACTATTAATTAAATGCATTTGGGTCTTCCGTTCCGAAGAACTGTTACAATAAACGTTTTTCTTTCCTCAGGTTTCCGTTGCGGCAATTGGACACACTGTGACGACTAGCAGAAGGATCTCGAGCACGGCTTGGGCCTTAGCGGTTCAGTGGGTATTCTCACCGCGTCCACGGCTGTCTACTGGCCTGCTAAGTCCCAAGCTTTGCCGAGAGAGTATCGTCTGCCGAAGATAACAGAGGAAAGTGGTTACCGCCTAACGATGTAAATACTGCTAATGTACTATGACTTCACGCTATCATCCTTGAATGCGATTTCATCAATGCCTTAGGACGCATTCGTAGAGCAGCGTTTCCCGTTCGACGCGAAGATCCGTTGGGTCCTTTTTCTAAAGAAATACTTCCGTACTATCAAACGAAACAACGTCGAATAAAATCAATTTCATTATCATCTTTATTTATTTACCTTTCAATGTTCAAATTTTAAACTAAATCACTGCTAGAGGTCTTACAAACTGTCCTTCAAGATGGTAAGGATCGTGACGAGCTATTTTTGCCACCAGGGAAAAGATGCCGCCTTGATATTTTATTACCAAGTCATTATTTTTATTCTAATCGAAATCATTAATGAAGGGAGGAGCGTCTCCTTACAGATATTCATAATTATTTTCTAGATCTTTCATCGATTATTGAGAAAATGAATGCCTGGCCATTGATCTTGGCGTGAAAGTTGTCTGACCACGCCAGCTCACCATACCCAAATAAAACAGGATAACGCTGCTTTAAAATGGCAGTTGAGAAATATTTCCGTTTTCAAGTAGGTTTCAGCAAATTTCAACGAATAACTCGTATAAAAGAAGTTTTAAGGATGCTAAAGAAATTTTGCGGGGTAGATAAATTTTAGAAAATTGACGCATTTAACATTAAACCTCAAGAGAAATTTGAAATTATACACAGAAGACGAAACATTTGCTTACTTGAATGTAGACTGACCTTTTTTCACATTGCTGATAATCAGTAAATTGCCTAGGCAGCAATGACAGTAAACTTGTAAATTAAGGGATACAAAGAGTACCGTGAAGAGATCATATCCCAAAAAGCAGTTAAGAGCTACTTAGTTCAGATGATGGATTGTTACAAGAAAATGATTCGTAAAAGGGCAGAGTACTTTTTCATAAATTCCG
This sequence comes from Pachydiplax longipennis, assembly GCA_036926295.1. Classification (NCBI taxonomy): domain Eukaryota; kingdom Metazoa; phylum Arthropoda; class Insecta; order Odonata; family Libellulidae; genus Pachydiplax; species Pachydiplax longipennis. Next base: position 2,515,817 of record JAVFKF010000050.1, on the reverse strand, counting down.
AATCATTCGTCATAACCCGCGAGATCGTGCCGAGAAAAATCTCACTCTGATCACGTAAGCTTCTGTTCCAGCCGCATTTCAGATGAAAGTTATTAGCTTTTGCTACGTCTTCTGATTACGTGTAAGAATTCCTTACCTCTTATTAAATTCCCACTCCTACGCGATGATTTTAAGTTATTATTATTATATTCTTAGATAGACATTCTCAAAGAAAATGTATGAATTCAGGTAATTCAAACATTTATATTTACTTCCTTTATAGCTACGAATAAACAGTTTCAATGCAGGAAAAACATAATCTTATTATAATATAAAGCATAAACCAATATAAAATATAAACCAATGCTTGGCAACATAAACGTCAACCTTCTTGAACTTTGTAGCACCAATAAATAACTTGATTCTAAATTTCAGTCTAAAATCATTTCATTACGAAGGTTCAATATTGACCATCAAAAACTAATTCCCGTTTATCTTCAGAAAAGGATAACTAGACTTAATAAAATTTCGAAAACTAAAAAATACTTGTATACTTGAAATGAGGAAAATATGTAACCGAGGTTGAAATTTAATTACCCCCCACATCAGGTCCTAAAATAAGATTCCGTAATCCTCACTTGCAATGTATGGTAGAATGGAAATGACGCTCTGGCATCAAACCAAGGAAAGTCAGAGAAACGAAAAACTACGAGTACGAAATTTAAAAATCACCTCTGTTCACTTGCAGATTTATCTTTCCAGGTTACCGGGAAAACATTTCCATTTAATTAATAAACATTCGACGACTCCAATAGTTATTATAAATTCATAAAAGGTCGACGCCAGGCGGTGCACAAATATTTGAAAAATTTTTGAGGCACTTCATAAGAAAGGGGATTCGAAATCATTAAGTTCGTAGATGACGTGGTCTTCTATAGTACCAGTGAAGAAATGTACCCAAATGAGCGTGAGTTCGACGTCAGGTGTGTCCGAAATTCTCCCAAATAAAATGCAATGCGGTAATTTTTTTATTACTTTCTCGATAAACTGCAAAGATAAAGCACGGAACGTATATAGAAATGATTCATAAATTTCATATAGGTTTCTCTAATGGACCTTGATTCAGTGCAAGAGCGTCATTTATATTACACCAAACTTTTCATATGGGAGTAACGGAATTTTATTTTAGGACCTTCCCGATAAGATATTGAATTGAAACTTTGGAACATTTCAAAATGGCGCTTATCCAACACTAATATGCAATTGTATCACGAACGGGTCCTGAGTTCGACGACAGGCGGTCATTTGCGCGAATTTTTGCAATCTTTTTTGAGGCCGTTTTCGATGAGATAGAGCAATCACAATCACGTTGTTTGCAGATGAGATGGTCTTCCATAGTACTTTAGGAAGTAATGTTAAAACTCTCCGGATATACCTATATAGATATAAGGGATACGAATTCTGACCATGTTCCACGAGCGCCGTAGACGTCAGATTTTTTCGACGTACTGGCCCCACACTCTAGATGCTAGAATAATTCAGAACTGTATTTAGGCCTTTCTCGGTGCGATAGAGCATTCAAAATCGCAGAGTTTGCTGATGAAATGGTCTTCCATAGCACCAGTGGAAGAAATGTTACCAAATAAGCGTGTGTTCGACGCCAGGTGGATGCAAAATTTTCCTGTATAAAAAGTATTTATTTCGCATATTCTATTTATCAATTTAGTACATTTAAGAAATAATTTAATTTGTGAGAGAAAATTGCATATTAGTGTTAGATAAAAGCTTTTCCAACGTATTCCAAAGTTTCAGTTAAATATTTTATCGGAAAGTTCCGAAAATAAGACTCCGTTATCCCCGTTTGAAATGCATGGTAGAAACGAAATGACGCTCAGGCATCGAACCAAGGACCATTAGAGAACTGGCGAGCTGCGTGTAAGAAATATTTCAAACGTCTATGTTCCCATTCGGGGTTTTATCTTTCCATTTTATCGCGAAACCATAGCAAACATTCTTAAAAAACAGCCGAAATACATGTTAAAGGTGAGCATTTTGCACCCACCTGACGTCAAACCAACACTCATTTGGTAATATTCCTCCCACTGGTACTATAGAAGACTACCTCATCTACAACCTCCGCGATTTTGAATGCTCTATTGCACTGGGAAAGGCCTCAAGACAATTTTAAAAATCAGAGCGAAAGACCGCCTGGTGTCGAACTCAGGACCCGTTCGTGGGAGTCAATTGAATATTAATGTTTGATAAGTACCACTCTGATGTGTTTCAAACTTTCGATTCAATATCTTATCGGGAAGGTCCTAAAATAAGATTACGTTAGCGGTATTTCAACTCTCCATAAATGGAAGCAACTAAATTAACTCAGCTTTGTCAATGTCATTAAAACGACAAATATTTAAGGATAATTTCTCAAAACTTGTCTTGTTTTTCCACTTAAGGATCTCTGATTTTAAAAGCTATATAATATTAAAATAAACTAAAAAGTAACACAAAGATAATGACAATCATAAGTAGCAACTTCCCGTAAAAATCTGAGAAAATTCAATATCTTTCTATTCTTTCTACATCTACATCTACATATGTACCCTGCAAGCCGCCTTTCGGCGTGTGGCAGGGGGTGCAAGCACCAAAAAAATGCTGAATCAATATCCACGCGTTATTTTTTCTATTCGTCGGAAGTTGCACGTTTCCAGAAATTCTGCTTCTGAAGGCACCACATAAGAAATATTTATTTTACTTCCTGTTTGAATTTTTGTTTTTTTTTGTCATTTGTACGCAACCATCGGAGACTTAGTAATTTTGGTCTTCTCGGATCTCGTAAAGGTAAAATATTGAATGTCCTCCTCATGTCACACTCCACCCTTTGGAAAATAGAAATAATTGTCGTTTGCTTTGCTTCTCTCCAGAAGAAACCTTCGGCCATCACCGCGCTTTCGTATTTAAATCCAGTTTCTTTAACTATTTTCCTGTGAGAAAGAGTACTTCTTCTCAAATTCCTTTCTTCTTCATTTTTTTACCGTTACTTTCTACATCTACATATGTACCCTGCAAGCCGCCTTTCGGCGTGTGCCAGGGAGTGCGAGCACCATGACTCTATTTGCCTGGTCGATTATTTTCGCGTATTGTTCTCGGAAAAAATGAATTCTTGAATCGACTGGTTTTAGCATTTATTTCTCTGATCTTTCTCGCTGTATTAGAACGGCCTATATAGCAAGGAGGGCGCATAATATCGGCTACATCTTCTATGAACGTACTCTGTCTGAATTTATCTAGTAATTTAAATCTCTGATTGAGTCTTCTTTCTTCCAAAGATTCCCATCCTGCCTCCTGAAGCATCTGAGTAACACTTACCGATTTATCATAGCAATTTTTTACAAAGCGTATTGCCTTTCGTTGTATCTTTTCTATCTCGCGAATACAACACTTTTCAGCAGGGTCCCATACACTGCAAAAACTGCATTCTTTCTATAAACGAATATTGAATTCTGAGGAAAGTTACAAAGGCACTTCATCCATCATTAATTCCTAACGATCGACCTTTCCCCAAACTTAAATTGCTAAAATAATTCGACTAAATTAGGACATAGTATTGGGCACTAGGCAGGTGAGCATATCTTACAAGAGTTCCTTTTGTTAGAGGAAATACTGAAGACACCAGAAAATAGTGAACAGCATAGTATGTATTTTTTGATTTCGTGAAACCTGAATGCTTAGTTAAATTGTATTCTATTATCAAATATCAATATGTTAGAATCAATTTATCTACAAGCAACAACACAGCTGATTGAAATATTTCATTGGGTCGCGATAGTGTCCCTTACACCATAAAACATGGAAACTTGTCTTTTCGGATAATGGAATTTTTGTTTCCTCTCCCAGATTTTTGCACTGAAAATCGTATCAGATTCATGATGATTGCAGAGTATTTGATACAATCTGATTCGGAGATCGACCGGATAGAAGAAAAATTAAATAAAATAGTGACCCTTACTACATAAACCAAATGAAGCAAAAAGAATTCCGACGTGAGTCGATCGATCGGTTTCATTCAAGTAATCAAAGATTTTCGGTTGCATCAAATATTAAAGGAAGCATCTACTAAAATTGCATGTCAACTTGCAATTCACTCCAGCGATCTCTCATCCATCCCGCACGAAGCTGCTATCCTCACGATCACAGCCGAAGTAACATTCTTGGTACTGTACGACGGTTCGATATCGCCGACCTTGGGCACCACCTCTTTCTTTCCATTTGGCCAGAGTTGCCCTTTCGAAGCACCAGTCATACAATTTTCAAAGATCCTCAGGAAATACATCGTTTACATTTTTTCTTTACGTCTTTTTAGGACGGCCTCGCAAAATATGGGATTTTATGCGACTAAGAATGATGTACCAAATCATTCACAGAATATTCTAGGATATTAAAAAAATTTGCAAGATTAGGTATTTTTAAATTAGATTCAATAGAATGGAACAAACTAAATAGAGTAAAACCTAGACGTTTTGAGGGTACCAAGCGAAAACCGTGTCTTAAGCGGGATGCCCTTATAATCGGGTTGTGTAATGTTTGTTTTCTTAAATAATACTTTTGAAGAACAGTTTTCTTTCCGCACAAATAGATTGTCCTAGTCAGTTAATTTTGATATTTTTCATTTAACAACGAAACATTTTAGCAAGATAGATAGTTAAGGAAGAATACTGCATGTTTTAGCAGCAGTGTTGCGAGGGCATCATGATATCTCCAAAACTACTCTCAGCGGCTCACAAAACACTGCACACCCTCTCTGGTTTTTTAGGCAAGTTTTTCAATTTGAGACGAAAGGCAACACCTCGAATTGAATCTTTCTGCTTCGGTCGTGAAACTTAAGAGATAAAATAAAAAAGATCTCACTCTATTCTGCTACGCAATATATTTATTTTATTATCAAAAAATTAGTAATTCCAAAGAACACATTTACAAAGAACCATTTAAAAGGTAGGCTTTACAACCAGTGTCGTCCTCTAACACACTTAAATGTTTTATGTACACGACACATATTATGTAAAAAAATCTGGTCTATGGAATGAGGCGAACGATTTGCTAAAACTTTAACCTTGAATGACTTTAATTACAGTGGGAAATGGTGAATTGACTTAAATGCCAAAATTAAATAGTTACCAGCAAAAGTATGGTCATTTGTTTTACTTATTATATTTTACAATACAGTTTGAGATAGCAAATCATTAAAGAAAGTAAATTATGGAGATAACACCCCGTTCTATCAAACGGAAATATTTCTGTTCAAAATTTCGTAGAACCGATTCAGTTGCAACACAAATCAGGATAATTCATTGCAGTTTTCAACATTTGAAGTTTTAAAATATTTTAATACTTAAAAACAAAACCTTACACCCTTGATCGTGGAATTCGTCATTGATTTTATATTTCTGATCTGTGCTAAGTCTCATGAAGAAGATAAAGAGTGAATTCAGTGCAGACGCTGAGGGTGCTTTCAAGCCATCTCCAATGTGCTGCGAAGTGAAGAGTTGGTTGGGGCAAAATTGGGGTTTCTAAGCGGCATGTCCACCCTTCAGAGGGATGCAATGCCCTTGGAAATCCCAAAAATGCACAACAGAAATCGACGCTCTGATGGAGACAAGCTTTACTTTTAAAAAAATTTAATGTTGATATATTGTTCAGGAGAAATATAGTAATATTTATGAATAAATCTTGTGAATTTTATTGCATTAGATTTTGTTCTATTAGATTTCCTTTTCCCTAACCTCGATTTATACCCCCGAATCATACTACTATAATAAAAGAAACATGGCTCCACTCACGATTGGTGTGGCAATTAATACATAAGTATGTAAGTTCCATGGACTACACCTTGTCGTGGCTACTGTGTTCCTATAGTCCGTCCAACGTCATGAATACACCACGTAAATCATATGGGCCCGTGTATTCCTTACTAAGGAACGGCGCGCGCTGTTGCTACATTTGCTCAGAAAAAAGAAGTCGACAAGAACTTGTTTGGAAGGCATTCAGCATATACAAAAGTTATTCTTTATGGCATAGTACAATTAAATCAAGGTTAAATATTGTCAAAATCTAAGGAAAAATAAGAAAGCGATATTTTCAAGAAAATTGGGTGCAGATTATTATTTTTTAGAATCGATGAATTTGGGCTTATGATTTAAGAAATAAGGTCTTTTCTGGTATCAAAATCTTCCTCGTGAAATCTACTTTCCACGTATGTTAATCAATTTGCTGTTAAAATTTTGGATAAGAGTGTCTTGGGAAAATCTATAAGAATACGCGAGTTTTCGGGAAAATGAAGGGAGAAATGTAGTCGCCCGCTACTTTTCGTCTTATTTTCGTAAGAAAAAAATTCCACCGGGAAAGTCTCTGGGGAAATACGGAAATCATTCTTTGTGCAAATCAAAACCCTTTAAGTCTATTGATAACCTCAAAAAACGAACATATATTTTGATGGTGACGCGAAACTCGACCCGAACGGCTGTTATCTGCCTTCTTTCTTTCTTAAATGATAAACTCAAATTCATCGATTCAAAAAAAATAATAATCTGCACCCAATTTTCTTGAAAATATCGCTTTCTTATTTTTCCTTAGATTTTGACAATATTTAACCTTGATTTAATTGTACTATGCCATAAAGAATAACTTTTGTATATGCTGAATGCCTTCCAATTAAGTTCTTGTCGACTTCCTTTTTCTGTGCAAATGTAGCAACAGCGCGCGCCGTTCTCCAGTAAGGAATATACGGACCCATATGATTTACGTGGTATCTTCATGACGTTCTATATGACGGACGGACTATATGAGAGCTAGACTGACTGGATCTCTGTTTCTGGTAGGGTCACTAATGCCAGAAAGGTCAATAGGTAGGGGCCAGACGAAAGGTAGTCCATGCATCGTCTGTCCCTCAGTGAAGCGGCTGTATAGGCAACCCCAGCGGAGCGACCTATATGAGCGATGGTGTCACGTTAAAACACTGTTGAAGAAGGCAAGGGGAGACCACCTCTACTATTCCATCACTATGATGTTAGTAGCAAGGCCATCCCGATGGTCATTCCAAGAAATCCTTACCCAACAAATGAAGAGGAGAAAAGAGTGAAGGAGACAAGGGTTGGAAGATGGAATATCAGAACTATGCTAAGCGGAAATTATAAAACATGAAGGTAGAAATGAAGAGGTAAATACTTTTATTTACAGGATAAATAAAGGCTGCACCAGTAAACACTGTTAAAGTTCAAGTGCACCTACCTGCAAGTGATTACAATAAGGATGAAATCAAATTAGTTTATGAACAAATAGAAGAGGTTATAGGAATGTTGAAAGGTAATAAATACCTTATTGTAATGGGGAACTGGAATACGGAGGCTAGGTACGGCACAGATGATGAAGAAGTGGGAGAGTCCAGACTAGGAATCAGAAACGATCAAGGACAAAAACTGATAGATTTTTGCAGGAGAAATAACCTCTACATCACCAAAAACCTCTTTCAACACCATAACAGACAGAGGTACACATCGAAAAAGCCAGGGGACACGAATAGAACATTATATAGGCTGATTACATTTTGGTCAGAAAGAGGTTTAGAAATAGTATCAAAAGCACACAAAGTTATTCAGGTACTGATGTAGACTCGGATCATAACTAAGTAATGATGAAAATCGAGCTTAAATTTAAGATCTATTGGGCAAAAATAACACCCAAATGGAACTTGGAAGTGGAAGTCAATATCAAATGCTTTGTTAATAAACAATTCATCTTCGCATAGGCAAATGAAGTGGGAAAATGGGACCAATGGAAAATTGCACCCTTTTGGAGATGGATAAGCAGTTAGCATATCAACTCTTCAGAAAGTTTTCTTGGGATAACAACCGGGTAATGGTGGATATCTCCAATATTTCGGCAACAACCTCTGCTGCCATTTTCAAGGATGTCAAGTGTTAGGTAGAGGCCAGGATCCTTAGCAGGATTCACCAGGAAATCATCAGATCCATGTCAACTCTTCTTAATCATTTCTGATCAAAAGATTGAGCTATACGATTCTTGTTACAAAATCTCATTACAAGTTTTAGAAAGTGATTTAGAAAGAAATCATTTGGGAGATCAAGGATATTGGCCACCTATCCAGTCAGGCACATGTAGTAATCATTAAGTTCTAGCAAAGAAGCCAAAAATACACATTATACAAAAATACAATTTTCACTGAAATATATTGAAAAACATAAAAGAATATTGGTGTAAACAAATACCAAATTTTATCAAAATTTGACAGGACTTCTAGAGAATAAATAGAAGAATAAAGGCATAAATGAAGAGAAATAAAAACAAGATATCACTGTATCGCACACAGTAAAATTAACGTAATGAATCTCTGAAAGAAATATACTTCAATATGAGATAACAGCATGAATAAAGTCATCAGTGTTATTCTCCCGAGATAAAATACACATCCACTCAGGAGTTGACTAAACAACTCTTCACTTGCCTCCTCTTTGCTTTTACAAGTAATACAGTTATACTACACCATGTACTTTATTTTTAAAAATTAGAGCTGTTCCAATACATTCTTCACTAAATCCATGCTGGCTAAATTGAATAAGAAAAGGAAATGACCCCCACATAATCCAATTGATGATACATCCATCCTTCGTGGAAGTGGTCTAATGTTTGATCCCAATCATTCCTAATTTCCTTGTCCTGATTTGGCAGCAGGTAGGAATTGGTGTCAAATCACAATTCTTTATCACTTCATTACCATTGACTGAGCAATAAGCAATAGAAAGAGGCTAGGGTGGAAAATGTTATAAAAATGTAAACTTGTGTGAGAGAAAATAAACAACAATGACCCTAAAAAATAATAAGAAAGAACCACCAATTAACGATATTATTATCATCAATTGATATATAATCAAAGTTATACACACACACTCCTTCTGACAAGTCTGTGGAAACCCTAAAGTGGAAAATGTCCACTTTCAATTTAATCAGCAATTGAATTCTTTTTCTTACATAAAAGTTCAATTTTACACATTATTATGAAATGAAGGAAAAAAAGTTGAAAAAGAAGTATCTTTGAATTAGTTTTGGTGGGACCATTCAAATACCTATTGCAATTTCTGAGAACCATATATAGGTACTTTATTTGTACAATAGTATGTATAAAAATTATTAAAGTTCAATAAATCAATTAAAAATATCATTTGAAATTACTCTTTATATATTATTGAGGAATCACCAACAGTGACTCGGCTGATGCTACCTTCTTCGATTATCATGACTGAGTTATACAAAGAGCCCACAAAAACACTGCACTCCACCAATACAACTGAATTTCAGATGCCCCATAAATTATTAGCATACAATGTGGCCAATACTGACAGTGTGATTTGTTTCACCATTGATGCCAAACCGACTTACTATGAACACATCAATGATGCGTCTTGTAAATTATCTTGAGTTCTTTTCCTGATATGCAGGCTCAGGTATTCTGTCTCTCCTGTTTATTTACATTCTGTTTATTTTGCTTAATTTCATCCCAATGTTAATTATGGCATTAGAGGGCAATCACTACATGTTTGCATTCTACTTCAATTACAGAAGAGCTATCCAGCTGATAACTGGTAATTGAGAGCACTGCAAACTACTCTTCATCCAGCAAAGAATTTTCCTTTTAATATATTATCCTATATTAAAAGGAACATTAATACGTTTACAGCTCATTCTACTTTACACTGTCATGCTGAATGCATTGATACGCCCCATCACTGCCTAGAGAAAACCTTAAACAGCCATAATTACTCGTTAATTAAATTTTTTGATAAATTACCTCAGAGTGCAAGAAATGCAGCCATTACTAAATTCGAAAATATTATTCTAGAGTGGCTCTTGGACAACCCTCTGTACTCTGTAAATGAATACTAAATAGAAATATCAAACTTGTAACTTGATTTTTTGATCTGTTTCTCTTTTGTACTATAATCATTTGGATAACTTTTCCTTCTGTTTCTATTTATCACTTTTTTGTTTACTTCTTTTATTATTTGTTATATTTGTTTGCTTGCAATATTTTGTAATGCCTATTCCTGTATTCTTAGTCTTTGGCTAATAAAATTATTACTATTATTATCATGTTTTGTTTTGTTAAATATTAATGCTGATAATGTTTTTCTCCATATTTCTTGGTGAATAATTTTGGTAACTAAGTTATGTCCATGTAAGTAAATTATTATTATTAAGATTATCATTATTAAGCCATTACCGATGAATAGGGGTGTCTGCGTGGTGATAAATTAAGTGTGACTTTTGTGGAAGTTCGGAGTCTCCATTTTAGTGATAAGCTCTCTTACATTCCATACCTTCTTAAGTGTTAACACAAAAGTAGGGATCACATTTTTCACTGTCTAAAATTAGAAAAACGATGATTTACATCTCATCATGATCAGTGCTAACCAGTTTGGTCATCAATTTACTGACTGATAAATAAATAGTTATACTGTGTTCTTGGTGGTGGCCAGAGGTGTTATATATATTGTTAGTATATACATTTTATCTCTATTAAAAAGACCAGCTCTGAATTTGTGTTTCTCTAAAATTTCTAATAACATGGTTTCCTAACCAGAAGTCACAAATGGAAATCCGGAAACACCACTAGTTGGCACTATTGACAGGACATGGAGTGTTTCAAGTGTAGAAAGATGCTTCCTAGCAACAGCAGATACGTTTTGTGCAAGGGATGTGAAAATGCAGTGCATTTTCCATGTTCTGGAGTGGCAGAAAGCACATGGAAGAGCAAATCTTCCAAATTGAAAGAAGGATGGAGGTGCCAAAAACTGCCAGTGACGGGAAGTGAAGGTTGTGCTGATGTAGAAGGTAATGCCCAAGGAACTTTCCTTAGTGAAAGTTACGAAGACTTCAGAACTTATCTTAAGGGTTATGTGGATCTAATGAACAAACTTAGATATGAAATAAATGAACTTAGGTGAGATTGTGAAAAAAGATAACATTATAGAGGATCTATCCTCAAGGGTCAATCTTCTAGAACAGAAAGAATTTGAAAATGAAGTGGAGATTGTTGGTCTTGTAGAGAATAATGATAATATTGATACAGTTAAACTCAAGGTCTGAGATCTAACCAAAGAACTCAGTTGTGAGTATCTGAAGGTGGAAGAAATCATTGACATATTCACGATTAAACAAAAGAATGCTACTAAACCAGACAAAGTAATTTAATAACAAAAGATCTAAAGAGAATAGCATGCAAAAGAAACAGAAATTAAGAGACCCAAAGGTAACATGTAAATATAGTCGACAAATATTCCTAAATGATCATTTGCCATATTTCTTTAACAGGAATGGAAGGCTAAACAGAAGGCAAAAGAAAATGGTTATAAATATTGCTGGATAATAAAATATTGATAAAAAAATATGAGAATGGTCAGGTAATAAAAGTAACAAAAGAATCAGACTTAAACAAATTAACAAAACAATCCTTAGCCTGAAATTTGCTGGAACTAGGATTATTCTAAGTTTTGTCTTTTGATTGTGGTTGTAAATTCAGTATTATTATTGGACAAATTAGATTACATTAAAATTAAAAAGATACCTGGTAAAATATATAATAAAAGCTCCTCAGTAACCTCTAAGGATATATTAGCTCTGTGCTTTATCTTTTGCATATGAACATATGATCTCTGAAAAAGAACATATAGTAGATGAGCTAAAAGTAACTCTAAGTGAACTGCAGAGTTCCAGCAATATTTTGGTGTTAGCACTAACTGAAGTGAACAAGAGAGTGAGTGTTATAACCTAAATATAGAAGGCTACAAAAAACATAAGAACTTAAGAAATAAGAAAAGAGGTGGGGCAGTCATGATTTATGCATATAAAGAAATTGTACATTTTGTAGAAGAATCTTCAAAATTTGAACATTTTGAAGGTATAATTGGTACACTGAAAATATCAAACATTATATATTATTTACTAATCTGTTATAGACCCCCAAATGCAAGCAAAATCAATTTTATAAATGAACTTGAAAATGCAAAAAAAACATAGATAACAAGAACATAATTATAATGGGAGATATGAACATAAACATTAATAATAAAATGGTTTAAATGCATAGTAGAATGCTTACAGCTTATGGATATGATGTAATAATCAGAGGAAACACTAGGGAAGAAATTAAAGAACAGACATTAATAAAAGCCTGCCTGGATCATATATCGTATATGTAAAATCATCCCGTCAGGAGTTAGAGGGGATGATACTTAATTCAATAATATCTACAAAATACAAAAATATCTGATCATTACATGACAGGTGTTAAGATCTACAATAAGGAAAGAATGAGTGTACATAGCAGAATGATTAAAAGCAGCAACCCTGAGGCTATCTCTCATAAAAATATCAGAGCAATAATTCCAAACAGATTGTTGTAGTTTTTACTACTAACTTTACTTTGGAAACATTTTAGCTTTTTTATGTGACTGATTTTGGAAAATATTTTAATGGTTTATTTGTTTTAAAGATAAATAAATTACAGCTTTATTTTCAACAATATTACGAAACATCCCAATTTTCAATTAATTTGTAAACTTAGGCTCAAGATTGTAAACCAGGCACCTCCTGATGAGCCTACATCCGGTTCAGGAGGACCTTAAACACCATTCCTCAACAATTCAAACTTGTAAAAATCATTTACTAATATAAGTAACTATGCAAGTAATAAAAAAATACACAAATAAAAGGCTAGTTAACATGGTTACAAGTTCGTATAAGACGGAATAATTATGGTAAAGAAAGACGAAAACTCAACCATCAGAACAATTTACTCTGAACAAGATATTTCAAAAATTGCTTAGTTCAAATGCCATGATTGATTGCTACATGGAACTTATAAGCTGTGAATTACTATAAACTACATGGATAAGTTTGACATTATAAGAACTGGTAAGTGCTCAAGTAAAATTTATACAGATTTTTCCAATATTATTCATTCAAATGGTAATAATAATTTTCATATATTTCATCTTAATATAAGGTCCATAAGAAAATGTTTTAATAAACTTGAATTTTCTATTTATAATCTAGCAAAACATATCAACATACAAATTTTTGCATTAATGGATGTAAATCTACTTCAAATGTTGAGTTAAACTTTAATTTAGATAGTTTTAAATCCTTCAAGAAGTTAAGAAAAAATAAAAAAAGGAGGTGGAATAATATTGTATGTAAGGGATAATAGTAAATTTGAGGATCATAATTACAATACTATTTCATTTGAAGCTCTTCTTGGAAAAACTCTCATAAATGGAATTAAAAATGTAATTGTAACCTGTTACCGACCGCCAAATTCTAACATAATTTTATTTTTGGAAGAACTTGAAGCACTGATATGTGATAACCTGGCAACTATTTCCCTGTAACGCTTCTTCGTTTTTTTTGGAAGATCATGTATGCTAAAAACTAGTATGACAATATCCACTATCTCCTACCCGAGATCCATAGTGATAAATTTATTAAAAATCTTCCTATGGTAATCAAGTCTTCTTTCACTAAGCAAATCCCAACCAAGGGATTCCATCATAGCTGAAACACTGCAGTCAAATCTGAAATCTCCCTTAACAAACCTAGCTGCCCTACGTTTGACCTGGGTCCTGAGTTCGATGCTAGGCGGTCTTTTGCACGTTTTTTTGCAATCTTTTCTGAGGCCGTTTTCGGTTATGTCGGATTGCGATAGAGCAATCAAAATCACAGTGTTTGCAGTAAGCAGATTATCTATTTAACCAACTGAAGAAATGTTACCAAATGACCGTGTGTTCGACACCAGGTGGGTTCAAAATGCTTCTGTAAGAAATGCATTTCTGATATCTTGGACGATTTTTTTAAATGCCTTGCCAATAAGCTGGAAAGATAAACCCAGAATGGTGACAGAGGCGTTTGAGAACATTCTTTCATGAGGTTCACCGTTTCTCAAGTGGTCCTTGGTTCGATGCAAGAGTGTCATTCTGATTCTACCATGCATTTCAAACGGGGAAAACATGCATTGATCTGGCATATACAGGGTGTTGCCAATACGTCGAAAAAATCTGACGTCAATGGCGCTTGTGGAACATGGTCAGAATTCGTATCCCCTATAAATATATATATATAGGTATATCCGGAGAGTTAGCTATATATAATAGATATAGGTATATCCAGAGAGTTAGCTATATATAATAGATATACGAGTAAAAGTTGCTTGCATACTGCAAGGTATCAGTTTAATGCAGTATCGTACCAAGTAATGCCTCAAAACAATTTTGAAAACTTCCCGCAAAAGACTGCCTGGCATCGAACTAAAGACCTGATCATATGACACAATTGCATATTAATATTGGATTCATGTCATTCTGACCTGTTCCAAAGTTTCAAATCCTTATCTTATCGGGAAGGTCCTAAAATAAGATTACGCTATCCCCCTTTGAAATACATGGTAGAATAGAAATGACGCTCAGGCATCGAACTAAGAACCATCAGAGGAACGGCGAACAGCGTATATGAAACTTATGAATTACTTCTATGTACATTCCATTTTATTTATTCCTGGTTATCGGGAAAACATTCAAATCAATTGTCAAAATTGACAAATATTAATATGCAATTCTTACTCAGGAAAGGGACCTGAGTTCAACGCCAGGCGGTATTTTGCACTATTTTTTTTTTATTATTTTGAGGCCGTTCTTGGTGTGATAGAGCAATGAAAATCAAGGTGTTTGCAGATGAGGTGATCTTCTGTTATTAGAAAGGAAGAAATGTTACCGAATGAGTGCAGTTTAGACTCCATGTGGATGCAAAATTCCTTCTTTTAAAATGTATTTTTGGGATTTTTAAGAATTACTTGGAATGCTTTCGCGATAGCAGGGAAAGAAGAAATCCGGAATGTGAACAGGGTCATATATATGTATCAGAGAATCACTGGATACTTATGGTAAATTTTCACCGATTAGCTAGCAGGATGCAAGCAACTTTTACTTGTATGGGAGATGAGATTTATGAGATAAAACCTCATTAAAAATATTAGTATCATACCATACATATCTTATAGGAGATTTAGGACTGCCTAGAGCTGAACCCAGGACCTTCTTGGAAAGTAAGATATCACATGACTTTTTGGTAGTGGCAACAAAGACCGTTTCTAAAATTACATGTCCATTATATATTGGGTTAAGTTCCTAAGTGGTAATTTGGTATTCCCGATTTGAAATCTGCGGTAGAATCGAAATGATTCCCTGGCACTGAACCAAGGCTCATCAGGAAAACGGTAAACTGTTTTTGTAAAACCTGTTCTTGACTGCTGCTCACATGCCAGGTAAGAAGGTACTTTAATTATTACATTAGATGACCTTCCCAATATGATATCAACTTGAAATTCAGTACATAGTAAAAGGGGCCTTTATCAAATATTAATTGTGTAAAAGTCCACTGGTTTGATATGAAATGGACGTTGGTTTGATGCCAGTCTGATAATATTTTCTGTTTTTACATACGCTTAGGTGAACAGAGTAAAAAATGAAATAGATTACATATTGGTTAAAATAAAACTCTACACAGTAACAGACTGTGAAGTCTTGAACTACTTTAGCACTGGAAGTGACCCACAGAATCATAAGATACAGATGAAGATTAATGTCCAATTGACATACAAAAAGTTGATTTCATGCAAGAAACATGAAATTACTGTCCAATCAGTCTCCTTCTTGTTGTTTACAAAACATTATGTAGGATTGTAGATAAAAGTTTAATGGTGACTCAATCATCTGTCCACCCTAGAGAGTAAGTAGGATCCCAGTAGGTTTCAGTGCTATGGACCACATCCACACACTACGAGAAATAATCAGCAGAACGAATGAATATGAGATGCCACTAGTACTATGCTTTATGGACTATGCTCAGGCCTTTGACTGTACCTCCTCCACACTAGAGGCTCTAGAAAACAAAGAGTAGATGCAGAGTACATCCATCTCCTACACAGCATTTACAAAAATGCCAGTAATGCTACACAAACATACTGAAGAATTCAAATGCTAAAGGATACAAAATATAGAAGGGAGTTAGACAAGGCATTTCCCCAATTCTTTTCCTAGGCTATAGTAAACAACAAAATTAGGAAGTAGACCAGAAAACACCTAGAAAAGGGAAAGAAACAGATTTTAGCCATACAGAAGGAAGATAGTACAAGAACTTGCAACAGACAAGCAATACTAAGGACGGTAGCAGAATACTTTGGCAATCTATACAAGAAGGCAGAAAATGCTGAAGAAGAAAACCAAGAAGCAAGCCAAAACTCACGAGATCCTCTCTCTACTCTCTTAGAAGAAGTAAATACAGCTATCAAGCAGATGAAGAACAGAAAAGCAGGAGGAATTGATTTAGTGTCAGTGAAATATCTAAAACTTCATCATTGGATTGAAAATGGCTGATGATGATGTTGATGATGATATATATTACTTCTCTATGTTTCCATTTCTTATTCTGCATCTGAGGATGGCTATGTTTTTGCTATTGATTTTAGCTTTGAGGAAATTATGTCTTTTTTTATCTTCCTGATGAAAAGAAATAATTATTTTGAGACAAGATTCAATACACTTAAGCATGAACTCATTGAGTTTATTCTGCAGATATGAAGAGAAGAAAAATATTTCATGATTATCTGAATAGTTTGAAAAAAATCCCTCATTACAGTAATAGAGTGGTTTCTCTAATTTGACACTAAAGAGATCTGTTATATGAAGTGTGATGAACCAGTAATCCAAATTTCACTAAAAGATCTATTTTACCACTAATGGTGTTTCATATGGATGTGATTGTCTATGAATCGAAGGTTCATAGATTTCTCAGATTGGATATATAGATATTTACTAATTATTATTTTTCAGCAGAGGCACTAAGGAGTAACATGTCTGAGGATATTTTACACTTTCCCATAATTTTTATTTAAAGTTGCATTTTTACCACAATTTTAATCACATATATACATTTTTATATCACTTTCTTAGCCTTACAATTCTGATCATTGGGATTAAGCTGATGATTATGATGATTAGTAATGAAGATGAATTTGATTTTGCATTTACTTTCAAGGCTGGATGCTATTTCTGCAACTAATCCTGTCAGGAAAAGTTAACTCCCATAAGCATGGAACCTACAAACACTTCCTCAAAACACTAACAATTAAGCTAGATAGATACCCTTCTTTTATACTTCAGTTACAAAATTTGCTAAAGCTGCGTTATTTTTCTGGTAAATTTCAATATGTAAATAAGTCATCTTCTTGAATGACTGAACTATCTACTTAAAATCATACTGAAAATGTTATTTCACAAGGAATATCAGGCTATTTTTATCAAAATTTTATTTCATAATTACAAAAATACGCAATTAATTTGATGAATCTTTTGTACACCAATCCCATGTTATTATTCACAGTTACAATCAGTGTTATAATTTCATAGAAATTAAATGAAATTCTCAAATTATGACTTCACAGTGATGTCTTAAATGATTTATGACAAAAGTAATGTTTCAAGAGGGAGCAACAAAAAATAGTAGGCTAGCATTTTCAAATATAAATGACCGAGTAATTTGATTCTATGCAAAGATAAACATGCTGATAAATTATCCTTAATTGAAAAGATAGAACTGTAAGATGAAATAAGGTTCTTCCTCCTTAAGTATCCAAATGAAGCTACAAAGCTTTCATAGATTACCATTGTCAAATTTCAATAAACAGATAATTATGAAGATGCTCCAGTTTTCATTGGAAATAGACAAAATTTTATAATGCCAGAATAAAGGTATGAATATTTTTACCATTAAATTTTATGAGAAAAATATTAAACTAATCATTTCATATACCGAAAGGCACCTCTTCTCATGAAAAGGAGACATTTTCCTGTATTATACAAGAAGCAAAATATAAAAATCTCTGCACATAAACTACCATATAATATAATTCTTTCAAATCAGCCAATTTTGCAACAGATCAGAATCTACACAATAGAAAATAATAGTAAGGGGATAAAGACTTCAGGAAGAATAAAAAAGTTTTTCACAAATTAAGTGTTTCAAAACTGCAGTAGAAATCCTTAGATAACATAATCACAGGAATAATGTAAGTAAAATTATTCATTATCCTAGCCTTAAATATCAAAGAGGCACTAGATTGAAAGAAGAATTTTCCTATTGAGATATATGGGAACAAACATTGCCAAAGCACAACCTGCAAAATGCACAAGTTATAATATTTTTATGCTAAATGATAGTATTTATAATAAACAATCTTAAGAGAATGTAACCTGCAGAACAGTAAATGTGCAGTATTACTGACAAAAAACATTTAAGGAACATAGCATCCCAAATCACATTCTAATGTATGAACATAATAAAAGAATCAGGACCACACTTATATTTTTTAGTAATGACTGCATAATAAAACTTTCTTGAATAAAGATTCAAGAATTATTGTATGGTATTATACATTCAAATGAATGTATATTAATGAATATATGCATGCTCGTCCTGCAAACAGAAAACTGTTTTCTGATACCTATTCCCAGGAACTGATGCTTATTCCCAGGAATCATCCTCATCAAACTCCTTTATCTTAGTTTTCTTTGCTCTCTTAGACCTGGGAGAGAGAGCAGTCATAGTAGGCTTTTTTCCTTCCACTCTATCTACCTTGACTCCATTGTCCACCTCCACTGAATCATCCTTTTTAGAAGCTGGAGCTATTTACAGAGAGAAATTTATCCTTTGTATACCTCTGTATGGATGTAAAAAAAAGGTGCAAAGGAATACGCAAGAAGCAAAATTTAAGGCAGAAATGTAAATTTACCAGCTTTATCAACTTCGTCTTCAATTTCTTCTGGAATAGGGTCAATACTCCTCTTGGCAAAACTAGACCTGTGATAATCATAGAAAAAGTTATAAATGTACAAATAGCTGTAATAAGAAGTATGAATAATATAAATATTATGTAAATAAAGCTGATCATAAAGTACATAGTGATTGTCTCAAACCAGTGACACCATGAAATTCATAAATAAGTTTCCTCTTTTTTCTTCAGGTTTCTAATTAGATTGATAGATTAATTGTAATACATGAAGAAAAATTACATATTATAGTATATGGGCATCACTCTCCAGAAGCAAACTGAAATAATTAAAGTTGGATTCAGAAATATGGAACAGTAATGCATAATAATCTCAACAAAAATTCTCAAAATATGTAACTGAGCACTAGGATGATACGCATTACAGCATGAAGATAAAACACATCAGAAACTCTTCCAAACAGTATGAAATACGAGTTTCGTCATATTTTTTCAAAATTTTGGGTCTGGAAATGAAAATTCAGGAAAATTTCTTATGAGATATCCCAGCCAAACTAAGCAAGGAGAAAAATTGAAAAATTCAAAGGAAAAACTTACTCGCTCAAGCTACGTTTTCTTTTTCCTCCAGCCAAATGTAAAGGACTATAACTACTAGATTCTTGAAAATTATTCCTTTTTCCTGGACTAACCACATCAGGAGAGGAATCTTTTCCCTTTTTGATTGAGCTATCTCCAGCAAAAGACTTCCTGTTATTTTTCTTCACAAATTCTAAGAAAGGTATTATCTTGTACTCATTATCAGACTTGAACTCCTTTTTGGATACAAGAGTCTTGCAAACAAAAGAGGCTTTGCTCCGATCCTCCAGAGCAACATAGGCAGAGGTATCATCCAACCAAGCTATATAAACAGACCCTAAAACAAAGTAAATAAATTAAAAAAGTAAATAATTCCCTCATATTTTCTAAGTAAAACTGTAAGTTAAGGGTCTAGAAATAAGCCAGGTATGAGTACATAAATGTTCTCATTGCTGTGGTAGAAGAAATATTTCCAATATTTTGAAATTGCTACAAAGAGTATTGCTATAAGAACACAAAGAACACAAAGAACAGTACTAAACACAGAAAATTAAATAAATAAAGATGTTCATAGTATGTTCATAATTCTTACCAAAATGTCCAAAGAGCTGTCTAATGTTCTGCGCATTCCAAGAAGATGGAAATGTGAGATGGAATACATGCTCCCTTGGAGGTGAGGCTGAAATGAAAATTATCTCATACACTTAGTTTCCACATCTATTGTATGTTATGTAAAAGCAGAAACTAACTGTAGTCTGAAATAAGGAGCAATTTTAATGCAGAAGAGCGTATTATAATTCTTCAGATTGAACCAATCTATGAGGGTCTTACAAAGTCTTAACTAACAATTCCTTTTCATTGGGAATTTTCAATATTAAAAAAAAGAAGATCACCCTTTATCCACAAACTATTTTCACTTCTCATAAATATCATAAAAGAGATGTGAACTGGACAGAAATCATAAGTACACTGGACTAAAATTAAATTTCCTTGACGTAACATTGAGAAAAGATATTAGTACTGATGAATTTTATAATTCCCATAATCTGTCTAACACAAATCACACAAGAATTCCTCAAACTATACCAGATTAAATGACTAGCAACATCCCTTACCCCATCCCTATTTTTGTTATGTTACACACAATTTAAAAAATTGCAATCTCCAAAAGTTAATCAACTTCTTACATAGCTAGAACTGTTATTTGAAGGTTCACTTGGTTATGAAATTACAATTTAACTTCCTTCAAACTTGCCTACTACAAAACATCATGAAAATACTCCACAGTAATAAAGGCAAAACTGATACTGAAATAAAGAATCTATACTGCTTTATGGGCAGATAGGATTCCATCTGAATATAATAACTAATGAATATAAACAATATTATGAAATGGCTCAGATAAATCTCACTTTTCTAAATACCTTTTAAATAAGAACCACTCTCTATACGAGGGTGATCTGAAAAGTTTCCTACCCCAGATTTTTCAGAAATCTTCAGAAAATTCTCAGAAAATATGTCGAGAAATGGCAAAATGTCGGAAACTTTTCAGACCACCAATGTACAGCTAGTTCCAAAAAAAACTTACCACCTAAGCCGCAACCCGCATAACAGGCAGTGAATTTCCTCCGAGCGAGCCTTAAGAAGTGAGAGAGAGAGAGAGAGAGAGAGGAAAAACATGGCGGAGATGGTCTCCTTGAGTCATAACTCCGCCTGCAGAGTTGAAATGGATTTATTTGCTTTGTTAATATTGCAAAGATTTATTAGTATCCTGAGTTTGGTGGCATTGGCCTAGCAGAATAGTATTATAACAATACGGATGTCGTAATGCAAGAATTCAGTTATTATAAAATGATTATAACGAATCAGTATATATTCTAGCATTGCTTCTCACACAGAGGGAAACGTCGCACACAAGGTCCCGTTATTCCTAGGAAACCGAGGCAAACCCCCTTCCCCTAATAAAATTTGAGTCTGAGGACGAAAGGCACGAGCAAGTCGAAGGAAATTTTCGCAAAATCTGCCTCTGAGCCGCTCTGAGCTTATGTTTAGCACTGAGATGGGAGAAAGAAAATTTCCGCGCAGTTTGAATCGGTGTCGGACCAAAAATGTATAGACCTCGAATTCGACGCCTTCGCTTGCAAAACTCTGCGGTTATAATGGGTGGTATTATATAATATAATACTAGCTAATATTATGCATCGTTCAAGAGAGCAGTTATTAGCCTTTAAAATTATATACCAAAGGAGTCTATATCAATCACCAGTTTTATCATAGTCTGTGTGAATGCAATCTACACAAGTAAAGTAAGGCACACTCATGGCCATATCTAGGCTATTACATTAATATGCTACATTAAAAAACAATAAGTAAATATATAGTATGAAGTCTTGAGGCATTCTCTGCGTATTTTAGATACATTTTGTTTCATTTGATAAGCATCGAAATTAAAATTCGATCGGTAAAAAATCAGTAAATTTTACCATCTATGCAGTTGGAATTTTTACTATACCGTCCAAATCAACTGAGAGAAAATGTGCTAGAATCGATTTTCCTCAATGAATAAAGATGACGGACACGAGACTACCATCTTTCACATTAATTTTGAATTAATTAATTAATTTTTTTCGGTGTCATTGAAGTGTGAATCGAATAAACTTGATTTCTTCTGTGGATTCCTCTTGAAATGGTTGCAGTCACAAACCATTACGTTCTTAAACATTCTTCTCGCTATATTTATCACCTATAAAAGTTCTAAAATACACAAAAAGATAGTGCGAATGAGGTTTGGTCATAATGCTCATTGAATGCTACTGTTAGCTATGAATGTAAAATTTTCAATTAATTTTGAATGTATACAAAACTACCTACATTATTTATATTTCAATTGTTTATTATAACGTTTACAATTATTATAATGTAGAAAACGTTAAAAATACGCAAAATAATAGGGACTTGGTGAAATAGTTTTTCCCAGGGTCTTTTTACCTGTAATTCCAACCCTGTAATATCACATGGGGAA